>OY293827.1:39700170-42137678 GCA_958507055.1 Crioceris asparagi
GTTTTTACGAATATGGGACCATTTTTCAAATCTCCTCTTTCCAATGGATCAAAAATCATCAAAATCGGAGTACGTTTACTATATACAGAGGGCGCACAAACCCAAAAAAAAACGTTTTAGTTCGTCGATCAATAAAATCTTGATATATCCATGCCAATCCCCACTTGAGAATATAATGTACTTACTTCAATTTCGGGAATCTTACAGAAGGATCAAATGTATTCCTACATAAGCCTTTATTCTGAGGAACATCAAAAAATGGACGATGTTTTGTAAAATGAATCTAATAGTTAAAATAAATTACGTTTCTGATTTGTATGTAATTTTGTCTTTAGAGTTAGGAAGATTGACTTCCAAAACATATTTAATATATATTATTATTTTTTTGGTAATCGAAAATGTATGTACTGTAAAATATGTACACATTTTCAGATTTATTGCGAATAACTTTTCAGAAAATTTACCCACGTTTTTCAATGTATGCAAATCGTTGTATTGGCAGAATTGGTCCTTGGAATTGAACCACCGAGAACGGGTACCTCACTCTCTTTGATGTTAATCTCTAGGGTTAAATAAAAAAGAATGTGTACAAAATTACGGGCATTATTAAAGTTAATTTAGAATCTCTCGATTGAGATTGGCATTTCAAAGGTTGGATTCAACAGAAATACAAAAGTCAACAAATCAGCATGTTATGTGAACAATTGATGACTGCGGCTAAATAATAACCATTCTAAACAAACATCCCTAGAAACATAATAAAAGATAATTTCAAATTTGGCATTTCTTATTATAAATCACAAGACTGTAATATTTCTAGATACCTATCATTTTTGTTTTTAGATATATTTTTTGGACAACCTGTGTAAAAGTTATTGCCCTTTTTCAGAAGATTTCCATAAATTTGATACTAGTACCATTGTAAATGCAGGGTCCAAAAATATTGTTTCACTAGCTGAGAACAGTATTAATGGACGCGACTTTTCTCAAATTTAACCATCCTTTGTCTCTTACTGTTTAAGAAATAGCAATACAGTCCCAAAAAAATCGTCGGGACCATGTATATTTACAAACAATGTTTGAAAATTGTTTGTTTTTACAGAAAAAACACTTCATTAATTAATATATTAAGATAGATCATAGTGAACTATGGCTAAACCAAAATTTGAAATAGGTATGACCTGTGGATCTGCATAAACGTCCAATAGTCCATCGAGTTGAAAATACTCTTTATATAGATAAAACATTTTTCTTATGAAACCAAATTAATCCATCTGCCAATTTGGAAGATGAGGCACTTAAAAGTTACATTGCGCACTTCGTTGTTTCCATTAATAAATATGTTACTGTTCTCAGCTAGTGGAACAGTATTTCTGGAAAGTGAAGATGGAATGCTAATTAACTAGTAAGATTTTTGCAATTAGTGGTCGTGCATGCCATACACTTTTGATAGTAAATCCTTAGCAGAATATGATTTTTTGCCATTTTCCGCACATCCGATAAACAAATTAACCCTTATTCTGGTGTCTGTTTGTTCGTTCATCTGGATTTCCATCTGTCTGTCCGTTTGTCGCAACCTATTATCTCGCAATCTATAAAACCGAGAAAACTGAGATTTGGAGTATAAATAATAAACGGATTCTGATACTGGGGGTTAAATCGGTGGAACAAATTGGAGAATAAAAAAATGAAAAGGTTCGTTATAAGTGATTCAAAAACAGTCTTTTTTCATTATTCTAAAATTAATTTATTATATTGAGAAAAAATATACGAAAATTGGCGAGCGCTCCTCATTTCCAAACTAATGAGCATTAAATTTAGAAAAAATTCAAAATATAGGCCTCCACTCAAAGATTCCTTATTGAAATTTATAATTTCTTTAACCCTTAATCGGTCAAGATTCGAAAGAGAAAAATTTTTGAAAAGAAACCGTTATTCCTATGAGAATATGAGAATAAAATGTTATGGTCTGTTCTTGTACAAAGTGTAAGTATACGAAGAGAATTTATTAATAATAATTTAATAGAAATTTTAAACGTGTTAAGTACGAGTAGAATTCATACCCCTAAGATTCCGTACATTTATGTTGAGATAGAGCATTTTAAGTACAAGGAATTTGTGAGAAAAAACAACAAATAAGTAAATAAATTTTCAAATATAAGAATTCAATCTCAGATATCTGTTTTATTTCATCATTCACCAATTCCCAAACGAAGGAGGTACACAATTATTCGACTGTCGTTCGTTGGCGCCTTTTTATTGATCGACTTCAGAAAAGGAGGAGGTATACAATTCGATTGTATGTATGATTTTTATTTTTCTGTATGCGGCTGTTTGGGCGTTTTGCATAGTAAATCCGAAGATGATTTTTGATTCCTTTGAACGAGGAGAGTTGAGAAATAGTCCCATATTTAGAAAAACTTAATTCCGAAATCTTCTTCTCTCCAAAGACCGCCTCCGAAGGGGGTGAAGGGGACAATATCTGTCGAAAATCGAAAATATGAGACCGCAGAATCGAAGATGAGGCTATATTCGGAAACGTTTAATTTGAAAATTTTTTCAAAAAATTTACGATCTTCAAGTTACAGATGGAGGTGGAGGGGGCAATTTTTTTCGGCACTTGAAAAAAGAGACTGTCAAATAAAAGAATAGATATGTGTAATTATAATTGGACATTTTTCAAAAATATGTTAAGCTTTTCTAGTTATAGCAGTGGTAAAGTCAGAAATATGTGTATTTCCACAGCGAATAATAAATAGAAGCAAATAACTTTTTATTATTATTATTTGACGCAGGGGAGCCAAAGCGGGTACTTAGGCCAATTTGGCCCATTGTGCCTCTCCCCCTTGCTCCTCAGACCTACGGTTCTCCGAGTATCCCGACAACCTGGCCTAGATATCTCAGGATTGTCGCAGGCGAGGTGCGTCTGATATTGGTCAGATCCGGCCACTTCAGTCCTAGGATGGCCTTACGGCCGTCGGGTAGAGCGGGGCATTCTGTGAAGAGATGCTCCACTGTTTCTTCCTCTTCCATGCATGCCCGACATGTCGTGTCGTCGATGACAACCATTGTATGTAGGTGTTTTCTTAGCGCAGCATGCCCAGTCCAGATGCTTACAAGTGAGCATAGTTTGACCCGGGGCAAAGCTAGGCAGTCTTCGGCCCGTTTCCGGCATGGCTTCGTGATGAAGTACTTGTTCTGTCGACAGCCCAGAATTGAGTTCCACCTCTGACAGTGTCCGAGGTGTGTGTCCTCTTTAATGAGGTTGGCCATGATGTGCGGTGTGATGGGCACTGCCGGTTCGGGCCCACACATTGTTCCCGACGAAGCAGCACCCGTCAGCTTATCCGCCTTGTTATTACCCTCATTCCCATCGTGTGCTGGCACCTAAGCTAGTTCCTCCACATTCTCATTCGCTAGCTCGCAGTGGCAGTTCAGCATGTTTCTGGCGTCGTACCTGCCCTTTTCAAGTGCTTTTAAGGCGTCTTTACTGTCAGTGAAGAAACGTATTATTCGTCGTCGCACCTTGCTCATGCGGACCTCATTATCCCCTCGAGCTAGTGCTATTATTTCCGTTTGTAAGACGGTGGCATACTTCCCGAGCATTTGTTGTAGAGACAGTTGCAGGCCTTGGCTGAAGATTCCCTGACCCTCTTTTTAGACCCATGAGTGTATAAGTCTATTGTCGGCACAGTGCGTGGGTCTGTTTCTTCCCAACAAACGTGGTATTTGCATTTGCTGAATAGGGGTGCAATGCGGTCTGAGCTGGCCTCGAGGAGTGGTATTCTGGCGAGGCCCTCCTTCAAGATAGCTGTATGACTCTTCGTGCACAAGAGTGAACCCTTAATGTTCCACCATCGAAACGAAACGAAGGGCAATCAGTAGTGCTGCCCCCTCCAGATATAGATCTAGGGGTGGCAAGCACAACAACGCCTCTAGTGCAGCAGATGGTGTGGTCCTCATGGCACCAGTGACTGCGATGCAGAAGATCTCTGTAGTCTCGCAAGTCTATCCTTCTCAATTTTTAATTTGGTGCGTCGCCACCAAACTATTGAACCGTAGCATATTATGGGCCTGTGTACAACCATAGGGTGACTTCTGGCGAGAGGCCCCACCTTTTACCTACAACTCTTCGACATTGACATAGAGCTGAACTGTCTTTGTCCTGCTTGCTGTCAAGATATTTTCTCCAGGTCAGATTTCTGTCGATAACCACCCCTAGGTATTTCACTTCGTTGGATAGCTTGAGCTGGTTTTCATTTAGTGTAGGCATTTTTATGTCGCCCACCTTAAGTTTTCTGGTCTACATGTAGTCGGTCTAAGTATCCCCTCGCCCCAAGAGAGCCCATTTTAATGAGGTCCAGTTTGTCGAGGATACCCCTTACTAGGAAGTCTAGAGCCTTCTATTCCCAGGGGCTTAAACCTCTCCACCAGCTTCAAGGTCCTACAACCCCTTGTAGAAGAGAAGCAAAGAATATACATGGCGTAAGTAATATCTTCTTTACTATTATTGAAAGTTACCGATTTTCATGACTAATGTTACACTAAAAAGAGTGAAATATATATTTTTTACCAAAAATTGGACCGACTTTATTCGACTGAAAAATACAAAATATGGAATATTAATTTTATTGGTGCTGGTACTTTTGAAGTTGTGCAATTGTAATTAGATAAATTACTTTCGGCACCAATTTTATAACTATCAGCACCAATAGAATTAATATTACTTATTTTGAATTTTTCAGAGCACCAACTAAGTCGGAACAATTTTGATAAAAAATATTTTAGTAAACGTGGTCCCATTTTGATTTTTTTTATTTGAAAGAGGATTCAAATGGTACAATATAAAAAGAGAATAAAATTCAACATCTCTTTTCCCCCAAAACTAAACCCAAAGAGGGTGGAGGGGATATTTTTTTAGAAATTTATTAATTTAAGACGGCAAAATTAGACCGACTTTGTTAGTGGGTGCACCGAAAAAAACAAAATAATATTAATTCTATTGGTTCTGGTACTTTTGCAGTTGGTGCCAAAAGTTTTCAATCTAACCGCAACTGCACAACTTCAAAATTACCAGCAGTACCATGGAAGTTTATGTATCACTAATAACAAAACAACAATTTTTATAGTTTTTTTCTGTCTGTTTGTTCCGGCAAATCTCCGTAACGGCTAAACCAATTCCGACACAGGCTTTAAGAAAGCGCATAAGATCCTGTAAAGTTTCGTTTTAAAAGTATTTACTTGTTTATATACTTTATATGAACCATTCATATAGAAGATAGAGACATATGTGGCACATTTCATCTGTTTTAAATTTATTCTATCTACTTATTCAAAATTTTATTGTTATAATTGTTATTTTTGACCGAAGAAGCCAAAGGGAGGAAGTATACAATTTGGCTGTCTGCTTTTTTTTGTTTGCACGCGCGCTCTATATAGTAAACATATTCCGATTATGATGATTTTATATGGTCCCATATTCGTACAAACTCAGATGCAAAATCTCCTTCCCTCCAAAAAACGCCCTCGAAGGGGAAATTTTTCTTGAAAATCGAAACTAAAGTCTTAAATAAGCATATTTCCGCTACGAACGTTCATCAATTTTCGTGACTCATGTTACACTAAAAAGGGTGAAATAAATATTTAAAAAACAAAAATGGATGGACGTTATTAGTTGGTCACTGAAATATGCAAAATAATATCAATTCTATTGGTGCTGGTACTTTTTAAGTTATGAAGTTGCAGTTACATTGGAAACTTTTGGCAACAACTTCAAAAGTAGGTACCAGCACCAATGGAATTAATATTATTTTGTATTTTTCAGTGCACCAACTAATAACGTCTGTCGAAATTTTATAAAATATATATTTATTCAGTATAAAAATGAACTTATTGGACGTAATGTTTTCCATATAATATTTTTGATACTACAAAACTCACACTTTAACCAACGCATCAGCCTAAATGGCAAAGTTTTTGCAAATTGTACAATTTGCTCACGTTGGGCTTCTTATTGAAAAACAGTAGGGATTATTTTGAATATTTAAACTTTTGAGAGATATTACTTAATATTACTCAGTCTTACAAACTCAAAATTCAAGTGATAACTTTACAATAACACTCACAGGAGCTCTCCATTCGAAATTTATCTTACATTTCTAGTTTACTCAAAAAAAATCCCATCAGAATGTATTATTCGAGTGACAGTGTATTTTTTTGTGCGAGCAGTATACCCGACAGCAGTAAATATTTATTATTTGGGCGTCAAGTTTGGGCCAGGTCCGCTTCGAGACCTACTTGCGGATTCAAAAGGCCAACCAAGAAGTGCTCGTCGAACCGGCAGTACGCACCAAGAATTTATATATCAATACACAACACGAATTTAGGTTGCGGTGCGACGGAAGCTCTTCCAAAAACTTCTTCATCTCTCAAGGATGTTGAAGATAAAAAAAACAACAACGGACTCTACTTATACACGTATATGTATAGGTATTTACGCTCTTCGGGAGATTGCACGATTCAACCAGTTTATCGATGCAGGAGTCATATGATCTTCGTTGATGTTGTAAATGAATGTAATACCTATCTATATACACTTGAACCTCATGCTGGATGTGTGACACATTGGTTTATTAATTAGTTCCATACGAATAAACACTTTAATGGCAAGGGTGCAGTTCTGTGATTTAGATGAACATAAAAAAGAAAACTACAAAAAAGGATCGGCTTTATAAGTTGGTGCACTGAAAAACAAAACATAATATCAATTCTATCGCTACCGGTAATTTAGAAGTTGTGCAGTTGTAGTTAAATAGAAGACTTTTGGCACCAACTTCAAAAGTACCAACACCAATAGAATATAATATATTACTCTGTATTTTTCAGTGCACCAAGCAATAAAGATGGTCCTATTAAAAAAAAATTTCACACTTTTTAGTGTAAAATAGTTCTCCAAAGAAGTTAATAAACGCTTTGCCTATACTAATTGAGAGACTCTGAAAGCATATATTTTTGTAAACATCCTATTTAAATGTTGCTACATGCTCTTCTTCAATTTGTCGGTCTCATATTTTCAATTTTCGAGAAAAATTGCCCCCTCCATCTCCTCGTAGCCGGAATACACATATTTCAGTCTATACCAATACCAGTATCAGTAACTCGAAAATGGTAACTCTTTTGAAAAAAAAAATCAGTTTAAACGTTTCCGATTTGGCCTCATTTTACATTCTACCTTCTCAGATTTTCGATTTTTGAGAAAAATTGTCCCCTCCACCCCTTCGGTGGCGGATTATGGAGAGAAGGAGATTTCGTATTTGAGTTTTTCTAAATATGGGACCACTTCTCAACTCTCCTCTTTCAAATTAATCAAAAATCATCATCATCGGAGCATGTTTAGTATGGAAAACGCTCAAGAGCCACATAAAACAAAGTGGCCCCACCACATAGCGGAGTCACACATATTCAAGACTTTTACACTACTGTTACTCGAAAAACTATGATTTTTTTGAGAAAATAAAATAAAATAAAATAAATATTGCTGGATATGGTATCTTCTTTAATTTTATCGTATACAATTTTTGTTTTCGAAAAAAATGCCCCCATCCATTTGGGAGAAGTTTTGAGGGGAATGGACATGTTGAATATAAATTTATTTTTCAACTCTCAATAGTCCTCTTTCAAATTAAAAAAGAAACATGAAAATTGAAGCACGTTTACTATGGAAAAGGCGTGAACAGACATAAAAAATATGCAACGTCGAATTGTATACCTCCTCCGTTTGGGAAGTCGCTCAAAAATGGTCCTTATCTCAGTCTAAATTTGAATTGACGTGAGATATGAATCAATCCGACTATAAATGGAGAACTATTTTTCATTAATCACCTTAAATTCATATTTCTTTAGTTCGTTTTAGAAATTGATTCAGTTTAAAATATTTTAAATGACATTTACACAATGAGATTTCTTTTTGGCTGCCATTTTGAAACTACTAATATGATCTATACTCGACTGATATCTTAACCTTAACCATAATCGAGTAAGATTTAACAAAATTGGAAAGACCCGCAATTGATAATAGTGTCAATTCTCTTTATTCGGCATTATCCATGAGTCTGAGTGATTCACGTTAACCTACTAGTATCATCTGTTCAGTCCTAATTGATCTTCGTTTTTATTATCACTCTATTCTGAATCTGAAGTTTGTTCTTATCTAGAGATAATGGTGGATCCTAGTCAGGTACTTTTGATTTCGACTAATCTACTACTTACATGTATATAAAGCAAAGCCTTGACTTGAAGGTCCCAGAAGGTGGACATGACATGTGAAGTTGCGGGCATTTACCTACTAGTATGCTTTCGAAATCATACTGGAAAAAGACAGTTTCAATTAATTTCTTATTGGTTAGTTATTGTCCACGTACAAAACAATGGTTCAATTATTTTAGAGCTAGAATTACAAAAAAAATTTAGAGTAAGTAAGTATAAGAAGTATATCATGATATTCTCAGGGAAAAATCGTAACACAATGAATTTCACAATCTAAAGCTGCCAAATGCGGATGGACACCATGAATGTGATACTTACTTTGGTTATATTATGAACATGAGGATTCGGAAATCAGATCAGTTTGAAACAGCATTTCTTGGAATCAGATGAACTTGTAGGTATGCTTCCTGAAATTTGGTTAGAATATTACTTAGAATCCACAATGATATATAGGATACTTTTAAAATAAACTACAAAGTGCTTTTTGAGAGCCCTGTATACATTAAACAATAACAATTAGAGAGCTCGAATGAAACCTACACTACGCCGACTTTTGATCTTTTTTGATCTTAGTAAATTACAGCAACTGACTCTTATTTGCGGAAAATTAATTTGTGAACTCTGACCCTGTGTTATATGTTATTTTTAGTAATATATAATGTAAAAATATTAAGTTACTGGTACAATAATTTTCTAATGTTATATATAGACTGCTGTATAATCAATAACTGCCTCACAAGATTATGGTGATAATATGCATAGAGTAATTTCTATGCTAACCAGTATAATCGCCTACTTAGGTACCTACTCCTCTCCGTAGTATCTTAACTGTATCCGATATGGAACCACGCAAAACCCATGTCAGACAATCGATGATGACAACGGTGCCTTCCACGCCGTTTTTTCTCAATACGTTGATAAAATGTGAATATATAGAAGCTATTGATGGAAGAAAAGAATAAGGTAGATAGTCGGAGAGCTGATGACGAATTTTGGGAAGGTTTTTTAGGCAAGCTGAAATTGCGAAAAATTATAATTTTGTCAATTGGTGAATCCGGTCCTGAAAGTCGTTTAGCGAATTAGCGGTTCTTTCGCTACTGCGCAGCATGTAACATTTGCAAAAAAAAAATTCAAAAAAATATATTTTTGGCAACTTGAATTTTTTTTTATCTTGTAATTTATAATTTTTAGAACTCAAAAAAAAATCCCTGACGTTTTTGTCGGTTATTAAGTATTAACTGACGTCTCCAAAATTATTTTTTTTAAATTACCAAAAAATATTCTTTAGGCAATCAGAAATTTAAATCACGTATATATTAAGTGATTTCAGTAATACCTGCAAATTGCCTGACGATTTTGCGGGTTATAAATAATTATTTGACGTTAATAAAGTTTGTAAATAAGCGCAACAAAAAGTCTCACGCGCAGCCGTAAGTGCGACAAGGATAGCTAATTGAGGCATGCTGGCAGCTGCCGGGGCCCGAGCTCCTCGCGCTGTGATTGGCTATTGAGAAACCACGTGTTTACAGCACTGTGTTCAAAACAGAAATATTTAAGAAAAGGTCGATTGAAATACTACAAACGAAAGAATTCTAATTTTACACCATTCTAAATTCATTTGTATTACAATATTTTTTAAATAAAACTCATTATTTATGAAACTTAAATTATCAGACACCTGATAATTTTTTTATTTTTCTGGAAAAAAAATTCATGAAGAAAATTGTTTTTAAAAAATTGCATTTCTAATTTTTTTTTTTTAGTTTTGAAATATGAAATTCCTTATATTAATTTTCTTGTCTTAATTTATTTGTTGAAAAACTTATAAAAATTATCAGATATCATTCAATTTCAGTATTATTATTATTACTCAATTCTGAAAAATAAATAAAAAATTTGTTTATAATACCTGTTGAAGATGTAGATGGTTGAGATGATCTACTAACATTTTTTTCAACGTGGTGCTTCATCGAAGCTGAAAAAAGCCGATAACATTGCGAATGATAACCGTCTGTTTGGGTCACATTTTCCGGCAATTCCACATCACAATACCGATAATTTTTTTCTTGGCGAATTTTTAAAAAGACTTTACATTTTTCCAATACTTCTTCATTAAAAACAATGATCTTATCAGTACGCTTTTTACAAATAAAACATTTTAAATTTGTTTTATTCATCGTGATTTATCTGTTTATAACCTTAAAATTAAAATTTGTTTATTAAATAATTACAGCACTAATTTAAAGCAGTTCAAACTATATACACAAATATTTACACAGTCACATATGCACGTACGTACATGTTAAATTTCAAAAAAGAAATTATATTTTAATAAAATTTTTAAAAAAGATATAAAAACACTGGATAATTTTTCACGAGGCTCCGAAAATAACTGTTGTGAACGCAGTGCCGCAAGTAAGCTGGAAACACGAGGTTTCTCAATAGCCAATCACAGCGCGAGGAGCTCGGGCCCCGGCAGCTGCCAGCATGCCTCAATTAGCTATCCTTGTCGCACTTACGGCTGCGCGTGAGACTTTTTGTTGCGCTTATTTACAAACTTTATTAACGTCAAATAATTATTTATAACCCGCAAAATCGTCAGGCAATTTGCAGGTATTACTGAAATCACTTAATATATACGTGATTTAAATTTCTGATTGCCTAAAGAATATTTTTTGGTAATTTAAAAAAATTAATTTTGGAGACGTCAGTTAATACTTAATAACCGACAAAAACGTCAGGGATTTTTTTTTTTGAGTTCTAAAAATTATACATTAAAAGATAAAAAAAAATTCAAGTTGCCAAAAATATATTTTTTTGAATTTTTTTTTTGCAAATGTTACATGCTGCGCAGTAGCGAAATAACCGCTAATTCGCTAAACGACTTTCAGGACCGGATTCACCAATTGACAAAATTATAATTTTTCGCAATTTCAGCTTGCCTAAAAAACCTTCCCAAAATTCGTCATCAGCTCTTGGACTAAGAAGAGAAGAATCGTGTACAATCGGATGATTCAATTTATTTGGAATGGCGCATTGTCAGAGATTGAGCCAACGAAAAGTCGAAACCACTGATGCGTACACAAGACGCGCGGGTAACACCTAACGCAGTAGTAAATAGCCGACTTAATCGACTGAAACAATTGGGCTTCTGTTGATAAAAGATGATGGCAACAGTTGATCGGCTGACCTAGATGGAAGATTCAAGTATTACAGAGCAAATCTAGAGTGAACACTCAATTAGAATTGACTGTGTACGTTACTAATTATATATTTCGTTCCTTATTATCGCTGACTTTAATTTTCTCAAAATTTTAATACTAGATTAATAGAAGCAGTGAGAGTAAATCTGATAGTTTATATACCTGTCAAACAGCCGTATTTCATAATCAATCTTAGTTCGGTACCAGTTTATTTTTTTTGATGATTAGGTACTATGGTAACGATAATATCAAACTTGGCAGTTCTAGTCTCAAACTAGTACCAAACAAAGATTGGTTATTTAATACGGCTGAGATTCTTTGTGGAAAAGATTCCTATTTGAAAGTCATAATTCATTTATTTTACAAAACGAACCATTTAAAATGATTAAACAAATAGAAAATAATATGCAACTTCATATAAGCTTAACTTTTCACTGCTTTGTATCAGAGATTCGACTCTAAAGGCAAGAGACATTTTCGGGCTTCAGACTTAAGGAGAACACATTTCTCGGCTATAGTTTAGCCAGCTATTTTGGGCATAGTACCATCTCAAATTAAAACTTAAGAAAATAATTTTAATTTACTATGGATTTCTATCAACTATCAGCCAATTTAATAGTTTCTATATCTGTCAACAATAGAAATACATTTGAGTCAGATACAAATAAGTAAATGATGTTTCAAACGACTTTCCCGCTCTCAAGCAATTTCCACAGAATATGAAAATTGTACCATTAATTTTTTCAGCATGCTGAGACACAACAAAAATTATAGGGTTTCCAGAAGAGCACTTTAGGTATTTGCATCAAAATCTTTCACGCAGTCTTGATAAAAAAAACATTCGTAACTAAGCACTAGGACAAATAATCTATAATTCAGATTTGGTCTAGTTTGATGGAATCCATGATGATCATTCTCACTTTAAGATCTATAGCCATAGAAAAAAATTAACATTGGCATTAGAGTTACTTGTTGGTCAAAAATGTCTCGGCCTTGACCATTAACGAAAACGAGTTCGCCCTAATAAGCTTCCAGCGGCTCGCTGCTGCAGTATGTTATAAAATAATAATAACATACGGGTGTTCGTGTTGTGCAGATGTTCCACACCAAGATACTTACTAACCTAAATACGCATGCTGCTTCGTTCTTGTTCGGACCGACCGGCATTAGAAAGCGAAAATAATAATTACCCTTGCTTGACTTGCACGCTGACTCGTCGTCGCCATTTCTGCATGAGCGGAATATTTTATTGTGTTCCATCGTTGGTTGAAAAGACGTTCCACGTAGTGCACGTCCGCACGAATAAATTATGTTGTCGATCGTGGTGTTGTGTTTATCGTTTTTATCATCGACCGCCTTAGCTCACTGCGGCCAGATCCGTTTTGGGTTTTATAGTTGGAAATCACCTTTGCTCTTATCTGTTTCCATGAGCCTCCAGAATAAACAGAATATATGCTTATATTACAAAGACAGAAAGCCGAAGGCTACACAATAATACGACATGGACCGATTCTATCATCCCTTGTTGGCTAATTCTGGCTCCTGTTGAGTCAAAACAGGAAGCATTTTTGTTCTGACAATACATGATGACGTTCTTAAGCCTGAATATCTTCTTTATTTAGAAATCCAAAAAAGGTTTTATACTAAGCCATTTACTTACAGATATTTGCCAGGAGTCTGCCCAAGCCAAGATTTATATTCCGGTTATGGTAGGATTTGTTCCATTTCGATCCGTCAGATTGAGAAATTGAAATGGCATTAAGCACTTTTGATTTTTACAACTCGTATATGTATTTTTATAGGGCAGTCGAAGGTTATTGCCTGGGAGAAAATGAAAAAATTGGCTGCGCCATGAGATCATTTGGTTTACGAATGATTCATGCTTCAGAAGTGGGCTGAATATTGGCATATTTTCCAAGACACCTACTATGAGGATAAGTATCTGCTTTTTAGTCATGGTTATACGCTATCTTATCTAGTGGCACTAAAGCTCTTACGGTTCCGAAATCGCTGCGGCGGATGTTGGAATTGTCTCGCCAAATTGGCGGAGTACAACAGGATCAGTTTGGATTTAAGATACAAAGGCTCTGAGGACTATGGGAAGGCTCTCATACGCCACGGAAGAAGCTGATGTAGTCAGTCTACATACGGGGCCAGCTGTTCTAGCCATGACTTAGCAAACCATTCATTACATGACAAGAATATGCCTGCTAAACACCATTTCTGTTTATTGTAATACTTGGTCCCTTACTTCTGTTCTCTTATAAGATTATGATAATATCCTCGATTGTATAGATTATATTTTTCCAGGTCTTTATGTATTATTTATTTATTACAGTTTCCAACAGGCAACCCAATGCCCAATTACTTATTAGGATAAATTATTGAAACAAACAAAACAAAGTAACAAAGCCAAATTTACTATGAAGTACAAATTAATAATAATTTATTTTTATGTGGCTAGTAATTTTACAATATTTATAATTTTAAAATAGACATGTCGCTTTAAAACAGCAAGAGAGCAAGATCAATATGGTTGAAATATTCATTATATTTTTCTATTAGTCTTATGGGAGAGTTCCTGATATTTAATCCATAAGAGGGTGGATAGTTTGTTTTTTCGGAAGGTAAAGTAACTTAAACCAAAATTTTGAGAACTCAAATTGTAAAATCGGTCGTTTTTATCATTTATAACCTAATGAATTAAAATAACGTATGCCACCAGTCAACGCACACTCAATTTGGTTAAGTTTTATTGACGTAGGCAAGTTTCGTAAGAAGCATGATAAAATTTTCTCCTGAAACGATTCAGGATCTGTAGGTACACGTTCAAGTCTCTCGACATATTTGACAAAACAAGGATTCCATAAAACACATCCATACTCCAGGTGACTTCTAACTAAGGAATTAAACAAAACAATTAATGATCGCGGATTGTTGAATTGTTTGGAAACCCTATTAATAAATCCGAAATTCCTGATGAATGCCTTCCAAGCCACCGATTCAACACGATAAGACAATGTTAATTTATAATCTAAAGTAATACATAAATCCCTGACGATATCAACGGCAATCATTAGCGCTATCTGTACATTGTCGACTGCTTTTTTAAAGATACTTGTCGTAGTCTTACCATACCATTGTCGCAAATTCCTTAGCCACGATATTCTTCGACGTCCGGGTCCTCTTCTAACTTCGATCCTTTCTTCTATTATTAATTTGAGAAGTCCGTATTTTTCGTTTCTGAGAATGTGTCCAAAGTATTGCATCTTTCGTTTTTTAAGTGTGAGCAAGTGAGCATGACTTCGAGATCTTTTGACATTCTTGTAAGCACGTCCAAATTACGCACTCTGTCCATCCAGGATATTCTCAACATCCGTCGATACGTCCACATTTCGAAAGCTTCCAGCTTTTTACACATGGCGTCTGTTAGAGTCCACGCCACAATTCCATACTAGAGAATACTGAAGACGTAACAACGCAATACTCGAGTGCAAACGGAGAGCGACAGATTTAGGCAACACAACACGGGCTTCATTCATTCTTACAAATGATGCTACGGCTTACTCAATTCGAGCATGTACCTCTTGCATATTATTATATTATCCCAATTTTCGTTGACCTGGCATCCAAGATATTTGTATGACTGAACATGTTCGATTTATTGGTTCTGCACCTGTAGAATACCACCTCCAACTTGATTCCTACTAATGACCATCCATTTGCTTTTTTATGTTTAAATTTAATCCAAATTCTGCACTATTAGTTGCCACCAGGTGAAGTAAAACCTGAAGACCATCCAACGAGTCGCCATTATAACGGTGTCAGAGTACCTAAGGTTATTTATGTTTACGCCATTAATGGAAATACCGTCATGGCAGTTTTCCAAGGCAACTTCGAATATTATGTTTGAGTAAATGTTACAAAATAATGGTGAAAGGATGCAACCCTGTCGGACACCCCTTTTAATCCGAACTTCGCCTGACATCTGTTGATCTACGTTAATTTGTGCAGTTTGGTTCCAGTAAAGATTCGCAATCATTTTGAGGTCTCTGTTATCCAAGCCTACGTTTTTAAGTTTTTCATGTTGCACCCTGTCAAAAGCCTTTTCGTAGTCTATAAAAGAGGCCTAAATAAGAGACATTCCTGTACATCTGAACCATCACCTGGATACTAAATGGGGCCTCTCTTGTGCCGAATCTGTTACGAAAACTGAACTGAGATTCGTCCATAAAGGACTCGCATTTTACATATATTCTCTTGTGGATGATCTTTAGGAAAATCTTAAGAAAGAGACTCATTAAGCTGATAAGTCGATAATCGCTACATCTTTTTGCCGTGCTCTTCTTTGGAAGCGTTATCAATGTTGATTAAAGACTCCTCATTCTTTAAGATTTTAATGATTTCAGAGTAAAATCCATCTGAACCTACAGCTCTTATTTTTTGATGACGAGATTTTATGCTGGATTTCTTCCTTAATTATATCAAGCCCTTCGCGTGTATATTGTTCAGTAGTATCCGATCTTTCATCATGAAAAACGTTTCTGATATAGCTTTATGCACGATGTATGTATTAAGCAGCAGTGGTGGCTACGTATACCACATCGATGTTTTTGTAATTGCTATCATCTGGATTACCCAACAATTTGATGATCTAACAACTTTAATTTCCATTACTATTTCTCAGAGTGCAACTGTTTATCCGGAGATGTGGCCAACGCATCTCAGGTAAGCATGGCTTACTATTATGGAACAATATAGGTGTACAATAGGTAGTGTGGAATGGATCATCTCCGCAGAAATAGTAACAAGTAAAAAGCGAAAAGTTGAACGTCGAGCTATGGTCTCCTCTAGGCGGTCTGTGAATAAAGGGGCTTGTTCCCAGGATCGGGACCTATATCCCAACAAAATCATGGTTGCTTTTTTTGGAAGTCTGAGACTGATACTTAAGGTACAGGTAACCGTACTCTTGAAGGTGCGTCATAGAGATAGAGACAGTGAAAAATAAGAGGGAGATTCCTTTCTGACAAGCTAAACAATTACGTTATTGGCGAACGAATAATCGGCAACGTTTGCATGAGTATTTTGTTATCGAATATAAGGTATGTCCACTAGAGAATGAATATATACTTCCTCGAGTCTTTGAATATGACACATTAAAGCTGCCGATTATTTTGTAAATCGTTCATATTTCCGTCTTCATATCTATTATGTTTTATTTGTCCAAAAACAGTTATGTGAAGGATGTGCGGTGTGCTATTCACTATAATTGCCTTATCTACACAAATATTCCAAACAGATAGCAAGTATTTCATCACACTTGTTGATTTGTAATAACTCCCGATGCAAACAAAGGGATGTAAAGTTTAACGTGAGTATTTGTGTGTCTGTCATTGACATCGTAGCTCTCGAACCGATTTTAATTTAGTTATTTGTTTGTAAATTTACTTGATCATAAGTGTTCTAAGCTTGTTTTTGTTCCAAGTAATTTTGAAAAGTTTAATCTGTAGCATCGTAGCTGCTAAATGGATGATAATACAAGAAAATTATGTTTAGCCATTTAAAGATTATCAGCTTTTTCTAGTATATGAAGGGATGTGATTAACTTCCATAGGTATCAGATCGATTCGATATTTATTTACTTCATTGATATAGCAAGAACTTGGTAATTTTGACCCGATGTTGTAACATCACCTGGAATCTGCAGGATACCTGTGTCGGGGTTTTTAAAATGTTCAATCAAAGTACTTGTGTATTATAATACCTGTGAAATTTCAAATTGTATCAAATTTATTAATGACATTTCATAGGACCCAAATGGTTCAATTTATATGTGGATCACATTTTTGTAAATACCTACATTAAATATTTTTCCATATATAAGCCAACTACAAAGACACGTTGAAAGTGTTTCTGTGCTTATACCAATAATACCACCAATACTGGTAAATATTTGAATACCGCGCTTAAAAGTTCAATGAATATCACTTACTATTTAATTCAAATTTATATCATAGCTCTAGATGAAATAAATTACAATATAAAGACGTCCTTTATAATGCCTAAAATACTTTAAGCATTGATTACATTAAATTATAAATCAATGTTTCTAGAACAAAAGAAAATGAAAAAATCATAGTGGTTTTTGGAAAACTTATTATTAATTGTCTTGATTTTCTATTCTGATAAGAATTGTATCTTTTAAAACTGTTATACTCTCTGAAGAAATGGGATTGAAACATCGAACTTAATCTATAAGTTATGTTTAAGAGCCACCATATTCTTTGGGATGATATTTAACTTGATGATACTAAACCTTTTGAATCTTCCAGATGTCCAGATGTTATACGTGGTCAGTGCTAGTTTCTTCATAAAATTATGCTCAAACTCTATTTGTACAGACGCTTACGTCTTGGTCATATCATTGGCATTTATATCATTACATTATCATTATATGTAGGTTTATATCAATGACTAATGCTGAACTTAATGTTTATATTTACAAATGCAATTATCGTACCTCAAACAGGAAGACCTTGGAGAGCGAGTTGAATGAATGGCATTGCTAGTTAGACTTACTGGGGATCAATTTGAATTGATACAATATTGTCAATGCCACTACCATCAGAGACTTACTACAAGTACTGCAACAGACGTTGGCTAACTTACGAGTAACCTTGAAAGATGCAAATGAAACTACACTGAATTGTCTCAAATAAGCATAAGTAATAATAACGCCCTTAACGAGATTGTTAATATAGAATAAGATTTATTACATTGAGAAAATATTTCAGAATTTTAAAATTAATGACAAAACCAACTAAATAGTTGATAAAGAGAAGGAAGCTTACATTTCCATCTTCCAAAAATCCTTGAATTTGTAGGTACAAGTGCTCAAGAAATCACCAGCAGCGTGATATACGAAACCTCATGATGTGAAATCATTAAATAATGGCACAAACAGTGACTAGAGAATATTATTTATTGACACTTAATTCGATGTTACGCAAGATCAGATCTCATCAGTAAATTCAATAACGATCCTTTTTTTATTGTTAACATTGTAACTAAAGAGGAGGTATTGAATAACCTGTAGATGTATGAAGTTCTTTTGTTTCCGAACATTAGCTTGATAATACGATGAAAAGTATTTCTGAGGATCTTAGGTGTAATATACAAAAGTTACATATAGAAAGAACTATCAATCATTTAGTAATGACTCGCAAGCATCTATAAAAGAAGCTAATTATTTATCATTTTTTGCATATTATACAATAAATTCACAATTTACAACGCATGATTGAGGTTGTCGTGCTTTTATGTTTTATCCTAACCTACACCTGTGTCAAAAATGCATTATATTCTTGTTTAAAATACCACTTATCTTCTTTCATTTTAAAGTAGTCTTACCTCAACCATTTGTATATAATTCTAATGTCAACAACAAAATAGATGTTCCTTCAATTGATGAACCACAACTAAAGGTCTCCATTTCTATGGTATGGCTCATAATTTCAGTTTGATTTTTTATCACATTATGCTGCATTGAGTACCCAGTTCCTATCTACTGCCTCATCTCTTTGGATTATTCTTAATTTTGTCCTGAAGACTACCCTTCCTAACACATGCCAAATGATTGGGTAAGTTGCGTTTACCTAGTGACCTGGTCTAAATAATGGCGCTGGTTACGATTCCACACGACTTAGTAGGGTTTGGTTGGTACAGATGGTTCCTGTTAGCATTCCATGGAAACCAAAACAGATCCAATGTCATGGGGCTGTTGACTGTTGAGTTCCAGCATCCACAAAATTGAACCACGCCTGTTAGCCCACAAAAATCAGCTACAAGATTTAGCAACCAACTTCATAAGTAATAATAATATACGATCAAAAAACGGAACCCTTATTAGATCATTTTGGCGTTGTAAGGATTCTTATAGATTTTACGATTTACGATTGTTCTATATTTTTTCTTAGGCTTTTAGGTAGTTACAATTCTACTCTGATTTCAAATCTAAGCCGATCTGGTTGTGCCTTGACCTTGATAAGTTAAAGGTTACACATGTTTAAGAAACTCTTTAGGATCCAGTATATAAATAGAAGATAGAAGGGTAGTCGAACCATTTGTGCTAATTGTTCTATCATATTATTAAAGATTTCTTTTTACAGCACTATTATAGGTATGCATTATTATTATTATACCTACATCGAAACTGATCAACGACCAAATCAATCACGATCCGTAATCGTAAATAAAAACGGAAAGTTTTCCCTTTGAATATCGCAAATGCTTTAGAGTTTTAGATAGAAATTACAAAAGTCAAAGTTACTGATAATAATTTGATGATTATCCATACTACTCATTACATTCGTTATTAAATTGGATTTATATGTTTAAACTTTAAACTCTTAAAAATTTTTGATGTCTCACTGGTTGCCTCTCAGTCCATCTGTCATGGCATGTTTGTCCAAAACTACAGAATGAAAAACCAAATTTAGTTGGTAGGTAAGATACTTATTCAGAGTAACTAACGAATATCGATGAACAAGTTGTGATACTGGGGCTACATTTTAAGGTTGAAAATTAGAAAATTCTAAGAAAATGTTCATCAATTGCATTATTTAATAGTTATATGAACTGAGATGGCTTCTTATGTACCATTCAAATATACCATTTTTTTAAAATAAATAGTGTAAAAGATATAAATGAAAAAGACAACAATGGACCGTTTCCCCTTCTCTCCTAAGATTCTATTGTATTACAATTTTGAAAAATAAAATACACAATATTCAATCAATGCTTAAAGGAAAATCTGTGCAAAAGTTTACTTACCATAATTCATAAATCCAGAACTCAATTCCTGTTCTCTTCAATATTTTATGTTTCACCTCCTTTAAACTAAATATGAATCTGTTTATGGGAAAATACTAAGCTCCAATATATATTTTAATAGATCATAAAAATATGCAAGACATAATAATTTGAAAATAACAACACTTATGAAACATTAATTTGACAGTTAATAACCAAAGATCATAAAATATGTGCATATGCAGAAATTGCAATTTTAAACACTGTTACTGTTACATTAGGAATAAACATTCTAGGAAACATGTACCATTAACCTATATTCATATAGGTATATACGTACCTATGTATATTTAAAATCCTATATATTTTATAATATAGAAATTGACTGATATGTTCAGGCAGGTCTACATTTTGATTGAATAGCTTTCATCTTTTTTTTCTCGTCAAAATTTTTAAACAATATTCAGTTTGTTGAGGATATTTGTTTTTGGTTCTTTTTCTAACTCTTCAACGCTGGTATCATTCCAACAGATTTCATCAGAATCAATTCGACCCAGTCATACTAACATATATTCAAGCTTATTTACTGTAAGAAAATAATAGCCCATGGTAATGCTAGTCAGTCATAAAAACTAGTTCAAAAATTATTACAACTACTTAGACACAGAATTTCAGAGAAATTAATCGGCATGTAAATTCTTTGGGCAAATAAATCATTTAGTCAACCGCAATTATACTCGTTTGGAAGTTAAGTAGGACCATGGAAAGGTATGAATAACAAGCACTTCTCCATGAAATTAGTGCTTATAATGCGCTAATAATCTACTACGAGCTATTAATTTTTATATCAAATGTTCGTAAGCGCAGATTAATCTTTATCTCCGTTAAATCTACTGTGAGGTGGATATGATTGTAATCTTGACGGAAAAAAGTTGTTTATATTTCAAACTTATAATATTGTTAAAATAAGATTTAAGCCATTACCTACCTTATAAACAATATATATCTCATTATAGCTATGACCTCAAATCTTGCGCATATATTATGAAATACCCTGTATAATATAAACAACAATTTGGATAAACTAGTGGAAAGTTATGCCCTTTTTAACCGAATTCAAAAAAAGGTATAAAATTCGATTGTATGTCTGCATGTTTTTTTTAAATATATTTGTTCGCAACTTTTGCATAGTAAACGTGCTCTGATTTCGATGATTTTTTTATTTGAGAGGAGTACTGAGAATTGGTTCCAATAAAAAAATCAGTATTATAAAAACTTTACCCAAAGGGGGTGGTGAGAAAATCCGAAGAAAATTCCATATCAGGAAACTATTAAATTGTACATTTTTTTAAATAATCACAGGTTTCCGCGTTATACAGTCTGAAATATGTTTCAGCTATGTGGAAGGGACAAATTTTTCCCAGAATCGAAAATTCGAGATTTGAAAATTAGAAAGGGGACCGACCATATCCGGAAACTTTTAAATTGAACATTTTTTCAAAACAGTAACGGTTTTCAAGTTATAGCATTGGAAAATTCTGAAATATGTATGTGTATTTCCACTATGTGGAAAGGGCATTTTTTTTCTAAAATTGCAAATACAAGACGGCCAAATTAAAGAAGAGATTATATGTAGGTACCAACATTTGAATTGAAATTTTTTTCAAAAGAATTACGATTTTCGAGTTACAGCAGTAAAGTCTGAAATATATACCTATATCTTCGCTGCGATGTTTTGAGATCTCTGATCAAGAAGCTAAGACTTATACATGGTAATAGGATAAGTACTATCTTCTTTAGTATTAGTGAATGTTCAACAATTTTGATGACTAATGTTACACTCAAAAGTAGTGCCTACAACAACAAACAACAACGGCAAAACTTCAAAAGTACAAACATTGCATTTTCAGCGCATCAACTAATAAAGTCGGTCCAATTATTTGTAAAAATATTTTTTATGTAGATATGTCTGTTCGCGCGTTTCGCATGGTGAACGTACTCGGATTTTGTTGATTTTTGATTCATTTGAAAGAGGAGAATTGAGAAATAGCTCGTTATACAGAAAAAATTAAATCCGATATCTCCTTCCCTACAAAAACCACCACTGAAGGGGGTGGAGGGGGCAATTTTTCTCAAAAATTGAAAATCTGAGATGGCAGATTTAATGATGAGACCATTTCCGGAAACGTTTAAATTGAAAATTTTTCAAAAGAGTCCAGTTTTCGAGTTTCAGCTGTTAAATTCTGAAATATGCATATTTCCGCATTTTTTTGGAAAATTGAATATATGACGGACAAATAAATGAAGAGATTATACATGTAGCAATGTTGCTACTTAAATGTTTAAGTTGAATATTTATTCTGAAGAATTACAATTTACGTGTTATAGCAGAAAAGGCTGAAATATTTGTATCTGCTCCGCGATGTTTTGCGATATGGGAATAATAAAAAGTACAAGCTAAGACTGTGTGCATGTATATCGGATGGATAGGTAAGTACTGTCTCTGGTATTAGTGCGCAACGATTTTCATGACTACCTAATGTTACACTCAAATGTGTGAAATAAATATTTCTTACAAAAAATTGGACCGACTTTATTAGTTGAGGCACTGAAAAATGCAAAATAATTGTGTTACTCTAGATAACAAGAGGCCTTCTCAATTAATTACAATTACTACCGCGACATCTTCTGAGTATACTCAAGCTTTAGACTTTCTGTCTGTTATATTACAATTTCGCAGAAAGCTACTCAGAAAGTAGTATGTTAAACACCAAACTTTGCCGTCTCGTAATGCTCAGAAATGGTTCTGATAAGGAATAGAAATCAAACATGTATCTGTCCCCAAAAATCCCCATCGAGGGGAAAGGGGGCATGATAAAATCGAAGAAGATAGCATTACAGGAAACCTTAGAATATAACATTTTTCAAATACTTCAACAGTCTCCGAGTTAGAGCCTTGGGAAGAGAGAATTTTTGAAAAATTTGTAAATCCTTGTACATGTTTATTGAAAGTTCTATGTGATTTTGTTGCCAGCACTAAACTATATAACCACAGCATAAGAAAAATATGCTGTGATATAACTATATCGAATAGACACTGACTTGCCAAGCCAAAGCACAGGAAACACGCCTAAGACAGAAAGCCTCCCTTTTTGAGTAATTATCCATAAGTTATTTATCAGTTTATTAGTACGACTTTGATAGACTCTCCACAAAACTTAATCTATCTCGCGTCTAGCTTTTCATCGCTCAGTGGCTATTCCATACATATTTATCATAGTTCGCCACTCAAAAATAATAAATAAAAAGTTTTTACAAATTCTAAAATATGTGAGGCATTGAAAATCACAAAATAATATTTATTTTATTGGTTCTAGAACTTTTAAAGTAGGTACCTAGTGTCTTGTATCTAACTACATCTATCTGATAATTCATTTCTTGCACATCTTCAGAATTCCCAGTACGTACTCATCAATTATAAAAGATTATTTTGTATTTTTCAGTCTCATTCAATAAAGTTGATCCTAGCTTTTGCAGAACACAGAAACACTGTTAAACATTCAAGAAAACCTAAAGCTAATAAATAACATCATAATAACATACATTATTAATACTAAGTGTCCCATGAGTTATTTTCAAATGTGTAGGTATAGATAAAATTCAATATATGTCCATTTGTCCGTGTTTCTGAATCTCAAAAATACTTATTGAACAACAATTGAATAGAAATTTCGCAAGGAATTAGAATTACCTTAAATGTTTTGAAGAAATAAATCCATTCGAACACTTCTTCTGTACCACAATGACAATTCAGCAATTTTTTTCACCTCTATTGTTTCTGTCAGGATATTGTTTGCGTGTTTTATAGATGTAGATACGAGTATCTATCAGAAAATCGAGTCTTCACGTCGCTCAGATTTTCGTGGGATGCAAGTGACAGTGACCTGTTTCTATAAGGTTTGTTGACTGTTGTCATCGACCTTTTCGCAGCAAAAGACCTTTGACTCGTTGATAGTGTTCCAACATAATTTTTTTGCGTCGGGTCTTCAACCGTACGAGCATTCCTCCTTCGATCGACCTACTCTCGCTACCTACCTACCTACGATAATATTGTTCGTTGGATCTTTTGTGATTAAAGAAGATGAAGAATAGACATGTATCTTCAAGTTTTTTCGCATCTAGGTCGCATTAGAGACGGTGGGAAGATGTCTATCGCGCATCTTTAGGAAAAACAATTCATGAAATATTAGTAGCATGATGCTTCCGTATGGAGTGAGATACGGACAATGTGAATGAAATTCGTGCTGTAAACTATTTCTAAACTTATTTATAAAATTGCAGTGTCTGATTTGATTTTAAACTATCTAGTGATTTCATTCAGTTCGTTACCGAGCTGAGATCAGACATTGATTTCTTTAAGCAATCTGATGATCACCCGATTGCCTGTCACTCAGAGCCAAATTTTTAGACCGAAAAAAGTTCTCATTTGTTACTTACTTGGTATAATAGGAACGAGTATTCATTAAATGAGTTAATTTTGTAGGACAAGTGAAAAATTTAAGCAACAACTTTTCAAATAATGTGTTTTTTATAATTTTGAAAAATAGGCAGACTTTAGATATTGAAGAAAACAGTCAAAAATTAATGCTGGGCGTAAACTTAATGAACAAGGATCCTTCGATTTAAAAAATTTGGCATTATAATTCATATACTATATAGGTAATTATGCAGAAAGTGTAAAAATATTTTTAACAAAAAATTGGATCGACTTTATTAGTTGGTACATTTTTGTAGAAAATAGTCATAGTCATGAAAATTGTTAAACGTTCACTGATACCAAAGAAGATAGTACTTATCCTATTACCCAATGGTTAGCTTGTATAATTGTTATTTATTATTCAGAGATCTCAGAACATCGCGGCGCAGATATAGGTATTTACATATTTCAGACTTTACTGCTGTAACTCCATAACCGTAAGAGAAAATTGAAAAAAATTGACCACTTCAGGGGCGATTTTTAAGGGAAGGAGATTTCGGATTTGAGTTTTTCGAAATATGAGACCATTTCTCAACTCTCCTCCTTCAAATGAAACAAGAATCGAAGTAAGTTTACTATGCAAAACACGCCAACACCCATAAAGAAAATAGAAAAACCCTCCTTTTTTAAGTCGGTCAAAAAATAACGCCAAGCTTTTAACCTAAATCATACAAACATATGAAGAATTAACCATGAATTAGTGTGGTACCTAAAGCCCTTATTCAATTTCAAATATTTTTTGCACTAGGTATATATTGTGAATGTTTATCTGCAAAAATGATATAGGTAAGTAGGTATAGTCAATTGAAGTAAACAGTTGTATCATTTCTGAGGTCAGTAAAATTCAACTACTCTGATTAGAATTAGCTGATTACTTGTGGAATAAGTTACGAAAGTCATTTGTGATATGCAACTTTCAAAATATTTGACATAGATAAACGAATCTGAATTGTGATTGGTTGGATATTGACAAGTAACGTCAGAATTAAATATGAGTCATAACCTACAGTCATGAAAATTCCCCTTGTATCTAGACGTTAATAATGAATCGATTTGACAACTCTATAAAACTGTTCTATTCAAACTGAAGCTATATACGAATACTCGAAAAACCGTTTGTTGAACAAACTTATAGCGTGGGTACCATGACTAATTCTGTAGGAGTAAAATTTCAGTAAAAAAATCTTTTATAGACATCCCAAGTTTCATCAAAATTATTACCAAAATGTAGTTAGAATGTTTGTTTTATACCCAGAATTGTTATTTACATAGAAACGTGAAGAGCTTAAATCAAACCATCATTTTTTTCTCAAATTCAAGGATGTCAACATTCAAGACCTTATAACAAATACAAGCTGGAGACGCTTTGCTGTTCTTGAGTATTCCGTACATAGAAAAAACTGAACACTAATAAAATAATCCTGGTCCTGGCATCTGTCTGATTGACCATGTGTCACAGGTTATTTTCTTTTGTTATAAACAATTAATTACTGTTAAGGAGTTTCAAAATAAAAATTTCAGAAGATATTATTAGAAATATATAACAATTTAACATTCTTCCGTTAACTGTAAAACCACAAGGCTTCAAATTTTGAAGAAACATTATACATTTTTAATAATTCTAACTCCTATATTCCGCACTGCACTTTTTGACCGACCTGTAAAAAAGGAGGAGGTATGCAATTCGGTTGTATGTTTGCTTTTTTAATTAAGTTTCAATTGGTAAATATGGCGATTGGCGTATCTAATAATAGTATAGCAATCATTCTTAAAATTGACGGAAAGTTGTATGGTACATAACTAAATATAAGTACCTGCTCTGAAAGACATTCTGGTTTTGAGTGTTAATTTTTTTATAAACTTGGCTAATGATCACCATAATTTAGCAGAAATCCTAGGCCCTTTCTACGCCAGTCTATACTCGCTATGCCGAATCGCACTTTATCCCTTTTTGTGTTTTTTTCTTCGATTGGTGCTATGACACTTTATGTCAAGCCAAATTACAAGGTTTCAAATGAACTTATGAAAAGATTTGATGATTCATTAAATTTATATTTAATACTTCAGTGAGATTTTAATAATGTGGAAAATGGTTTGTCTTTAAGTAAAAATTTATGGTTTTGAAAGTTTTCTACCTCTGTTTCAACTAAGGTAATTAGTTGAGGGTGTAGGACGTATACCGACACACAGTACCTATTCTTACACTCGTAACACATGTCATGTGTTACACTAAACTAATTACTTCATCACAGCAATGTAATTTGCAGACATGTTTCCATCGAATAAAATGGCTGATATAATGCCTTTAAGTGGTCTTTAATGATATCAAATCGCAATCGCATATGGGTGCTAAACGATCAATCAACGATGCTACTGATGAGAACACTGCAGACTACACATCCGCCTGACATACTTCCGGTAGGACTGGATTCAAACAACATCAACATGTAATAAATAACAACTCTATCAGAATGATAACAGGCATTTTGGTTTGATCTTTCTTTTCTATAAGGTTTGTCGAATTAATTTTCCCCAATAATAATAAACCAATTATGTATTCTTACAGATATATTATGGGAAAGTGTGAGTTAAAATATTACAACAAAATAAACTTTATTTTCCTTATCTTAAAATATTAAGATTCATAAGACGCATGACACATATGACAAACTTATATGCAAACAATTGTTACATTTCTTTGTAATCACCTCACTTATGTAATATTCAATTAAAATTCAATTTGTGGCGAGTTACATATTTCTATATTCTTAAGGCTCGGAATGGGAATTAAATAAAATAATAACCAAACGAACTATGGAGTCTATAAAACGAACGCTAGACAGCTCTCTGTACTGCACAAGGACCTTTTACTGCATTGCTGTACTGCTCATCGCTCATACAAAGGTACTGTACTCGTTGGATAAATATAGTGCCTAAAATGTTCCTTGACAAGCAATATAAATTGTAGCAGGACTGGAGAGAATCACGACGAAATCAAAGCCTAAGTAGGTACCTACGTCTTTATTGCCAAAAGAAAATAAGAAATACTTTTAGATATAAATATTTAAAAACCATTTTAAGTCTATTTTCAAAACCATTCTACTTAAGTAAATTCTTGTGAAATGCAAAAATAACGTTTCAACCATTTAGTAGAAAAAAAATTTAAAATTTATATACCTAGCTATAGTTTTTTTTTGGAAAATAGATTTATTTTGTATGTCAAAATTTATGGCCTAAGCCAAAGATCAACTTTCGCTTTTATTTGAATCAAAAATCTATTTTCTGAATTTATATGGCCTACTGAGTTCTATCTAATTCTCAACGCATCAAAATAATTATAATTTCAATTAGTTTTATTTGCATCAGCTTCTTCAACATCATTTTTCTTATCCTAGTATCTGCGAGGAGTAGAAATTACTGTTGAAGATTGAACATTTTATCCGGAAATATTTTATCCTTCCTTGCGGAATATAATTCTCAACATTTAATTATATCTGATATTTCTCAAAAAAACTAAAGGGGTGTAAAAGCAATTGAAATTCAACGAATTTTCAAAATCAATGAAAATAGAACACCGACTTCGAAAAAAAGTTTTGCATATTGAACCACTTAAAAATGTGAAATAAATACATTTTTACAAAAACTACAACCACCTAGTAAATCTACTAAAGAATTACATACGTAGGAAAATCGTATAAATCTAATAAAATGTCATAAATAAATCCTACGAAATTGGGTACCAATACCAAGATCTTTCTATCTATATATATATTTGAAACCTACTTCTCTTGGAAAACTTCTTCAAAATCTAGATTTTTCCATTCATTGTTTGAATTTACATTAATTTGTTTCATTGAAACAATTTTTCATAGTTTGTTATTAGAAGTATTAATCTAAAATTGAAAACAATAATAATAAGTACCCAAAATGTAAACTAAGTAAACATTTTTTAAAGTTTTTCCGGAATAATGAAAATAACAAATAATTATTTATTATTTTTATGTAACTCGTAATATCCATCGTTTCTTTCACTCTTTTTGATAAATATTTTTTTTTTTAAATTGGACCGATGTTATCAGTTGGTCCACTTAAGAGTAGGTACAAAATACTAGACAAAATAATATCAATTCTATTGGTGCTGGTACTTTTGAAGTTGTGCAGTTGCAGTTAGATTGAAAACTTTTGGCACTAACTTCATAAGTACCAACACCAATAGAATTAATATTATTTTGTACTTTTCAGTGCCCCAACTGATAACGTAGGTCCAATTTTTTGTTAAAAATATTTATTCCACACTTTTAATATCCGTGTTATGCTTTGCTTGTATTTGCTATTATTCAGAAATCTAAGAACATCGTCGCGGAAATACGAATATTATAAACTACACCAATCTTTTAACTCGAAAACCGTAACTCTATGGAAAAAATGTTCAATATGAATATTGCTACAAATAATTTGGTCATTAATTTTCCATTCTCAGATTTTCAATTTTCGTTAGAAACTGCCTCTTCGACATAGCACAAATACATATATTTCAAATTTTATCATCGCTAAAAGCTCTTTTAAAAAAATCTATAATTCTGCCACCTTGGATTTTCGATTTTCGAGAAAATTTGCCCCTCCACCCCCTTCAGGGTGGTTTTTGGAGGGAAGGAGATTTCTGATTTACGTTTTCATGAATATGGGACCATTTCTCAAGCCTCTTCTTTCAAATAAATCAAAAATCAGCCAAATAGGAGTACGCTTATTATATAAAACCCGCGCAGGAACCAAAAAAAACGCAGACAGTCGAATTTGTATACCTCGTCCGTTCGAGATTCGTCGGTCAAAAAAGGAGCTTTGAAATTCTGTTATGTTTTCAAAAATTAAATCTTGTCTTATGCACGGTACAAATTATCAATTATTGTGTATCCATAATGTATTATCTATTTGATGAACTGCAATTTTTATTGCTTTGCTTTTTACACTATTTCTGTTACGGTATTGTGAACGAATATTACTAAACCAATTCTGCAACTTCATACACATATTTCTTCACAGATCCGTTGTAAATATTAATTAGCATTTCTTTGTATTACAAATAACTATACCAATATTGCGTGATTCTTTCTGCTCCAGATTTTTATTCTACAGCCTGTAAAAATATTACTTATATTGGATTGTATCTTCTAACTAGATTCTACTGTAAATATATCTACTTACGTCTTCAAATTGTTGGTTATATCTTATTCGAGTAACAGTAACATTTTTTTAACATATAACAAAAAATGTAAAAATCATGGAATCAACGTAAACCTACCTATACTAATTACGCGACAAAATCAACGGTGTGTCGAAGGTTCATTAAAACAAATAAATTGGAACAGTGCTGCCGTACGCTCCAACGCGCTTATAACTGTCAAAATGCTTAAAAATCCGAACAATTCATTTATACCTGTTGAAATGAACTGTAAATTGACGAATTACATAGTTTTTCCAGACTTTAAAGGTTTTGTACGGTGCTAAGAGCTTAGCTTAGGTATACATCCATTAGTTTTGTTTAGCTTTACTTTTGATCTGTCCAGCAAAATGATCTGATTTAATACTTGATCAAATTTATAACAATCAGTCAAGCTGATTTAAATTATATTAGACGGGACCAAGTTCCACCAGCTCTATATCTAAAGAGCAATCCAATTCATTTATTTATCATGCATATTTACTTGAATGTATAATAATAAAGACCGGTATGAAAGTCCTATGAATAAGATACATTTATGAATTTGTGTGAGTGAACAATACCAAAGTTTACAGAATTCTTCCTGTATGCTTTGATAATACTATCAAATATTTAAAAGTTTTAAAATTAGAATAATAAATAAATTTAAAAAATCCCAATGGCCCGTAGTCTGCGGATTGGTAAATTTCACGATTTCAATTTTTTTTATTTTTTATCCCTTTTAGGAAATCAAACAAAAGTTCTAGAACTAGATATAATTTTAAAAAAAATGTTTGTGAAAATATAATCAACGGTTATTCTTTGAGATTTGAGTGATATATTTGAACGACTGATTTTTGTAGCGAACTTGAACTTAATATTTTAAAAATGCGATCTCTATCGTGTTTACAAATTTCATACTAAATATTGACTTTATGAATAATAATATCACAGAAGTAGAGACCACCACCTTTGAAACTGGCATTATTTATACTTAATTGCAGTATCATTATTGATATTATTATTATTATTCTTGTTCTCGGCCCTCACTCAGGTTGCATTTAGGAAAATAACTGGTGTAGGGGTAGGGTAGGGTACTTTATGGAAGATTTTTTTTCTACAGTATTCAAGAGCACCTAACGTGAAGATTGCTTTTACCAGGTTCTTCCTTTAAGGTATCTCAAAAGGTTTTTGATATTAGTTTTGAAACTCCTATTACAATAATTATGATTTTATTCTTCCAGTTCTACATTCTTTGGGTTTCTACGAGCAGTTCCTTATATTTTAAATTCTTTTTATTATTATTATTTTTATTATATTAAATAATATTTTCATCGATACAAGGATTTCATGTTTCTCTGTTTTAGGGTCCCGTACATCCGATGAAAAGCAGAGCTCTTATGGGATCACTCTGTCCATCTCCCTATCTGTCGTAGCTGGCCACATTTTTTTGGACCAAGTTAGAAAATGAGAAGAAGAAAAAATTATCTTCAAGAGCATCATTTCATGGCACATATAAAATTAGAAGGCTCGTTATGAGCAATTAAATTTTTATTTCCATTTTCCATTTTGACTTGACGTCATACTCTATTGTGCGGCCAAAGTTGGCAATTTTCAAAGGTAGTGCCATTTAGTTCTATGATAGTACTTTTCCCTCATTAAAGTCATTCTTGTATCTTATTCATCATAGTTTCATACCGTGTGCTCATGGACTAGTATTCTTTGGACATAATATCTATTCAATTAATGCCATCTTTTGGATATTTCCTCAACAACATATGCTGTCGTAGCAACACTGATCAAAATCAATTCCGGTATACCGACTATACAAAACGATTTTCTTATCGGAACAACAATCGACATGCAAATGTTAATCGAGTTAAATTGAAAAATATGTACCATCTACCATCAGCATTGAATTCTTTATGTACCTAGGTAGGTACCCAGTCCCAGTCTTGAGTCTTGGTCTCGTCTCTCTCAACTTTATATATTATATCGTCATCGACATCTGCAAGGCGGGTCGACCTACTGACCCACTCTTCCAGATGGACCCCGATTGGATAGATTGATACCTAAATGAATCTCGCCAAGCGATGCAAATATAAATTTTTGTTGATTCGATTTCTTGTTGTCGGATGTTTTACACATTACATAGGTACCTACTATAATCACGATTGAAACTCCGACTCACAAAGAAAATCACACAAATTATTTGTTTTTCAACTCCTTGCATTACCTACCTTAAAAAAGCAACTGAATGATGGCTTGCCAACCTAAAAATCTTGTGTAATATTGATAAATAATAATTAGGTATACCCTAGAAATTACTTAATGTGGCTATCAATGTCCAATGTCCACGCTCTAAACATCCTGTATATTCACTCTGTCAGCCAAATAAAATAGATACAATCAAACATAGATGAAAATAGTTAACTTTAATAATAAAAAAACTAAAACATATTTTTCCTAATTCTTTGTTTATAATTTTTTCTTTAAATCTTCTGATATAGATTTTTGAATTGATTTTATTAGTTAAATTTAAGTAAGTTTATATTCTAAGCATTGCAAAATACAATATGTTTTTCCCAAAAAAATATCCGCAATGGGGAGAACGGTGCATTTTTTTTTCGAAAACTGAAACTGTTGCTTTTGACGTTTTGGACAAAATAACAACCTATAATTGCGCAACTTAAAATTTATCAGTACCTATCAACTATCTACCAATATTATTATTATCCTTTTGTACTAATTTTGAAAAATATATTTATAACTCTGCTGATAACTTTATATACTTACCTAGCTATTTGGTATGTACCAAAGAAACGATCTTAAGGGTGCCACTCATACTTACTTGGCTCCTACTCGATCACTGTCTTCGAATGTCAACATACAAATATATTTAGGTATATCACAATAATTCACCTGTTACCATTTGGAAAAGTCTTGTGGCACGCAGCGTATATTTAATTACGGCTATTAAAATACAACAGCCACTTGATAATAACATATGTTCAATGGACTGATTTTCATCTTCGGATAAATATTTTCAGCAATATAATACCTACCTATTTGACACATGACGCACTCTCCTAAGATCTGTTGGTTTATTTTTTTATGTATCATACAGACTATTTGATTTGATTCTAACAATTAACTTCCTTCCGAAGTTTTAATAGGTAAATATATGTATCCTCTTTAGTAATAACCATTTCATACACGTTACAGATGAGTAGGCAGTACTGGTGTTAAAATTAGAATTGACTGAATTTTAAAAAATATATAAAAGACAAAATTTTACAAATTCATTATTTCAGTTAGGTAGTGTGAATATTTGTAAATCCAACGTCACCCGCCCCTTTAGTTATAGTTATATTCTCCAATTTTTACTTTCCTATCCTTAGCAGCAATGTTAAGAGGAATATTGTAAATAATCCTCTAAAATCATCAGTTTCCGGTTTTGAACACATGATTACGTTTTACGTTTCATCGAATCCAAAAAGACATATTTTCAGCCACTGGATTATCTGTCTGTGCCTGAATTATCTCGGGAACGGATGAGCCGATTTTGTCACTTACCTTTTTGTTTTGTAGGATAAGGCTTGCCTAGGCAATAACTGAAAAAAACGTGTTTTGCTGCAGCGCAAAAATGGCACTTACAATTTTGATGAATCTTGCCTAAAACAATCTATTTAAAGCCCTTTATCGCGCATCTCTGAGAAAAACGAGGTGAAACAAGAATGCTCAAATGAAGTGTCAAATTTAATTAATAAATTCTGGCTAAACGGTTACTCCCCGGTCCAAACGGACCATTGTCGTCGGTTTTGGCACGCTGAAAAAAAAATGGTCACAGGACCTGATCAGACGATGTTTATATTCGATGGAATTTATTTGAGAGCGGTAGTAAAGTGAACCTACCAGATTTTTAAAATAGGAAGTAAGAGCTTGTGGTAAATCATTTGAGAGTTATTCTCTATTCAAATTGCAATATTTGTACATTTATCTCAAAAATCATCATTAAAATATCAAATTACTTGAGTGACATAATTCGTAACAACACACTAAAATTTTAACAAACTTTAACTGCAAGTACAAGAAGGATTTCTTCTTAAAGAGTTAAGTTTAGTATAAACTCAAAAAAATTAATAAATACATTAACAAACTCCACCTTTGTTTCACATTTGGTATCAATAGTAAGAAATACCTATAAATTTTCAAATTTTTCAATTTTTTGATTAACTGCTTCACAGATATTCATGAAAACCAACATTGAATTTAACCAGTACCAGTCTACAAGATAAGTAATTATTATCTGTCATTCTCAGATATCCTTGACGGAAATTCACCACAGACAATTTTACGTACCTACGTACAAACACAAACAAAATCTAAAGCCACAAGAATTGTAACATCGTGATTTGTAGGTACTTGAACCTATTTGATGAAATATTTATTAGTTGATGCTCTGAAAATACAAAGTCTGCTGGTACACGTAAATTTGATGTGGAGAAGAATTTCGGCCAAATCAAAAAATTCTAGCACAAAGAAAATTATTATTATTTTGTATTTTTACAAAATACTCATTCAACATTTTTTAGTGTTTCAATAGTCATCAACACCGTTAAATGGTTACGAATATTCAGACATTTCAAAATAACAATCTTTCACTTTACTAGAGCTATTATAATTCGGAAACAGTTAACTTCAAAAAAAATACATTTAAATGTTGCCCTACAGATAATCTTTTCTTTATTCTTATTAGGAAAAAAACAATTTTCAAACGGGAAGTTTTTGGAGGGAAATGAATTTTGAAAAGTTCCCTCTTTCCAATGAAAAAACTATCATTGGTGCACGTTCACAGTGCAAAAGGTGCAAACATACCGACATAAAAAAAAACAGTCGAATTGTATACATCTTCCGTTTTTCGAAGTCTGTCAAAAATTTAAGAAAATCAGCAATTCAGCAAGCACGAAGCTAAGAATTAATTTTTCAGAATAATATTCTGTTACAATCTGATGTTAGATATTTTAGACATCACACTTCTTATGTGTAGTGTATAGTTACAGAGAAAATTAACGTCAAAGAATTCTTGCAAAGATACCCAGCACCGGTATGCTGGTACCTTTAGACCTACATTATGCATTTTTATAAGTAGGTATACGTATAGTACATAGGTGGGTACAGGCACTACTAAATTTATTGACTCGAGAACTTTCTTTTCCTTTCAATAGAACTAATCCGGATATTTTTTAGGCATACATGAACTAAGGGGTGTCCCAATTTGCAAGCCCTTTTTTGTTATGTTGAATAATTGCTCCTGTTATAGTTCATTTTGACAATTTTAATAAAATAGTTCATTCATGGACTCAGATACAAAAGTGCGTACTGTAGGTACTACTCGATCTACTAAAAATATTACCGCAGTAGGTACCTACGTGAAAGTGTTCACGAGAATCCGGGAACACCTACCGCGCATTCTTCCCAGAATCTACACATTTCAAGGGGTACCAGCCTCCCAGGACAATAGCCATAGAATTATTCAAAATCTCTATAGCAAAACGCCCGATCGTCAATAAAGCCGATCGTCTAGACGTGAAGTAGAAATATCACCATAAATGTATTTTAATTCGAAATAAGCATAACCCTTGTTATTATTAACTGATTCCACATTCATTTCCAATTTAAGACAACTTGTAACAAATTCACTGGGGAAAATACAAAAAGTGAAAATTTCAACTGTCTATAGGTTACTTTTTATTACATACTTGAACAGCCCGCTGACAGATTAACGGACAGCGTAAGCTTGTAGATTAAAGTGTTTTTCATTCCACTGCGACTTTGAGGTCTATTATGCCCCCCATCAGAGCTCTTCTCGCCATTACGTAGTCTACAGCTCGCCCTACAGTTCCAGGTTTCCAATAAAATCCAGAATCTGGGATGGCTTGAAGGAGGTTACTTCCTCATTTCTACATGTTACTTGTCCAAAGCATTTTATGCATTGGCTAGCAATGGCGAGGCATTCTGTCACCAGGTGATCGGGAGTTTCCTCCTCTTCCCCACAGAATCTGCACTCGTCGTTCTCTGCTAGACCTATTTTCGTTACGTGCTTCCTGAGGCGACAATGCCCAGTAAAAAATCCAGTTAGGAGGTGTAGCATATTCTTACTAAGATCCAGATACTTCTTAGATCTTGCAGTATTAAAGCTTCCAAACTTTTAGGAATGATCCAACTCAGGGAGATTCCGCCAGAGTGTTGCCCCTTGGTTTTTTCTTTCTCCTGAAACTCTTTTTTGTACCTCAGAAAGGTTCCAGGTTCCTTTTCTGGCAAGTGTGTTGGCCGCTTCATTCCCTTTGATTCCCGAGTGGCCGGGAATCCAGACTAAACAGACCTTGTTTTTCTTACCTATTTCGTTGAGTTTTCTTCGGCACTCCCCCCATACCATCCTAGCATCGATGATATGAGAGCTCAGCAGAATGTATAGCTATATCACATTTCTGATAGTTTCTTTCTACGTTCATTTCCACACATCTTTCGATTGCAAGCACTTCTGTCTGAAAGATGCTTGGACAGCGACCTAACGATAGTGAGCCTTTGGTGCCAGGCCCAAATACTCCAACGCCAGTCCCCGTAGTGGTTTTGCAACCATCTGTGAACCATTTGATGACATTCTATTTGAGAGCTTGAATTGTGGGCTCTCCTTCTCAATCTTCTTTTCTACATCGTAGCAAAATCTTTCTCGATGCTGATTTTGCATTTCATCTCGTCACTGGAAAGGTTAGCTGATGGGATGTATTTACTCAGAGAGGACCAGGCTCTCCGATTCATAATTTCCTCATTGCCGGTACCTTCCCTGGCTAGTCTTAGAATGGCCTCATATGCTGGTCTATGTATCAGAAGATAAAGAGGTGTGAGATCTGTGATGATCTCCAATGCAATACATTCTTATACCTTCGGTGATACAAACACAGACCAACCTTTGTATTCTATGAGGGTTTTCCTCGTAGTGTCCTGGCTTGCCTGCATACCAAACCTTTAATTTGGCCTACTTTGTTAATTTAGGATTCCTAGATCAGTACAATATCCAATTATAACTTTGCAAATAACCTTGCAATCACTGCTGAAGCTCCCTTCAGATGCTGCAGATGATGCAGATTCACCTGCGCTACATTTGTGGGAGTGATGGCTATTTTTATGGGGTGGAAGAGATGGGTTGTCCAGTCTCTACATATCCCCCTCCCTTCTCTCTCCCTGCTCCCCCGTGAATTCCATGGGAGAGGTATCCTCTCCGAAACTCGAGCAGGTCTCTTGGTCTCGGGTCAGACCCACTCTCTCTCTCTCTGCCCAGCCTCCAGGGACGCAGAAGAACTCTATGTCATCCCGGGCGCCTCAGCAGAGCTGACGGAAGTCGTAGATTCCTGGGATGTAGAGGGCATCTCCAAATCTCTAGAAACTTCTGAAGGGTTCCCTGCCTTTAGAGCTTCCCCAATTGGTGATCAACCTACCAACCCCCGGTACTGAAGTTGGAGTTCTGAACCTCGACAAGTCGGAAGATTTTTTCCGTCTCCATGTCAAGGCTCCTTGGAAAAAAACGGTTATGGTGACGGGCTTAGGAATGTTATTCCACACAATGCCACCAACTCGGGTCCCTCCCAAGGCTTAGTAATAGGGTTCTGTTCCCAATTAAGTAGGGTAAAAAAATAGACAAAAAGATCACAGATGGGCATCTCTCGCTATATCAGCATTTATTACGACTTGCCCATCCACTTCGCAATAAAGCAAACCACGTTTACAGAATACCAATACCTGTAGCACCCGTAGAATTTTATAAAATAGTTAACTCGTTAAATAGTACAATTCTATATTTTAATAGTGGAACACAGCATACGTAGTCCTACCTCAAACACCTACGCATACCAATTTTCATGGCGATCTGTTGAACTGTATAGAATATGAAGAACGGTAGCTGGCTGAAAGTTACAACAAATTGGTAGAAGGTATTTATGGCTATCGGTTAAACGGTGTAGAAGTTGGGACTGCACAGAGCCCTCTCGTGGTGCACTATAACAAAGTAGATACCTTCTTCAAGATAGACTTCATATATGTGCCTATTAACATGTTAATCCATCTAACGGTGTGGGAGAACACTGAGCACAAATATACATCCGTTAATATATAGTGCATTCCAAAAGTATTTTCAAAATGCATTTAAAACTCAGCCGTGCATTCTTGAAAAACGTTGGACCTGTCGATTTGTAGTACTTAGTTTGTTTTTTTATGGTAAATTCATGTATACAATGCTACTCTGCGGTAGATTGAGCAGCTATCAGAACAAAAATATTATATTATATAGATAGGTACAAGATTTGATCGACTTGAAAATTGTTAAATTTAAGACAATTTTGTTAATATTTGATAATATTACTTAAATTGTTCTAACTCCAGAACCTTGAAGCATGGAGGGAGATTACGAGGTTTATCAAAAAATCTTGGTACAGACAGACACCAGTTGCTGAGAATATGTTTTTTGGATGAAATACATAATTTAAAAATTATTTTTTTGCATAAATTTATAGAAAACACCTATTCCATACCCATGCAAATTATCTGTACATATCACATACTACATACGTAGAAATAAGAAGAAATATGATGAAAATGTATTCATTGGCAGTGATGGCTTGTAGCTTGTTGAAAAGTTCATAGCGAGATCTCGGGGTTGGCGTCCATACAGCTTGTTGGACGGAAAAATAAAATGGTATTAATAAATTAAAGAGAAAAAATAGAAGATTCCTAGTTATCTTTGTGATTTTTGAGGTTGACTACCTATTTATTAAAAAAATGAAATTATATGTTCATATAACTCATTATTTATTCCATACAATTCTTCTATCTACCGCAATATTTTTGGTCGGTACCTACCTATATTTGACAAACTCTAGTAAATATTGACCTTTCAGCCTATAACTTTGTTTTCTTGAACATACACTGTCCGTATTCAGTCATTTATAACAGAGAATTGTTTTTCTTTGAATTGGTTCAGAATCTCCAAAAATATTTCTTTAAAAAACAGAATAAACCAGCATTCGTGACAAGTTTTACTGTAAAAAGCTAATAATTATGAAATGCCTAGGTCTCAAAGTACCAATCATTCGAAAACATAGATCAGGCCTCATCTATGTTAAGATACCTTTTTAATAGACTACATAAAAAATATTAACTAATACATAAAACCTGTGTTATGTGATAGACTATAGACTGTTTGTCTGTCTGTATATTGAGTTGCCTACATTTACAAACTCACATCACATTCTTAATTGACATTTTACTTTTTCAATCTAGTCAATCTATAACCTTACTTTTTTATTAAACACTACAAAAACATAAAAAATTAATTATTTATGATATATTTAAAATAATAATAATGTCAAATCCCAAATCAGAAGAAGCCCGTCAGAAATATATTGACTGTAATCCATTTAATGGCCTGAAAATAGACAATAACACTATACTTGACGAATTAGAAGGACGTCACCAATGTCCTAAATGCGGTAAATCCAGGAAGTTTTATTGTTACTCCTGTTACGTTCCCATAGCAGAATTACAGGGAAAATTACCAACAGTTAAGGTATATATTAAAGTAATATTTACGTACAGCAATGTGATAATTTTGTTTCAGTTACCCTTAAAAATTGACATCATCAAGCACAAACATGAGATAGATGGTAAAAGCACTGCTGGACATGCTCCTATTTTAGCTCCCGATGATGTGTCAATCTACACTTATCCAGATATACCAGACTATACTAACGAAAATGCAGTTTTGATATTTCCTAGTCAGAATGCTATCAGTATTAGTCAACTAGTACAACATTCTAACTACGAGAGTATATTTGAGTTACAAAAGTGTTTCACAGTGGATGCACCTAAAGGTTTCCATAGAAGTACTTTAATGGGAAACATTCCTGAAAATAGACAAGAATATGAATTTACTGGTAAGACAAAAGTATTGCCTATAACCAAAGCCATTTTTATTGATAGCACCTGGAACCAGAGCAGAGGCATCTATAAAGATGATAAAATCAGAAAAATTCCTTGTGTTGTAATTCAGAATAGGATATCTCAATTTTGGAGGCATCAGAAAGGTAGTCCAAGATGGTATTTAGCTACAATTGAAGCCATACATCAATTCTTGATCGAAATCCACCTTCATTGTTGGGGTCTTAATCCTACTTATTCAGGAATAAGTAACTGTTTCACAGAGAAGTGTTTAAGTCAATTCAAATTGCTCTACAATACCAGTGATAACGCTTACAATGGTCAGTATGATAATTTGTTGTATTTTTTTCAACATATGTATGATTTAATTCATAAGTATTATCAACATGAGGAATTGTATGCCTACAAGAGGCGGCTCACGTAGGTAAGCTCTCGAGAAGAGAGCACAATATTTACTTTTATTTTAAGAGATTGATCCATAATTTTCTATTAATAAATATTTTATATTTTATAATCTTTTATTAAGAAAATCATAAAATATTAATACAATTGTAAAATTTAATGTTTTCCATAAAATTCGTATGTTTGAAAAAACATAGTACAAAGTAATCGCATCTCTAGAATCCAAGAGAAATTATTAACCCTACGACCACAGCTCACCTGTTTGGTAAGCTGTGCTACGACTATGAAACTGTAAAACTCAAGTACCCCCATTAAACTTTCCAATACTTTCCTACTGTAAGTAAATAAAGATGGGCTATCGACGAATATAAACGTATAAATAATAAGTAAAAGTAGTTGTGTGGTTTATTGGGTATGTATAGGAGGAATCTCATTAGAATATAACTTTTTCCAGCTTTTTCCCAGAGATACGCGTTATAAGTTATAGTATAGGTTAAGTATAGTAGAAGAAAACAAGAAATTCTGTCCATACGTTCCCGATATTAATCTTTACACGTAAAGACCAATGGCTAAATATCAACACCAAGAATTTTACACACGATTACAATACTTTCCTGATTTTGTTTTCGAGTTTATTGACGTTTATAAAACTTCACCGTGTTTGAGTGAGGACTGAACGGAACATGTGTAACACTTCAAATGAAATATAACGGAAACTGAACTGAGAAAGAATACGACCGTCTAAAAAGGCCTTAAATGAGCTTTCGGCCACTAACCGAAAGGCTTATCCAGAACGCGACGTTGTACTAACTGTTGCTTTATTCTATTAAAGGAACCATAACACTTACGCCGACGTCGAGTTGTGGCCAAGGGAAAGTCTTGGTCAGTGGCCAAGGGAAAGTTTTGGTCAGTGGTCGAATTCGGTTTTTAAGCTTAGCACATGCGCATACATACACAGACCGTCAAATAAAACAGGCGACCAAAAATTTTCACATTTTTAAAATTGACCCTCACTCATTTCAATTCAGAGTTTATTTCGAAAAAGTACGGGGTACATTCGCAAGAAGGGTATTTATCCTAGCCCCAAATTGTAGACCGTGTTTTATGATCAATTTGTTTTTTTTATTCACGCAATTAGTAATATATATTAATAAATAAATCAAATAGGTGCTCCTGGAAGCTGTTAGGCGAAGCAGATATGTTCAATAGCAATGAGATTAGGGCTGCAAACTGATCAAACCATTCGTTCAACACCCACTTCGTCCAGATATTCGAGCGACGTGCCTAATCATACATTAACACGAAATAGACTCCAACAATAGAAGAAAAATCATTTGGATTGAATGAGTCATTCATTTAAGGATGCCGTACGCAATATCAAAGAATATAATATATATTATTTGGCAGTATAAGCGCATTATACTTTATTAATTTAAGAAATGTCCATAAAACATGAGGCTGTAGGTAGTTTCAGACTAGTAGACATCATCTGCTGCAGTTACTCTATCCCACAGGGCGTTGCAACTTTCGAGTAAAAAGACTTCATCTCATGAATGTATCCCGTACTTTCTCAAATTTTTGACCAGTATTATCACAGAAGAATCGACCAACAATTCACAAAAAGTCATAAAAATCAAATAAGCGGCTCGAGGGATAGCCAGAGATATTCTGAACATATGTAAAAAAAAATTGTGGCTGGGTACAACGCGAATCCAAGTGGTGCGGTAATAGGGATGTTGACTATAGTTATAATTTTAAATAAATTTATGATCAATGACTGGTAATATTTGAATAACTAAAGTATTTTTTGCGGAGCATATTTAATTCTAAACTAATTTAAAGTGCAATAAATAATACTGCGGACACTAATCAAAGCGCATTACGTCATGGACCGCTAAACAAACTAACCAGCCAACGTCAATAGTCATTACATCATTTATCTTCCAGTGGTTATATGCTCTACGATTCATTTTGTTAATAAATAATCAGTGTATTTGCAATAATAGAGACTGGATTTACCAGAGCAGACAGCTCTAATTTGCCAAGAATAGATTATTTGATGGTGCCAAATTTCTTTGCCAGAAACACGGTTATTGTTCAGCGGAACTTACGAAAGTGAAACTTTTGTAAATTATTATCAGAGCTTATATCTAAATGACCTTCACAAAAATAAATTTTAGATGTTGTTAAGGATGCTGGATCTCTTCTAGCTCTTCTCCTTATATCTTTCTTTTTCAGAACGTAAATAAATAGTTTATCTGGTGTGCTAATCGCTGTGGAGTTAAACATGGAACCTGCTCAGAATTTATAAAACTTTGAATTCATTTTTTATATGATAATCTCAATTCTCAAGCAAACTTATACTGACAAACACATAGAAGCCAAAGAAGAGTAAATTTAAATCACATAACACCTATCCTATATATGACGGATCGTAAGTGTTGCTGTTGTTAGCGAGCGGTGACGTAGCTTGAAGTCCGTGAATGATTTCAGTTTCAGCAGAAAAATTCAAAATTATTTTGTTTTCTAATTTTTTGCTTAGTCAAATATATTTTTTTAAATATTAAGGTTCGATCTAAAAGAAAGGAGCAGTTCGCAAAATTGCTCAACATCCCTATTGTATTTGTCAATACTTCAAATGTAAGAAACTAATTTATGTTCAGTTTGTTTAATCATTATTAAAAAAAACAAGTAATTAATTTTGACATATAAATATTGTATAAAATTCATAGACAAAAATGCTTGATGAATACATTCAATGAGACAGTTAAGTTATACTTACAACGTAGAAATAAAAAATCCTATAATATTTAATCTACAATCTTCTGATAGGTAGCAGATACAATCTACAATTTACGCAAGTCCAATATGAAAACGCTACCATCGGATGCACTTGCTCCCACTTTATCACCTCTTGAATTCCAGCAGACCTCAAATATACCACCGGTTCCTTTATAACTATGCACCAACTGTCCGGACTGAGTCGACCATATATGCACGCACTTATCAAAGCTTCCACTAGCCAAAAACTTCCCGTCTGGGCTGAACGCCACAGAGTACACCGGCTCTGTGTGCTTCGTCAATGTGTGGATGCAAGCACCTCTTTCGACATCCCATAGTCTGACGGTTGAATCAAAGCTGGCCGACGCAAGGATCAGATTCATATTGGGATTCTGGGTGCCTGGTCCAGTTGGTGACCATTTAATTGTGTAAATCTCCTTGGAATGGGCTTGTAGGTCATGAACACAAGTATCGTGCTTCATTGACCATATTTTCAAAGTCATGTCATCGGAACAGGAGGCAAGGAGTTGTCCCTGTGGATCCCACTTAATTGCGTTGACTTCATTCTGGAAATAACAGTGATTTTATTGAAATTTGACAATATGTATATAAAAATTTTGTGTTAGGAGCTCTCTGATCTGGTTTGTTCCCACACACCACACATATTGGAGAGGTCAAATATAGAAAATACCGAGGAAAATACTTAATATATGTACTTACAGTATGTCCTTGAAAGGACTTGATAGGTTTATCCATAGACAATTTACAAACATGTATACACTGGTCCGTAGAACAACTAGCAAAAGATGTATTTGTCTGCCAGTCTACATCAAGAGCTGGTGCTGAATGAAAACTAAATTGTTGAGTACATTGACCACTAGCAGCATCCCATATTATAGTCGTTTTGTCAACCTGCAAAACAGTTTATTATTCACGATTAAGATAACAAGACCAATTCACATACCCCAGCTGATAGGATGTAATTGCCCCTTTTATTCCATTTAAGAGCAAAAATGGGACCTTTGTGTTGTCCTAGAGTGCTAGCTAGCCTTCCATCAGTTGTCCAAATTCTCGCGTAACCATCGTAACTACCCGTAGCCAGAAGAGTACCATCACACTAGTAAACATAATTTCATATATTCGGAAAGTTTGTATCTATTATAAAAAAATCACTCACGTTCCAATCCAAAGATGTAACGTCTTTGTTGCTAGGAACTTCAGTACCTCCTTTTTGAATGCAATGTCTGAGTACCAACTGATTAGGACTGGCGGTATTATCGGACATATCCCATATCCTAGCTGTACTGTCACCAGATCCACTAGCTAAAAGATCCGTGGTGGGATTCCAAGCACAAATGAACACTTCAGACTCGTGTCCTCGAAGTACTGTAGCTTTCGAGGATGATATGGATACTTCAACAGAGGTGTCCACCTCCATAGTGTCAGTTTGTGTTGATACTACAGCTTTAAGAAGAAAAGTAATAGAACTCAATGAGTTGATCTATATTGTATAAAAATAAGATATGATGCTTACCGGGCGTCTTACCTTCCTCGCCATTAGTTTCAGACTGTTCAGCTTTGATTGCCTGCTTCTGTTGATTTTGCTGATTCTGTCTACTAGCCACCACATCGGGCATCACAGCATCTATTAAACTAAGGCTTTCAACCAGTCTTTGTTCAGTTCCATCTTCACCAATGCTTATCTCCGCTTCTGTATATTGTAAACCCTTCTGAAGGATACTGAGCAGAGCTGCTGGTGGTACAAGTGCTCCATTTATGTTCGACTGGGATATGTGCGATTCTATTCCGAAAGTATAAGCAGAGTGTTGAAATCCTTTAAAAAAATTGAATGTTCAAGTTTGGTATTATTTGGTATTTGCTTTAGTACAATTTCATACCAGATTCTTGTAGGTATCGGTAAACTAGGAAGTTCACCTCGTCGCTAGAAAAGCTCATGTTGAATATTTTTCCCACATTTAAGTCGGTTTTGATATAATAGCGTTGTTGAACCAAGCTAAAGACTCTAATGAAACGTATTTTTCCTTATAACTGTAATAATTAAGTAACTATAAAACTAAACAAAGTCGGCAACAACCACAGAGCACTAGCACAATCTAAAATCCAAGCTGCAATCACAGATCCACAGTATACACATAACATTTTAGGTGTTATGTGCCAGTATATATTAGTCTCTGATATTAAGGGTGTTCGAGCAGTAGTTTGGACCAGTTTCCAACTGTGTTCCGTGATTGTGGAGCATGCGCATATGAATTTCCGTTTTCTTAAAATTAAAATTCGCATGCCTCTGACGGTTTGAGTTTGGTTTGAAATCCTGCTCGAACACCCTTATTATATATCAAGGAGGATAGAAGGTATGGAGGTAGCAGTGAAGCCACCTGGCGTATAGGCAACCCGCGAAGTACGAACATCATACGCGCGAATGTATGCTGAACTTTCCCTCATAGCAATTAAAAATAGAGATGATTTGCTTCAACCTTACGCTGATTTAGTTAAAATCTGCTTTATAAGTGATAAGTTCATACGTCAGGTCATGGTAAAAGTGGTGGAAAGATTTGAGCAAGACAATATACGGCAGTGCATTTTTCCAATATGGTTTTGCAATATTTTTCAAACTCTACTATTTTTAAAACCATCAATGACCACGTTTTCGATAAACCTCCCTTAGATAATGATTTATTTTTGCTAATAAAGACAATTGTGGCAAAATATGTAGATACAAGATATCATTTTATTACAATAAATTTTATAAATATATTTGAAAATAGGAAGCAGTTTTAAAATAAGTTAGTTTTGTTAAAAAGACATTATTGTGTATTTTAAAGGACAATAATGTGTCATTTATATCGTTCAAACATGTGAGTTTCTTATTTTTGCGGATTTAGGTAGTAATTAATTTTATAAGCATCGTATATAAAACAGATATTATAAGATTGTAGGTACTCTAAACAGTGATACATAATAAAAGCTGTGACTTTTTTCCTTCCATATAGCGAGCAAAAAATCAGAACATCAGTCAAACTGATGTTTTTCTTGCAAATTATCTTTGTTACTGTGCGCACCGGTGTTCATTTACGGGTTGCTTCCATTCCGCGCGGCTTCACTTGATTACTTAAGTACGCCCTTCATATCGTCTATCCTCCTTGGTATATATATTTCTTTATACTGTGCCCTGTGCTGCAATCGAGATCGAGATGCAAATAATTGGGCTCGTGCGGCATCTGACATCTGGCAGTTGGCAGTTGGAAGTGATTGGAGGAAAAATAACCTCACTGTTTACATCGCGTCAAACGGAATTCGTAGTTATATGATAAATTATGAGTTATCTTTTGTAGCTTGGATTGTGTGTTGTGGACGTATTTGTATTAAAAACATTTGCGAATTAGATCTTTAGTAAAATATGCCGAATTTTTGCCTTGTTGTCAATTGTTAAAGTAATGCTGCACAGAATGCAGGTGTAAAGTTTTTTAGGTAGGTACATCTAAAATTATGTTGAGACTGAATTAATTGTTGACTAATTCCTCCCTATTTTAGAGTGCCGGCTGTAAATATTAAGGGGGGAAGAAATATAATGACCTAGGCAAAAAAAAGAGATCGTTGGATTGTTGCCTTAAAACGAGAAGACCTTACTGGAACCAAAATAAAGTCGTGTGTGTTCGAAACATTTTATTTCTGGTAATGTAATGTAATTGTCATCATTCTTAAAAATTGACTTTTTTATTTTCTGACAGGCAAACCAGCCAATAAGTTAGATACTACAGACTGGATTCCAACGAAATATATGGGCAATGGTAAAAGGAAAGACTCTTGCGCAAAAATGCGATATGACCGTCAGCAAAAACTGGCCTGGTGTATTGTGTACATTCCAGATTGTTTTTGTTTTGTTTGCTTTACTTGGTGCATAGAGTTGTTTTACTTGGTGCTTAGGGCTGCTTTGTTTTCCATACCAGAGTTAATATATTTATTTGTAGGATGATGGACATCATAATGTAAAAGCAAATACCAGTAATAATGTAAGATTGGTTTTAGATGCAAGAAAGAACAAGTAAAAAAAAATTAGAAAATATTCAATGGAATGCTACCAATATATCAACTCTATAAAAAGGATACAGAATTTGGTTTCATTGATAAGATTGCTAGAGTGTGTTGCATTTGCCTCAATTTATGTCCCATCTTCTATTCCATTAGATGATTTTTGGTAGGTACGTGACCCAACTTATTATCAAGTTTTAATAATGCAGAAAAATAGAAACGTTGCTGCGAGAGTGGCATCAAGCATATTGGACCTTCGGACAAAGGCAGTCCGAAGCCTTTATAGAAGGTTATTCCATAGGTCCTTCTAACTCTAAATTAGCAGTAGCGACCAAACAAGTTTAATGTGTATTTGTTACGTATATGCGATTCCAAATATAGTATATTAATAAGTTATTACATTGTAATATTATAAAAGTGAATAATATAAATCTAATTGCACTTCTTTGGATATAAAGACTATTCATAACATATTCCCTAGTAATTGATACCTACCATCCTTGAAATCATCAAATTCATTGTTACTTGTTTATTATTGTTACAATCTAAATGTCAAATGTAACAAACACCTACAGTACCACTTGCCTATTTTTCTATATTTTAATTAGAAATGATAAATTATCAGTTATATGGTATAAATAACTGAAGCTTGAAATACTATCTTTTAATAACCGTTAACTTTTACAAAGCATATAGGTATGTGGACATACGTTCACATATGTAGGTACCTACTAGTACAATAAGACAGGTACTTGAAGGCACTAAAACAAGAGATTTAAATCACTTGAAATGTTTAAGGAACACTTAGGGTCAGTTTCATAATCAACTTTAAGGAGCCTTTAATTTTAAAGTTTCCTTTAAATTGAATAGCTCGTTTCATAAACACCTTTTAGGCTAAATGACCCTTTAAATCGGTCTTTAAACTAAAGTGACGATTTCAGGACTTTAAATCTAAAGGAGCATTTTAGAAACTTCAAATATCAAATCTGACATTCAAATAATTTGATGTTTGCAGGTTAAGGTGAATTTATTTGTATTCAATTCAAAGCGCAACGGTTTTCTTGTTTGTATCTAGCATACATTGAACATTTGGAAATAATGCTCATTATTGTTGAAATTTGTTATTTTTCATTTTTGGCAACGTCGCACGAACTATCTGCCAGCAGTCAACAAGAATCAACATGGCTAGCAACAACTTGGCTTGTAAATAATATAAAATAAAATAATAAAAAGGTTCAAGAGATATCGGTTATCGAAGTTAATTAATTAAAAATATATCTGCAACAATATAAAACTACAACAGGTTATGGGCCCAGATTTTTAATTGAATCTCCTTTAAAAGAATACGCTTTCGCTTACGAGTTCGTCCATCTTTGAAAATGGAATATGCGAAAGGTATAAAACCATTAAAGGGTGCTGAAGATTGGCCATTCTGGAAAGATCGAGTAATGGATGTTTTGGAGCTGTTCAATGCAGTTGATATAGTAGATGGGACACGTGTAAGGCCCACACTATCGGATACTCCAACTGTAACGGAACAAGAACAGCTAAGTGCATTTAATAAGTCGGCTGCACAAGCCAAAATTATCATATCTCAATGTGTGAGTGATGAACTTCATCAGAGAATTTCTGGAAGATTATCAGCTAAGGAAGCTTGGGATGTGCTAGTACAACAGTTTGATAATAAAGCAGAAGATCAGTTGTTTCGACAATGTCTTGATTTCTTTGGTATGGAATGGGATGATACCGAAAATGCTCCATCTGTATTATCAAGAGTGAAGAATCAACATCGTGAATTCGCTGCTGGTCTTAAAACGAGAAACATCAAGACTGTTGAAGCTTTTCTTGAACTGCTATTTGTCTCTAAAGTGTTGCATGTTCTACCTAAACGTTTCGAATCGTTCAAATCAAGTTACCTTCTGATGAAAGCAAATGATGATAAATCAGTTGAAGACCTCGCATCGTCACTTATACTGCATGAGCGTAATGTCGCGCCTGCATCGAAATCAGGTGAAGCTCTATATGTTAAAAGTGACAAAGCACCGAAGAAGAACAAGAAAATCATTTCAAACAGCACAAACTGTAAGTACTGCAACTTGAAGGGTCACTGGATCCGACAGTGTCCAAAATGGAAAGAAGACGGCAAACCTCCATTTCCAGCGCGTGCTAGCGGATCTACCACAGTTTCGACGACAAGCTCTGTGGGTGGATCGAGAAACCCACAAGCAGTCGTGTCTGAAACTCGTCTTGCTCTGGTTTCTATCAGCTGTGATGTTAATGTAGCAACCACGAACGACCAGTGGTGGATTGACAATGGTGCAACTCGTCACATCACCTCGAATTTAAACTGGTACATGGACTACAAGCCCTTCCCCGTAAGCATCAATGCATCCGTAAAAACAGCAGGAAAGGAAATGATTAAAGCTCTTGGCAGTGGAACCATTAAAGTTGCTAGTTGTGTGAATGGCAAGCTAATAACATTCACACTCAACGATGTATGGTATGTTCCCACAATATCACGAAATCTAGTCTCTGTTCTTGCAGCTCATGATCGGAATCCCGGCAGCAAGTTTGAGTCAACGGATACCAATTGTCGATTCAGTATTAAAGGTCAGCAAATATTTGTAGAAACTCGACACACAGGTGGAACGATGTATTGTGCATCATTTCACGCTCACCCACCAGCAGAGGTATGTGCAGCAATAACCGAAGATAAACAGACATTACAGCTATGCCATGAGCGATGGGGCCACATGGACAAACGTTATGTCCGATCTAAGCTTGATTCTGAACTCGGTATAAAAGTTCCTATGGATAATCAGCTTTGTGAACCGTGTCAGTTTGGTAAAGCACATCGATTACCGTTTGGTACTAGAAATCAGGCTTCAGCTCCTGGCGAACTGTTATCAGGTTATGTCTGTGGACCGTTTGAACCTTCCTTCAATAATCGACGTTACTTGATCGTTATCAAGGATCATTATTCAAGGTACCGCTATTGTTTCGTGGCAAAAGAGAAGTCTGCAGTCAAGGACGCTTTACGTGAGGTACTGGCTAAAGCCAGAACACTGGGTCACCAGGTTAAAGAGTTTCTCAGTGACAATGGTGGTGAATTTGATAATAACGAAGTACGAAATATTCTGCAGGAATATGGTGTAAACCAACGCCTGACGGCGCCGTACACACCCGAACAGAACGGAGCTGTTGAACGAGAAAATCGAACAATCGTGGAAATGGCTCGCACCTTCAAGTACTCGAACCCTGACGTCAATTTTCCTACAACAATATGGGCGGAGCTCGTTATCACTTCTGGCTATATTTTGAATCGTGTGGGAAAGTCGCCTATAGCAGACAAGACACCATTTGAACTCTGGTTTGGTCGGAAGCCAAGGATCAAACATCTGCGCATTGTGAGTTCAAAATGCTACGTACATATACCATCGCAGAAGAGACGAAAAATGGACTCGAAGGCATGCATCGGTTATCTGGTAGGATATGACGGGCATGAAAGATATCGAATATACATTCCTGAAAAGAATGACATTGTTGTTTCGCGTGATGTCATCTTTTTGGAGAAAGTGAATGACTGCGATGAGCGAATACCCTGGCCTATCCAAAACAACAACGAAATTATCGAAGAGAATGCCATTAACAGGCCTAAACACGACATGGACCGACCTGGAGAAGATTCCAGTTCCGATTCAGATTCAAATACTGAATCTAATACTATGTCTCAAACACCCAAGAAATCGATTCGGGAAAGAAAACGTCCTGGTTGGTTGAGAGACTATGTAGAATTAAGCGATACAGAAGTGTTCTTCACTGAAGATGTACCGTCAACTTTCAATGAAGCAATGCAATGTGAAAATAGTGAAGATTGGAAATCAGCGATGAATTCGGAAATTAACTCAATGCATGAAAACAATGTGTGGGAGTTAACGGATCTACCCTCGGGAAAGAAAGCTATTAGTAATAAATGGGTTTTTCGTATCAAAAGTAATCCAGATGGAAGTACGGACAGGTATCGAGCGAGATTGGTCATTAAAGGATGCGCACAACGGCCTCATATAGACTACGATGATACTTTCAGTCCAGTTGCACGGTTGGAAGTAGTACGTTCACTACTTGCAGTAGCAGCTGTGAAGAAGATGATCATCAAACAGTTCGATGTATCCACAGCCTTCCTGTATGGCGACGTTGAAGAAGAGATTTTCATGAAGCAGCCGGAAGGTTATTCGGACGGGACTAATCGCGTTTGTCGTCTTAAGCGTAGCCTGTATGGACTTAAGCAGGCTCCCCGATGCTGGAATATGAAATTTGACGACTTCATGATAACCTCGGAATTCCAAAGAAGTCTGGAAGACCCTTGTGTCTATATTCGTGATAAACCAAGTGGTAGAATCATCGTTGCTCTATACGTAGATGATGGGTTGATTGCAGCGACGAGTCAACTCGAACTGGATTTGTTTATTAATCAGCTGCGATCACAATTCAAAATTGTAGCGAAAGAAGCATCTTATTTCCTTGGACTCGAAATTGAACGAAGAAATGATGATATCGTTGTAAGCCAATCAGCATATATAAGAAAAAATCTCAACCGGTTCAACATGGAAGGATGTAATCCAGTCCACACTCCCATGGAGAAACTCAGTGACGACAAGGGACAAGGAAAAGTTACGGATTTTCCATACCGTTCGGCTGTAGGTGCCCTGCTCTACTTGGCACGAGGCACTCGACTTGATATTGCTTTTAGTGTGGGTATACTATCACGTAGACTTGAAAATCCAAATGAAGAAGATGTTCGCCGAGTGAAACGCGTAATTCGTTACCTCGCAGGCTCAATTGATCTGAAGCTCATCTACCGCTCCAATCCGAAAACACAGTTTCTAGAATGCTACAGTGATGCTGATTTTGCTGGTTGTCCAGACACCATGCGATCAACTAGTGGAGTAGTCGTCAAGTTTGCTGATGCTGCCGTCACATGGTTGAGTCGTCGTCAAGAAGTGGTGGCGGATTCCACCTGTGAAGCAGAGATTGTTGCGGCTAATCTTCGATCAAAAGAGACTATATGGATTGCTCGCCTATTCAAAGAATTGATTGGACTGTCTGCGACTCCTACCCTCCGAGTCGACAACGAATCAGCTAAAAGACTAGCCGAGAATCCCGAATTCCACTTTCGTACAAAGCATATTCAAAGGAAGTATCTCTTTATTAGAGATAGAATCAAGAAGGGAATGCTGACTATTGAACACATCGGAACTGAACAGCAGCTGGCCGATATTTTTACGAAACCTTTACCTCGCCCACGACTTCAAGGTTTGCGTCAAAGTCTGGGTCTAGTAAACAGTGCTCATTCAAAATAAGGGAAAGTGTTGAAATTTGTTATTTTTCATTTTTGGCAACGTCGCACGAACTATCTGCCAGCAGTCAACAAGAATCAACATGGCTAGCAACAACTTGGCTTGTAAATAATATAAAATAATAAAAAGGTTCAAGAGATATCGGTTATCGAAGTTAATTAATTAAAAATATATCTGCAACAATATAAAACTACAACAATTATTTCCATATAAAATAAACTGCTAAACTTTGAAACTGCCAGGATTATAATTGTGCTTACAGAAGTCTTCCATAACATGGCCATCGATATGAAAGAAGCTGTTCCTGGAGATTGAATAATTCTAAATAATTATATGGATGATGAGAATGAAAACCATAATGAAATTAATAGAAATGTAAGAGGTCAGTTCTGGCAATTATTGATTAATGTACATTTCGCTATTTTATAAATGATATAAATAAACAATTCCTAATATTTTGTCTTGCTATCTGACAAACGGCTGGTCACATTGGTTCACAGACCTTTGCTCACCGGTGATCTCAACTTTTGAGGTGTATATCGACTCCACTGATCAAAATGATTATGTTTATATTGTTCAGCTAGAGTAGATGAAACATTATTTAATTTCGGAATCAAAATTTTGGGTGGTTTGTGGTTTTATTGAACGACTCCAAAAAAGGACGAGGTACACAATTTGGTTATAGGTTTGTTTTACTCGTATTTAATACAAATAATGTAAAAGACATTCCTTGTATCTGATAACAAGCAGAATATTTATTTGTATGTTATATGCAAAGCAGCGGGAAAAACAAGATTCGAAATTCGAATTTTCACATTCAACATACGTCAATGTGAAATTCTGGAAATTCATAGAATACGAACAAAATTATAATCCTGTGCTCAGACCCGTCTGAAGGTAGGCGCCGACTAAGTTAGATTCTTATCTCTAGATTGCCAATACAAGAAAAAAAAATATTAAAGGAGTTTTTACGTAGGAAGACCATGAGAAGTGTTTATGAAACGAGGCATTTTTAAAGGAGTATTTAAATGGAGCTTTAAACTAAAGGTGCCTTTAAGTAAAGGAGCATTTAAGCTTTTATTATGGAACCGGCTCTTAAGCCACCTATTTTTATGCTCCTTTTAATGAATTTATTTAAAATGCAGTAACACTCATTTGACAAGAATTCAAAAATGATGGTATTATATTTGCTTTTATTCAAGTTTTTAACTCGCAGCGGCCTCTTAGAGAGGTAACTGATCTAGATTCATACAAATCACTTTAGTTAGTTTGTTTAATTTTATGAAATAAAATTGTTTAAAAAAGTTATAGGTATTATAATCACACATGAACTACAAAAGATAACTCATCATTCATCATATAACTAAGAATTTCGTTTGACGCAATGTAAACAGCAAAGAGTACCCTTTGGTCACGATCGTATAACATAAGTTCTTACATCTTCACTTAAAAAAGTGTCATCCTTATTGAAGGCGTTTTTCGTAATTCTAGGTTTGGCCATGCAAGTCGCTGTAATAAAGTATCGTTGGCAATTTCTTAAATAAGATTCTTGATTTGTACTGTACTGAATTCAAATTAATTTCAGAAACGGTAAGCGAATTATTGATTGTATAATAAAATTTATTGAACGAATGATAGTCTCTGAGATTAATTTTAAACAGATACCAGCCACTGTCACATTGAGACTAGCGACTAGCGCCACACCCAAAATCGCTATAATACAAACTAAAAGTATCTTCAATATCCATGACAATTTGGCCTACCCAAACTCCGTGGTGTTGCAAGACCTTTTATTATACGACCGTGCCTAGAGAAAACATACCTCCTGCCTTTGGTAAACAGTGAGTAGTGATTACTGATGTTATTTTTCCTCCAGTCGCTATCAACTGTCAATTGCCGCACGAGCCCAATACTAATAAACATAGAGTAAATAGGTTATAGAGAGGCAACTCTATATTATAAAGTCGGTCTATGCCATAGTGTCTATGCGTTAACACTAGTGACATCTATCAAGTCTTAGAGATATAAGAAAACTGTTCATTATTTAAGTAATGAGGAACTTGTATAATTATTGTAAGAAAGGCGTACTTTTTGACATTTGAATTTGAATGTCCCTTCTGATGGTTTTTTAGGATCAATAATAAGTGCGTAGCAAATATTTGTTGATCAATTTCAAAAGCTGTTTCCCTGTTTAAATGTTACGTAAGAGAGTAGTAAAAGTTTTGAAGAGAAGATCACCTCGTGTTTATTTTATAAAGATGATTTTTGGAGAAAAAACGTTTGCGACTCACATTCATTTTAAATTTCTTTGTATGGATGCACCACGGTCATACAGAAAGGTCTTGAAACGAGCGTGAAAAAAGTGGTTCGGTTAGCGTCCAGTCTTTTCATCTTCCAATTTCTGCCGTGTGGTTCGCATTCAAAGGGTGATGCTGCTTAAAACATAGAAATACCAATTCAAAGGATAATGCAAAGTTGTATGATGGTTCAAACCGTATACGATAACATATTTCAATCTCGATAGGTCTTTATATTGTATTCGGCGCTCATAAATTCATAACTTTTCAATAAGATTAAGGTATTTTATTTTCTAAGTAACATCGCCTTCTCTCAATTTCGCAGTGCTATCGTTAACTTTGACATTAGAACAAGACGCTAAGCAACCCACTTGCTACCTATGCAATTCGACCTTCGATTCCAGACCTGTGATTCTACGACCGTGGGATGTACCTACCTATATAGATACAAGGTGGGAGATTAGTGCCTATTCGGACGATTACGGGGTTAATGTAAAGATCAGGAGAAAATGTTTATAACTAACTCCATCTTATTACTTCTACAATAAAAAAAAATTTTCAATTATACCGGGTATTTCTAAACAGTTGGAACCGTACACTGACTGTATTTTTTCTTATGGAATTTGTATATGTAATTTTTATTTATTTTTCAGATCAAAATTGAAATATAATGTTAGTTTATTAATATGACTTTATGGTTATAGCTAATATTTTATGAGATATTAAGTAATTATTTTCTGAAAATTTTGACAGATAAATAGCATAATTTAAAAATTCATATCTCTGAGACTAATTAAGATCGAGAACTGAAATTAATGGACACATAGCACATGGATATGACTATCGAGTAATATATCACGGTTAATTTATATGTCCTTGATATTATACCAGGTGTACTCAAAACGGTAATAGTCTAGCTTAGCGGCTTTTGCTATAAAAGCCCTAAAAATCAAATGTTAGTAAAAATACATATATGATAACATAACTTTTAATAATTAAGGCTGAAGACGCTATTTTTAATGATTTGTTACTATAAAAAGCAAAAAATGGTGTTTCTGGTACTTACGACTTTTAACAGAAATTTTCAATTTGGAAATTTCTTTTTAATTCCAAATAGTATATAACCATCCTTGTATTCTATTGAATACTAAAATTTTTCAAAATAACAAAAATATGCGTGAAAATAGTAAATATAAGTTCACAAAAAACGGATTGACGGTTGATTTATGTAGTATGTTTGACGACACGACTTGACGTTGACAGCATTGACACACGACAATTCCAACATTGCCAAAACTGATGTTTATGATACTGAACATCTTTAAAAATATTCGATAACGAAAGCATAAACTAAGTAGTAAGATTTTAAATGTCTAAAGGTTTGGTTCTATGTTTAAAATTTACTAAATTTTTCATAAATACTTGCTCTAGAGCAAAAATACGATAAATATTGTAACGTTTAACCCTGTGCTAAACGTTGTGAGTTCACTTGCGTAAGACACAAAAGATTGCTTCCAATGATTTATTTTCAAACTATCTGTACACGACCTTCTGTTGCAGTACATCTGTCACCACTTGTCACCTTGACAAACTATACTGTCACTGTGTTCACCGACAGAACTACTATTAACCTCTGATTCCACAGACTGACTGTTATCAACTGACTTTATAAGACTCACCGACTTCATGAGACTGACTTTATAAGACTGACTCTGTCCCGTGATCGACACGGCTATATTTACCTGAATCATAACATGACATTCATCGAGAATGTTCTATGATTATCTAGATGTACATAATTAATGTTCTAGATCCTTGTCAAAATGACAATAGTATGACAAATTGTACCTCACATATAGTTTCTGGAAGGATCGAGAATAAATCTACTATATTCTAGAGCTACATAATGAAATATACAAGCAACAACTATTATAAGTAAAGTAGTGAAATAAATAGCTAATAAACGAATAACAACCGTAAGTACATGACTATCTATCCACGTTACACTGCCCCCTTCTTAGCTTATCCCATCCCAGTACATTCTACAATCTCATCTGGGGGAGCTCCTTGGATCCTCTTGTCCCAGTTCTCATTCTCACTTCCCGAGGAAGACAGGTTACTTGGGTGGTCCTTGTGTTCCTCTTCTTCGGTCAATAAAATGTTTCACCGGAATACAACAAACTCCTTCTAAAGATGAACATCTTCGAACAGGTGATCTGCTTCTACACAAGCTAACACTATACCTTGTTGCTATACAACCATCACCACTACGTGATGTTGAATTACGATTGCGCGATCTAAGTATGTGGAAAAAGGACCTCAATTTATGACAGAATATTTTATCACATCCGGTATTGCGTCGACGGCAGCGACTGTGCCTGCAGATTCGTCTGCGGCGATTACACTTGCTCCTTTCTCGCAGACTGCTGCGCCTCGTGCCTCGGTCGTTGCGTAGGCTCATGCGGCTTCTTCTATTGAGACCGTAGCACCTTCTACCTGCTGGGCCTCTGGGTGGACTACCGCAACATAAGATGTTTTTCTTACGACCGCAGTTGCAAACACTGGTGCTTCTTTGACATCTGGATAACCTGCGTCTCCTAGAAATATTTTTTCTTCTACTGTTTGATCTCTTTCAAGAGATTATGCGCTCTTTCGACTTGGGGCCGGCATCTTTCCTCTTAAAATTATGCTCGCTATTTAAGCTGTCCTTGTTGGAGCAATAATGAAGTTTCTGTTGTATGCTGTTTTCTGTCTTATATTGTTGTCTAATTCTAGCCTGTTCTTCTTCATATGCTTGTCTAATTCTTTCTAGTCCTTCTTTATATACTTGTGAAATTCTTGCCTGTTCTTCTTCATATTCTTGTCTAATTCTTGCCTGTTCGTCTTTATATTATTGTCTAATTCATGCCTGTTTCTCTTCGTATTCTTGTCTAATTCTTTCCTATTCTTCTTTATCTTGTCTAATTTTAGTCCATTCTTCTTTATATTCTAGCATAATTCTTGCATGTTGTTCCTTATGCTCTAGTCTAATTCTTGCCCATTCTTCTTTTTCTTGTTGTCTTTTTGTTGACCATCCTACTTTTTCTTGTTTTCTTTTTGTTACCCATTCTTCCTTTTCTTGTTGTCTAATTCTTAATTGTTCTTCTTTTTCTTGTTGTCTAATTCTTCATTGTTCTTCTTTATCTTGTTGTCTATTTCTTTCTTGTTCTTCTCTTTGATTTTCTAGGCACTTAATTATTTATGCAAAATTTACCATTTCGTCGTAATCTTCCGATCTGGTATTCACCATATTTTCTCAGCAAAATGCGATGATCCCTTTTTCTGACACCAATTGTAACGTTTAACCCTGTGCTAAACGTTGTGAGGTGAGTTCACTTGCGTAAGACTCAAAAGTTCGCAGATTGCTTCCAATGGTTTATTTTCAAACACTCTGTACACGACCTTCTGTTGTAGTACAACTGTCACCACTTGTCACCTTGACAAACTATACTGTCACTGTCTTCACCGACAGAACTACTATTAACCTCTGATTCCACAGACTGACTGTTATCAACTGACTTTATAAGACTCACTGACTTCATAAGACTGACTCTGTCCCGTGATCGACACGGCTTTATATACCTTAATCATAACGTGACATTCATCGAGAATGTTCTATGATTATCTAGATGCACATAATTAATGTTCTAGATCCTTGTCAAACTGACAATAGCAATAGTATGACAAATTGTACCTCACATATAGTTTCTGGAAGGATCGAGCAACAACTATTGTAAGCAAAGTAGTAGAATAAATAGCTAATAAACGAATAACAACCGTAAGTACATGACTACCTATCCACGTTACAATATTATGGCAACTTTTGATGCTGATGGTGACGAGTTTTGTCTTCAGGCTTTCGAAAATATAAATTCATTGATTGCTTTACGAAAAGATATTGAGAAAGAAAATAGAGAAAGAAGAGCTCAATACTTGTCATTTTAGAAAACGTTTAACTGTACGAGACGAATTCGTATAATATACTAAATTCTGTTGTTATTGTCCTTATTTTTTTCTAAAGCAAGTATCCTTGGAAATGAAATTCCATTTATAGAATACAGATTTGTAAAATAATTTTATAGAACGAAAGCTATACTGACAGAGTTGGCAACATTGATATTAATTGCACTTGGTAGTTCAGGATGTACTACATAAATCACCGTCAATTCATTTGATCCGACTTTTTTGTGAACTATATTTGCAATTTTCAAGCAAACTTTTGCTTATTTTGAAGAATGTTGATGTTCAATAGAATACAAGGATAGTTATACACTATTTGGGATTGAAAAGAAACTTCCAAATCGAAAATTTCTTCTAAAAGTAGTAAGTACCACAAAGACCATTTTTTGCTTTTTTAGGAACAAATCATTAAAAATAGCGTCTTCCGCCTCAAATTTATTAAAAGTTATGTTACCATATATGTATTTTTACTAACATTTGATTTCTTAGGTCTTTTATAGCAAAAGCCGTTAAACTAGACTATTACCCTCAAAACATATTTCTATAAAGTTTTGATAAAATCAGCTATACCTACCTAACTATTTTTTTAGGACGTTATAATTTTGACACTGCCGATGGAAAGATCGGATAATTTTACATGTGAATGACTGAACATTTAAGTAGGCCTCATAATGATTTTTCAGAAATTATTTAAGATTTTGTAATTATTTAATAGAGTTTCATAAATTAATCAGATAGGCCTTGGACTCATGGCTAAAATTAAGTTGTCAGTTTGATAATTAAATAATCAAACGTATTGTTACGTGGGTAGTTTATCAAGTACTTACTGTTATTATTTCTTTTAGTTTATATTCATTCTGCTACCTTATTTTCAATAGTGTTGCTTGTGTATTTCATTATGTAGTTCTAGAATTATAGTAGATTTATTCTCGATCCTTCCAGAAACTATATGTGAGGTACAATTTGTCATACTATTGTCAGTTTGACAAGGATCTAGAACATTAATTATGTTCGTCTAGATAATCATAGAACATTCTCGATGAATGTCATGTCATGATTCAGGTATATAAAGCCGTGTCGATCACGGGACAGAGTCAATTTTATTGTATCAGTCAATTGGAGATATAACTCGAAAGTAGTTGGAACGCGATAGTCAAAGTGACAAATAGTGACAGTTGTTCTACAACAGAAAGCCGTGTACAGTGTGTTTGAAAATAAATCATTGGAAGCAACTGCTACGAAAGTATCAGGACGTTTTCTCCTTGCATGACGATGATCTAGGTCATACTAATCTGGTGCAGCATTCGATATTCACCGAAGATGCAGCTCCGATCAGACAAACAGGAAGAGGTTCAACAACTGCTGGCTGATATGCAGGAGCGGAACGTTACAGAACCATCCACCAGCCCCTGGACGTCGCCGATAGTTCTGGTGCGAGAGAAAGACGGCTCCACCAGATTCTACGTCGACTATCGCCGCCTCAACGACGTTACAAGAAAGGATTCTTATCCTCTGCCTCGGATCGACGACACCATCGACACACTGGCAGGTACTGAATGGGCACTGGCAAGTTGGCATCCAAGAACAAGATAAAGAGAAGACTGCATTCATCACGCCTTACGGACTCTGGCAATTCAATGTTATGCCGTTTAGGTTGTGTAACGCTCCTGCCACCTTTGAGCGATTGATGGATACAGTTCTAAAAGGATTGTCTTGGCAGACCTGTCTGGTTTATTTGGATGATGTGATAGTCATAGGTAAGACATTTGGCCAACACCTGCGTAATCTGAAAGGAGTACTTCAACGTTTGAGAGGAGCCAAGTTGAAGTTGAACCTTGATAAATGCGAACTCTTTCGAAAGGAAGTACGATACCTCGGTCACGTAGTATCTCCACAAGGAGTCCTACCAGACCCAGCTAAGCTAGCAGCGGTTCAAGGAATGTCTCAGAGCTTCGCAGCTTTCTTGGGTTATGTACTTACTACCGCCGATTCATTACATCGGCTGACAGGAAAAGACCAACCATTCGAGTGGAAACCAGATTGCGAAAAGGCTCTTCAGAATTTGAAGGCATCCTTATGTACGGCACCCATACTGACCTATAGCAATATCGGTATTGGGGTATTCTGTCGCAGGAAGGAGACGGTCAGCAGAAGGTTGTGGCCTACTTCAGTCGGGTGTTGAGTAAAGCAGAGCGCAATTACTGCACCACCAGACGAGAATTGCTTGCTGTTGTCAAAAGACTTAGACATTTCCACAAATATCAGAAGAATTTGGTGACTGCTGCATCATAATCGCGTGAAAATATATCAGTTAAATTATTTATTTAACTTATCCCATTGAGTAGAGTCATAAACGATTATCGGTTTGTTATGTCAGTGTCAGTATGATGTCTATGTCAGATATTCAATATTCCTGTCATTGTGACTTGCAAACGTAAACCTCGGAAGAAATAGCGTTGATAGCATTCAGTTATGACGTAACACACAAAATTCATGATGTCATGATAGCGTTTGTAGTATGTACTACCATACTGAGCTCCGCTAAAAGCTGATAGTGTGAGATTGTGCAGATAGCGACTCCCTGAACACATCCATCTCTTGAGTAGGTAAGCCTGAATCATTCCGGCTAGCTTTAAAGTAATTTATTTGTTCTTCAGTTTATTTCCATTTCATATTGAGCGCCACCCATTAGAACTTCTCCAGACGAACTGGAAAGAGAAATTGTAGATTTCGATAGATTATCTTCATTTTTATAGTTAAATTTAGGTAGGTACCTTCAAATTTGCAATAGAAGTTTGCGGAGCTATTAGTTTAGAGCCTCGTTTGAGAGATGTCTAGTTATTTTATTTGTGATTTTAGATTTTTGGGAGATACTTTGATTTAGAGATATCGATGAGTTATACTGTTTGATAAATGTGTTAGAAATGTCTCCGGTGTTGGTTTGATTATTATGTTCAAGAGGGCAATGGGTTCCTTGAGGATGTTTATTCTGTCCTCAAGGAAATGAATGTAGTTCTGAAGTTCTTTCAATCATATCTCTTGAATAGGACTCACTCTGTTTTACTCAAAGGCACAATCTGTCCTTCCTATACTATCACACACATAGTTCCCCAGGGATCTGTCTTGGGGCCTATGCTTTTCATCTTATTTGCAAATGATCTCATACATTTTGTAGAAATGTCAAGATTATATGTTACGATGATGATACTAACATCATTATATCTGGTGACAGCCAACAATTACTGATCTGCTGTACAGAAATAGTATACAACAACATAACATGATGGTCAGAAAATAATAATTTTCTATTGAACCACAAAAAAACAGTGTTGACATATATCGGACGCAGACGACAAGATCCATCTATAATATTTAGGGCCGATTTTATAATCAAATTTAATCTCCTATTGAATTTAATCAAACATAAAAAATCATAAATCTTTTGATTGGACATATAATTTAAAGTTAATTTGAAAGAACGAAATATAAGGTGACTGACGTTGTAAAAGTCATTAAAAAATGCAATGCAATTTTTTATTCCGTCATCAAGATATGAGTTATACAAACTGAAGAGTTAATTAATCGCCCATTAGGGATTCATTATAAAATTGACCCTTAAAGATACAGAAAAACAATTACTCTGTTCTGAAAACGTGAAACTACTAGGAGTTACTTTTAACAGGCATTTATCATGGACAGTGCATACCAACCAATTATTTAAGAAACTTCGGAGTGCCTGATGCAGCATCAAATACTTGATAAATCACAGCAGCAAACACTTTCTTATCACACGGTATTATCCCAATTCCCAATTTTACTCCTTCAGAGGGCCGGCTAGGTGAGTCTCTAGGGAGCATCGATCATGCGGCGGGGGAGTGGGGCGCTGGTGCTGCTCGCGACCGCTCCTATTGTCCGTGCGGGACTGGTACCGGGGGCTATATCTCTCGGGTAGCCCTGGCGCTGATACAGCGCCCCCAGTGTCGGCTCCGTGGCCAGTGGGAAGCCCGAGGGATGAATGCAAACAAGGATCCATGGACACTATAAAATCTTTTGAGCAGCAAGGAGGGGCTGCGGGCGATCTGGCCAGGCCAGTGGTACCAAAAGACCCTCCGAAGAAGAAGCTGTCGGGGGCAGCAAGGAGGCAGCTGCAGAAGTGGCCCTGCAGGAGATGGAGGAAGGACAGAGAAGCTCTCCCACCAAAACGAAGCCTATGTCGGGCGCGGCCTCTGAGAGCACGAGCGGGGGTAAAACCCTGCCGGTTCAAAGCGGTGCGGCGCCAACGCTCGCTCGGTAACACGCCCTCACCTGGGACTCGTCCTGGAAATTGGGCGAAGGCCAGGGAGCAGACGCGCAACCGGCAGACAAAGGTTGTCTCGGCGGCGCGGTTCTTCAGGGAGGCCAGCCACCTCAGGCAGGCCATTGTCGACCGGTCGGACCAAAGCTGCCCCCTCACCGAGGAAAAGGCAAACCTCATCAAGGAGGAGCTCAGCCACATTGTGGCTAATGCGCTGGACACCGCGCAGGGAGCTCCAACTTTCAAGCGCTGTGGCTTCGCAGCGGGAGCGCTGAGAATCACCTGCACCGATGAATTTGGAAGCGACTTTCTGGTAAAGGCGGTCGAAGCCATGAAACCTTTGTGGGTGGGAGCAAGGCTGACCGAACTCCCAGAAGATGAGCTGCCTGAGCTAACCAAGGCGACTCTTAGGATCCCCAGCCCTCCTGTCGAGTCTGGGGATCTGAGGGGACACCTGGCTGCTCAAAACCCATGGGCAGGCATACCAAGGTGGATCCTCATCCACGAGGCCGTCAAGGAAGTACCTCAGGGCAAACTCCTTGTTTCGGACTCTTGAGAAAATAGAGAGACACCCTAGCCGAAAAAGCAGGCAAATTATTTTACCTGCTTGGTCAGGTAACCTGCAAGGTGACCATGTTGAAAGAGGGATATGAGATTGCCTCGGCTCTGGGAGCGCCCATCCAAATCAATAACCGGAGTCAGGTGAGATCGTCGAACGACCAGCACAAGCCCGATAGCCAAAACCACCGGTTTGGCCATAGTTCAGGCAAACCTGCACGGCTCCCGGGGGTGACTGTTCTCCTATGTCGTCTCCTGGAGGCTGATCAGACAGCAATAGCTCTTATCCAAGAACCCTGGAGTACAGGCAACCGGCGGGGTTATCACAAAAATAGCAACTGCAACGCGATCGCGATTATCGCACAATTATCACTGTCAAAAAGTCGATTCGGTACAGTATTGTTGCTCTGTCAGTCTTAAGCCTAAACTGATACTCGAGTAAAAATTATCAAAGTATTTGTGAATAATAAATAAATAACATGTTCTCAACGAAATTGCTATTCTCTCTTTTATATCCAATATTTTATAGACTGTGGCAACACTGAGACAACAACGCGATTGCAACTAGTTGCTAAATTTTACATGATACGGGGGTGGGAGCGACAACTTCTACCAAAGGAAAATCTTTGTTGGAGCAATTAATGAAAGACCAAGGACATGTGTTTCCCCTTCAGGTCATTTAGAAGCCATCCTACTGACAGGACTCTCAGGAAGTGACCTAACGGCTGTCCAAGTGCACCTGGACTTCAGAAAGGACAAAGAAGAGGTGATTTTAGCCGTATCCTACTTGCCAATAGACGCCATAGGGCCACCCCCCAGCCAGGAGCTGACAAAGCTGGTCGACTTCTGCGAGCAGGGGAGAAAACACTTCATATTAGAGTGTGACGCAAATGCCCACCACTATGCTTGGGGCAGCGAAGACTGCAACAGCAGAGGTAGGGCATTACTAGAATACCTGTTAGGGACAAATTTGGAAATCCTCAACCGAGGGAACGAACCCACGTTCGTAACCTCGCACTGTCAGACGGTGATTGACATCTCAGTCGCGGTACAAGAGATCTCCAAATCAATCGTGGCCACAAATGGATAATAATGAGACTCTTAGCGGTCAAGACATCAAAAGAGCCGTACCGGAATCTCAGGAAGATAGCCAGGGAAGCATAACTAACGCACCTGGAGTCTTCCATGGGTAATGATGAGGAGGCTACTCAGATAACGTCTGTAAAGGACCTAGACAAGCGAGTAAGCGCACTCACTGGGCGGATTCTGAGTTCTTATGAGTACGCCTCGCACCTGAGAAGAGGACAGCTCAGACCTGGCACCGCCACATGGTAAAGCATGGGTCTTGAGATCAAAAGGACCCACCTGCGGAGACTCTTCAACAGAGCCAAGTCATTCCGAAATACTTCCGACTGGGAGGTCTACAAACTATACCAAAGGTCGTATAAGAAGGAAATTTGCTCAAAACAACGGGAATCATGGAGACTTTTCTGTAAAGAGACAGAAAGTACACCTGCAGCATCCCGACTGCTTAAGGTGATCTCCAAAGATCCTAGACAAGTGGGCTGTGTCAGAAAGGAGGATGGTACCTATACTGACACTGCTGTAGACACTTCTGTCAACTCATTTCCCAGCACGAGGAGCTAATGAGGTCCGCATGAGCAAGGTGCGACGACGAGTAATACGCTTCTTCACAGACAGCAAAGATGCCTAAAAAGCGATTGAAAGGGGCAGGTACGAAGCGAGAACCACGCTGAACTGCCACCGCGAACTGTCGGAACTAGCGAACGAAAATGTGGTGGAACTAGTTTGGGTGCCAGCACACGATGGGAATGAGGGCAATGACAACGCGGATAAGCTGGCGGGTGCTGCTTCATCGGGAACAATGTGTGGGCCCGTACCGGCAGTACCCATCACACCGCACATCATGGCCAACTTCATTAAAGAGGACACACACCTCAGACACTGTCAGAGGTGGAACTCAAATCTGGGCTGTTGACAGAGCAAGACCTTCATCACGGAGCTATGCCGGAAATGGGCCGAAGACTGTCTAGCTTTGCCCCGGGCCAAACTACGCTCACATGTAAGCATCTGGACCGGGCATGCTGCGCTAAAAAACACCTACATACAATAGGTGTCATGGACTACCCGTCTTGTCGGGCATGCATGGAGGAGGAAGAAACAGTGGAGCATCTCTTCACAGAATGCCCCGCTCTATCCGACGTTTGTAAGGCCATGCTAGGACTGAAGTGGCCGGATCTGACCTACATCAGACGCACCTCGCCTTTGGCAATTCTGAGATATCTTGACCAGGTTGTCGGGATACTCGGGGAACTGTAGGTCTGGGGAGCAAGGGGGAGAGTCACAATGGACCGAATTGGCCTAAGTACCCGCTTTGGTACCCCTACCTCAAATAATACAGGGTAATATATGTACAGGGTCTTTCCTCATAATTAAACGGCTTCTGCTGGTTTTATTATACGAGCTGAAGAAAAACTTTCAAAACGAAAATTGTTGGGTTTATCCGGAACATTAGGAGAAATAGTTGTTGCTTATACAAGGTGAATCAAAAACATCTGGTGAACCAAACGTGCCTTTTTTTAATGGAATGTCCTGTATATTATGATCCAGGATTATAGCGCTTAAAATCCTCTGTTCGAATATATATAAATCACCTATATTTGTTTCAGTAGTTTTTGATATATTTCATATTAAAGTATTCACAAAAAATATACCTATCGCATTAACGTGTAGCCATGGAAGCATCAAATAAACTGTCAAAATGGTTTACACTCAAGAAGAAAAGTGTGAAATAGTTTATTCTACAAAAACAATAAGTATGCTGTAGCAACAATACGAGAGTATCGGGTAGACCGTTGCCGTCTAGGAGCACCTTTTATTACGTTGAAAGAAACTTTCGGCAACGTAAAACTGTCCAGAGGAAAAAACGAACAGCTCATATTAACGAAAATAAGGAACTGAAAATTCTCTCATATTTCTTAGGTAAACAGTGACAATTATCTTTATATTTAATTTAATTTATATTTCTTTGTTATAGGGAATCCCACTTCTTCGATCGCTGTTGCCACCAACTACTTCAATATATCGGCAAAGAAAATCGATGTGACACTTCGCAAATATGGATACCACCCATACAAAATATTGCCGGTCCAACAATTAAGTGAGAACCAAAAAAATCATAGGCAAGGCTTTTGTCGGCGGATGTTAGAATTAAAAATGAATGACAACGATGTTTTCAAAAAGATTTTGTGGAGCGATGAAGCATCATTTAATACGGCAGGACTATTCAACAGAAAAGATAGTCATATATGGGCTTCTGCAAACCCTCATGGGCATAAGGAAATCAATTTTCAGGGCCGTAGATCTCTTAGCGTTTAGTGCGGCCCAATTTTTTATCTGGGTTCTTTGATTTTGATTTTTTTTTGAGAACAGTATCGAAAATCTTTCGGACAATTTACCTCTGAGACAATATAATGAGCTCATATGGCATCGAGATGGGGCACAATGTAGTTCATGTTCGTAATTTTTTAAACAATAGAAATCCCATTTTATTGTTAACTCTTAACTTAACTTAACTTAATAAATTCGATGATGATTATAGAAAATGCATTAACCACAACGGTGGTTATAAAGAGCATTCATAATTTTCGGATTACTTATATTATGTTAGCAGATTATAACCATTTTTTGACAACAGTTTATTTGTTTGTTTACGTGTTTTTATAGAGTTCTGGATAGTGCGATATACTATTATTTTAAAATAGAAAAGAAACTTATCATTGGTTTTAATGCTGAACATATGAAAAACTACTGAAACAAATATGGGTAAACTATATAGATAGATAGATAGATAGATAGGGTAACATGTCATGTACTTACGGTTATTATTCGTTTATTCTATATTTATTTCTAATACCTTGTTTACAATAGTTGTTGCTTGTATATTTTATTGAGTAGTTCTAGCATTAGTTGATTTGTTCTTGAGCCTTCCAGAAACTATATGTGAGGTATAGTTTATCACAGCATTGTTCGTTTGACAAGCCTCTAGAATATTAATGGTCGTGTCTGATTACCTATCGATTAGTAATCAGTAATCAAAAAGTTGACGTCTTTAATATGACAGCTATCAGAAAATCATAGTGTAACATATAATATATATATAATTAATGGCACCTTTTACAGGTTTTTTCAGGAGCCCTTGAAGGTACACTTTATGTCGGTGCCATATCCGTTGTCTGTATTACTACTACTTAATTTCTTTCAATTTATTTGAAAGATTAATACTATAAATATTTTTTACAAAAAATTGGACCGACTTTATCAGTTGTTGCACTGAAAAATACAAAATAATATTAGTTCTATTGGTGCTGGTCCTTTTGGAGTTGGTGCCTACAATAACAAACTACAACGGCACAACTTTAATATTACCAGCACCAATAGAATTAATATTATTTTGTATTTTTCAGTGCAACAACTGATAAAGTCGGTCCAATTTCTTGTAAAAAATATTTATTTCACATTTTTGAGTGTAACATTAGTCATGAAAATTGTTGAACGTTCACTAATACCCACAAAGTTATAGGTAGGTTTAACTTGTACATAGCAGAAATACGCATATCACATATTTCAGACTTTACCATTGCGAAACTCGGAAATCGTGACTCTTTTGAAAAAATGTTCAATTTAAAAGTTTCCGGATATGGTCCCCTTTTTAATTTTCAAATCTCGAATTTTCGATTTTCGGAAAAATTTGCCTCTTGCACATAGCTGAAACACATATTTTAGACTGTAGCGCGGAAACGTATGATTATTTTTAAAAATGTCTAATTTAAATATTTCCGGATATGGAATTTTCATTAATTCTGTCGTCTCAGATTTTCAATTTTCGAGAAAAATTGCCCCCTCCACCCCTTTGGGGGCGGTTTTTGGATGGAAGGAAATGTTGGATTTGATTTTTCTCAATATGGGACCAATTCCCCACTCTCCTCTTTCAAATGAAATAAAAATCGTCTAAATCGGAGTACGTTTACTAGGCAAAACGCGCGAACAGCCATAAAAAAAAGCAATCTTACAACCGAATTGTATACCTTCTCCTTTTTTTGAAGTCGGTCAAAAAATACATTTTTTCAATCTAATGAATTGTTTGTTTTCCTATTCGAGCTTCTAGTTTCTGAAACATATTTCACAGGTAATTGATTTGCTCCCTATTTAGAACATGAGATAGATAGGAAGCTACTTAGTCTTTTTGACCGACTTCAAAAAAAGGAGAAGGTATACAATTTGGTTGTAAGATTGTTTTTTTTATTATTCTTTTTTATGGTTGTTCGCGCGTTTTGCATAGTAAACGTACTCCGATTTAGACGATTTTTGTTTCATTCGAAAGAGGAGAGTTGGTAAATGGTCCCATATTGAGAAAAATCAAATCCAAAATCTCCTTCCCTCCAAAAACCGCCCCCAAATGGGGTGGAGGGGGCAATTTTTCTCGAAAATTGAAAATCCGAGACTGCAAAATTTATGGAAATTCCATATCCGGAAATGTTTAAATTGGACATTTAAAAAAATAATCATACGTTTCCGCGCTACAGTCTGAAATATGTGTTTCAGCTATGTGGAAGGGGCAAATTTTTCCGAAAATTCGAGATTTGAAAATTATAAAGGGGACCATATCCGGAAACGTTTAAATTGAACATTTTTTTGAAAATAGTCACGGTTTCCGAGTTTCGCAATGGTAAACTCTGAAATATTTGATATGCGCATTTCCGCTATGTACAAGCTAAATCTACCTATATCTTTTTGGGTATTAGTGAACGTTCAACAATTTCCATGACTAATGTTACACTCAAAAATGTGCCGTTGTAGTTTGTTGTTGTAGGCACCAACTCCAAAAGAACCAGCACCAATAGAATTAATATTATTTTGTATTTTTCAGTGCAACGACTGATAAAGTCGGTCCAATTTTTTATAAAAAATATTTATATTTATACAATTTCATCTGTATTATCTGATTTATAAGTTATATTTGTAGTTTTAGATTAATTATTCTTATGGTTCTATCATGGTTCATACATACTATTATTTCACTTGCACTCTGTACAAGTGCATTTAGGGTGCGTTGTTGCATTTTCTTGTTTAAATAATGACGGTCGAAAATTTTTCACCTAATTAAAATTTAAATATCTCAATAACAACCAAGGGAGGTGTCATCTTTCTTTTTTTAATGGAATGTGATGAAAATATAGTTTCTTAGAAGAAGTTTTTGGAATCTCATCTAATCAATTAGATTGCTTAATCACGCGTCTTGCATATTACCAAAACGTACTTCGGTTTCGATGATAATTTTTTTTTCATTCTATAGAAAAGTGCTGAGAAATGCTCCCATATAAACTGTTCCAAAATTGTATATCTTCTTCCTCCCAGGAGGGGTGGAGAGGGCTTTTTTGTAAATTGAAAGATTGAGTTGGCGGGATATAAAGATAAGTTCAATTTTGGCAACACTTAAATTTGATTTTTCTTTCAGTTCTGGATTATCGAGTAGAAGCATTCGATAAGTGTATGATTTTCTTCTAAGTATATGTTTAATAAAGAATGTAAGTAAATGTTCAACGATTTTGATGAGAACTCTATTGGTAGTTAAGTCCTGGTAGATAGGTACATTTGAAGATGCTTCTTAAGGTCTTCTATCTACCTATAACTTAAACAACTTCAAAATTACCAGTACCAATAGAGTCGATATAATTTTCAATTTATGTGTGATCTAATAAAATCGGTCATAGGTTTTGTAGAGAAACTATCTATTAAATGTCTAGGCCAGATATACGAAGGAATGAATCGTTCTACCTGTGAACTTGATTATTATAGACATTCACCAACGGATGGAAGCAGTTGACATTGGCCGATATTTCTCGTACTATAAAGTGGTATATAGCTTCAAATAGTGGAATGCTGGATTAAGACGTGCGCGTATAATAGGTATAATTTTTGTATAATTTTCTAAAACCTTGACTATAATTGTGTTGCCGGTTTTCAAGCGTGATTTAATAATAATTGTTGGTTGGTTCTGTTGACGGACTCTCCTAGGATCTTCCTCAGTTATTTGATATTGATGCTAAAAAATAATCGTGCGAGCATAATATGTAGGTAAAATTTGTTCATTATTTGAAACTTCTCTTTACATATTATTTGTGTTGTGTCGGAAATTGCAACAAAAATTATTATTGGTCATTTTGTAACAAGTGAGTGAGTGAATGTGTTTTTGTGGGTTTAATTGTGTTATGATTCATAAAAAATACAATGGAAGATATACAATTTGAAGAACTGCATGATAATGATGAGGTACGTGAATAAAATAGCAAATCAGAAATAAGTATACTTTGTATCTGAAATTATCTGTTGAACCCTTTAGGTATTTATATGGAAATGATAAACTAGATAGAAATTTAATATTTTTGATAAGCTTTCTTTTTGGGTGTTTTGCAAAATTTTACGCTTGATATTTTCCATAATAATTATTATAATTCAGCTGTTATTTATAGTATAATAAAAAAATATATATTTGATTCACTCATAACGTGCCGTCTCATTTAATTTAACACTAAATGCGCTTCAAGAAATATTTTCTTTCAATTTTCTAATTGGGTCCACTAAATTAGTTCCTTGAATCACAATTCGTTTATTTATGATATACGTTCCTGGTTCGGACATAGAGAGAGACACCAGATGGATTTTATAAGAGTTCCGTTTTTTTATCGGATGTACGGAACACTAAAAATCAGCTAAATATGTTGTTGCTACCGTCCTTTATGATAGAGATTGTTTTTTCCAGGAACTTGACAAAAAAAAAAGAATTATGCATAGGTACATAGGTACTCATCATTCGAATCGAGTTATGGCCTGGAGTTTAAACAAAAATCTCATAGGTAAAGCACTTTCAGTTTTGCTCGAAGCTTTCAATTTTCTAGGCAAGTGTTACAATTTTTCCTCCTGTAATAGACCAGTGCTAATTTTGAAGCTGGCAGTTATAGGTAAATAAAAGAGTTTTGGAACCAACCTCAAAAGTACCAGCACCAATAGAATTAATATTATTTGTATTTTTTCAGTGTACCTTATTAGTTGGTTCTATTCTTTGTAAAAAAATATTATTAAGGGCCGATTTCATAATTAAATTTAATCTCCTACCAGTTTTAATCCAACATTAAAAATTTCATAAATCTTTTGATTGGACATATAATTTAAATTTACTTTAAAAGAACGAAAGATGAGGTGACTGGCGTAAAAGCTACTAAAAACTGCACTATTTTCAAGTTATCAAGATATGAGTTACGAAAATTGAGGAATTAACTAATCTCCGATTAGGGATTCATTATGAAATCGGCCCTAAGTGTTTTATTAGTTAGGTATAGAAAATGTTCAACTTATATTCAGTGAATTGACTATAGAGTGTGTCCAATATAAGGATCGCAATCTCCAGAACGCTAATAGATACGACGGTTAGATGGAAAAAATGGCCAATTTAATGGTCTTTTATGTTTTTCACTAAAACGCTCTTTTTGTGTTGGTGAGCACTTTGGATACGAATTTTTTTCGTGGTCGATGCTTAATAATTTGATGTCAAAAATAGGTCTAGTATTTGTTATTATTCTGTTGCGAGTTTTTAAAATGTACGTTGTTGTTTTTACAAAGACAAACAAGTTTAATATATTGCGCTAATATGGGAATCAACTAACTAATTAGGTATGTTTTTTGTAGTAATTTTTTTGATCTCCATAAGGTTTTCCAATAAATGAGCATTATTTTCTAAGCACAATTTGTAATGACCGAAAAATCCAGAACTTTGTTAAGTCTATATCTGGTAGAATCCCCTAAAATGCTTCTTAAATGTTGAAGTCATTTTTTCTCCACGTTGTACATACATTTTTATATACTTAATAAATATAAAATGTCCGGCGGTCGAGGAATCCAGAAAAATCTTCAGCAATACTCAAAAGCTTGTAACTTAAAACAAAATCAAAAAATAACTAACAGTTTATTTATTAGAATAAAAACAAGTATTCTACAGGGTGATTCACGGTGGGCGTTCATTAGAAGTTTATGCAGAACCCAGTAAGATAAAAACCTGAAATTTTGTGCATAGGCATAACAGGTTGCGATCTCTCCACCTAAAATATTTTGAGTTAGGTGTCACTTCGTGTTATACAGGGAGTTGGTATCTACTTTGTTATTATGAATGTATATTTTTGCATTTTTGGATTGTCCCAATAAATTTGAATATTTTTCAACTTATCTCTTTTTCCATCTAACTTTTTGAGATAAAAATTATTTATTGAAATTGTGACAGCTAAAATGCATTTAGTACAATAACTATAAATTCTATTTTAAAACTGTTAGGGCCTATTTCATAATGAATCCTTAATGGGAGATTAGTTAATTCTCCAATTTGTTTAAGACATATCTCGATAACGGAATAAAAATTTTGCATTCTTCTTCATCTACAACGTTAGTTACCATCTCTTTCGTTTATCTAAATAACTTTGAATTATATGTCCAACCAAAACAATTATGAAATTTTTAATCTAGGATTAAAATTAATAAATAATAATAAATTTGACTATGAAATCGGCCCATAGATGTAAAAATTCTGATTAAAATTGAAGTTAAATGATACCTCTACCTGCTGATTCATTTAAATGTATAAATTTTGTTCAGCAAGTAGGTACTTCCAAATTTATTAAATGTCCGCATGTTTTGAAAAGTACAAAAACTTTGTTATTTTGAATGGAACTATCCTTTTTTAATGGTTTCATTCAATGTACAGTGCATCCCATTTTGGTTGAGACAGCCAGGTATCTCGGTTGTTGTTGAAAATAGAACCTTGCGGTTTTTGCGTTCCTGTGTTACTTTTTTGTGAAACTCAAGATGGCCTGAACAGATTTTGCCTAGCTTATTTTGTTCATAAGTTGTAACTTTGCCCTGTAGGGCGTTTTTGAAAATTCACACTTTTTGGATTCCCCACAGATCTAAAAAGTTTCTCAGCGCTAATGTCAAATTGAAAACTTATCTCATAATAATAAGAAATAAGTTTTGTGTTTCACATAAGAATCATTCTGAAAAACTCTTCCTTAATACAGACATGAACTTGAATGCCTTTTCTTGAAATTTATTTCATCCTTTACTTAACTTGTCACATTATTTCATCTAGGTACCCATGTTATAAATTATTGTTATATGTTACATTTATACATCTTTTCTTTCTCTGTTTATCATTTTAGTTGAGTTTAATTGTACATCTGAGAATCTGAGGTTAAGTGTAAGAGAAGCCTTTGGCTAAACTGCGCCTACTTTGTACCTTCACCAATAAAGACGATTTATTATTATTATTACCATAACACGAAAAAAAAAAATTGCATGCGCCACTGGATTCTGCATAAAATTCTCTATGGGATAAATTTTCAATTTGACATTATCGCTGTGAAACTTCGTAGATCTGTGGGGAATCCAAAAATTGTGAATTTTCAAAAACGCCCTGTATATTATGAACAAAAGAAGTTAGGCAAAATCTGTTCAGGCTATCCTGAGTGTCACAAAAAAGTGACACAGGAACGCGAAAACCGCAAGGTTCTATCTTCAACAACAACCGAGATACCTGGCTGTCTCAACCAAAATGGGATGTACTGTACAACAAAATTTCTTACAAATTGATAATACATGTCCCTATTCCTAAATCTATTTTTTTAGTTATTCCAACAATACCGGAAATTGAATTTGTTGAAGTCTCGGCCAACATGAGGAAAATCAAGACGGCCATGATTCAAACTAAGCACATTGTGGTGGTTGAGTTGCCACAGATATGTCAAAAATTATTTAAAAATTTAGATCTGACACTTATAACATAGACAGAAAATAAGAACAATGCAGTAAATGTTAACAACAATCATGTGATTTTTAATTTATTCTAATACATGGAAAATGCAACAAAATTATCAGTAGAACATGTAAAATGTTTAACGAAACCAAAGGTTCCCATTCTCTTTGACCAAACCTATCCACAGTTCCAACAGCTCACAAAACTTAAGTTTTCACAAATGTTGGAATTGATGACCATCCACGCGAAAGCAACGCTTTAATTCGTGTAGCGACACCCTCCGTATCACCCTGCGTAGTTTCTCAGGATCTAGTCCTGCAAACGAGCGCTTCCAGCTCTTCCCTGGTATTCACTTCCGTGACATGAACCTGGTCTTTTCACCACACCAGAGATAAAAGTCCATCGGTGTCAGATCAGGGGATCTTGCAGGCCAGATTCAGGGTACTATGTGACAGGCGAGTTGGTAGGTACATCTGAAATTTCCAACTTAGGGAAATCGTTAAATTGACAGTGATTGCCTATTTAATAGGTTATGATAATCATTTGCACATTTGACGTTTAAGATAGTTGAGATAAATAAACGAATTTGTCATAACTAAACACGAGTTGTAACCTACAAACACGACAATTCCTGTTGGCATATATGAAAACGTCAATAATAAATTTATTATTGACGTTTTCATAAATCAATTGATTTGACAACTCTCTTTACCAGTTACTATTCAAACTGATAAATTTTAAAACAACCTAACCTAACCTAACCTAACCTAACCTATGTATTCTCAATGTCAAATCATGTTCGAAGGTCAATAAAAAAGTCACTGAAGAGGAGCTGATGACTTAATCACATTGCTTATTTAAATACTAATAATCATTCTATTTTTATTGAACGATGGCCTTCTAAGAAAAATCGAAAATAAAGTACTCAAAACAAAGGGGTGTTTTTACTGAAAACTCTTAATATTGCCATATAATGTGATACATTGTTTATTGGTAAAAGTGTTATCTAATAGAGATTGCGCTTTTATTTCGGTCCAAAATCGGACCACGTTTACCTTGAGAAACGTACGAACAGATTCAAAAAAACAGACAAACAACAAATTAAATAAGAAAGATTTAGATAATTACCTTACAATCTCACCATTAAAGAGTACTAGCAAGCTATTTACTAAAATTATTAGATACCTACAACAAAAATAACAGACAAAGTTAAAAGAAAGGAGCAGCAAGGTTTCAGAAAATATAGATTGACTGTTGATGGAATTTTCTTACTGAGACAAATTTGAATTGGTTGACATATTGCAGAAAACTATTGAAGATAAAGACTTAATTATTAGATTATTGCAAAACAAATGTCAAGATTTAGAAAAACGTACAACATACTTTTATGCTGATGTCATAAAAAATAATGTGGTGCCAGAACAGAATCTGAACAAAGTTAATTTACCGAATATAATTATTAAACCTAAGAATAATCAAAATGCTCAGCAAACTAAAAGCGACCTAAATATGAATGTAAATACTGCTGAACTTAAAATTGGTATAGTGAATATGAGAATAACATCTGGAAGTGCATTTATTAGATGTCAAACAAGATAAGAAAATGAAACCTTAAAAACTGTATTGGATGATAAGTTGAAAGATAATTATAACATTGAAATTAGTAAACTAAATAGACCAAGGATAAAAATAATGAATTATAACCAAGAAGTTGAGTCAAATGAAGAAGTGGAGAAAATTCTCAAGTCCCAGAATCAATTAATGGAGAGATTAAAGTGAATTTTATAAATGAAATACAAAATGGAAACAAGACCATCTTTTGTGAGTGTACTCCAGATACCTTCAAACAAGTTATGAGCCTGAAAAAGGTATCCATGGGATGGGAAAGGTACATTGTGTATGAGGATTTGAATGTAACAAAATGTTATAAGTTTCTATCACAAGAAAAACAATTGTAAAAATAAAATAACATGTTCCATATGTTCTGATGAACATGAAGAAGATGAGTGTCCTAAACTGAAGAAATTTTGTATAAATTGTGCTGAATCAAATGGAAAATACAAAACTAATTATGCCAAGGATCATCAAGTTAAAGACCAGGAATGTCCAACACTCAAGTATCACATTGAAATGCTCAGGAGAAAGACTGATTATTCCCTTTATTAGTAAGTTTTGTTCATTTTCGGCATTCAACATAGTTAATTAGTATATTTAACATAGAACTTAAATCATATTATTTATGGTAATTAGTAGTACAGTAGATTTATTAGAGGAAGAATGTAATAATGATCGAGGCATGAAAGTGGAAGATGTTGAAAATTTTGTACATAAAATTAAAGGTACTAATAATTTTTTCCAAATTATGCATTTCAATATATGCAGTGTTATTAAACACTTTGATGAAGTTCTCATATTTCTTAAAACTTGCAATTTGAAAAATATAGATATTTAGGAGATACTAGAAACAATTTTGTACATGATCAAATGACTATTCCTGGGTTTTCAATACACTTTAATAACAGTACATTAAATCAAAATGACAGTGTTCTAATTTTTGTTAACAATGATATATTGGCTAACATTGAACATGTAGTCCTTCCACTGACTAATATTATAATATCAAATATAACGTTTAAATTAAATAATACATAGATCACATTCTACGTCTGACATGTTTATTAAAGCTTTACAAAACTTCATTAATTATATTATAAGATATTAACATCTTGATTGGTGATTTTAATATAGATATTCTTGATGAAGATTCAACAGTTTCAAATAATTATTTGTCGATGTTAATGTCGCTGGGCTACAAGTCTTTTATTAATAAACATACAAGGGTTACTCAGAATACTAGAAGCTGTTTGGACCATATTTTTATAAAACAAAATTCATATAACAGTTCTATGAATTTTATTCCATTTGCTATAGACCATAATATCACAGATCATTACCCCATATACTTAGAGATTTCTAACGATTCAGTTGTTTATAAACAACCTTCCGAAAAGACTATATCTCAATTTGATCAAAATAAATTCAATAAGCTTATTGAAATGGACAAAAGACAAAAAACCCAAAACATAAAGCCCTGCTGGCTGACCGCACTAAAAAGTTGGTATGGGAGCTGAACTTCACTGTAAAAAGCAGTTGGAAATTAGTCTACGTCTTACGTGTAAGAGAAAGAAAATAATTAATTTTGAAAGGAAAAAATAAAATATCATATTATCCGAAATGAGCGCGCTTGAACAACACCCGACAGACATCAGATATGCCCGTCGTAGTCACTTGATATGGTGTATTGAACAATAGTTTTGCAATTTTAATGAATAATTAAGTCTACATGTGATCTTGATTAGTTTCATATAAATGATTATCTCAAACCGGAACACACTTGACGTTACCTTTTCTGTACTATTGCTACTAAAGATGCAATACAGAGCCTGTGGCTGAAACACTGATGTGGTATCATAACTCCATCTAGAGTCAGCGAACGTAAACACGCTTAGCCGTTTATAAATAAAGTAGGATAAAAAAGTGAAAATGTCGGCAACGTAGTATGGCGTCGGGTAGCAAGAGTGCAAAGAACTTGGGTGGACCATCGCCCACGGCATGTGAAGAATCATCAGATAGTGATGGGGAGACGGAACCGGCCAAATCATTTCACAGACGTTTGTCAACAAATCGCGTAATTAGAAATTCGGTATGTGTGGCTATCTGTGATTGGTTATCCATGCCATGTAAATCAGCTCGATTTTTTTCTTAATATGTGCAGTCGAAATGACGATGGCATGCCCCTGTTTTGTTTTCTTTGTTTTCCAGAGCGATCTTGTTTTTCCGTAGGCGTGGTGTTTGTGTGGCACTGTCGTTTAATTCATCTATCAGCTGATTCTTGACTAAAATGAGCTTTGAGGAAGCACGGTATAAAGAAATGCATTCAGATCGCTTATGGCACGCTGTTATATCTCATTATTTGCTTTTATATATGTATATAAGTATTCTTATCAATCCATATTTTAACTTGTAACTGTTGCATCTTTGATTGAAGTAGGTAGCGAAACATTTTGTGTATTCTATATTCGTAAAGATTTCTTGTACTCATTGAATTATTGTGGTGTGTGTAAAATGCCTGTATATAAAATATTTTTGATAAATTCATTTTGGATATTGGTTTCCCTGCACGTTCCCGTAATAATTATTGTATGGCATCATCATCTGCGTTCGTTCCTGGAGAATTCCGGTCGAGCGGGCGGAAAGGGAGAGTTACAACAGGTGTTCTCTTCTCGCTCAGGTCGACACGGCATACTTGAACATGTGCTCATACGGGAAGCGTAGAAAACGATGCGTCTGGATCGATAGCGGTCTCACATTTTCCTCCCTTTTGTGAATTCCAACCCGGCGCATCGGGTCAAACGAAAGGAGTGGTTCGTGAATGTTGAGCTGCTCGCTCTGCCAGAACAGAGGTTGGCCTGGCAAGCTTGCTTGTTCGCTTGATGGCATTGATTGAATCAGGACAAAGGTTCAAATTAATTAATCTAGATACATTTTTCTGTCATGTAGACTTATGTTCTGCATATCTGGCAAACAAGTTTACTTTAAAAGGTTTTTGCACAGTTGGAGCAAATAGTATAATGGTATCTCAGAGTAAATCGTTAAAGCATTACTCACTATTACTTGTTGAGTTCAACGTTGATGAAGAAAATCTATTATGGAGACCTTCATTATTGTACTAGTTGAATGAATCCTGACCCCTCATTGGCAATATATTGTTTTTCCCGTTAAAGGGTATATTATATGAATGAGATAACATGAAATTTCAATTCGATTACAGCTATATGGCTGCAATGGAGCGTGTCAAAGGGAGATTGGTATTGAGAATATAATATATGAAATATACAAAAGGCTTTACACGGTTTATAGTTACGTGAAAATGAAATTAAATTATAATCTATTGACTTGTTGCCATCAGTTTCTGTAAGTAGTTTAAAACAATGGAGTTGCTGATGAAAGATCACAGCAATAAGATAAAAATACCGATGTTCTGAGAGTTAATATAACAGGGAATTGCTCATGTTCAACTTTGATGCCTGATATTCTGAAAAACAATCTTAATTAATAGGAATGGGTCATGACCATTCCGAAATACATATATCAATATTATATTTTGGACAGGTAGTAAGTCAGCCATCGTAGATTGTCGAAACAAATGTAAAATAATGTTCACTCAAAATAATGAATGTATAAGATTATTTTTTGTAATGCAGTGAAACAGCAAAGTAATAATAAATAAAATTTATAAAATATACGGGGTCAATTTTTATAAAAAATCTAACTTTTTTCTTGATTGTATATGTATTGAGTTGAAAAATATTATACAAGATCACTAAACAAAAATTTATGAGATCACCATAGCTTTTTTAAATGAAATGCCCTATATTCTTACATTTTTAGATTCTACTGAGAAATCTATATAAATTTTGCATAACATACATTTATTTTTTGAATATGGTTTCATTTGATAGGTAATGTCATTCCTGCCCCGAAAATGACTATCAGAGTTTCAGAAGCGGCATCTGAGATTATTTGCGGTATATAGGTACTGAAGCATACACTTGCGTTAAAATGTTCACTCTTATTCATAAAAATCACATAGAATAGGGTTCATATGCTCATAGCAATAGAGCATTAGAGATTTCATAACTAAAATGATAATATATAATACTGTAATTTTGGCAAATCCTAAGACAAAAAGATAAAATCTAAGTAGGTATATATTTGACATTAATTTTATTCCTATAGCAAGTTTTCGCGGCCAATTAGAAGTTCTATTTTTCCGAAAGTGTATCAAAAAGTGTCAAAAATGTCACTTAAAGTATTTTTATGGTAAATTTAAGTAACTTTTTGACCGACGGACCCCAAACGGAGGAGGTATACAATTCGAATGTGTTCTTTTTTTGGTTTGTGCGCGCCTTTCATATAGTAATCGTACTTCGATTTTGATGATTTTTGATTCATATGAAAGACTAGGCTTGAGAAATGGTCCCATACTCATAAAAACGGGAATCCGACATCTCGTTCCCTCCAAAAACCGCCCCCCGATGTGGGTGGAGGGGGCAAATTTTCTCGAAAATTGAAAATCTGCGGTGGTATAATTAAAGATTGGACAATATCCGGAAGCGTTTAAATCGAAATTTTTTTCAAAAGAGTAACGGTTTTCGAGATAGGGTCATTTTAAATTCTCAAATATACCTATTTTGGCTATGTGGAGAGGGCGATTTCTGTCGAAAATTGAAAATCTGTTTGGAGTACATGAAAGACATAATTATTTGTAGCAACATTTATAATGAACATTTTATCCTTAGAGATACGGTTTTCGAGTTAAATCGATGTTAAAATGGTAACAACTAAAATATTCAAGCGTATTTCCGCAGCGATGTTCTGAGATCTCAATAATAACAACTAAGTACAAGAAAAGAATATACGTGGGTAATAGGATAAGTACTATCTTCATTGGTATTAGAGAATGTTTAACGATTTTCGTGACTAATGTTACACTCAAAAGTGTGAAATAAATATTGCAATTGTGCAGTTGCAGGTAGATTCATAACTTTTGGCACCAACTTCACAAGTACCAGCCCCAATAGAATTAATATTATTTTATACTTTTCAGTGCACTAACTGATAACGACGGTCCAATTTTTTGTAAAAAATATTTTATATTATATTTTCAATATTCTTAACTGTCAATACATTAATTATTTATATATAATTCTATTGTCATTTATCGTTTTTATCCTATTATAAGACATAAAAGCACTAAAGAAATATTGTTGTTTAACTATCAACATTCCTTCTTGAAATACAATGTTTATTTCAAATAATCAAAAATATAAATCATTAAATCGACATCTCCAAAAACATTTACTCCTTCTCTAAAAAATATAACAATTTCTCCATTTTCCGTTATTGAATGAACTGACATTAAATTTCTGCTCAGATCAGGTACATAGAACACATTTGAAGAATACTGTTTTGACTTTCCAGCTGAACTTTTGCTACAATATCCGTTGAACAACCTCCTTGTTTTGTCACTTTGACAAAATCCTTATATTTACTCACATTCTTCAATTGTTCAAAGTTTCTACACTCATGTCCTGCGCAGCCACTATCTACCACCATTATAATCTCTTGTTTGTTGATTATTTCTTCTGAAACGTAGCCTTCTTCTTTTTCTTCTTTTGTCTTCATGACTTCATCTTCTTTGTGTACTTTTCCTTCTTCAAATGCAAAGAAAACTACTTTCTTGGTGTCTTTCTCTTTATTCTTGAATCAGCAGTCTACTTTTCTGTGATTCGATCGTTTATTAGAACAAGGCTTAATAAAATTCTTCTCTTGCACGATTATCTTCATTATTTATAGAACATGGAGATCTTTATTGTTTTCTTACATTCTCTGGCAAAATTATATCTTTCACCACAAGATCTTTTCTTCAGCTTTCTTTTCGAAATTAACTGCATATAAATCTTGAAATAACTGTTGAGTTCTCTGGGACGAATCTTTTTTATTTATCGCTATGAGCTTATCAAACATTTCTTTTGAAGTGTTACAGGAATCAACATGAGGCTTAACTTTCTTGTCTATAGTTCTCATAATTAAATATTTCATTTTGCTGTTCTTCAGATTCCATTTCTTCGTTGAACGTTCACTAATACCAAAGAAGATAGTACTTATCTATTTAAAGCTAAAGCTTAAAGCTAAATAAAAACGAAAAAGTTCTTTAAGTGAATAAACTTGAGAAATTTAAAATTCATAATGATTATATTGATTTACCTTATAATACCTAATAATTTTGAAAGTATTAAGTTTATTTATTTTGATTTTGTCACTATTCTGTTCGCTATTTTTGGTATTTTGTTCTAATCTGCTCCACAGCATGATTATTTTGTGTTTTGACATAATTATTTAAGGGCGTGTTAGCGAACATTGAACAAATATTTCTCAAAATATTACTACGATATTACTTACGCATGGTTTTAAACATTCTAAATAAAGATGATCAGAAGAGATGCTTCTTATTGCAAGACCTCTATACAAATCTTTCTGTTTTTGATGACCAAGGAATTTTTCTTCTAATTCACTTGTCATTTATAATAAACTCTAAAATAGCATACCTACATGTGGAAGAAAATTATTGTTACTAAATTGGTAGGTAAAGATAGACCTCCACGTTGTAAATCATTAAAATAATGATGATCAGTGAAGTTACATTGCCTCTTAACTCTTCGAATGGAAAAAATACACTCAAAACAGAATACTTTTTTGATATTGAATAGGCTGCATATTCTGAAATATAATTTTTAACTGCCTCGTCTACTTCACATTCGGACAATTACTGATAATAAAAAACTTCAGACATTCTTCCAAAATCAACCAACGCTGGTTTTTCGTTGATTGTTAATTCCGAAATTTGGAGAGTCAGTCCCCGAAATTTTGAATTTTGCTCTGATATCAATGAATGATAATCGCCCATCCGAATTTGTACCACTTATCATACTCTAGCGTCCTCTTCTCTTTCTTGAAAGTTGAATTATAATTACATTCAGGTACGCAGCAACATCTAGGCATTGTTATCACAGAACACTATCACTTCACTCACGTTACGTTACGAAAACTTTTTATACCGAGTATTAAACTATTATCCCGCCGAATACAAAATATAACCTAATTTAATAACGTATCAATCTACACGAAAAATGAGACTACTAGATTAGCGAATAACGCCGGACCCGGACTATGATGATCGTCGATCAAATAAGAAACAGGACTATCACAGTGGTGCCGTTGTCTCTTATTTCCAGGCTTGATATAAAGAAGGCTGTGACCCTTATATATTCTTTGCTTGTAATTGTTATTATGTAGAGATTTTAGATTTAACCATTTTACCACCGATTAACTCGAAAACCGTAACTTGGGGAAAAAATGTTCATAATAAATTATATATATATATATATATATATATATATATATATATATATATAAATATTGTACGGAGTAACCAAAGAAGAAGAAAGCACTTTTACTGTTGACGAAGTTCAACCTTTATGAAATTGGAAATCAAATTGGTTTCTCTAGATACTCTATCTAAACATTAATGGGTTCAATTAATGTAGTTATGACGTTGTTTGAAAAGTTTGATTGGAGATATCTCGACCACCGCCGCCCTGTAAACGACCATGCATACCGCTTCTGAACTCGATTATCTAACACTGGAGACTGAGATATGACTCGAGTGCGCGTGGTGTAGCCTTCTGAGTTAGATTTTGTTTCAGATGGAATTGACCTCAAAATTAAGTTAAAGTTGACATTTATCGATAGATGTTATCTAATCTTTGTATTATTAGAAGTTTCAATATTAATTCATTTTATGCGCACTGGAATGTTTTCTTCAAATCTTACTTAATAACAGAGATAATAAAGTGAATAAAAAGCAAAATTTTCATAAAAAAATTAGCCATCGTTTGAGACTAGCTTATATCCCATGTTGTAGTTGCTGTACCCAGAGGGTGTTACAAATTTCATGGTAAAAAGTTTTTTAATTCATATACTCCATAATTTCTCAAATCAAACTATTTTTTTTGCAGTACTTTTTATAAAAGAATCTTTCACAAAAAATCATTAGAATCAAATGAGTGGTTCAAGAGTCAGCCCTTTTTTTATCAAAACACAGTTATATCTACAAACTTTCCTCGAAATTCCAACGATTCTCGAATCCGGACTAGATCTGCGATAGCTTATCACTTAAAGTAAGTACATCGTTAAAAATGAAGATTGAATTTTATGAGTATTTGAAATCAAATTCTGATCTAATTCATAAGTTATAAATTTTTGGAGATTTTAAATATGAAATTACATAATAACCATTATGTTTATATGAAACCTGATATTGATGTATGATTTGCAATTTGTTTTATTCAAAGAAACAAATGGTATTCCCACAGTTCTGCTGTTCAAGGTAAACTTAAATCGCTTGGCAATAATAAATCCTTTTATTCAAGGCAGGTGCTCCAGTCTCAGAATACTTTTATCGGAAAGTTTTACCTTTGTGTTTTCTTTTCAACAATGCCTTTTTAATGAGAGCCTTTCTTCTTCTATCCTAAAGGGATCGAAATGTTCGAAACGCACGATAGATTATTTTGCTGCTCACATTTGTGAACACTGTACGTTATATTTAATCTGGATTTGAAAGTGTATTAGACAAAGATTGAAAAGTTAATCTACAATGTGTTTGAATAGATAATGAAGAGATTTGTAAATATCCATGTAACTCACGATAATCGCCCACACAGTGCGGTCCATAGGTATGGAATAAATTAATTTTTAGCGTTATTATGAATTTGTTTGAAGAAACCTGAAACAGGTCCAATTCATTCTCAATTACCCCCGTCTGAATTGAAAATGAGCACCCCTCAAAAAATTTAAATGAGAAGGCGGGTCGTGTGTCACCTTGTTCGAAATGAATTTATTTGGAAAATGTAATTTTTTTATACTTTAAGTAGAATGAAGGAAATAATGTTACGTTATGTTTAGTAGTATTTTTCAATTTATTTTACAGTTAAGTTAACTTTTCAAAATGACCACCATTCACTTGTTGACAATAAGCAAGGCGATCTTGGAATTCTCGTATAACACTTTGTTAATCTAATAGGCACTGTGTTATTTTGATATTTGTAAGTTGTTGACAGACGTCGGTGTATTCAAAAACATTTGTATGTGTATTTTATCCGAAACTCAAAGAATAGATATTTTAATTATGATTGGATGCGGGAATAACACAAGAACTCAAAATTCAAAAGGAAGTTTGCGAAATATTCAATAATAAATACCCTGGAGATCACGTCTCACAATCTAGTCAACAAAATTCTAAGAACGAAATTTCGTGAAACTGGACATGTGAAGATTAATCAAAAACCAGGTCGAAATGTTAAACGGGATGAGGAAAAATGTTAGATATACTGTTAGCGATTGAGGAAAATCCGCTTATCACAAAAAGACAACTTGCCGCCTACAATTATGTACATAAAGAAAAATGCCAAATGCCAGAAGGGAAGCAGATATGCAGAAACAAAATTGAAGCTACTTTTCAACTAAATGGAATTAATAAAAACTGTAGCTACTGGAGCAGGGAAAATCCTCATTGGATATGTGAGGCTCACACACGATATCCCGAAAAAGTGAACGTTTGGGCTGGTATCCTTAACAAGAAAATTATGGGCCCATATTTTTTTGAAGGCACAATTAATGGGGATGTTCATCTAGGTTTTTTGATGAACTTTTTATCGCCTACATTAAAAATACTTTTTCCTAAAGTTAAGGATCCAAATACAATAGATAGATCAATTTGGTATCAACAAGACGGAGTGATGTATAAGGTTAAGCAGTAATAGGAACTGCCGTTAATAAAATACTGCTCAACCATATTCGTCTAGTAAAATAAGAGTTATCGCACACCTAATTCTTCACAAACCTTAATTTGACAGCCCTTATTTTGAACCTCTCTTCCAAGAGTGTTTATGTTATTTCTTATTCGATTGTGGATATACCTATGTTATGTTTATACCAAAATTTTTAAATCTAATCCTAATGTCAAGGGAAAATAACGTCATCTTTATTCCGACATAGCTAAAGTCAAGCACTATCCTTAATAAAATCAACATTTTATTAAGTTACGTCTCCGCATGCGTAGATATCAGAATAAGGAACATTTTATTACAGCTTGTCCTTATAACGTTTGCGATAACTATTTATTATTTGGATGAAGTTATTCCCAATAGATGGATTGGAAGACGTGGTAAGATTAAATGGCCGCGTAGATCCCTTGAGTTGACTCCTCTTAATTACTTCTTATGGGGTTATTTAAAAGTGAATTGTGGTCATTTAAATGTGAAATATATTTTAGAATACTTCCTAAGCAATATGTAACATTATGTCCTTCAGTCCACGTAAATTATCATAACTTTACATTTTAAAAATAAATTTTCTTATTTTATGATTGCACCAAATTTGAAAAATATTTTCATACTATAAGTTGTAAAATTAAGAATCAAAATCGACCTGTTTCAGGTTTTTCAAAAAAATACATAATAGGTAATAACGCTAAAAATATTTTTATTCGATACCTTTGGACTGCACTGTACATAGAATATGAAAGTTGGCATTTTTTTGATGTCGTTCAATAGAATCCAAAGAATTATTTCAATGAATTTTTGAATCTCCATTCTATTCGAATATTTTTTATGAAAAATTAAAAATTAATACCTAAATGAGAACGTTATTTATCTGATCTAAGCTTCCAACAAAACATTGACCTGAATGTAATGTTCTTAAGGATATATTTATTCGTTTAAGATTGATACTGTAACAGGGTATGAAAATGAGCTTATTTATTTTCACTTATTTATTAATACTGATCGTCGAGGTTACACTTACCCCTATATGATATCAACTTATATTTCAAATGACATAACCTATATTTTATACTATTTTTTATAAAAATCTAATTTGAAAGTACTTATGTTAATAATGTCCTATACTCATATTAGACCATTCTTTATATATCCTACTAAAACCGACATTATAGTGTAAATAAACATTGCGCCGAGTGCCAGTTACTCTAGAAATGAGAACAACATTTTTTAAAATTCCATGAGATGCCATGATACCTATAAGTCGATTTTTCGAAAAAAATCCACTTAAATTGAAGTGAATTGAGAAAAAATATCAAGTAGTTTCTAAATTAGTAATATTTTCTTTTTAATTATGTTCTCTCTATAGAATATTCTATAGCGATTTGTTGATTGGTTCAAAACAACCCAATTGTTCAAGACAACAAACGCTTGAAGGATAACACCCTGTACATTTTTGAAGACCTCTCATATATATATATATATATATATATATATATATATATATATATATATATATATATATATATATATATATATATATATATATATGATGAAGGCTGAAATTTAAACTAAGCCGAAATATACGATCTTTCATTGAATGCCCTTTTATGCCGTATAACCTGAATTATTCTAACCAACATAGTTACTGTCGGCTGTGACTACCCTTTCAATATATATATATATATATATATATATATATATATATATATATATATATATATATATATATATATATATATACATATATATATACATATATATATATAAACCAATGTGTTTGGTGAGTTGTTTCCTTGAACTCTCTTTTACTGTTTGTGTCTTGACCAAAGCTGAAATGACAATTAGCTCTATTTAGAGAAAAGATGGAGCCAAGTCTGATCATTTTTTTGTGAGGTATTTTTTGGGATAAATTGTTTTATAGAATTTTCATTCATTTTCATAAAGGTGTATTCATGATCAACTCTAAGATCGATACTAGTTTAATTTATTTGTTAGTTATTATGGTAACGATAATAAGTGAAAGTTTTAGTATCAAACTAAGCTAGTGCTGAGCTAATGTTATATGCTTTTGTGGCCAGTCTGGAGGAATACCTATCTGGAAGCTGATGTGGCTGCTCCACGAGCATCGTTTTTTTCGGCCGATAATGATCTCCTAGGATCCTAGAAACACCCACCTGTATCTATTGATAGAGGAACGATTTTATTGACCTCTGCGAGACGAACATTCTTGCTTGGTCTGGAGAAAAGACGCGAGTGGTCAAGGAAGATTCAGTATCTTGGTAGCTAGACAGCAGTGAGCAGAACAGCGAAACCCAATATGAAGGGACAACTATAAACGTAAAGCAATTTATCACGGACAAGCTAGGTTGTTGAATTGTTATCGTTGTGTGTATTTATTAATTGGTTAAATAAATAGTATTCAAGTCACCGATTGTTTGCTTCCCAGTTGTCGAACCATAGTCACGCTACACTATTTTGAATGTGTTGACATTGTTTGAGTATTTCTTATAAATCAGCCCAGCACAATTATTGACATTTATTTTCATTCCTGTTTTTACAGCTTAGATCAGCCAAACAATTTGTCAACAAACATATTTCAAATTTACAGCTGTATAAAACTACATGTATTATTATATAAGGGAATGAAAAGTAATTCAGGTATGTAACTAACTTCGAAAGTACGGATCCGTGAATTGCAATAAAAGCTGTATTCAGAGAAAAAGCTTTTATTTTTCTCAAGATTCAACAATAACAATAAAGATATAGCTATTAATCCTATCATTTTATAAAAAATACATATTTCAATGCTTCAGCTGAAGCGGAAAATAAATTAAAATATTAAGAATGTTTTATTTACTAGCTTACTTTTTTTTAAGATAGGTAATCCAAGAAAATACAATATCACCTGAATACCGTATAATTTAAACTCCTAATTCAATAAAACCTTCTTTATGTCTATATATATATATTACCTATTCTTTAATATTTATTGTAACTTACAGATGTAATGTACACAGGAAATAACATTAAAAAAATAAAGATCTCATAATTTTATGACGAATTACCCTGTATAAGATATATCCGACCCACTCCAACCCACGCCGTGTGCACGGTCATTAATAATATTGATTCTAGTCCTGAAATAAGATCCTACCCTCATGAAAGATATGCGGCTAAGTTCCTGTTTGGTAGAATAGTTTTTGGAATATAATTCTACATTAGCATCAATCATTATGCTAAATAGGCCTCTGGGTCAATCCCATTATCTCCTGACTGGTGTTCGTACCACAAACCATAAAATGAAATATGTGTGCTTTACACGCTCTGACCCACTCCGACCCACGTTGTGTGCATGGTCTTTTCGATGGCGCTTTTTATTACGAAATCAACAATGTATAACATGATACGCCAATTAAAAGTTTTCACAGTAAAAACGATACTTAATGTAAAATAGAATAAATTGATGTCAAAATCTTTAATAATAATAATCATAACTTTATTCAGAAAAATATTAAATACAATAAAAGGCTACATGTTTGAAGGGAATAAAGTAGTGTAGAGATAAGTGCAGAGCACTCTTAAAAAAATAAAGAAATACATAAAGTACATATAAGATTCGATAGAATTCTAATAAATGATAAGTAATAAAATATACTTACAGTACAGTTAAATACAATAATAATAATATAATAATACTTATTTATTCAACCAATCATATCACATAAAAGTTAGAAATATAAGACAATCATCTTCTAATAACATTGTGGATAATATATATGATCTAACGAGTTGATATAAGCTAAAATCAGAAAGTTAAAGAACAGTTTATCAAGATAAAAGAGTATGTATATGCTCACATATAGACATTTATAGGACTAGATTGAATAATACATTATAGAGATTTGATATTAATTTCGGAATAGGATTCTTTCAAATTTTAGATTTTACTTTACATCACAAGTTCGGCAATTTTTCCCTGGGTTGACTATGAATGAAGATCTTCAACTCTTTCTTATATCGTATCAGATTGTTGATTCTTCGTATATGATGAGGTATATAGTTATAATTTTGGGAGCCTTATAGTCGTATGACCGCTGGCTAATAGATTTTTGCATTATCTTTTATTACTCCCAGATATTTAACACTTTTTTCAGGCAGGATTTTATACTGTTGGCCCGTTATGGTAATCGTAATGCTATGGAAGGATGGTGTGTTGGTTCGATTACAGCTGAAAGGTAGATAGTAAGTTTTTTTGCAGGTTGACAGTAAGTAATTTGTTTTCTAAGAATTTTTTTATTGAAGGAAGATCAGTCTCTACTTTATTTTTCAGTTCTTGCCAAGTATCTGCTTTATAGAATATTGCAGTGTCATCTGCAAATCCTAGTATTTCTCCTCTGCTCCTGATAGAGAACATTCCATTGATGTAAATATTGAATAGGATTAGTCCCAAAACGGTCCCATGGGGAACTCCGTACTCAATTTGCATTTGATCGCTTTGTGCATTGTCCACTCTGACAGACAGGAATCTGTTGGCGAGATAGCTTTCGAAGAGTTCTAAACAATTATTCCTAATGCCAATGCCTTCCAAAGTCTGTAAGAGGAGGCCATGGCTCACAGTGTCAAATGCTTTAGACAGATCAATGAAAACGCATAGACTTGGCATGTTTCTATACAGAGCCGAAGAAATCTTTGTAGTTAGTGCCAATAGCGCGTCTTGAGTGGAAACATTTTCCCTAAATCCATACTGCCTACTAGATATTAGATTATATTTGGATATATAAGAAGTTAGCCGTTTTTTTCAAGATTTTTTCAAAAACTTTTGATAGATGAGTTATTAGAGATATCGGCCTATAATTAATGTTTCATCTCCTTTTTTATATACTGGTACTACTATTGATTCCTTAAGTGCACTTGGCCAAATACCTTGTTTCATGCATGAGTTTATAATATATGTGAGGTGTTCTAGGATGTATGTAGAGATTACTTTAATAGTTTCTTCTTTGATACCGTCTACACCTGCAGATTTTTTTGTTTTTAGTTCAATTCTCTCAACTTCTTTATTGTCGGTTGGTAATAAAACAGACGAGTTTATAGCAACTCTATGTGGTTTGTAACTAGGGTCATTTTTCAAGTTATTTGCCATTCTCCTACCAATTTGGGTGAAATAAGTGTTAAATTTCATTAGCAATTTGCTTTTTATCATCTTTCAAATTTCCCGATTCATCTTCTATTGCTTTTATGTTGCGTTTACTTTTTAGGATTTACTTATTTCTGTAACTATTTTCCATAGCGTTGGTGTATCAGCTGACTTAGAATTTATTTGGTTTTGATAATAGTTAAATTTCGTTTTCCTAATAAAATTTGTGAGTTTATTTCTATAACTTATATATTGTGTTTTCAGTTCCAAGTTATCGAAATCTTTTCGGAGGCGCTTGAATAGTTTTTTTTGTATCTATTGACTTTGAGAGTATTTGTTATCCAAGGTGCAATCTTTGTGCTTTTTCTTTTTGTCCTCCTTGTGCTCATTCTGATTGAGTATTACCTGAAGAGCAATTGCACAGCCTTCTTTATATCAAGTCTGGAACTACAAATGGCAACACCGCAGAATCTCGAAATGGTAGTCCTATCGGTCTATCGCTGTCGTCTACTATAACTAGATACTCTCATACGACTTATTGCAGATTTATTTACGGAGTTTTGTTTTTATGATATTACGTCTCATAGGTACGTTACAAAGGATAATCTGCTTTGTCATCTAAATACTCAAAAATGATGCGAAGATAAAATGATAATTGAATATTAATTTAATCTGCACATTAAAATCAGATATGCGGAATGTTCAACAAACCCAACGGGAAGGAGCGGAGATAATGCCTCAATTAATCATTATCGTAAAAGTCAATATTACACAGTAGATATTTATCTATTTCCATCTGAGCCACTTTCTCAATTAAAGAAATATGTTAATATTTTATATGTTTATTTGGATGTTACCTATCCAATTAAGTATGCAATAACAGTATCTACGAATAATATGTAACTTCCAGAAAATTAATTAGTTCCCGCTTTTTGCGAGGGTATGGATTGTGGTTTGGTGGGAGTTTAAATGGAGATGGTTATTGGTGGTTGGAGTTGGGAATCAGTTGGTTAGAAGCATATCAATATAACAAATACAAAATAAATAGACAATATAAGCTCTTAATGTCAAACAAAATAGAAATATTCTCAATGAAAGAAAAAATACCTAGCAGATACGAATAAACAAAATATACATCCTATTACTGAAAACAAATCTATTTAAAACTAAACAAAAACGAAAAAGTTCTTTAAGTGAATAAACTTGAGAAATTTAAAATTCATAATGATTATATTGATTTAGCTTATCTGATCATTTTGAAAGTATTAAGTTTATTTATTTGGATTTTGTCACTATTCTGTTCGCGATTTTTGGTCTTTTGTTCTAATCTGCTCCACAGCATGATTATTTTGTATTTTGACATAATTATTCAAGGGCGTGTTAGCGAACATTGAACAAATATTTCTCAAAATATTACTACGATATTACTTACGCATGATTTTAAACATTCTAAATAAAGATGATCAGAAGAGATGCTTCTTATTGGAAGACCGCTATACAAATCTTTCTGTTTTTGATGACCAAGGAGTTTTTTTCTAATTCACTTGTCATTTATAATAAACTCTAAAATAGCCCTACATGTGGAAGAAAATTATTGTTACAAAATTGGTAGGTAAAGATAGACCTCCGCTTTGTAAATCATTAAAATAATGATGATCAGTGAAGTTATATTGACTCTCAACTCTTCAAATGGAAAAAATACATTCAAAACAGAAAAAAAATTTGATATTGAATGGGCTGCATATTCTGAAATATAAATTTTAACTGCCTCGTCTACTTTACATTCGGACAATTACTGATAATAAAAAACTTCAGACATTCTTCCAAAATCAACCAACGCTGGTTTTTCGTTGATTGTTAATTCCGAAATTTGGAGAGTCAGTCCCCGAAATTTTGAATTTTGCTCTGATATCAATGAATGAGAATCGCCCACCCGAATCTGTACCACTTATCTTACTCTAGCGTCCTCTTCTCTTTCTTGAAAGTTGAATTATACCGAGTATTAAACTATTATCCCGCCGATTACAAAATATAACCTAATTTAACAACGTGTCAATCTACACGAAAAATGAGACTACTAGATTAGCGAATAACGCCGGACTATGATCTATGATGATCGTCGATCAAATAAGAAACAGGACTATCACAATGTTGCTGTTGTTGTTTGATTCAGTTTTCCTTCATTATATCCTGCAATGTTATAAAGCTCAGGGTTTTGTATAATCCATGTTTCTGTCAATACAATACAATCAATATTTCTGTTTATATAACTCAAAAAGATTTTAAATTCATCGAAATTTTTGTTGATACTTCGGATATTATTGTGGATTATGGTAAAGTGTTTAAGATTTTCATTCACTGTTAAAATATTATTCAATTCATTGCTATCCTTGAATTCTCTAATATACTATTCCATTACAATTATAGATAGTCTAATCATCTCAATATTTATAAGTAATTGGAGAAGAAAATGAAAGCATCCTAACTTAATTTTACTGAACATGTCCTTGGTTTGGTCGCCGCATTTGGGATGTATTGAATTGGGTGCGAAATTTTTTTATTGGCGGAAAGTTTTGGGGTCTCTTGTTATTTGTCGTCTGCCACAGGTTGAGGATTTTCTTTGGCCGGTCTATTTTCTCTCAGGGTTGGGGTCGCGGGAGCACTATTTAGTTTTTCCTGATTTTTGATCGCTTGGTGTTCCCTTTCCAGTAAATCATCAACTTCATATGAAGAACCATTCACGAATAGCTTATTCCCTTTTATGTAACAGTCTTTGTTTTTATCTTCCTTTGCAAGAAAGAGATGTTTCCTGAGAATTTTATTGTCACTTCTCTGCTTATGAGTTAAATCGTGGGCAATGGAGATATTTCTTCCTTTCAATTTCTTGCAATTTTGTAGAACGTGTCTCTTTTTGAGGTTCTACAGAAATTCAATTTGTATGGGACAATTGTCGATGTCTCCTATTGGCTAACAATCACTGAAATCGTTTTCGTTCAATTTCACATCAAGTAATCCTTTAAGTTCCTTTCACAATCTCTTCGGTGTTATATCTTCTATCTTTTTGTTCAATCAAAATATAATTATATTTTTTATTTTGTTCCCTTCTCAGAAACTCGATTTCTTCTTCGAGCTTGTAATTTTCCGTTTCTAGTTCGGTAACTGTGTTTTATACTTTCTCTATTTTTAGCTGTAGTCGAGTTTCACTTGCTTCTATGTAATTCTTTATCTCGTTTCTATTTTTCAAACTTTCTTCGTAGATCTGTGCGTTCGGCATTTTAGTAGAGCCACCTATAGATAGAGTAGTGTATATACCGAGGTAATAAAGCAGTAGAATAGATTATACGTACTCTGGCAAGCGATGCATAAGGCCTAGTAGTACAGTCTCCTTGACAGTGGATGAGTGGTGTCAATTTTAAAATGTTTGCTTATACTCGACTGACCAGAGAGAGATTCATGCGTCCTCTTGTTGAGATCGTCTTATCTTAGCAAGCAAAGATGACACCTACTCACCAAATTATTTTGATGAGATGATTAGTAATTTTCAGAATAATCCGATGGAGTTGAAAGTCTATTTTTATTTGTGCACAATAACTAACAAGCAGAGACCACTATACCATTGTTTTCCAAAATTATCACGCAAAATAAACAACAATAACTTAGTACATGCTAAATGCTAAACAACAAAAACCGACATTTCTAGATGTCGGTAAAGTACAAGTTTTAAGTAGCCCATTCAATTTTTGAGGTAGAATCTAAAAAAGTTCTAGATATAAACAATTTAAATTTATGTAAATACTCTGTGATTATTGAAAATAAAATTAAAATAAATTATTCCTTTAAATTAAGAAGCATTTTCTTATAGCTCAGTTTAAAAATGTCTTATTTATCTTCCACTCATAAGCATTTCAGTTTTGATTGCAACATGAATGATTTCCAATGGAACATCAGCAAAGTAAATATGTAGGTATGTAAATATTTGAAGATATTGAACCAATACAACACTCACCTACTTTTACTATCAGTTTTGCCAATGAAATATTTTGGTATAATCATCAATTCTTATAATTAAATAACAAGACAGGTGCACTTTAATAAATACATAATATAAAGAAATCGTCTGAGATTCTCACTTAGATTTTTCGAATAGGTTATAACTTCTGAAATGTCAATTGTCATTCTTAATCAATCATTTCACATTTTATTGACAAACCGTTAAACGGTAGAGAGGATACCATACAAATCGTTGGAATAGAATCATAGCTTCTATGTAGACTCTACTATCAGCCATTCCTGCAGGAAAACAATCGTAAGGGCAAAGTCTAAGCTAGATGCTTGTCGTACTGATCCAGTAGCCTTTCAAAAAATATTTATTTCACACTTTTGAGTGTAACATTAGTCATGAAAATCGTTGAACGTTCATTAATACCAAATAAAATATTATTTAAACTATTACCCATGTATATTCTTTGCTTGTACTTGTTATTATTCAGAGATCTCAAAACATTGCGCCGGAAATGCAATATTTCAGACTTTACTACTGCTGTATATGTATTATGTAAACATCCGATTTTAATGTTGCTACATACTACCTTTTCTTTAATTTGACTGTCTCATATTTTCAATTTTCTAAAAAATGCCCCTCCACATAGCGGAAATATACATATTTCAGTCTTTACCATTGCTGTAAGTCGAAAACTGTTAACTCTTTTGAAAACATGTACAATGTAAACTTTTCCGGATATGGTCTCATCTTTAAATCTGCTGTCTCGGATTTCCGATTTTGACAAGAATATTTCGGACTTGAGTTTTTCTAAATATGGGAACATTTCTCAACGCTCCTGTTTCAAAAGAATCAAAAACCATCAAAATCGGAGCACGTTTACTATGCAAAATGAGCGAACAGCCTTACATAAAAAAGCAAAAATACCACTGAATTGTATAACCCCTCATTTCATTGAAGTCGTTAAAAAGATATACTACACAAATAAGCGCCCTAGCGACATCTGAGATCTACTTTTTCTGGAACGCCCCATTAATTCTGATTATCGAAATTCTACAGTATGTGCTGTATCTGTTGGTTGAAGTGGTGGGTATATTTATTTAATATTCAGATTATCTTTTACGAATATATTTAGCATTCGTAGCTTCTGATTATTTAACAGTGAAATATCAAAAACATATTTTGATATGTTACAAAGGATGTGTTGTGCTAAACGCTAAACGTTATGGGGGGGTTCACTTGCGTAAAGCACTCCAGAGTTCGCACTTTGCTTCCAAAAGTTTATTTCGAATACCTTGTACACTACCTTCCGAGGTAGTACGTCTTGTCACCACTTGTCATCTTGAAAATGTAAACTATTACCATCTTTACCATGGTCTTTACAGACTGAACTATTGACATCTGATTTTGACAAACTGATATTTATGACTCACTTTTACAGACTGACCAAAGATTGACTGTGTCCTGTGGGTCGCCGCGGCTCTATAAAGCTGCAGTTGACATGACGTTCGAGATTGCTTTATGATTATTCTAGACGATTCTATTAATGTTCTAGATGCTTGTCAAACTGACAATACTGTACCTCACATAAAGTTTCTGGAAGTTTCGAGAATAAATCTACTTATTCTAGAACTAATTAATGAAATACACAACAAACAACTAAAGTAAACATTGTAGTAGAACAAAGATAATACAACGAATAACAACAGTAAGTACATGACAAACTATCTACGTTAAAGTGCATATGAACTGCAATTCCTATTCGAATGTACATTTGCCAATGAATTCCCAACATTCCAGAGTCCATTTCGTGAGTGAAACTTAAGCTAATTTAATAGGTGATAGTGCATGACGGAGCTTTACCCATGTATATAAAGCTGAGTGAGAATGAGTTACATTATGTTATAAATTCAATTTATTGAAAGGGTTTTTGAAACGTTTCAGTTTTAAGTTAAATGGAAAGTTAGTTCTGGTGGACACGCCAGAGTATTTGTATATGGGTGGTTGATATACTACGATTATATTCCTTTTGGCCTTGTCGAGTTATACTGAGCTCGTGTCTGCATCTTTCTAGAAAATTATTGTGATACAAAAAATGATAATAATTTATGATAAAGGAGAAAACTTTGGTTCAAAATGTATAGGACTTTTGTTTCCACACTCCGAACTTGTAAGCGATATACACCTGTTAAAAGCACAGAATGTAGGTAAATGTAAATCTTTCTTCAAAGTCGAAACGAAAAATTGAAGTGGCTCAAGACTAATTGATTAAAAATCAGTCTTGGCATGCTGTCTTTAAAGAACGGTAAATTAACTCCCCTAAGATGGATTTCTGGACACAAGTTGATTGGACCTTTTTTCATACTTGTTTTTAGAATCACCCTTTCCTAATCTTTAAGGGTTATTTGTGGACACAAAATTGCATAAGTCATATTAATATTCTTTGTTAATAGTAAATAATAAACTGGTATCTACTGAAACAAGAGTTACTACTTTTGTAATATCCATCCATATAGTAGAAGCTTTGGTCCAAACATGAGCAGTTGTCCAAATATGGGCTAATATGATTTTATGGTACTTGTAATGAGTGCTATCTATCGAAAACTGATGAAAACTTGTGACCTAAAACTATGTTGAAAAGCTAAAATCGCGCTATCCAAACGTATATGTGTTTTAACAGGTGAATATAAAATGGGAAAACTTAGAGCTTCCATCACTAGTAATAAGCCTTGCAGTACAGTGCAGCGGCTTTGTAATGAAACTGATGTGACTCCAGCTCAAGCTGTTTGCATCAAGTTAGGGATAAAACCAATTTTAAGATCAAAAATCAAGAAGATCTGGTATGTTACCTATATATATGGGACAAAATTTTTTGTTTGCCCTAAACGTGATTTGCAACGACTGGTATTTTTGCCGGCACTGAATAATGGCATCTGAACTCCATTTAGAGAAAATAAATCTTGTCGAGCTTGGTGTGATCTCTTTCTTAATGGCCAAAAACAAATTTTATCTATCCGAAAACCATGTGGGTCTTCATTCGCCAGAGCTCACGGTTTCAATAAGAAAAATTTTGACCATTTTTTTAAACTACTCAAAGAAGCTTACAAGAAACGCAAATACAGTTCCGAAAGAATCTACAGTGTAGATGGGGCTCGGATTTCCATTATCCAGAGCAAAGTTCCACAATTTTTACTATTGCCTGCATGAGCGCCTATGGTCACTATGTTCCAACCCTCGTAATCTTTCCTCGGATAAATAAAACGGAAATTCTCACGAAAAGGAGCCCAAAAGGACCCATTGGACGAGCTCACCCAGCAGGTTGGGTACAGTCCAACCTTTTTGCAAAATGATTTCATCATTTCATTGAAAAGGTTCGCTCAACAGAGAAACCACCAGTCTTGCTTTTGTTAGATGACCGTATTCCTGATATAGATATTGCCGGACAAAATCACATTACCATAATTTGCCTTCCATCTCACTCAACCTATAAACTACAACTATTAGATAAAACTTCTATGGGCCCAATAAAGGCTTATTAAAGAAATAATCAAGACGTGGCTAAGGCATTCCGGACGTCCATTAACACCATTCGATATCATGCAATTATTTGAGAAAGCCTAACTCAAAGTAGAAAATGGCAAAATAGCATTAAATGGTCTTAAGGATGTAGAAATATATCCATTAACGAATTCTGAAAGTGACTTTATAGCTTCTGAAATAGACGCGCAAAAAAGTGTCTGTTTTGTCAAGGTCTGTTTTTTAAGATACCAGAGACGAACTTTGGGTTCAATGCAACTATTGTTTAATTTGAACACACAATTAATCTGCTTCTGAAACAGATATGTACATATGTGATTTTAGCAAATAAACTGATTTTTTCTTATATAAAAATTAATAATATTTAGAGTAGTAAGTAATAGGCGTTAAATACTGCTTATATATATATATATTTAAAAAAATCCAATCAAAGAGCTCATTATCTGCACCAATTCCTCAGATTTATAAGTTCAATTTGAAAATAATCGGCAGAAAAATCAGGAAAACCGTCATAAATTCTGAAGGAGAAAATAGCGTCTTCCCGCCATCAGCACATTTCTGATAGGATATTAGAATAAATATTTTAAAAGTAAATGGAAAGGATTCATCCCCTGGATCAGTTTCGAAGTTACACTTGATGTTATATAATATAAAATTCTTCTCTTTTTCTGCAAATTCTCGTCTCCAGACAAAAGTTGGAGTTTCTAAAACAAATAAAACTGCTTGATAGAAAATTAGAAAGTTTTAATTGTTTACATTTTTCCAATACCTATAATCAGTAATGCCAGAGCAATTGAAGTTGCGTTTAAACAGCGAACGGACTATACTAGGTATTCAAACAAATTATAGGTATTTCAGATTGTATTATAGATTTGATCGTTCAGTTCATTCTGAATTAAAGAAAATATATATGTATAGATTTTTGGTTCTTCAAATTCCTACATAACTGGTCTTACTATAGAACGCCAAAATTTGCTGATATAGGTTTAAATTTTAAATCGAGAAATTGAGTTTGCACGAGCTAAATTGAGAAAAGCAGAAGAGGCGGTAAATCACAAATGCCATGTACGTGCTACATAACATAATATCAGCCGTGACTCAACTTTAACCTTTCAAAATATGTGAAATTAACTTATAGTTTATTGAGTCAGCAGTTTTAATAAATCCTTGTCTAAGTTGAATAGATTCAGAAGAGGAGAAAAGCTGTTGAAAATATATCTACGCTTTAGGGCGAATCAATTTAACTTCTCATCAAAATAATCCAGTTTACACTTTATTGAAGCTATTGTGTGTTACGAGCCACTACAAATCTATCTACACTTTCTTATCTATAGTTTCATTCCAAAACAAGCATAGAATTTTGGCAGCACTTGATGAGAATTCTAATTCTTGCTGCTTTCTCTTTTCAATGAAAACTTTTGTGCATTTATCCTACGAAATTACCGTTGCGCTTTCGAACAAGTTCAAAGTTTCTATTGGGTACTCCATATTAATTATCAACCATGGACGGTGAGCAGCTGTGAACTTTGACCTATTTCAAATTTGTTATTTACTGAGGATGTCCCACGATTCTAGGACAGATATAGACTATTCAGACAACCAAGTGCATGGCGTCATCGGTTGTTATGCAGAAAAATGCCGGAAACCTGCAAACGTTGACAAGAAGAAGAAGAAATGTGAATGAATGGCTTGGTAACAATGGTAACAGTATTGAATCTGCATACAAGTATCAATCTTAATCAACAAATATGACAAAAGGCAGTAGATTTAATTTCGAAATCGATTAGGCGATTCTGTAAAACACTCCTGATCAAGTTTACGGTTAGGGTTATACACAAAATTATTGTCTATAAAGAAATCTCTTATAAAAAGTATCCATATTATGTGTCCCACTGAGAATGCAGTGTGGCCAGGTATAGGTATTTTTATTTAATGGATAACGGAACACATTGTTACCGTTCTTCAATGTTACCTGTAATTTTGTAATTCAGTCTTTATTGTTAATATCTAATTATTATTGAACACAAAAATGTTGTGATGGAGTTTAAACACATTCGGTGAAATTTGCCTAAAACAGGACCTGATGGTTGGTCCTAGCGGGCAACGAATAATGTCTCCAATATCTGGGCGACCGAGTTTTGCTCGGGTAATACAGTAATACAGTGAGTCTATAAGGAAATATAATGTTAGTTCAAATATGTGCATACCTATTTCTAGTTAAAATGTATTGCGATCGGTAGATCTGTAAATATTGATTTTATCGTTCACATAGCTCATAATTAACATACCAGAACTCAGCTGTATCACCAATCGTCTGATCAACCCCCAAACCCCGTACGTAGTTAAAAATGCAAGAAACGCCACTCAATTTCACGGCTCTTAAAACCCCCTTTGGATAATTTTTATCTAAATCTGCGAATCATTCAAGAAAAGTTTATGGACCCTGAAGATGACACCCTCGCATTTTGTCAGGAAAGCCACTTAGATAATGTTCAAAAATAGAACATTATCTATATACCAGGTTTGATCAAAATGTTTGGAGCCGTTTCCGATATTTTTTTTATGTATATATACAAGAATTGTGTATTAAAATGTACAATTTTTTTTCATATGAAAATTTCCGACTAAATTATTAGAAACTCATATTAACACCTTTAATTTACAAAAAATGGGTTTTGTTAAAAAAAATCTAATGAGCTACTCATAATGTTTATGGACTCATATCCACAAATCAGTTATAATCTATATGGGGTTTAAAATAAGAATTTTAATTGCTGAAAACGATTTTTTATGTGAATGTGAATAGAACCAATCGATTCAATACACTCTAAAACCCATACATATGAATTTTCACCGAAATCGGTAGACCAGATTCCGATATAAAATTTGCATATCTAATATATTAATACGAGCAATTCTTGTATATTTATATATATATATATATATATATATATATATATATATATATATATATATATATATATATATATATATATATAAATAACAACAGAAGTGTGTATATATACAAAAAAAATAACATGTTTGGTTTCTGTTTCTGGTAATGTCGAATAAATATTTGTTGTATGTAAGGTAATTATTAAATAACAAGCAATAAAAGAGAAATAAAAGTTTATAATGATAGAAAGAAGTTCGTAACATCAAATGAGATTATCTTTGTATATTATTCTAAAATAATATGTGAATGATTTATATATATATATATATATATATATATATATATATATATATATATATATATATATATATATATTATTATTTCTAGTGAATAGAAAGCTGTAGGTAACACCACTTAAGAAGATTGTTGTTAAATTAAAGTAATTCTGTAAAAGTTTTATAGTTCAGATTTATGAAAATCTTGCATTTTGAGGAAAAGGTTTTAATGTTTTTGACATTCCTCAAAGTAGTTGGCAGCATATTAAACATTCTAGGGGCATAAAATGCAGAAAACCGTTGACTTATCCCCTGTTTAACAAAGGGAGTAACTAAATAATTTTTTGATTTATTTCTTGTTGAGTACGGGTGATATGTAGCTTTGAGATTTTTCTTTCTTTTGCATGTAAATACAGTTTGTGAGGAAGTATAATGATCTCACGTTCAGAATACTATTGTCATAGAATTGTTCAGTTGGATGATCTATATTTTTGAACAGGATTATTTTTAATATGTAGTTTTGAACTGTGTTTAGCTGACTCAATACATTGTCATAGAGTCCACCCCACACTAAAATTCCATATCGTATCATTGTTTCAACCAACGATTTATAGACAGATAATAAATTTTTCTTTCCTAATATGTTTCTAAGAAAGTAAAATTTATATATGAATCTTCTGATTTTCTTAGTTACATCGTAGACATGGGGATGCCATTTGAGGTTGTTATCAATATTTATTCCAAGATATTTGGTTGTTGAACTTTCCTTAATAGAGTCGTTGAAATTATCAATTTGCAAAAATGTAAAGTTTGGTCTTGTAGTTTTGTTCGCAGAAAAAGCAATGTATGTGGTTTTCTGTAAATTTAGAGATAATTTATTATAATCCAGCCAGTTTTTAACTTTTCTGATTCCAAGAATGGCTTTGTCTTTGACTCTATTCCAATCACAGTCTTCAAATACAAGGACAGTGTCATCAGCGTATGATACGAACAGACCATCTATGTTAGTTGTTAACAGTGAGTTTATATAGGTTAAGAACAGCAGGGGACCTAATACTGTGCCTTGGGGTACACCCATTTTTTGTATCATTGGATCACTCAAAATATTTCTTATTTTTAGTATCTGGGTTCTGTTTTCAAGGTAACTTTTAAAAACATCCAACCCATATCGCTCAAGAACATCAAGTAGTTTGTCATGGGGTACAGTGTCGAAGGCCTTTGCCAAATCAATGAAAATGCATTTTTTATTATGTCTAAGCTCATTTTAATGAGACTGAACATAGCATCATCAGTGCTAATTCCTTCTCTAAAGCCATATTGTTGTTCATTAAGAATGTTATTTTTGGTGAGGTAATTATTTAACCTTGACTTGAGACATTTTTCAGAGTTTGCCTAAATTATTAATGAGACTTATAGGTCTATAGTTCGAAATTTTGTGAGGTTCACCAGATTTGTATATTGGGCATACAACTGATGTCTTAAAATGAGTAGGAACCGTTCCTTGGGTAAAGATTAAGTTTAGTATAGGTACCAATGGTGTAACAATGTCTTGGGGAATGTTTTTTATTGTTTTCGAAGAGATACCGTCAAGTCCAGGGGCACTGTTATTTTTTAGTGAATGGATATGATTAATTAGTTCATTTTCGCTTACTGGCTCAAGAAACATGGATGCCATCATATCTGGGTATGCAATTTGAATGTCATCTATCTGATTTGGTATTGTTTTTGCCATGTCATGACCTACGTTAATGAGATAGTTATTACAGTAGTTAACTATATCTTTCTCATTAGGAAATGTTTGATTATATTCATTTAGTATGAGAATATTTTTTGGTTCTGTTTTTATATTTTCGTTTGTTGCTTCATTAATAATTTTGTAGAGCTTACACACCTTTAATTTACAAAAAATGGATTTTGTTAAGAAAAAATCTAATTTGATCAGTATACGAACCGAGATCTCCAGATTATCAGGCGCGAGCTTAACCAATGAGCTACTCATGTTCTGTAATGTTTATGGGCTCATTTTAATGTTGTTAATGAGACTGAACATAGCATCATCAGTGCTAATTCCTTCTCTAAAGCCATATTGTTGTTCATTAAGAAGGTTATTTTTGGTGAGGTAATTATTTAACCTTGACTTGAGACATTTTTCAGAGTTTGCCTAAATTATTAATGAGACTTATAGGTCTATAGTTCGAAATTTTGTGAGGTTCACCAGATTTGTATATTGGGCATACAACTGATGTCTTAAAATGAGTAGGAACCGTTCCTTGGGTAAAGATTAAGTTTAGTATAGGTACCAATGGTGTAACAATGTCTTGGGGAATGTTTTTTATTGTTTTCGAAGAGATACCGTCAAGTCCAGGGGCACTGTTATTTTTTAGTGAATGGATATGATTAATTAGTTCATTTTCGCTTACTGGCTCAAGAAACATGGATGCCATCATATCTGGGTATGCAATTTGAATGTCATCTATCTGATTTGGTATTGTTTTTGCCATGTCATGACCTACGTTAATGAGATAGTTATTACAGTAGTTAACTATATCTTTCTCATTAGGAAATGTTTGATTATATTCATTTAGTATGAGAATATTTTTTGGTTCTGTTTTTATATTTTCGTTTGTTGCTTCATTAATAATTTTGTAGAGCTTACACACCTTTAATTTACAAAAAATGGATTTTGTTAAGAAAAAATCTAATTTGATCAGTATACGAACCGAGATCTCCAGATTATCAGGCGCGAGCTTAACCAATGAGCTACTCATGTTCTGTAATGTTTATGGGCTCATATCCACATGTCAGTTATAATCTATATGGGGTTTAAAATAAGAATTTTAATTGCTGAAAACGATTTTTTATGTGAATCGATTCAATACACTCGAAAATCCATACATATGAATTTTAATCGAAATCGGTAGACCAGATTTAGAAATAAAATTTTCATATATATATATATATACAAGCATTGCTCGTTTAAGATAATTAGATAATATCCGTATCCCACTGACAGTTGTCTGTTGCCGATTCTGCTCCATTTTGTTTCTGACAACTGAAAGTTAACTTTTGGCTACTTTTCACAGTCGTAGTAAAATACAATAGTAGTGAGACTTTAATGGCAACCAAAACGATAGCTGTTGAGCTCTGTGCAATGATTGGGGGAGAGCGCCAATGGAATCAGTAATCGTAACCTACAACGGTGAGTGTGACTCAGACTTAAGACGCCACACTGCATTGATGACCTTTTATATCGTATTCACAAAAATTTAAAAGCTTTTTTGGTTTTTGAGATTTTAGCGAAAAACCTATTTCTACGATTTTTGTTTTTGTTTCTGAAGTTAGCCGACGAGCTAGAAAGAAATTATTTTTTTTTACAGCAACTTTTTCAGCTCTACAAAGTGGCGTTTACAATATTATCGTACGACGTTTCGTTTCTAGAAAGTACTTTGTATTGTATTGAATGATTTGATGTCAATAAATAATGTGTTGGATATTTTGTGATTGATTGTTAGTTGCGAGATTTTGAGCATTGTTAAAGATTTTCCTGTCGGGAGGACGCCCGCCAAATCAGACATCTACTGAATTTTATCTTTGCGACTAACTATATCAAAAACTATGTGAACAAACATAAATTTCAAAAGGAGAAAGCATAACTTAAACATTTTAGAAGCGTTTTAGTGGATTTCAACAGATATACCCAAAATAGTCGAAATGGTAGCTTTAGCCGCGTTCCGCTCATAGTATGTACTGGTTAAGATATTCTTCTTAAAACAAAAATTGCTTAAATGAATTTGTGAAAGTGTTTATCTTTAATTGAGGCTTAAGCGAAACTGTTATCAACTAAAATAAAACAAAGAAATCAGATTTTGAAGAAATAGTATCGGATGAGTTGAAGGACTTTTGAAAATAATTTGTATAATGAAAAATTTGATTCTGTACAATCGTGTACATTCGCAGACGGCTGTGTTTTGAGCTCTGGAGATATTTTTGTTGTCAAATCTAGTGTTAAAGGATCGTCGACGACGTCTTCTTCATTCAAGGGGCTAAGGCATGAGTACTGAGGCTGTCTTTCTCTCGTCAAATGTTGCTGAGAACAGAGCACTTCAGCTTTACTTTCTGCCATGAACAGTTTCCTGCTCTGCACCCTTTCTGGCAACCGCCTGACCGCAATTTTAGCAGCGTTAGCGGCGCTGGTCTCTTAGTTGAGGTTACCGGTCTCAGCACCTGCTGGCTAATTTCCGCCGCCTCTGCCAATAAAGGCATTAGGTATCTGCCCTCCGCCGCTGGTTAAATATACGTGAATAACGCTGTATGATCTGTTTTTCAGCTCATTCTAGGGTGCAATTTTTGATATAGTTTCTACTGTTCCGACGAGTAAGGGGTAATTTTTGCTATGTCTTGAAAAATTCCTGTGTGACGTTTTCTCCACAAAAAACAAACATCTCCCAGTACCTAAGTTATGTTTGGAAACAGAGTAGTCTTCCTATCACTGCGTAAAGCCGAAGCATGCATCATGTTATACCTAGTTACTTCATACAATTTACACGTTATGGTGAAGACCATACTTCTCACTCTCTTCGTTTGAATATCATGTGTTTTCACTGTTAATGACTCTGTGAAAGAAACATTTTAGATTTGCCTATTTGGCATTAATTTTTATCTTAATCTTAATGTTTGAAAACTAACTTTTATAAAAATAGCAGAATAATAAAAGCAGTTGCATATAAAATTGTCCTACCACTAACCGACTTGATAAATCAAATCTTTAGAGAAGGAATTTTTCCCGATAAATTTAAAATTCCTTGAGTGATTCCCTAGTTTAAAAAGGGCGACAAGTCATGCTTAGATGATTATCGACCAATTAGTATTGTTTCTATAGTTGGAAAAATTGTTGAAATAATTCTGAAAGATCGTTTGTACTTTTATTTCGAAAAAAAGCTTCTACTTTAGTGAGTCACAATACGGATTCCGCCGGAACAAATCCACCACCGAGGCAGCCTCCAGAATAGTGAGTGATGTAGTCGAAGGCCTTAATCAAGGTAAGCATACCTTACTAAGGCTTTCGATTGTGTATCACATGCTATTCTAATTGAAAAACTATGGATTAAGGGGTACCATTTTAGATCTCATTAGTTCCTACCTCCGAAACAGATCCCAGTGTGTAGATTTTAGTAATGTATTTTATTTTCATATTGAATGCGTTATTTTTCCATTTGCCTAACAAAGTCATTGACATTATCACAATTACCCGGTATGGGTGGCGGTTTTGCCCCAGCAGGTCTGGGTAATTCCGTCAGGTCAATGTTCCCAAAAAAAAAAAGATTTTCGTACAAACTGTGCTGGGATTCATCTGTCGCGTGGTGTAGTCGCATTAAGAATGTTAAAAAATGCATAAAATAAACCAAAGAAATCTACAATAGCTTGGACAATTCGCAAATGGCAGGCATTTTCTCTTAAGGTGGCGGCATTCCCCCACTCTCCCTTACTACTACTACTACTATATTCAAGAAAGATCTATATAGACTCACCAAATTGACAATTGTTTTTAGGTAAATTTTCTATAGAAATGAACCTATTGCGATCGTTCGCAAAAAAACGGCCTGTCAATAAAGAAATCTAAAATATATTTTTTTGAAAGCTTAATATACAGGGTGGCTAGAAAATCTGGAAACACCTGAATTCTGGCTAAACTATTCCTTATATTTATTTAAAATATCCAAAAAAACTTTTGAAGAACCTTAGCTCTTTCTAGTACTTTGATTTCTAACAGCAACATTAATTTTTATTCTCAGATATTACTTTCACCAGAAATTGAATGATACAGGGTTTGATAGGTATGCGACTTTTGGTTTTTTAAATACTAACTGAAATATTTCCTATTCTATCAATGTTAAAGCACTCAAATTTATGTGATAAAATTTGTTTTTTATTAACAAATAAAATCATTTTGGCATTCTTTATTGACATCAACATGCTGTTGAAATTCTTTCGAAACTCGAAAGTGCGAACGATTGCAATAGGTACATTTCTATTTGAAATTTACTTAAAAACTTGCAAAACATATATTAGAAATAATATTGTTATTTAGTTTACAAAATTTTATATGATGCATTCTTTTATCAGTCTAAAATTATTTAGCAACATAGTATACTTAGTTAAGTATTTTTTTTAATATAACTAGCCAATACGCTATTAATGATACTATTATTTGTAGTTTAGTACTAAATTAACTGGCTTATATCAATTTAGTTAGTTAGTGAGTTAGTTGGATGATATTTTGCTAGCAAGGCATTTCGTTTACGTTGATTTTTGACCGACTTAAAAAAGGAGGAGGTGTACAACTCGGTTGTATATTTGCTTTTTTTCTTATTATTTTGTTGTTTTGTTTTGCATAGTAAACATCCTCCGATTTTGATCATTTTTGATTTGATTGAAAGAGGAGAATTAAGAAATGGTCCCATATATAGAAAAACTCAATCCTGAAATCTTTTTCCCTCCAAAAACCGCAGCAGTAAAGTCTGAAATATGTGTATCTGCTCCGTGATGTTTTGCGATCTCTGAATAATAACAATAATTACAAGCTAAGACTTTATGTACATCGGATTGATAAAGTCTGAAATATATGTATCTACGCTCCGCTATGTTTTGCGATCTCTGAATAATAACAATTACAAGCTAAGATTGTATATGTACATCGGATGGATAAGTACTATCTTCTTTGGTATAAGTGAACGTTCAACGATTTTTATGACTAATGTTACACTCAAAAGTGTGAAATAAATATATCCAACGAAAAATTGAAACGACTGAAAAGTACAAAATAATATTAATTCTATAGGTGCTGATACTTGTTGGAGTTGGTGCCTACAACTAACTACAACGGCAAATCTTCAAAATTACCAGCACCAATAGAATTAATATTATTTTGTATTTTTCAGTGCACCAACTAATAAAGTCGGTCTAATTTTTTGTTAAAAACATTTATTTAATTTCACATTACGTCGCTATTTTTCTTATATTCAACAGAAGTTTGAGTCAATGTGCTTCTAATAGATTTTAGTCCCGTCTCCGTATTTTAAAAACTTAGCTCTAATATCCGAGTCCTTCTTTTTCTAGCTCACTTTAAAACCCACCACATTACATGCAATAGTGACGGTCGCATACTTTTTCCCATGTAACTCTCGCACGATAAAGAAGTTCGTTCTAAAAATCTCAAAAAGTTATCTGATCGGCAGATCGAGGCGTTAGTTGTTGTTTCCCCTGTATAGACTAAAAAAAATCGTCTTCTGTACTACCATATAGCATCTTGATATTGAGTTATTTTTGACAGACTTCAAAAAAGTAGGATTTATACAATTCCGTTGTATGTTTGCTTTTTTACCTCAATTTGGAATCACCCTGTATACGTGTTTATCTCACGTTCAAGAAAACTAATACTCAGAGCAAAGCTTAAGAATTCTGCATCAAAGTATCGATGCGAAATTTTCTGGAAGAGAACTCGGTTTATCTCATGTAACTACACAAGTTGATCACTCCATCATTTCGTCTTTGACAGGTAACTTTGTTAGTGTTATTGGCAAGTTATCGATTTGATACGTCTTTCAAGGAAACCTTTGAGCTAATTACAAAACAACTTGCACCTGATACGGAACCTTTGATATTTCCTTCTTGAAACTTTAATCTCAACTTATATCAGCTTATAATGAAGAGGGTATTGATCAGTATACGGATAGCAGCGAATATAATATTTAAGTTTAATTCTATAGTTTTTTTAGATGTACGATGTTGTTAACTTCATAATTTCTACACTTTGCTATTAACAAGATTTCTTCAACATCAACTTTTATCAAGAATTTATTTGAAAAGTTATATAAGTTCCTCTGAAAGCTAAAGTCTTTGTATATAGAGAAATGATCTTATATTTCTTGAGCTTAACGTTGAAACCGATTTAGCAAATCCTGCTCATTTAAAGGTGTCATATAATGGATATGGTCGAATGACGATGTCATTTCATTTCTAAAGAATATTTGCTAGAAAAATCAGCATTAATGAGTCGTGTTGGGGCTATTATTCGTTCTATATCTATTCAACCCAAAATTTATCATTGATATAAATAATTAATTTGCTTTGATTCGTTCAAACGGAAGGACGTCGATCACCAGAACGGGATAACTGAGAGCATTTATAACTCGTTTATGTTGTCATGAATATCAGTGTACCTGTATTTCTGTTATGACAGACTTGAAATATGTTCCTTGTTGGTACATGTTGTTTAGTTTAGTCTGTTGCATCTGAATAGACCAACCTATTCATTTTCATCTCCATTCTTCAGACATTTGGAATTGCAGCATACCCTCAAGGCTCATTTATATACAGGGTGTCACATCTAGAAGGTTGATCCAAATTTATCTTCGTTAGTTTTAAAGATACCAAGGTTTTTGTCAACTATTTGAAGGCTTAATTTGAAATCTTCAATAATTTTATATTTATCGGATTATAAGATATGGTTATTGCAAAAATGTAAAAATGTTATTTGTTTAAATTTTCTTTCAGAATGACGGTAAGAAACAATTGTTACTTACTTATATGCAAAAATAATTAATAATTATATCAAAAAAACGTGTAAGGAATTATACAATCTACAAACTCTTGTGATTTACGCAGTTGTGTTGAATGCAACGTAAGTGAAATAGAGTTTTATACGCGTACTTCCAATAATCAATCAATGACATTCCATGCTAAACATTATGCCACTCAAAAGTATCTACATAATCCAAATGGAGAAATTAAAAATAGATTTGATTCGGGATAAATAATATACATATTAATGATATTCTAATCCAACTATCAAGGTGAGCTCAACCCATAAATTTATATTTTGTTTGGTACGAGTATGAGGAAGTGGGAAATCTGTGCAACTGAAGCTTGACTAGCAGTAAGATCTTAGATAATCAAGATAAACACCATGATGTGAGGTTATGCTGTCAATTTGAAAGATGTTCAGCCATATTCATAAGCAACTCTGTTCGATACGTACTACTAGTTTAGTTTGTTATTTACTATGGTAACTTTAGTATCAAACTAAGCTACTGCCGAACCTATTGTGTTTATGGATAAGGCTGATTATTTTTATTTTATTATCCACTCAATTATAGTAAACATACTAAAAATAAATAATTTTAAAGTGTTTCTATGAAATGTTTACCAAGTAATAACAAATTTAATTCGTGGTATTTATGGATTTACATTCAAAAAAAGTTCCAAAAAAATCTTTATGGTGTCTAATCGCCCTCCTATTCTCCGTTGATAGCAACATTAATCCTTTGAAAAAATGTGGGGTGGTCTAGTATGATGTGGTGGTTGCAGGAAAAATATAATGATCCCTCTAATAAATGAAGTTGAGAAGACTTTAAATTCGGAACATCCATTTTTTCGAACATGTCATCAACCTGAACAAAATAAAACGTCATGAATGGAATTCTTATTCAACAATAGAGTTTCAATGCATTTTCAACTAAGACGAAAGATTGGCAGCTATTCTCTATGCTAGAGGTGCAAGGTCCAATTCCTGCCTGGCCTTTTCCTTTCCCATCCTAAATATATATTTTAATAGTAATACTTATAATGATGCGATAAGGAAAATTAATAACAGAAAATAACGTTGGGTCACGATGGCTTAGCTTAGTGAGTTAAGGCGCGTCATCGTGAGCGCGGGTTCGAGTCCCGCCAGAGATAATTTTTTGTAGTACTGAACCCGTGCACAAGGTATTCTATACCTCCTTCTGGAATATTTATTCGAGTTATTAGAAAAAAAACAGATCTCTGAAATTAACATATTTACTTATGAAAATTGGTTATTTATATAATGATTTTTTCATATATGCATAAATAAACATACCCTTCGGAATATGACCTCTACTCGTACTTGCCACAATGATTGTAGATACATTTGTTTATATCACTAAAACGTTTCTCAAAGTATTTTTATAATCAATAAAGTTTAAGTATAACGAATGCTTCAAACTTTGAAATTGCCTGAAATGATATATATTCTCAATTTCTTTTGGCCGACGAACCCCGAACGGAGGAGGTATACAATTCGACTGTCTGCTTTTTTTGTGGTTTGTGCGCGCCTTTTATATAGTAATCGTACTCCGATTTTGATGAGTTTTGATTTATTTGAAAGAAGATGCTTGAGAAATGGTCCCATATTCATAAAAACGGAATGCGACAAACCTGGAAACCGCCCCCGAAGGGGTATAATTAAAGATAGGATAATATCCGGAAACGTTTAAATTGAACATTTTTTCAAAAGAGTAACGGTTTTCGAGATATACGCATGTTAAATTCTCAAATGTGCAATGTGGCGAGGGCGATTTCTATCGAAAATTGAAAATCTGTGGGCAGTACATGAAGAACATAATTATTTGTTATAACATTTATAATGAACATTTTCCCTTACGGTTACGGTTTTCGAGTAAAATCGGTGTTAAAATGGTAACAACTAAAATATTCAAGCGTATTTCCGCAGCGATGTCTGAGATCTCAATAATAACTGCAAGCAAGGAATATACGTGGGTAATAGGATAAGTACTATCTTCATTGGTATTAGTGAACGTTCAACGATTTTCGTGACTAACGTTACACTCAAAAGTGTGAAATAAATATCTTTTACGAAAAATTGGACCGACGTTATTAGTTGGTGCACTGAAAAGTATAAAATAATATTAATTCTATTGGTGCTGGTACTTATGAAGTTGGTGCCAAAAGTTATCAATCTACCTGCAACTGCACAACTTCAAAAGTAACAGCACCAATAGAATTAATATTATTTTATACTTTTCAGTGCACCAACTAGTAACGTCGGTCCAATTTTTTGTAAAAAATATTTATTTTAAATAAAAGACAAACCTATACTCTCTACAAGACGAACGTGATCGCCAAGTGGTACGCACCGAATGAATATCGTTTTCGTGTTCACCAGTTGGCCCCAAAGGCGGGTGGGATTCCGTCACTGTCTGCCAATGTGAATTCCGTGTCCACAGAACACACCTGCTAGCTAGCACCAGCGATCCAGAAGTTTTAAGTAAAACCAAAGACAATCTTAGTATAAGTATTCATGAAATATTCAACAACAAATTTATGGCAAGCCTTTATTTCTGAATTCTGAATGTATGGTAAAGGTAGCTTATGTTAAATTTGGCTTACGCTAGCTGTCAGATTTTCCGACAAAATTTTCTACTGACTGGATCACTAGCACTAGCTAGCAGGTATCTGCTATGCATATGGCGATTGTTAATTCTATTTACAGGGTGATTCATAAAAGATGCACAGGACTTTAGGGGAAGATAGTTTGTCTAAAAATATGAAAAAAAAACATGGGTCTGCAAACGCACCGTTTTCGAGACACATATCTTTGGAACTGTAAGAGGTACAGCGCTCATCTCTTGCACACATTTTAAACTCATAAATACCCTTATTTTAAGTTGCAGACATTTTTTTTAAGTCAGTGGCGTGGATGTATGATATATTTTGTATTCATACCGCTCTAATTTCTACGCCACTGGTCAAAATAAGGTTTTCTTCAATATTTTAGAACCGCCAATGCTTTATAAACAAGAAAGGTACTCTTGCTACGTTTTCGAGAAAAAGGTTATTTTAGGATCAAAAACATAACATTTTTATTTGATTGTGCTAAAATACTTTTTTTGTGTTCATACGCTAGTTTCCATGTTAAATTAAATTTTTGATAATTTTTTCTTTTATGTTTTTGATCATAAAATGACCGTTTTCTCGAAAACGGATCACTTCAGAGCAATAGAACAATAGTACTTTTTCTGTTTAGAAAACATTGGCGGCTCTGGAAAATCAAACAAAACCTTATATTGACCAGTGGCGTAGACGTTAGTGGGGTCTTAATACCAAATATACCTTAAATCTACTCCACTGGCTTTTTGTTAATGTCTACACCTTAAGATAAGGGTATTTATGAGGTTAAAATGTGTGCAATGGATGAGCTCTGTACCTCTAACAGTTCTAAAGATATTCAGATAAAAACAATTTTTTTCTCTACTTTGACCCCCGTATCTCGAAAATGGTGCGTTTGCAAACCCATGATTATAGAAAAAAAACATGTTTTTGGATACAATATCGTCTCCTTAAGTCCTGCGCACCTTTTATGAATCACCCTGTATATGTCACAATGACCTTCATGTGAATGCAATGCAGCCAGACATTCGAGACCTAACTCCACATTACTGAAGCTCACGGTGAATTCCAGCGCGATACCCCTTTGACGTAAAAATGAATGAGATAACCTTGATAATAAATGAAATTTGATCTGGTTTTACATCCAACTATCAGGATTGTGCACATAACGAGGTGGCTTGAATAACATTTATCAATCAAACTTCACGTGAGAAAATGGGGTGTTGTTACATCATTAATAATTAGAGCGTACAAAGTTCAAAAGTATAAAATTTCTGCCGACCTGCTTTGTAACGACATACCTACTCATTTTCTCTGTGTAATCATGGATGTTAAATAATGGCACTATCAAGTATCCCGCATATCCGCCTGAGGTAAGATACTCGTGGTAGTATCACGCGGCCATTAGACTTGTAACGAATACAAATGATCTCGTTGGGCTTTTATCTTATCAGGGTAATTTGTCACCCAATATATATATGAGCCCGAATGTTCGTTTTTCATTCTATAATATCAAGTGTGCCTTGTTATAGACCAATAAAGGAAATAATACAATCTACAAACATATTTTGTCAGATACACAATATTCTGCCATGAGCGGATTTAAATGAATATTTATTAGTACTTTTTAGGATCCGTACCAAACTGATGAAAATGTGAAACGGGACCCTTATACTAAGTCTTCTTTCTCCATCCGTCCGTCTGTCAGCGGGCTGTATCTCATGATCCGTAAGAGTTAGACATCTGAAATTTTCACAGATTGTGTATTTCTGTTACCGCTACATCGACAAAACTAAGTTCGTCCGACCATCCGTCTGTCAGGGGGCTGTATTTTATAGGTAGAGGGTTGAAATTTTCAGAGAAAGTACATAGTGTTGATTCTTTTACAGTGGTACGGAACCCTTCCTGTGCAAGTTCGACTCGACTTGGCTGCAAATGTGGACACCTTAAGATTTACGATTTACTGAATTGATCCATTATAATTATCAATAAAAGGCAAAGAGCGTACTTCTATTTTACCTTAATATTATTTTTTAGTTCTTATTTAAAATCGTTATTTTCAATTTTAAGCTCCAACTTTCCAATTTATATTGGATTGTTTTTTAGATTGCAAACCTTGCGTATCAGACCTCCTATCCAGAGCAACAAAAAAATAATAGATAGATGCAATAAGTTTGCAACCGTATTTCGTTGAAAATTTCACCAATTTGGTATATCAATTATGGATAATATACAAGTAAACAGTATCTCCAATGGATGCAAATCAACAAGGTCTATTTATTTATGAAGTTGTTCGAGTGGTTGTTCTATCAAATTCGAGTTCCTAATTTAAATTTATATTCTAAACTTTGTCGAATATATATAAAACTTTTCATCCGCTCGTAGTAATTTGTTGTCAGATTAAAGGATATCACAGAAGTAGAATCTCTAGCGAGTCTTCAGATCATTTGAAAATAATGAAATAAGAAAGCAACAGTAACGATATTTCAAGAAACCTTTGTCATAGTGGGATAAGATGTACCTTCTAGATATCTTGTTTAAAAATTCATGTCGGTTACTTTTATCTGAGCAATACTATATTCTCATTATAAAAATGTACTTTTTGACCAAATGCAAAAAAAAGAAGAGGTTACAATTCGGTTGTATCTATGTCTGCTCCGATTTTGATTCATTTGAAAGAGGAGAATTGAGAAATGATTCCATATTTAGAAAAACTCAAATCTCCAAATATCCTTTCCACCAAAAACGGCGCCCGAAGAATGCGGAGGGGCATTTTTTTTCCGAAAATCGAAAATCTGAGATGGCAGAATTTAAGATGAATTGTTTAAATTGAACATTTTTTTTAAAGTGTTACGGTTTTCGAGTTATTGCAATTAAAGTCAGAAATATGTGTATTTCCGCTATCTGGAGGCAGTAATTTTTTCAAAAATTGAAAATATGAGACGGACTAATTAACGAAGAGATTATGTAGAGCAACCTTTAAATTGAACAGTTTTTCTGAAGAATTACGGTTCTCGAGTTACAGCAGTACATTGAATAATAACAAGTACAAGCTAAGACTGTATGAGCATTGGATGGATAACTATTTTCTTTGGTATTAGTGAACGTTCAACGATTTTCATGACTAATGTTACACTCAAAACTGACAGCTAAAATCTAATATTCTTCTAGACACTGGACAAACGGCATTGTGCCAGCCAAGTTCGTATAGAAACAGGGTGACACAGCGGCAGTCGGTTATATTACACGACCCATTCCAGGCTACTTTCGACCCCCTCCCTTATAGTGTAAAATCTATTTGACCAACAAACTTGCCATTTTGCGTGTCTAGTTGGACCCTCTTCTAATGACCCATTCTCAGTTTTCACTAGAAAACTTTTCATTATTCACGAAGTAATGATGTCCGAAAATCACTATTTTTATCACTTGACGGAAGTCATCACATTGACGGTTGGGAGTTGTATAGAAGACAAATTTATTATTGCGGCTGCTCTCGAACATTATGTAGTAATCAGGTGAATTACATAACTTTGTACTGTTATTATTGATTTACTCTAGTTAACATTTTATTTAAATAAATAGAAGAGAAATACTTAAAAAATATGATATCCCAGCAAAAAACATCAATGTAAAAGAAATACAATTTCGTAAAAAAAAATCTGCGAGATTTCATTTTAGATAACGGTTTCGCTAATAAAAGAAGTAAGATCTAAATGGATACCAAGTGCTTTCGAAATTCCTTAAATTATAGCTTTTGACAAGCATAACGTTTCTATATAAATAATATAAAAACATTGCCCAAGTCTACTGGAACGTCATTTGTTTAAATATTCGTAACATTTTGTAGGGAGACAAGTTGGATAATATTTAAGACAATATATTTTACCTAGATGTAAGATGTTTCGGCACTTAAGGATATTGGTGTTTTTTGAGTACCTACCATGTATCCGAGTGAATTTCATCTTGACCTCAAAACACCTTAAAGACTTATTCGTACTATCAAATATACATGGCACTTCACGGACTGGCAGAGACACGAGCATTTTATGCATTTTGTTTGATTCTTAAGTTTGTAATTCCAGTACCAATAAAAAAATATAACTTTGTATTTTCAAATATATCGTCTAATGAAATCATTTCTCTTTTTTGTAGAAAATAATTTCCTAAGAAGTTACCCAAGCTTACGAAGTGCAACAGATTATATCAATTTTTATTTTATACGTCTGTTAAGTTGAAAATATCTAAGCGGGTACTTTACAATAATCTATTTCCTATTAATATAGATATTTGCATTCTGTGGTATCTTCCTTTTTACATTTTATATAAATAAATGTTTAAGTGCTGCCTAATTTATAAAATCATTTTTTTCCAGGAAATCTAATTCAAAATTTATATTCCCGACAACATATTCATGAAATTAAAAGTATCATTCTGAAGTAATTGGAAAAGTAAATGGACTTTCATTATCCAGGACAGCGCGGAGATTACCTCTCGAATTTTAATTTTAGCAAAAGAACTAAGTATTCTGAGTAGACTGTAGATATTAGAATCAAATATTTGAATCCCAAAAATGTTTATACGAAAATTTCATTAGAGATAATACAGCTTCTAATATTGATATGAAATTAATAGCTTGCAAATATTCTCATATTACCTATGCTGTTTTTATCTTAATGTATCTCACGATGGATCTTTTTATTTCAGGCTTCCATCAGAGAGGGGTATATGCTGAAGCAGACATGGTCATTTCAAAGATGGAGAAGAAGATACTTCAAACTAAAGGGACGCAAATTATATTATGCCAAAGCTCCAAAGGTAAGTGGAAATTAAATTAGTTTTTGTGTTTTTATTGTTCCTAATGAGCACAAAGTGATTGAATGAGTAATCTCTGTAGAGTACCTACACATTGAAGAAAAGTAATCCATTGAATAAGAGTAAATATTTTAGAAATTATTCTGCCATCAATACTATGCATTTATTAAAATATGAAAAAATAATATCTTGATTCAAATCAATTAATTATCCAATTTGTACAGTTATCTAATAAACGTTCAATTTACTGAATTCCCTTGAGAAAGTTTCAATACAACTCAATTATCTCTTGATTGAAATATCCCAGTGTTCGTGAGTAGAGCAAACGTGATCGACGAAACGAAAATATAGAATGGCAGTTAACCAAAAACATTTCAACTCGAGTGTGCCAAACTTTTCCACCTTCAAATTGAATTTACGGGAAATTAATTTCACCTCTTTACCAACATAACCATTTTATTTTCCAAACAACAAAAAGGAGCGCTACAAAGTGGCCCTTTGGCGAAATGTAGTCCATTATGGAAAAATCATTAGTTATTGACCGACTTTCCAAAAGGAGGAGGTATAAATTCGACTGTTTGTCTGCAAGTTTTTCTTATGTTTGTTCGCGCCTTTTGCATAGAAAACAATTTTCATTTATATTTTTTTTATTTGAAAGATGACTATTGGGAGCTGGTCCCAAAAAAATTACATTCCTCCCCCTTAAAAACTTCCCCCAAATGGGATGGAGGAATAACTTTTTTTCGAAAATCGAAATTTTGAGACGAAAAAATTAAAGAAGATACCATATCCGGTAACGTTTAGATTAGACATTTTTCAAAAAAATCAGTTTCCGAGTTAAAGCAAAGGTAATATATGAAATATGTGTGTTTTCGCTATGTCGAGGGGGAATTTTCCTTTCAAAAATCGAAATGAAGTTTGGTGCCAAAAGTCTTCTCTCTACATATAACAGCATAACTCTAGAATGATCAATACCAAAATAATTATTATCATTTTGTATTTTTCACCGCACCAACTAAAGAAGTCAATACTATTTTTTGTATATTTCATGTAATTAGATAAGAGTTCGTTACAATTGCCAATCGTAACGGTTACCCTTGTGCTAAACGTTGTGGGGTGAGTTCACTTGCGTAATACTCAAAAGTTCGCAAATTGCTTCCAATGGTTTATTTCAAACACTCATTTCACGACCTTCTGTTGTAGTACAACTTTTATCACTTGTTACCTTGACAATCTAAACAGTCACTGTCTTTACCGACTGAACTACTATTACCATCTGATTCCATAGACTGACTGTTATCAACTGACTTTATAAGACTCACTGTGACCGTGATCAACCCGGGTTTATATATCTGAATCTTGACATGACATTCATCGAGAATGTTCTATGATTATCTAGATGCACATAATAATGTTCTAGAGGCTTGCCAAACTGACAATAGTGTGACAAACTGTACCTCACATATAGTTTCTGGAAGGATCGAAAATAGATCTACTAATTCTAAAAATAATTAATGAACTATACAACCAACAACTATAGTAAATAAGCTAGTAGAAATAAACAGAGACTAAACGAATAATAACCGTTAGTACATGACTACCTATCCACAATACAATATGTTCCCTAAGGATTTTAAGGATTAAGATGCTTTCCTGAGAATACAGCTATTTCAGCTAAAGCACGATTTATACAATCAGATTTCGTTGGAACGTCGGCTGCATGGATCAGGTTGGTGTCACCTGCATTAAAAGAACAGCTGCTTTAGGCGATTTAAGTGTTAAAAGTCTGAAATATACACATTAAAATGGAGTGGTTCCAAAAAGAACATTGTAGCACTCCATCGCATATACCCGTATAATAGAGTGATATGTTATTTATGACTACACCCATTGTATCCTACCTAATAAATAGCTCCGGAAAGAAAATAGGAGATATTCCATTTAACCGAAAGTAAGACAGTTGAGAACACAACAAGTGGTGGTCGGAATCTTATGTCAGGAGAACAGTTGCCATTCGTTTATCAAGGGTCAGATCTATATTATCAATCTAATCAAGCAAAGTTGTTGTTGTAGGTACTATTCCCAACCCTAAAACGGGATGAATTCGAAGAGATAATTGAGTTTTCAATAAAATATTGCACATTCTGCGGGTTGAAAATCTTTTATAGTATTTTTGTGAACACGGGAGATTCACTTATAGGTCCCCAATCAGTTAGCATAGTGGGCTAAGAAACTTTGGGTACTGAACAGGCCAAAGCTTGCTTTCATAGGTTAGGAAAATACCTACCCACTTTCTAAGCGACAGTTTATGATGTGATTGAGATATGGCGTAACTACAAGAACACTTAGCTTCAACATTTTAAGGAAAGCACCGACATTTTAAGTTAATACCAAGCAGTGCTTTACCTACTTTGTCGCCACCAGCAAGTAAGAAATAAAAAAAATATTTGGATTAAACTTCATACTATCGTTAATTATATTCTTACGCTGCAATCACTAGTTTTCGTAGAACTACTCATAGTTGGGTTATTTAAATATGCCAGTGATCCAGTTTGCTAAATCTTTGGATTTTTACGTCTTCTAATATTTTCCAAATTTGTTTCCTGTGTTTTCATTCGATATCCTATTAAAATATGACACTTTTTCACTTCCGAGTGCAGCAAATGTGTAATTACGTATATTCTAGTTCTCACTGTAGTTTTGAGCGCATCGATTATTTGAAAATTTCACTCAATACTAGAACTCATATTTGTTACTTAAATATTGTATATTGTATAAATACGAATAGTATTTAACATGATAGCTTGATATATCAAAGTTTTTCTAGTGATATCTAACCATTAAGCTCCGTCCCATGTTAGTTCAAATAACTGGTCGCTTGGATACTTTTTGCTATAATAATGATTTTTTCGGAATATGATAGCATCACTAATCGATTTCTTGACTCCGAAATAGCAAGTCTAGACCTTATGTATCGCACCCTTAAATTATGTATCACGAATCAATTCCTCGACCTTTAGAACCCCTTTCTACAAGTTTTTATCGGCATCTGCAAAGCCATTCCTGAAATAGCTAGAGGACCCTAAGGGTCGCACCCATAAAATATCATCGATGGATTTATCGACCCCAAAAAACCCATTTTTTCATTTTTTTATCAAAATCTGCATTCTAGGGAAAGCTTGTGGACCTCGAGGGTGGCAGCCATATGTTTTTTCAGATGAATATAAACTTAAAAAGTAGAAACTTGACTAAATACCAAATTTAATCAAAATGGTTTGGGCCGTTTCTGAGATGGCCGAAATATTGATATATTAGATAGGTAGATAGACACTGCCAAATCAAAATTTCTCGTTTGTAGAATGCTAGTTCCAGGTTTGCATATTTGAGTCGTTACTGTAAAAAGTAAATACTTTTATATCCAGTGATCCAAGGAGAATTCATCGCCAGGGTGCCAAGGCCATGAAATCATGTCACATGTCTTTATTTGAATCTGAATCTAAAATTGTATTATATTGAAATATCATTTGTCACTTTGATAGCCAAGTATTGACATTAAAATATTGGAAGAAATGTGCAAAACTGGAGTTATTTATGTCCTGGCATTTTCAATCAATTACAGTTTGTCTAAATCTAAATGATTGATTGTCTGAAGGCTCTTAAAAATAGTGCATAATATTATGTGGGATGTTTCAAAATGGAATTACGCAAATTTTAATTGGTTTTTGAGTTCTTCCTTGAAGCTTCAATTATAGCACCTTATCAAGCAAATATTCATATCAATAATAACAATAAAATCGCATTGCCAAACTACCGATGCAAACTTATATTCAAAATATTTTTTTTTTACAAAAACTACTTACTTTATTAATTGGTGCACTGAAAAATACAAAATATGTACCTAATATTAATTCTATTGTTACTGGTAATTTTGAAGCTATGCAGTTGTTATTATATTGAAAACTTTTGACACCAACTTCAAAAGTAGCAAAACCAATAGAGTTAATATTATTTTGTATTTTTTACTGCACCAACAAATGAAGTCAGTCAATTTCTTTTTAATGTTTACTTCACACTCTTGAAAATAACATTAGTCATCAAAATCATTCAACTTCATCATAATACGTTGCTTATACTCGTACTTATTTAGAGATTTAAAAACATCGCGGAAATACAAATATTTCAGACTTTCCAAATACAAATATTTCAGACTTTCCCACTGCTGTAACTCGGGAGCCGTACTTTTTATTGTTGCTAGGTATCATCTATTCTTTAAATTGGCCGTTTCTCAATTCTCCAAAAAAAATTGTCCCCACCACATAGCGGAGACGCACATATTTTACAGTTTTCCACTGATGTAACTCGGAATCCTATGATTTTCTTGAAAAATGTCCAATTCAAACGTTGCCGCCGTTGCCAGATATGGTCTCCTCTTAAATTTTGTCGTCTCAAATTTTAGACCCTTCCACCCCATTTGGGAGAAGATTTTGAGGGGAAGGACATATTGAATGTCCATTCTTTTTCTGGGCGACCAATTCTCAATAGTCCTCGATAAAATGGAAAAATAAACATGAAATTCGTAGCACGTTTTTTTTTAAGACGCGAACATCCATAGAAAATAATATGCAAACAGTCGAATTGTATACCTCCTCCATAAGGTTTGGTCAAAAACAATATGTAATCAAATATATAGGTAGGTACCTATAGGTATTATACAAGAGAATTTTCCCGATTCACTGTCTCAATCAAATGATATACAGTGCGTCAAAGAAGTAATGTTCATTGAAAATCCAGCCTTGTGTTTTTCGTAAAAACGCTAGGACCCGTCGATTTTTATTTTTTGATGACTTTTTTATGTCAAATTCTTGTATACAGCTGAGCCGAAAATTAGGCTACGACCATCATTTTCATATGAAATCATCTATTTTCTAAATCTTGCGGCAAATTCTAAGTACGTTTCAATTACTATACCTAAGCTCAACAGTTATTAAAAAAATACGATGGAACATACCAACATTTTCAAGTTCCAGAAGTAATGTCTAAATTTATTTAAAATTCAGCGTTGTGTCATCTTTTTTTAAAATGTCTTTCCACATTTTTGAAATATGATTCGAATTCTAAGCATTTCTTATGTATCACGTCCTATAACTAAACTCAACAGTTATCGAAAAAATACGATTGAACATATCAATAAGAATTCCTGCGCATTTATTAGTAAATAGGAAAACATTCCATTATGTGGAAGTATAGCTGCTTCTTTTTAATTCTTGTATTTCTGAATTTTGACTTGTCTCCATAGAAATGTTTTGGCAATTTCCCTTCATATAAGGTAGTTATGGAGATTTTTTTAATAGTTCGTATTCAAATTTTCAATCGTTTTCTTGACACGAAACATACTTTCAATTTGAAGCAAGATTCAAATATGAAGTAAAAATAGGTGGTTTTTCTTGAGTGGTCGTAATTTATTTTTGGGCAACCTTGAATTCTGAAACATGCCATCAATAAATCGCATTGAAAAATAGAAATGGACGGGTCGGAACATTTTTTCAAAAAAACCACCGCTGAAATTTAAACTAATTTAGATATTACTTCTGGGAAGAATAATGAATTAGATACAGTTAAAACGCTAAGGACTCAAAAGATATTTAAAATGATTTCTGTTGGCCATTTTTACAATGGAGAATTTTACCCAAAGTTGAACGATAGACATTTCCTTAGATACAACAAGAGGATTTTCTATTTAGTAAAGAAGGAAGTGCATGGAGTGAGGTAGTGATGTAAAGCGTTGTTATTGTCTGGATAACTTAACGGTGATGAGCCAGGCGTGCGTGAATTATCTTTATATGCGGTTACCCATGCAATGCAGAGATGTCACCAACGCTAGATCACGAGTACGGCACCTGGATAATAATATGTGGTACTTATGAGAAACTTATGGAACCTCTTGCATAACAAACATACAAATTCATTATTTGTGAATAACGTAAAAGCTGTTATAGTTGTCTGAACGTATTAATATGCTACATTCGTAGATAAAATGACAACTAATTGTGATCTACTCAAGTAAAAAGGTGATCAAATTCAATATGATTTTCTTTGGATCCATCAAAATCAATACAGCAACACACCACACGATGTATTAGGCTTAGAGAAAAAAAAGTTATCACTTTTGAGAATCAGGACTTTTTCCATGAAAATAAAGATTCATCCGGTCCGGATCTATCTGTCAGTTGGTCACAGACTGTTTCTCCTAAGCAACTGAAAGAATAAAATTCAAATTAGTTATTTAAATAGAGTAGTTTTCATACTGTAGGTAGATCTAGTGAGGCAAATAAGAAAAAAAATCTTCATGTGAATCATGAGGGTGGGTTTCAAGCATAGTTTCCTGGAAAAACTATTCAAGCGGGCTCAACGTGCACTCACCTTTTTTATATTTATAATTAACTGATGGCTTTAGTTTTTGGAAGGTGGGGACTTAGAGAAATGGTTAGATTTGTTACTTTAGATTATAATTTCGTCATGCTTTTGAGAATTAATACACAGATAGACTTGATGCACAATTATTCCTACTAGTAATACATTAGGTATGTCAGTGACTAAAAGTTTATCAAATTTACTTCTATTTTAGAGACATTTTATGAGCTGTGTTATATGGTATTTGCAATTCAAAATTTACCTCTTGCATTTTGAATCCAAACTCAATTGTAAAATAATTATATTATCCAACTACACTATTGCCTGTATACCACATCGCAAACATGGCCCTGAGTTGATTAAATTTTAATATGTTTATTTTTTCCATTTATGTTCTACATCACTCATAATTTATTCCATATTCCAATTGAGGACAAAACTCGAGGACCAGCAAATGTTTACGAGTTTTTCGCAGAAATATTGAAAGGCTGGCAGTGACGCAAACGCAAATGAATAAAAATTGAATTTGTGGCTGAATGATACATAGCGACAATGGTAGATCTCTATTTTGTATTTTTATGAAAGCGCAGTAATAAAAATAGACGCACATGTTGTTTGTAGCTTTTCCTTCACGAGATAAGGGAAAATCAGTAAATCTCCAGTGACACGGAAAAGTTTCTGTCCTGATTTGGCATATCGGTGGCTCGGAAAAGCTGTTATACTGTAATGGTTTCGTTATTAATATAATTAATAATTATTAAAGCACTGAACAAAGAAGATTTTGTTATCGTATTTTGATAATGATAGTACACATAATTATTAAATTTAAAATTTCATGGATATGTACAATATAAAAATAAAATACTAGATAAATCAAAAACAAAAAAAAAAATAGTTAAATACAATTGTGATCAATTTCGTATTGCCCACTTAACTTAGGAAACTAAATCAACAACATCATATTTGCACCTTTCAGTTTTATGTTTGTATTACCCAATACGCGAAATTTAGATCTAGTTTCTTAGACACACGACTATGACAGACCGACCGAATCTGTGAGATTCCATTGGAGTAGAAATAACGGTTCATAATTCCAAAAACCAGGTTAATTTAAGCTTATATCTACTAAGGTATACTTACATCAGTAAGCAAACTAGAAATTACCATTGCCTCTAAAGGTATGAGGGTATTGAGGCAGTTATTTTCAAGTATGAAATTAAATCATATTCAGATGAGAAATTGCCAGATCGAGAATATTGGAAAGCACTGATTCATATCATATATCTTATGTATTCACGTTATCGAAAAGTGCATTGATAGAGCACATACAGAGTCAGTCATGTATGAGAGGGAAGGTTAAACGTTCTTGGGTGTCAACAACTTTAAAGTGCCCAATAAAATGTCGATGACGTCAAACATAGGAGCAGGAATGTCGCACAGCATGCATAATATGCAGAAAGTGAATTCATAATTCGGATTCGTTGCATTTCTTCGAAATTGAAATTTTCGGGTGCATAGTCATGGCCACGTTCCTATTACTGAATAAAGAAATTGATACATATAATAAAATAAATACATATATAAAAATCTATGTATACATAACAAATTTAACTTTCATTGGTTTTTATTTGCATTGCTCCTCTAAATCATCATTAAATTTTGATATATTTTGAACATAATTCAAGTAAACTCCAGGCAATTTACGTACATACATTTAATAAGAATATGTTGTACATATATTAGAATCAATACTAGCTATAGTTACTTTCGCTCCACTCGGTAGTGAACTTTTATCAAATTAAAATTTAACAAAAATAAGTTTTAAATAAAACTAAATCATCATTTTATGTTGTTGCATTGCTCGTAGACTTGAAAAAACAGTTCGTTAAATTTTAATTCATCAACATAATAATTGATGTTTCTATTCTTATATTTATTTTCTTAGGGTACCAAGTAGCTAAGTAAAGGTGAGTTTATACAGTAAATAAAATAAAATAAGAAACAAATTAAAATTAAAATAAGAATAAGGACAAAAAAATTGCTTATTCAGGTGACTAAAATAAAATAAAAAATAAGAATGAACCAATCAAATCACAAATTTTTGACAAACACTTTTGTTTTGTGTGCAAGTGTTCTTTGGTATTCGGTAATGCGAATTATCAGTTTTGAAAGAAAATAAAATAAAATAATTTAGCTTATTATTATCATGGAAATGAGCATGTTCAACTTTCTCATTGACCGACTTATAAAAAAGGAAGAATTACAATTCGGTTGTATGTTTGCTTCTTTTTTATCATCTTTTCTTAAGTATGGCTGTTCGCGCGTTTTGTATAGTTAACATGCTCCGATTTTGATGATTTTTGTTTAATTTTAAAGAGGAGCATTGGGAAATGGTCCCATTTTTAGAAAAACAGATACGAAATCTCCATCCGTCCAATATCCATATCCGGAAATGTTTAAATTGAACACTTTTTCAAAGGAGTTACCGTTTTCGCGTTACAGTAAATAGTGGTAAGTCCGAAATGTGAATTTTCAATGCTATGTTCTGAGATCTCTGAATAACAAGAAGACAAGGTAAGAATAATACATGGGTAATAGAATAAGTATTATCTTCTCAGATATTAGTGAACGTTCAACGATTTTCATGACTAATGTTACACTCAAAAGAGTGAAATAAATAGCTTTCACAAAAAAATGGACCGACTTTATTAGTTGATGCACTGAAAAATACAAAATAATATTAATTCTATAGGTGCTTATACTTTTGGAGTTTGTGCCTGCAACAACTAACTACAACTTAGAAATTTTGAAGTTGTGCAGTTGTAGTTAGATAAAAGACTTTCTGCACCAACTTTAAAATTTCGAAGTTGTTCAGTTGTAGTTAGTTGTTGTAGTCACCAACTCCAAAAGTATAAGCACCTATAGAATTATTATTATTTTGTATTTTCCAGTGCATCAACTAATAAAGTCGGTCCAATTTTTTGTGGAAAATATTTATTTTATCTAATTTGTTTCTTATTATATTTTATTTACTGTATAAACTCACCTTAAGGAATATTATCATTTTCTTACTGGTTATACATACTATAACGTGAATAGGTAGTCATGTACTTATGGTTGTTATTCGTTTTATTAGCTATTTATTCTACTACCTGGTTTACAATAGTTGCTGCTTGTATATAACATTATGTACTTAGTTCTAGAATTATAGTAGATTTATTCTCGATCCTTCCAGAAACTATATGTGAGGTACAATTTGTCATACTATTGTCAGTTTGACAAGGCTCTAGAACATTATTATGTGCGTCTAGATATATGTGCTGTCTGTTCCAAAATTCAAAACATTAGCCTGGCCAGGGTTAAAATGGCCGTCAAATTGACAGATATATGGATATAGATATAGGAATATGACATTGACTTGACATTATTTAAGCCTGGCCAGGCTAATGTTTTGTATTCAGGAACACACTGATGGTCTAGATAATCAAAGAACATTCTCGATGAATGTCATGTCATGATTCAGGTATATAAAGCCGTGTCGATCACGGGACAGAGTCAGTCAGTCAGTGAGTGAGTATTATAAATTCAGTTGATAACAGTCAGTCTGTGGAATCAGATGTTAATAGTAGTTCTGTCGGTGAAGACAGTGACAGTTTAGTTTGTCAAGGTGACAAGTGTTGACAGTTGTACCATAACAGAAGCTCGTGTACAGAGTGTTACCCTACAACAACAACAACGTTTAACACAGGGTTAAACGTTATAATTGGTGTCAGAAAAAGGGATCCTCGCATTTTGCTGAAAATATATAGTGAATATCAGATCGAAAGATTTGGTGAAATGGCAACTATTGCAGATGTTATCGAGTTTCTTATGAACTGGAGATTGGAAGACGCAGAAAATAGACTACGAGACAGAGAAGAATGGGCAAGAAGTAGACTAGAACGTAAAGAACAAACCAGGATTATGCTAAAATATAAAGAAGACGGGACCAAAATTAGACAAGATGAAGAAGAACTGGAAAGAATTAGGCAAGAACATGAAGAAGAACAGGGAAGAATTACACAAGTATATGAAGAAGAACTGACAAGAATTAGACAAGAATATGAAGAAGAACAAGCTAGAATTAAACAAGATTATAAGAAAGAAAGCAGTGTCCAACAGAAACTTAATTATTGCTTCAACAAGGACAGCTTAAATAGCGAGCCTGATGTTAAGAGGGAAGATGCCATACCTAGTTCGAAGGAGCGCAGTATCTCTAGAGAGAGATCAAGTAGTAGAAGAAAGAGTCTTGTTAGAAGGCGCAGTATATTGAGATGTCGAAGAAGTATCAGGCAATGTGTTGGCAACTACGGTCGTAAGAAAAACATCTCATGTTGCGATAGTCCACCCAGAGGCCCAGCAGGTAGAAGGTGCTACGGCCGCAATAGAAGAAGCCGCATGAGCCTACGCAACGACCGAGGCACGAGGCGCAGCAGTCTGCGAGGAAGGAGCAAGTGTAATTGCCGCAGACGAATCTGCAGGCTTAGTCGCAGCCGTCGACGCATTACTGGATGTGATAAAATATTCTGTCATAAATTGAAGTCCCCTTGCCACATACCTAGATTGCGTGATCGTAATTCAAGATCACGTAGTGGTGAAGGTTGTATGGCCACCAAGGATCGGGAGGATCAAAGCTAAGAAGGGGGCAGTGTAACGTGAGTAGGTAGTCATGTACTTACGGTTGTTATTCGTTTTATTAGCTATTTATTCTACTACCTTGTTTACAATAGTTGTTGCTTGTATATTTCATTATGTAGTTCTAGAATTATAGTAGATTTATTCTCGATCCTTCCAGAAACTATATGTGAGGCACAATTTGTCATACTATTGTCATTTTGACAAGGCTCTAGAACATTATTATGTGCGTCTAGATAATCATAGAACATTCTTGATGAATGTCATGTCATGATTCAGGTATATGAAGCCGTGTCGATCACGGTACAGAGTCAGTCAGTCAGTGAGTGAGTATTATAAAGTCAGTTGATAACAGTCAGTCTGTGGAATCAGATGTTAATAGTAGTTCTGTCGGTGAAGACAGTGACAGTTTAGTTGTCAAGGTGACAAGTGTTGACAGTTGTACCATAACAGAAGCTCGTGTACAGAGTGTTTGAAAATAAACCAGAAGTAGCAATCTGCGAACTTTTGAGTCTTACGCAAGTGAACTCACCCCACAACAAAAGTACGCCCTAAAATATGAAAACCTCATGTAAAGCATTGATTCGTTTATTTTTAAATTTGTTCTTGATATTACTGAGGATTATTTTTGATGTTTCCTGCACACTTCATTCAAGTTTGGAATAGGATGAAATTCGGTGCTGTCTTGGAAAATTTGGGATTAAATCCATTGAAATAAAAATAAATGGAATATTCCAGTTAAGATACTGGGTGCATCGCAAAATTGGGAAAACCGACAAGGAATATATCTGTGCAGAGTTTTGCTTTTGAAAAAAACGAATACAGTGTCATGTAAATGTGAATTTTGAAGATATTTGAATATTCCGGTACTTTCTGCTAACACATCCTGTTGGGTTATCGTACATAATATATACAGTACCTCCATAAAGTAACGCTTAAATTCATTATCAGCTAAATAAACAATAATATTAGAAATTTCCGAAACAGGTCGATTTTTGATTTTAATTTACTGTTTTTTCAAATTTTAATCTAATATACAAGGTAAACCACCGTCGTCTGATAATGTCATCACCATTTTTATTAAATGGAACAACCTATTACTTTTAAATTTCCGTATTTTCCTTGATGAGCTGATTCCAAAAATGAATAACACGTTGCTTCAAATTGGTACAGGCTGGGCAAAAATACAAAAATTTTAAGCTATTTACAAAGTATTAAATAAAAGAATAAACGTAATAGTACGCACATTAAATGAAATTACGTATTGCTTTATAACTACTTTGATAAACTATTTAAAAACCCCCGTACAATTTTTATCATTACATCTAACAACTTTTATTTGTGAGTAATATTTTTTAAATAACTTGAAACTTTTCAATTTTCGCCCACCCTGTACCTACCTATTTGTATTTTTGTATTTTTGTTATACATTTTTGGAATCAGCTCATCAAGGGAAATCCGGAAATTGAAAAAATGGGGTGTACCTTAAAAAATGGTGATGACGTCATCACACGAAGATAGTTGATCCTGTATATTAGATTATAATTTGAAAAAACAAAAATTGGCCTGTTTCGGGAATTTCTAATATTATTGTTTATTTAGCTGATAATAAATGAATGCGTTACTTTATGGACGCACTGTATAATTTTTTAGAGAAAACAGAAATGCGCTCGTAGGCAATCTGCTATTGGTTGCGATTTGCGATAGTTTCGAACAATTTACATTCACATCTATATACATATTGTTGAATTTTGGAGAGCACACTGATGATTTTGAGAAATGAGATTACATTTTCTGAGGTACAGTTAACGAAAGTTTCACATAAATCACGAGGTATCATTGTTATTCCGGTCTTTCAACGTCAAAGCGAAGGCATTCCACTAAGATGCATCTAGTGGATAATGGCACTTCTCAGGTGAAACATTCCGGTTGGGGGTCTGGTCTGTGGTGAGATGTGTTCATTGTGTGACCAGGCGGAAGCACTGTGTGATGTGTCTGACCATAGTTGAAATGCTGCTTTAACTTTTCTGAGTTTTGATAATGTCAGCTTCTGGGCCCGGTTTCATGTCTCAGTAACCTTGGAATGGAAAAAAGGGTTTTAGATCTACAGTTATGCTTTCCAGACAAAGGGATAAGTGTTGGTACTTGCATATTTATCAGCCAGTTTATTTCCGCTTATGCCAGTATAAGAGGAAACTCAAAGGAAAATAACTATCTTATCAGCGAATAATTTCAACTACTCTGTTATTGTTTTGGCCCGTAGATGTTGTGTATATAACTTGGATATTTAATGAAGAGAATTTATAAAGTTTGTTATGAACAAAACATTTTGTGCAGGTTTTCTCCAAAGCGCCTTATACATTGTAAGAAGTTATCCAGTTAGAATGGTTGCTGTTTCAGGTAGTTTAAATTTGTGAGACGCATTTCGTGTAGCAAATGCACAGGCCACACCATTTTTTGCCTTTGCGTCAGTGAAGTTTCGAAGATGTGTTTGATACTGGGATATTATGGTTTGATCACAGATTAAAGAAGACAGATATTCCAGTCAGACGAAGAAACCACAATTACAACAAAGATACAAGAATAACTGATTTAAAGGCACCGCATGCAATGCGCATGATCGAGAAGAAACTGATCGCTGTAAATCTGCTGTTTGGCCCGGCGTGACAAGGAAACACAACATAACTTTTATAATTTTAAATCAGATTGTCTGGTTCTTAAACATTAAAGTTTTCAGCAGTTAGCATTATTTTGCATGTAAAGCTTTAACAAAGCCTAAGAAATATATTATTTTCAATCACAGGTAAACGGCAACAATGCGCTTGACGAAAAAAAAATTCTGGCAATGTTGCACATAATCAATTTAAATGTCCGGGGTCACAGCGGCGTTTAATAAAAGATCAAAGAAGTAGAACATCTGTCTTTTTTAATCTGTGGTTTGATAGTGGACCCAGATAAGTTGATGATTCGTATCATTCTTGTTCAATGAGATTAGTTATTTGTTTATGTGTGTTGCTATACTCAACTCATGGCCATGGTGGGGTTGATTGGATGGGAGCGTGTTGCGTTGGGGGATTTGTTGTAGTTGGATGAAGGAGAGAGAGAGTGTGTTTTATTCTTTCGGAAAATGGAATCACTGAATGATGGATAAATAGTTTGATATTTCTGGGTTGTCGTTTTGTGAGACTATGGGAATTGTTCTGAAGGCGCCGGTGATATTGCGGAGTGCATTACTCTGAATTTTGTCAAGATCTTTTAGGGTTGTACCTGACACAGATGAATATACTATTCAACCATAATCTAACTCTAATCTAACCATAGAATAATTGTTATTTTTTCTGTGATCTAACTTTAAGCGAATCAGTGTTCCGTATAGTGTAAATATAGTTTTGCCGTCTGTACCCCATTGTTTATTTGCAAGACATTTCAGAACGTTCATTCATTTTTGGAATGACACTAGTAGATGCAGGATGTGAGATTTTCAAGTTCAGGATTGATCGAATATTAATCCTAGATATTTCCTTTCTTTATTCCAGAATTTGATGCTTTCAGAGATGGAAGGCTTAGGATTTGCTCTGGTCTTTTCGAGAATAATATACATTCGTTTTTTCCGGTGAGAATCTGAAACTACTATTCTTAGTCCATCAGTTCAATTTGGTCAATTCCTTTTGTAATAAAGTTTCCATGATCTGGATATTTTCCCCCTTAACGTAGATGATGAGATCATCAGCAAATAATCTGGCATTTGCGGGGTTCTCAAGTGTTTTGAATATATCATTGATTGATATTAGAAGAAGGATGGGACTTATTGAACAGCCTTGTAGAATACGATTTGGCTGATGCTTGGCTTGATGACAGGGAACCGTTTGCCTTCACGTGGGATAATGTATTCAATAAGAAGTTCTGGATGAAAGCAATAATGTGAGCTTGATAGGACTCTAGTAATATTTTTAGTCTAATATTTTTGTAATACCTGCTATAAAAGTTCAACTTTTGCAGTGATTGTTGTGCTGAAAGTACTCGCTACCCGCTGTCTTGACGATTCTATTTGATTTATTCTCTAGTACCTACCATAAGTTATTTTACGCTCTAGTGTGAGAAAAAACTACATTACGCACGCACTTACTAAAGTGTCTAGACATACAACCAACATAACAGAATAATGTTATGGACATGAAGTACCATTCTTCATTTTCTTTCATGAGAATACCATCTCATTATTTGGAGGTTTATAAAATTTTCATTGTCTTATAAAGTATTTGGCTTACCTCAATTGCTGCAATATGGAACCTTTTGATATTTTTGAGATATTTGTGAGAAATGACAAACATATAATTGAATCTTATACAGGGTATCCCATTGGGAAACGGAAGAAAATTAACGGTGGATAAGAGTCCCGAAGGTGATTCAAAATATAACATATTTGTTGGATGTACCTAGTTTTATAACCGAGATATAGGGTGTTTTGTCAATTTTGGTAATTTCTTTAAAAGGTAATAACTCACGATACACCCAGTATATTATCTTGATATTTGGTATACTCATTTTCCTATTCATATCCAAGCAATTAGCCTAGGAGTCAATGAAAAAATCCAGGTTAGGTATATAATAATAATAATAAATTTAATACAAAACGTTATAATAAAAGTAGTATAAAATTAACAGCCCACTAGAACGTACTATTGTAAATCAACTAGACAGATGCATTATTGAAACAGAATGAATAACAAAAATAAATTATATAATATGATGAGCAAATATACTAGGTAAGTGAAACATTTGTTGCGAGATAGTGTTGCAATTAAAATATAAAAAATACACACACATATATACTTATTCTATAATATTGAATAGTTTTTAGCTTTATAACGTTAAGCCTGCAGGAACAATACAAATATTGAAATTAAACTAAATAAAACAATGGAATTATTTCACATTGATTTTTGGGATTTTAGAACTTGGATCAATTTTATCTGGAGACCGGTTGTACGGTATATATGCTATGGAACTTCGTATCCGGTTACCTTATAAAATGTAACTTCTATTCCTTTTTTGTTTCATTTCTATTAAATTATGGACGTATAAACTAGGGCAGTTCATCAAAAAAAATTTAAACCTTTTTTAAATTCGACATGCTTTTGAGTTCATCGGGGAAGTTGTTATAGAGTTTGGGTGCTAAGAACTCATTTGATCTTTGACCTATAGATTTTGTCATAAAGGGAATCGGGTGTACTTTTTTTGACGTGTGTTATATTCATGATTGATTTTGACCTAGATTTTTTGATTGACTCGTTGGATAGGAATAGGTGAAAATGTGTACCAAATATCAAGATAATATACTGACTGTATCGTGAGTTATTACCACTCAAAGAAATGACCAAAACTGACAAAACACCATATATCTCGGTTATAAAACTAGCTATACCCAACAAATATGGTATATTTAGAATCACAAACGTGCCGTCTCTCCACCGTTCATTCCTTTCGTTTCCCAATGACACATCCTGTATAAACAACACTAGCATCAATTTTACTATATGTATACCTATTATAGGTACCTACTATTGCATCCTTCTTTTGGTCCATTCCTTAATTTTATTTATTTATCAAGATTAGAAAACATTCCAACTATAAACTTTCAATTATTACGCATTAATTTTAGTTAACCCTTTGAATCTATTTATGTGAAAATTTTAATTTGATAAGCAGTATTCATGTCAGTAACTGGAAAAAAATAATTGGAATTTACCCGCAGTAGCATACGATGTGAGTTGTTTCCATGGAAATTGAGAAAATTTTGAAAATAAATCAACAACGAGGATCCTTTGTTTTGAACATGTTTTAAACTTTCAGCGCTCTAATTAGCTATTCCCGTGTGTATTTTTATGTTGTAGTCACTTTAGTTTTAAAATCAATATTCTATACTGCTTATTATTAAACGAAACGTAATTTAATATGGAAGTTATTTGAAAAGGATACTACCAGAGGAGCAAGGGTAGCATGAATTTTTTTTATTGTGAAATGAGAAAACTATTCAATTGGGCAGTTCAAATGGAGCTTCAGATATTATGGTCATCCAGGAAATTCAAATGCCAAATGTAAATGTATTCTACACAAGACCATGTATTAATCACTAGTCACAATCCCAAAACGGAAGCTCATAGCAGCACAGCTTTCATGTAACTTATGCATGTATTTATTTAGAACTAAATTCTCTTGAAGGTAAAACTTATGAATAATAGTTATTTATAATAAAAGGGAGAAAAGTATTAGATTTTAGCTCGAGAGCTAAGATCTATTACTCTTCGTACGGGAAAAACGATGATTTAAAATTGAAAAAATATTACGATATATTAAAGTCAGAAAATTATCAAAGTGAAATTTGAAATTTAAATGTGGCGACAATTAGACATGCGTTGCTAAGGAAACCTTTAAAGTAAACAAATATCTGTCAATTTAATTGTTTAAAACAAATTACATGTGCAATAATTGCTAAACAATAATAATCATGAACAAAAATTCAAACATATACATGTCATTTTGTGATAAAAAAGTTTATTATGGTCATTAGATAGAGAGATAAGTTTACAGTTAAATACCATTCCTTGGTAAAATCTTAGAAATAATTTTATTAAATGAAAACAGATTAATAGAGAGAGTCAACTACATGATGTTCACCGTTCTACAGGGACCTATTTATATATAATTATATTGCACTATCAGCACTATGATTATGGTTAGCAATATATCCTTATTTTAATAAATGGCTCAGCTATAATGACCATATAACTTTACAAAAAAGTAATTCAACTTACCTATTTTCTTAAAAATTGTTGATATATTCAAAATTGTACAATATGTGAAATTGTATCTTCAAAAATATTAGCTCAATTTCTTATAAATAAAATTACAGGACCACTGCATATTGTTTGAGAACATGATTAGATTTAAGGAGAAACTTTTTTAGAATCGTTCTAATATGGATATCAGATACAGTAGAAACTTCATTATGTGAGGTAGATACAAACAAATTGATGCCATTTTTGTTACATATAAGTTACTAATAACATGAATCAACTTTCAAGTGTCATATTGATGTATTCTCTGTCATTGTTACCAATGATCTAAGAGAACTTACTATTCCACAATAGTATAACTAGGAAAACCATAGAAATAGATAGTTAATATATTTTTGGATTAACATTTAATTCTTGTTTATCCTGCAAATGCTGTTTTCGGGTGGCACGGTTAATTGGGGTAGTAGCAATTTAAGATGGTTTTCAACGGGATTCGATCTTGATAGAATTCTCTTCATTTTCGGTATTATACAATTTGAACAACCTTCATTCTGATAATAGTTATTGAATCTGAAATAGAATCTGATGAGCTCAAACATATAGGTGTATCATATACTTATTTACTCACTAATTAGATTTTCTAGCAATGTGTACCCTCTAGAAATCTGAGATGTTTCTACAAGATGATTAGTGATGCTGCGAGACTGGTCTTGGTCTTGCAGTCTTGGTCTTGGTCATGAAAAATTGCAAGACCAAGACCGAGACCAAGACCGTCTATGCAAGACCAAGATCCAAGACCAAGACCACTACTGGGATGCAAGACCAATTCCAAGAATAACCTGGTCTTGGTCTTGGTCTTGCTGCAAGACTTGCGAGACTTGCAAGACTCTTGCAGTTCCGTAAACAAACAACAAATTGGTAGGAAACATATTTTTTTTCTCGATGATTAGATAAGAAATGCTAGTAAATAACCTAATTGATTTAATCTCTGAACTCCCTTATTATCGATCTCTATTTTACAGATACTAAAAATATTGAATTAAAAGTTCATTTTAGGATTTCCGGATTTCAAGAAATTCTGAAATACCCTATACAGTAATTTCAACTCTTCTAGGATTTCCCTTAACGAGCTGTTTTCAAAGAATCCCGACAGTTCGAAGCCAGGGGAAGGTAAACTACATGGTTTTTTATTTTTATTATTTTTTCTATCGCGCAGAATGTTTTAAGCAAACGTTACAAATCATCTATAAATCTGATATTTTTCTTATGACATTTATCCAGTAGCCACATTTGGATATTATTGAAATTTTAGGTTGCCTTTATTTTGAAACTATTTTTTCGATCATGCTTATTAACTAACTCACCTGACATATTCACAATTCTGATTTTTGAAATAGATACCTACTTATATAAATGCGCGTATTAACAAATCTCTACCAGTTTTTAATTTTCTTTTTTTTGGAAAAAGCTTTATACAAAAGTTGAAGTTACTTTTATAAACCAGAAATACTTTTAATCGCTTTCACTCAATATCCACTCTGAGAGATTATTTCTATTTTATCAAAGAAAATGGTACAAAACTATTGTAGAATGAGCGAGAGAATGAGTTATGAAATAGAAGTATGTATGCATGTAGTAAAATGAGTGCTCAGTTGCGACGGATGATACCAAGAAAGCACAAGCAGACTAAGTCGCGCTAGTAAGATACAATTCTCATATGTGATTGGTGATTATTAATTTATAAACTTTATTAATTAATTACGCATCTTGCCCTAACTTAATTCTACGCACCTAGTTTTATTCTCATTACTTATTCTAAATTGGTTTGGTATCATTACAAACCAGGCCTGTTTGTTCTGGACAATGACAATTTTTTTATACGGTCGATAGTTATCCATTTCGAATGATAATATAATTAGGTACAGGCAATCTTATAGATTATGAATTACATACTTCCCATACATATTGCAGGGTTCTTCTTCATTTGAATTAATTAATTACGGTTTAGAATCGCAACAAATTTTCACACTTTATAAGAAGATGAAAAGTTTTGCAAGAGTTTTGCGAAGTCTTGCAAGTCTTGCAGAAAGACCAAGACCAATACCAAGACCATATATGCAAGACCAAGACCCAAGACCAAGACTAAGGATTTGATGCAAGACCAAGACCAATACCAAGGGTGCAAGACCAAGACCAATACCAAGACCATATCGGTCTTGGTCTGGCTTTGCGCATCACTAACGATGATCCGTAGGGAATCTTTGCCGGTAATCTGCAATCCCAATTATTATATTACTGTTATTATATATATATATATATATATATATATATATATATATATATATATAATATATATATATATATATATATATATATAATATAAAACAGATGAGTAAAATATATCACAACATTATATAAACTGGCCAACAATAATTACGTATTTGTATTTTGATCTCTTAGAAACATATTTTCTTCCAAATTTATATCTATCATTAATTTTTCAAATTTACAATATATTTTCATTTGCTTGTAGTGGGTATCACCAACTGTCCAACATTCAACAAAATAAACAAAATTCCTAGTAATATCTGACAGACCAACGATAGTGAAAAATAACAAACAAAAATTACTATTTTGCATTTTAAACATTTTATTATTATGTAACCAACTGGTTTTAAGCTTATTTGTGTTTGAAGGTATGTTTGTTTCTTTTGTTCATATATGTCTCATGTTTTTTACAATTTTATCTCTTAAATATATATTATGTACTTTTAGCTAACTTAACGATCTGATGAAGTTTGGAAACCTCCAAACGAAACGTTATCAAAATATAATAATTATGGCAAATATATTTCTATAACTTTTTTAATGAACTGTATACTAAAGAGAATTTCCAAAATATTATATAGCACCAATAATCTATATTGAAAGAAGGAAGAATACTAAAGGGCAAATGTAATGTCGGAAATACGATCTTATTCAATTTTACTGGACCAATATAGTCTGGATGAGAATAGATTTGACAAACATAATAGTTTCTGAGGTACATATTTTCAAATTCTGAAGAAATCATTCTCATCCATTCCCTTCGACGATCAATGTCAATGAATGGGATAATCGATGTCGGGAAAAAATCATATAATTTCTACATGATCATAAATATTCGTATTAAATAGATAATTACTTTGAAATAACTTCTAAGAATTGAGATGAAATTATGAGATAAGTTTATTTTTATACAGATCTTCAACTCTTAATCTGACACTTGTACCTAAAATTGAGTTAGCAATAAATTTTGCTGAAAAACTATAATTTCCTCTTATTTAGTAAACCTTTTACTAACCTTCGAGGATTATCACTTCCATATGAAGGCACCTTATATAAAATACGAGGGGAGGCACACAGCACTCATTTCCAAGAGTTTTAATGTCACTTTTGTAAAACCATAAAAACTAAGAATAAAATAATAAATAAAAACATTAATTTATTATACTGACACTGACAACCGTGAATGATCACGACATGCTCAAATGCAAAAGATGTAAAAGATAAATTTGCTTTTCTCTAGTTCATAACGCAGTTGGGGGATGGCATCAGCTCTATCAATAACAGACTCTAGGCAATCTGAGATCGCATACCCTAGTCCGGACTCAGTTTGAGACAGGCGCAGTTGAAGCTTTTTCTTCTTCTTAGAGTATAGTGTTCTCTGATTCTCTGTTGTTGGAGAAATCCCTTTCAGAGAACACTGCCACAGTTTTAAACTAAGCCCTGGTTTTGTGTTTTGTCCAGCAGTCTTTCATTGATGTTCTCTCTCATCCTTGGCCATAGAACATATCTATCGGCATAATGCATAATCATTTGTTCTATGACGACGATATTGTAGGAAAGTGGAAGGGGTAGTTTGCAAACTGCAATTTGGCGTTCGAGCAGAACAAAATCCCAAACCACTTGGAAACTCTTTCAAACCGTACATGCGCATTTTAAACAGTTATCAAACCGCCCCAAACTACTGCTCGAACACCCTTAATGTAGGTATGTATGCAAATTTGAAAATTTATACTAAAGATGTTGAACTGAATTGCAGTTCGGGATCCTTTCAGCTTTGTCAAAATAACAAGAAATCACAAATATCTGGTTTCAGAATTTTATTTTCCCAAAATTAAATTATATTATTATAACACGCCACTGTCAATATTATTTGATCGCAAATTTATCAATGCCACATGCAGGCTTGTCTGGTTGCAGATGTCTTCTTCTTCTTCCTCGATGATTCATCTGGGAATAATCTGATTTCGACTATCACTGATTTTTGTTTTACGAGGTCTCTAGGACAAATGAATTGCCCACTTATTTAAAGTGCATTTAACTATTTCTCACACTGCGTAACACATGGGTTTCATCTGGACAGATCCTTGGCATTCCAGGCTTATTGCAAGTGAAATTCCTTCTCTTGATTTTTGTTGTTTGTTGTAAATAGAGAAATTTTCGTTTTTCTCAATTAACTATTCAATGTTATTGAATAGAACCCTTAATTTTCAGTACACTGCCTCCTCCTTAAGTTTCGTTCGTCTCGAACGAAATCCTGACTCATGCATGATCCGGTGGAGTAGCTTCTTCTTCACCGTTGGTACCCCGAAATGGAGCGAGTCGATCTAGATGTACCACTTTCATCTTTCCCCGTGGTGTTCGTTGGATGCGATAAACGACATCGTTGAGTCGCGCCTATATGATGTAAGGACCTTCCCAATCGTATTGCAGTTTGGGAGAACGGCCCATCGTTCTTTTTGGATTGAATAGCGAAACCCGATCATGCACCTAATAACCCTCGGAATTGGCGCGTCGATCGTACCGTATTTTCATGCGGTCGCTGACTATACGGATATGTTTTCTGGCTTGTTCATGAACTTTCCGTAGTCGTTCTTGCAGCCGACTAGTGAACTCATCCGTGGCATCCGTTGATGGAAAGGGTCTTCGAAAGAGCAAATCGCAGGGTAACCTCAACTCTCTTCCGAACATCATGCAAGCTGGGGTCTCTTTAGTAACATCGAGCACCGCGGCACGATATGCCATTAGGGCCAAAGGAATATATCGGTCCCAGTCACGTTGGTTGTCAGATGTGAACTTCTTCAGAAAGCTGACGAGAGTATGGTTGAACTTCTCCACCATGCGATCGGACTGCGGATGCACGGGTGTTGTTCGGGTCTTTCTTATGCCAAGTATTTCGCAGACCCCTTGGAACAAGCGGCTCTCAAAATTCCGTCCTTGATCTGAATGTAATTCCATGGGAATGTCGAAATGGCATAGGGTGTCACCATGGCAGCCTCTTGATTGGGTAGAGTGTATGCCTCCGGCCATTTCGTAAAATAATCCATTATCACCAATATGTACCGGTTTCCATCATCAGTCGTAGGAAACGGCCCTGCTATGTCGATGGCTATCCTCTCAAATGGTGCGCCTATAGTGTATTGCTGAAGTCTCCCTCGGATGCGTCTATGCGGTCCGCGGGTGCTGGCACACACATCGCATCGTCGGCACCATTCTTCTACGTCTGCTCGACATTGTACCCAATAGAACCGAGCTCGCGTTTTCTCCAATGTTTTGTTAACACCATAATGTCCTCCAGCAAGCCCATCGTGAGTTTCCCGAAGTACACGAGCCACTCTGGGAATTACTATTAGCGAGGTGGATGTTTCCCCGTCTGGATGTTCCCATGGGTACCGTAGCACACCGTCTTCCAGTTTTAGGCTGCCCCAAAGACTCCAATATGCTTTGATGATAGAACCGAATTCAGCTACTCCATGCCAGTCTGCGCGTTTGTTTGACTGCGTTTTCCATCTCATTATTGGAGCCAAGTCTAGATGAGCCTGTTGTTCACGACTGATAGTCTCGTTGGACCATTCATCATCCACCGGTACTAGCGCCACCGGTCTCACAGGAACGTCGTCCAGTGTTTCTAACCCCTTGCATTGCTTACACTCAGTCGTGCAGGGTCTCCTAGATAGTGCGTCAGCATTCCTGTACGTCTTACCACTGCGATGCTCAATCGTGAAGTTGTATTCTTGCAACTGCTCCAACCATCGGGCTACCTGTCCTTCCGGTTCTCGAAATCTCATCAACCAGCGCAGTGATGCGTGATCTGTACGAATAGTGAATTCCTGGCCATACAGGTATTTGTGGAAATGCCTAAAAGTTTTGACAACAGCAAGCAATTCTCGTCTTGTGGTGCAGTAATTGCGCTCTGCCTTACTCAACACCCGACTGAATTAGGCCACGACCTTCTGCTGACCGTCTTCTTCCTGTGACAGAATCCCTCCAATACCGATATTGCTGGTATCTGTATCCTCATAAAATCGGCGACCTGATTGTGAGTAGGTCAGTATGGGTGCCGTACACAAGGATTCCTTCAACTTCTGAAAAGCCTCTTCGCAATCTGGCTTTCACTCGAATGGTTGGTCTTCTTCTGTCAGCCGATGTAATGGGTTAGCCAGGTTGCTGCCAGGTCCTTGACGAATTGGCGGTAATAGGTACATAAACCAAGAAAGCTGCGGCTTGGGCGAGGCCATTCTTGAACCGTTGCTAGCTTGGCTGGGTCTGGTCGGACTCCTTGTGGAGATACTAAGTGACCGAGGTATCGTACTTCCTTCCGGAAGAGTTCGCATTTATCCGGGTTCAACTTCAACTTGGCTCCTCTCAAACTTTGAAGTACTCCTTTCAGATTACGAAGGTGTTGGCCAAATGTCTTACCCATGACTATCACATCATCCAAATAAACCAGACAGGTCTGCCAAGACAATCCTTTTAAAACTGTATCCATCAATCGCTCAAAGGTGGCAGGAGCGTTACACAACCCAAACGGCATAACATTGAATTGCCAGAGTCCGTAAAGCGTGATGAAGGAAGTCTTCTCTTTATCTTGTTCTTGGATACCAACTTGCCAGTAACCACTGCGAAGATCCATGGTAGAGAACCATTCAGTACCTGCCAGTGTGTCGATGGTGTCGTCGATCCGAGGCAGAGGATAAGAATCCTTTCTTGTAACGTAGTTGAGGCGGTGATAGTCGGCGACGCCCAGGGGCTGGTGGATGGTTCTATAACGTTCCGCTTCTGCATATCAGCCAGCAGTTGCTGAACCTTTTCCTGTTTGGCGAGCGGTAGCCTGTCTGATCGACTATGATAGTTGTCCCTGATGTTAGCTATCAAGATCACAGTTTTGATATTCTCTAGAACCCCATCGAACTCTGACATCACGTTGCAGGATTGGCAAGCGTTCCCCTGAGGCCGTTTGCATCACACAGGCCCTGTCCAATGGTTCCCAGCCTCCCTTGATGATATCGGGTCGGACGATGCGTCTTACTGCTCCAGTGTCTATCAAGAAGGAGCAACTGGCACTATCAATTTCTCCATCAACCGTCAAGCTTTGTCCTTGGGTCCTGACTTTACTAACGATGACGGCAGCTGATTGATTCCTTCTCAGACGCTCGGTCTCATTTAGACTGCAATGGCCTTTCCCTTGTCTAAACCTTCGGCACCAACGACATCTCGACAATCGTGTTCCATCGGTTGTAGGCGAAGGCCTGCGCAGCCTAGGACAACAGGCCATGAGATGTCCCTGTTTACCGCATCTCCAGCATCTTGGCACTGGTGGCCTTCCTCCTCCATGTCGCCAACCTCTCTGACTCTCACAGTTGGCTTGGTCACCCTCTTAGCAGCTTCCAGTACAAGCGCATGGGTTAGGGCTTCACTAATCATCTTCGGACGCTGCATTCGTACGCCATGCTGGATGTCACCATCTTCAATAGCATCGATGAACGCTGACTCCCTCCGGATAAGCCAGATGTGCCAACCTTTCAACATCTGCTGCCATTTCCTGTAACGATTCATTGGAGCGTTGACTTGGATGTTTCAATTGGGCGTTGAAGATGGCGGCTTGATGTCTCTATCCAAATCGTAGTTCCAAGGCTTCAACCAGCTGCAGGAAACTCCATGATTGGCCATCGGAAAACGATCTCAGAACCTCCACAGCACTTCCGCGGAGTGCCAATACCAGTGCCGTTGCCTTCTCCATTGGGCTCCAATAATTCGCGTTAGCGGCTGCCTCGAACTGCCTCAGATAGGTTGTCCAAGAGGTGCTGCCGTCGTAGGTAGGGGCTTGGATTTTACTCTCAGCTCTTGTAGAATTTCCCGAACAGCTGCGGTTTTCTAAGAAGTTGAGCCGCTCCACAACATTTTTGGTATTGTTTTCATATTGCCCCTACATGCTCTCCACCTTCATCTGCAGCTGCTCCATTTTTGCCTTGGCCTCTACAGCTGTTGTCACGGCAGCGTTCGTCCTACCGTTAACCTCTTCAATTTTGCAGGTCAGGGCGGCCATACGGTTGTCCCAAAAATCCTTCTGCTCCTTCAACTGATCATGAAGGCGATCGACCTGTTCTCGTATCTCTCCCAGATGTTTGGCTTGCTCTTTTTTCAACCGTTCTTCCATACCTTGCAGGATACGCTCCTCCAGTTCTAGGGTTTGCTCAGCTTGTGTTCTGACCTGTTCAGAAATTTTACTTTCGATGTTGCTGGACTGCTCTTCTAACTTGGCTTCGATGCTGCTGGCCTGCTCTGCTAGTGTTTTGGCCTGTTCTGCTAACTAGGCTTCGATGCTGGTAAACTGCTCTGCTTGTTTCGCTTGCTCTGCTTGTTGTTTCACTTGCTCTGCTTGTTGTTTCGCTTGCTCTGTTTGTTGTTTCATCAATTCGGCAAAGGTTGCCATAATGGATTCCATGTCGGCCTTCCTTGTGTTCTTGTTATTTGACTAGAAATCCCACTTCTGACACCAACTGAACTGGATTGAAATTCAGGATCATTTCAGCTTTGTCAAAATAACAAGAAAACACAAATTTCTGGTTTCAGAATTTTATTTTCCCAAAATAAAATTATTATGGCACGCCACTGGAAATATTATTTGATCGCAAATTTATCCATGCCACATGCAGGCTGGTCTGGTTGCAGATGTCTTCTTCTTCTTCCTCGATGATTTAGCTGGGAATAATCTTATTTCGACTATCACTGATTTTTGTTCTACGAGGTCTCTAGGAGAAATGAACTGCCCGTCGTGAGAGATTTGCAGTTTATATAGGACATTAGATTGATCCATCCTTTTTCCACTTATTTAAAGTGCATTTAACTATTCCTCACACTCCGTAACACATGGGTTTCATCTGAACAGATCCTTGGCATTCCAGGCTCATTCCAAGTGAAATTCCTTCTCTTGCTTTTTGTTGTTTGTTGTAAATAGAGGAATTTTCGTTTTTCTTAATTAACTATTCAATGTTATTGAATAAAACCCTTACTTTTCAGTACAATATCATAACATTCATCATGGGACATATCAAAGGAGTTGTGAGTAATTGGAAAATATTTTATTTTATTTTATAATAACCAGATTATAGAATATATAAGCTATGCGATAATCTTAAGTACGGAACCCTCTCCACGAGCCTGACTGGCAATTTACCAATTTTTCAATTATCAAAAACTTTTTTATATTTTTATATTATGCACAATACCTAATAAGTTAATTAATTCATCAAATTATCTACTCAATTTGGTCAAATACAATGTGTAGTCACTATGTATAATAGTGTAACGTTTAACCTTGTGCTAAGCGTTATGGGGTGAGATCACGTGCGTAATACTCCAAAATTCGCAGATTGCTTCCAATGGTTTATTTTCAACACCTTGTACACGATCTTCTGTAATAATACAACTGTCACAACTTGTCAATTTGACTATCGTGTTTCAACTACTATCGACTTTTTTCTGGAAGAGAGAATATATCTACTAATTCTAGAACTAATTAATGAACTATACATGAAACTACTATAGCAAATAAGGAATTAGAACAAAAACATACTAAAAGAAATAATAACAGTAAGTACATGATAAACTATCCACGTTACAATAGCATATTAATCACTCTGGTTTTAACACTTATATTAACTAGTTGATAATTATTGATGATTATTGCCATTAGTATACAGTGTGTACAAAACGCAACTTAACCTGTTTATATTTAGAATCGTGATAGGTTGACAGAACAAAATAAGTTCCGAAAAGTGAAGCTATCCGCATGAATAATTTAAAGATATACTTAATGTACGATGTACTACAATTACTGCAAAATTATTCTATAAATATAAGTTTTTTTCAAAGCATACCCTGAATTTCGGCTTTCTCGTAGTTACTCTATTGAATTAGAAATATAACTGTTAAAATCACATAATAGTATGTTTGTTATTCTGAATGTTATATAAGTCAATTTTAACATTTCAGTTATCAAAATATTTTTTTATAATTTTTTTAATAAGATGCTCAAAATGCATTTTTGAGTACAGTTGGTATTATTACGTCATTATAAAAACGAATACTTGTAGTATTACGCCCCTGCTCATTCGTTTAATTATTTGTTAATTAAAAGTTTTCTATTTATAGGATCTTTAATATTATCAAGTTTAGTTTCGTAAATTAAGTTCTTTAAATATCGCCATAGAGAACAATCTGATGTTGATAAACCAGGAGATCTTGCTGACCATTTTTTTGTCTCTTCTTTCTGAAAATATAATGTAAGTTATCTACTAAGTGAAGTTTAAATTTTTCTCATTACATGTTAAAAGAAGTACCTGGGTAGCTAACCAATTTTGCTAATATGTGGCTTTCAAATTTATATTTGAATATACTATAGGGTGTAGTATTCATAAAAATATATCTTTGAATCAATATGCAGTAATGGTAGGTACACGCAGGAGATAATTAAATTATTCATGCTGAAAGCTTGATTTACTTCGGAACACATTTATTTAAATCATTTTTTTTAATCCAACAGGAATCGGAATATGTAAGTATAAGCAAGTTACGTTACTTTTTGTATACGCTGTATTATGTGTATTGACTTGTGCCAAATCATGAATTGAATAAAAAGTTTGTCGATTACTTAAAAAAAATGCTTGTTATAAAAATTCCGTAAAAACCAATCAATTTTACAATCAGGTTGCTTCTTTCACGTTCATTTGAAAATAGTACTCAAGAAGAAAGTCGCACCCAGACCTTATCACGGACTAAAATTCATGTACCTAAGTTAATATTTAGTAATAGGTACTGGGATTTCATATTCTACTAGCTGTTCCAGAAGAAACGTCTGCCTGTATCTCTAATATCTCGCTGAATTGCTAATGTTACCCCTCCCTTAATGATGCCAACGTTGGTACTCAATCTCCCTGCAGCCCTTATCTTGGAACAGCATCTACATATTAACAACACAATCTTCCAATATCGTGCGTGACAGACCGCTATTGTGGATCCTAATCAATAATACCGAAGAGAAATGGACAATAGTCAAAGTGACGTAATATATTCGACTATAACGGCTTTCATTTCGAAATACCTACATGGTGAGATTATGAACTGAACTCGCATCTGTTATATAAAATACAAATATCTCATACAAAATTGGTGCAATGATGAAAATTTGTCTTTTATATTGGATTTATGTAGGTATATAAAATATAAAGAAATTTCTTCTATTAGTAGAGGGCGCTTTCATGAAGGTACAGTAATCAAAGCACCTCAGTCATCTTGATAATTTATTTTATGTGCCTTCAACAGCCAAATTTTCTATCGGCCATACTTCTTTCATCACCTTGAATTTATTAGAAACGCGGTCTTTCTCTCTGCCTTCAGTTTGATGATCTATATGTAAATATGCTTCTGAGTATGTATTGCCTCCTGTCCCATTAATAGGTGATCAAACAACATGTTTGTATTTTATTTTATTTATTGTTATCCGGACGGACGATTCTTGTGCCCATCACAAAAATTCTATTTTCTTCGGTTCTCCTTTGTAATATTTTAGCATATTGGTTCGACAATGCTTTTACATAAATATATTCATTTAGGTTAGTATTTCATAGTTCACTTTCGATATTGCCTCCAGAGTTGAATCTGTTCTCAAGTCATCTTCACATGTTCCATCTTCATTAGTAATTAATATTCCCTAGATAGGACTAATAAGTTTGACAATTATTTGTCACATTATCTAATATTTCAAGATATGCTGATTGTGCTCCCGTAGTTAATTACTCTTTTTTATATTTACTTGTAGACTCCATGCTATGTTTTTTAAAATTAATTTTATTGTCATATCCTATATCCTATATACCTTCTTCATACATAAGTAATGTGGTCTTCTTAAAGAATTCCCATTTTACTGCATAATTTTTCCAATTCTGTTAAGCAATTTCGGCGATAACAATATCGTTTCAATCTCTTATTTATTTTTAACGAATTAGAGTTGATAGATACACACGTATCCATTTACAAAAATGTCTTTAACGGGAATAAAACAAGTTGTTCTTCATTATCTATTATGAAATAACCCTTTCCTCCAAAAATCCACGAATAAGTTTTATCATCTTTAATATTTGGAGCTATACGAATGAGTAGTTCGTATATTTTAAAAGTAAAATAAAAAATGCAGTCGAATTGAAGGGCTTAATTTAATTCGCTCAATAATCTTTCATCAGGTGGGTACTCAAAATAGCGTTTTGCCAATAGACTGAGACTTCGATAATGGTTTACTCGGTATTTATAAAATTTGATGTTTGTTTTGCGAAATATTGAAAATTACAGAGAACAATCACTATTGCAATTCACTGTACTAGACTTCAATTCATTATTTCATACTCTTTGACGTAACAATCGTGTTGAAAATCTAAAAACCTATTTTTAATTCTGTGTTTTTGATTTTGAATTTATAGGGAATGTACGAAAATATAGTTTCCATTTTATTATGATAAATAAATATATAAACAATTAGTCTTTTAGGCTATCTTGGGCTTAGTTTTTATTTTTGACCAAAAACCGGAGAAGGTATACAAATTTGTATGTTTCCTTTTTTATGTAAGTAGGTACGTACAGCTAAACCGATTGATTATTTTTTTATTGGAGACTGTTGGGATATGGCCCCTAATTTTATTTAGGCAATTTCCCCGTCCCCAAAAAAAGCCCCAAAGGGAGTGGAGTCAAGACTATCTTTCTGTTAATTAATTTCCAGCAACATTTTTATCCTTATAATATTGGAGTTGGTGCTTTAGAAATTGCTACCAAAATTCTCCTATTTACCTAAAACAACAACACTTCAAAATTATCAACACCAATAGAATTGAATTATTTATTGATTTATTTTGTACTCAAAAATAGTAGACATACCGATAGTGCTATTGAGTAGCTAAACTACCCATTAGACTTATTTCTAAAACCAAATGTCAATCTATTAGCTATAATGCTCAGTTAGATCAACTGAATTGATTCTATTATTTCATTATATATCTCGACAAGAACAGAATATAAAATCATTATTTGGGGATTTGCATATTAGATCTTTGTATAAACCTACTTTGGAATCACCGTATTTATATAAAGAAACAATTTCCAAGTTACGTACGGAGTACTGGTACAGTCGTAGTAAGATTGTAGGTGTTCCTCTTGTATCCACAACTCTCGCTTTTACGCGATTTCAACGTAAAGTTGTGCGAGAGATACAACATAGGTACATACACATCCTTTCTGTATCCTTTCAGCGCAGAATCGCATTGATTACCGCCATTTCAGCCAGGACCCCACCTCATAAGCTCCCAGCCTTCCCAGCGTATGCTATATGTTTGTCCGGATAATATTCAGGCTCGTTTTGTAGATAATATATTAGCGTGCATTAGATGAAAAATGTACTTTCAGGCGATCAAGCAAAATGTTCCATCTGGGTTATTTTTGAAAACTAATTCTATTTACAAGGAAATGTAATACCTATATAAGCACAAGATAAACATGGTAAGAATATAAATATCTGGACAACCGGATTAGGAAAACCCAGATATATTTTCTCAACGTCATTTATGTAAATGCGAATAATCTCAGTACTTGAATCAAGGATAGATCTATTTGAAATATTTTTAAACTTGTAGCTGTTTTTATTATAACAGGTAATTTATTATTAAATCTCAGTCCCTTAACAGTTAAGGATTTCTGTAGAATGTTGGTGTTACAAGATTCATTAATGAAACGGGAACGAATGGACCGATTCCGTTGCTTTTTTGTTTCTATATAGAATCAATACCGCTCGTCAGTGATTGCAAGGCAATAGCTGAAGCACGTGTTTCGCCCAAGATTGTGGTGCAAAAATGACTCCAACATTTTTTTTGAAACTTGCTGAAAATACTCTCCATCTGCTATACTGTATCTCTCTGACAAAAAGCCGAAAAAAAGTTATGCTCAAATGAATTGGTAAATTTTCTATTTATTTATTCATATCCTTACAAAACGATTCATCCTACGTAAAAACTGAATAGTCACTCGACGTGATCAGATAATTTTTATATTTAGTGGATTTTGTTTGTGAGTGGACACACCAGATTTATTAAAGATGCTGAGAGACGAGAGATAAATATATGAATGATGTACAAGTGCCTGAAATTTGGTCTCTAAATAATATTTTTTCATGGCTTCTTTTAGCGATGTTTTTTTTGGATATACAGGTACATGTCGATTTGGGCGATATTCTAATAAAAAATATGGATCAACATGAGCGAGATATTTCACATGGTCGATTTAGCTAAACGTATATCTGTTTATAATTCCTAAATCCGAGTCGAGAATAGGTATGCGTCAACTTCAAAAGTAACAGAACCAATAGAAATAATATTATTTTGTATTTTTTTGTGCATTAACTAATAAAGTCCAATGTGTTTTAAAATACATTAATTTCACACTTTTGGGAGTAACATTAGTCGTCAAAATAATTCAACATTCACCAAAGAAGATGATACGTTGCTTATACTTATCCAGAGATTTCAAAACATCGCGGAAATAGACATATTTCAGGCCCTACCACTGCTATAACTCTGAAACCGTAATTTTTTTTGAAAAATGCTCAATTTAATTGTTCTTCATATAGTCTCTTCTTGTATTCTTCCATCTTATATTTTCGATTTTCGAAAAAATATAATTTTCTATCAAATGAAACAATGATCATGAAAATCGGTACACGTTATAAAAAAATTAATGGTGAAACCAAAATTTAAAAATATTCGTTGGCTTGAGAGATACGAGGAAAAAATTAAAAATATACTGTTTTGAAATGACCCTATAGCTTCTTTATTAAAACTGATATATGTTATTGTTTATATAAATATTTCATTAGAATAATTTTAGAGTATTGTGCTGTTTTCAGAATGACTAAATAAGGTTAGGTCAAAAAGTTACCTGGTGCAACTTTAGCTTTTTGAATGAGACACCCTACATATTTTCGTTTAAAAAATATAGAATTTCAAATTGTCTTTACAAGTATATAACTCTAGCAATGTTTTGTTGGGATTACATCCATTTTTTATTATTTTAATCTTCTGTAGGTTATGAAATAATTTTCAGCTTGAGTAAAAAAAATAATAACATTTTAAAAGTTTGGTTTCAGGTCATTATATTCTCTATTTTACTTGCTATTGAAATACAAGTTCTTTTTTATTGAAATTAACTAACATAAATAATAATTTATATTACCAACTTTTAACAAAATAATAGATTTGTGGAAAATTAACAATTCATCGAACGCTTCTCCGTTGTTTATGTAGGTAGGACCCCTGACATCTTTTTGGGAATGATTACTTCGCATTCATAACGTGGCGATTCTATTTCTGCTAAGGCTTCATGAATTATTTGGTAAAGTTGCTCTCGATTCAAGATGGTTTCCTTGTAAATTTTATTTTCTATCAAGAGAAAAAAGATCAAGGTGTTAGATCCGGAAATCACGGTGGCCACCTTATAGGTCCGTAAGTCCCTATCCAATGGTTTCTGAAAATAAGTATCTAAATACTCCCTTATCCGAATGGCAGTATGGGTAAGGGCACTGTCTTTTTGAAAGTAGATGTTTATCACTTGATTGACTGGAGAATCAATTGATATACCTACGTATCGAAACGATTTGATTGGTGGATGTCCAGATATCTATGGATGGTGGTGATGATGGCCCACATTATGTTTATCGATAAACCGGTGAAAAATTCTAATCGTCTTGCATAATCATCAGAATGATGAGATCTGATAGGTATTATTGACTTATAATAACAAAATATGAAAAATAGTTTTTTTCTCTATTTTTCGGACTATAAATGGTTGTCGTCTTACTGAATAGCAAACAAAAATTTGAAATTCTATAAAACAATCTCTTCAGAATGATATAAATTTATTTCGCCTTATACCAAAATGGTCAATAGGGAATTCGAATCTTTTGGTTTCATCATTAGAAATAGTAAATGTTTTCAACCAGAAACAATTTTCAGACTTTATCATGCTAGTGAGACTAAATTTGGAGTATGTAGCACAAATTTGGATGCCTTTAGCTCACACTCATAAAGACCGCATCGAAGAGGTCTCATACAAGTACATGCCAGATAGCTTTGAATTCAGAAGTTTATTGGAAAAAAGAAACAAGCTGGCCGTGTTATTTTTATATCTTTTAAATTATATAAAATACAAAGATTGTGATTTATTAGGTATATTTACATTAACGTCTCAAAAATCAATCAAAGAATCATGAACTATGATATTTTCAAAATAGACTTAGTCAGTATATCGCCAATAACAAAATGTTATCGATATGCAATGAAAGGCTTAAGCAAGTGCAAATTGACATATTTGACACAAACTTAAAAGAATTACAATAAAAACTATTTAAAAATATGACTTGTGTCAATTATTTTATACTTGCTTGCGGCTGGTCTGCTCAGCTAGTATATAAATATACATTTAAAAAAATAAAGTTGCACTGACATTTTTTTGACCTGGCCTCTTATAGTTATTTTGTTACTGGCATAGCACTCCAATGTTGTTCTAAAAATACATTTATTTAAAAAAATATAATGTATCAATTTTAATATATATTACTAAACTTTATTTATTAAGCAACTTTATTTAGTATTCATGGTAGCTGTTAAAACCATCATGTAGGTATAGTAAATACTTCATCGTATTGTTATAACTTCTTGTCTTGACAGCCTGACCAGTAATCTCATAAGAAATAAGTAATGGAAAAAGAGCTATTCCAAGAAAGTTTGTAGATAAAATATTTGCATTTGATTAACTTTTTAACTTAAGTTTTAATTAAAACAAATTTCCATTTTCAATGTATCCAGTGTAATATATATGTATAATGGTTTCTAGGAAAATGTCTGTGTGTCCGCTTTTGTGTGTACGCTGATGTAATTAATGATTTTTCTCCTACATTAGGTATCTCGAAAATGAGAAATGATAACAAGATGTTAACTATTTTCAATCGATATATACAGTTTGTTTCACGAATCATGGCTATTGTGTGTAATCATTCACGAGCTACATACATATCGCTATACGTCTCATCGCATCTCATTATCATGAAATTCTCTACTACGTTTGTCGATCTAAGCTACGACATCAGTATGTCAAGTTTATGTCCTTTTATACAATGATAGGGCGCTGCATGTATGTCAGAAGGCAACGCAATCTTTATTTCATATGCGTCACAAAGTCATTGTGACATTTCAGATAACTCAGGTGCAAAAATTTATATTTCATAACTCAAGCAATAAATTTGTATTTTGTGTGTCTGCATTATTGTTGATAATAAATCTTTCATATTATGTTTGCTTATTTAATCAATCGATATTTTTTCCTCTAATTATATGAACTTCCTTAAATGCCATATCTTAGCTCGAAATCGTTACGCCACTGATTTACTCCCGTCAGTTGGATTGATCCATTTTACGTGTTTTCAAGGCAGACGCCAACATTCGTGAAACAAACTGTATTCACTTACATAGCAATAAGCTGAGTTTTGGGAAAATATCTCTAGGACAATTTTGTGTTAATACAAACAATGACCGAATTTTATAAATTATATTTTGTACCAAGAAGACTAGTTATGACTGGAAAGCACACTCCCTGTGCTTCTCTACATAGCGAGAATATCTCGTTGCGCCCAGCTAAGTAGAGTCCGGGAGACTTGCTCAGGTGGAAGACTTGAACCACCTCAAATATTTTGACTCAAATTTCGCGCCATCGGCGCCGTTAACAGCTGGTGTTATACTCGTACACAGAGAGAACATACAATAAATGTTCTCTCTGCTCGTACACAAGGCGCATCTGATGGCGACACCATATTGGCAACGAGCGGCATGAGCGCGGTTTAGTTGTTCAAAAGTAGAAAATTTTACAATTTTGGAATTTTACACTATTCAAAAAGTTTAAAAAGTAAGTCGTGTTGTTTAATCTCATTATATTTATTGATTATCATAGTTTTACCTAAGATAAACGTTTTGAACGACAGTTATAAGACTTTCAAGAAAACTTCGGTTGAATAGAGTAAAGGGGGACGCGGGAGACTTGACCAGCTTCGGTGCGGGAGACTTGATCAGTGGCTCAATTCTCCCGCACTGTGCTTGAATTGACGAGGTTTATTTGGAACCACAGACTAAAAACCTTAAATCAAAAATTAAAAATAATAAACGAGTAAAGAGCAAGGTGTTGCAAGAAAAAGCACTGAGAATGTCGTTTCTATAAAGCAAAATAAGGTTTCCAAAGTATTACCAAAGAAAAATAATAGAAAGAAATGACAGAAAAAGGAAACGAAAACCCGAAAAGCTAAAAAAATGTTCTAGAGAGTGAGAGTGACTCCGAAGATGAAAATATACCTTATGCTGATACATCTGATGATGAAAACCTCGGACTAGACAATCGCTGGTATTGTTTCGTATGTGAAACCGAAGCTGTCATGGATATGTGCCTGTGTAATTCGTTCAAAAGATATGCTGTATGCTCACGAAGTTTGCGTTGGGTTGACTGATAAAGACAAAGATAACTTTATTTGTCACGAATGTTATAATTAACATATAATATCGGAGTTGAATGTCATTTAAAAGAATCTGTGATTTAATTGTTATAATGAGAAATACTCTGTTAGAATTGTTTTTGAGTTTTTTACATAAATATTTTCAATTAGTTAATTGTTTTCTTATTGTTTTCTCTAATTTATAAGCATATGGTTAAGTCGACCTCAACCCATGATCAACTCCCCCAGGGGTTGGGGAGACATGAGCCACTTCTCAGTTTTTAAAACAAAAACTGCTGTACCCAAAATATTTATTAAACATTCTACTAATGTCTAACGATAGCTATTTAGGATATACACGCGAAAAATCGAGACGCTACCACTTGCTCATCCAACATTATTTGCTTCTAAGTAAAAAGGGAGTCAAGTCTCCCGGACTTCCCCTACATGTTCAAGCCGCATTTGTTCGAAAGATAGGCTTACCGAATGGGACATGATTTTTATGGTGAATTTTATCTCCTTGTTTTTTTTGCTTCATGTTTTGTACTATTGCAACCGAACTTGGTGAAAAAATCAGCCCTTGAATATCAAAAAAAAAATTAGATAATCAGTAAGATGACCTCTGTACCTTCAAAATGGCGGCCTTCATAAGTTTTATAAATCAAAAAAAAATCGTCAAAAATATAAATCGATTCAAAATATTTTCGATTGATGCATACGATTTCAAGTCATATTTTCAGTGGAAGAATTCTAAAAAACTCACAAAAATTTATATATATATATATATATAATTTATGATTTCAATACATTAAATAGGTAGCAGATATTTGCTGGCCCTCAGACTTCGTTAATACTATAGAGTATTGTAGTATGGGTACCGTTGGGTAGAAATTCCACTCGTCCTTTACAAGAATTCATTATATTTCCATTTTTACTTTTCTACCGCTCCTAGTAGCTGTATAAGGAAAGTACGTAGTAAAGTACATAGTCATTGAAATTTTTGGATATCCAGTTTTTAACAGCGTTCACGTTTCAGACAAGAAGCATATTTTCAGCCATTGGTCTGTTTGTCTGCCTTTGCCAATATTATCTTGGGAACGGCTGGTATCGATAGCACTCGACAATGACACAGAATGTGCAACTTGCTGACACTAATTGCTGAGCAATCGCCAGAAAACGAATCATAATTTCTTATAGTATTATTCTGGTATTCCTTAGTCTAAGAACTATGCTGTAATTCGCGTTTTATCTTTTCTAGCTAATATTTTAGCTACACAGTTTGTCTTGTGAAAAAATGTAATATGACCACTCTTTGCTTGTCCGAAAATTAATGAATATGCAGGAAAGTCGTGTGAATGGACACACCAGAATTTTTAAATGGCAGCATTAGATTTCTCATGAAAAAGTATATATTATTTCACTCAGTAAGCCATTTTAAAACAATCGGTGAAAACATTTTGCAACAATTAGCTATAAATACAATGAGGAAACTGATTATGTAAGTTTTATTTCATTTTATTGTCAGTAAAATGATTTCTTATACTATCCGACTATCTGGTTTATTCCAAAATGTTTGGTTGTTTGCTCGAAATTGTTTACCGAAATTTAAAAAAATCTTTGATGAATTCTCAGATAAGTTGAATATAGCTAATGATCGAGAAACATAATGTTGCAATTTTAAAAAATATATTGTATCTGGGTCCGTTAAGAAATCTGTCAATAATGGCTGTTTCGTACAGATTATCTTAAGAACCAAAAGTGACAGCGACATTAGATTAGTTTGATTCGATGCATAATTACTTATCAATGAGCTGATTACTATTTGGTCAGAAGCAATGGGTTTGTAATCTTTTATTTAAATATTTTGTATTTTTCCCCCAAAATCTCGACGAGAAAAATTTTAAATTGATTCTCCGACCAAGTTTTCCAAAACCTTCCTTTGCAGTTGCTATTCGTCGTCACTTTTGTATGTCCACTACTGAACATTCCTCCTCTTCACTGCCTTGTCAGTTTTTGCAACTGATAAGGGAACCTACAGTTTAAGTTGGACTCCGAACAACAGATATATCTTTAAGAGACATTCCATACCATTCAATTAGATCAAAAGGAATTTTAGTAAAAAGTCCATTTCTAGAAGTGGAGTGATGTTGAAGTAGAAGTAAAACTCTAAGTCATCTCCACAATTTTATTTATTTAAATCCTGTTAAGGGGGTGTGAGACATGTTTCGGGCCTTTAAGGACCCATTATCATTATTGTGGAGAAGAAAATATTATTTCTCACATCACAAAAACCGGGGAATAATAAAATAAAACTTGATTCTGACTTTTAAAAACACAAACTTAATTAACTTACATTCTGAAATAAAAATTAATTCTAATAACAAATAAAATTACAAAAATAAAAGTTACTTTCTACGTAAAGTAGGCAGATCTGTAGAGCTACATATTTACTTGTTGATGGTCGAAGTAAGAAGAGAGAGAGAGAGAGAGAGAGAGACTTAGAGTTTTACTTCTACTAGATCAAAAGGTTTTAAGGCGTACCTCACCAAGCTGCCTCGATGCGGGTGATGTCGACTAGTCTTTGCCATTTAATAGCCCTACCCCTGGAATTTCTCAGGAAAAAAAGGAAACCCCATACATCTCGGTTAGAAGACCATCGTCTACCAACTAATCAAGTCTAGTCAAGAGTACTAAGGGGTATATCCAAAAGTGAATAAATATACAGGCGCATTCTGGTAGCAAGAGACCCCAGGATAGGCAAAATCTAAATTAAAACACATAATGTGTCTCTAATATCAACCTGGCCGATGAGAATCTTCTGTGGGTTTTGCTAGGAGAAGCTAAAACTGCAGTGCAGATTCTTCTGATTGCGACGGCCTGACATGAGGGCGGGTTCACAATCTCAGGGATAAATCCGCAGGCAGAGAGCTACGTGAGGGAGTCTGTATCTGGCTAATAAGCCTAATAAAAATGATAAATCTAGATATTCAACTGTAATCAAAAATTATTCATCTTTTACATTTTACCTATTAAGTTATATGAAACAAAAACTCTTGTAACTACTATTAGAATTGAACAATAAACATGTGTGATGTGTTTTGTACGTCGGCTTGATTCATTCTTCAAATTTGAAAAAAAAAATATTTGACCACTTTTTTCCAAATTATTTATACCTACTATTTAACAGATAATATTTTTTACGAGAACCAATAATACAAAAATATAGGTTGTCATTTAAAACAAATATCGCTGACGAGAGCTGATGTTAAAACTTTTAAAACAAATTTAATTAAATTTAATAATGCTACCGAATTTTTCATTTACCTTATTTCCACAGTGTATTTTCAATGTAGTTACAAATACTTACCTGTGTAATAAATTTTTTCAACATTCCTGCATAAAAGCCTCAGTGAATAGCCTCATAATATATTAGGTATTTTATATTACATTTTATTACATCAACTTCATGTAATCGCGCTTTGTTCTCAAAATATCAAAGTTGCCTATATTTTGTCCTCTTACTTCCCAAGTAGAATACATTGACAATCACCTCTTACTAAATATTTAAAATTGTGAATATGTGAAATAAAATTGATGAATGTTTCCCCCTGCCAACACTGCCTTTCAGAGTTTCACTTCTGCTCAGATATTAGAAAATCTTTTATTTCAGTACTGGGAGTGCCGATTCTAAATATAAATATGTATGCGTATGTCACTCAACCATAGCTGACCCAACTCAATGGCGTGATTTTCAAGAACATGAAATGAGCTTTCCATGATATTTCATTTCCCTTTTCGATTATTATTTAGCTTGGTGTCGGATGAGAAGGGTCTTTTACGGTCAACAGTCTCTCATATAAATTGCTACTAGATTAGAAAGGAGACAGAAAACGAAATATTCCTTGTGGCCTTCTTCCTGATCCTTTTCTATCGACTTTCACGCTAAAAATGCACAATACTTTAACAAGAAGAGTCTTTGTTCCTCTTGTCATAGCCCAGGAATTATTCAGTGACTTCTCTTTTTCATTTTATCACTCAATAGGTAATTATTTTGTTTAAAAAATAAAGTTTATCATGTTATTACATCTCTGATAATCCATATAGGGCACTCTTATTATTACAGAACCATCTATCGTTCGCCTGCCCACTTCTAGATAACAGTTATGTAAATGCTTTCAAAATATCACCAGATTTATTATAGCCAAGGTTTTGTTATCCATGTTTCGTGTTATGATTTTTCGGATCATATTTGTTATCTAATAATTAGCCAGAATAATCTAAGCTCTAAACCTACATTGTATCCAAGATAAGGATGGGATAACATTAGGGTCTCAAAAACGGTTTTAGATACGGAGTAGTTTAATGGGAAAAAAGCTTCGCAATTTTATGGTCATGTGTATCGTATTTATAAGAACTAGTGGTCGAAATTCGATCGTAATCCATTATTTTTTGAATTCAAATGTTATTGAGTTTTTTTCAAAGATATAATAATTGCATATAATTTTTGGGAACTGCAAGCTTTTACAAAACGGCATTAGCATGTGTTGTTTGCCTAATTCCTTACATTTTCAAATTTAAAATTTAATGTTAGTAACAGTTCAGAAAACAAATTGGACCGACGTTAAACTCACTGAAAAGTATAAAATAATATTAATTCTATTGGTGCTGTTACTTTTGAAGTTGTGCATTTGCAGGTAGATTAATAACTTTTGGCACCAACTTCACAAGTACCAGCCCCAATAGAATTAATATTATTTTATACTTTTCAGTGCAATAACTGATAACGTCGGTCACATTTTTGAGTGTAACATTAGTGACGAAAATCATTGAACGTTCACTAATACCAGTGAAGATAATACTTACCCTATTACCCACGTATATTCTTTGCTTGTAGTTGTTATTATTGAGATCTCAAAACATCGCTGCGGAAATACGCTTAAGCATTTTAGTTGTTACCATTTTAACCACGATTTAACTCGAAAACCGTAACTCTAAGGATAAAATGTTCATTATAAATGTTGCTACAAATAATTAGGTATTTCATGTACTGCAAACAGATTTTCAATTTTCGACAGAAATCGCCCACTCCACATAGCGAAAATAGGTATATTTGAGAATTTAACATGACATCTCGAAAATCGTAACTCTTTTAATATTGTCCTATCTTTAATTATACCACCGCAGATTTTCCATTTTCGAGAAAAATTGCCAAATCCACCCCTTCGGGGGCGGTTTTCGGAGGAAACGAGATGTCGGATTCCCGTTTTCATAAATAATAATATAAACAAAATAATATCCCGAAGCATCTAGGTAGTAAGTTCGCACTTGTAGTGGAATGTACGCGTGGCGTTGGAAGATGTGTATTGAAGATTCGAGAAGTCCTATATATTGGAGAGGAGTCCTGCGGAGCGAGACAGTCCGGGACAGTCAGCCGGGTGCAGTCAAATCAGTAAGATAGTGCAGTCGATTTAATTTGTACGGTAAACACTGTGGAGATGGTGGACGGTGGAATCCGGTAATACGATGCAGACCGGGTGTACGGTGGAGACCGACAACAGAAATAAATATTGCTCGGTTGTAAATAGTGTAAATAGTTCATATTTGTCGACATTGTAAGATATATAAATAGTGTAGTGTTTGTATATAAATAGACTCTGATATAAATAATAGTGTAGAAATAAAATAAAAAACATAGAAATAAATAGACCCCAGTCATTTTTATATGTTTCTTAAATTATGAAATTATTTTATTTTTCGTATAAAATTTAATTTAGTGCATATTATTTCCTACCGCTGCCAAAAGAACCTATGGTAATCGAAAAAAATGTTAGAAGTTGGGTTTTCAACAAATTTTTACATTTCAAGGTACCCTTAGTTTCAAAAACCTATTTTCATTTATTGGTTTCTGTCTGTGCTAAGATTATCTCTCTTACTCGACGTTGATATAGAATTAGTATCTTGCACGAGCTAGTTTCTTGGCAATAGCCTAGAAGTCTTTAACCATAAGAAGAGACAGGAAAAAAATTTGCTCAAATCACCTTTTTCAGTTTCTACGAACTTAACAATAGCTATGCAGCTTAAAATACAAAAGGGGCGTGTTTAGTGAAAAAAAAATGTAATTTATTGATGGTTCGGTAATAAAAATTGCTATCTAATACAGGGTGTGCTTTCGGTCTGATCTATATAAAAAAAACAAAGTTAATGATGTTTTCTGGAAAACGAAATGAACGCCATATTGCATAGCTAGAAAAGTTGCTGTGAAGAAGTACTTTTCGTTTTTTGATAGCTTTTCAGAAAAAGTAAATAAAAATCTTTTTTTTTTCTAAAACCAAAATAGCTAGTAGAATATTGTGAACCCGATATAAATTTAGCTGACTTACTGCCCTGATATCTGAGATGTAATTAATATTCCGGGAAAATCCCTCTCCTAGAAAATTTAATCGAAAATATAGTTTTATTTTACTTTGAACAACCATATACTACTATAGGTAAATTAGGTTTTATTCCCTTCAGACACTCTATTTGAGTGAAATCTAACTAAATGATATAATATAGGTAGTTGCTTTCTGAAAACGATTTTTAATCAATTTAGATACCGTTCTTAGTGAAATCCCATAAAAAGCGTCCCTTTTCGTAAATAATTGAATTTCTTAGAGCAAACAATTTGATATAAATGTTCAGAGAGGTATATAGGTACTGTCTTATATCAAAGAGGACATGTAACTAGGAAAATTTATTACATTCGTTTGTTTGTACTGCTGACGCAATAAAGTATTTTAATCCAATCTTCTTCAAGAAGACGGACACTGTTTCATTTACAGCTAAGTATTAGGTTTTATTTGAGACGATAAATATTCCCCTAAAGATTTCAGACCGATTCCAAAGTTTAGTGTCAAATTTATAATACGAATTATTGAACTAAATTTTATGTCCTGCAAAAGTGCTGTAAAATTGAGTTCTAACTTCCAAGATTATATTTACATTTTAGTTTTGGTACAGTTCTGTTCCTGGTAGATTTTATAAGTATTCACTTGAAGAAATTGTTCTGGGCTAATTTTGTGAGAATTAAACAGCAATCGATTCGGTTTCCAGACAAATTTTGATCCCAAATATGTACATCTTTCATTACTTACAGAAGTCAGCAAATCATTTGATCACACAGGGTTGGTGCTGATATTTTTATTCTGTGTAATACAAGGCAGCTGTTTACGAACAGGTATTTTTTTTATCATAAGTCAAGTTTTGAAGAACTTCTCTTCAATCCAAAATTTCTTCAAAGCAGTCGTCTAATGGCTTCTTTTGTCCATAGAAATAGACGGCGTATTTCCTATCTGGGTAATACAAAGGAAAAAAGATAGATAGATTGTACGGCCAGTATACAGGATGTTACGTTAAAATGCGGCAAAATTTCAAGGAGTTATTCCTTGGCCTGTTCTAAGAATAATTTGTCCTTTGTTGTTTGTTTCCAAGATACAGTTCGAATAAAATTTGTAACGATAAAAACATTTTATTAGCAAAAAGTACATGTAAAGTTGCTGAATCTACAATAAATATTCCAAATGACTTCCTTCAACCTAGATACAAGCATTCAATCTTCTCGTCATTGACTGCCGAATTCTTTCAAACACACCAGGGTCCTTTTTAATTGAGTTATCAAATTTCGCAAGTCGTCCAAATTCTCCTCTGGAATAAACGAATGACTTCAGATATCCCAATACGTAATAATCCAGGGGGCTTAAGTCTGGGGATCGAGCAGGCGATGCGTTCAAAGGGATCGGGATCGATAAAATTACAACACATTGTAAATAAATATTTGTAATTGATAAACTCCTTGGCGTACGCCATACTTTTATTTCCGTTAAAGATTCTTAAAAAAATCATCATAGGACAAAATGTTCTTAGACTAGGCCAAGGAATAATCCCTTGAAATTTTTCCGCATGTTCACCTAACATCCTGTATCATTTAGTAGAATTATGATTGACTCGAATTGGATGGAACAACTTTCAACATATTTTGTTTTTATGGACATATAGAAAAGACAGGTTTTGGCGACACAGTTGCTTTGTAGCTTTCATGGCCTGTATTATATTGCGCAATTCATTCTTTATGCCAATGTATTTCTACCCTTATTTACCCACAAATATGAATACCTAACTATATTTTTCATTCAACACTATTTGGATCAGGAAAGGGAATTCTAGCATACCACATACCCTCTATTTCATAAGTCAAAATTGCAATTTTCATATACCTTTGCGTTAGGCCTAAAATTCGCCAAGGATACTTGATAAACCACAAGACTACGACATGTTTCATAACAACAACGAGTTTTTGCACCTTAATGTCAATTGATATCTTGTGGATAGGATATCTTAATATTAAATATATCTACTATGTGACGCTCAGTCTATTCGTTACTTTGTCAATGAACATGAGGACTCAAAAATTAGGCACTTTGTTTATATCTTGGTTGGTTTGGACATAGAAGATATCTTTTTACTTTTGTAGGTACCTACTCATTGGGTGCGCGTTTGAAGAGAAACAGCTACCGTCGACGGCAGGTACCCTTTGTTGGCGCTAAGATCAGTCAGAACGCTTCCAACATCCATTATAACATGCCATATAGGAAACGCCAATAATGTAGAGGGTAATCCATTTTAAATTATAAATTCAAACTTGTTCAAAAGTTTTAAACCCATACTAGTTTCACAGTCAAATAATTAAATTTAGATATTCCTATAAAATACAGTAGTATAAATAAATTGATTTTATTTATAATTGAACATAATAAGTCTTTCTGATTTGAATATTTGTACATATATACCTAATAGAATTCATGGGAACATTGACAAATATTTGATTATTGCCATGTGATGGTGACCTAAATAATAAAATCCATAGAAAAACTATTCGAACTTCATATAACATGAATCAATTGAATTTATCAATTATTAAATTATTTTTTCATGTACATTAATAAATAATAACGAGACGTCAGTTTCCATATTTATAGCTGAGGATGCAAACCGATTGATATTCCAAAATTATATAGGTATTATATTATTATTATAATTAAACAAATAACTGTTGCTGGTTCCAATGATGGTACTTCCAAATATGAAAAAACATCCTTTTTCAGGCACATTGATTTTTCAATATAGTAAAAAGTACATATCTGAAACAATAATTATTCTGATTATTTGATTTGAATTTAAACAATGAAAGAGCTTTCTCGTAGAGCATGAAATTTTGGCATACATAAACGGAATATTTAGGTCAGAGCCTCCACATTTTAGGAGACGCTAAGCCAGCAGGTAAGGTTGGTCCCTCAGAATCAATAGCGCTTTTTCGGAACGCCCTTTTGCTCGATTATTAAGGGGTTGATCAAACAAGCCGTAGTCTCAGAAATGGAGGGAACGTTTCTATAACCAAACTTGGGGTAATGATATCTAAGCAGCTTCATGCTCATAAAAAAGATATGACTCTCATGTATTGATGTCACATCTTCATATTCTGCGTATCCACTAATAAGAGATAAAATAATTGAGTTTGATACTTCTACAGACATGGTTTTAATGTACAAATGGTGTAAATAAACGAATTAAGATTCTGGAGGATAAGTTTGATGGGTAAATTGGAAATTGTAAAGAACATTCTTCTTCAAGTTCATCATGTGATAAATCATATGAAAGAGCTGCTTATGAGAATGAGAATTTATTTCAACTATATTTTCTCCAAAATTCCCGAATAATTGGAAAAGAAAATATTCGAACATTGACCTTTTCCCATACCAATTACGGTCATAACATTTTAAATAAATTACAGAAAGACATGCAAAAGTACCTACCCTCTTCACGCTAGCACGATTCACTCTTGCCCGTTTTTTTAAATTAACAAGAAATCACACTAGACATTTTTCTCATATACAAGGTCCAGTCGATTTTACAAGATTGCGTAATCTGATTTTCAGTCTTTCTGTTTGAGGTCTAGTTTGATATATTGAATGAGGAATATCTTTTGCTGTTTTTTGTATTAAAAATATGTCCATAAAATAGTGATCTAAAATAGTTATAATGTTTAAGATGGTTTGATACTAATTGCAAAATATAAACGAAAAAACGGTTCGAAGCCCCAATATGGACTTTGTGAACAATACAAGTATGTAATCATGGTGTTTGTGATTCTTAAGAATTTTCTGAACCCACGTTTAACTCATATTCGTAAACAATAGTTTTGAAGAAATTTTGGTATTCATATTCGCTTGTATCAATAAGTTGATTTCGTGGTGTGTTTTCCTTGATGGTGCATTTCTTTTTAGATACAATCCATATTCTTACACAATCAACATTTTTATATCTGATGTAAACGTCATTCATATTTTTTACACATCGTTATAATGCACATTTTTCCAAATACGAGAGTTGCCCCACATAAATGAAAAAAATTAATAGAAAACGAAAAAAAGGTATTTTTATTATAAAAAATATGTGATCCATAGGTTATAATCTAAATAAACATAATCTCTGAAAATAAAACTTAATGAAAATTCCTAAATTTGACAAAAAAAAATCAAATTCGCAACTCTGCTAACGGCCATCTCTCCCGACCAGTCAGGGTAAGATGCCTCACCAATATGGAAGAGATGCCAATCCTTTTTATTTGGTATTAAGTTTGGTTTTTAAATTCAATTTAACATGAGAGGCCCTTATTGCTAATCTGCCGCAGTTGGTACACTTATGAGCATGTTTCATGATACTATCCGTCACAACTTATGCACTGCAACCAGTCGACAGTCTCTCTGGTTTGATAATAATTTTCAAAACATTCCACACAAAACTCCTGGTGTTGCTCGTTAGAGATTCCAGTTGCATTTTCTTTTTGTGTTTTGGTTTCCTTTCCTCCTTTTCTTAAGTTTTCGGCCACCGTTGCCAAGGAATAGTCTCTTCTGAAGACAAGTCAGATTCATTTGCTCCGACCTGAGCCCGTGTATCCTTTGGTTTGGCTTTCTTCTGTTGAGTTTTTCCTGTCGCAATGCCATCATTCTTCACTTTGTTATTTAGTACTTATGCTGACTGCTTCTTTCTTTTCTTCTGCCTCGATGGTTGAATCACTGGTACAGGCGTTATGTCCATCAGGAACTTTGCTCTGGATCGATTTTTTTGGACTCGTTTTGTTTCTGGCTTGAATTCCAGACGGCCTGGGAATGGGAGATTGAATTTCGTCTGGTGTGATGGTTGTAGAAACAGCACTTGCATCAGCTGACGACGCATCAGCAATCGCATAGAAGTGGTCGGGTATGAGGTCTGGATCGAGTGGAAATGTTCCGGTGGCTCTGAATCCACTTAAAGCTGTCGCGATTGATGCTGCTTTGCCCCAAGCTTTGCCTATAAGCTCTCCTGCTTGAAGTCTGCTCAGCTTTCGACCAGGATGATGAATTCATCCATTGCCTTGCTTCCTTTCCAAGGTTATGTTTCAGAGACTTGAAGAATGCTCTGTCCAATGTTTGAAGTGCTTGGGTGGTATGACTGGGTAAGCAAAGTACGACAACATCGTTTTCCACCGCATATTCAAGCATCTCGAAACAGTTCCTGTGTGATACATGACCATCCAAAATTAGAAGGGTTCTTCCAGGCGGTTTCCTCGGTACAAAGTGTTCTTTAAGCCATTTAAAAAACAACTCGCAGGTAATGAAAGACGATTTGGGATTCATAAAAACTTTGGAACCGGCTAATAATCCATCAGCAAATTCATTTTTTTGTCTCACTCCCTTGAAAATTATAACTGGTGGTAGAAATCTCCCTTCGGCACTGCAACATGCGATAATGGAGACATAATGGAGACGTTTTCACCTCTTTCAGTGGAGATGAGTGTATGAACATCCTTGGATCCTCTGATCGCTATTACCGTGCCGGTATTCAGTTGAAACACTGTTTCGTCCATGTTGAAAACGTTTTCTGGATGATCAAAAAGGTTCAATTCTGTATACGTTTCAGACAGCCGTTTAAATAAGCCACTGGCTTCCTCTCTATTCATTCCTTCGCTTCTAGCTAGCGATAATCCTTGAGATTGTCTGATGCTCAGCTCCTTTTTCCTTTTTAGGAAAGAAGCTAACCAGTCGTAACCCGCCATAAAGGTTTCGGGATTGAAGCGGTGTGGAATGTTTAATTTTTCTGCAAATAGATAAGCCAAAGAACGGATTGTTTCTCTGTCTGATGCAAATCCAGCCTTCTCGAGTTTTTTGATATGTTTCACCAACCTTTTCTCGTTCTCTAGTCCCAGTACCCCTTGAGGACCCAACGGTAACTGGGCAGCGCCTCCCAGCCGCCTTCGGCGACGTAATGTTCTTGATGGGATTAACTCCTATTTCCCCAGCATCAAGCCTATCCAGTGCAATTTTCAGATTTTCCAGGCTCCACTGACGCCTTGGCTTAGCTGTATTCTTTCGGACATAGGTTGCAGGCATAACTGAACTAAGACAAAAAAAGTGTCAATTAAAATCATGCGCTAATCTGGGGCATCTATACTTTTGTGCGGGTTAGACGCCCCGGGGCATCTATCCATTTAGTACGGTATAGACGCCCCGTCACGTGGCCGGCAACAATCAAACTCAAACGACTTGGTTCACCAAACCCAAAATTTGTGATAGAAAACTGTTCTGATACAAAACTGTGGGACCACAACTTATACCTACATTACATTAGCGAATTCAAAGAAATATACTTTTTAGCCCGCTGAACGTCCAAATATTCAAACCGCAACAATTCCCGGCAGTTGACTCGGTCATAATGGTTGCCATAAACACGAGGAAAAGCATTACTAGTTATATCTATTGTTACGCATCAAAAATACAGGGAGTGGGGCATCTCTACCGCTGGGGCATCTCACCCGGAATTACCTTAATAAAAATATCTGAAAATTCAGACCTCATAATGAATTAAGATATAATGTACTGATAGTTATTATTGAAACTGTAGTCATGGCGATTCAAGTATTTTATTTTCTCATTATCATGGTCTACCACATTCGAAAATATTTGATCGTTTTTCGTTGTCTTTCTGGGTCTAAATATGCTGTATGAAAAATAAAAAATAAAATATTTCCAAGAATCTCACCCAGACTTGGTGGATTACTTTTATATATAAAATTTCAAATTTTCTCTTCAAGTAGGTATCAAATAAGAAATAAATGTTAAAAACAAAATCACCTATTTTCAGTGTCTACTAAGTATTTCAAAAACTAGAATATTTCCAGTTTGCAAATCGGATTATTGAAGACGTCTCAATTACGCAACTTTTCTCCAATTTGATCATCTTTTTACTGTTCAAGCAACAGCAATTCTGTCCCTATGAAATCGTCGGGACCATGGTAGAGATTAATTAGATAGAGTAATCATGGCTAACATAGTTCAGCGTTGTGAAGCATATTTCTTTTGAAATCTCACGTTGTTGTGGTAAGCTATTTTCTGGAAACGTTGGTGCCGTTATAGACAAGTTTTCGTCGTACTTGATCAGGTTTGTGTCTAAAACATGTTCCTACATTTATTTTCAATTTTCACATTCCAAAAAGCTTTAAACGTTTTTTTTTTTATTTAAAGTTATGTATGTGCGTAATAAGGCAAGTGCAGTTTGTTAATAAGCATTGGCCTTATTATGAACACGTTGTATATTATACCATTTTCTTTATTAACACGTAATTACCACAATTTTCTCTAAAAATACAGGTATTTCTCAAAATGTCGCCTGTGAGCAGAGCTCTATGGACAATAAATGCTTCCTGCACCTGAATTGAAAACTCGTGCTACCGCCCAAAAACGAGGGATGACTTTCAATTCTGTGGCGCAAGTTGTTGTACGCGACAAATACCTGTAACAGTCAAAATCGAAATCAAGATAGTTGGTACTGTTTTTTATGCGATAAAGATATTGTGCGCAACATGAGGATATGTGTCATGTGCACAAGATATGCTCAGTATTTCTTTTTTGCTTTCGTTTTTTTTCAAAAATTTTATTTATTTTGTTTAAATTATTTGATATGTTTGTTTTACACTGCAAAAATTTTTCGTACATTTTCAAGACTCTTCTTCTATGTTTCTACCATAGTCTTATTAGATATCTTGCCACGGTCTTATTAAGACATACGGGTTTTTAATAAGGCTATGAGCTATAAAACAAAAAAAACTATAATCTTTAGAAGTTTGTCACCTAGTGCAGATAAACACTTATAAACCAACGACACTCCAGAGATAATTTAATATTTATTTTGCTAAATGTTCCTGAGGTATGAGCTCCCAAAAATTAGAGTAGCCTTATTTGGTTCAAATACCTTATCTATGAGAGCAAAACCGATGAAGGAACAGACTTTAGCCTATTTTAGAAGAAGGAAGATTGTAATTTGAATGTACTTATTTCTAAATAATTTGGCGGAGGTGCCAATCATCCTTTTGGTGATTTTGCTTAACCTACTATCCATTCAGACGAATATGAACTCCATTAAATATTACTATTATGAATAACAAAATCCAGAATTCTTCTATGTTTCTATAACTGCAGAACTTGAAAATTACCAGCACCACTAAAATTAATATTATTTTGTATTTTTCAGGGCATCATCTAATAAAGTCGGTCTTATTTATTTGTGCAAGAAATGTTTTTATAATCCGAAAAATGAAACGGAACAAAATATTGAACTTGTCAAATCGCAATTTAAGTGACTGCCAAGAAGAATCGGCAACACTGCAGTTTGGAGAACTTTTTAAAGTAAAGACAGATGACGGATGTCAATCGTTATTAACGTTAGCGTACCATATATATCTGTTGTTCTCTTACTTGTACTGTTGAACGTGAAATACACATAAATTGCTCCACAAGTATCATTTGCCCCTTAAACCTCTACAGAACTTTTGTATTACATCATTTTTATGTCATTTATTTTAATCTCATCAAGGGAGTGTATAGTTCAGTGCAAAAAATTGAAATAAAAGGATATATACATACTGAATACTGGATAATCTAATTATATTAAACAAGCAATGCTTGTGTATATATATATATATATATATATATATATATATATATATATATATATATATATATATAGTAGGTGGAAGAACGACAGTGCTTGTTAATCACAACAATTACAAAAATGGATTGGGGATACTGTCGGAGGACTGGGACTTAAAAAAGCATACTCTGTTTGCTCACCGAGCTTTCGAGAAAATTTATTCTCTTCATCAGGGCTAAAATTAATACAAAACGATGTATAAATTCAAAAAAAATTCGATAAATATATATTAGACTTACTGTGCAACTTGAGGTTTAAAATATGTTAGTTAAACTACAGTATGGAAAGAGCATCCTCATTACATATAATTACAATATTGGTATTGAAACATCTAATAAAATAGTGAAATAAAAGCGAGAGAAATTAATAATACACTCTAAGGTAATAAACACATTGATAAAACTAAGAATTGTCATTACAGAATGACAGGGAATTGAAATATTTCTTTTTTTTAAACCTATGTATAGTAGAGGGAAGAAATATGAAGAAAAAAGTAATTGTTTTGAATTTGCAAATTGTATTTTGCTGGTAAAATGTGACAATTATGACAGTTGATTTTATACCTGTCACCTTTCATTCAAACTATCTTGAGACATCACAGGACGAGAAAATTGTTATAAGACGAACCAAAAACAAAATAAACACAAGGTTGCTTAACCACAAAATTTTCCTTTTAATTTTGAACGCAATATTTTGCAATTAGATATGCGTAAATCGAGCTGAGCCCGCGTAAGTCAGAGCATTTGTTCATTGCTTGGGGTTCCTTGCTAATCTCTATCATTTCGTGTATCAGTCTTTTTTTGTAACAGGACTCGGTTTTTAAGATGCAGGCCCCATCATAGTTAGGAGTGTGCTGTTTTATATTGGAATGTTGGGCTAGGGCACAATATAGTTTTTTATTCTTACAGTCACTTTTGTGTGAGGTGATACGGTTTCCAAGTTGTCGTTTGGTTTCTCCAATATATACAGAATCGCAATCATTGCATGGGATCTTATAGACCACATTTCTCATTTTTGAAGCAACCTTGTGTTTATTTTGTTTTTGGTTCGTCTTATAACAATTTTCTCGTCCTGTGATGTCTCAAGATAGTTTGAATGAAAGGTGACAGGTATAAAATCAACTGTCATAATTGTCACATTTTACCAGCAAAATACAATTTGCAAATTCAAAACAATTACTTTTTTCTTCATATTTCTTCCCTCTACTATACATAGGTTTAAAAAAAAGAGATATTTCAATTCCCTGTCATTCTGTAATGACAATTCTTAGTTTTATCAATGTGTTTATTACCTTAGAGTGTATTATTAATTTCTCTCGCTTTTATTTCACTATTTTATTAGATGTTTCAATACCAATATTGTAATTATATGTAATGAGGATGCTCTTTCCATACTGTAGTTTAACTAACATATTTTAAACCTCAAGTTGCACAGTAAGTCTAATATATATTTATCGAAATTTTTTTGAATTTATACATCGTTTTGTATTAATTTTAGCCCTGATGAAGAGAATAAATTTTCTCGAAAGCTCGGTGAGCAAACAGAGTATGCTTTTTTAAGTCCCAGTCCTCCGACAGTATCCCCAATCCATTTTTGTATATATATATATATATATATATATATATATATATATATATATATATATATATATATATATATATATATGCAAATTTTATCTCGGAATCTGGTCTACCGATTTCGATGAAAATTCATATTTATGGGTTCTAGAGTGTATTGAATCGATTGGTTGTATTCACAAGAAAAATCGTTTTCAGCAATTAATATTCTCACTATAGATTATATATGAGATAGCAATATGAAACCGAAAACACCACAAGGAAAATAGTCCTATGATTAAGCTTCAGGGTATAAATCTAGAGATCCTCGGTTCGAATTCTGTTCACCTTTGAGTTTTTTTTGTAACAAAATCCATGTTTTTAAATAAAAGATGTTAATATGTGTTCCTAAAAATTTAATCCGAAATATTCAATGAAAATTTGTACATATCTAATATATTGCGACCCTTAAGTTACACATTGGCTATTTCAAGAAAGGGTTAGCAGATTTTGGTAGAAATTAGCAAGAAGGGGTTTTCGGAATAGAGAAATCGATTGACGATACTTTCATATTTAATCGGTGTGACCCTCGAGGTTCACACTAGCTATTTCAAGAATGACTCCGCAGATAAAAGTTTCAGTATGTATATAGTGTTTGGGGGTTGAGAAGTCGATTGAAGATACAGCTGAGTTTTGGTATATTTATCATTTATATTACACATTCATATTTGTTTTGAAATCTATAACTCACGAATATGTGAACAATAAAACACTATGTACCGATCGCAATACATTTTAACCAGAAATATGCACATTTTTTAATAATTTTAAATATCCTTATTAACTCTTTTAGACCCATCTTAAATCCTGTTTTACCCGAGCAAAGCTCGGTCTCCTAGATATTAATCATTTATAAATGGATTATGACATCTAGCTAAATGTTTTCGAGCTTAGGCCTTGTCCAAAATAGACATTAATGTAAATTTTTTGAGATATATGGATTATAGATTATCATTTACAGTTATATAACTCTGTCTTAAATATCTTGCATATCACAATATAGACGTTCATAAGACACATAGATTCCCAGAAATTTATTCATCGTTCAAAGAAAAATTTTTTGAAGACAACTTCAAAAAAAGCGGCGAATCCCAAAATTTTGCCATTTGGATCATGTAAAAATCGCTTTTTAAAGAAGAAGTTCAAAAAGATGGAAGAATTGTGATATTCAATCCTCAAGTACTTTTACCGAATGTTCAGTGTCTCAATCAGAATAAACTGGATGATATTTACTCAGATGTTGCCATATTTAATGTAAGTGTAATTTTTTTAACGGAAACTTGGTGGAGTCACAACTCAGTAAACTCCTTTCTTTATAACGATTTTTTTCTACAAAGCCACTTCTGCCAAATAGAAAAAAAAGGTGGGGGAGTGGCAATTCTGACTAAAGATAATTTTAAAGTTGAGTGTTTGGATCTGAATAGATATTGTTCGGAAAAAGAATTTGAAATATGTGGTATCAATGTGGTCCATCAATCATTTTATGCTGCTACAGGTCTCCATCTTCAGATGTAAATATATTTTTTTAAAAGTTGGATGATGTTGTTATTGTTACTTTTAGACCAAAATATAATATACTGGTTTGTGGCGATTTCAATATTGACTGTTATAATAATTCAAATAATGATATTAAAAATCTGTGTAATGTCTTCACTTGTTACAACATGAGATATATGGTGGGTTGGCCAACCAGGGTAGCACAGGGTACAGCTTCAGCAATTGATCAAATATTTTCAAATTTCTCTGACAATGGTATATGCTGTGTACTCGACAATAATGTTTCTGATCATAAATCTGTATTTTTTGATTATGGAATAGAGCAAGTTCATTCAAAAGTGGATGACGAATTTGTCCGTTCATTCAGTGAAACTACAATCTTCTCTTTTGTGAATGCCCTTCAGGAAGAGAATTGGGATAATTCGTTTAATATATTTGATATGAGTTTAGCTTATCATTATGGGAGAGATTACTTTGAAATTAATTTTCCAAAGCGTAGATTCAATAAAACTGATACAAACAATAATTGGGTCAACAATGAAGTTAAAATTTCAAGTAGAAAGCAGAAAGACCTATACCATCTTAAAAAAAAGTCGAAAGGATCTTGAGATTTATTATAAAAAAGAAAAACAAAAACACTTTAAGATAATCAAATCTACAAAGAAAGAATATTTCCAAAAACGAATTAATGAATCTGATAATCCTTCAAAAACAGCATGGAGAGTTGTTTCAGAATTATCCAATAAACCAAAATGCAACACTAGGAATATTTCAATAGAGGTCAGGGACGCTGTTGTAGATTCGCCGATAGAAGTTGCTAACATATTCAATAATTATTTCATTGAGGCAACTAAAGCATTATGTGATCAAATTGATAAGACAAATCTGGATTATCAATATTTTGCGAGAAACATTCAATTTCCGAATAATTCATTTTTTTACATCCTTATACGGTATCTGAACTGTACGAATTGTTGAATAGCAAACTTAAAAATAAAAGTTCTTCATTCTATGACGAACTCCCCATGTGTTTTTTGAAAAGGAGTCTTCATATTTTAATTAAACCTCTACTTCATTTGGTGAATCTATCATTCAGCAAAGGTTCATTCCCAATACAGATGAAAATAGGTAAAATCATACCAGTGTATAAAAAGAATAATCCAAACTTACTGAACAATTCCATCAAGTATTTCGAAAATATTCGAATATGCTTTTCTAAATGGACTTCTATCATTTGCTGATGATCATAATATCCTTACAAATAACCAAGATGGATTTATGGATAAGAAATCCACAACTACAGCTATACATTCATATCATAGAGAGATTGTGAACTATATTGAAGCAGGCGAGTGCCCTGTTGCGATATTTTGCGATCTCAGCAAGGCATTCGACTGTGTTGATCATAACTTTCTGTTAGATAAACTATTCCGTTACGGCATACGGGGTATACCGTTAGCATGGATAACAGACTATCTTTCTTACAGAAAACAATACGTCGCTATTAACAATGCTACTTCCAGCATGGTCTTCTCTAAATTAGGAGTACCTCAAGGGTCAATACTAGGACCCATTTTGTTTGTATTGTATATTAATGAATATTCAATACCTGGAACATTCATACCAATGTATGCAGATGACATGTCAATCATAATCTCTGACAGATCAGAAGCAGTTTTAAAAGAAAAATGTAATCAAGTTCTTGAAAGTATCAATAAATGGTTTTCTGCGAACAATTTGTTTTTAAACGTGAAAAAACAAATTCAATGAGGTTTCATCATCGGCAGCGGTGAAGTGAAATCATAAGTTTCAGAGCCAATGATAATTCTTAGGTCTTCACATTGATGAACATTTGAACTGGCAGAATCACTGTGATTTCCTAATCAAAAAAAATATCTTACAAATAATCGATCATCTATCTATCTATCTGTGCGATGAAACACTTCAAACTTATGGTCCATATGGATCTATTAATACACACTCGAAGGGAGAATCAGGTCAGCAGCACTTGAAAGATCATAGAAGAAGCACTTAAAACATGTGGTTACAGGCAATCGCTGAGAGTATCTACTTGCTTAGGTATGTATGTATGTATTGAAGCGGTATACTTGACATTTAGATACATGATGTATTTAAATAGAGGTTATAAGCGTGTACATGAATATAGAGGGCGTTCCAGGGAGATGGGAATAGGTATTTGTGGGTGTGATTCTATATGATTAGTTTATTATAACTTTCATTTTAAACTGGTTGAAAACTATTCAGTTTCGAAAATACGAGATGTTGAGGTTTTGGAGAGAAAAAACTAATTTAAAAACTGCTTTTCGTGTGAAAACCATACGAATAATATAAATAAATGATTTTGTGAGTGAATACTACTATCACAGACGTAGAGCATGCCCCTTTTGGAAATGATCTCTTTGTCCTACCTATAAAGTCACTCAGGTAGGGTAGACTAGGTACAGTTGTGACAATTTTCAATTGATCGCCCAAAATATTTTTAATAGGCAATTTAACTGGGAAACAGATTTTTTTTGGGTTAAAGTATACATTTATCTAAGTATAGATACCAAAATTTTGCCCCTAAGTAAAATAGTCAACTCACAGGAGACAATCAGAAAAACAGGAAAAAATTTCACAACCGACCACACCCCAGGGGCGGTTGTGACAGTGCTTGTTGTTGGTAGTGACAGGTTCAAAAATATACCAAAATGGCCTAAATTTACTTTTATTGTCAATAATACTTTACACAAGGCAACACAAATCTTCTTCTGGAGAAAAAATAACACTAACAAAATAAATGAAATATAGTCTAGGAACACTTTTATGGCTTAAAACAACTATGGCACTGTAGAGTCACAGTTACGAGTGCGTTATATATCATTATTTATATTAAAATCTAATCGCTGTAACTCATAAGACACTTTATTCTTTATAAATAAATAACTAAACATTTCTAGGTAATTATTTATAACGGTAGGTAACTTTGTTAATATACAAAATAAATATTAACTCGAAATTAAAAAAATTAAGGAATCTAAAGTTTGTTCCCAGTTATAGAAACTGGAACTGCGCACTCTAAGTGGGACCAGAGCTCACATATTCCTTGGCATTTGATCCAATTTTTGCCAGCCTTACTTTAAGAATATGCGCTCTTACAAATTAGACAGAAATACTCTTCTTTATCCGATGACGATGGTGATGTCGTCCTTGACTCTGCTTTGATGTCTTTTCCTTGGTTTTTCGCTTATTGTTTAGAAAATTTTTCCCCTGCTTAGCATTCAATCGTCTTTTTTTTCTCATATTCTTGCCTCTCTTTCAGGCGTGTCTGTTAAATGGTCGATTTTGTGGTTCTGGAACGTCTGATTTTCCTTTGGAAAGCCTTTGGAAAAGTCCGAATTATTTCATGCGAAAAAACAGGGAGCGTGGTTGAGGAAGATGTAGTTGGTTGAGCATTGCTTTGATTTGATTACGAATGGATCGTAACAAAGATATACGATTAACTTCATACATTTCTGCAGCACTTCGTAAAGAAGTTCCGCGTTCCACTTCGTTATAATCATCTTCATATTTTGTAATAGGTATCACACTGTACTCTTACGGTCTTTCTCAAACGTTTCCTGGACATCTAAAACCAAAAATATTTTTTTACATTTGTCACAACCGTACCCAGAAAATATGTCTCAACCGTACCCAATCCACTCCTTCGCAAAAAAACAATGCACACAAATAGCAACAATTATTGAAAAATATCGAATAAAAATACTTACTTTTGACCGTTAAAAATTAATATAGGCCTCTGCTAGCGTTAAATTCGTTCGATGGCTGACGAAATACAGACTCGCTAATATGGCGACTGTCACAACCGTACCCAGTCTACCCAAATATCAAAAAATACAAACTTAATTTGCTGGGTGTAATGTAAACAAATCAAGGCTCAATTTTAAAAATCTTACCTGTATACCTATTCAAATACTCAAAATATCCTAAAAGAATTGAATCATCCTCGAAATCAAAGATTTATTTGATTGGGCGATCTTTTACCCCATTTTTGACCGACGAACCCCGAACGTAGGAGGTATACAATTCGACTGTCTGCTTTATTTTTTTTTTGGTTCGTGCGCGCCTTTTATATAGTAAACAAGCTCCGATTTTAATGATTTTGGGTTCATTTGAAAGAAGAGGATTGAGAAACGGTACCATATTCATAAAAACGCAAATCCGATATCTCCTTTCCTCCGAAAACCGCCCCCGAAGGGGTGCTGGGTGCGAATTTTATCGAAAATCTGAGTTGGTATAATTAAAGATAGGACAATATCCGGAAACGTTTAAATTGAACATTTCTTTCAAAAGTGTTACGGTTTTTGAGATAGACGCATGTTAAATATGTATTTTTGCTATGCGGAGAGGACAATTTTTTTCGAAAATTGAAAATTTTTCGATACTACATGAAAGATATAATTATTTGTAGCAACATTTTTTCCTTAGAGTTACGGTTTTCGAGTTAAATCGGTGTTGCGTATTTCCGCAGCGATGCGTTGAGATCTCAATAATAATAACAACTACAAGCAAATAATAATAATAATAATAATAATAATAATAATAATAATAATAGTAATAGGATAAGTACTATCTTCATTGGTATTAGTGAACGTTCAACGATTTTGGTGACTAATGTAAGGTACACGCAAAAGTGTGAAATAAATATATTTTACAAAAAATTGGACCGACGTTATTAGTTGATGCACTGAAAAGTATAAAATAATATTAATTCTATTGGTGATGGTACTTGTGAAGCTAGTGCCAAAAGTTATCAATCTACAACTGCACAACTTTAAAAGTAACAGCACCAATAGAATTAATATTATTTTATACTTTTCATTGCATCAACTAATAACGTCGGTCCAATTTTTTGTAAAAAATATTTATTATAAAATCAGATCCATGAATCTCATGACGTAAGTCTGACGTGACGTCATATTTTATTATGCTCCTCTAGATCAATGATCGTATTATTGAGGCACTAAATATTTGCTTTTGTATCTTATTTGTAGAATGTATTTTTCTAGCGTCAGCTCTGTAACTATCGTCTCTACATCAGATTCTATTAGATATAAAAGAAACCAAGGGACTGTTTTATTTTTGGTTTTATAAATAGTTATTGTTTTACGGAGAATTCACAAAGGTCGAGATTTTTATTTTGTTATAAATCTTTCTAAAATAACAAAAACTCATCGAATAATTTGGTAATTCCTCAAAAGTAAGGAATAGAGATAATTTTCTTATGAAACCGATCATACCTAGATATCGGAATTTATGCAGCATTTATGCTTGGTGAGTTATTCTTTAATATAAGGCCTTAGTTTTATCAAGGATTAGTACACTGTTACTCACTTCATAAAGACTTCAAAAAAGGAGGAAGCATACATTGCGAATATATCTTTGATTTTTCCACTCACAACCTTTTCAATATTACATTATAATTTCTACAATTGGTTAACGGTGATATTTAAATTTTAATGGGATCATTCAACAAGCTTTATTTATTATAGGTAACTATATAGACCACTTTTCTGTATTTTTTCACCAAAACTTTAAAAAGAGAATGTTTTGATTGTTATTTCTTACTCTTACTCTTACTCATAATTTTACTTATGAGTACTTAATATTACCTACTTCAAAAACCAATGTTTTCACTAGCTCTCACTTACTTTTCTGAGTGAACTGTTATGAAAAATTCAAATTCACGGTTTCTACCTATTACAAATTTTGGATACTCATAGTCTAGAAGCTTTCATTCGCATAAGGACAGAATTCTTGCATTTTAAAAAATAATTGGAATTTTAATAAAGTAAGAAAAACATGAATCAGACAAAAATAACGATGATTACCAAAACCTATATCTATCAATGCTATCAATGTGTCTTTTCATCCAAGCAAATATGAAACTATATATGGCATCTTGTTAAAGCACATGCCACTGGTATTTATAAATTTGTACTCAGAAAGTAACGATTTCTCAAGTTTGATTGAGATCTGGCCACACCAATTTGATGTCTCTTCAACTTATTGAAAATCTAAAGGATATTTTAATGAAGAAAAGTAATAACAACTCAAGTCCTAATAAATTTAGGCAATTTTTCTATAGTAGGTATATAATATATCTAGTATATTTTCTTTGTTGTTCTTTCTCCCCTAGACACATAATAATTTATATGCTCATTAAGAAAATAAGAGAAAGTTTAAAATTAATTGGATGCCCAGATGACTAATCAGCTCCCAAAATATTATTTTACGTTCATAAAATTAATGTTAGAGATTTCTAACGAGTGTAACACTTAATTAAAAATAACAAAGAGGCAAAATCTCATATTAATCATTTTAGTCCGAAAGCCGGAAGTATGTTTATCCTGTGGATGGATGGTTTTATGTAGGTGAATAATTTCAACATAGATTTGGAGGGAACCATCTATGAAAGTACCTAAATTTGCCTGCATGATTTGTTTAAATTTGATTAATTTCAGGAGGTGCTTCAATAATGTTCAGATCAAAACGAATTTGAAATTCTGTAAGATATAATAAAGTCTTGATCATATTGAGAGTGGTGATCTAAAATATGTTATCATTTCAGTCGATTTCTGACTTGTCCTATACCTATCGTTCAAGAATAAGTAGGTAACTCTGTAAAAGTAGAACTGAAACCTGAAACTGAATTGAACTAAAAAATTATAAAAAACATTTTTTTCGATGACAGGAAAAAACATATCTTTATTTATGATTATGAATATAAAGTTCACATAGAAGACTATGCTGCTTTTTTAAAATGATCATATATATAAATATCACTTGAATACAAACCATATTTTGGCAAAACATTGTTTAAATAAGTAGAATCACGAATTCTCCTATATTGTGTATGGTGATCTCCCACGGGTCGACGGCCACCTAGATTAAATAACAGTGGTATTTGTATTGCCAATATGTACACATAAATATAAATCAAATCACATAATTAAATTGACACATATTTGATTACTTTAAAGGTTTCCATAGCAACGCATTTCTAGTTATCACTCTATAATTGTCGCCTACAGTTTGAATACCCATCGAATGGGGTTACGTCACGATTCCTGACGTCATCTGCCATTTTCCGCATGTATTAAATAGTTTGAATTAAATATTAATACCTAACCCCAAAACACTGACACTGACAATACTGACATATTTGTTAAGGGGCTGAATAGAAATGTTTGAAATTAAAGATCAAAGAGAACAATAACAAACGTCAAAATAACAATTAGCCTATCTGATTGAAGACATATGTTTATGACGTTAAAAAAAAGAGATAGACAAGGTATGACGAAACCCCATTCGATGGGTATTCAAACTATACCACTTTAAACTTCACATGTCACTTCGATAATTTGTTGACTTTAATATATTGTACCTAATATTTCTTCAATATCAAATCTTCGTTTTTCTCGTCACAGAAGAAATGGTGTTTTATACACGGGGTAGATATTAGATTTCAGATCTCGGTTTTTTGTATCCCTGCGCTTCGCGTCGGTCGACAACACAACCTCGAGCTAAAATCTAATACTTTTTCTCCGTATATAATAAATAATTTTATTAAGTACCTACCTATAGATATTGGTATCTGAATGAGAAACATGAAGCACATATTTGAAGTTGAGGAAGAGACGATGTATCAGTTAGAGGTTTGGTATCATGTCTGTGAATGTATTTTCCTTAATTCACGGGATATTACTATGTCTATATTTCTTTGATAATTATTATGTTATACTTTTCAGAGCACTACCTATCTAATGAATATGCCCCAGTTTTTTCAAAGTTACTTATTTTACCTTTTTTCAGTGGTCACTAGTCACATCCACGAAAGAAATATCTAAGTAGTTTGTTAAGATTATGTTTAGCAGAGTTTTACAAAACTTCTAATAAATGTAATAATGGGGTTTTGATTTTGTAATAAAGCTACTGGTATCAATATCTATCTCGTTTTTCAAACTCAACATAACTATTTGTATAAAAGACTGACCAAAGAATATTCTGTTGATTTATTACACGCCCGTAGGAACGATGTCAGCGTCGTTCTGAGATGCCTTTGAATTGAAATGGAAAGCTATAACAATAAGTCAAAACGATTGCAATCCCAGCGTCTGAGCCGGTGGTGCTGATAAAAAGAGAAAGGTCGTTTAACTACTACGGACGGTGAGAAGTGTTGTTGCCAAGTCTTTCTTACAGTAGTTGAGATGGCAAACTTAGAATAACATATATTACCATGAATAAGAATATATTATACAGGATCGGATAGTGGGATGTCATAAGAGAGATAAGAGAGATCCATTCCTTATAAAATAACTAAACCTTAACATATCTATCATGAAATTCTCGTTCTTTATTCTTTCCTGCAAAATGTTGTATATGATCTTATAAAATAAGTCCAGATGTCTAGCTGGTCACGCAACTTCATCTCTACATTCAAATGACCATCAGAAAATGTCTTTTCCAGATATCCACGCACCAATGAAGCATAGGTCCAAAATGTGGAGGAACTCCATCTTGTTGAACAGTAATTTCTGTGGGCGTAAATAGAGGTCTACTCTGGGAACTTTAAAACGTAATACATTCGCTTAGAGCTCAAATTTCGTTTCATAAAGTAACCTCTTAATATGTTCCTATATAAAAAAGTTGGTTCATCCTATGTAGATCATGCGCCGATGAATAACTACAGTTGCGATAAGATAATGTATATTTGTCACTATTTTCTGGCAAAGTTAGTTAAACCTAGTCATAATAACTTGAATTGAATTATGTGATTGAAATCGTCTCTAGTTAATTCTCAATAGAAATGAATATCGATGGAATTTCTCCCGTTTAGTAATTATTTTACGGAAAAAAGTTTTATTGACATTGAACGAGGTAGACACAACAAATACAGATGTATTCATAAACAAATATTAGTTCCATACTAGTTCAGTTCGTTAGTTACTTTTATGTCTATGATATCAAACGTGACAGTTATATTATCAAACCAAGCTAGCACCAAAACAGATTTTCTTATAAATTTGGTTGAAAATCTTTATATATCTTTAATTTATACCACTCTTTAATTTTTGTGTAATGATCGTCAATTTGTTTTGTTTTATTACAAAACTTTTATCTGATTTTGAAAGCCTTATCTTTATACCAAGAAAATTTAAAGTAGTCTATGATATTTCTAATTAAATAGTTTTTATTACTTTCCGTTCTTGTATTAATGGACTCAGATCGGATCAGATCAGATCGCAGACATCTCACTGCCTATTAAGCTCCAAGTGTGCTCCAATATTGGTAATTATAATTATCTCATTCAACCAAGATCATTATTTTTTCGACATGGAACGACAATGTCGGACAATGGGATCCGTCACTGGAATTACGCACGATCATGGAGCGTATATATAATACGTCTCGTTCTCTGGTATATAGGTAGGTACTCTCTGGAAGATCGTCTATGGTTATGTCGCAATTGTCAGACGTCAGACGTTGTTGTTATGGAATTGCTGTTGCTGGCAAACACATATACATAAGTATAGTTAAAATCGAGAAAGTGATAGCAATAGTAGGTACTCATCGGTACGGTTTAAATCTTAAATGCCTAATAAAAACTATTTTTTTTTTTTTAAATTTCACTTGTTTCTTTACCAAACAAATCTTGTAACCTTCAAATTGATATCCGTTAGCCGGCTTGTTCTTATTTTCAAATTATTATTTAACTTTTTTAAATTTCACGTATCACGTGGACACACACTAAAGCTCCAGCCTTTGCGTTTTCTATTTTTGGATTGCAGAACAAAGCAAGAGTTTTCTGCAGGGATTATTGTGTATTATTAGGAACTATAACGATGTTTCCACGAAGCTTAAGTGGCCAACAGCATTGACTAAAATCACAAGCTCTGTGAAGCCCAACTTTCAATGTAATAATAATGGTTAAAATATTTTGTGCTCCAAAACTTTCATGGGAAAACAACAACAACGCTAGCACCCCTACCATAGTAATGCATAATAAATTAAAAAGAACAGAAAGTCAGTTATGTGCTAATTATGTGCTCAAAGATGCTATAAATGGATTTTGACAATATTAATCACCTAAAAACGACTCCTACATATCAGTTTTTCAACACATTCACCAGAGTGAAGTACTTGAACGCAATTACTTAGTTGCTGTTTTGGTTTTTGTATAAAAATGTGTCATACACTCGAGATATAGAATATCGAATTTTGTTTTTCACATTTGATTAAGAGAATCGATCTTTTAGGAAAGGGATGTGAGCTGCCTAAAAGATTAAAGTATTTGAAGGCAATTATTTGCTGTTGTAATGCTGTGGTTTTTATGTTATGTACCTGCTGGAACATTTTGCTCTCAAGATACGGAAAATCATTTTTTTTCAAGGAGTAGCGTTGTTTTACATCAACTTCTCACTCAAAAAAGACAGGGGTGTAAGTTTTATTCACCAGGGATTAAAGGGAAACAATTGACTTTCTCAATCAAACTTGGAGCACACAATTCGACACTCCATATTTTGAAAGCACAATATTCAGGAAATATTTTAGGGTAATTTCGGTGAGGTGGCCCTGCGGTTGAGATGACTCAGTCATCTATTTTTTAAACGGATTCAAATATTTTGCTATTATTGGTATTGTTCCACGATCTCATTAGTCACATCGCTATAATCAGGTTGTGCCCGTTAAACCTTAGATAGGTAAGTTATTTTTGATAGCATGATTTGGTACCTTCATAAATATTTAGCTAGTTCTCTAACTTGCCACTAACTCATATTATAGGAAAGAAACAATGCTGTTTCTTTATGAAATATGTTAAAAATGTATTTAGAGGCCAGGTTCACGTTCAGGAGATAGTAATATATTATGTTCCTGTTGTAAGATCAAGTGAGTCATCTCATACTGATTTTCGGGTTAGATGGTTCGGTATGGTAGGGTATAGATGAATCATCATAAAATTACTCATAGTCATCGGCTTATGATTTTCAGAGACATGCCGAATAAATATATAAGAAAAAAACAATGATACATAATCCTGAAAACAAGAAACTTATTTGACTGCTGTGAATGCTGAATACTGCCTGCAGAACCTTTGGTATCCTGGCACCCACGTTGTGAAGAAGAATAAAGGTCAGTAATTTGTCTAAGAAAACTTTGGAACTTTGGGACCGGCTTTCGTACTAGGAGCACTGAATGAGGATAAACTTAAAGCTCATATTAAAAGCTGCAAAATCGACACGTGAAAATGTAAGTTCCATGACTTTTCCTTGGCCAAACGTTTGGTTATGAACCATAAATTCAACAAAAAAGGAATTAGCGGGAGCTCAGCGTTCGAAAACCCAAAGGCGTTTCCTTGTCTCACTGTCAAGGTATGAACAAAGTAGATTGATTGGGCACTCAACTAATAGTAACTAGTAACTCATTTGTAATGCTGGAATATGCGTATGAATATGGAATAATATGTGTACCAGCACGGTCGTATAAACAGGTCTGGAATTGAAGGTCGAATTACATAAGTAGAAAGTGGGTCCCTTAGCGTATTGATCAAATGTCAAAGTCACCGATGGATAAATTAAGAAAAGGGGATGCTACTTAGAACATAAAATACCTTAACCTTATTGAAAAGTAATGAGTTTATGTGCGCAGAATAATATGATGAATAATATGAAGACCTATCGAGATGGAAATATGTTAAAGGAGACAGTGTAAATCTTTTAACAACTTTGCAGCATCCTTTGAATTGGTATTTTTATGTTTTAAGCAACATTCCCCTTATTGCGATCCACTGGGCAGAAATTGGAAGCTGAAAAAGACTAGACGCTAAGCGAACCACTTTTTCTACATTCAAGACCTTTCTGTATGACTGTGGTACCCAGTCATGCTAAACAGTTTCTACAACTTCTACACTCTAGACTGAGGATGTTTCAACAGTTCAAATTACGGTGAAGCTTGTAATTTGATAATAACAACAACATAACAATTCCTTGCGAGGTTTTTCGAAAAATGTAGGTAAATTCTGTTAATGTAGATACCTTTATTTTTCGTAATGTCGAAAATTTTGTTTAGAACTATTGATGCTAATCTACCATGAAAAACAGATTTTGTTATTTCTACTCCCACCTATACTTTGCTTAGCACCGTGGAAGACAAAACCGAAAATAGGTCTGTCTCTTTAATTGTCCGGGTAAATATCTGAACTGGTTGAACCTATTTTGATGGGACTTCATATCACGTAGAAAATATTGGCTTATTTTTTAATCAAACATGAGCTCCCCCAACCTTGTTGAAATCATCAGCGGTGTCATATTCCCAAATTTCTTAGCAAAGAACATGTCGGTTTGTGAGGCTTCATTGTTGAAATGTGGTGGTACCATATATATTTTTAATATCTACCTATTGGGTTTTGTACCGACGAGGTTGTGGGCTTCCTCTAGTAAATAAGTAAATATACGTTCAATGAATTTAAGATTAAACATGCTGCTTTTCATCAAGAAACTAGTAAATTTAAAGGTCAATTAAACTCATCTAAAACATTATTTGTTCTACAAATTGCAAAAAACTTACTCAAAATACTACTACAAAATTTCTAAATCCTAAACAACACGTAAAGCGTTGAAAGAAAACACCTGGTTTTGATTTTACAGAATATTAATTAAAGTTATAAATTTTGAAAAAGGCTTAAAATTATCAGATACAGATTTCAAAATAGATTTTCAGAACTATGTCTCTTTATTCACCGTCCACAAAATTTTAAGTTTTGTACCAACTAAATAGACCCAAATGTACCGATGACAAACTAATCAAGGTTTATCCGTGAATGCGTGCATTATTGGCAACAGCGTCGACCATCCGACGACGACGTCGTCGTCGTAGTGAGCGTGCTTTTCGTGACGTCACTAGAAAGTTATTTGCTGGCGGCGCTCTGTATTAGCGCCACGACGCTTCGCTCGCACACACACATACAACAGTGTCGACTGCTCGCCCGTACACGCTGGACGCGCGATTTCCGGATTATTGCTGCAAGAGCACACCAGCAAACTGTCGATCTGTTTTACTTACTACTACTACCAGTGTCTAGCAGAACGAGTTTTGTTCCAAACTGCATCCACCCACACATACGCCGTGATGTCGACGTCCTCATCGTCGTGTTGTCGCGTGTTGTGCGTACCACGTGGCCTGCTGGCATCGACGCTGACCTAGACGGCGTCTCGTCTCTCACAGGTATATAAAATTCATAATTAGGTATTAGTTTTGGGTTAAGTGATGCCGAAATTAGATTTTATTTATATTTTTATATATAGCATACACAATTCGGGTTATCGGCACCGAATCAAGCAGACTGTTCAATTATTTTGAAATGAAATACATGAAATACATATAACTGTATTGACTGATACTTGATGGAAATCCATATTAGATTAGATATATATATATATATATATATATATATATATATATATATATATATATATATATAATAGTGAAAATGTAACATATTGTGTCAATTCTAACATGAGATACATTTGTAAACATGTATTGATTTAAATTAATACAAAGTAATCACTCACTAGCTGAACCGACAGACGTTGTCCTGTCGATTTTTTTTATATGACTATGTGAAAAGCTATTGGAAATGTGTTATCAAAGAGAAAAACATTTTTTTTAGGTATTTGAGTAGAACGTTTGATTCTATTTTAATTCAACCAGGAATGCGTGTTTGAGAATCTTTCTCAACCTCTTCTATTTTTTTTTAATTGAATTATTTTCATCCCGGGAGCACAAAGAAGAAAAACAAAAAACTACAAATATATCGATCAAAGGATGGCCTGTAGTCAGCGGAAAGGTAATTTTTTCTAAATTCATTGAATTGAAATTTGAACAACCTTTTCATTGGTATACCTACATGTCATTACATAAAATTGTCGTATGTGTCATAGCCTTGCGGTTAGAGGTTTTTGTTTTGGCTATTGAATATAAAGCAGACAGGGTTCGAGTTCCACTTCAAGGCAGAATTTTTTTTTTCGCCTATTTCTTTTCAATAAATATACTATATATTTTTTTAACCAGGGTCTATATTAAGATCTCCAGATAATGTACAATTACATCAAATTTATATTGAGTGTTCATGTTTTATCAATATTTGTTATTTTTATTTATTAATTTTTATTTTTTTACCTGTGTATTTTATGAAAAATTGCTTTGAACAAAAGTTGTAGGTACTGATTATATTTATAACCTAAAATTATTTTTGATGATATTTACTCTAAGGCTCTTTTTTGATAATTTTTTAAAATGTTTGAATGGTCGCCATTTTGAAACTACTTACCCGATATTGCCCAATAACGAACTCGACCGAGATATTTGAGAGATTGAATTTTTTAGCAAATTTGAACTTGATACCTTCAAAAAACAAATTTCGTTATATATATATATATATATATATATATATATATATATATATATACATACATATATTGAACCAAATGTTTTTTTGGACTAACTTATAGACATATAACAACATGCCGTTGAAATTTTTTAGAAATTCAAAAGTGTGAACGATCGCAATAGGTACATTTGTATAAAAAATTTACCTAAAAATCAAAAAAAGATTAACGCATATCGATCATTCTAATCGTGTGTTATGATTTTGAATGCATACAAAAATCTCATCAATTTTTTTTAGTGGGTGCACTGAAAAATACTAAATAATTCTCATGGCGCTGTTAACATTGAAGTAGTGCAATTATAAGTAGATAGAAAACTTTTGGCACCAAATTTAAAAGTACCAGTACCAGTAGAAATAATATATTATTTTGTATTTTCCAGTGCTAATAAAATCGTCCTAGTTTTTCTAAAAAAGAATAGATATTTAAAATTTTATATGTAATAGTCGTCATCAAAATCGTTGAATGATATGATCTTTTCATTAATTTTACCGTTTCAAACTTTTGAATTTTGAAAAAAGCCCCATCCACCCCCTTTCGGGCCAGTTCTTGTGGGGAAGGTGATATCGGATCTTAATCTTTTAGGTAACTTTCTTATAGAAATGTACATATTGCGATCGTTCAGACTTTTGAATTTCGAAAAAATTTCAACGGCATGTTGTCATATGTATATATATATATATATATATATATATATATATATATATATATATATATATATATATGGGATATTACGAAATTGTTAACACGATAGAGGTCGCAGTTTTGGAGGTATCAAGTTCAAATCAATCTCTCAAATATCTCGGCCGAGTTCGTTATTGGGCAATATCGGGATAGTAGTTTCAAAATGGCGACCGTTCAAACATTTAAAAAAATTATCAAAAAAGAGCCGTAGTGTAAATATCATCAAAGTGGAACGCGAACCCTGTCTACTTTATATTTTACAGCCAAAACAAAAACCTCTAACCGCAAGGCTATGACACATACGACAATTTTGTGTAATAACATGTAGGTATACCAATGAAAAGGTTATTCAAATTTGAATTCAATGAATTTCGAAAAAATGACAGAGCTTTAAATCTTTGAAACAGTACTGTAACGTGGATAGGTAGTCATGTACTTACGGTCATTATTCGTTTATTAGCTATTTATTTCTACTACCTTGTTTGCTATAGTTGTTGCTTGTATATTTCATTATGTAGTTCTAGAATTATAGTAGATTTATTCTCGATCCTTCCAGAAACTATATGTGAGGTACAATTTGTCACAATATTGTCAGTTTGACAAGCATCTAGAACATTACTATGTGCGTCTAGATAATCATGAATGTCATGTCATGATTCAGGTATATAAAGCCGTGTCGATCACGGGACAGAGTCAGTCAGTCTTATGAAGTGAATCTTAGAAAGTCAGTTGATAACAGTCAGTCTGTGGAATCAGATGTTAATAGTAGTTCTGTCGGTGAAGACAGTGACAGTTTAGATTGTCAAGGTGACAAGTTGTGACAGTTGTACTACAACAGAAGATCGTGTACAGAGTGTTTGAAATTAAACCATTGGAAGCAATCTGCGATAACAGTCAGTCTGTGGAATCAGATGTTAATGGTAGTTATGTCGGTGAAGACAGTGACAGTTTAGATTGTCAAGGTGACAAGTTGTGACAGTTGTACTACAACAGAAGATCGTGTACAGAGTGTTTGAAAATAAACCATTGGAAGCAATCTACGAACTTTTGAGTGTTACGCAAGTGAACTCCCCCACAACGTTTAGTACAGGGTTAAACGTTACAATATGTTACCTACCATCTCGCGTCACTCCTCATTCAAATGAATATAATCATCAAAATCGGAGCAAATGGTGCTAACGAACATAAAAAACATTCAGTCAAATTGTTACTTACCTACGCCTCTTCTGTTTGAGAAGTCGGTCAAAAAAGTGTGTTGTAGCGTTCCCGCTCCAATATGAATTCCAGAATAAATAATTACTTGCCTATCTGAAGGCAAGGGATAAGACATCTAAGTTATGTAATTATTATTCTTCATATATGTATATACCTTCATATTATAGGTAATGGTTTGATTTATATTATCAAAGCTGGGGAAAGTCTAAATCATTATACTTGGTTTGTCCACTATAATAAAGTGAAAATAAATAATTATATTTCTATAACATGCTCAGATGAATTTCACTTGCCCACAAATAAGCAAATACACATTTATTTTGGAAACGAGAACCATGTGAAAAATTATTGATTAGGACGCAACTTCACCGAAAAAAAACCGTACAAAGTTTTCCTCAATTTTCCAATTTTCTTGGTAACTTTTCCAATTTCTCTTTCCCTAAAAACTTTATTCGAACTAATAAATAATAGCAAAATGGGTCTAGCATTTCCTTATTCGAAAGGTGACAACAGAAACCATAATGGTTGTCGCTTTTATCCGCCTGAACTCCCCAAATCTCCGAAGATAATAAAGGCACTGAAAACGTTAGGGTGGTGTAGTTTAACATCTAGCTAGCAGGAAAGAAACAATCTCTCTAGTATATGTAGTTGAGAAGAATTTAAATTCAGAAAGTCTTTTTTTAATACAAAATAGAATCTTAAAAATATTTCTTACAAAAAATTGGACCGACGTTATTAGTTGATAAACTGAAAAGTATAAAATAATATTAATTCTATTGGTGCTGTTACTTTTGAAGTTGTGCAGTTGCAGTTAGATTGATAACTTTTAGCACCAATTTCACAAGTACCATCACCAATAGAATTAATATTATTTTATACTTTTCAGTGCATCAACTAATAACGTCGGTCCAATTTTTTGTAAAAAATATTTATTTCACACTTTTGAGTGTACCTAACATTAGTCACAATATCGTTATATTCTTTGCTTGTAATTGTTTTTATTGAGATCTCAAGGCATCGCTGCTCAAATACGGTTGAGTATTTTGTGTGTTACCATTTTAACACCGCTTTAACTCGAAAAACATAACTCTATGGAAATAATGTTCATTATAAATGTTGCTACAAATAATTATATCTTTCATGTAGTATCGAAAGATTTTCAATTTTCGAAAGAAATCGGCCTCTCCACATAGCAAAAAGACACATTTATCTATCTATCAATCTCGAAAACCGTAACACTTTTGAAAAAATGTTCAATTTAAACGTTTCCGGATATTGTCCTATCTTTAATTATGCGAACTCAGATTTTCTATTTTCGAGAAAATACGCCCCCACCACCCCTTCGGGGGCGGTTTTCGGAGGGAAGGAGATTTCGGATTTGCGTTTTATATGAATATGGGACCATTTCTCAAGCCTCCCCTTTCAAATGAATCAAAAATCATCAAAATCGGAGCTCGTTTACTATATAACGAACCAAAAAAAAAACAAATAAAGCAGACAGTCCAGTTGTATACCTCTTCTGTTCGGGGTTCGTCGGTCAAAAAGCCGAGAACATAATATTATGAAACTGTAGGTACATATTTGAAAGAGGACTAATGAGAGATGGTCCTTTATTTTTACTCCCAGCTAAATTGGAGAGCAGAACTATTCATCAAAAATCAAAAATTATATATTATGACGATTTCAAAGAACATATTTAGTAGTTTCTCAATCAAACTTTTTTTGTTTTAACAGTTATCTGACTTATAATAGCTGTTCTGAATTTATTGAAAGATACCACTTTTTGAACTACTAATCAGAACCACTCAGAAATATGAACAAATTAAAAATAAAAACTACTACAATACTACTACTTACTACAATGGAACCTGAATTACAAATAATATTTTAAAAATCTGGTGAGTACAACCGCACGACTTTCCGAGAACTCTCAAACAATTGAGATCAAATATAGAAATCTTCCGATCAAACCGTGCAACCAGTCGTTCTTACCTGCGCAACGAGACCAAGAACCATGATTATATTCAATTCTACCGTAGGAAAAACATTTAGAAAATTTGATACTTCATTTGAGCTTATCTTTTTTTCTGCTTTTTTCTCAGTTTTACTCGTTATAGCATGCTGCAAACGGTTTTAGGCTCTAGGCGGAACGTTTTAGACAAGTTTCAACCAAATCTTTAGATATCCTAAAAAAGATATCTTCTTCAATTTTACCATCTCAAATAAAATAAAATTGCTCTGCATCCCCTGTGGAGTGAGGTCTTGTTGGATTTCTGTTTGTTTTTTCAATGGATCAGCTCCCAGCAGTCCTCTTTCAAATGAAATAAGAATCTTCAAAATCAGTGCACGTTTATTATGCGAAACGCGCCAGCAGATATAAAAAAGCTGACAATGGAAATTTATATCTCCTCCTTTTGGAAGTAGATCAATCAATTCACATTTGAAAAACTTCAGATAAAAATAATAGATTATTATTATTGGCTATAATTTATTGATTGGCATATGCCGTATGTTTGAAATTGAATTAGTTTCAAAAGGAAAAATATTGAGCAACAAGAACGTAAAACAAGTAATTAAATGCTAATTACCTACCTAGACTCCAAAGTTTTCTTTGAAATAATTGATAATTCCCAGACCGATAATAATATTCAATATTAAACATAGAAATCGAGGCTATACATATACATAACATAGGTATTGTAACGTTTAACCCTGTGCTAAACGTTTTGAGGTAAGTTCTCTACCATCAGGAAAACAAACAAAAGCATAATCAGGATTTGTCTACAATAAATACACCTCTTCTACAAACGGGTCATATTTACTTTTTCTCACATTCATTTTCATCCAAACAGGACAGGTATTGAGAGCCAAGACGGAATAGCTACAGGGATATTGAAACATGCGTTAATGCGGTGTTTGATTTGTTGCAACACAGAAAAGAGATCTGATGGAATGAAGTGCATCTTCAAGTACACTCTTCCACTGTTCTGTTTCTATGTGGGGAGACTTCAGTGCTAGAGAAATTGTTTTCCATATGGTTCCATTGAATCTCTCTGTTTGACCGTTGCCTTCAGGGTTATATGCTGTCGTTCTGCTGGTAGCTATACCTTTCAAATGGAAATAGTCTTTCAGTTCCTTTGACATAAAAGAGCTTCCTCGATCAGAATGTATATACGACGGCATTCCAAATATCGAAAACAGATTTGTAAAACATTTTATCACAATCCCAAAAGTCATGTCAGAGCATGCATAGGCGAAAGGAAATCTTGAGAATTCATCTACGATGTAGTAGGTAACGATTCCGGGAAGTTGTTGGATGAGGATCTTTAAAATCAATGTTCAATCTTTCAAATGGTGTTGTTGATTTTATGAGTGTTCCTTGATTCTTATTGAAAATTGGCTTGAGTCTCTACAAATTCCACAGGAAGCAGTCATTTTTCTTACATCTTCTATGGAATAAGGTAGGTTTCGAAATCGAATCCACTGAAACATTCTAGTTAAACCAGGATGACAAAGCGTACAATTTATTCTCAGATGAAGCTCCACATATACGAGAAAACGTGTCAGCTACGATATTTTTATTTCCTGGACGGTAGACTATATCGTATGAATAGCATGAAAGTCTCCACCGCTGAATCTTCTCATTTTTAATTTTACTGGTGTGTTTTGCGTCAATCAACGAAACAGATCTTTGATCTGTAATCAGGTTGAAGTGTCTGCCAATAAGAAAGTGACGCCATTTCTTTACAGCTTCTACGATCGCTAAAGCTTCTTTTTCTACTGCTGAGTGGTTTTGTTAACTATGTGATAGAGTTTTTGAGAAAAACGCTGCAGGTCGCCCAGGCTGGCTCAGAATTGCTGCTATAGAATGTTCTGAGACATCTGTTTCCACCAAAAGTGGAATGTTGTCTTCAATGGCAGTGACAGCTGATTTTGCTACTTCCGTTTTCAAGTTGTGAAAATCAGAAACAGCAGGTTCTTGCGTAGGAAAAATTTGAGTGCTAACAATTCTATGAATCTTCTGAAAATTTAGGTATCCATTTTGAATAATGAGCGAACATTCCTACAGCTCTTTGAAGTGAAGCTGTGTCTGATGGTACTGGTAGATTCATTAGGAGTTCCAGTCTTGCAGGATCAGGTTTTAGTGTTCTCTTCTCTATAAGATACCCTAATAGTTTTATTGACTTTTTGTTTAGTATAGTTTTACTATCATTGAGAGTAAGATTATACTTTTTAACTGCTGTTAGGAATGCTGATAAATTCTTGTCGTGTTCTTCCACAGATTGTTATATCATCAAGATATGCACAGACACCATCTAGATTCTGTTGTCTGATTATTGTATCTAGGACCCTTTGAAAACAAGCTACACCATTGGTTACACCAAAAGGGATACGATTGAAATGATACAGATTTCCGTCCGCTTCAAAAGCAGTGTAATGTTTTTCGTCATCCCTTATGGGAAACTGATGGTAAGCACTTTGCAAGTCAATGGTGCTAAAAACGTCAAAATTGGAAACCGCTCTTATCATTTCTTCTATACTAGGCAATGGGTAAGCGTCAAGATATGTGAATTTATTGATTGTTTGAGAGTAGTCAATAACCATTCCCTTTTGATGGTTTTCGCTTTTTGTAACAAGAACTTGCGCTCGCCACGGAGATAAACTTTCTTCAATTATACCTTCTGAAAGAAGTTTTTGTACTTCACTTGAAATTAATTTTGCGTCAAAGTGTGAGAATTTTCTTGATTTTGTGGCCACTGGCCATCACATTGTGATAGATTAGCGAACAATTGAGGATAGTGATGCGCAAAGCAAGACCAAGACCAAGACCGATATGGTCTTTTTATTGGTCTTGGTCTTGCACCCTTGGTATTGGTCTTGGTCTTGCATCAAATCCTTAGTCTTGGTCTTGGGTCTTGGTCTTGCATATACGGTCTTGGTATTGGTCTTGGTCTTGCTGCAAGACTTGCAAGACTTTGCAAGACTCTTGCAAAAATTTTGATCTTTTTATAAGTGTAAAAAAATGTTGCGATTTTAAACCGTAATTGCTTAATCCAAATGAAGAACCCTGCATATGTAATGTAAATGCTTGGGAAGTATGTAATTCATAATCTTATAAGATTGCCTATAATTATATTATTATTCGAAATGGATAAATATCGAATATAAAAAAATTGTCATTGTCCAGAACAAACACGTCTGGTAATGTAGAATAAGTAATGAGAATAAAACTAGGTGCCTAGAATTAAGTGAGATGCGTGAAAGTTTATAAATTAATAATCACCATTCACATATGAGAATCGTATCTTAATAGCGCGACTTAGTCTGCTTGTGTTTTCTTGGTATCTTCCGTCCCAACTGAGCACTCATTTTACTACATATTTCTACTTCATACTTCTATTTCAACTCATTCTCTTGCTCATTCTACAATGGTTTTGTACCATTTTCATTAATAAAATAGAAAGAATCTCTGAAAGCGATCAAAAGTATTTCTGATAAAACTAATTTAAATTTTTGCAGAAAGCTTTTTCCAAAAAATGAAAATTAAAAACAGAGATTTAATACGCGCATTTATAAAACTAGGTATCTATTTAAAAAGTCAGTCGATCGAATATCTCAGTTGAGTTAGTTAATGAGCATGATCGAAAAAATAGTTTCAAAATAAGGGCAATATAAAATTTCAAATATCTCCAAAAGTGGCCACTGGATAAATTTCATCAACAAAATTCAGATTTATAGATGATTCTTAACGTTTGCTTAAAACATTCTGCGCGATAGAAAAAATAATAAAAATAAAAAATCGTGTAGTTTACCTTCCCCTGGCTACGAACTGTCGGGATTCTTTGAAAACAGCTCGGTAAGGGAAATCCTAGAAGGGTTGAAATTACGGTATAGGTTAGGGTATTTAAGAATATTTTGAAATCCAGAAATTCTAGAAGGATAAAATGAACTCGCTTTTCACCCAACAACTTTTAATTCAATATTTTTAAAATCTGTAAAATAAAGATCGATCATAAGGGAGTTCAAAGATTAAATTAATTAGGTTATTTATTAGCGTTTCTTATCTAATCATTGAGTAAAATAATATGTTTCCTACCGATTTGGTGTTTGGTTACGGAACTGCAAGAGTCTTGCAAGTCTCGCAAGTCTTGCAGCAAGACCAAGACCAGGTTAGTCTTGGTATTGGTCTTGCATCCCAGTATTGGTCTTGGTCTTGGGTCTTGGTCTTGCATAGACGGTCTTGGTCTCGGTCTTAGTCTTGCAAAATTGCAAGACCAAGACCAAGACTGCAAGTCCAAGACCAGTCTCGCAGCATCACTAATTGAGGAGGCTCAATTTTAGCAGCAACTAAAGAACAGTATTTTGTTTCTGGTAGAATTATAGGAGATTTTGGCCTCCAAAATGAACTGTCAATAATGCGTGTTGCTTGAAAATATCGTGTCCAACTATAATATCAGCACAGAGGTCTGGCAGAACTGATATTTTTATATTTGAGTATTGATGATCGAAAATACTGAGATTGACAATACAGAGATGTTTGGGCCATATATACGTAGCCTCTACTTAGTTGTATTGGGAGTTTCTTCGATAAAACAAATGATTTATTCAGGTAAGTCTCAGAGCTGCCAGTATCGATTACAGCATCGGCAGATAAGATAAGATAAGATCTGAACTGGTATTGCACTTTTCGATAAACTTCCAGGCACAGAAGCCAATGTTTTTGACGAAATAGTAGCACTTGTCCCGCGATTTGAACTTCGACAAACAGTAGAGAAATGCCCTTTTTACGACATCGTTTGCATGTAGCATGTAGCGCAGGACAGAGAGAGCGATCATGTCTTTTGTTCCCGCAATAGTAGCATGACAAAAAATTTTCCGGCAGCACTTAAAACAGATTTTTTATAGGGATACACTTGAGGATTTTCAGAGGGATTCTCAGCATTACTTGAATTGATGAAATTACTAGAAACTGTTTGATAAACCTCAGAATGTTTTTGAGCAGACTCAAGAGATAAAGCTTGAGTTGTTGAATCATCTTATGTAAGATTCCTCTTTTCCAAAAGGCGTTGACGAATTTCACTCGATAATAAGCCGCTGATAAATGCATCTCTAATGGAAAGTTCACGATGTTCTTTAGCAGTTACATCCTTGAAGTTACATTCTTTACTGAGCTGATTCAAGACCTGAATTTACTGGCTTATATTTTCTCCAGGCTGCTGTTTCCGCGTAGAAAGAATATGCCTGGCAAAAGCTTCGTTTTGTGGTTTTATGTAGATGTTGTCTAAAATACTCACAGCATCAGCCTAGGTTTTTGCTTCAGAAATGTATTCAAAAACATTATGATTAACATAGTTTGTGAGCAGCTGTAATTTTTGGGCATCTTCTAATTACTTTACTGAAGATATGAAGTCCTGGATCGTGGCCTTCCAGTAGATTACTTTTGCATTTGACAACTTATAAGCACAAAAATAGCCTCTAATTCAGGCCTTTTCAAAATTTGAATTCTGAAATAACTTAGGTTGGACAATTTGGAGTTAACATTCGAAGATTCAGTGGATGTAAGATTTGCATGTCTTTTTACTCTGAAAACTCATGATTGCGTTTAATAGCATGATTTTCAAAACATGGATTCAATTTCTTCTATCTAAAGAACCTCTCATGCCCTGCATATTTTCTATGGACAGTATAAAAGATCCAGACGATTTTATAGGAAGAGTATTGATATTTCTAAAACGGTAGGAAATAGAAAGATTGAATTGAAGAAAAAAGTTGCCTAATTTAGACTTTTACAATATTCAGATTTGCAAACTAAGAGAATTTCGACCATTTGTGAAATATGTTGAAAATAGACGGTTTTGTTTTTATTTATTTTCTCTTTCTATATACACGGATACAAAACTTCAAATTTTGCATACGCAAATAATACATCTAAACGAATATATGGAAAAAAAGTGAGTACTTTTTACCCGGGTAGATATATAAACACGTAAATATTAATCAAAACACAGAATGAAATTTACAGTTATTTGATTACTTTAAAGGTTTCCTTAGCAACGCAGGTCTAATAATTATTGTCAATATAAGTACAAAAGACTACCAATTTCAAACTCAAAGTTTCAATTCGATAATATGTTTTAATAATTTTTCAATACTAAATCATCATTTTTTCGGTCACAGAAAAAAATAGTGTATTACACACGGGAAAAATATTAGAGCTCTCGGTTTTATGTCTCTTTCCGTTTGGCGTCGGTCAACAACACAACCTCAAGCTAAAATGTTATACTTTTTTCTTTATAATAAAAAACTACTATTCATCATGACTACTCTATCAAAATTTTATACACAGAAAATTCATAAAAACATAAATACAATGATTTAAAATTTAGGAGTGTTCACAAATTCCATAATGGAGATTCTGAATTTTGCATACATTTGGTGATAAACGACGAAGAATTATTGCTTCAGACCACCATTTTATAAAAAGATGAAACATTATTTATTAATCATTTTTGGCAATAGATAATATTCATTCAACGCATCAAACTGGACCTCAAGTTTGCTTTAGTTTAATGAATGATATGAAATCATTGAAAATAACTTAATAGCTAAATTTCTATATCTACGTTAATTTTTTTTATACAAGTTATAAAAGAGATTCCTCCTCCAACCTTACGAAATACGTACCTACTGAATGATTTGCGATATGGATGTGCAGGTTAAAATTATTCGGCAGTGAGCAGTGTCCCGAGATTTTCCCAATTTTGTGGATTTTTCAAATTCAAACTTTACATTTATTCAAGATGTAAATGTCATAGAAGTAGTTACCAATGATGTGGTCATTCACATATTTTTTTGTCTTATTATCATGGCCTACTACATTCGAATATATTTTTGTATATTATACATACATATGAAGGGAATTTTTAACTTCATTTAATGGTATAAAAAGAAATATATATCTTTGAAAATAAGAGAGGTGAAATATTTAAAACTAACTCATCATCTTCGTCTAATTATTTTGCTTGCACATGCAAAGTTTCAACTTTCGTCTCTTTGTATTAAGAGGGAAAATAAATTTGCTAATTTTCATATTTTCAAAATATTTCAGGAACGGTTGAATTTTCTCCTCTTTGCAAATCGGAATCGGTCTAAATTACGCGACCTTTTTCTAATTCAATTATCTTTCCATCTCCTACTGTTTAAGACATGGCAATATTGTCCCTATGAAATCTTCTAGACCCAGTAGTATTGAAACTTAATAAACAAGGTGTTTCATAATATATGCGCAGGACTTGAGGATGTGATAGCTCGTCCAAAATTATGAAAAGAAGTTCATATTAACTTACCCTCTAAAATGCACAATTTTCAAGATACAGTGTGTTAAATTCAAAAAAAATATTTTCTGTGAATATTTCCGGAACCGTTTATCATACAGAAAACAGCTTTTGTTAGCATTTTCCACTCATAATAATTTTCCGTGTTTTTTCAACATAAAAGTTTATTTTTCTCGAAAACGGTCGACTTTAGAGCTCACGACCAACAGTACCTTTTTGTGTAGAAAACATTGGCGGTTCAAAACCGTACTTTTTCTATTGACGTAGAAATTGGAGAGAAAAACAACCGCCACCTACTCCATCAAAATCCTCACCAATTATGACTTAATAAACAATTTCTTCTGTCTCAAAACTTAGCTTATTATGAGTGGAAAATGCTTACAAAAGCGGTTTTCTGTACGATAAACGGTTCAGGAGATATTCACAGGAAATTTTTTTTTTTAATTTCAACACCCTGTTTCTCGAAAATGGTGCATTTTTGAGGTTAAGTTAATATACACTTTTTTCATATTTTTTGACGAGCTATTACATCCTCAAGTCCTGCGCATATATTATGAGAAACACCCTGTATAAGCTACAGATCTATTGAATTTGATGGTCGTGTCTTCAGCCTCACTTTAAATTTGAGAGCATATAATCATAATCCTGTACCAAGATTTGCTTTGATGATGCAGATAGGTATACGGTAGCTTTGGTATATCTTATTTGCCATCTCATGACAGAGAACATTTGTGTTTGACCGAAGAAGCTAAGCAATTTGGAACAAATAGGAACCCATACTAAGGCTATATATACCGATTATCCTCAGGCAATTAACACAAGTGTATAACGGAGGTAATTGTAATGCGGGCACCTTGAACTGAATTACACATTTGAAGGAACAATATTGTTAATGAATACATTTATTAAAAAATCAATATGAAATTAATAGAAGTTTGGACAAAAGCTTTGAAAAACAAAATATATGGGATTACGCACCCTTGTAATTTTTTTATTTCAACAAAGAGCTTAGTAGATTTTATCGTGTTTATTTATGAATTCGACTCGAAGGAACCTTGTTTTATTATTGACTGAGAATTCATGCTAATGTGATTATTGATCACGTTAAAATTTTAATGCAATTCATTTGATATCGCTTGAATATACCTCCTAAAATTGATAAAATGCAGAATTGCTACGTTGCAACTGATAGAAACAATGATAGGAATAAAAAAGGAAGTGGTTTCCACCCAATGAAGATCATTATACCATGCACTGCTTGTGGAAGTGATTATAATACAAAAGTGAAATATGGTTTCAAGTCCTGTCATAAATAACCAGCAAAGTTATTGATTTCTCCTTCAAGATTTTGCATTCATTTGAAGCCAGACAGATTTCAGGTTCCGGCCCACATTTCAAACTATTCTCCAAAGAATAGCCACTTTAAAAAATAAGATACTATGCAACTATTATATATTTCTGCACCCTTTGAAGACAATTCAGACTAATAAAATTGAGATATCCCAGGTATGGTAACTCTGCAAACGAGCAATCCTTTAGAAATACTAAATGAAGCTGAAGCGGCGCCTACAGATCAACCTCAAATTCCTCTAGTTTCTCCCTTGATAGTTTATTATCATTTACTGAATCTGCTCATTTATCTATCGCTACATTTTGATGTTGTAATATCAGAACAAATGAAAAGAACCTATTAACGAAAGTATTTACGTAGTAGAGGACCTACAGAAGAATCTCTAGAAACACTGCGAGAGATATTAAGCGGCATTAACGTCTATTGTCACTCTTTAGCCCTGGACAGATGAAAAAATAGAAGACTCAGAAATTTAAAAGAACCATCTAATTTTTCTATTAACTTCATCATCATATTTTAGGCTTGTTAATATTTTTTCAAGTTATTGCTAGAGTAGATATAAACAGGGTGGAGATTTTAAATGGAACGCTGCTTTAAGCGGCCCTGGGAATAAGATTTTTAAAAAATCCAAAAATATGTCCTCAAAAATTTTTAATGGAGTGGGGACCCCAAACAACGGACACAGACCTGAACTACTTTATTTTTTTAAATTAGAAGACACCACTTGCGGCACCTCTTTGGAAAGCTTATTGAAAAAGGAATTTGTTGATAACATTTTTTTGACATCTGTCAAACCATGTGTCTGAAATTTTCTCTATTTAATGATCAATTACTTTAATACTGGAATGTCAACTTTTTAGCCTAACAGTTGTTGAAAATGTACCCCATTAACCTGTTGGCACAGACCCAACCCATGGTAGAACTCTTCCCAAATCTTCTTTTTAATACTAAAATTCCACGGACTATTACCTTATGATAGAAATCTAGAGCAAATGATATTTTTTCAGCAAGACGGAGCAAATGGGGAGGCATTTGCAAGAAATGTAAGGGAATTTTTAAATGCTGCATTTCCAAATAGGTGGATAAGACGGCGAGAATTTATAGAGTGACCTAATTTAAAAATTAAGGTCTATGTCAACAGACCAAGAAATCTGAAAGACTAAAATGCAAAGGTTTGGCATGATTAAACGTATATCTGTGTTTAATCATGCCAGAAGTTTTAAGAAGAGTAACGGAAGAGTTCTACCATCGGTTGGGTCTGTGCCAACAGGTTAATGGGGCACATTTTCGACAACTGTCACGTCTTCCATTATTGATGTTATTATTAATATAATTGTTCATTTAATGGTTAAAAATCAGTTTTTACTAAATTTTTTACAAATGGTTTGACAGATGTCAACAAAATGTTACCTAATGTTATCGACAAATTCCTCTTTCAATAAGCTTTCCAAAGAGGTGCTACAGGTGGTGTCTTCTAATTTGAAAACAAAGTTGTTTAGGGCTGCACCCCCTCTTTGGAGCCCCATTTTTTTACATGACGAAAGCGAACTCGATAAAAACCCTTGAGGACGTATTTTTGAGAAATATTTTTCCCAGGGACGCTCTAAGCAGCGTTCCATTTAAGATCCCCACCCTATATTATTGCTTTATTGAGCATGAAATTTGTTTTAATATGAGCCTAAAAATAAATTTTGTCATAATATCATTTTCAAGCACATAGTCATCACAAAAAATGCCTCCAAATATGATAACTTCACTTTTGTTACTACCATCTTTATTATCTCAAAAGTTCAGTTGCAGTTTATTGAGCACTGTATTAAATACACAATTGTAACAAAATTGTGAATGTTTCATATATCTACAACTGTCATTTAAAAAAGTTAGTATGAGTAGAACTCACACCAAAAGAGTTCCGTAGATTTTTTCACTGTAAAGCATAGTAGATTCAAGGACTTGGTAGGTATATGAGAAATTTTGAGGTATATCTAAATAAATGAATAAATGAATTTTCGTAAATGAAAAACTCAATCTCAGGAATATGTTCTGTTCTCATCATTATATTAATACTATTATATTATTGTTTTATGAAGAAATAAATTATAGTTTAAATAGAAATTAATAAAACATACTTTAATAACAATCCGGAAAAAATCAAGAAATAACTTTGAAATATAAAATGTTTAATTTGATTTTGTTCTATAGAGAAGGTTAAGTTGCTTGACACCAAATGTCATCAATATTTCATTGGCCGCTGTTTATAATTGTACGGTCATTATGAAAATATAAAAAAATCTTCATTATTGATGCAGTATATAGCAGTTTAGTATAGATATGGGGATAGTGTATCTTATTTTGGACAGCCTGTTTTATGATTATTTAAAGGATCGGAATAATACCGGTGTGAAAACCAACATTTGTAGCTATATCAGGTTCATCCACAAAGCAAGATATAAATGTCTTTTATGTATGTACCCATCTCTTTCAGATGCATTGAATTACACCCAATCATCACAACATTATTCTTTGCTTAAAGACACAAGGTATTGGTTTATCACTCTTTTAAAAAGTTTAAACGACAATATTTCCATATTCAAAAAACATGTGTTGTATATTTCCTACTTTAATGCCGTATCAGCAAAGTTTCTTCGCCAGCTATACTCTAATTCTGATTACCGTAACAGTAAATTATTTCTACTCAAAGCCTCAAGCGCAAAGAAAACCATTTCTTAGTAGATAATCACAAAAAAATGGTTTGCTGTTGTACGCCTTCATGGTCTATAAACTGAGTACGCCTTTACCTCGACGAATATTCAGTCAGCCTATTGATAGATGAAGATTGTAGCTAAAGTGTATAATTAGCATGAGAATGAACGAAAACCAAGAGGAACGACGATAATGTGAAAAATGTCCTGATTAAATTCTCTTGCTTTACTAAGCAATTTCGAAATACAAAAAATGGGGGAATAACAGATATCTTTTTTGTCTTTTGCATCTATATGAGAAAGTTGTCACAGTCAACTCAAACAATTAAAGTTATTTATGAATATACCATAAATGTAAAATAGCAATTCCCTGGAATGTTAACGTATAATGTTTTGTCGGTAAAATAATAACGACTAGCGAAAAAGTAAGGTCCATTGAATACACCTAAGAACTTTCAGGTCTATTAGCGAATAAATTGATTATTATCTTTGACAATACATTTGGAAAGAGGAGGTACAATCCTTAGGTATAAAAAATAGAACACAAATAATTTTTTTATTAGAATATAAATATACAAAAATATGTTATAAATTCAGTTAGTCATTTTCATAACACAACTTTGCATTCTTAATCTAATTTTCTAGAAGTTTTTGTCTGCATCTGAAAGTGCATCACACGATAATGAAGTTGTAAGTTCACTTTTAGTTTGAAATCAAGAGGAATTTAATCATCCGGTAAGCACTGTATTGGATTGAAGCTAGGGCGTCTTTATGCTGGGAAAGCATGTAAAATTTATTTTGTTTTCACAATTTCAAACGGTAACTCGATAATATTTAGAAGAAGTGGCAGGATGGATTAAAATATAAATTATCCCTAGCATACTGTGCTGTTAGCTACAAAGCCATATACGCATTTGGTGCTTTTCACCTCGAGGATCTTAATGGTTTCTAAAGTATTTTCCTCAAACTGTAATATTAATCTTCTACGTTCTTGTTAATTAATCTCTTTATAGTTTCCGCTACTTTATTCTCCTAGATTCTTCCAAGAACATTCAAATCAAGTACCTACTTCTTGAAATTATTTTTGAGTATTAAGTAATATTTAATAAACTTAGGGGGTCATTTTTAGGACTCCGTATTTACATCTGATGAAGATCACATCCCCTGCCTTACGAGTATAAGAAAATAAAAACAGAAAAATAATTCAAACATCGGCCCCATTTTAGTACAAACGGGAGCGTTTTTGGAGGATGGTTGATAACACAAAACTATCATTACTTTGGTTAGTTCCATCGATCCCTGAAGTTATTCTAGTAAAACCTGAATCACCCTGTATATTTTCAACAAGATTCATTTCCAATGTGTGCGAGATAGTAACAGTACATTATTAACCGCAAAAACTCTAGTGAACGACACATTGATCGACACATAAGCTATCATGTTTCTAATATCAAATCCATTAACCCAGTTCTCTAGCGATAAAACTCCACCATAAAGATGTGACCTTTTTCCTTGTCTCATATCCACGGAAAAGAATCCTTCATATATTTCATCAATAAAAGAAATGAACCTTTTCAGGAATATTATTTCTGTTTTGTTTTTGTTGCTTATTCTAAAATATAAATCAGATCTTCGTGAGTACTTGAGGTATCTTCCCCAGTATTATTGGAAATAGGTATAGCTGAGAGATTTTGCTCTAACTATTATTTTTATATCTGTCGGATTCTGGTGATAATTTATGTAAATATAAGGGGAACCTTCTATTAATTGTAGAGCCAAGAAATATCCATTTTTTTATAAATGCTTTTGGGGCTGTTGCCAAATTGTTTAGTTTACTCTTAAATAAATTTGGATCACAGTGTATATGATTCATCAACGCTCATCCGAAACTACTGAAACTAGAAATGCAAATGTGATAGAAGTTTATTTCTGACCGACGAACTCAAACGAAGGAGGCATACAATCGGGTCGTTGCGAGCATTGGACTTTTTATGTTTTATTAGTTTTACAAAATAAAGTCATAGAGACATAGTTTAATTATCGAAATATTAATTTTGGTTTGTCCACGTATTTAAAAATGAGATCAAATTCCCGCTTAAAATGTCAAACTTCCCGGCTCCAATCATGAACAAGTAGTTTGTTCGGGTGCGCAATACTTTATAATAGTCACTTGCTTTGTGAATTCAATTGTCTGATATGCGTCCACCACAACCACGAAATATAAAATTTACAATCCCGCTTGGTGTTGACGAAACCAAATATATAACGAAAATTTAAAAAAAACAATGGTATTTTTTTATAAATTTTCGGAATCATCAATAAAAAAATATGTGCAATGAACGAATTCGACTATAATATGTCTGCATGTTTCTTTTTTATATTTATGCGCGCCGTTTGCATAATAAACGTGCTCCGATTTTTATGATTCTTTTTTCATTTGAAAGACAAGTAGGATTGAGAATTGGTCCCGTTAAAAAAACAATATTAGACCTGCTCATCCAGAAACGTTTAAATTGGACATTTAAAAAATAATCATATGTTTCCGAGTTAGAGCACTAGTACAATCTGACATACCTACCTATTTGAGTTTTGGCTATTAATATATCAACTGATAAAAAATACAAGTTGTGCATATTGCTTAGTAAACGTACACCGATTTTGATGATTGTTATTCTACTTCCGCGATGTTTTGAAATCTCTTGATAATCATAAGCAACGTACCTATTATCTTCTTTGGTGAACGTTGAATGATTTTGACAACTAATGTTACACTGAAAAGTGCGAAATAAACATTTTCTACAAAAAATAAGACCGACTTTATTAGTTAGTGCACTGAAAATTACAAAATAATATTAATTCTATTGGTGCTGGTACTTTTGGATTTGATGCCAACAACAAATTACTACAATTGCACAACTTCAAATTTATCAGCACCACTAAAATTAATATTATTTTGTTATTTTCAGTGCATTAACTAATAAAGTCGGTCTTATTTTTTGTGAAAATGTTTATTATAACGTAGAGACTCTTTAAGTAGCATTTTTTTCAATTCAACCCTTACGGGAATTGAAGGGGTTAACAAAGATTGGATGGGGGGCAATCAATGAAATATAGCACAAAAACTTTTCAGTAGCAAAAAACGGAGACGGCCGATATACGTCATATATCAAGAAAGAGATATGACGTCATCATTTTTTATATCAACCTCTACTTCTTATTGTAGAACTAGAAATATCCATATTTTGCTACATACGACAAGGTAAATGCGGAAGATTATTATAAGAAAATTGTAAAGAGAGGAAAAATAATATTTACGCATAGCAGAAACAACTAAAGCTAGAAAAATGATTTTTAGACTGTAGTTTATAGCTCAATAACATGATCTCAGTCAGATGAGAATAGTTAATCATTTCATGATTAATTTTGGAACTTAGATTGGCTTCTTTTCATAAATATTTGTGAGTACCTACTGTATCCACACTTTTCAATAAATACGATTCAGATGAGTTATGAGTATGACATGATATACATTTTCAAACTTAATCGACACTTTTCAATTCTATAGCCTTACTTATGTTCAGTTTGATTGCAAATAGCGTTTTATAAGTTTATACCGTAGATACGAACGTAGAAATTATAATAAACTCAATGGCGAATAATGGTAACATAGAAGAATTCAACTAGTCAAGCGTTGAGAGTTTGGGTCGTACCTATTAAACATAGTATTTTATTTCATTGCAAATTTTATCTAAAACAAGAGGCATTGTTGACAGCAAAACGTATAAATTATTGGACTTACCATAAAAGCTTATCAAGAATTAGTGGATATTTTGAAGAATTATTTGGCAACAAAAAGATGAAAATAATCCTACGAATTAAATTGTACAAAACGGATCAATATACTGGTGAATCCAATGCCATTTATATAGCAATATCTAGGAAAATTGTCGAAATATGCTAAATTTCAGCAAACCCGCTAGATCTCTTGCACGATGGCATTACAACAAGACAAGGCAAAATCAAAACAAACATTGGAATTGGCTCAAAAGATCAACATTGCATCGGTAGCATTAAAACTAGATTTCGCTGAACTAAGTGAGGTTCACGGAACAAGTGCAACCTCTGCAAGTCATGGGTGGGAAGAAAATGGCAACAACATTATATCAAACAAAATTTTCTGAAAAATGACAAACGACAAAAACTCAGAAGAAAATCATGTGTTCATTAAGGGCAGATGCATTATTCAGAAAGTTAGCAATTAAAAATATTTATGTATGTACCGAGTACCGAGAAACATCCGTCAATATACCAATGAACAAAGAGCAAGTCGCGGAAACAAATTTTGGCTCTATTATCCATGATTGATCAGAAATTGTCGAATAACCGCGATGTGATCTACTCGAATCGTACACATAATAAAATCAGTCTAAATAATACGGGGAATACAAAGAAAGAATCATTCAACTAGAAATTATTCCATCTAGAATGCGAAGATGGGCTTTGATACTGAACATTCCTGGTACAAACCAGCTTAGGTATACTTTGAGTAGGTTCACGCAGAATAGAAGATAAGTGTTAATCGAGTAAAAGACAAAGGAATTTATTGATGTCAACAAAATAGCTTACCTAATGACACCCTATCCAGTTCTGATCAGGGTGAAATGTTTGCCGATAAAAAGTTACTAGCCTCCATATTATATAGATGACACTCCAATGGTATGAACAAAGAAATAAACACCATATAATCTGGAGTAATCGAGTGATATTCTCTAGCGAGAAGCAAAATCTTGAGAAGTGCTTCACACTACGCTTACAGGAATTTTGAGAATGCGAACACTGAACTCCTAAATTAAGTCCAGATGGTAAAGCAAAATTAAAAGAAAAGGCATATTTAAAATATGATTCTTCATGGAAAATACCTAGAGGAGCCATCTAAGAAAACGGCCTCAATTAAAAATAAAAATATGAATACAATTACCCACTCAAAAGACAATGAAAAATGCATAAAGCTAAGACTTTACTGTAACTCAGTATATGCTATGCTCCGTTTTTGATATTATTATTTGTGAATTTCAACCAGAAATGACATAATATTTTATCAACCAGACAATATTGGTAATTTTCAAAGGTGGTTCCCTCTAGGTCTTGTATTAAGTATTCCTTCACACAAAGTCATTCATGTATAATAGCACGTCTCTTAGAGTTTAAGATTATTCAAAAATAAATCCATTACAATTGAATGCAGGTATGCCGCAGAACAGCGTTTTGAGTCCTATATTTTATCTATAAGAAACGCAGATAATACTGATGATCCATTCCTATCACTGCAGGTAATAGTATCAGAGTTAACGGCTTAGAGATCTTGAAAACTAACCTTAAAGTCTATAAGGGCTTAATCAATAAAATCAGCTATGAGAACTCTTGAAAAAATTGAATATAAAATTGATGTAGACATTTCAAAATAATGAAATGGAATAGAACAGATTCAATAAATTTTTGTTTCTACCAATTTGTAGCTTTCAGATAGTTAATAGCAGAGACTTTGGAAGCTTCCACGTCTCTTCAAATGGATGGAGTTTGATTAGGAACAAAAACCAATCACAGCACTCATCGACCAATCTCAGCAGAGAATTATATAATGAACCCTTTCCTAAGCTCATGGAAAGCGATGGTATTGAGATGTCACCAAAAAAAGCTTTAATTTCTTCATGTGCGATCGGATCTGTTCAAATTATAAATGAATTTCACACACTTTCCGACACTTGAGGTATAGTAGGTACGTGTTCGGACAATAATTTTTCGAATATATTTACTATTCACTTTGACAGTAAATCGATCGCAAAATATTGAATAGTCGTATAATTGAATTACCTACTCTGAATGATGAGAGATGTCAATCAAGTCTTTTTATTGACCAGAGTGAGTGAAGCTGTTTAATTCAGCTTTATTGTCAAAATTTTACATTCATAACTCTAGAACTAATTATATATAAAGTTTCTAATTTTGGATGTAATCGTAATCTATCTATCTAGCTTATGCTTTTCCGATAATCAATATATTTTGTTGATGTAATGGATTGTTTTGATTCAAAAACTTTGCAATTAATCATGGTGAATATTGTTTCATAGCAATTTTAGTATCTTCATTATTCATAATGAGGGATGGTAAAATAATTGTATCTGACCTTACAAAATAATGATGTTAATAAATCATAAAAGGAATACCTCTCAACGCAAATATTTATGTAAACTCTAAATCATAATAATTTTTGATAATGACGCTGCCATGAGGAAAACCATCATGACTTGAAATTTTTAATTCTGAATCAAGAATTTTAATTTTAGTTATTTTTGAATTCAGGAGACTATGATCTTCCTTTCTGACGAAGAATTTTAGGTTATTCGATTCAACTTTGCGAGGCTAATAGGTTTTCTCTTACATCTTTCAAAGACAATAAGCTTGACAAATCTAGCTGTGAATTCACCGGGAATATCAATTCTAGGTGGTTCAAGCAATGGATCGGCACAATCTGTTATACAACTATATTAGCCACATTAGATGCCATTCAAACTTTAGTCTTTATACTACACCATTATAACTGGAAGTTAATCATGAGTAGGTACACGTTATTGCAGTTAGTAAAATGAGTAAACATTGTGTGATTAGATGTTCTACGTTACATCTCGTTTAGTAAACTACGTAATTGAAATATGTAGTTTTAATTAGTCTGACCCATTTTAGGATAGCAGCAAATAAGCCAACAACACCAGGCACTCAAACTCGGCAATATTTGATGTATAGGTACAGATATTTGAAAAGATACATTGAAAGATTTTTTTTGTTCCTAAATAAAAATAAAGATTTAATTTCATCCATTAACCGTTCACTAAACCCCTACCCGCACTCATCATACAAATCACCGATTGTATGATGAGTGCGTGAGATTAGCAAATGGATTAATTTTTTATCTGATGATGCAACACAAATCTTCTTTATTTGTATAGCCTGTGAATCAAATAGAGCCCAAATGAAAAGTAACTCTCAAACGAATTATCATTATAGCAGTTAAACAATGAAGAATCATTGAACCATTTGGGATGCTCCAATTTCCGCTATTAAGTAAATAACGAAGTTGAAAGCTTTGTCAAGTTGATTATTTAACATTTAATAAAACTTAGCTATTTTGTCAAGAATTACTGTAATAGAATAGACTTCATTTTAATGTATCTTTGGAAAGCACAAATACCATATTTCGCTTGAATTTAATAAAAAACTAAATATTCCCTGTAGACAGTAGAAGGTCCTACTACGTTTCCACAGGGCTCTTTGTCTTTTAGTCAATAGTAACTCAATTTTAGATGCAATGGCTTTTAATATTCTTGGTAATAACCGACAAACAGGAACAAATCGATATCATTATTATATTTTCCGTGAAGGCTTAGGGTACCTATATATAGAGTCTTCCTTTTCAATCACGAATAATCGGGGGCACTTGTAGTTCACCCTTCGGAAATTACCTAATGGAATTGTTACTTTGACTTAGACAATAAAAGCAAATCGCTAAAATTGCTGCGAAAATTTTGATGGACGTTAAATGAGTCGGAGAGGTAATCCTCGTTAATATTCGTCAAAATGCTTACATGAATCATAAATATATTCGATTTTATAATCGATATTTAGAATGAGTTTGGTAACGGGCTCACTGAAATCTGACAAAGACGGTCGTCCAATATTCTTAGCAAATATTAAACTTTTCAATAGAATACTTTCAAATGGTATAAGTTATATTTCTGATCTATTTGCTGTAAAGTTTTCCTAGCATACAAAAAGAAATCTTGGAAACATACCAAAATAGTATCGAAATATTAGGCAAATCAAGAATGATAGTATAATAAAAATTTCAGTTACCTAGAATATCGACATAAATTTAATCTGTTTCATTTATTTCATTTGTCGATTTATATGATGACAGAAAATTTTCAAAAACACTACCAAAGGCTCGAGCATTGAAATCGTTGAAGTTATTTTGAGACTTCTTATATCACTTCATTATATTGAGTAGGGCAACTTTTGGAAAAATTCCGGGAGATGGGGTATTGCTGATTTTCGAAGCTCAAAAGGGCTTCAAGGGGAGGGTATTGAAGCAAACGCCTCCTTTTCCTAAATTTTCGCTAATAAAAAAGTCGTCTTACTCAACATAATGAAGTAATATACGAGGTCTCAAAAAATCGGTTTTCGAATAATAATTTTAGGCCAAAGGACTATCATTCTCTGATATCTTCAGGCATATTAAGGCTCAATATGAACAGCGTGTTTTGAATTGGTATTTTATACAAACTCTTTTACATCATCGTACAATTTTTGTGGCCAGCAAGATATCCAGATCTTACCCCTTCAGGATTGAATATTTGGGGAAGGGCAAAAGATTTGATATATTCTTCAAAACGCAAGAAAGATAATTGGGATAGGATCGATGGATCGATATTGTTAGCACACTATCAAGTGAAACTATCGAGTTTCACATCGGACTGCAAGTTGAAAAACTTTTAAGGCACTACGTATGAAAATCAGCATGTACTTATTTTCCGTTATTCTGTGTTGGATAAGGCAGTGACAGTTTGTACCACGATGCAAGAAAATAATAAAAATATCATCAGAAACCTTCAAATAAGTATTTTCTTAAAATAATTAGGTCGGAATTTCTTGAATTCTTGATGTCAACAAACAAAACAAAATCACTGTTTGTGGTGTTGTCAAGACTCTTCTATCTACCTACAACCCTTAATTTACCAATTTTTAGGCTTCATTTAGCTGGAATTTCTTCAATCCTAGAGGCTACCTTAATTATTTAACTGATAACTAATTTGGATTCCGTTCTTGCTTTTTATAATAAAGTTTCAATATTGACGAAAGACAATAAATAAACGGCAAGCAATTCATAATTTTGCAGCATTTGAATAAAAATACTAGATCTTGACTTCTATGAGAGAAATTGGCTGGATTCAAATTATCAAATGGAAAAACAATTATTGTCATCACAAGGAAAGGTATTATATAATATAATTTCGGAGTCATCAGAAACTCGACAATATCTTCTATTTACTATTTTATACACCGTCCGCTAGAGATTTAGATTCCCGGCGGGGATATTCAACAGAAATACTATTAGAAGCGTATTCCCTTCCCCTTCATTTTCTTTCGAGCGATAGAGTCAATAGGCGTTACTCACTAAAATCAGTATAAAGCTGTGTGTACCTCTGAACTCTAAAGTATCAGGAAGGAGATTATGTTTACGTCGTTTCATTACATGCTAGAAATTATTTGCTGTAATAAATGTAACAAATAATGTCTTATCAAAAAGTAATTGCTGAAAAATATACTGTTAACTTCTAAGAAATAAGATAACAAAATTAAACTCTTAAAAGGATAAACATTACTTCTTCTTCCGCTGCTATCCATTAATGATCACTTCTGACCATTTTTCTTTAACTCTGGTGTAGTGAATTAATTCTCCTGTGGTTCTTATTCCTGTCCAATGATATTTCGTAGCCATGACATCATCTTTCTGCCTATACCCCTTCTGCCCTCCATTTTTCCTTCTATTAATAGTTGGAACTGGTACCTTTCATTGCGTAACACATGTCCCAGGTACGGTGTTCTCTTGCGTTTTATCGTGCCCAGCAATTCGCGTTCTCTTCTTATCGTCCTCAAAATTTCCAGATTGGTTTTTCTTGCTGTCCATGGGACTTTCAACATTCTTCGATAGATCCACATTTCAAATGTTTCCAGCCTATTTATTCATTGTGCTAACCATCAGTGTCCAGCTTTCTATACCATTCAACAGTACGGGCCATACGTAACATTTTGTGAATCTTATTCTGAGATTGAGGTCAAAGCCAGAGTTCGTAAAGACGTTTTTGAAACTTATGAATGCGCTTCTCGCTTTTTCTATCCGTCATTTAATTTCTACGACCGAAGACCAGTCTTCACATAACCAGATCCCCAGATTCCAGAGGTGAACTTTTTTACTCGTTCTATATCTTCGCTCTCGTATGAGAGTTTCGCATTCTTCCAATTTGCGGGTGATTTTTAGGAATTTGGTCTTTTTTATGTTGATGTTAATCTCAGTCTGTCGTGCATTCCAACTATGTCCAGGAGCTTTTGGAGTCCATTCATATTATCTGCCATCAAGACTGTCCTCTACATATCGTATATTGTGAATCCATGTGCCATTTACTTTGATGTCTAATTGTTGTTCTTCGAGAGCTTCTTGGAAAATGTTTTCAGAGTAAATGTTAAACAGGAGTGGGGAGAGGACACATCCCCGTCTTACAGTCTTAGGATTTTATGTGCGTTTGTAACTTCGTTGTCAGATATACCTGCAGAGGACTGGCTCCAGTACAAGTTTTCGATACAGCGTATGTCTTCTTGGTCTATGTCAAGTCGCCTCAGCATTTGAACGAGTTTATGATGTTACACTCTATCAAATGCTCTTTCGTAATCTATGAATCACTACATCTTTTCCCTACTTGCAACAGTTCTAAACCAACAGTTGGGTTGCGACCAGTGCCTCTCTCGTACCGAGACCTCTTCTAAATCCGAATTGGGAGGATCCAACAGCGCTTTCGCATTTTGTGGAAATTCTGTAGTGAATGACCTTCAGAAACACTTTCAGAGTGTGACTCATCAAGCTGATCAATCTGTGATCTTCACATCTTGTTGCGTTGTTCTTTTTTTGGGAGTGGTATAAAAAGATATGTAAGCCATTTGGATGGGAATAAACATTACAATGCATATATTCTGTACACATCTAACATATTGAGGTCTCCTTTGAGCCTTTGTCTTACATTGTTTCCCACAATCCGTTCTGGAATAATGGCATAGGTAGGTGATTTTGATTCATGAAATAATAATTCCTACTACTTAGCTCATACATCTTCTTTATAAGTTTATCTGAGGTCGTAAGCTATATAAGGATATCAAAATATTATGTGTATAGCATACAGATTCGATAAAATAGGCCTTGGTAAATTGATTGCATTTGTAGATAATATGTATATTTTACCCTAAGAGTGAGACGTAAATAAAGTAACCTATATAATTAAATACACAAGTACAATGAAGTTGATTGATAACTTATATACCAGAGAATGTGAGCTACATACCGAATCAATATTTGAGTAATATCAATATAAGATAGGGATCATTATCTAAATAGAAAATATTCATATCCGCCTATATGTTTGCCCGTCATTGAATAAACATTGTTTCTGATCCATTTATTTTTTCAGGTCATATTGAAATATAGATATCAAAATTATACAAATATACTTACAAGAATCAATTGGTAACTGAAATAATGATAGATGAGTGGTGCAATGACAGTACCATAATTACAAAACATCGTGTTATAACAAGTATGATATGCTGCAGTTTGAGAGATTTAATGAAATATAATAATTGATAATCCAAATATTGAGAAACTTTTCCAAATGTGTAAAACATAAGAAGTTGGTGTACTTGGCTAATATTTAACAGTCCTTCGAATCAAAGTTTATCCACTCGACACTTGTTTCGCCAACTAGATTAATACACTTACGGAAAAACTTTTTATTAAACTAATCGTAGAGAGTATATTTCATCATTTTTGAGATGTTAATTCATCATCAACGTTTGATTACAGTTTTAAAGTATTGCAACCGATCCTAGTTTCATTGCAGTGTTGGTTTAAATCACAGTTTTAATTTATCGTAGTCATATATAAAATATCAAACTCAACGTAATACTCACTCTTTTTTGTTATTTTTAGCAAATTCTCATGTTATTAGTTTAATGAATTATTGATGACTCAAACCATTATACATAAATTTCGTAATTTTGTTATTATCTCAACCAAATATTATGACATGTATCCCCAGTAATCAGAAAATTTATGATTCTATAAATATTATTATTTATTTTATTTGATTTTTCAATAGTGGTAATCGCTATGATATCTCATTGATTCAATTTAATATCAATAGGACATTTCTCAAGTTAACTTTGAGTCCTAAGTTTGTTATAATAAGAATCACAAAGTCAAAATAAGTCTGAATTGGTACAACAGTGGAAACAGTTTTGAGATCTCCTTAGATTTAATGAGCTAATCATAATACTTTATACTGACTGGGATTATATATATGGATTAAAAAGTCGTAGCTGAGTAAGTAGAGTACCACCCAATAGACCCGGGTTCGATTCCCGGCAAACACCGATAAGATTTTTCCGATACTCAGACTGCTCCGTGCTTCGGCTTGTTAAGCCGTCCTGGCTACATAACTAGTCGTGAGCTTGCGTCAGAGGCACTTGTGCGACCTGAAAACTCTAACATCAGATCTCGGTCAGAAGGTCATACGAACTTTACTTTTTTATATATGAATTCTGTTATAAATTTAAGGAATATGTATTTTTATATCTATAGATTAGACTCTTATCTAATAGAATAAATATATTCTGTCAAAATTAGAAAAAACTGAGACACAGATTAATTTTGGAAATGGCACTTAATATATTTGTTATGACAAGACAATTTGAATATCTTATTATGTTTGATAGACTTAACTCTGACTATTCTTGAAGTAAAAATTCTTTGGCCGAATCAGAGTGACTTTCATGGTTGCGTTTTGCCTTGTTTTCAGAATATTTTTCGATGCAGATGCAACAGAGATACAGCATGTGGTGTGAGAGGGCTGAGATGGAATGAAAGGGAGAATAATCCAGAATCTACGTGGAGTTGCCACATAAGACGTTCACTGCACACTCCACTCAGTACAATGTTATCTGGTGTTGCATACCATTTGCCTACTCTGGTTGTTCCTTTTGTCTTTCTTGGATAAAAAATCTGAGGTTCTATGTCATTAAATTTCATAATTGAAAATATCGGGTAGTTTCTTATATACCTACCTAGTAAAGGTAAGAATAATATACACCCGCTATTCTTAGCATTTTAGTTTTGAAAAAACTTACAAAGTATTCTATAAACGCCATAAACATGTGAACATTGAAACTCACAAATATTTTAACAAATATTACAAGCGCGGTGTTGCCGGCATGTACTTCTTTGATATATTGCACATGAACGTCGTATATATCTGATCACCCTTGTCTTCTTTTAATTGAAAACCATTTCACAATGGTTTAATACCATTTTCAGCTGAAAAATGCTAAAAATATCTGAAATTTATTTCTACCTTCACCACTTATATTTGTTATTGAAATTAATGACAAACAAGAAATTTTCAAATGATTAATTACGGAGAAATCGATGTTCAGATACATATATAGATAATAGTGAAATGGTATAAGATATATTTAAGGTTTTTTAGTTATTTAACCTGATAGCTAACTCTAAATCGGGTATACATTTCTGCAATAAATTTTCAATACTAATATGAGCCAAATGCATTCAAATTCATATACAATCAATGTCAGAAAAATTGGCGATATTTGCATTGCTTAAGTCAAATTATCAAATGAAAAACAATAATTCTCGTCGTAGGGATTTATTTATTATCCCCGAAACAAAAACTGGACGATATTTTGTAGATATCATATACACTGCTCACTACTTATACAAATTATAAGTACAATTTAAACGCAAACTTGGATTGAGTTAGATTCCCGACAAAGATGTCAAGTATTCAACTGAAATGAATAATTTTGGAATCATTCCCAGCCCTTTCATTTTTGTGCGTCAAAAATAAGTATAAATCTGAGAGTACTTTTGAATTATCAGGAAAGATATTTCTGTTTAAGTTGTTTCATAGCATACTAGAAAATGTTTGCTGTCATAAAAGTAACAAAAAATGTTTCTTTTTGTTGTAACAAAATTCTACAAAATAAAAAACTTAATGTAAACTTGTAAAATAAAAAAAAAATAACCCAAACGTAATTCTCATGTAACTGAGTAGATTTGGCTGAATTATGTTGCACAAAGGGGCATTTTTCTCCCTTAATTCATCGACATATTTCTAGCCCTCAAATTCTTATCGATAACAGTCTCTTTGTTAAAACGAAATGTAAAATTAATAGGAATTTTCTGGACTGACGGAATGGAAAAATTTGATTTTGGAGAAGCTGTAGATATTTAATACCAACGATATTAAATATCCCAATAATCCCAATATTCCTGTCCAAACAATAATTTCTAGCATGTAATGAAATATCCTAAAAAGAACCTCTCTCATGATAGGTTACATGCACTTGCTCTGGTTAATATTTTCAAACTCATCACTGAGCCTAGGCACTAGCCATTAGAAAGAACGTTGAATCTGCCGTTCGAAAGACGAGGAAGGGTAATGATTCTACAGTTGTTTCAGTTGACATCCTCGCCGAAATTCTGTTAACTGTAGGTACTGAACTTTTTGACTAGCTCGACTAACTTTCTAACTCATTATGTGAACATTTTATTCCGAATATTTTTTCTTGTTTATAAATTCAATTACGAAATGCATAGCGATTTGAACATTGCAAAGACTAAATTAGGAGCAACATATGTTTCCTATTTTAACATTTAATGTACAAATTGAATATATAAATTAAAAAAATATTAAATGTATTAAATTTGTATGCTTATTACTTTTAAAAATCTCTCTTCCTTGTAGAGTCGGTAAACAAGTTTCCTCTCGAATAAAAACATTTCAAACCTTCTGTGAAATATCATCAACAATAATTATATGCGTTATGAGTTATATCTAGCTACAGATCTGAAGGTTAATATCATGACAAGACTGCATGTATTCTGTAAAATTCACTTTTATCTTCTTACAAAAATATTGTAATAGGTAGGTACTCATAACTCCAATCTTGCTTAGCGAATTTATTCGTTGTCATGTTATAATAGTAAAAAGGTATCGAAAAATGCGTATTCTGATCTACCAAACTATATCTAACCTAACTGAACCTAATCAGATTGTTACTGAAACTTAAGAATGAAACATATAGATGCGTAAAGCCTGTATTTGATAGTTGTGGTTTGTTATAGTTCCAGATTTAATTACAAGCACAATACGATATATTGTAGCCATGCCATTGTGGAAATTGATACTGGGTCAAGGGATAACCATACAGACAATTACTGAATTGTCAACAATGGCAAATCGTCGTATTCGTGATGTAGGTAATAGCCTGAAATACATTCAGTCATAAATGAAATGTTGTGTTTGACCTAATCACGTTGATTAAGTTGTATACATGTAGCTTATAGGTCTTTTATTACCAGAACAAGGAGACGAACTTATCTTCAAAACACATGAAAATATCATTTCTTTGAATGAATTATATGTGTTGTATATAAAGTACATTTTATTGAGCTCATTCAATTCTATGCTTGTGATTCCAATGTAATACATGTTACTAGTTAATACTATTTAGTTCATCATCTAATAAAGTCGGCCTATTTTTTAGAAAAGCTAGAAGCTATCATCAATAACTTGTTCCTATTGTTTAATTATATGAATATTTTATATCAAAACCAGCAGAATGAGTGTGACCCTCGACGTACATACAAACAACTTCTCAGCAGATCAATAATTCAAATCACGAAATAAGGCAAGCGCGAGTGTGACAAATTTGAATAAAACCAGTCATAAGTCCATATCAGGCATGGTTCTCGAGATATTAGAGACGAGAACTAGCTACAAACGACAACACTAGAAACACACAGAAATCCTTGGAACAACCTCCTAATTCGACAAAAAATAGATTATTTCTTTCACATTGAATTCATACTGATAAATTAAAATATACCTCAAGACAAGTAAATTTTCTTCACTGAGGGTAACGTTCTATGGATACTTATATTGTAACAAACTTTAGAAAAAGATTAGATTACATTGTAGATGGAGTGACATTCTTAGTGCTACCCTACTGTGATATTTTGTGGTTCTCCATTTAATTATCGTTGAATTTCGAGATTTATCCTTATTATCAGCCTTATTAGCCTAAATAGATACTCTTTCATGTAGCTCTATGTCTTCGCTATTTTCCCGGAGAAGGTGATGCTCTATGCCTTCGCACACACAATGATGTGCACCGTGGTCCTCTTCTTCCTAGCAAAACCTACAGAGGTTGTCGTCTGTCAGATCGACATTATACATCTGCTTTTCAATTCAACGGAATACTATTATCTTGCGATAATTTATTCTTTTTATGTTACAGAGACAAGCAAACAATGGTCATATCACATTTTTTCGTGAGACGAAGCGTTTGGCCATAATAGTAGTAAACAACTAGAAAATATGAAAATTAAATTATGCATAACATTCTTCCTGCTTTTTCTTAGAAATGAGCATTACAGCAGATATCTAAGCAATTCTGAGACCATACTATAGAAAAGTGAGCTTTGTTTTTAGCAAAACAGTCGTGTTCAGTTCACGTTTATCGACAATTGCCTAGCAATTAATGCTAGCATGATGGTCATTCTGTGTCGTAGGCGAGCGGTATCGATAACATACAAAAATATAAAGACATCAACAAACTCGTTCCCGAGATAAGCTTGGCACAATTAGCCAGATAGACAGACACAATGAGAACAATGGTGAAAATATGTTGAAATCCGGGAAGTTTGCAACGTAAACATCTGTTGAAAACCGGACATCGAAAACTTTACACGATTACAATACCTACTCTCCTTACATACCTAGCTACTAGGCTAGCAGTAGGAAAGTGAATATTGCTTTATTAAAAAATCCCACATCCCAGGTATGAAACAATTAAAAATATTTCCAATCTCATTTAAATATTTGATTATTCAGATTTGCCTTAGTCTGTCACCGACTGATTTTTGTACCAAATTTAATTATGACGGTCAAAATATGATTTTTTAATTCTACTATTTTTTGTATTAATAAAGAAATGCATAATGATATTTTTCAAAGACTAATCAGCTTATTGCTATGTAAGTAAGTGTCGATTAAAGGTAGTACCATGTAGCTAGCATTTTTCGTTTTCGATATAATATATATCAGAAAAATCATTACCTATACCGTACAGCGAACACAAAAATACTGTAACACAGACATTTTGCTAAAAATAATTTTATATGACTCTGGGTACATGGATATTTGTCAAAACAAATTCTGAAAATTAGATCCATTACAATAACTTCCAATTAGGGGAAGTTGATAAACTAGAATTTGGTGCATATTTCGGATGAAATATAAAACTGAGTTTCTCTTGGTTCAATACCTTATGAAATGTGTTCCATTCATTCTCCTCTAAACTGTCAATAGCAATTGTCATATTTTACCCATGCTACTGATGAAACAATTTCACTAGAAAAAAATCAATATTCAACGAAATTTGCGCACTAATTAAGTTACACGGGTGAATTCCAGATACCCACATGAAAAACGCACACGTATAAATGTATGGGTATGTCAGGAAATAATAATTAGACTCGTCCTCTCTAAAATCAATTTAATACATAAATATAACTTTGGATATAGAAGCTGTCCACAATATTGACTGATGTGTTGAATCATAATAAATAACTTACAAAAAAACAAGGACCGACTTCAGTAGATGTTGCACTAGAAAGTATGAAATAACAACAAGTTGATACAAAGCTGATACGCCAAATTTTTGACCGACGAACCAAAACGGAGGAGCTATACAATTCGACGGTCTGCTTTTTTGTTTGTGCGTGCGTTGTATATAGTATATAGTAAACATACCATAAACATTTGAAAGATCAGACTAGAGAAATGGTCACATATTCGTAAAAACTCAAATCCGAAATCTGCCTCCCCTTAAAAACACCCCAGAAGTGGGTGAAGGTGGCAGTTTTTCCAGAAAATCAAAAATATAATTAGAGACAGGACAATGTCCGGAAACGTTTAAATTGGACATTTTTTTAGAAGAGTTACGGTTTTCGAGTTACGGTGATGTTAAAATCACAAACATGTGTATTTTCGCTATATGGAGGGGGTAATTTCTTTCGAAAATTGAAAATCTGAGGGAACTCTATGAAAGATCAGATTATTTGTAATTTGTAGCAACATTAATAATGAACATTTTTTCCTTAGAGTTACGGTTTTCGAGTTACAGATATGGTAAAATGGTTAAATCTAAAATACTTAAGTATGCGTATTACCTCCGCGATGTTCTGAGATCTTTACATAATAAAACGTACAAGCAAAGTATATACGTAGGTAATAGGATAAGTACTATTTTCTTTGGTATTAGTGAACGTTCAACGATTTTCGTGACTAATGTTACCCCCTACACTCAAAAGCGTGAAATAAATATTTTTTAACAAAAAAATGGACCGACGTTATTAGTTGGTGCACTGAAAAACCAAAAATTATATTAATTCTATTGGTTCAATCTAACTGCAACTTTATTTCAATATAAAGAAATATATCATCAGTTATTTTATAAAAGTTATCTTATCTCAGAAATTCAAATATTAATGGGAATGCAATTACTTCATTTCTATAATATTATTAATAATAATAATAATATGGACTTTATTTGCCAATGCAGGGCGAAGTCTAGCTTCTACAGCTTTTATATTGATAAGCAACTTTATTAGATATAAATATATTTTATATTATTAGCAGCTCTTTCTGGATGCCTTTTTGACTTTCTCGGACCACTACACTACTCTTAGATTTAGTCAGAATTTTTCAAGTACCAATGTTTTAAGGAATCGTATGTTCACAAGATACTTTTCTGGCATTCAAAGGGATAAGCTTTATGAAACACTGAAAATTTGAATTTGGGCCAATCTCTCAATTTACATTTTTTAATTAAAAATGAACTATTCAAATCTGCACACGTTTACTATGTAAACCGAGGTTACATACATAAAAAAATAAATATAAAGTCGAATGTTTACCTCCTTATATTGGGAAGTTGGTCAAAATTTCTTTTGTAAAGTTGAGAATTTACGCAAATTTTCCATTTTGCACAATAAAAGCTTAAGCTGATTTACCATTGCCTTTCTGTTATTTGCGATTGGGATTTAATTAATATCTTTCGAAAATATTTTATGTGCTTTATGAGTTTACAATTAATACCATAATAATTTTAGGTTTAACTGATTCTTTTTGAGTTTTTTCATTTATTCAAAGTTCTCTCGATTTCTCATATCTTTTGTTTTTTAAATATTTTCAAGATTCACGATTTTTATTTTTACCAACTATTGCCATGAAAAATGTATGTCATTTATATGAATTGATGCTAAATTAGATTGACTATATATAGCTTTCTAAAATTCAGTATATCATTCAAAGTTTCACGTCCACGTTCCAAATCTAATATTTGGGTACAAGCTCTCATTCGTTATTGCTTGCAAATTAATCGGTTCACTTCTTAAAAACTTCGACTTATTCAATGAATCATCAACAAAATTACCTTTTCAAATTAAATAGTAATTTCATAGTCATGCTGTTAACGCTACATATTATAGATTATATTAATATTTTCAACATATTTTTCATTATTCGTTTCTCATAGTAAACGTGCATCGTTTTTATGTTTTTTTTTTCATGTGACCATGTGAAAGGGGATGGCTGAGAAATGTTGAAATTTTCAGAGTTTGATCAAGCTTACATTCATCGCGAAAGCCCTTAGAATGCTAGATTTTTTTTAAGCTGATATTTTTTTGATAAATCTAACGGTTTTGTAGCTAAGAATCTGAGACGGAAAACATAATGCGAAATATTGCCACTGAAATAATTGCACTTTTGTATAGGTAATCACGACTACTGTGTGACATTCTATTTAATTTTATTAGTGATCTACGACTTTTGCATGCTACCATTTTTTTATTTCAGTAGGTAAGTATAGGCTCAATATAACCTACTGATGCCAAAGTATCCTACAACCTCTTGGCCTTTATTACATCAGAAATGTCATATAATGCATTATTCATTTCTTATCCAGTATTTAATATTATATGGAAATATATTCTGTAAATTTTGTTCGTTCTACTCGTGACAAATGACGTGAAAAGTTCAAACCTTCTGTTCCATTTTTTATCAATCTTCTTCTCAAACTTGTTTCCAAATTCTATGTTATATTAGCAATTTAGTTAATTCAGCAATCAAAAAGTAAAACATAAATTAAACATTGAGCATTTCCGAATTATTATTAGGTACTCTAGTTGATTTTAAACCAGTGGACCTGGCAGACGTCCTATTCAAACTTCAATAAATATGTTTGCGATGGTTTTGTAAATAGGTGGAAAACAATTGGAAGTGTACATACGAAGTAGTATTGGAAAAAAAATTCTGAATGATTGCTTCTATTACCGAATTCTATCGTGTGCTGCTTCTGGAATGTATGAGTGATTGTCCTGGAATGTGATTCACTTGGAACCATGGAGTTTTATACCAAAATTGTCTCATTTAAATTAAATCGGAGTTTGTTATCAAACAACGGTATTTTATTTAAATTTAGATTATGATTTCAAGATCGATGCTTAAGTGAACAATCCAAACGATAATGTTTTGTTTCTATTGGTTTGCTGCTGGTTTCATACCAATCTCTATTCACTATTTAAGGAGACACGACATATGTATTAATGCTTTTATGATCAAATAAATTGTGTATAATGAGGCTATAAGTTGATAGTTACAATTTTATAGGAAAATTGTATGTTCTTCTTTTTAGAGCATTTAAATAAAAGCTTTTTATAAAAAAGTTTTTTCCTTTGAATTTATTTTTTACATTTTAGTTATTGCTGGCTAGGTTTCTGACTTCAAAAGCCCGCCATATTGGATTAAGAGGGATGTCAGAATATTTTTCTAATTATTCTTGGCAAGTCCTTTCATTTGAATCCCCATATTGCAGAAGTGCATAAAAATAACTATTACGCCATATTGGATGATCCGCCATATTGGATTTAGAATGACGTCACATTATTTTTCGAGTTACTCAAAACAAGACCTTTTATTTGATACCCATATTGCAGAAGTGCATAAAAAATAATCTTTCCGCCATCTTGAATGTTCCGCCATATCGGATTTAGAATGACGTCACATTATTTTTCGAGTTACTCTCAACAAGCCCTTTCATTTGATACCCATGTTGTAGAACTGCATAAAAAATAACTATTCTGCCATCTTGGAGGGTCCGCCATATTGGATTTAGAAAAACGTCACTAGCTTATCGTGTATTGTCATCCAAACGAAACATGTATAATAAATTTCAGCTCAATCGGTTCAAGATATCTGCTTCAAAATTGAGTAGCAAGATTCCACCCGAACGAATATACATACATTGAAAGTTAAATGAAAACTTGTAACATTGAATTACTTGAGTCATTCAGTCGGTTCAGCTGTTCTCAAGTGATGCGCTGACCAACATAAGATCAACGTGTTGTTGTTGTTGTTTATCTTTTCGTCTATCTCTTTTTGTGTCTGTCACAGCTATATTTAGGTCACCCCATTAGAGTCAAAGCCATAAATAAAGTGGGTAAATTTTGTGGAACAATTTTAAAGATAAAGAGAAACAATTTCTTCAAGTGGATCATGTGACAAATTAAATAAAAGGGATCTTTATTTGTAGTTCAAATACATTTTTTTAATAACAAAATACTGTTTAGAAGATAATGATGAGGAGAATCGACCGTTCCCTTATTTCTGAAAGTAATAAGCGTGAAATTTTGAAAAATATACAGAATTTACAGAATAACATATGCTATAATTCTGATTACGGAGCAAGCCCGTCTAGCACTTGACCGATTTGTTTTCATATAAAAACTAATCATTAAGGTACAATAATAATTTAACTGAAGAAACATGAAATGAGATTATAAGTTTTCCTTTGCCAGTGGCATGTACCGAATCCATCATATACAAAAAACTTCAACTTAGAGATCACAAACTTGGAGCGCTAGTGTAAAGCCTCTTATATGCCGTTTCCAGCTGCTACTCTTCTGGATTCTTGTAAACATACGATTTTGCAATCGCAGCTGTTGTATCTCTCTACGTCTCTAGCTTCATGTATGGTGACTTGAATCTTATTTGCATGAATAAATATTCTTTGTTAAGCCACAAAATGCCTGATATTGAATTATCAATAAGGTTTATTTCGAGTTTAGACATTATTATATGGGTATAAAAACGTTAACTTTAGGAAATCATTCTTAAATATTGTGTTAAGTCTTCAGCCATTCATAGGAAACTATAGAGCTTATTTTTTTAATATTAACGTCCTTTATCGGATGCTTACAGAGTAGCCCCCTCTACTATGTATAAAAATTAAAATGTCTTTTTTTCTCAGTTAAAGTACCTAATTCAGTTTTAGGACACTTAAATTACTTGAAAAAACACTAATATCCCATAAAATTTGAAAACTTTTCATATTAGATGAGTGTATATAATTACTTTTTCCTAACTTGATCACCAGGTAAGATGTGTTTCATATATAACTGTGAGAATGTCCATGGAATAAAATAATAATTTCTTCGTTGACCAATAAAATGTGGAAGTAATTAACTCCAGCAATATCTTGTGATACTGCTTAACTCTTGAAGCTTGAATCAAAGATCCTCATAGTTCTGAGTTATTTTGAAGTGGTCGCTAGTGTGATTGACTTACTGAAGATATTTTCTAAACCAGAATCTTAACGTCTTTCTTGCGGTTGTTATTAAAGTATAAGTTATAGTCTATTTAAATAAGCAATGTGATCTCGTCATCAGCTTGTGTTCATTCAAAAACATTTAAACACTATCTGGTTAATTAAATGGAATACTTATATTTCGAATATCAGAGTTTAAAATCGGCCTTGGTATAGTTAATTTCATAGACTGGTAAGAAAATAATACCACTAGCTGGTTTATAGATTTCCTCTTCTGCTAGGTATATCCTCACTTCTTATATTTTATTGCTTGAACTTGAATTTTAAGGTACTGGCTCCAATCGGAATCACCCTAAAAATACTCAAGATCAACAATAGTTTTGACGTGTTGACATATTAGAATATCAGATAATGAGAATTCAACCTTGTTTTTACCTGTAAATATAAATGAAAGAATAAGCAAAAATTAGTATTGGAAGGGCGAAGCAAATGTATTAAAATTAAAATGTACAGAACGAACATGTTGAAATGGCGAAAGAGTGATAAAGCTGCATGTGGCGAACACGCGAAGGCCCTCTGGAGACTTCCGGCACGATTCGGATCGCCCAGCACAACTTCCATTTGTCCGTCGCCAACGACTGATTTATGTTGCAAGCTTTCTGTTCTCTTGTCTCTGGGAGGAGGAGAATGGCGCAAAAGGATTTCCGTGTCGCTCTAACGGTCCAAAGTTAGAGAGAATGTTCGTTCGAATTGTAGATACGACCAACAGCCTCCTAAAATATAAGCAGTCATTATTATTGAATTATTTTGAGTTATCTTGCGGTTAGGGAATACGAGAAAATTTGTTAAGGAAAATAACCGCCAGCAGAGATTTGTATTATTTTTAGAATTATGCAAAAACAAGGGTTTGAGGGACTCGTGAAGCAATGTATTATAATCTATTAAAACATATTTTTCATCTTCCCAGTAGGCACTTATTATGATAGATCAAAATAATTAAGCATTAATAAGTTAACAAGGATTCCATCGATTAGGTATGTGCCTTTATGGTTTTAAAAATATGCTATGAATTGATTTTCGTACTGTGGTAAAATTTGTCACAGAAAACAGTCACCTCAGAATCAAATGGAGTTATTGGTAAGGTTTTTGGAATTGCTGCATACCGAACACTTAAAAAATCTAGATAGTTATTATGTGGTTCAACCAAACCTAGTAAGTAGTACCTATGTAGCGTAACTTTATGCTTAAAGACATTATGTTAATGAATCCAATCATTCTAAGCTCGCATTAAACTCTTAAACACATCCGTAAATACCAAAGTTTCACCTTAGTTATATCTCTCACATAGTATAATTTCTTCCACTAAACACAACAGACCCAAATATTAATTGATTCTCTCAAACATCCTGTAGTCAGTAGCTTACTTGTCTTGCTCTTCCCGTATACAGTTGTAGAATTTCCCCTTCATATTGTTGCACCTCGTGCGATATCAACCACTATGATCGTAAAGCAGTCTTTTACAATATATATAAATATTATTTCGGAAAAAATACTTTATTTTATTCACGTTAGAGATAACAAATCTGGACCTTTCAACATAATACTGTTAATAACTTCACATCTAGAAATTTAGTTGTTATTTCATAAAAGGATCAAGAAATTGAGTTTAATGTTAATCTAACTCAATTATAGTACAATAACAAAATACTCAAGTTTTTGAATCCGACACGTGCTTCTTCAACAAGGTTGGTATCTTCAAACAGTCGAGTAGTTACAAACAAAGCCTGAGTTTTGGTGTGCAATGTTGGTGATTCATGGTTCACTCAGCATTGATGTTTTATTTTTATTTATTTTAACAATTCTGTAACATTAAAACGTCAACTTTTTGATTAGTAATTAATAAGTGGAGTGGACACGACCATTGTGACTAATCGGCCTCGGAAAACTGAATGTTATTGACATTGCTTTATTGGATAACCAATCAATGAACAAACATTCCATTCACAATATTAAGTTACTAGCTGCTTTACCCGGCACGTCCTGGGCAAACACTTTCGTAGATTGTGCTACGAAAACATAAAGTCATTAAACGTCTTGAGTATGGAACCCTTCTATGAGATCTACTCGCACGTAAAACCAGTCCAAACACCAACCCAGATCAATCCACAGATATGCACCAGGAGAGAACAGCATGATAATTTGTCCTACATATGTCTTAAGGATTTTCCGGTATGGAATCCTCCTACTTTAAATTCCAGTCGCACTGACAGAATCTCACAAAATAGTCCTGTGACTTACTACACACAAATATATATCGAAAAATTCACGAAAATTCAGCCATAGAGCTCAGAGATAATTCATTGGGAATTACAGATATGGAACCCTCAATCGAGGAGGCCCAGACACATATAAAATATAGCCCATGTCACCCGCACAAATACAAAAAAATCAATAATTTGTTTTATCGATATCGGATAAGTGGTTTATGAGATTTTGTGGTCGTACCAAAAGTCGTTACTCGTAATGTCTTAAGGATTTTCCGATATGGAACCCTCCACCTTTAAATTCCAGTCGCACTGACAGACTCTCACAAAACAGTCCAGTGACATACTACACACGAATATATACCGAAAAATCCACGAGAATTCAGCCGTAGAGCTCAGAGATAGTTTTTTGGGAATTACAGATATGGAACCGTCAACCTAGGAGGCCCAGACACACTTAAAATATAGCCTATGTCACCCGCGCAAATATAGAAAATTCAATACAAAAAAATATCGAAATCGGATAAGTAGTTTGAGGAAAGAGCGTAACTGAAAGGGTTCTTGTTACGTACCTACCCAAAAAATCAAATGCTGCTCGTTATCCAGCACATCACTTATGAACAACAAGACCGGTTCGGCTAATTGTTGACCGACGAACCCCGAACGGAGGAGGTATACAATTCGACTGTCTGCTTTTTTTTGTTTGTTCGGGCCTTGTATATAGTGTAACGTTTAACCCTTTGCTAAACGTTATGGGGTGAGTTACTTGCGTAATACTCAAAGTTCGCAGATTGCTTCCAATGATTTATTTTCAAACACACTGTACACGGCTTTCTGTTGTAGTACAACTGTCACTACTTGTCACTTTGACTATCGCGTTCCAACTACCTCCGACTTATGTCTCCAATTGACTGCTATAATAAACTGGCTCTGTCCCATGATCGACACGGCTTTATATACCTGAATCATGACATGACATTCATCGAGAATGTTCTATGAATATCTAGATGCACATAATAATGTTCTAGAGCCTTGTCAAACTGACAATAGTATGACAAATTGTACCTCACATATAGTTTCTGGAAGGATCGAGAATAACTCTATCAACTCTAGAAGTGAATAATGAACTATAACATGAAACAACTATGGCAAACAAGGTATTAGAAATGGTAATAGTCTAGTTTAGGGGCTTTTGCTATAAAAGCCCTAAAAAATCAAATGTTACTAAAAATACATATATGGTAACATAACTTTTAATAAAATTGAGGCGGAAGACGCTATTTTTAATGATTTATTACAAAAAATAGCAAAATATGGTGGTTTTGGTACTTACGACTTTTAGCAGAAATTTTCAATTTGGAATTTTCTTTTCAATCCCAAATAGTATATAACCATCCTTGTATTTTATTTAATACTAAAATAGTTCAAAATAAGCAAGAATATGCGTGAAAATATAAAATATAAGTTCACAAAAAAGTGAAGTAAAACGAATTGACGGTTGTCTTATGTAGTACATCCTGAACTACCAAGTTCTATTAATATCAATGTTGCCAACTCTGTCAGTATAACTTTTGTACTATGAAATACTCTGTCAGTATAACTTTTGTACTATGAAATTATTTTATAAATATGTATTCTATGATTTGAATTTCATTTCCAATAATACTTGCTTTAGAAAAGTTAACAACAATAACAACAGAATTTAGTATATTATACGAATTTGTCTTGTATAGTTTAACGTTTTCTAAAATGACAAGTACTGAGCTCTTCTTTCTTTCTCAATATCTTGTCGTAAAGCAATCAATGAATTCATATTTTCAAAAGCCTGAAGACAAAACTCGTCACCTTCAGCATCAAAAGTTGTCATGATATGTATCGTATTTTTGCTCTAAAGCAAGTATTTATGAAAAATTCATTTTTAGTAAATTTTAAACATAGAACTAAACCTTCAGACATTTAAAATCTTACTACTTAGTTTATGCTTTCGTTATCGAATATTTTTAAAGATGTTCAATAGTTCAATATCATAAACATAGTTTTGACAACGTTGGAATAGTCGAATATCAATGCTGTTAACGTCAAGTCGTGTCGTCAAACATACTACATAAATCAACCGTCAATCCTTTTTATGTGAACTTATATTTACTATTTTCACGCATATTTTTGCTTATTTTAAACAATTTTAGTAGTAAATAGAATACAAGGATGGTTACATACCATTTGGGATTGAAAAGAAAATTCCAAATCGAAAATTTCTGCTAAAAGACGTAAGTACCAAAACCACCATATTTTGCTATTTTTGTAATAAATCATTAAAAATAGCGTCTTCCGCCTCAATTTTATTAAAAGTTATGTTACCATATATGTATTTTTACTAACATTTGATTTTTTAGGGCTTTTATAGCAAAAGCCCCTAAACTAGACTATTACCTTAGAAATAAATAACTAATAAACGAATAACAACCGTAAGTACATGACTACCTATCAACGTTACAATAGTAAACGTACTCCGATTTTGATTAATTTGAAAGATGAGGCTAGAGAAATGGTTCCATAGTCATAAAATCAAATCCGAAATCCCCTTCCCTCCGAAAACCGCCCCCGAAGGGGGTGTAGGGGCAAATTTTTTCGAAAATCGAAAATATGATTTGGTATAATTAAAGATAGGACAATATCCGGAAACGTTTAAATTGAACATTTTTATGTTAAATATGTATTTTTGCTATGTGGAGGGCGATTTCTTTCAAAAATTGAAAATCTTTCTATGCTACATGAACGACATAATTATTTGTAGCAACATTTATAATGAACATTTTTTCCTTAGAGTTACGGTTTTCGAGTTAAATCGGTGTTAAAATGGTAACATGTAAAATATTTAAGCGTATTTCCGCAGCAATGCTTTGAGATCTCAATAATAATAACTACAAGCAAAGAATATACGTGGGTAATAGGATAAGTATAGGTATTAGTGAACGTTCAACGATTTTCGTGACTAATATTACACTCAAAAGTGTGAAATAAATATTTTTTACAAAAAATTGGAGCGACGTTATTAGTTGATGCACTGAAAAGTATAAAATAATATTAATTCTATTGGTGCTGCTGTGAAGTTGGTGCCAAAAGTTATCAATCTAACTGCAACTGCGCAACTTCAAAAGTAACAGCACCAATAAAATTAATATTATTTTATACTTTTCAGTGCATCAACTAATAACGTCGGTCCAATTTTTTGTAAAATATATTTATTAAACGGTCCTAATAAGATTATAAGGGGAATTTTTTTTATTGTATACTAAAATTGGTAAATCAAGAAAAACTGAAATTGCTTTTTTCGATGGGATTTTTTATGAATTCAAGTTAATCATCATCAATCTAATCAACCAATGATAACAACGATGGATATGGTCTTAGCAAAGGATTATAACAAAGTACTTTTGTATGAAAATTCGGATATATTTAAAAAATCAGAGTTTTGTATTTAATCTCCATCGTAATTGCCCATATGATTCGTGTTTTATTTATTTGCTTTTGTGTTCGCCATCTGTTCAACAAATATTTTTTTATTATTATATATTATATATATTATTTATTATTTTCCTCATTCATTCATAAAACGATCAAAAATTTGGTCAGGAGGACCGCTAGTTTTAAATAAATATACCACTATCTATCACGCATCCTGATTCAGTTGAATAGCAATAGGAGGTATGTGGTATATCTACGAAAATAATCAACATTTGGGTAGCTGTTCCATATAATAATACTACTCATAATAAATATTGATGGTCAGAACACTGATATTGGATTTGGAATATTGCCAAATAGCCCCGTTCACCGAATTTATGACCCACTTTTATGCAAAATTTATTATATTTCACGATCAATAAATCTTCCTGATGAAATGTATCTATATGTATAGGTATTTTTCATGATGTCTATAACCATCATTATGGAGTCTATAGTAGTTGTCCTTATGGATAATTTGCACTGTCAATGAGGCGAGAAGATCAAAAGAGATATCTAAATCTTCAAAAACAACTCGAACTTTGTAGGCATGAGATATGACCTATCATAATCACAGAGCTCTTTAGGTAATTGACATGTAAACATTGTGAAGCTTTTGCAACAGACGCTTTTATTGAATTTGTAATTTAAAAACCTTATCATAGACATGCAAATGAAATATAATATTGCTTATAAATCATTCAGCAATTCCTATGCAATTTTATATGACAATATTTATTCTATATCCTATACCTTAAAAATAACAACTATTTAATAGTTTTAATCCAGAGATTTTTTTTAAATGAATAGAAAGAAAATAACATCAATTCAATTGGTCATATCGGCAATAAGATTCTGATATTACTTTAAACCTTTATAATGATCCACCACAAAGCACCAGTTGACAAAAAAATTCGATTTTATGATACTTTTTTTACTGATTTAACGATTTAACAGAATATGATACACCTCTGGTGTCTGGCCATCAAAGCCTATTTTCTCCAAATCTACTGAACGAAAACATTTGAAATTTGGTTTATGATAGCAGGGTTAGGTTAACGACAACACGGACGTTAATAAACGAATTTTGATTATGGGATTTAATTTTGTGAAGCAAATTAACTAGAAGAAAAGCAATATGCTTATAAACGGATGCATAGTAATCTCTTCAAGTATTAATATACAGGGTGGTCCGCATTATAATGGAGAAACTTTAACAGCATATTCAGCAGATAAAAATACCTAATTAAAAAAGTTCATATAAACTTATATATAGATACGGGATGTTGAAATATAGCGAAGAAAATCGTTTTTTCTTATTTTTAAAGAAACTGTTCAAATTTAGTAGGTATTATAGCCACTTAAGAACAAATCTATAGCATGATAAACACTTATTTTTGTTTTACCAGTGGCGTTCGTGAAACCGTTTTAATTATTTTAAATAATAAAAAAATATACGCCAATGCTTTATCGCAATTTTTTTATAAATATTTTTGTTTGCATGTGCACCTAATATCTTAGGTTTGTAAATGTGATGTAAAAAATTGGTAAAAGCATTTATCTATGACTTCCCTCGAAAAACCACCCCGCTTCGAGATGGAAACAACCTCGTTTTTATGTTGACACTTAATATTTTGGACACCCTGTATATATGATTAACGAAACCCTTACATTGCGTCGCCGGTAGTCCTTCAATATGCATACCGAAATTCGTTGTCCTAGGTCAAGCCGTTATTGAGCTACAATGCCAACAGACAATAGACAGACTACAGACAGACAGACAGACAGACCGACGGACTTGAGATACCATGATTTTCGTGATCTAGGAACCCCAAAACGTAAATATCAGCAAAAATCTCGAGGTCGATTTTTTATGTGGATACAATACTTCCCTTATTGAGGGAATTAAAACGAATTGAAATAGCGCGAATGATCTTAATTTAAATTGCAAACCTTAGATATTATGTGCTCATTCAAACAAAAAAAAAGCAAAAAACAAGTGTTTATCATGCTATAATTTTGTTCTTGAGTGGCAATAATACCTACTAATTTTGAAAGCAAAATCTAGAAGAGTTTCTTTAATAAATATTTTTTACAAAAAATTGGACCGACGTTATTAGTCGGTGCACTAAAAAATATAAAATAATATTAATTCTATTGGTGCTGTTACCACAGCTTATTCAATGAATAAGCTGTGCTGTTACTTTTGCAGTTGTGCAATTGCAGTTAGATTGATAACTTTTGGCACCAAGTTCACAAGTACCAGCACAAATAGAATTAATATTATTTTATATTTTTCAGTGCACCAACTAATAACGTCCGTCGCAATATTTCAACACCCCGTATCTCTAAAATGAAGCATTTTTGGCGATAAGTTTGTATGAACTTTTTTAATTATTTTTATCTGCTGAATGCGCTGTTAAAGTTTCTCCATTATAATTGGACCACCCTGTATAGATGATATTTTCAAAATTATAAAATAAACGTCTTAGAAGACATTAAGGAAATACAATATATATACAATATATATAAAGAGTTTGTGAAATTAAAAAAAACAGTTATGAGTTATGAGAAAATCTCGAGTAGTACAGAACTCTTTACACGCGAACCAGACTTGCACTTGACCATTTTTAGGTAAATTTCTTATAGAAATGTACCTATTGCGATCGTTCACACTTTTGAATTTCGAAAAAATTTCAACGGCATGTTGTTATATGTCTATAAGTTAGTCCAAAAAAACAATTGGTTCAAAAGATTATATATATATATATATATATATATATATATATATATATATATATATATATATATATATATATATATATATATATATATATATATATATATATATATATATATATATATATATATATATATATATATATATATATATATATATATATATATATATATATATATATATATATATATATGGGATATTACGAAATTTGTTAACACGATAGAGGTCGCAGTTTTGAAGTGATCTAGTTCAAATTTGCTACAAAAATCAATCTCTCAAATATCTCGGTCGAGTTCCTTATTGGGCAATATCGAGTAGGTAGTTTCAAAATGGCGACCGTTCAAACATTTAAAAAAATCATCAAAAAAGAGCCGTAGTGTAAATATCATCAAAAATAATTTTATGTTATAGATATAATCAGTACCTACAACTTTTGTTCAAAGCAATTTTTCATAAAATACACAGGTAAAAAAATAAAAATTAATAAAGAAAAATAACAAATATTGATAAAACATGAACACTCAATATAAATTTGATGTAATTGTACATTTTCTGGAGATCTTAATATAGACCCTGATTAAAAAAATATATAGTATATTTATTGAAAAGAAATAGGCGAAAAAAAAATTCTGCCTTGAAGTGGCACTCGAACCCTGTCTGCTTTATATTCAACAGCCAAAACAAAAACCTCTAACCGCAAAGCTAAGACACATACGACAATTTTATGTAATAACATTATACCAATGAAAAGGTTGTTCAAATTTCACTTCAATGAATTTTGAAAAACTACAGGCCATCGGGATTTTTTTATATGAAACAAACTACCAGCAGAGAGAAGATTTATTATATGCTCTCTCTGCTGAAAGGTAGATACATTTCTAAATCCGAAAATTCTCGCAAGGTCTCGATGTTTTTTTGACCGACTTAAAAAAGGAGGAGGCATACAATTCGGTTGTATGTGCCTTTTTTTATGTATGGCTGTTCGCGCGTTTTGCATAATAAATGTGCTCCGATTTTGATGATCTCTTATTAATTTGAAAAAGGAGAATTGAGAAATGGTCCAATTTTTAGAAAAACTCATATAAGAAATCTCCTATTTTTCGCGATAGTCGAAAATCTGAGAGCGCAAAATTAAAGATGCGACCATATCCAGACATGTTTAAATTGAACATTTTTTCAAAGGAGCTACCGTTTTCGCGTTACAGTAGTGGTAAGTCCGAAATATGTGAATTTCCAACGTGATGTTTTGAGACCTCTGAACAACAACAAGACAAGCTTTAGAATAAGTACTATCTTTTCAGTTATCAGTGAACGTTCAACGATTTTCATGACTAATGTTACACTCAAAAGTGTGAAATAAATATAAAAAAAAATTGGACCGACTTTATTAGCTGATGCACTGTAAAAAACAAAATAATATTAATTCTATCGGTGCTGGTACTTTTGGAGTTGGTGCCTACAAGTAACTATTGCAATTGAGGTTGGATAAAAGACTTTCTGCCCCAACGGTTTTCGATTTACAGCGGTGGTAAAGTCTGAAATATGTGTATTTCCGCCGCAATGTTTTGAATAATAAGAAGTACAAGCATTTAATATACGTAATAGTATAGGTACTATCTTCATGGTATTAGTGAACGTTCAAGGACTAATGGTACACTCAAAACTGTGATATAAATATTTTTTACCAAAAATTGGACCGACTTTATTAGTTGGTGCACTGAAAAATACAATATAATATTGATTCTATTGGTGCTGGTACTTCTGAAGATGGTACCAAAAGTCTTCTATCTAAATGCATTTGCACATCTTCAAAAGTACCAGTACCAATAGGATTAATATTATTTTATATTTTTGAGTGCACCAACTAATAAAATCAGTCTAATTTTTGGTAAAAGATAATTTCTATGCGTTGTGTGTAGAGTAATTGAAATGTTTGTGTTCGGCGGATAAATTAAAAGAAATAATGTTAAAGTCTAAGGATTATGAGAAAGGACTAAGTTTGACTTTTGGTGTCTAAGTAAGTTAATTATTTTTTGGTAGGCTAACAACCTACTTATAGGCACTACGATACCTTAAGGTTATTACCCACGGGCAGTAGGTTTGGTTAAACCACTGATAACTTAATGGAATCTTAAATTGTTGTGAAGGCCATAAATATTAGGTATATACTAGGTCGACTAGGCCCAATAATTCGAGCTTGGTTTTTATACAACTGATTAATGTACAAATTGGGATACAATAATGTATATCATTTCATAAATCCGGGCATTCCTCTAATTAACAGATTTGGATGAAAACACATGTTCCATTTTATATTTTCCAATTTAATGCTATTTAGTAGGAATACCATAGCTTAATTGCCTTCGTGTTTGACGTCTAGCTTTATCATGTAGGTATATTGCAAAAAAATCTGGTACAACTCAAATAGAATATTCATTTAGCTGGCAAAGCTGAAAAAAGTACAACATTATCCAACTCTGCCTTTCATTTTCAAATAGAACATGATGTACCGAGTAGCTCTTACTCTATATACAAGCATGAATGTGCAATCATAAATCTCCTCATTTCATTTTCTATTTTGCTCAAATTATCTCAATTAATAAATTTTGCAGTACGTAAATCAAACAAATATTTGAATGAATATAAATGAATATTGACCAAATTCTGTAGTGCTTAACTGAAAAAATATTCTGATTAAAACAAAAATAGATAAAACATACTTTGTTTCTAGACCACTGGAAAATCAAAAATAGTTAAATGCCATTGACCATCACCTGCCTTTTGTTTTTAGGATAAAAGCAGTCTTCTTCTTCTTCTCCATGAACCATAGTTTCTACACTGCTGGAGACAGGTCTGTTGAAGTTTTTTCCAGGTATCTCTATCCTGCGCTTTCTGTGTCCAAAATTATCCCGCTGTTGCTTTAATATCGTCAGCCCATCTCTTCATTGGCCTACCCGATTTTCGCTTGTTTTCCCAGGGTCTCCATTTCAATACTCTAGATGTCCATCTATTGCTATCCATCCTGGCTACGTGTCCTGTTCATTGCCACTTCAATCTGGCTATTTTCTTGGTTATATCAGTTATTCTGGTTCTTCTTCTGATCTCTTCATTCCTTATACGATCTCTCAAACTGACACCTAGCATTTGTCTCTCCATAGCTCGCTGCGTGCATTGTAGGCGGTGCAGACTGTTTTTTGTGAGGCTCATTGTTTCCAACCCGTAGGTGTTTACTGGGAGTACGCAATCATCGTACACCTTCCTTTTTAGGTTCATAGGGACATTTCTGTTCTTGAGTATAAATCTTAGTTTTTTGAATGCAGCCCAACTCTGGCCTATTCTTCGAGGTATTTCTGCTTTTTGATTTTGCGGAAGCCGGCCTGTTCCACTGGCTGATAGGTGTCCAATTTATTAGTTATACGGTTTGTTATAATCTTAGTGAGTGAGCTTGTATAGGTGCGAGAGAAGGCTCCAGAAGGGAATCTGATGGCTCCAGTTTATTTTTTAGTGCTTTCTGAATTTGTTGTTGGTTTTGCTCGAGAGAGTCTAAAGTAGGTGTTTTGTTTTTTGACCCATTCACCATGTTTTCCCTTTATTTTCTTAAGTTTATTTGGAAGGTGGCTCTTACTAATCTATGGTCGCTGCCTGTGTCAAACTTATTAAGTACGGATACGTCCTTGCAGGATTTTTTCTTGTTTGTAAGTATAAAATCGATTTAATTTTTGTTACTGTGTGTTTCATGTTTCTGTTTATTAGAATAGCAATTCCTCCCAATGAAGACTCTGTATTTTTCTGGTATAACAGCTGACCCGATTTAAGGTTGGTAGCTTTTTGCCCTTTGATTCTTGTTTCACATAGTCCGAGGATATCCCACTTGATGTTCTCTAATTCTTGTTCTAAGTATGTTCTATCGGCTTCTTCACACATCGTTCTTATCTTATATGTTGCCACTCTCAAGTGTCTAGTTCTTCTTGAGTTGAGTTTAGTGTTCTAAAAAATAAAAGCAGTAGGTATGTGAAAATAATTAATTTATTTTCTCTAAAATCCCCCAAATTTTTTCATGTATTTGCGCTCTACATACTGTCAGACAGAGATAGATTTATTAGTCCTTTTTCTACATATTGTGTACATAGGATAAGTTACGAGTGTAAGGGCCGATTTCATAATCGAACTTAATCTCCTATTAATTTTAATCCTAAATTAAAAATTTCATATTTTTTTTGGTTGGTCATATAATTTAAAGTTACTTTAAAAGAACGAAAGATAAGGTGACTAATGTTGCAAAAGTTATGGTAAAATGCACTATTTTTATTCCGTCATTGAGATATGAGTTGATTGAATTGAATTGAAGAATTATCTAATCTCCCATTAAGGATTCATTATGAAATCGGCCCTAAGAGGTATAAACATATATATATATATACGAATAAACTCTTAATCTATATAAAATGTGAGTAAAATACGCTTCACATTTAAATTGATTAAATCTACACGTAGTATGAAATCATATATAAAAATACAGGTCCAGATAACAGATGATTTAAAAAAATACAATTTTACGATAAAAATAATTAAATCACTACATAATGCAAAGAAGAAGTTATTTAAATGAAAGTTGTCAAGAAAAACACGACCGCGCATTGTTCATTTCTAGCGTAAGTTCATCTACCGTGTAAAAACTTTTTACTGATAAAAAAAATATATTTTTAAGGTATGAAGTATGAGATGGCGAGGTCTTTTTAGCATTTGGCAGTAAGTAAAACGAATGCCAGCAAATTTATGAAATTTTTCATATTTTGCGTGATGAATTTTTCGAGTTATGATCAAATCTTTTCTCCTTGTATTATAATTATGCATCGATGCTTTTGTTTGCAAGAGTTTTTTTAAAAAATTAGTGGTTCAAGAACGGTTCCTGTGGAATTCCTGTTGTTACCAAAAATGAATCTGACATAATTTTATTCTGCTTCAAGAAAGAAAGAAGAAGAGAAACATCTAATCATCAAAAATATACAAGTAACTGATTTATATTACCTCGAATTCCTAAGTTAAAGAGTTTGTATATTTCGACGTTTTCCAGAATACTTGTACTAGATAGCTTAATAAATAAAGAAAGTTAAAATTTACCCTATATAATTATAACAAATTGTAAAATATCATAAAATTAAGTAGTCTAAAGATCCATTTTAATAAAAAGAGAATTAGGTTTAGATACGATATATAATCATCGGATATATATCGAACCACACAACTGTGATTTAGTTTGATCAATATTTTTAATCAGGTTTATTTGAATTAAAAATACATATATTATTTTAAACGCCAACCGGTAATCTTCAAGAAGAAATGAAGGGTGAAACTCCATCTGCTTACGTATATTTATTCTCCCGAGTGAAATTACGTCGTAAGGGATTTTCAATTAATATTCAGTAAGGGTGTTCTCAAATGCTAATTTTCACATTCTCCTAGTCTTAATAGGTTATATAAACGGAAGCTGAATAAGGGTGATGAAATGTAATTTGGAGAATATTAAATTTCACTTTTTCGGTGCTCAACTAACTCAGCTTCCTGTTCTACTGAGGGAAAATTTTCAAAATTTATATGCGTTTATTACATAACTTAGACTATCCTGCCCGGTGTGCTGCTAACATTGGAATGATTAATTTTAAGTAGGTACACACAAACACAGTAAGTTTATAAAAATAAATGAACAATGATTTTTTGTGCGATACCTTCATCTATTTCGAAAATCTGGAAATAGAAATTCATGGAAGGCAAATACACAAATATTAATTTTACGCAAACAAGTGCAGAACAACTCGCTAAAGTTTCACTGTAATCAGAAAGATGTAGAAAGAACGCACAAAAAGCAAACAGACAGACAAATAGGTAATATTTTCAGTCAAACCTTCATAGGCCTGAACAGAATAATTCACTAATTGCAATGTGATTGATGCTATAACAACAATATGTTGGTAACGAACAGATAAACAAATTTTAGGTTTCTAGTAAGCCTATAAAAACATAATACTTATTCGATTACTGAGGTGTTTGTCTGTCCGCCAGTCAGAGTGCATCTTCTCCGAAACTACGAAAACAGTTCAAAATTGGTACTTATACCGAATGAGGTATTACGGTTATGAAGTATCCGCATTCTGATAATAGTGTTTAAATTGGAAACTGATAAGAAGTAGCTGATTACTTGTTCAATAGGTTATCGTCATCGTTGTCTTCAGGATTATTGGGTTTCGTCCCAGAACATATACCCAGCTTCTAATTGTTTTTTTATAGATGGAGGGAATGTACAGTGTTCAATAGGTTATTATGATTTTGTGTCATATTCGTAGACATATAATTATTGTCCTTTAAGCCATTTTTCACTCACACTAAGAGATATATGGAATGCGCAATCCATTTGTCAATAGTCACACTCAACGAACATATTTGACATAAATAAACAAACTTGTATTTTGATTAGTTGACAATGGCCCTTCTCATCAAGAAGGCTGGAAACAAGGAGAGTAAACTTCCTATGCATCTTTACGTAGCCACATGAGATTACAGAACTTGAAAATTGCCGAACATCTTGACAATTACCTAAAATATTTTTTCTCTTCTTTTTATCTTCGAGATCATGATCCGCTGTCTTTTTTCAGCGAGGTCGCTTGTTGAGCTTGGCATGGTGCGCAAAGACGCATTTACTAAAAATATGCGTATGAAATTTTACTCGATTTTTAGGGCGAGTTTAATATCCTTATTTCCAGTCTTCTTGTTTCTCATGTTTGTAGATGCCAATAATGAATCAGTTTGACAACTCAGTAAAACTGTACTTTTCAAAACAATAAATTGCAAAACAAACTTTTTATACATTATCTACGCATTCACAAGGTCAAATTTCCCATTTAAATAGACTCAAAAAGGGCTCTTTGTGAGTAATTTAAATATATTAAATAACGATTATTAACATGAAAATAACTTACTTACATTTTTAAACCTAAAGTCAAACACATGACATGAATTCCAAAATATATACAAAGAAATAACTTGATACATGCGCATTATGTAGTGCGCCATTCGATTTTGGAGGCCACGACCTTGCCTTACTTTTCGGCTCTACAACGCCACATGCTTTCGTATAGACTGCTGACACTCCTGTCGAAGCCTACCTAACAGGTAAGCTGTGCTTCTGTCTAAATATGGAGCTTCTTGAGCTACACATAACAATTATTTAGGTTATTAAAAAGAAAATGATGTATTTAGAACAACTGGAAACTTAACTTCCCAATTATGGTTTACATTCATCATACATCATACACTTTTGGAAATCGTATAAATCAATTGTGTATTACTACTCACTATCAATCGCGCTAGAAAATATATATCATAATTAATTAAACTATTGAACTACCTTAGGACAACATACACGAAGGTCATGTCATAAAGTTTCTTACTCTGTACTTTCTAATTAGTCTTATAAATCCAAAACCTTTTGCGGCAGGGCTAATTTGTGTTTATCAAATTACTTAAGTGGAAGGCATCTCCTTGCTTGGGAGCATTATAAACAGTAATTATGACAAGCTCATTACAAGCCAACACCTGGTACTGTGTGTAGAATCTTGATAGGTCTATGCTCAAACATCTTATTGTACTTGTAGGTATATAAAGATTAAGGTGCATTTAACGTAGGAGAACTGAAAATTATTGTTTACTAAGTACATGTTCGATTACAAATCAATCACATTCACATGTATAAATTAATGAGCTGGGTATTTTCTGCGGTATGGTAATTTTAAAACTCATTCATAATCATATAGAAGTTTTAGAAATGCTTAGAAATTGAACAAACATATAATAAAATAAACATTCACTTTTTTATAAAAAAACTTCGCCGGCGTGCAGAGAATAGTCCCCAAAGTTTAATTTAAATCGGAGGAATGTAGAAACAACAAACATTCGAAGGTTGTCAGTTCTATGACTAAGGTATTACTTAGATGTATTGAAAATGTAGGTTATAGAATTTTATGTAGAGAGATATTCCAACAAAATAAAATATTGAAATTTGCAAGTTTGTACATTTTAAAAACATTAACATATGTCCAAGAAAATAGAAAACACTTGCAAACCAAAGCAGAGATTCATATTTATAATACAAGAATAAAAGATTTGATCATAACTTGAAAACATCATAAAGCAAAATATGAAAAAATCCTTAAGATTTGCTGGCATTCGCATTTATAATTTATTTCCAAATGATATAAAGACCTTGTCACCACATCCCTTAAAAAAACTGATTTTTTTATCCGTTAAAGGGTTTTTACACGGTAGATGAATTTACACTTGAAGTTAGCAAAGGGCGGTCGTAATTTTTTTGACAACTTTCTTTTAAATTGCTTCTTCTGTACACGAGATAGTGGTTCAATTAATTTTATGGTAAAATTGTAAAATTTCTTTTAATCACATTATTTAGTCTGGACTTGTATTTTTATATATAATTTTATACTGTCTGTTTTATACTGTAATATTGATTCAATTTTACTCACATTTTGTCTAGATTTAGAGTTTATTCGTATCTATGTTTATATCGCTTACAATAATATGTAATAAAAAGAACTAATAAAATCTATCAATCCGTCTATCTATCAATCTTTTAATTTTTCATAATTCACTCTTCAGCATAAGATTTATTAAAACTAAAAATATTAAGGTCTAGCTGTTTTACCTGGCCAACACTTTAGTAGATCGTGGTACAAAAACATAAAGTCATAAAAAGTCCTAAGTATGGAACCCTTCCACCTCGGAGTCCTACTCGCACGTAGAACCAGTCCGATCATCAACCCAGATCCATCCACCAAGAGAGAACATCGTGAGAATGTCCCCTACATATGTCTTGGGGATTTTCCGAAATGGAATCCTCAACCGTTAAGTCTCAGTCGCACTGACAGACTCTCACAAAACATTCCAGTGACATACTACACACAAACATATCGAAAAATCCACGACAATTCAGCCATAGAGCTCAGAAATATTTATTTGGGTATTACAGGTATAGAACCGTCCACCTAGGAGTCCCAGTTACACTTACAGCCACTATCAGATCATTCCAATAAATTCTACAAACATACATGATAAAAAGACCATAAAAATCCACCCATAGAGTTCAGAAACAGACAACTTTCAGGTACGGAAGTCACCATATAGAGTCCCACGGGCAATAAAAGGTAGCCTATGTTCTTTCCCAAGGGCTAGTTTATCTCTGTAACAAATTACATCAAAATCAATGCAGTTGTTTAGGCGTGAAAGCGTAACAAACAAACTTACTTTCGCATTTATAATATTAGTTAGGACTAGGATTGGTTGTTTTCCTACAGCAGCCTCGCTTGATGTGTGTCTCATGTGGATTCTAGTTTGGTCTCCCTGAAAATTAATTTCAATTTACTATACCTAAGTATGTTTTTTCGTAAATATAAGACGCATCAACTTATAACATTTTGACATTCTCAGTACAACTGAACAAATCTCAGTCTATAACTTTTCTAACACATCAGTTACATTTTTTCACCGCTGATCTATAATCAATTCTTATCAAGTTATCGACATCAGAAGAAGAGGCTCGTAAATACTTGTCTAGTGGACTGATCAGAATGGATCGGATCTATATAATAGCCTATAACTTAGAAAATAACACTAGGAATCGGTTTATTAAATGTTGCACTAAATAGTATTAAATAACAATACATAATGTAGGAATCACAAGAGTTGCCGCGAGGAAATGATTAAAAATGATGATGAAAAATTATTACCATTACTTAATGCTTTTTAATGCAACATCTAGTGAAGTTGGTCCTAGGTTTTCTAAAATGTATTTATTTCATAATTTTTAGTGATCTTGGTTAATAACTCACACATAAGTCATTTTAAAGCCTTTAATCATCAGTACTCACTACTTAAAAGTCAAATTATTATTTTATAGAACATTTCGATGAAAAAAAGACAATGTTCTCAACTGGGACTCGATCCACGGATCCTGCTTCCCGGCTAATTTATAAACAGACCACTATTTCAACCGGCCACAGGAACGTTTGGACTTAAAACACAATGTTACATAGGATTCGTGATTATAAGAAAGTAATTATGTACTACTTTCCGACATAAGTACCTATGTCAATTTTTCTACCTTCTCTGAGGCTTAACTACAGAATCGTGTGATTAATCGGGAAATATTTGAGTACAAATACTAAAAATTATGAGAACTATAAGATGAACATGATAAAAAAACATTTATTTCTAGCATTTGAAGGACTTTTTCGAAGTGTTAAGCTTGGTCAGACCCTGACGGTTTTGACTGAATTTAAAAGCTTTTTTCTGGAAATACTTGAGCATCACTTGAGGTTGTATATATAAGGCAAATACAGTTTCATATTTTGTTGATTTTGACTTAATTGAAGATGACCATTGTTGTTTGTGTTAACAATAAAAACATTGATCACAAGTTGAACTATTTTCAATTTTTTACGTCTGCAAGCGGAGCACGATTTCCGAAAAACGTGAATTTCTCAATTGCAAGAAAACTGACCCAAAAAATATCTCTAGAATCATCTCATTTTCTGCTGAAAATTAGAATAACTTGTGCTAAATTTGCATGAATGTAGTAGAGATATAGTGTGAGCGGACACACCAGATATTTATTTACATATTTGATAAAGTATTCTATCTCGGATTTCTCTCCCATCCTTCTTCATAGTAAATTTAAAATATGTATGAAAATTGTCTCTCTTATTTTCTCTCTCATTAGTCATTTTATTACCAAGACCCGACAATTCTTACAATTTGATCCAGAGGCAAAATGTCCTTATTAAATATAATAGTCTCTGTTCTTACGGAAAGTTATATCCACTTCCTCGCAGTGAATATCCATTTAATTAGGCGTTGAGAAAAAACTCAAGATCTAATTTTATAGCTGTTAGTTGTTTTCATTAATGTTCATGAGATGAGATAAATGACAACTGTAATTTTTATAAGGCATATCTTATACAATAAATAAATGAATCATGATATTCTGTAAAGTGGATCATACCTAGAGGTTATCCGTTTTTGACAACTTGCTTTGTTTATCTCATTCTGAATGCGGAAGGCTTGTATTTTCTACAATGAACCAATACTACTAAAATAATTCTAGGAATCTGTTGTATTATACAAAAAGCCAACTCACCTTGACTTGAAATGATGGAACCTTTTGTACATTGGAACAATTTTGATTAGGTTTTGTGAATGAAGTAATCACTTCTGAGGCATAATTTTTAGGTTTTTAGAAATCATTCAATATGTTCTGAATTACATTTTCCTCACATTTTTTATTTTATTACAATGTTGGAGTATAAGAATAATAACAGATAATTTACTTTCAGTAACGGTACGGGTATAGCTTTGTTCAGATACTGCTTATGCATTATAGATTTTGAAAATGCTTTTCCTAGCTTTTAGCATTGGTTGTGGAAATCCTATATAGAGGAGATATTGAGAGTCCGATTTAAAAATCGTCTCCCATCTATATTAAAATCAATTAACCCAAATAGCTGTTAATATTTCAGGAAGTGTTACTAGATACGCTGGGGGCATATCGAGAAATATAGAACTTATTGACGAAAAAAAATACCACCACGGGAATGACGGAGCTAGTGTTCCTGATTGAAATTTGAAGCTACTAGCGACAAATGTCAATGTTATTATTAAGATCATTAGTTATTTTTGTATTAAGTGCGTAAAATGAGGCACATGGCACATGAGAGTGTGAAAATTCTCTCGAATGTGCTATGAAAACACGAATTTTATACACGAAATACAAACAATATTTTTTGTACAATTGTCAAAAAACTTGACATTTCTGCATCTATTTTGATGCGTAAATTTATGTTGGAAGTAATTGTTCAAACTTTACTATCATCCAATAAATGAAATTGTTTTATAATGAGTAATCAATTAATAATTGACTCTGTTAAAAATAAATCCTTCAAAAAGATATATTTCATGTTTATTTTGTAAATTATTTTGGCAATGAAAAAAGTAGACATTCACGCATCAATAGAGGTGCAGAAATGTCAAGTTTTTTTGAGTTATACAAAAAAGCGATTTTGACTATTGTAGCGATAGTTCGTAAAATGACCGCATGTTGAAGCAATTGCTTCGTTTATTTATATAAAATATTCAGAATCTGTCCGAAATTGAATTTTTATGGTTTTTAATAGAATTATTAACTAGCTCCAAATTAGTAGTCAAAATTCTCCCTTATTTATTATCGTTGCTAGTAACCTCAAAAAACAAACAAGAATACATAGTATTAAAATTATAAAGAAGAAACAATTCTAGATACAGGGTATCAAAAACTGAGAAATGATAAAACCGTTCTAGAACATTCTCCCCCCTTTATTGAAATATATTTTCAATGCAAGTTTTAATTTTTCGTTCTTGAAAACACCAGTCTTCTTGAAATTGTTCTCTCCAGTTCCACATGGATCGCTCTTGTACTGAGGCATGTGAAAAGTAATACTTAAAGGGCCAAAAAAATCCATACCTGTAAATGTAAATGGTCTGACAAAACTTTCAAGTCTACAACGTGGAAGAGGTGCCATTTCGGGAACAATTGGGACTGCTTTACGATTTTTACAGTCCTGGCAGGATGCCCAGCAACTTCTAACTGCACCTCGTAATCCTAAGATATGGAATTTTTGTCTCAGTTCATTTGCGACGTAGTTCTGATTATGATGACCTGCTTTTTTATGGTAATGATTTATTAACAGTTTCGCATAATAGTTTTTTCTGTCCAGAAGGATGGGAAATTTTGTTTCTTCATTCAGAGAATAAGATGCTGATATTCTTCTTGAACTCTTAGGATTCCATTATTATCCAAAAATGGGGACAGTGTCCACAACTTACTTTTTTTGTCGGTGGTCTATTTCGTGTCAAATTATGAATTTCTTCTTGGAAATCTCTCTCTTGGATATTTTTAATCCACATCTCAGCAGCATCAATTTCTTGTGGTACTAGTTCAGAAGGTAATTTCTTTATATTTGGATTCAATATACTTTTCTTAATGTGTAAAATTCTCAGTATCCACGTTGGTGTCCTAACCAGTTTGAACCATGATGAGAATCTTTGTATGTCTGGCTAACAGTACGATTTTTGAATATATACATTTGTTACAGCAAAAAATTCTTTTTTCATTCTGTGGTGTCAATCACAAATGTTTCCTGTTTAAACCATTCTTTTTCGCGCATTTTTAGGAAACTTGGGCCACTTATCCATCGACTTTCTGCAGTCCAGTTAATAATTTTGTTATCTCTTGTTGCATCATCTGCTACATTTTCAGCTGTTGAAAGCCAGTGCCAGTTTGAACTGTCTGTCAGTTCTTCTATTTCTAGTATTCTATGAGCAACAAAAGGTTTAAATTTGTAAGCAGCTTTCGATTTCAGCCAACTGATGACGGTTTTAGAATCAGTCCAAAAAAAGTTGAATCAAATTTCAAACTGTGATTTTCTAAGATGAATTTTCTCTTGATTTTGATATAATAATAGTTGTATGAATCATTGAGTTTATTTCAGCTCTTATGTAACCAACACTAGCAAAGGCTTTAGCGCTAGCGTCACAGAATATGTATAACTGAGTGATCTTTGAGTTGAAAATATTAAAAATGTAGCACCTTGATATCAGCAATTCTTTCACCTTTTCAAGTTCCAACAGCCAACTTATTCATTTCCTATTAATAGGTTCGTCCAATTCTTCATCCCAAGAACTTCCTGATCGCCATTACTCCTGCATCAGAACTTTAGCTCTAACAGAAAAATTATTTAGAAAGCCTAGTGGGTCGAATACAGACATCAAAATTCTTAATATTTCTCGTTTTGTGCTTCTCCGTTTTTTTTGTATAATATCTTGATATTTATTTAATTTTATGTAAAATAAAACGTATCTTTATTTGGATCCCAATACAAACCCAAAACTCGCTCCTCTGGTAAATGCATTTTCAAATCAAGATCCTTCATCTCACCTGTTCTTAAATCAATAGGAATATTCTTCATTATCTGTTTTGAGTTGCAAATCCAGTTTCTTATACAGAATCCTCCACTTTTATGAATTTTCACTACACGATTGATTAATTCCAACGCTTCCTCGTCGGTATCGACACTATCTAAGTAATCATCAACATAATGACGGTGACAAATAGCTTCGACTACCCTTGGATCTTAATGTTTGAATCGCATAGCATTTTTTCTCATGATGAAAGTTGCACTTGAAGGAGAAGATGCGGCACCAAAAATCATCACATTCATTCTGTATACTTCAATCTCCCCCTCACAATTAATTCCCCTCCAAAGAAATCTTTGCGCGTCCCTGTCTTCCGGTTTTATAATGACCTGGTGAAACATGTCTTTGATGTCACCAGCAAAGGCAATGTTTCTTTCACGAAACTTGAATAATACACTTGGTAAATTATTTTATAAATCTGGATCCTTGAGTAAACAATCATTTAGGCTCATTCCTTTGATTTTAGCGGCCGCATCAAAAAAGAACCTAAGCTTTCCAGCCTTATTAGTGTGAGTAACACCAAAATGTATCAAATACCATACTTTATCTTGTGTAGATTCAATTTCTTTTCTAGAGAGTTTTTTGGCGTATCCTTTTTCTAAATATTCTTCTATTTTCGCGCTATATACTTTTGCAAATTTATAATCTTTTTGCATTTTGGATTCTATAGATTTAAAACTTCTCATCGCATTGAATTTCGATTCTGGTAATTTTATATCATCATTTTTCCACAAAAACCTATTTGCCAATTATTTTCAAGTTTTCTAGATGTTTCTTCCATTATCACTAATGCTCTTTCATCTTCTTTTGATTTAATGCTCTCTTCAGGAATTTTTACACCTAATTTTCGAGTCTGAATGATTGTTTAACCATCTCATGAAGTTCATCATCTTTGTCACTGATATGAAATATGACATCTGTTCGTCCTTTTATACTAGAGTTATCACCAAGAAAATCCCATCCTAACTTAGATTTGCTCATCATGGGTTCATTTTTATTTCCCTCAATAACTTCTCTTGCTATAATTAAATCAATATTATCCAGACCAATCAATATTTCTGGCTTGGCATTTTTTAAAGGACTCACTTCACAAGGTAGTAAATGAGACAAATGTCTCCATTTTTTCATCATGATCTTAGAGTTAATGGTTTGTATTGGTTAATCAAGACATCTTACCGTTCTGACATTTTTTAATTCATATTTTTCTTTTTCATTTTTTCCTCGTATTTGCAAATTTACTCTCTTGGAATGTACCTCCTCATTTTTAATTGAATTCGACCACTTGTCCAGTAGCTCCAATCCTATCTGCAACATGCTCACTTAAAAGGGTGACTGTAGATGCTTCATCAAATAGAGCAAACGTGAAGTACTCTCCCTCCGGGCCCGTGAGAACAACTGGGATGATTCTCAAAAGCACCTCCCTATCTACAATGCAATGAATTAATACCTCATCAATTTTTCCTATTTCTGTAGCTTGAGCTGATTTTTTAGAAGTTGATGGTTGATTTTCATTATGAAGTAAGCTGTGATGATATTTATTACATCCACTCATAGAACAGGTTTTTTTGTGCTTACATGAATTCAAAAGATGTTTAGAGCTCAAACAACAAAATCAAATCTTTTTTTGTCTTGCCCATTCTCACCTTTTGAATGCATCTATTTTATTATAAAAGAAGCAATTTTCCAATTTGTGGTTTTTCTTTTTGTAATACTCACAGTACAGTATGTCTCTTCCTACTTCCGGACATGTAGTGCTGTTACAGAACTTACTGCTTCCGCTATCTCGTTTAACCAAGAAGAAAAATCTACAATTGTGAATTTATTAAATCTTGTTTTTCTCACATATTTGCCCCATTCTAACTTCAAACTAGGAGTCAATTTTGAATTTATCTCTGAAAGCAGTTGTGGATTAATTAGATGTGACTGGCAGTTCATACTTGTCAAAGTAACTCACAAATTCTGAATGATATTAGAAAATTCCCTTTCAAACATCTTTGAAGCCTAGAGATGTTCTCTATTTGAGTAAAACCACATACCTTAGACGTTTCTCTGAATTGAGAAATGAAATTGAGCCGATCCTTTGGATCACCACTGAAGAACGGCAACTCTTTATTAATTGATTGTCGTGCCATGAACTGACCAAATTGATTATCGTCACCATTATTTTTCTCAAAAATCTGCTTGGTTTCTTCGACGTTACATTTTCTCTGAACTTCTTGCACCTCTTGTACCACTTTTAAACTCTCGGCTTCATCAGACCTACAACTCAAAGACATGGATTTATTAGCACATACATTCATAGAAGGAATATTGTTAATCCATGTTTGGATAAGGTTTTTCTCCGATTCATCCTTGATTTGTTCTTCCCCTTCATTATCTCCAAGATTCAACTCTTCTACCAACAATAATGATTTTCTGCTTCCTGAGGACATATTTTGACTTTCTTCAAGCTCAGCTTGTCTTACTTCTAGTTCTTTTTCAATGATCTTCTTCTGAATCTCTAATTATTTTTTGGATATTTCAGCTAATCTTTTTTCAGCTTCGAATTCGGCTTGGAGTCTCTTCATTCTCAATGAACTTGCATTAGTTTTATTTGATTTTAGCAGTAATTTCAACGGTTCTTTCTCTTCTTGCCTAGACTGTTCTGTATACCTGGATGGCGGTATTCCTCTATTGTTTCTCTTACTTTTTCTCACTTCGATTATGGACATTTTCTGTTACTTTTCCACAGAATAACTTTCTCTTTTGCTCGAAGGATCAAAAATGTTGAAGCAATGGCTTCGTTTATTTAGAGAAAATACTCAAAATCTATCCGAAATTGAGTTTTAATGGTTTTTATTAGAATTATTAACTCCAAATAAGTAGTAAAAATTCTCTCTTATTTATTATCGTTGGTAGTAACATCAAAAAACAAACAAGAATACATGGTATTAAGATTGTAAAGAAGAAACAATTCTAGATACAGGGTATCGAAAACTGAGAAATGATAAAACAGTTCTAGAACTCGGCATATGTCGCATGCTAATTTAATTGTCTCAATAAACAATTCATTCATTAGAATAATTATTTTAAAATAATTATAAAGAGGTCATATAACTAGCTGTGACAGACAAACAGACACCAGAGTGATATTATAAGGGCCCGTTTTTCAACTAGATTTATGGCACCCAAAAATGAGTATGACCTGAAGACCAGTATAAACAAGACAAAGTTTATGATTTCACACAGGCTATGGTCAAAAATTGACAACAGATGATATTTGAGAATACAAACGTTGAACCAGTAAACTCATACAAATTTTTGGAAAACAGCAAATGAAGACCAGTATAGAAAAAAATAAGAAATATGCGTGTCAGCTCCGACGCGCGACTGGAGATTACTGGTTAAATGCGATTGTCATTGAATATACCTACAATAGGCAAATTATATCATTTTGAAAATTAATTTCAGCGATTCAATCGACAATCTTAAATACTATGACAATTGGTTTGTGGTAATTAAAATACTTAACGACATCACATCAATGGTTGTACCATATCTAGTCGTCTCCATAAATCTAAACTAAGCTATGCTTTTAAAATTTGTACTAAGCGCAGTCTATCTTAACTAAAGTTAATATTCATATCAAAGCCAAGCGCCAAGCATGAGAGGAAGTTCAGGAAAGAAAACAGTTCTGAGCTCAATTCTTTATATGCTAACAATGCCTCGTAAAGAAAATATATGTCTGTAACGTTCTTATTGACAGAAATATTAATCTTTTTCCATGTTCCATGTTCCCATCATCACTTGAACTGGTTTCTTTCAATATTTTACAATAGGTATTTTATTCGTTCATTCACATTCCTATATGAAAATATGTATAGGTATCAACATATATAAAAAGAAATGTAACATTAATTCCAAAGCTTCACAAATTGATTATTGATATTTGTATAGTAGAATGAATACTGATATTATTCTGAAAAATAATACTTAATATATATGCTGTCAAATGTATTTTTTGGTATGTATGTTCTGATGACGCTAACATTAATTCATTTATAAAAACAACGCTTTTTGTTAATTCTCGATTCTACTACTCAAACCAGGGGCTTTAAATTACAGCGATTCGTGAGGAGTACAAGCTAAAAACTCATATTTGATTAGCCTGTTTATCATTTACATTACGCAAGAGAATATTTCACTGTTATGTAATATCTACCCTTTGAACTCTGGTCTCACTGTAAAATCCTCTGAGTATTATGGAAGGGCAAAATACTAAATATAAAAGGAATACGAAAGAGAATGAGCTAGAAATCATATTAACTAAAAACTAATTTAAAAAAATCTGAAATTACCAAAGCTAAAATGATAAGTTATTGATGAAAGCATGCCTGTGAAGAAGAACACTGTCTACTGTCTTGGATCAAGAACTTGGAGTGATTCGGGTACAACAACGAGACATTGTTCAAGATCGGCTTCAACCTTAAAGAGAAACTGAGAGAAGATGAAGATGTACGACTGTGTATGGGCCCCATACTACTACTATTTGGCGAAAATAATGCGTAAATATCTGGAGATAGGATGAAAAGTGATTAGGAAAGTGACTTTCTAAGTCCATTAAATGTTTTTTTTTAGAAAAATGTGACTATTTGTCCTATTTGAGTAAATTATCTAAAATATTTAGCAAGATTCTAATACATCCGGCAACGACGTGATTATTCCTCTGTGCTTTTTATTCGCAAATTTTTATCTGCATTCATTGTCTTTCATGTTTTATGAATTTAGGAGTTCTTTTTTAATATTCATTAATATTTTCCTGTATAAACTTTTAACAGTTTTCTTTTTCATTAAAAATTTACTAAGACCCTATAAGAAATTTTACTGAAACTTTGATTGTGAGCAAGGAGCTCATTTCTCCAAGATATAGTTATTTTCCTTCACTACCTCACCCCAAAAATCACCTTGAGCAGTCAAGCATAGTCAGACTGTTGCTGGCTAAAAATACACCTACACTGGCTCAATCTGTCGTTATAAACCCGCCCTCTGGATGCGGCATCCGGCTCGCCCTGACCCCGCGCTTTGTTGGACCACACGCGCTAATCGTTCAATTTAGTCCTGTCAGGTCTTCCCTGGAAAGAACGAACGTAGCCAGAGCCCGGTGTGTGTAATCTATCATAATTGGCTCCGGATGATTGACGGAATTATGTGGATGCTATGAACTTGATCAGGGCACACAATGAGCGATGCACAGCGTTCGATTCATTTTTATATGATTACACACGGCAAAACTCGCGTGACATATCTAATTCCGATGAATTGGAATTATCTGGCGGATTAAGTACGATTATCATTTGATAGATATTGGACACATCCATAATATCAGTAAAGACTCCCGAATATTATTTTCTTTCTTTTACAGTTAAGCTTTCTTCCATAGAACTCGATAAGTAGAAAAAAATGAGGGAATTTCTTCGCAATTATATCAATATCATTTCATTGCTCTTTTTAGGGTGCGTACGAAATCTGAAGCTGATTGAACACACTTGAATGGGTATAGAAATGTGTATGTATCGATAGATTCAAGTCTATATATATGTGTCTACAAATGTTTACATTTTATATACAATCACTGCATTTTCTTCGATTTTGAGAATTCTGTATCTAAATGCAATTAATGAGCAGGTGCCGCATACTTACATTAATTTACTAATAAAATAATAGAGAAGCTTTTTATAAAATTTCCTTCCAGACTGAAGTCTAGCTGAATTAACAGCATATTTCATAATCAAGCTGAAGAGCTCTTGGGAGTGGCTTGTTGCCTACATACATTTATTTGCGCATTTTTAGAAATATTCACACGATTTTCATAGCGATTTCTATAATTTCTTATTTGCTTTGTGGCTGTAGACAAAAATATTTAAGAAAATGAGTACAATAGAATGACGAAATTATAACCTTGAAAAAGAGAAAGACAATTCTTGTGTTGCAGATGGTTCATTAAAGTTAAAGGTAGTATAAGAGCCGAAGGATTATGCTCAAACCGAAATGGTAGAAAAAAAGGCTTTAATTTGAATTATATTAAGAAATCGACCCTAAGAGGCAAGAAATAATCTAATACGAATCGAAGAAGAAACATATCTATCCCATTTTATTAAAAATTCAACTCAAAAACCGAAAAAAGACTACATTTATGGTGTTATTTTTCAAAATAGCAAAATACTGAATCCAATATCACATAATAGCTACTATTATATGTTAAGATTCTAACTTGATTCAACTGTATAAAAATATCAAACTGATACAGATATTTTCTGTAAAGCAAAAGCACTAAAATCATTTTTAGTTATACAGGAGCCATATAATAGAGTTGACTGTGAGTTTGTTTTATTTTCATCGATATAGATTGAAGTTTCATGTTGATTTATGCATGCATATATATATGACATCCATTGAGTTTTGAGGCATTGTTGATATTATAAGCGTAAAATGTATTTAAAACACTGGGTGATTTATGTAGGCCGTTCATGAGAAGTTTTCAAACTTGCAGATGGATTAGAAACTTGAAATTTAGTTTGTTGTCATTGTCGATCATGTATTTAGTTTAGTTTAATCCTAAACTACACCAAAACTCAATACTGTAGTGTCTTGTACTACAATTAGATGATTCTAATATTACTAAATGTTTAAAATGAAAGCAGATGTCTATTGATACAACTTACTTTATTAACCATTAGAGAAATAATGAAATACACAACAAATGTCTACCAGTAAGTAGTAAGTGGGGATATTGTAGAAAGACTTAAACTCAGTTGTCCAATAAAGGCAGGAAACAGAAAACAATATTTTTCTTCTCCTATATTATCTGATTGGCCTTCTTATTCCATTAACCCTAGTTTTAATGACTTATCTGTTAAATTTATTGACATATATCAGTTTTTCTGAACATAATAAGCGCTGTTATAGTTTACGAAAAAGTATGAATCTCGCAAACATTTCAAAATTTGAAACCCAAATTTGGAATGTAAAGTACAAGCTAAATTTTGATGTAGCTACCATCGATGTTCCCGTCTTATATATGGGCGCAAGCGACTTTCCAATATTGCATTGAAAAAAGCCAAACACTTTTTTTCAATTTGCAACAATTTTTTTGAACACTAATTAAAGAAAATTGTATTTCAAGATGAGTTTCCTCAGCATTTCCTAGATGTATCTATACTCAACATTTATTGAGATATTGGCTTTTTCAAGATGTCATGGAATCATCAAAACAATGGTTATAATTCTATGAAAAATATAGATTCCTATTTAATGACACATGAAACATTATTACTAACGAACATGAATAATGTAGCCGAACGCTTATGTAAATATGTAACAACAAACATTCTTCAAAAATACAACCAACAGATTGTGTACTAATCCTGATTTCGTTGGGATTGACACTTACTTAAGTCTTTTACCACTATTCAAATTTTCATCTACATAATATAAATATTTTTGAAAAAAATTGGACCGACGTTATTAGTTGGTGCACTGAAAAATATGAAATAATATTAATTTTATTGGTGCTTTTAATTTTGAAGTTGTGCAGTTGCAGGTAGATTGATAACTTTTGGCACCAACTTCACAAGTACCAGCATTAATAGAATTAATATTATTTCATATTTTTCAGTGCACCAACTAATAATGTCGGTCCAATTGTTTGTAAAAAATATTTATTTCACACTTTTGAGTATAACATTAGGCACTAAAATTTTTGAACATTCACTAATACCAAAGAAGATAGTAGATATTTATCCTTTTACCCACATATATTCTTTGCTTGTACTTGTTATTATGTAGAGATCTTAGAACATCGCTGCGGAAATTTTAGATTCAACAATTTTACCACGGCAGTAACTCGAAAACGGTAACTATAAGGAAAAAATGTTCGTTATAAATATTGCTACAAATATTCTTGTCTTTCAAGAGGTACCCTCAGATTTTCAGTTTTCGAAAGAAATCGCCCCCTCCACATAGCGAAAATACACATATGTGAAATTTTAATCAATGTAACTCTAAAACCGTAAATCTTTTGAAAAAATGTTCAACCTAAACGTCTCCGGATATTGTCTTCTGCCATCCCGAATTTTCGATTTTCGAGAAAATTTGCAACCCTCCACCCCCTTCTGGGGCGGTTTTCGGAGGGAAGGAGGTTTCGGATTTGTGTTGTTACGAATATGGAACCATTTCTCAAGTCTCCTCTTTCAAATGAATCAAAAATCAATCAATCAAAATTGGAGTACGTTTACTATACCTACACAACGCGCGTATAAATCAAAAAAACGACATATACCTCTTGGTGTTCATTACATTTATTAGGAATTCTATTTGATTTTCAATTTAGATAACCACAAAATGGCAATTTGCGTATAGTTAGCTCCTTTCCTACATAAATATGTTTTTAAGAAATCTGGCACGCTCTTGAATTTTCAGTAATAAATCCTCGCAAAAGATTAGGTATCAAATGCAAAAAGTCACCTGGATTTACTTTTTGCTGTTATATGGATTCATAAAGGATATAGCTTATGACGGTGTAGAATGGTTTGTATTGCAATACATGATAATCTTAATTCAAATGATATCGTTTGTATTAAGGTTTGAGGATATTATGTTATATATCCGACAATGGATTATCTTCATTACGAGTTAATTGTTACACTCTTGTAATTATTACAACAACTTCTCAATATCGAGAGCTTTTCTCGTGAAATTTTTGATAAGTTTTGATATACTTATTAAATTAAACTCACGGACAGTTCACTAAATATTTTTTTCACACGCCCTATGAATTGAAAACTAGTCTAACATAAATTCGTTTTTTAACTTTTATTTAAGAATGAACTCAAAGTTTTGCAACATTATTAGATTATTTTTTCAATTACAATGGTCCCGTTTTTCCGTGGCAACTGGAAAAAGAATATTTTGGCAATATTTTCCTGATTTTTAATGAATATCTCAATAAATGTTGAGTTTAGGTATAGGGAATGCGTAAGAGACTTATCTTAGAATTCAATTTCTTTATTTTCTTTTAAACTGCCCCCAAAAGAATTTTAAGTAATTGTAATTTTCACCACTTTCATCTAACAATCCCCATCCCCAAATTTGGATTTCCAATTTTGAACATTTTGCGAAATTCAAACTTTTTCGTAAGCCATTGCAGAAAAATTGACAAGTCAATATTTGTAACAGATAAGACATTAAAACTGGGCTTCATTCAACAATACATGAGAAGGCCAATATTGTAATATGGGAAAAGTATTGGTCTCTATTTGAATTCCATCTGCAAGTTGGAAAACTACTAATGGACAGCCCACATAAATCACACGGTGTATTAAGAATTATTTTGGGCAAATACATAACTTTATTATAATAAATTATACAAACGATCAAACAGCAGTATTGTTTCCTGTTGTCATTTCCTTATGATAAATTATTTGGCCAACTTTCACCAATTTGAATATATATCTTCGGTAAGAAATTGTAGGTAGGTATAAATTAAATTAAATTAAACTTAACAATATCGAAATTATCTCAAACACAATATAATTAAATATATTACATCCACTCTTTATATCCATAAAGCTACGCTTATGAAGTAGCTATTTGGTTACTCACCACTTGATAAATAAACCACTGCGCAATTGTGGGATGGGCCATATTTTTCTCTCCTCATATATTTGTTCGACTATACAATAAGGCAGAAAAAATATCCTCTTCTGCATAAAATAGTTTAATAGTTTTCCTTGAAATTTGCATTGTTTTGTATCTCAGGCAAATTATTTTCGGTCGAGATCAAATTTTAGTCATACGGTTTTCTTCTAGTAGACACCATCTATGGTAAAAAAGAATCATAAATGTATAATGTGTTCGAGTAGTTCGAATGCAAGATGGCGTCATGAAAAATGTGTTGGTAGTCATTATTTGAACGTTAATAAATTAAACAAAAAAAATCATAAAGATTCGCTAAAAAATCCATATGATCGAGTAATGATTACCCGATCAATGTCACTAATGAGATAAAAAAAATCTGAAGCATCAAGCAATAGAAAAAATATAAAAAAAAATAATAGACATCTTGTCCTGATCAAAATTTCAATATAGAAATATAATTGAGTTTTCAGACTTCCCTCTCACAAAATTTACTTTCAAAATGCTAATGTTGATATTAATTAAAAGAAAACAAAGAACTTTCCAGGAAGCTCATTGTTCTGTAAATTTGATCTTTAATAATGAAAATTTATGAGATCTTTCATGATTAATTAAATGATACATAATGAAACATCGCATGTCACTCAAAAGGTGAAATATTTTATCAAGTTAAATTGAAAGCAATAGACAACCTGAACCACAGAATAATGTTGTTATTTATTCTCTGTCTGAACTATCCTAAGGTTAATAACAATTGTTTGTTTCTTCTTAGGAGCAATTTTAGATTTTCTTCAAAAACTTGTTCTAATAAATGAACAAGTTGCGAATTTCTTGAAAGTAGTGTTATTCAAAGCAAAATTTGATACATTGGAATAGTCATTTTTCCAAAAAGTTCCTGAAGTAAATGTATTGTTTTTGGCGCGTCACTAGAAGCAGTTGAAATGTAGTTCAAATACTTAGTATTTATTTATTGATATTATGCTTGTAGCTATAGTTCATTTCAACATTCTTACCGTTAGGTATAGTCTGTGATGTTCTACATCATCACACGCAGCTGAAATAATCCGTCTGACTGTATTATCAGTGGCGGAACCAAATTTAACCACCAACGATATACAGAATCATTTCTTGCTATAGTAGAACCAGAAATCTAAGAAGGTCGTAAATCCATATTAGCCGATGATTCTCATTATTACCTATTGTGTGAAATATAGAGAAGCAATAAAAGTGTGTATCCCTTGAAATATTCCCAGGTCCGGATTAAGATATCTCATGAAATAGTTTAGCATTTGGCATAATCGCGTTCATTATTGTGATGTTTATAAATGTTTTTGTATTATATACCATAATATACCTATTGTATAAACATAAACAATTCTCAATCATATTCAAGCGATTTTTAATAATATATATATTATACCTACCTATAAGATAAAATTTAATGGCTAGGACAGGTACAACTCTGCGTAGATTGCCTGCTGATTACTCAAGCGTTTGGTGATTTACAACCTTCTTAGATTTCTGGTCGCATTATATAATAATAGCAGGTAGCAATAAAAATCCGAAACTTATAAAAGTTAACATTATCTAATTATATTATGCTTGTATATATGTATATATATATATGCAAATTTTATCTCGGAATCTGGTCTACCAATTTCGATAAAAATTCATATGTATGGGTATTGAATCGATTGGTTGTATTCACATTCACAAGAAAAATTGTTTTCAGCAATTAATATTCCCATTCTAGGAGTTTTACAGATTATATCTCAGATATCAATATGAACCCGATAGTCTCATAGGAAAATATAGTCCTATGGTTAAGCTTCCGGGTGTTGATCTAGAGTTACTCGGTTCGAATCCTGTTCACCTTTGATTTTTTTCAACGAAACCCATTTTTTAAATAAAAGATTTCAATTTAATATGAGTTTCTAATAATTTAATCGGAAATTTTCACAGAAAATTTGTACATATCTAATATATTGCGACCCTTAAGCTGCACATTAGCTATTTCAAGGAAGGGTTAGCAGATTTTGATAAAAATTAGCAAAAAGGGGTTTTCGGAGTCGACAAATCGATTGACGATACTTCATATTCAATCGGTGTGACCCTTGAGGTCCACATTAGCTATTTCAAGAATGGCTCCGCAGACAAAAGTTTCAGTATGTATCCTGTTTGGGGGTTGAGAAGTCGATTGGTGATACAGCTGAGTTCTGGTATGTTTCACATTCATATTTATTTTTAAATCTTTAAATTATGCGCCATGTGAATGATAAAAGCAATATTTACCGATCGCAATACATTTTAACTATAAGCACATTTTTCAACTTTTAAAGTAACTCTGATAGACCCACTCTAAATTCTATGTTACTCGAGCAATGCTCGGTCGCCCAGATATTTCGCTGTTATATGAGTTTAAAATCAATTTAATGAAAATTAATACTAAATTGATTTCATAGTAATTTCTAGATTAGAACGTGTCTGCTAAGAATAAGCCTACCACGCCATCCATTAAACAAGGATGTGCTGTTGATTACATCAGAACAACGTGGCAGCAACTGAGCACTTTACGTATTGCTCTACCACGCCCTTTTCAATTAAAACAACCTTAAATAGAAATAATGTTAAATTAAATATGCGTTATGGCAAAAACACTAATATTATCACAGACCTTTTGTTAAATACTTCTTTTATTTTGGTTGGGGAAGTCTGTGGGTCGAGGTAAAATGAGAATCGCAAAAACTTGTGTATTAGAATAACTGTAATATATTGCATAGGTATTAAGGGTAGAAAGTGCGAACGCATCAATCATACGAGAGAGGCAAGAATAAATTCTGCTGGAAATATACACGTTATTGTTTCGATGACTGATCACAATTAATAGTATATTGTATATTAAGAACAGAGAATAGTACATTTTTGCCGCTTGTGTATGGAAATTGCTACGTGAGGCGTAGCCGAACACATCAATCATGCGAGACCGGCAAGAATACTTTCTGCTCGAAATAGTTAAATGTGGTGGCGTACAATTATTATCACTTTCATCGCTTGAATTCATCATTTTTGAGAAATACTGGCTTTATCAAACAAGCCTGACAACACGCTCGTTGTTAAAACTAGCAACATCTGACTAGCTAATGTTTTTCATTGGTAGAAAGCGGAAACAACGCTCTACACCGGTAATTATGTGCTTGCGCTTGCTCCCCGGTAACTGGTAGTTTTCGATTTTCAACTTTCGAAAGTCAAATAAATGACACTTGGAAAATCCTACTTTTAAGTTCAGTTGTCAAAAAAATATTATGTATACCACTATTTCTGAAATATAAGCTTTTCTACAAAACAAAATTATTAACTACAAAAAGAAAATGGAATATGAAACAAAAAGTCAATAACTATATACAAATCAAGATGGATATTGGCAGGTTATATTATTAGCTTGGAAGAAAAACAGTGGAAAGAAGGAATAACGTAATATCTTTATAAACAAAACTTGATGTATATTTAAATGTTCGAATTGGTTCTCATCATTTTACAGAAAGACTCAGTTGATAATAGTGCTAGAACGTCACAGGTAAAGTGATATGCCTGAAATTTCTAGTGTTTTATAATCGTAAAATCGAAACTGATTGAAATTAGCTGATAACCTATTTAATAGGTTATGATAATTATTTATCACATTTCACATTTAAAATATTTGACATAAATGAACGAACTTGTTTTGTGTTTGGTTTGATTTTGACAACAACGACATAGGTAATTAAACATAAACTATAACATATAAACATGAGAATGTCCCTTGACATGTTTGTAGACGCCAATAATAGATTGATTGACAACTGTAAAACTCTCTCTACTATTGAAACTGATAGATTTTAAAATAATCTCTATATACATCATCTATGCGTTAATCCATGTCGAATGATGCTGAAGAAGTGCGCAGGTCAAACATCGAACTGAAATATCATATATCTTCTGTTTAGTTTATAATACAGTGTTTGCGAATAGTAATTACCCACGTTTAATCATTTTCACCCGTCTATTGCGAACTAAATAGATATTTTTTATGAAAAATTGCACCGACGTTATTAGATTCTATTGGTATGGGTAATTTTGAAGTTCTTCAGTTGTAGTTAGATAGAAGACTTTTGGCACTTTAAAAGTACCAGCACGAATAGAATTAGGGCCGGTCTCATAATCAAATTTAATCTCCTGTTAACTTTAATCCTATATTAAAAATGTAATAAATTGTTTGATTGAACATATAATTCATAATTACTTTAAAAGAACAAGAGATAAGGTGACCGACGTTATAAAAGTGATTAAAAACTAGTGCATTTTTTAATCACTTTTATTTCGCCATCAAGATATGAGTTACACAAACTGAAGAACTAACTAATCTCCCATTAGGAATTCATTATGAAATCGGCCCTTAATATTATTTTTTTATTTTTCAGTGCACCAACTAATAACTTTGTTTCTGTAAACAAATATTTATTTCATACTTTTAAGTGTAATATTAGTCATCGAAATCATTCCACTTTGTCCAACGAATGATAATACTTTGCGTATATACTTGTTCAGAGATTTCAAAACATATTTCAGACTTTACCACTGCAATAACTTCGAAACCGTACATTGTTTTGAAAATTGTCCTATTTTAATGTTGCTACAAATAATCTCTTCTTTAATTTTGCCGTCTCATATTCTCAGTTTTAGAAAAAAATTGCCCCCATCACATGGCGGAAACACATATATTTCAGACTTTACCATGCACTTCTCGGATATGTCCCCTCCCCCCCTTTGGGGGAAGGACATAAGTAATGTCCATTTTTTTAATGAAATCATCTCTCAATAGTCCCCTTTCAAATGAAAAAAGAATCATTAAAATCGAAGCACGTTTACTATTCAAGAGGCACGAAAAGTCATAAAAAAGGAGGTTATGATTTTGACCGGAATTTGGCTGTGGCTATGTATATGTATTGTTTATCTGTTCCTTCATATCTGTTATGTACAAACTATTCATTATATATCGTCTATTAAATAACAATTTACAGGTTATATATTTAATTCATATTCATAGTGATGTTCAGAGGATAGCCGTGGTCGAATGCCACTTTTCTGTAAAGCCTATGATGGCTTACTACTGTTAGAATGTATTGTTTTGTTAGGATAGTTTCTATAATTAGGAATTAAAATCTAAATGTAGGTACATATTGCGTCATCTAGAGGTAAAGCTAGAGTAACGCAATTATTCTTGGCCATTTTTACTCAAGAATTTTATTCCCTTGTACGGTATATATTTCCTGATGTACAGCTGCAGAATCGGCTTGTTGATCCACCGACGACGTACTTATGGTTGGTGCTTTTTTTATGTGGTTAATATAAGAAACTAAAAAAACTGTCACCAGAGGAATGAATTATGAACATAGTGTCGGTATTGATTGTCATTTGTTCTCGATTATAATTCCGAACTCCATGCAGACGATTGTAAGTACGCTGCTCCTTGTTGATAGCTATTTTCTGAAGAACTCATCTATTTATTACCCGAGAATATGGTTGATGCCATTTTCATAGCATAGCATTTTGCCATCTATTTGAAAACACCCAATAAGCCAGGTACTATTATGAAATGACAACACTGACCGTTGAGGCTTTTTCTTTTGTTTTCAACTCGGTATCTTCTATCAGTTTCATCTCTAGTGCCCTGGGTATGGACTCCTCCATAGCCCTGGGATTTGGTTTCAGAATATTTTTGCGGATGGTAGGTAGAGGAGATCGGTGAGAGTCACCATCTAGGAACTTAAGCGCGAGCAACTTGTAACACACATGGCGACACTCGACATGTTGCCGGTAGATTGTTTGCGGAACTCGAACGTGACGACGTGAAATTGGAAAAATGTTTTTGCAACATCCAGTAAGTTTTCATTTTGAGATTGTTCTGTGGATATCTTCCTAGGCATGTATTTTATGTGTAGCTTAGATGGACCATTCAAATTAATAATAAATAATAGTAATAAATGACCATGTTTCTGTAAAAGCTGCTTCAAGGCAATTTGGAATTTGTCACGTTTCTTTGCACCGCTATGTTAAATCTTTAAGAAATAATACGCAGCGACATATCGGCCCCATAATTTTTTTTTCTCTGGAACAGGAGAATGTATTAGGTAGGTATGTGGAGAATGCTGCCAAGCTGTATTTTGGTCTTTCCACAAAAGACATGAGAAAACTAGCATATCAGTTTGCTTCTGTAAATAAATTAAAATACACAAAAACTGGGTTGAATATGGAATGAGTAGTCAAGACAGGCTAACCGCATTTCTCAAACGAAACCATTATTCATCTATTCAAACATCTACAAGCTTGGCCCGAGCAATATATTTTCATGAAAAAATGTTAAACATTTTTTTGACAACCTGGCTGGGGGATTCGATCGGCATTATTTCATGGCCCAAAATATTTATAATGTGGATGACACAGGTTGCACCACTGTATAGAGTCAATCAAAATTCTCACTACGAAAGGTTTCAAACAAGTAGGCTTTATTACTTCCCTGTGAAGACTGGTTGTAGCACCAAAATATGCAAAGAACAATCCTGAGGATTCTAATTTTAAAATAATCTGCCATTGTACCTAACGTTAATTGTTGAGTTGTACTCTTGTTTATTTGAGAATCATTAGAAGCTTTAATTTATTCACAATGAAATGCATCTCTAACTTCCTCTTGTAGAATGCGGTTGTAGGTACGTTTTGAAAATGTTTTAAACATCATTCGACTGAAATAAATCTAGAAAGGTAGAATAGAAATATGTAACTCATTCGGCTTCCAATAGAAGGCATCAAAAGATCTAAGTTCATCGAATTATCTTCATATTTATATATTTGTTACAATCGATACCCCTGTAAAAACTGTCACATGTTGGGTATCAGTTCTAACATTTGTCACCGATTCTTTTTTTAATTTTTAGGTAAATAACATCAGTACTTTTTAAATTTTAAAAATACCAGGCCGCTCTCTAAAATACGTGGCTTGCTATAAGGGAGGAAAAAAATATATGATTTTTGTTGCAACCCTCACCGATCTCCCTATTCATCATACACCTTCGTCGAGAAATACTCGATGGTTGAGTTAATTAATTCATTTGCATGCATGCCATAGAATTATGCAGCTTTCAAATCCACACAGATGCACATGTATAAATATATACATTTGTAAAACGAATGGAAAATAACCTAGAACTGGCTCTCTGTTATTTGGGTTGCATTCCCTGATAAATGATTTAAAATTGAAAATACTGGCGTGCAATGTATTATTATACAAAATTGAATTATTTGAAATTATGTATGCAACTCTTAGTTCAGATCAAAAGAGATATTTTTAGTGTATGGTTCTTCTATCAAAAAAGACCTCATAACTTCAGATCAGGTAATGATAAATTTAAAATCCCAAAAATTTCATTTCTGAATATGATGTAATCGTAATGATATTGTTCATTAGAAAGTGCCCGTTTTATTAAGTCGATGTTGCATACTCGGTTTTCGTTCTATATCTAAATATATTGTGAGTGGAAAAAGTCAAAGCACCGCTGAGAAGTTAACACTACTTCACCTAAGGTTTAGAAGTTGAAACGCGTGATACACGTTGTTAGATATCAAAATGAAACATGTCAAGATTTCTACTGGGAAATATATTAAAATAGGAATGACGATGATAACAACTACTCGGTGAGCTAATACTCCATCTCGCATTGCATTACATCACCGTTGATAGATGTAATATGTTTGAATACAATTCATTATATATACTGCAGATTCCTAACCCTTTTGCTTTTATTTCATTCGGAACACATCACAGTTGAGTCAAGTAGTGTTTCATCGCCGATTTCGTTCTTTCTTAGAGACTCATCAGATACACATATGACTAGAGGATGTGTCCGTTATTAGCGCTACCTCCTTGTGTTTCTGTTAAAGTTGTGTTAACTTCTCAGTGGCGCTTTGACTTTTTCGGACACATCCTCGAGTCATATGTGTATCTGACGAGTTTCTAACAAGAACGTAATCGGTGATCATACACTTGCCTCAACTGTGATGTGTTCTGAATGAAATAAATCAAAAGGGTAAGAAATTTGCAATATATGTAGTGAACTGTGTCCAATCATATTGCACCTATCAACTATGATGTAATGCGATTCGGTATGGAGTATTAGCTCACCGGGTAGTTGTTGTCATCATTGGTAGGCACGGTAATTGTATTACCTACTGTCTACTGACGACTAGAGTCATTCCTATTTTAATCCATTTCACAGTAGAAATCTTCACATCTTTCATATTGATTGAAAATGAGAGCATGACATTACTTGAATCATCTACAATTGCATTTATATTGAATGAAACATCACTTGTCACTTTTAGCTTCCTATCTGTGTTTAGCAAAGACATGTCCTCATTATTATTATGAGTTTTTTTTTGGATCGCTCGATATCTACATCTGAAAGAAATGACAATGGATATGTCTAGAAACGGAATAATAGAGTAATTTCATCACTAAAAAGAAACTCTATAAACTTGAAATATTGTCATAGTACTTACACTTAGATATAAAAAAATCTAGAAAATGACAATAATAGAATAAAGGCCTCTTCAGAATTCTATGTTTGAGGAATAAAAATATGCCTAGATAAACATTTTCAATATCATTATGTCTGGAAATATACAGATAAGTAGTTTTCTTCAGAGAATGCCTTCGGATCCTATTATATTCGAATGTAAAGTCAAATAGTATTCAATTCAGTCGCTCTCTATCAGATTCAATCGACCAACAATACATTCCCAATAAGTATATAAAATCGTTACGGTGCAGAAAATTCTTTTTCCACCATATACTTAGGAATATATATAATAATACCTTTGAAAGAGAGGGATTTTATGCTTCTTGTATAATATCAAAGGCGAGTCACACAATTGAACTCACTGAAGTATGTAATATGAAAGTTGTTGCACACATATTTTCTACATAACAGGTTTCCAATATACCATGGGCTAAATGCTATGTGAGCACTGAGACATTATATAGATAGTTTATACTTGAGAATTGAAACAGAGGAAAAGAGGAGAGCTTAAATTCTCATTAAAGTGATATTTTTCTCCGACTCTAGAGAATATTTGAGTTGTTGAAAAATATATAGATCTCCTGAGACTGTGAGCAGAAATTGGGTACTCGTGATAGATCGTCAGGGATAGACAAAAGTCTAATCAATCCCAGTATTATTTTAATAAAAGTTAACTACTTATAATTGAGCATTCACGTGTTGTGATACACGAAGCACATTACTGAAGTGCTTGTGAATCAATATTATATTCATACCTATATTCATCATACATATAACTAAAATACTGTCCATGTATGGTATATAGGCTCTAATCAAGCCAATGTGTAGAAGATCATTTAAAGATGAGTTTTGGAAATAAGATTTTTTTCATTACCTCAATTCACTCAGTTTTCTTATTTTGCCTCGACCCTCTTCATATAATTTTTTCCTGGCTATTAGCCAAGTAGTTTCTCTCGTTTCATTCGATTACCTACATAACAGTCATGAATGTATAAAATATATTTTGTAATTTCTCATCAAAACCAATACAAAAATATTCTTACAGTAATATCAATATCGGCGAATATCTCCTTAACAGCCTGAAAGCTAACATCATGATTAATTCTGAAATTCATTGGCTTTCATAGCTGTAGGTATATATTCCTATGTAAAAGAAAAAAGTGTGATATACAAATACAAGTTCCTATTTTGTCTGGCAGCAAAATTGTATAAAGCTCCTGAAATCGCAACAGCTTACAAGTATCCTATCACTAAACAAATCATTGAGTTGTTATTTAAAATCTGTTTAGGTAGGCACAATATACTTCCTGTTTTTAACGGTAATAATACCTATATATAATTTGTTCTTCTTTTCACAGAAATTTGCTATCCGAATTACAATATTCTTTCCTTTCAAAGGACCCAATACAGGATGTATGATCTGTTTTATGCTAGTCATAAAACGTGAAAAATCTTTAATAGGGTCAAGTCATAAAACGGAATATCAGAAAATAGGATTATACCGTCTTATACTTCTCAAATAGTTCCCATAATAAGAATTGAAAAATTTAAATAATATATTTTCAATTCTGGAAAAAGTAAGTAACTAAGAACCTTGTTCAATGTTAAACATTTTAGTTATGCTTTCGATTATCATTGAGGAAAGCGATGAATTTGATCCAACGATATTCAAGTCGATCCGCCTGTGTTTTGGAACTGACATTTTCTATCCTTATAATATTTAAAAATTTCAAGCCAAATTAGTAAAACTTTAGAGGTCCGCCACCGATTTATGACGCATCATTCTCCGACCAACCTTTACGAGTGCTAGTGAACAATATGATTACTAAGTTGGCATGCCTCCCTCAACAGATGCTGAGAAGATAGGCATTCACTAAATGAGCATGATATTCTGTCAACAGCTCTTTCTACATCGCAGAGCCCTTATTTAACCCTTAATTTTATGATGAACAGTTTCACGTGAAGCTACCCCAACATTACATAATATTGAATATTTTTGTCAACTTACCTAATAGAAGGTAAAACTAGATATTGGCACCTTTAATATTTTGGCTATTGTAACCTCTCCCCCCCGGAATTATCAGTTTGAAACAGAAAGCTTAGGATATACATTACACACCCAGATAGTATACTTATACTACCCGTCGTCTTACCTGAGCGAACTCAACGCGAATGGGATGCGATGAGAATATTGGATGGTCCAACGCGAATTACTGCGATGCGATGCAGCAAGTCTGTCTGTCTTAATTCAGGATACCGGCTGTTACTCCGTTCCACCTATCGCCTGTCCCCGTCATTTTGTCAGTAAGCGTTTCAAGTGTTTCAACACATTGACTATAATTAAAAAAATACAAAGAAGCTGAAAAAGCAGTAAAGAAAACGGGGAGCAAGTAACATAATACATTTAAATTATTGACATATTGTTTGGATAATTAAAAAAGTCAATGATGTAATAAAACCAGTTTTGTGAAAAAACGACTAATTTCTGAAGACCTCAGTCCGTTAAACTTCAAATAATGGCGACTTTATGATAGGAAAACAAAATGCTATAATAATTGTAAGAATTAAATCTACTATTTACATTATTTTATAATGTTTTGTTCTTATAGTTCTAGACTATCTAACTTTGAAAATTTATATAAAATTAAACCCTACATTTTCCATCCATCTGAAATGTAGCTTAAACTTAACTTTACATTTTACATGATTGTAAATCAGTTAGAGGGCCTGAAGTTATATTTTTTCTGAAACCATAACAAGACCACGTGATAATTTACAAAGAAGATTGCTGCACGGATGTTCGTCGTGTGGGAAAATTTAAAAATGTACTAACGTGGATCGTTCATCATGTAGGTACTTACGGTTGTTATTCGTTTTAGTATTTATTGGTTCTATTACCTTGTTTACTATAGTGGTTGCTTGTATATTTCATTAATTTATTTTAGAATTTGTAGATTTATTCTCGAACCTTCCAGAAACTATCAGCGTGCTCGTAAATACAAACCATTAGCCTGGCCAGGGTTAAAATGGCCATGGAAAGTTGTCAGATGTACGGACTCAATAAAGGAATATGACATTGACTAATGAATGATCAATTAGGCATGGCCAGGCTAATGGTTTGTATTTAGGAATACGCTGAACATGAGAGGTACAATTTGTCAGAGTCCCTATTGTCAGTTTACTTTACTGTATTTTGATCAACATCCTATGCAAAGAATGTAAATTACAACATAAATAATAAATTGTGTAAAAATAATTATTTTCTATAGTTCTCCGATTTCCCATTGGTTATGGTAGTTTCTATTTCTCTTATCCCTCAAAATAGGGCATCCTTGGAAAGTACCTACTCGGAACCTCAGACATTATAAACGTGAGTTGATTGACAAATCTCATCCAAATCGCGTGCAAATCGCAAACTAGTTGATCGCGTTCCTTCCGCCTCAAATCACGTCAAATATGTGCTAGATCGCCCACGTAGAAGTACACTTTAATTTGGCAGTGAACGTATGATATTCGCGTTGAGTTCGCTCACGTAGGACAACGCCTTAAGGGGACTCGCTACCCAGTGATGTCATAGTTTCAATATTTGTCTTAAACTAATTATCCCATCTGGCTAAAACTTTGTATGCTTACTGAGAATAATACGGAGAATCTCAGATCACATAGGAAAAAACAGAATTCTGAAATTCAAGTTGAAATCTTTGTTATTATTTTTTTATTGAAAATAAAAAATATGATCCGCGATTCTACAGTGAATTCCAGGCATATTTGTTCTTAAGAAATATATATATATAAACAAAAGAGCTATCGCTGTACCCGCTACTGTTCATTAACACTACTTGTAACAGACTTACTAAGGGTTGTCGGGTATTATATCATATGGATCAACCTCCATACTTCACCTCGGAGACGTTAAACAGAAAAAATCATAAAAGCTACACCTGGGTAGTGAGGCCCCTTAATGGATGATAATACACGACCGCACGTCGTACGAATAATTGACGAATATCTAGGCAAACTGGTACTAACTGCCACTTTACCTGACAATCTTCAGGAGCCCCCTACATGAAGAATTCGTTGCAAATTTTCAAACTTTAATTAAGAGAAAGTCACACCTGAAATTAGCGCATTAGATACATTTTATTGTTTTATGAAGTTTTTATATTTTTATTTATCTAGAGATTTAAACGTACTTTTCAATATTACTTGCCTTTCTTTCTAAGTTTCCGTGTTGTATCCTTCAAGAGAGTGTAATCTCTCTAGATAATAACACACGATGCAAAGTTTTTTCTGAATCTTGTACTCTATAAGTTTTCAAATTATACTCTGAAACAAAATTTCGACCATAGTATTGTTACAAAAGAATTGAACTACAGTTCAATAATAATCTAATTCAAATGCCAATGTTGCAAATGGGTCAAATTTTTGGTGGCGGCGTGAATTTGACGGCCAGTCTATGAATAATATTAGATACCCCAGAGTTCCTGATTAGCACCTAATTATTTGTTGATAAAATTTAATATTTTATCATTTCTTTATGATGCTGTGCAAGCTTCACTTTCACTCACCCTGTATCATCGTGGGTTCATTAGCACCTAATTTTTGGGCCTGGCATCTAATAAGCACTTACATAGCCCCTAATTATTCTCATATAATAAGCAATCATTTCCCCCTCTTGACAGTGCTAGTTGGCTCTAGCTTCATAACCGGTTATCTACACTATATCGACCAGAGGGTTCCAGGTGTGTGGTCAAATGTTAATCAAAATGATAATATATTAGTCATACAAAATGTAAGATTTATCGAGAATTTAGAGTTAACGTTTTAATATTTTATGGGACCATAATGTATAAAATCTCTTCAGTATTTGTTTACATGATATGCACCTGTTTTATGGATATTAAAGAGATATTTTGGAAGCTGCAACCATTACAATTCCGTATTTTAAAATTTCAAAGATATCATCTGTGATCAACTTTTGCTTAGATATGTACAGTTCAATTCAGCCACACAATCAGATATAAATACCATTGACAACAGCTTCTGGCAACGTTGGTGAGTGTCTGTTGCGTCAACATGACAAATTGTCTCTATCGATTTTAATTTCCAATTTATAATATATCTACAATATTTTACTGAAGCTCAACCAAACAAAAACAACTTTTCATGTAGCAATTTTTATTATCAAGATAATAAAAGATATTTTATTAAAATTCAATTTCAAAAGTTTCGTTTATAGTTGGCCTTGTGTAATTTTTATGCATTACCTACAGCACTGCTATCTTATCTTTCCAATCATCAGAGTTAATAACACAAAGTTTCTAATATAAAACTCAAATTTAAATAACGATATCTAAAAACGGGACGTTGAAATGGTATTAATTTTCAGAGAGAGAAATCAATCTTGATCGAATTTACAAGATAACTACCTCAAATTATGTAATTTTGGATAAAAAAGGATGCTATTTTTTGAATACCTATCATATGTAAACCTTCCACTTTGTATGGAAATAAATTCATATTGAACAATGACTGGAATCCGTCAGATTGAAACAACACATCGAGGCAGTCATCGAGAAAATCCAGATACAAAATTTAAAATTAAATATGATAATACCCTGACAGAGTATCCATCTCCATGAAATGGAAATTTTGCTGGGGATCGTAGCTTAGCAGAATTGCATTATTCCATTAGAAAGAAATAAAGGCTTTCAGCAAAACCTACAGCCACACTGAATTAAACAGCGCGAGAGATAATCTAATGTACTAACCGGATACAGCTAATTGATGGGAGGATGTGAACTAGATCCATACAAATCAAATATATATATTCAGGCAAAAGTTTAGCTCCAGTTTCATTGGCTTCTATTTATGATGACAGTAATTAGTTTTGGCTTGAATATCTTTGTATCTTTGAAATCACATCTTTGAGATTGTTTGATATGCAGCAAACTATAATTTTCATCTAGAATCCTCTATACAAACCATAAAAACAGATTTCACATGATATTTTCCATTCTCCATACATATTTTGCTTCTGATGTCCAATAATTCTAGTCTCTAGCATTTCTCTGTGATTGTCTTTGGAATAAACTAACTTATCTATACTCTACAGATTTCAATGGATGTTTCAATATATTGACTGGATGGTCAGTGGCCAACCATCATGTTGGTTGTTCGATTGAACCGTCCCTTTAGGTACATTTTAACTTCACAGCAAACTGCAAATGGGATTATTTACTTTAAAAAAACTCGAAGTTTGTATCAGCCAAACTTACGATTGGTACACAGTAGTAATATTTATCCACGAGATCCCTGATTCTATGTAGGTATACTGAAGTTTAATCAACTAAAAAAAGTTTTGTGTTTGATTTTCTAATTTTCTTGATTGAATCTACGGAAGTTTGGAATAAACGCAATAGTATAATCAGCCTAGTCTTTACCTCGCATTGTGGATTTTGTGAGTTTACATGACACTATCCTTTATTTGAATTGTAGTTGTGAAACATATAAAGATTTAAAGATAAATTCTGTATCATGGATAAAATCGAAATTCCCTTTGTTCGCTGGAGTTTTGGATGTTTTCAGTTGAATACTAGAAATATCTCATATTCCAAACATGGCCATTCTGTATCTCATTTTTAATCAATTCAAAACAAAATCAATATATATCAAACCAGGTATGTTAAATCTGATGGAAAGTATTTTTGAAGGTAATTCTTAAATAATCAAAACATCATTATTACAAAGTGAAGAATTGCATGGAGGGCTTCTAACTTATGAAAGAATGGTATAAAGACTCCAAATAAAACTACTGACGATAGTTTCCAAAAATCAAATTTAAACATAATGTTTTCACTTTGATGAATAAGTACAGTAATTCGAGCAGCAGTACGAACAGTAGAATTCGCAGATATATAGGTTCAATATTGTTGGTACTACAAAATTAAGAGAAAATCTGTCTACAACAAGAAGAATTTGGTATGTGTTTAAAGTAGGTTGATATAACAAAGTTAATCAGTAAATACGTAAAGATAATAATTTTAACCCCTTTTCAAGCAGTTTGCGTTCACAGATGAATATGTGATTTGGCATAGCTAAATGTTACATGGAGAAGGAGTTCAGAAAGCTAAGATCAGTATACGGGCTGCTTCAAATTCGACGCTCACCATTGGGATCTCGGAAACCCCAGGGAATACGAAGATGCTTAAATTGGGGCAAAGTAGCGCATTTATGTGCCCAAGAATACGCCGTTTAGAAAGTTTGAAAATTTCGAGTAGTTCTGGAGATATCCGGAAAAAAACGAATTTTCGGAAAATCATTTTATTTTTTCCCTGGCTTTATTTCTTAATGAATTTCTAAATAAATGGCACATTTACATTGCCATCTTTTCACTCTTTCCAATGGTGTTAGTAGTTTTGTAACATGACGTTTTGTCTATGTGCAAATATCACAAACTTTTTTTTTCTTATGGGTGCCATAATGGCATTCCACAAATTTGAATAGCCCTTTTTATCACCTTGTTGACGATGTAGGTATCATAAGTTGCCTTGTGGTCCTAAAAATCCGAGAAATTAAATAAATTACTTTTATAAAGTAGTTGGTTTTGATTTTTCCCATCTTGACAAGTAAATTAAATATTTTTGATGATATTTACACTACGGCCCTTTTTAATTGTTTGAACGGTCGCCATTTTGACACACACGATATTGCCCAATAACGAACTCGGCTGAGCTATTCAACAGATTGATTTTTGTAGCAAATTTTAACTTGATACTTCTAACTTCTTTCCCGTTAACAAATTTCGTAATATCCCAAATATACCGGGTGGTCCTTTAAAGTGTTACAATGTAATATCTAGAAAACTGCCGATTCAAGAAGAATTAAATTTGGAGAGATGCAACGGGACATTGAGGGGCACCATTTCGAAGCATCAATCATTTTGTAGCTCTCACTACTTCATAGGGGTAGGGTGTAACTTTTAAATATTAAATGGAAAGGTGTAGTTTTCTTTTCAAATTCGTAATCTCCAGAAAAATCTACATTTAAATCAAAAAATGATTTAATGTCAATGTGAATGTGTTAAAAAGAAATTAAAATATCCCGACGGCCTATAGCCACCTCAAAGGTAAATTTCTCAAAATTCATTGAATTTAAATTTGAACAAACTTTTCATTGATATACCTAAATGTCATTACATGTCAATTGTCCATTTTTAACTGCATGTGTCATAGCCTTGCGGTTAGAGTGTTAGAGGCTGCTACTTTGGCTGTTGCATATAAAGCAGATAGGGTTCGCGTTCCGCTTCAAGGTAATTTTTTTCGCCGTTTCTTATCAATAAATATAGTATATTGTAGTGTATCCAAAGACCCCAGGTCCGCGCTACAGTTTACCTCTAATTCATTATCTAACTTTACGACTCGTCTCTTGGCATGTGATCATCTAGTCTAGTGGATTTTAGGACTTACCTGACGTTTCAGGCACTCTAATAATATAAGAAAACACGTTTGTAGGATGCAACGGAGTTAACCTTCTAGTAGAGAAAGGGGGTAGACAGTAATTGAAACAACAAAATCCCTTACCAGTCCTTTTATTTAAACAACACATCATTTTTCATTTGAATTAAATAGAAAAACATTCAATAATTTAAAATAATACAGGCAATTTGAAAGAAAATAACATTTATAATTTAGACCAGGAAGGTCGCTCTTAATATCTTCATAACATGGGAAAAAGAGCGAAAAGAACCCATGTACTATCAAATATTTTATAATAAATTTTAAATAACAATGCACATTCTCTTTGTTGTGAAAATTCACAAAGGTCTGACACTACTACATAATAACTCTTGAAAACTCTTGATGAATTTACTTGTACTGTGATTAACAATAATAAATGATGGTATAAAACAAACAAATTAAGAAAGAATCACTCACCACCCAAGACAACCATATCTCAGATATACTTCGAAACACGACAACAACATTCGAAACCGAAGGGTACACGGAGGGACAGACCCGCCGCTCGCTGTCAGTCTGCTCAATTGGGGATTCAAGTCCCTGGGACAAATACTTTTTGCTTGTTGATGTCAACGGTCAATACCATTTACCATTACAAAGTTGTTCATTTTTGAAATAAACAATAGTTATTGACATCATCATGAAAACAGTAACATATACCAAAATAAATAATATTCAACAAATCTCTACCATACAATGGTCTCTTGGCCTGACTCACGATACTCTCGCATCGTCTATAAAATGACTTTATGTGATGAAGTAATTATTCCAAGTTAATTCATCAAATAAATGATACCAAAACAAGTGCATTTAATTTTAAGGTAGCTCAAACCTTCTTATAAATTTCCAACAACAATAAAACAAAAACTCATCAGTTACATACAACTATAAAACAAAAAAAAATACACCTTACCCTCTCAAAGTCTACAATCACTCTCCTATTTTTACCGCACCTCGCAAAACTTTTTCTCTCAAGAAAAAAAAACGTCCAAACAAAACAAATACTCTACACCTGACCGAAATATTCCTAAACATAGAATGCCGTTCAAAACCGATCCGGCACAGCTGTCTATCAAATTTGAATTTATTGTATTATGAGTAATAACATAGATATATCAAAATAATAAGACATCATATGTTGACTTTTATGATTCATATATAAAGAAAAATAAACAACCCGCGAAATTTAAATATGGACACCACAATATATATTTTTTAATCAGGGTCTAGATTAAGATCTCCAGGAAATGTACAATTACATCAAATTTACATTGAGTGTTCATATTTTACCAATATTTCTTATTTTTTCTTTATTAATTTTTATCTTTTTTCTGTGCATTTTATGAAAAATTGTTTCGAATAAATGTTGTAGGTACTGATCATATCTATAACTTAAAATTATTTTTGATGATATTTACACTACGGCCCTTTTTTGATGATTTTTTGATGTTTGAATAGTCGCCATTTTGAAACTACTTATCCGATAATGCTCAATAACGAACTCGGCCGAGATATTTAGGAGATTGATTTTTATAGTAAATTTGAAGTTCAAAACTGAGACCTCTATCGTTTTAACAAATTTCGTAATATCACATACATTTTTTGGACTTAAGACATATAACAACATGTCGTTGATTTTTTTTCAAAATTGAAAAGTGTGAACGATAATGCAATGCTGACATATTTTGACATATGTAACAATTTTCGTAAATTGTCTCCGCATTTCGAGTGTTATTATCTTAGTGTGTCCTTTGATAATTAGTGTTCATTTTAAATTGTTATAACATATTGATAATGACATTAAATTGTGTTTTGATTTAAACGTAGTTTTTTTCTGGAGATTAAGAATCTAAAAAGAAAACAATACCTTTCTAGTTAATTTTTAAAAGTTTTCCCCACCCCTGAAAAGTGGTAGTAGTTAGAAAATCACTGATGCTTCCTAAAGGCGCCCCGTTGCGTAAGTCCAAATTTAATTTCTTTTAAATCAGCAGTTTTCTAGATATTAACTTGGAACACTTTAAAAGGACCAACCGGTATATATAGATATAAACTTTTAAAACATTTTTTTGGACAAACTTATAGCCATATAACAACATGCTGTTGAATTTTTTTCGAAATTCAAAAGTGTGAACGATCGCAATAGGTACATTTCTATAAGAAATTTACCTAATAAGATTATCCCCTCAGTTAATCGTTTCAACACAACTGAACAGGGTTTTTTAATTGGAAGCTATCATATCATTTGGATCAATTATTGAAGAAATGCAATCCGAAACAATGGTAACGATGATGTCATCAGTCTCGATTCGGAGAAGGTCTCACCAATGTTCCGTTACTTCTAATTGCCTGACGATAGGACACACGTAGGGAGAACAATCTAGTGTGAACACAATTACCTAATTACTTCCGTTATCGAGTGAGACGTAATTATCATTATTCAGATCTAATTATTACAAAGACACTATTAAATTGCCATTTCTGGGTCTGGTAATTATTTCGATAAAATAGGTCCCGCGCATTAGAAGTGAAAACTCTTTACAAATTTCACAAGGAAGAGAGAGAAAGAGTTTTGAAAGTCATAAGAGTAAGGTGTGGAGTAAAAATTTAATACCTTTTGAATTTATTTCTTAAATTTGTAAAATATTTTCTATTGCTTTATCTAAACATGAAACATATGTTCTTGGATATAAATGGAGTAGATCTCTTGAAAGAAAAGCATCAACTGTTGCATCTAATTAAGTTAGTACCAATATTTCAATGATTATTCATGTATAAATAGAATTTCTAACCATGAAAGATAAGGGTATATGTATAGGTACATTTCCAGATTTCCGGCAAAATGGATTTATCATTGAGTTAGACATTGAGGTTATCCGTCTAGTCGACCAGTACAGTAACTAAGCAGATTTCCGTTGAAGATGTCAAGAATATAACTGAATTAACGGTAGAATCATTCCCCTTTTGAATGTCAGGTTCACCTGGTGCCAACTACTTACGCACGCCTAGGCTCTGTTTGATAATATTAATCACTGCATGTGCTTATCATGAGAGAGATTCTATTAACGTGTCGTTTCATTGCATGCCAGAAATAATATTTAGGCGGGAATATTGAGACACTGTATGATTAGGGCCATTCTTTATCGTTGGTAACCTAAGCACTGATAAATATCTTAAGCTTCTCCAAAATCAACTTATTTCGACAGTTCAGTAAATTCCATTAATTTTGTGGACATTGGTTCTAACAAGATGTTAATTATAGAAATTAATTTGAAATAGCTTCAAATATATCAATGAAGAAGAAAATTGATTATTTTTGTAACAAAATTCCATCAACTCTCTTCAGATACATGAGAATAATCTCTGAATCAGTAATTTGGCTATATTGATCGCAAGTTAGTGGGGCGGGGCTTAACTATTTCTTTTCGATAAATAGAGTAGGTATGGTAACGTCATTTTGTTAATTTCTAAGACAAAGAGATAAAATTAGATGTTTATAATGAAAGTTGCTGGAAACCCCTTTTATCCCCATCCCCTTTTTTCAATGCCTGTTACCCGAAAACGGCTTGACCGTGGGAGACGCAAAGAAGTATCGCAATCGAGCGCAAGGCATGTTTCTGTCGCAATCTTTGTATGAATCCGCAAGCATCTATGTAAAGTTTATTAAATACAAACAATTTAAAAGTATTCCTACTAGTATTATTATTCGATAAGTCTTGTGTTGTAAAATCCACACTGGAACAAAATAAACAAAGAAATCCATACAGTCCATTAGATTCGAAGAAGTTATCAAACGAAACTATAGCTAAGATTAGTTAGTAATCTTTGACAATAGTATAGGATTGAACCCTCTATAAGTTATAATATCGCTATAATGAGTTTATAAACGTCCAATATGTTTCGTGGACTAGACGGTAATTAGCGCTATTATGAAATCAATATTATCATTATGATGGTTGCAGATTAGTTCTTTTACATTGCTGACAAAATAGCTATTTATTATTTCATCTTGATTCAGTTTATTTATGGATTAAGTGGTACAAGTATCTGCTTATAGACTTTGAAAATATGGTACATCACAATATTTGTTTTGTTTTTTAATAAAGAAGAAATCTGCGTAATATATATCATTTACTTTATTTCTTATACCATCAGTAACTACTACTAAAATGAAACAGTAAGTTCTTTATTTATTATTTATATTATATTTATTTGTTTAAGAATTAAAATTATAAACACAATTTGCAATTATTGCAGTCCTGCAAAGGTAAATTAACTAACCCGTTCACCCGTTCACCCGTCACTTAATTCCAAAAATGTAATAAAATAAATCATCTCTGATGAGCAGAACAAAAAGGATGTTTATGTTTATTCTTTCTCACCTTACTGCATCTGATATTGCAAATCTACTTATCGCCACTAAAAACAATATAAAACACTTTCTAAATATAGTCCAAAAGCAAAACTCATACTCTTCTCAATCACTGAAATAAACAAAAATTTCAATATTAGTTTAGGTTATAATATCGTCTGAAGAAGAGGGATCAGATATCTTATCTCTTCTTGAGAACGCAATCCAAACTCGTTCGAAAGCAAATAGATGTGCTCCAAGAACATGAGACTTTAAATTTACATTATATCCAAGATAAGAATTTAAGGCACAGCAATTTTAAAGTGCGCATACTCAAACGTTCTAAATGTTTCGAGATTAGCTCCTGGAAAACAGCTAATAAAACTACGTAAAAAGGATATCTTTCCTGATAATTTAGAAGTAAACACGAATTCATATTGATTTTAGACGTGCTATAGTTTGTGGCACCTACTAACTCTAACGCTCAAAAGAAAATGTATCCTATTTTGCGAAAACTGTCCTCCTAATCTGTACAAGGAACGAACGGTGTACAAAAACAAGATATAATCATTTTTTTGTTATATATAACCCGGCGATGAGAATAATTGAATAATTTGAATTCAGCAATGTAGCCAATTTCTCTCACGTTGATTATATAAGAAGCGAAATGCACTGGACTCAAAATACTCGACTTCAATAGAATTCAAGTCAAGTAATAGTATTTTTTATATAATTACTGTTAATTCCGTGCTTATATTTTATTGTCTATTCTCAATATTGACATTTTGTTTGAAAGATCAATAATAAATAGTTAGTTATTATTCAAATAATTAGGTTTGACCATTAGAGTGAAGAAATTCTGGCTAAATGGAGCGTAAATTACTGAATTAACAGAAGCAAGGGTTTTATCTTATATATATATATATATATATATATATATATATATATATATATATATATATATATATATATATATGTAAAATACTTAAGTATAGCAGAAGTGTGGTATCTATCTTAACCTTTACCACATATGCAACTATCATATAATTTCAATTCCGAAATATAAGGACACAGAACGACATATTTTTATTCAAGCAAGATAAAAGAAATAACCGTAGAATAGACAACGCCAGCAAACAGGGTAAATCAGTCAACTGATCTTGAATATTTCTACGGTAGTTCAGATGATCATCGGATGGACCTTTTTCCGAAATATAAGGACACAGAACGATATATTTTTATCCAAGCAAGATAACAGAAATAATCGTAGAATAGACAACGCCAGCAAACAATACTCTCTCTTTCACTTCATCTCAGCCCTACCAAACGCTTTATCTCTCTTGCATTGCAAATAATTCAAAAAACGTGATGTGACTCGACCTTAAAAAATCCCTCTGATGTGTCCCAAGAAGTTTCAATTCATAAATAACATACAAGTTCATGCCAGTAAGTTTATATTGTGTGTAGTACAAACATACCATACCATAAATAAATTCAACTTACGATTTCTTTAGATTTATCAGTATAATTATAACTACGGCTGCCTGTTATGACTACTGTCTTTGGAATCCTCAATCATCTCATTCTTTTCCACTTCACTAAGTGTGGATGATCTGGATAAAGTATCGCCAGGTTCATTTATGAGACATTCTCTAACTCGTCTACAAATATTGTCAATTTCACCGCAGCTTTCTCTTAACATTTCACTCACGTTATTATTAAAACCAGTCAACCGATCCTGAATATTTCTACGGTAGTTCAGATGATCATCGGATGGACCTTTTTGTTGTATATTTGAAATACTTTCAGTTTGAAGGTATAATATGAACATCTGTAGAAACAGTTTGAAGTTCTTCTGTTGCTCCTCTAGGGACATATTAGATTCTCTTTTGGCATCCATCTCTATCTAAATAATTCTGATTAGTACCAAACAATAAGAATTATTGTTCTTCACACAGGAGATTTTGAAGTTTGTGCAACTGAACATAACCTTTCAGTGTCTAGACTTTAGGACATCAGATAATTGTCAAATCAGATATACCGTATTCTAAACTTACCAGCTAACTAACATTTCGTAACCAGCGAGCTGGTAAGTTTCTTTTCGAAAATAGTAATAATATGTTTTTGACCGACTCCTATCTTATACATATATTGGAATTTATTGGCCGTGTCCACAGATACCTGCTAGATACTGCTAGCTAGCAGGTTAGCGGAAACCAAAATTATGCTCTTGGACACAACTTGGGCTAGCGCTAACTCAAATGTCAATGTGACACAAGTGATATTGACAGTCGAAATAATTTAAAGAATAATTCAAAAACAGTACTCTCATTTGAGTAATTGCAGATGGAAAATCAAAATTTAACTACAATTATTGAGTATATGTATAAAGGAAATTGATACTTTATCGAACAAGACATGTCCATAGTCAAATTACAACGGGTATTGGGCTATGTTAATGGAAGTGATAAAAAATAATATCAAAATATTTTTAGTATTGGTGTGATTTGTGGTCAAAGATTAATGATTTCAAGAAATATTTAAACTACGATAAGTAATATTAGGTATTACGAATTATTTTCCTATGGAGGTTACATTCCTTATTAGTTTAAACCGAATGAATGTATTACGATTACCAGCAAGTAATGAATATATGTATATAAATGTAAAAATAACTCATTGTACTCATCATTAATATTTGCAGATTCGATCGACGTTAAATATACTAATATTAAGAAGAAGAGCAGCACCATAAACCAACACTAGATATTTACAAACAAAGTATTTTGCGAAGTATTTCTCGATTTAATTCATAGGAAATTACAAATGTGCTAAGCCTTAAAATTTCAATGTATACCTAATTCTCACCAATTCTTAATTGATCAATTAACTTTATTATGATTGAATTAACTTTAAACAATAAATATCTTCAACTTAAATTGCCATTTATGGCATTATACATAGCAACGTGGTAAGCAGTTTTTGTGAAAACAGAGTTTTTTTGAAGAATAAAGAAGACATATTTCGTTTTACTGTAAAATTTGCTATATCTATTGACAGTAGAGTATTCCATATGCATTACTAAAGAGAATCAATAACTTTTCCAAAGAATATACCTCATTATTATCTTTTGATTTGAGATAAAATGAGTTAGTTTCATTGATATTCAATAATATAATACAATGATTATTAATGGCAAAACTAAACACATTTATACCTAATCTTACCAAAAACTGAATGCTTTTACTAAATCTTTTAATTGTAATAATGGCTAAGCTGATAGTTTTTCTTCATCTTGAACATCTCTGTCATCATACAGGCAATCATCACATCACAGTAACTTCATTGTCAAAATAGTCATTACTTTCATTTTCATACAGCTAGTCTTTGGAAATGTAGGTACGTCGCTAAAATAGTAGGAATGATTCATCACAATCTATAAGAATTTTTTTATTGTACTGATTATGGGTAATACAATTACATATTATTCGCCTGTCAGCCCGTTGTTTTATTTTTTCTTGCTTTATTAATTATACAATTATTAATATCCGTTGAGTGTAGAATACATTTTTGCTGGGTTCCAACATTCGTCTCTTATTTCTACCTGGAAAGTTATTTCAATAATTATTTATGGAAGTTTTAATTTTCAGAATATTTAGTTGTATTCAGTAGCTAATATTAACGTCTCTGTATCCACTTAAAAATAGTACCTACTTTATTTCAACTCACTTCATTTGGTGAAATTCATCACTGCAGTGTAGGTATACTATCTCTGGTACTGCCTATATAAGTTCTTGCTGCAAACTTTCCATAACATCAGGCACATTCAAATTCAATATCTGTCAAATTATTTACTCTACTGCTGTACTGTAAAGTTAGGTTATGTTAAAATCACGATTTCTCTAGCTGTCAGTTGTCCCGCGAATTTTCGGCTAACCTGCTAGCTAGCCCAAGCTAGCAGTTGTCTGCTGTATTATTTATTCTCTGTATGCTGCGTTTTCTTCCACCATTTTAAAAACTCCCGACAGATGTACCTAGATACATTTCAAACATTACAAAGGAGGAAGGTATACATAGAGTATCCAAGTAGTAGGCATAATCAATAAATACAATAATATTTGGGCCTGTAAAGGTTGGCGAATTTCGATGCTTTTATAGGCTAAGTTTAAGTCAACTTGAAATTTAAGAAGCAAATTTAAAATCCCGCTATGACATTGGATTCTACTCTAAAAAGTTTTTGAAGGATATCAAAATAAATTTTCGATTACTTCACAAATGAATAAGATATATATATATATATATATATATATGTATAAAATTCGCACAAAACTGAATGTTAGGTTATAACTCGAAAACAAAATACCTACGTAGCTAATTTTGGTTTTCACTATTAAGTAATCCCCAAAAAGAGATCGGGACTGCGCTATTGATTTATTTTTATTTTTATAGTTACCAAGTTACCTTATAAAAGTACTAATTGTTTTACCTGGCACTTCCCGGGCAAACAATTTCATAGATTGTGATACGAAAACATAAAGTCATCAAAAGTCTTGAGTATAGAACCCTTCTATGAGAACTACTCGCACGTAGAACCAGTCCGAACACCCACCCAGATCCATCAACAGATATGCACCAAGAGAGAACAGCATGATAATTTTACCTACATGTGTCTTTGGGAATTTCCGGTATGGCACCCTTTACCTTTAAATTCCAGTCGCACTGAAAGACTCACAAAACAGTCCAGTGACATACTACATACAAATATATACCGAAAAATCCACGAAAATTCAGCCATAGACCTCAGATATACTTCTTTGAGAATTACAGATATGGAACCCTCAACATAGGAGGCCCAGACACACTTACAGCCTCTACCAGATCATTCTAACAACATTCTACATACATCATTCAAAATCCAGCCATAGAGTTCCGAAATATACAAAAGACTTTCAGATACGGAACCCAACACATAGAGTCCCATGGACACTTATAGTTTAACAGTACTTTTACTAAGGTAAACTTTGTTATAATAAACAGTTGTGCAAAATTTGTAAAATTATTGAATTTTTAATACAGTATTCAAAATTCAACTCTGTTGAATTTTCAGTTCAAAATATTTGAATTTCAATATTTTTGTGTTGAATTTTCAATATTTTGTATTGAAAATTCAACTTTTTTTATATAGTGTACACAATGTATTAACCATGGTATCTTTTTACATCATGGTATTAACCTAGGAGCTTGCTGCAGCAGTAGGTAAAGTCTCGTACATATCACATTATAAAAAACATTCAACAAAAAAAACATTTTAGAGCAAAGATTATGGTTTAAGTAGTTAATTTTGTTTTCAACTTCAGTACATTAAAATAAACAAAGTAAGATATAAGGAAAGGAAAAATAACAAACATTCATTACCTGCTATAGCAATCACGATTTTTATCAGCTGTCGATAGACGCTGTCCTAGGCAATGGCTAGGCAGTACCTACGCCGCTGAGAAGTAGTCCCAATCTTTATTTATTTATTTATCGAAAAGCTATAAGAACATAAATTATAGCCTGTCACCCGCGCAGATATAGAAAATTCCAAAAAAATTACTGGAATCGAATAAGTAGTTTTCGAGATTTTCGTGGTAATACGAAAAGTCCTTACTTGTATATATATTAGTATAGAAAAGCTATAAGAACATAAAATATAACCTATGAAATCGGATTAGTAGTTTTCGAGATTTTCGTGGTCATACGAAAAGTCCTTAATCGTATATATATTATAGTATAGATAGAATTTTTCCCAACGTGTAGGTAAGAGTAGGTAGTGCTCAAACTGTCGGTTCTGTTATTTGTATGTTATGGAAAGTATTGTAAATATAAAGACTGTATATAGGAGAAATCATAATTTATAAACAAAGATCATTGGAAAGATCTTATTGTTCCTGCAAACTGGAAATCAAACTGAACCTCCCCATTTTTTATATTTTTTTTTCTTTGCTAATTTTGAAACTTAGGGTAGAGGCATTAGTATGCTAATAAATGTCTATTTCTGGAAATATGGTTCATAAAATTTCTTAAATATCCTTCAGATCCATTATTCTTTATAGAGTGTTATATAAGAACAATTCTGAATAAATTTCAAAACTTAGATACGACTTTTCTCATTACCTAAACAAAGACCATGCCTTCAATCGTATGCCACAAATATTCTCTACAATTGTCCATTACAAAAGTATATAGTGTTGTAGTTCTAAACAATAGAAACGAGCTGAACGTAAAAATGTGAACTTTGACCTTATTTAGGTAGGTACTTGTGGTTGGTTAGGTACATTCGCCAGATTTTATTAAAGATACGTGCTCTGTTCAGACTTGAATGATTTATTCCCGGAACACGGTTGTATCAACAAAATACCTTTATTATGCAAATGTTGAAGATTTTATGTGACATGGCTAAAAATGTTATAAGTTGCATGCGATATAAATAGAATTAATTATAAAACCCAGCTTTTGTATGTGTAAGGAGAAAGACCAAAATGACCTTGAAGAGTAAAAAGTCGAACCATTTCGGAAATTTTATGAACAAAAATTTTAACATTCATAAAATATTGTAGAAATTACTAAATATATATTGATTTAATTTATATAGAATTGAATATAACTGTTTATTATATTCTAAAGGCGAATTATTCAATAATTAGATTCATCCAATTTTGAAACTATATGTTCGATTTAATTCAAAAGCATTTATTTGGTTTCAGAAATTTTTACAATTGTTTGTGAATTATATATTTATTTGATTTCTTCTTGTCTGATAGGAGGCTTTCCCCCTTTTCAGAAAACTATATGTTGCTACGTGCCCCTCTATGGCGAAATTAATACATAAGATCTGAATGATACGAAACCAGGGCATACAGTATGAGAACAAAACAAAAAAAAATAGAAATGAAAGTTGTAGTATAACTACATTATGCGAAAGACAATTAAATATCACTAACACAGAAAAATGAGGTATCCAAGATGTAGTCAAATGGACAAAACTAGTACGCATGATTGGAATGAACATGTTGAATGGAAGAATAATAGAATAGTTGTTCGACCTTGTATGCAAGAAAATTCCCCCCAGGAGATGTGTCCAGAGTTGGTTGTCTTCATCCATATAACGAGACACGACAAACATGGCTCACCCTAGTCAATAATATATAGAAGAACTGTTATGTGATGTACATCCTGATGAATAAATAATCATTTGAAATGCATGTGCCAGGCTATAAAAAAGCAATTGAGATATAGAGATCTGCAGCCTCATACTCATATGCTTAAAGCATCAGGTTAATAAGCTTCTGCTATATTCGCAAAGGATACTCTAAGATTTGATAAATCGAAAGGTTCGTCTGTTTGAAAAAAATGTCCGGTCTAGGTGTTGTAGGTGTGGTTTAGTGTATGCCTAGATATAAAAAAATAAGTCATTGCGAATTAATAAATATCGGTTTCTAATTTAAATTTAAGACTTTTAATTTACACCAAACTCAGAATCTACTTCAAATTTAGATACTTTGTAGATTGGGAATTGGATTATTAATTGATGCTATAAATTCTTTGTACAACATCATTATTGTCTTTAAACTTATTTTGCAAAAGCTTTCTTAGGATAGCCCTGTTGCCTCTAAATCATTATATTCTTGGACGATTAGCTGTGTAAATTGATTCCTTCGTCGTCAGCCCTTTTTGCCTCCACTCCTGAACAGGCCTCCTCTTCACTGCCTTATCTGTATTGTAACTGATAAGGGGACCTACAGCTTAAGGTGGACTCCAAACCACCGATATGTCCTCTAAGAGACATAACATTCTACCAGATCAGAGGGTTTTTGAGGCGTACCTTACCACGCTGCCTCAACGCGGGTTATTGAGGGGCAAGTGATGTCGACCGCTAGTTTTTGCCATTTTATAGTGATCCTTCTACCCCCGGAATTTTTTAGGAAATTTTCATGTATGGAAAAAGTCCTTGACGTAGTTGCGCCGAACACCAACCCAGATCCATCCACCAAGAGAGAACAGCATGAGAATGTCTCCCATATATGTCTTAGGGATTTTCCGGAATAGAACGCTCCACATTTAAGTCTCTGTCTCTCACAAAACAGTCCAGTGACTACTACACCTAAACATATTCTCCACGAAAATTCAGCCATAGAGCTCAGAGACATTTCTTTGGGTATTACAGGTATAGAAGCCTCCACCTAGGCGGCCCAGTTACACTTACAGCCACTACCACACCATTCCAATAAATTGTACAAACACAGATGATAAAAATACCATAAAATCTAGCCATAGAATTCAGAAATATACATCTTTCAGGTACGGAACCTACTATATAGAGCCCCACGGGCAATAAAAGTTAGCCTATGTTCTTTCCCAAGGGCTAGTACCAAATTTCATCAAAATCGGTTCAGTGGTTTAGGCGTGAAAGCATAACAAACCAACTTACTTTCGCATTTATAATATTAGGATAAGAAAATTTCAATGAATCACCTTTTAATAAATACAAAAAGAAAAACTTCATCGTGTATATTTTGCTGTAGAATCTTCAAAAAGGAAAAAAACGTTTTAATTAAATGGTTCAGTTCTAGCGATAAACAAAACAGATGGTGTGATAAAGCTAATGTTACATGAAAAATGTATTGTTCAAAAATAGTTGAACGAGCAACAAGCTTATTCCAGTGAAATATAAATCTCCTTTATGTAAGGGTGAAACCAATTTACGATTTGAAAATGCATATGTGTGAGTAGCGTGTGAAGATCAACTGCATTTTAATATGTACGAGATTGCACAGTGGTCGAAATTCGACCTTAATTCTTTGAAAAAGTTAACATAAATACTATTAAGGTTCTTCTGTTCGAGTATTTCTTTTCACAATTTAATTTAAAAAAATGCGGTGGCCAAAAATCTATCGCTGGTCAGCTGTGCCACTACACTATCAGAGCATTTATTTTTATGATACTATATATTGATAAACTACTATTTCTGTCATTTAATAGTCCAATTTGTTAAGGGACACCCATGCAAAATTTGAGACTTCTAGTACTTGTAATTTCTGAGATTTCGTGATGAGTTCGTGAGTGACCTTTCACTTTCACTAAAATTGACGAAGTTTCACATAAACTTGGAACCCCTATTTTCCCACTTAATAAGGGTAGTTTCAAAATATAAAAAATAATTTTATTGAAGGGTATATTATGTGAGTTTGGAGTCGATAGCTTTAATAAGAAAGGATTCTCCATACAAACTTACACCCCTTTGTAAGGGTTTTCAGAAAAATAATTAACTACAGTTTGATTTATTTAAATAAGAAGTATTTTCTACTAATTTCAAAACCCTACTGAAACTATAGGAGTGCGTAGCTGCACTGACCGAGTTCGATCATCGAAGTTAAGCAGCGCAATACGATGGAAACGGCTTGGACGAGTGAACGTTGATGCGGGCGCGCGTTCGATTCTCTGTCGCATTGCATGCTCCTCCTCTCGCAAGGCAACGGGAAACCAGTAAGAGTATATATTCCCTAGTACAGCTCTCTGGAAGGGTTTGCCCTTAAGATTTATCTTGGGACACATCGGTGGTTCGGAATCCACGTTAAACTGTAGGTCCCCTTGTCTGTGGTAACACTTTCAAGGCAGAGACGCCGCCAACGCTCGAATACGAGTACGGCTCTCAAAGAAAACTGTTAAAACTATAGAAATTTCATATAAACATTGACAGCCCTTTTAAGGGGTGGAATTTTCCAAAATCCCGTATTAGTGAGCACCTATATTCCTAGGAGAACCCTCGTGCAAAATTTGAGTTTTTAGTTGATGATTGTTGTAAAGTGACGAAACGTACCAAAAAATGGTGAGCACAACTGGATGCAACAGAAAAAGTTGATATGGAGAAAAACTTTTGGTTTTTCAATTCGTTGCATAACAACCAAGTCATTAAGGAAATAACAAAATGTGAAGATTTGTATTTTTTTATTTCTCAAAAACTAAAAATGATAATTCAAATTTGTTTGTGGCATATTAATCCCCATTACATTTCGAAACTTTGCCCCAATTTAACCTTCTTCGTAGCTCTTCACGGTTTACAAGATCCCAATGGTGAGCATCGAATCTGAATAATCCAGTAAATGAATGTCTTAGCCATAATGTGAATTCCGCTGAATTATAAAATGGCTAGCCATAATACGCAACCATGTTGTAAAATAACTGTTTATTTTGAAATCTGGACAGTGATTTCAGCTATATTATAAAATGATCGATCATGTAGTACGAGTCATATTTTCAAATAGGAATACCTAATTAATTATGTATTGCTCCGCATTTCTAGCCAAAAGTAATTTCTCGAACTGCAAATATGTCTTAGCACCACAAAATATTAGGTATTTCCTATAAAGAAACCAGTAATCCATGTGATTTGTACGTTAGTACTCTGAATGTAAGCAATAAGAAAATTTTAAATACATATATTCTTCTTTTACATTGTTAACGACCTACTTTAGTGGAAGTGGAATATGCTGAGGTCTAATAAGCTAGCACTCAAAAGTAGCACACATCGAAAAAAAGAAGATTACTAAATACAACAACCAAATGTTGTACACAAAAAATAAAACTCTTTGTTTTTAGAAGTTCCGAACAAATGCACCAGCTTAATTTTAAGTCAGCGCACTCATATAAAAACAAATGTTAAAGATCTTGGAGTTACCTATCTCTGTATTGTGTCGTTTCTTTTGCCTTGATTTGTATTTCACTAGACAGATTTCACAATAAGCAAAATAGACGATTATTTGGATATATATTCGTATTTTATAAATATGCTAGCACTTTTATAAATAGACAGAATGTGGCTATGACACATACCATCACATTATTTTGATGGTCCAAAAAATGGTTAATAGAATTACTAATCAAAATCAAAAACATTCTTAGATAAAACCTTCTTATGCAAAATCCTATAATATATTAATCCGTTTCAATAAAATTAAATGGAACGCAAAAACACGGTCCATCAGTGTCATCCTGTTCATTTTTTGTTTCCGTTACAAAATAAAAATAGTTGTTCTGCCACTCTTGAAAAATACTTGGCGCATTTGGTTTCTTACTGGAATAATAAGCCCTCGTTGTATTAACTAGAAAATATTTCTTCAGATTTTTTCAACGTGGATTCTGTAAGCATCACAATGATTAAGCAGCATCGGTTTTATTTTGTCGAAAAACTCTTGATTTTCTATCAGGACACGTAAAATTGAAAAATGTCTATATTCTTATTTATAGAATAGTGTATAATTGATACACTTGATGGTTTGTCTTGATAATTATTACAGAATAAGTCTTGATAAAGTTTTCACTCGAGATGATTCTACGAAACAGTTCTATAAAATATTGACACAATTCTATTATTTCAATGCATTTCATGTTTTATTGCACCATTTGCCTTCCGATAAAAATCTTCTCCTTTAGAAATTCACTCCACTGTTCAAATGTAACAGTAGACTGTCGTGATAAATATAAACTAAATTTAGAATAGTTTTTTAGATCTCATATAGCCGCCGTGATTACTCATTGTAACTAACATACATATACAATGATTCCGAGTGGAATTACAAATTTTTCACTTTTCAAAGGCTGTGATTTTAAATACAACGCAATGCTCTTGATTGGTGTATTGTTTTAGAGAATCTGGTTCGTTTATATTTGCAATAGAATCAATTAGCGTCCCCGAATGTGCTCAAAGTTACTCATAGAATAATATTACATGTACCAGGGATAAATCAGAACATCCATATGAAATATGCCTTTATGTAGGTACCTACATAGTTTTATTAAAATGAAGATATGACTCAAACCCCTGATAGTATACTCAGAGTAATTCCACTCTGTTCCGCTTTTTATCACCTTGACAAAGATGTATTTTAGCTATAACTATATATGGTGTCCCTTCCGGGACTTCATCGATTGATTTAAAGAAACCTATAAACTGAATTTGAAAATTGAGAGCTATACTGATGTTACTATGATATTCACTTCAATGTGGCACCTCTGGTTATAACGGAAGTAAATGTCAACTTGGTTATTTTAAATAGAACGCTCTAGATTTTCGTTAAATTTTAAAAATATTCTATATATAATGTTTATGTTATTAATTAGATCAGGTTTTTTTCAAACTCTTTCATTGCTTCTTAACAGATTATAAGGAGGACATTCTAGCTGATGAAAACTATCTATAACAGCAATTGACAGTAACTTGAAAGTATTTATATAAACAACAACAAAATATAACTTGAGCCAACTATTATGTGAATATTCGAACACTTTCCCTTATTCACATAAAACTTAGAAATAAAACATTTACAAAAGTTCCATTCGAGAAAATGCCGAAAATTTTTCAACTGCTTCCTTCTGGAATTTGTTCTCGTATAAAGGAGTGTTTTCTTTGAATATACTTGGTTCTACGATAATTTTCAGTTAGTCTTATGGCTGTGGCATTATCAATCTGTAGAGCTGGAGTTTCATTTAGCTGCATAATTTCGAGAAGCAACCAAATAAGCCAAACAATCTTTTTTGAAAAATCTTTAGCAGCTACTATTTCAGCTTCAGTAGTTGAATCAGTTACTGATTCTTGTCTCCGACTGAACCATGAAAGGTTCTTTTTGCAATTCACCTAAACGCCTATTGTTGATCGGCCAGTTATAGAGCAACTTCCAAAGTATGCATCACTGTCTGTAGCATTCGAAGATACCCCTGACGGCAGTGACGGCATTATGTCGGAACATTATACCCAGATCAGAAGCCACCGATGTATCGAAACACTCTTTTGAGTCGACCGATATCTTCAGTATATGGATTCTCCAGTGATTTAGATAGAAAACTAAATTTGGTCGTGAGCATAACATTAAATACATTATAGCTCCAATAGCTTGTCTATAAGGAAACTTATGTGCTTTATCTATCACTATTTCAAGATTAACTTTTGAGCATATGATTTTTGACCAATTTTGATATCACCGCCTACATACCGATTAATCTCTAGTCATAAAAAACGAAGCATATTTTGAAACTATTTGAAATTCAGCTTTAAGCTAAGTTCTCCTTGATCTGTTACAATCACCAGCCCATCATCGACATTCATTGTTTTCTTGCTGCAGAAGATTGACTTTATTAGTATTTTTGATATTTGAAATTATGAGATCGCCAAATTAAACAAGAAAGAACATTTTTTTCAATGAGTTACGGTTTTCGAGTTTCAGCAATAAAGTTTAATTTATTTATTTTAGCCGGGTAGCCCCAGTTACATTCATAGTTTTCAGTTTTTAAATTCAGTTCATTAATAGTTTTCTATATATCAATCGATGCAGTGCCCGAAGGGGCAACGTGTATATTCCATAACATTTCTATCAAGGAAATCAGTATACAGAAAAATACAGAAAAATCCTGACGGCTTTTAGCCAGCGGAAAGCTAAATTTCTCAAATTTCATTGAGTTTCAATTTTAACATTCATAGAATTTTTGTTTATTAATTTTTATTATTCTTTTTTCTGTGCATTTTATGAAAAATTGCTTCGAACAAAAGTTGTAGTTTTAATTATTTTTGATGATACACTACGGCTCTTCTTTGTAATTTTTTTTTTAATGTTTAAGTGGTCGCCATTTTGAAACTACTCACCCAATAATGCCCAATAACGAACTCGGCCGAGATATTTAAGACATTGATTTTTGTAGAAAATTTGAAATTGATACCTTCCAAAATTGCGACCTTTTTTTTAACGTAATATCCCATATATATATATATATATATATATATATATATATATATATATATATATATATACATATATATATATATATATATATATATATATTTATATATATATATATATATAGAATATATAGATTTTTGTTGGGCACACAGTCATCTATTAAATAAAATTCCTTGGATTATGCCAAGCTTTCGAGAATGTTTATTCTCTTCCTGAGGGCAAACTAAAAATCGTTATAGATTATCTCAACCACATAACAAATGAATTACTTACATTCGTGAATTTAGATAAAATTAACTACAAACAGGAAAGATTTCATAACCATCAATCAGAAATGGCATTAGTTATTTATGAATATCATGGTAACGGCATATCTAGAGTTGAATATTTCTTGATTCAAGTTTTTTAGAAAAGATCTTATATGAACTATCTGTGTGTTTGTAGCTATTTGAACAAGTCACACATTAAAATTGAAAATATTAATATTATATATTATTCATGTATCTTGGCATAGGTACAAATAAATGCTATCTATCTATATATAGAAATGTAGATATATATAAACTTTTGAACCAAAAGTTTTTTTAAACCTACTAATAGACATATGATAGAAATAGATAGACATATATAGATATAACAACATGCCACAACAAAGTTCATTGTCCAGGGAATGGTAGAAAAAAAATTCAAAGGCACGATACCCTTATTAATTATTGGTATTAAAAGCCACATAATTAGCTACATTTTGGCGAAAACCGCGACACGATATCTTTACTCGTTTTTGAGTTATTGTAAAATTGATATTTTTGTTTTATTAAGAAAGTAATAATCATTATTACTACATATTTAAAAATATAAGTTGCTTATTGCTTATTCTGTTAGGTTAGGTTATCACTAAGTAAAAAATATAGTATTATAACTATACTTTTAGGTACTTTAATCATAATATCCCTAAAAATGTTGATAGCTGCGCAATTTTACTTTGCCGATCGACCACTAGATCATTTTTATTGGTTCTTAAGTTAGCGTAAAATTAATTCTTGATAAAAAATAATTGGGGCAATAGAAACAAATGGTTTTTTGATCGAGGGAAAAACGAGAAAAAACATAATTATCTATTCAAGCAATATTAGTGGATTGATAACAACGTAAAATAAAACATAAAAATAATTATTTGAGTGAATTAATAATTTTAATAATACGGACATGGACATGAAACTACCGTCACCTTTGGATGTCGGGGATAACATTGAAAATGTTCGACAATTAAGAAAAAGAGTGTATGTATATACATGTGTACTGTGTGTGCTTCTCTTGCATAAGATTCCAAGGTACGCCCCTGCTCATAACAACAAGTAATGATAACAAATATGTGCTGGTACTTCGAATTTGCAATTTTCCAACAAAAACAGAAAAACATTTTTATTTAATTTTTCTAATTAGTCTATCAGTATTTTTGCTTCGTTTGAGAATACATTTTACAATAATTCAAAAACGAGTAAAGATATCGAGTCGCGGTTTTCGCGAAACTGTGGCTTTTTATATGGCTTTCAATAACAATAAAAGAAAAATGTATCGTACTATTTAATATTCTTACAAAAAACGATGAAAACTGAATATTGGTTATTCAGCGCCCTCTAGGAGTAAAAGTGTAAATTTGCGAACAGATCCGACATTATTTTTGAAATAAGCGTTGAATTATCTTTCAAACAAGACTAAACTCGTTAAATTTGGATAACGCGTCTAGGAAATTACAGCGGTTTAAGAACGTACTGTCTCCAGCTCCCCCCCCTTATAATCAAAAATACGGAAAAAGTATGGATACCAAAATTACGCAAAATTTCATGAACTTTCCATTTCCGGTACTAGAACAATACATTAATGTATCGATTTTTTGAGAAAAAGTTAAATTTAATTTATACCATGGTAATTACGCCACCTAGCGGCCATTTTAGAAACTTGAAAATATTTTAGCTGAATTTCTTCTAGCCGATTTACTTAAGAATGTTTTTCCCGAAGTCTTAGGGTTCACTGTTTCCCTATTATCCTACCTCGCTGACCTTAGTGGGACACCCGGTATAGTTTGCTGCGCATAAAAATATTTTGCCCCAACTCTTATTTCACTCAAAATAATTTTCATATTCATTTTGAATATAAATTAAGATATTCAGCAAATGCTTCAATTAAATATATTTAACATTATTCAAGAAACTTTTACCTTAAATGATCTATTTTTTAGATAATATTCACTTAAAATAATAGGTCTAAGAATCTCTTACTTTCTTTTAACTGTCCTTAATCTCCAAGTTTCTTTGAAAGTGATATTGTTTAAATATATCAGAATGAAATAAATACAGATATGCCTATTATCTACTTAGAAATACATAACTATTTTTTTAAAAAAAGTAATAATTCATAAAATTCATTTTCTACTGAAAGAGTTTGTGATGTGGTTAAGATTAGAGAAAGTTTATTAGATAAATAAATCCTTAAGATCTTGAACCTAGGATGCGATTTTGTTCAACATTATATTACCGTAACAACGGTTCGAAGTTGGCAACAGCTGCACAAACATATAGTTTTCCAGGAGCGCAATTTTCTAAGAGTAAAGCGCAAACATGTTCAACACTTACAATTACATATTGGCACGATCGTTGAATGGGTTGTAGATTGTTTGTTTTTATATAAAAGAAGATGAAATTTGTTATTGGAAAGAAATTGTGGGCAAATATGTCTAGAATGATATTTGTTTCTAATCAGTTCACAAATCGATATATTCTAGAGGGCAGAATAATGGTTCAATAAATTATGATAATTGATGTTAGTGTTTCGTTTATTTGTTATTGTAAGTTATTTAGACTGATTATTTATTCATCTTTTTTCAAAAATAAGTATGAATGTTCAAAATATTTTCACTCAAGATATACCGCAACACACTATATTATTTGATTGAATGTGTTCAATTTCAGGCTGTGCTATTCGATGAAATCGAACTCACCGACCTGTGCCTAGCCGAGTGTTCAACCAAAAACGTCAATCACAGTTTTCAGGTAAGCTGCCCTACAATGTGTGCCTATGGTATATGCAATAAACACGAATATATTCATTCATTCGTATCAATTACTTTGTACTGATCGCATACGAACATATGTGACAACGCGAATTTATTGGTCCATTAGTCGTGTGTGTGTGATATAATAACAATAATATTCAACTGTACGCCCCGGTTATTACGGGCTCTACCTGAAATGAACTCAAGTTATTTTGTAGAATGTGACTTTTATTTGAGAGCTCCTCTCGATCTGATCTGAGTAATTATTTTTGCTCTGAACGTTCACAGATATTTATAACATACTATTATAACTCAGATGTTGGCTAGTTGGTTTGAAACAGAGCCGTTAACCAAATACCCACCTACGTACCTTCCTCACACAATCATGATTTTGCAACATGACCCTAGGTAGGTATGTGTCATATTCGCTGAAGGACGAGTGTGGTATATAGCTACACGAGTTCGAGAGTGAATATGACTTAGGTATACCTGTCAGTTTCGCCTCTTTGCTCAAGTATACTAAATCATTTTTTGCAACACCTGCCTTGGAATTTAAATTTCATAGAAACTCTCAATAACTGAGTTTAATTGAAATTCTCAACAAAAACTAAAGTTGTAGAAATTTCTTCATAAGCACTATTCCCCAACCTACGTTTGAGAAAAATTTAAGAAAATTATTTTACAAAATTTGTTCAAAACTTAGGCCTAATCTAGTTCACTTGCAAAGCTTGGGCATAGGTATTTTAAAGAAAAAAAGGTTTTTGAAATTTTCCTTAAGGATCACGCCCTCTAAGAGTAAAGCTAGAAAATCGAATGTGATTTCCAGTGATTTCTCTAGGCTATTCTTGCAAAAAAACGATTTTGTATGATATAGCCGAAGGATTGGATTATTGATCCACCCTGTACATACTTATAAAGAAGAGGTATTGCAACTAAATTTCAAACCCATCCATCTCATATTCATCTTATACCTACCTATTTGGGTTAATATATGCACTTTCAATAAAACTAGATTATAGAAATTAATGAGTTCCTGACATGAAATGATAGAATACATTAAGTCCCTGTTCACTATTATATTTGAGTGGAGCTACGATGTAGCTTTTCCTAAAATGATGTCAACCAAATTAAGCTTGGCGTCCTTGATCTCTATACAATTTTGATATGATGTCACCGAAAGGTAAGGAGTAAGTAATTGAGAATCCTTGAATAGCTGTTGCTATGTCACTTTTTGATAAAATTGGGTTTAGAACTACATATAAAAATGAGGTTTCACAATAAGATTTTTTTTGAGCCATTCATTAGAGAATCAAAGTTTTAGATAAAGGGTAACAAATATTCAACTTATATTGTTAAATAAGGAAAATATACCCGTATCAAAATTATTAAAGTATGCCTCAGGCAAAGAACTTCAATTTTTAATAATTCCACATTTCCTAACCCCAATAGATGAAAACGAAGTTTAGTATAAAATTTTGATAAATCAGTTTTATCACAATAAAAATGTATTTTTGAATAAGTGAATTCGAAAATTCGTATGGTTTTTGTAGAATTTTGTTTTTAACAATTTACAGTTGGTATTCCAAAAAATAAACCATCCAGATAAATAGAAGTTCATAAAAGTGGTTCAATTTATTTACATACAAAGTGGACATCAAGTAGATGTTGATTTCCTATTATTAGTAAGGAAAGACAAAAGGCTTTTAATGGGTCCAAATTTTGACGTTTTAAGATCCTTAGAGTAGGTACCTATGCTGCTATGATCTTCCTGATCCCAAAGTATAGTGTTATATTGTCAGATGTACTATCAAGATACGAATCCGATTAGCTGTACCACGGCCAACTTAGAGAGTCGACCGTGACTGTACCAACCATTAATGCAAATTAAACGAGCATACTCAGTAATAAGATATCGAAATTGAATAAGAGGAATTCGTAGGATTCCTTTAGAAGATTTTTCCTTTCACAATAGAACGTGTAAGGATATTTAGAGGAAACTGCAAACTCTCAACTTGCTCTTCACCTATATTCAGTCGACGTTTGTCTAACATTTCATGTATGGTACTACACATGTTGGATCGTGATTTGTTGGCTTTAGGAGGATTTGTGTGTATGTAGATACTGCACAACTTAAAAAAATCTCGATGGCCTGTAGCCAGCGGAAAGGTAAATTTCTCAAAATTCATTGAATTGAAATTTTAACAACCGTTCCATTGGTATACCTACATGGCATTACATATATATTACCGTATGTATCAAAGCCTTGGTTTTTGTTTTGGCTGTTGAATATAAAGAAGACAGGTTTCGCGTTCCACTTCAAGGCAGAATTTTTTTTTTTTTCGTCTATTTCTTATCAATAAATATACTATATATTTTTTTAATCAGGGTCTATATTAAGATCTCCAGAACATGTACAATTACATCAAATTCATATTGAGTGTTCTTATTTTATCAATAATTCTTATTTTTTCTTTATTATTTTTTTTGTGCATTTTATGGAAAATTGCCTCCAACAAAAGTTGTAGGTACTGATAATATCTATAACCCAAAATTATTTTTGATGATATTTACACTACGGCTCTTTTTTATATTTTTTTTAAGTGTGAAAGGTCGCCATTTTGAAACTACTTACCCGATATTGCCCAATAACGAACTCAGCCGAGATATTTAAGAGATTGATTTTTGTAGCAAATTTGAACTTGATACCTCCAAAACTGCGACCTCTATCGTGTTAACAAATTTCGTAATATCCCATATATATATATATATATATATATATATATATATATATATATATATATATATATATATATATATATATATATAAATATATATATATATATATAAATATAATATAAAATCGCAATAAGTACATTTCTATAAGAAATTTACCTAAAACTGGGAGTTAGTTAATGCCAGATAGATATATATCTGCACAAACTAAAAATAGAAAAAGAGAAACAACGATAAAAACAGACGTTTAATTATTTTGATGTATGTGCGTTCATTAGGATTTTTTTCTTTTATATTTCAAGAAAAAATAATGACATAGACATCCGATTGGTTTCATTCATTCATGATGTTATTTGATATTAATCGTGTAATTAGTCGAATCAGTGGAACAATATTTTATTATCAGTAAATTAATTGAGAAGTCCGAGAAAATACAGAAAACACGAATTGTTTAGTGACGTGAAGAAATTATTAGAAACCAATGTAGAAAATCAAATCATTTACAAATCACTAGAATTTTCAGACATTTTCAAATTTCAAACTAAACTAAATTCGGTCTAATACTTTTTTAGGCCTTCAGTAAAATAATATTATCTTTTAGTGTAATACCAGGATAATATTTATATATATTATCGAAACATTACAAAATGCTTAAGTACATCTTAACCAGTACCAGAATATTCGCATATCAAAACAGCTACCAGAAAATAGTGAATTCAAGAAACCAGCAGTATTATTAGGACTCTATCTCTGTAATCACAAAAATTCACAATCTTGGGAAAGGGTATCTGATGGACAATTTATGGAGTATTAAGACCAGCTAAACTATTGTTTTTACTACCTTTGTAATAATGAATTGAGAAATATCGGACGATCCAAATGTATTAATTCCCAGTACCTATGCTATTGAAATGAAGAGCATAATATGTTTACTTGAGTCATTTTATAAACGCAGTGTAACATATTAAATGTATTCATCATAAACCATTGGTTGCCTTCAGTCAATATGTTTCTTTCAAATGTTGAAACATCGTTAAAATCGTTATGACACCACGAAAAAAAAAATTGCTCTATCTACATGACTAAGAAGGAAACGTGACATTTATGGAATAGGAACCTAAGATGGAATACCGATGCTTTAGGAAAACTAACAACGGCAACGTTGCAAGTTTGACTTGATATGGTGAAAGCGCCCTTTTATTTGATTCTTGTTGACTAAAATGCACGTACTATTAAGAAAAGTTTTATCTTAGGGAAATCGAAATTAATTCATGTAAATAAATTTTTCTTTATTAATCCATATTAATATTGTAACAGGACTCAATCTGTGATTGGAATACAATTTAATTACCCAATTAAATAAATACAGACACCGAGTACCATTTAACGAACTAACTTGTGCCTAATAAATTGCTATACATACTTCTTCACAGTTGATCCCTTGGATTGATACGTCGCTGGTCTCGGTATTCTATTTGCTGTTGCTACCAATGATGTATAATGAATATTGAATCCCAATCCTACTTGGCCAAACGCTATACATATAGGTATATTCCAGTCAAATATTTGTGTTGTTTCTTCTTCAGACAAACGAGAGACAATGTTCGTCTCCACAGTTCTAGAAAATGGTTTTCTCTATTTAATAGATGCAGGCGGGCGTTTCTAGAATATTCGAGGTGCGCCTTTGAATTCGCTCTGCTTCTAGAGTGACATCTCTATCATTATTGGTCGAGAAAACATGATGGCAGTGGCGTGCTTACATCGGCGTGTGGATGTGTTTTCTCCGGGCTCGCCACAATATTAACTGCTAAAAATTCAAAGATCCTGTGTTGGGTGGTGGTTATAGAATTAACTTTTAGTGTTGTCATCTTGGTAATTCTTCGTTATGCAGGTTTCTGCCATTTTTAGAGATTTTTGAAAAAATCTTTTATCAGGTGTTTATATAGGTCAACTATCACATAAAACCGCGAGCGCCTGTGTAAAAATCAGTTTTTTATTGTTTTAATAATAAAAATATACTTACGGTATGGTAGGCGAACAGTAGTCTATGGTGGGTATAAAGCAGCAAATATCCAATGTAAAACAAACAAAAGCAGTAAATCATTTCACAAACGGCACCCTGTATTCATTAAACAGAAAAATAAAGTCTTAAATTTCTAAAAACAATTCCACATCATTGTGATTTGTGATTTTCTCATTTTAGTTAGCTGATATATGTCAAACAGAAAGAAAGCGTTGCCAAATTTAACATAGAATAGAAGACTTCCAAGTGCGCAGTAATTTCCTATCTTATATTTTAAAAGAAGGGGTAACCATTTAAAATAATAAAAACTCACCTTATGTGGCATATGAATTGCTACAGGACAACTATACAATCGATATGCCTCATAAAGTGAGTTTTTATTATCTTATTTTATTATTTCAAATGGTTACTCCTTCTTCTTAAATATTTGTATCGAATGGTTGTCTCTGGTATCCACCATCTCTATAATCTGTTTCTTTGGCAACTCCGCACATATATTTTCGCCTGCCAAGGTCCAATTTTCATAACCTTTTCATACGAATGTTTTGAATCATTTTTCGTTTCAATAAATTATAATGTTTTTAAATTTTCATGAATACAAAATGCCGTGTGTGAAGTGATTAACTGCTGTTGTTTGTTTTACATTGGATTTTTGCTGCTTTATATTCATTCTAGACACCTGTTCGTCCACCATCCCGCAATTATATTTTTATTAATAAAAAATTAAATAAGTCGATTTTCACAAAGGCGCTCGCGGTTTTATATTATATTCGACCTATATAAACACCTAAAAAAGGAAATTTTCAAAAATCTCTAAAAATGGCAGAAACTTGGATAACGAATTTTTACCGTTATCTTTCTCTTTTTTCACTAGATATTGTTGGTTTTGACGATAAAGTTCAGGATAGCAATGTACCAATAGGTAGTAGAAATTTAAATTAATTATGTCACTTAATTTCAAAAACCGGGTTCCTTAAATGTTGGGCATAAACTAAGTTCTCCATTATTTTATGTATGTTCTAATCGAATGGAACTTTTGTGAGGACATACAAACAATACAATACAAACGAGGTACCTACTTTCTTTTTTGAATGAAAAATAATTGAAAAATCCATTAGAATTGAATATTCCATAAGTATAAGGTGTTTATACAATTTCCATATTTGGAACTCAATTCCATGTTAGGAGCAAAAATGTCTTTCTTGAATATTTTTTGTAAGAAATAAATATTGCAGTGTTGCTTTTTATTGGATAATAGATAATAGATAAATGATTCATATATCACTTAAAATAAACTTGAACTAATATCTTTTAAAATGGTATATTTATAAGTTTTAAGAAAAATGGTATTCCATATAAGGCTCCTTTCCCTTAATGATAATTATTGCGATTCTTAAGGATCCTTACATCAGATGGAAAAATCTCTTATAAGCTTACTCTGGTGTCGGTCTTTCTGTCTACCGCACTCTATTGTCTTCGAAGGCACTGAACAGAGAGAGATAAACGATTTCTGATTCGAAGAGTTAATTTTATGTGCCCAATTAAAAAGTGAAATACATTTTTTTCTTCAAGTAGGTGTATTATGTGACATCAAATTAGAGGGCTCTTTATGGATATGTTTAATATTATATTCAAATATATATTCTTTATCATCCTGAGATGAGCGTATCAGAAGATATTAAAGAAAATATACGAAAATTTACAGTTATTCACTTATTTCCAAAATATTTCGAAATATTCAATAGGTATAGGCCTTAACTCAGAGTTTACAGGAATTTCATTATTTGTAGATATGCTCCAGTCAAATCCACAAACAGAAGATTATATATGGCAGTTTTCTTTCCTTAACTTGATTTAAACTGAGAATATTATCAATGCATGATTGTAATGCTGCCTCCTGTACAATTTCAAATTGTGTATTAATTTTCGATAATATTTCTAAGCAGTTTTCTATCGAGCTAGTTTTCACATTGATGTTTCTTGCCTTTTATATCTATAGGATATATCCATGCGATCTCTCCTTGTCAATTCCAAGTAAATGTTGCCTTGTCTATTCTGTAGTTTATAGGTATATCCTGTTCATAATATACAGAGAATATGTTTTATATGTATTCAAGGATCAATCTATTGATATTGAATATGAATATGCAAACATTTCAGGGAACATAACACTGGTATGATAAGCTAAATAAGAGATTATGAGCTTTAAATATAACTTTTAGACAATGAACTAAAGAGGATTCAAATACACTAATAAATAAATTCTTGAGTATTTCCACTTGCATGAAAATTCCATGAATAAGACGTTGTGTAACTGATAGAAATTATAATAGTCCTAGAGAATATAAGTATTCGACTGCTTGACAGAACAAAAAACTGAGACAGCCTCAGAATTATTTCGATCTCTACAGGTAGGTACTCCTTTTTTGTACATTGAATCTTTCGTTCTAATGTACATGATTGTTTTATTTGCTCACATAATCATCATATATAAACTGGTAGACAGTTGCTTTGCAACATGGAAATTTTTATCCAAATTCAAATCTCGATATTTTCGGAACGGAAAGAGATATCGAGTTGCGGTACTCGGGAGGTTCTTGAACAACTCCTTAAGAACATGTGCAGTGTTCGACCACAATATATTTTTTTCCACTTATACAGGGTGAGCAAAGGAATTCATGTTTTTTCATAAAAGTGTGGGGCTATATCAGATTCTCAATTTTTGATCTTGGGAATTTTTCTATGCATCTTTTTGATCTTTGGTCTATCGTAAAGAAAACAATTGCTCAAATCTTTCGAATGTTGGCTATAACTCAAATTATTGATTTTTTTAAAAAAGGTTTACATTTATCCCTAACTGGTTTTCAAATTGTTGTTTTCTAAAATGTTATCAATATCGTTAATATTAATCAAAGAATTCATTGATGTTGCTTACAAATGTAAGTCTATTACCTATTGGAAAACATCTTCTCCAATGAAGACGCGTACGGCAATGCTGAATGAGAAAGATAAATGTTCCAGATAAAAGATGAATAGCAGTGTTGGCCAGTAGCATTTTGGAAAATAACATTTTTTCAAGTTAAATGCTTTTGGTGATACGCCACTGGAATACACCCCTATAATTAGAGTGTTAATTTGGATTTGTTCATTAAGCTGTTTAGTTGCATAGTATAATTTATAAATTCTGTTTAAATCACATAATGTCAAAGTAGCAAATTGTTACTGCATGCCACAGGAGGCAACACCGTGCCATGATTGCTTCAATTTTTTCTCGGCTGCAAGAAATTCCGCATTATGCAAAAGTATGAGAAAAAATACCCATTCTCAAGAGAAACACTGAAAACGTCCATTTTTTACGGATAAATGTGACCCTTTAAAAAAAAATTCATAATTTGAGTGATAGCTAACTCGAAAAATTTGAGAAATTACTTTCTTAGGATAGTCCAAAGATCCAAACAATGCATAGAAACATTTTCAAGATCAAAAATTAAGAATCTGACATTGCCCCAAACTTTGTTAAAAAAAACATAACGTACTTTCCTCGCCCTGTATAAGTGGATGAATGAAAAAGATCTACCGGTCGAAACTGCATGTGTTCTCAAAGAGCTGGACAAGAACTACCCGAATACCACAACTCGATATCTCTTTCCGTTCCAAAAATATCGAGATCGAGATCGACATGTCAGACAATTCAAAGAAGACATTCAAATTTCATGGTACACTGGAGCAACATATTTCATTCTATTACCATCGAGTATTTTTTATGTACCAATTCATATGTCTGAGTATTTTGATCTTCGAAGTAATATTTCAAGTGCAAGAACGCTCAATTTGAATGCATATTCATCTAATATACATTATATGGTATTTTCCAGAGTTATGAGGATTATCGGGGCAGTCGTCCAAGTACGTGAATTCCATTATGTATATATGCGTCCCTGGCAGCGCTGTGACGTAATCAATTCGAGAGCCCTTCATCAAGATAATATCCAATTTCATGTCTTTACCATTCTGTTCTGTGGGTCCACCAATAGATAACACCTCTCTATATGTGTGTGTTTGTGTTGAAATATGAAAGGTCACTAAATAAACACCAGTTCGCTTTATGCCCTTATGGTTTTGACACTCCATATCAAATGGACGATATGTCCCATTGAAACGCATATATGTATATGATACAGATATATACTTACTTTTGTATTCTACGTCACAGTGTATTGAAAATGTTGTCCTTTGAATAGCTGAAACAGGTATCTTTGGCATGTATACATCAAGTCATTACAGGGATATTCACGTATTTCGAAAAAGTTATTTTCCCTTACCAAAAACACATAACCTAACAAATTTTATATATTTTAAATGGAATATCCTTTATATTATTTTATTTTCGGATATCATGATCACAACAGAGGCAAATTTCATTAACATTTAATTCACCTAAACCTTAGTTTTTAAAATGTCTCTTATTTTATGGAAATGTATTGTAACGGGGATATGAAAATGATTGAGAATTATTCATTTTCAAGTTTATTTATTTCGCCACCAAAATATCAGATTATTTATATACACTATTTATATATCTTACATAAACTATCGACTGCTGTACAATTTATATTTATTATTTACACTATTTTCGTTTTTCGAACCAAGCGTTATTTATTTATGTTGTTGGTGCCCCCTACTAGGGACCAAACTACACCGGACTGCCGGACTGTACCGTACTCTCGCTTTCCACCATAATCCAGTCTCCACTATACTGCTGGTCTCGAAGGACTGCTGCATACTGCTGGTCTCAACCGTACTACCAGCCTCCACCGTACTGCCGGTCTCTACTGTACTTCAGTCTCCACCGTACCACTGGTTTCTACCGTACCACTGGTCTCCACAGTACCGCCGTTCTTCACCGTATTACCGGTCTCCACCGTATTCATCATACTCACTCAACTACACAACTACTGCAACGAGCTGACTGACAGACTGATTCCACTGCCTCCCTTCGCAGCAAATCTTCTCCAATATATAGGCAAGCCCACCCATCTCGATTCTCGATTCTTCCACCGACATCTTCCAACGCCACGAGAATTCCACCAATAGCGCGAACTCACTAGATGTTTCGGGATATAATCTTGACCTTGGCATGTATCGGTGACCAATAGCAGTATGTGATAGAGGCTACTAACTGAAAAAATCTTTATCCAAGATGTTTTAGAATTAAGGCAAAATAACAACTATCTGTTGAGGGCAACTTGTTTAATTTGAATGGAATGCCATGTATATTCCCATAGGCTTCAAATTTTCAAGTAAAATAAAAAAACATTTTTAAGGCTGACTTTAAGGAATTTATTATTCATCAAGTCGTATGTGGCGTTTTGACGAATCGGAATTGATTCAAATAAACACTGACATCTGATAATAAATATACTTATGTTTAGCCACATCGTTCTTTTTATGCCTAAGTGAATTTTCTTGCAATAAGACTGGAAAATGTTTTTTAAACGACATTCCAATTAGAAATTGATCCATTATTCCGCCCCATACATTCACCAACCATCTGTGTTGATTATGGATAATTCTAAATTTATGTGGATTGGAATCAAAATAATAGAGGAAGTTATATGTAGGTATTAACAGTACCATTGTTATGAAACGTGCACTTATTACTAAACAAAACTAGATTGAAAAAGTTTATATAATTTTCAAATTTATCAATACACACATTCAAAATTCTAGTATATCCATTATTTAACCAGGTTTCTTCGAGATAATATATTTTTCTATTTTCATTCCGGAATTTTCGTATAAATCGTAAGTATTTTCTCCTCGAACAGACAATTTCAGTCCTTTCAATCAGCAGCGATTTCCTATTTTGTTCTTTCCACTTAAAGTTCATTTTCCTTAGAATTTTCACAACTTATCTATATTTCAGGCATATTTTCATTACTTTTAGTAGTTGCTAGGATTTTATCGAAGGTGGGGATTTCCTTATGAAAATAAAACGCATGCCCTTTCTTTCTTATTTCGTTTTTGGCCAATTCGTCGACAATCACACTAGGTCTTCCTGAAGCCGGTTTCTGTTCCTTCAAATTACCACACTTTTCTTCACGTGAAAGTCTATTTATAGTAGATTTTCCAATCATTTCCACTAAATTTTAAACACTACTTCCATGTTTTACACATTTAAGAGCTCTTGAGTATTATAATATTCTTGTTAATGAACAAAGCTCACTTACTCGTCCTTTTAACTGCGGAGAAATTTGAAATATTTTCCATTTTTGACAATTTTGAAAAATAATTTGCTGAAAATAAATCGGCACGACATGGCAACTCCAAAAGTACTTTCAAACGGATAAAATGGTAGATAGCCAAGTGAAACAATAAAAACTATTCAGCAGGTACTAAGAGAGCATGATCTATGAAATATAAGGCTAGTTACAAGACAAAATAAATGAACTGTTTATAAAATTCTTAAATAATTATAATATATTTCATAAATTATTTAACATACCATAATTTATTCAAAAATTAGATAGAAGAATACTGTTTGTATTGTTTAACACATTGCTCAAGCGACCTCCTGAAGGTTACTGGCGAGTTTATCTATAAATATAAATAAAATATTGAAGTGTGTCTGTGATTTTGGACTATAATTTTGTATTTAGTCCACAAGGGTATTTGCACGTCAACAAATCAAAATAAGCATTTTTCATATTTATGTCTTTTTATTGTTGTTGTCTGTTTGTTGGGTTAATCTCCGAAACGGCTGAACCAATTTTGACAGGACTTTCAGCATATAGAAGGAACTTTCAAGAAAAATATAGGTTATTTTTTCCATCTGACATGTGTTTCGTCAACCAACTTGACATCCTCAGCGGTAATCTATTCCCAAGGTTCTTAGCAGAATAAGTGTCGGTTTGTTGACATGTGGTAGTAGTAAAATTTATAATTTTCCTTAAATATGGAAATTTATACGAGGATTCTACCAAAGCAAATCTGTCAGGTGTTTGTTAATAAGTTTCATAATGCGTAATAAAATCCTATCTTCGATATTGATAGAACTGACCATAAGGTTCGACTGAATAAATTAGGTTATTTTTGATTTGGCAATGACACAATATTATTTCTTAAATCCTATCTATTGAACCGACAGCAAATTTTCAACTAAAAAATTTTAGAGTTAAATAGGACAAAAGAAAAAGCTTTAAAATATTTAAAAGTTAACTGGCATTGCGGAAGTGGAAAACACTGTTTTAAACAAAATTATACTATGTAGAAAAAATATGTTTTGTAACCTACTACCTACGAAAATAAGGTAATTTTTTTCTCTATCTTGGGAAATAATGGGAGGGGGTCAAACGTTGGTTTAAAAAAAACTGAATAACTTTTTTTTGGTATGACCTATTTCGAAAAAATTTATTTCATTTTAAGGCGGTTTTTGGGCGCATCTACTAGAATAATAACATTTTGAATTTAATTATTTTCCGACTCGATAGATAGCGCTTTATGACAAAGTCACACATTTTTATGATTTTATCTAAAATTTCAAATGCAATGGTATTTTTATTCTTCGTTAGGAAGAAAGAGCTACTACAATGATTACTCCTTATAGACTTATTTAAAAACATATTTAAACCTTAATTTTTACGTAACAAAATTAGAGAACACTTTGAGTATCAGTAATTTTTATTAAAGGTACCTATATTTTATATAACCTACTTTAACAATAACAAAAAAATGTTATTACCTATGTCGCCTTAGATGGGGTAATTTAAGTTTAGTGTATAATTGAATGAGAATTAAACACAAATAACTATAACAACCTAATACTTTTTAAGACAATTATAATAAGTAGGACACTCGGTAGGCCTTGACATGACAGTAACAAAACAAAATAAGCGAAAATAAAATATATCTTTTTTTAACAATAACAAAATTTTTGGTATAGGTATTATTTTCCTTAGTTATTTTACGATTTTTCTCACGACAATGTCGGCTATCCTTAAGAAAACCGAATTTAGAAAAAACTTAGAAACCTAGAGCTAAAGAACCTAGAACTAAAATAAAAAAAGGTTAAAAAAAATATTTTCAATATAGATTAACTGTGTTAAATGCCTGGCGATCTTCCTTGATCTGGCGAAGGCACTTGACATCGTGCCTCATAGATCTATATCAGATGTATTGAGCATTTACGGAGTGCGTGGTACGGTGCTAAATGTCTTTGACAGCTATCTTAGGGGTAGAACACAGTATGTTAGGGCTGGCGATGTCCTAAGTGAACCCTTGGAGGTAAAGATTGGAATCCCACAATGTACAGTCTAAGGACCTCTACTTTTTATCACGTATATCAACTCTATAACGGATATCGTGATTGAGGATGGTCTGGTCATATCATATATGGATGATACAGTTATCGTATCCGTTGGTAGGTCCTGGAATGATGTGGGAGATGCCACGATGGCCGGTGTGGCCAAAATTCAAAACTGGCTATATTCTTTTAAATTAACATTAAATGTTGGAAAAACTAACTATATTGCCTTTTCCTTGGCTGCTAAGGGACGTCCTGAATTTAGCACCATATGTGTTGAGAGTCTTGGCAGAATATGTGAGGTGTCAACTACAAAATATTTAGGAATAATAATTGATAAGAATCTTAAATGAAAGAAACATGTTTCTAAAAACTAACAACATCAGAAAATTAATCCGTAAATTTTATACACTAAGAGAAATTGTATGTACAAAAAGGATGTTTTGTGTCTATAAAGCACTCGTAGAGTCCTTGCTGCGTTATGGAGTAGTTGTATGGTTCTTTGAAACAGCTGAGAGTCATACAAAATCACATTTTAAAAATTATTTATAAAAAGGATACGAGATATCCTACCCAATTACTCTATGGAGAAAATGTTCTTAGTGTCTGATCATTTTCTATACTGTGCACAGGTGTATTTATTCATCGAATAGTTAAATTAAGGACTTATATTACCATTACCATGTAACCAGTAGCAATGTTAGGAGAGACTTGAGAATTCCTAATAGTAACACTAATATTAACCTACGTTTCTTGACCCACCTCACTCCTCAAATGTATAATAATCTACCAACTGAAATAAAATCCATCTCTAGCCTTAAAAAGTTTAGTATCAGATTTCTCAAAATCTCGGAAATTTTCTTTCTTTATTCTAGAAATCTTGTCTTATTTTCAGGATATTTTAGTTTATAAGTTATATTTAAATAAATTTATTAACACTATTGCAAACTGTTGTAATGTTCAACTATCATCTAGATTACTTTGCTTTCTTATTACCTATGGACATACGGGCATTTGGATGCCTAGGTGCAATAATGCAGATTTTGATATTTACAAATCATATATGTTACTAGCGAACCCGGCAGACGTTGTCCTGCCTAACCTAAAATGTATATGTTGTAGTAGAAAATTGTGAAGAAAACAAAAAAGAAATAATGTTATGCTATAAATATATTATAAACTATGTAAATATAGCAGCAACGCCACTAGTTGCGAGTTGTAGCAAAGTTAATAACACGAAAATATTCTATGTGCTCAAACGCCTATGTATACAAATTTTCATGGCCATCGTTTGAATGGTATAAAAGTTGATGTGCAGCAGCGCCATCTGGTGGCGATTTACAAAAAGTGGATAGCATAGAAACCTTCCCCATAAAAAGATACATATACGTGCCAAGTTTCATAATGATATATCAAGCGGTGTCAATGTCTATTAACTTCGAACGGACAGACATACCAACATACATTTTTATATATATATAGATTATAACATGTTTAAGTGAAATGAAAACATAAATGTTAATAACGTTTATGTTTATGTTTATATGGATAATTTTGATTAGGTAAAACAGTGTTTTCTACTTTGCTGTGTGAGTTGCGCCCTCTAGCGGTAGACTTAGCAACTTATAAATATTTTCCAGCTTTTTCTTTTGGCCAATTTACCTCTGTAAATGTGTTTCTCAGGCTCGTCCGGATCCTCAGATATAGCCGGCGTCCTTTATTATTTGGCAACCCTGTATAATACATAACTCTTCTTATTAACTATCCATGACTTGGGTGAGACCTATCTATCCAATGTATTATTAATATAGATAATAAGCTGCTGAATGCAAATAAATATAAAGATAGTTGGCTACATTAGGAAAATCTTGGCATTTCAGCTGTCGACTTCTCCAATAATGTTGAGCAATCTATAAATGATTTAGTTCTTCTTTTAAAGTCAAATTTTGTTTCCTGGCGTTTGTGTATAAAAAATATCTGATAAATAAATCATATCTTATTGAGGTTTCAGCTAATGACTTTTAAAATATATATATATATATATATATATATTGTAACGTCGTGGATAGGTAGTCATGTACTTACGGTTGTTATTCATTTATTAGTTATTTATTTCTAATACCTTATTTGCTATAGTTGTTTCATGTTATAGTTCATTATTCACTTCTAGAGTTGATAGAGTTATTGTCGATCCTTCCAGAAACTATATGTGAGGTACAATTTGTCATACTATTGTCAGTTTGACAAGGCTCTAGAACATTATTATGTGCATCCAGATATTCATACAACATTCTCGATGAATGTCATGTCATGATTCAGGAATATAAAGCCGTGTCGATCACGGGACAGAGTCAGTTTATTGTATCAGTCTTATGAAGTCAGCAGTATAGATTGTCAAGGTAACAAGTGGTGACAGTTGTACCATAATAGAAGCTCGTGTACTGAGTGTTTGGAAATAAACCATTGGAAGCAATCTGCGAACTTTGAGTATTACGCAAGTGAACTCACCCCACAACGTTTAGGACAGAGTTAAACGTTACAATTGGTGTCAGAACAAGGGATCTTCGCATTTTGCTGAGTACATATGGAGAATACCAGATCGAAGAACTACGATGAAATGGCAAATTTTGCAAAAATAATGGAGTTCCTGAAAAAGAATAAAGAAGAACAAGAAAGAATGAGACAGGAAGCCCAAATGAAAATAAGACAAATTCTACAAAATCAGAAAAGAAAAAGGCAACAAGAAAAAGAAGAATGGGCAAGAAAAAGAAAACAAGAAAATGAAGAATATGCAAGAAAAAGACAACAAGAAAAAGAAGAATGGGCAAGAATTAGACTAGAACGTAAGGAAAAACATGCAAGAATTATACTAAAATATAAAGAAGAACGGACTAAAATTAGACAAGATAAAAAAGAACAGGAAAGAAATAGACAAGAATATGCAGAAGAACAGGAAAGAATTAGACAAGAATATAAAGAAGAACAGACAAAAATTACACAAGAATATAAAGACGAACATGCAAGAATTAGACAAGAATATAAAGAAGACCTGGCAAGAATTAAACGAGAATATAAAGAAGATCAGGCTAGAATTAGACAACAATATGAGATAGTAAACAGCGACCAACAGAAACTTCAAAATTGCTCGAAAAATGATAGCTCAAATAACGAGCCTGATGCTAAGAGGGAAGATGCCGGAACTAGGTCGATGGAGCGCAATATCTCTGGAGAGAGTTCAAGCAGTGGAAGAAAATGTCCTTTTAAAAGGCGCATTATAACCAGATCTCTAAGAAGTATTAGGCAATGTGTAGGTAAAAGCGGTTGTAAGAAAAACATTTTACCTTGCGGTAGTCTACTCAGAGGTCCGGGAGGTAGAAGGTGCTACGGCCGCAATAAAAGAAGCCGAATGAATCTACGGAACGACCAAGGCACGAAGCGCAGCAGTCTACGACGAAGGAGCAGATGGATTTGCCACAGACGAAAGTGCAGGCACAGTCGCAGTCGTCTACGCAATACTGGAAGTAACGAAATATACTGTCATAAATTTCCATCTTCTTACCACATACCAAGATCGCATTCCAAGATCACGTATTAATGAAGGTTGTATGGCAACAAGGCATAGTGTTAGCTTGTGTAGAAGCATATCACCTGTGCGAAGGTGTTCACCTATAGGAGGAAGTAGTCGTAATTCGGTGAAACATTTTGATGACCGAAAAAGAAGAGGAATAAAAGTACCACCGAGTAACATGTTTTCCTGGGAAAGTGAGAATGAGAACTGGGACAAGAGGATCCAAGGAGCTCCCCCAGATGAGATTGTATAATGCATTGGGATGATGTTTGATCGGGACGATCAAAGCTAAGAAGGGGGCAGTGTAACGTGGATAGGTAGTCATGTACTTACGGTTGTTATTCGTTTATTAGTTATTTATTTCTAATACCTTGTTTGCTATAGTTGTTTCATGTTATAGTTCATTATTCACTTCTAGAGTTGATAGAGTTATTCTCGATCCTTCCAGAAATTATATGTGAGGTACAATTTGTCATACTATTGTCAGTTTGACAAGGCTTTAGAACATTATGATGTACATCTGGATATTACATACAACATTCTCGATGAATGTCATGTCATGATTCAGGTATATAAAGCCGTGTCGATCACGGGACAGAGTCAGTTTATTGTATCAGTCTTATGAAGTCAGTGAGTCTTATAAAGGCAGTTGAAATCAGTCTGTGGAATCAGATGTTAATAGTAGTTCTGTCGGTGAAGACAGTGACAGTATAGATTGTCCAGGTAACAAGTGGTGACAGTTCTACCATAATAGAAGCTCGTGTACTGAGTGTTTGGAAATAAACCATTGGAAGCAATCTGCGAACTTTGAGTATTACGCAAGTGAACTGTTACGGTTTGGAATTTTTTTTTGGGTTTTCGTCAACAGTTATTGTTTCAACTCCTTGTTTTAATTTTACAACAAACATTGTCATTGGAAAATTACTATCCTCTTAGTTGTACATTTCTTCCCCGCGAAATTTGAAATTCGCGCCTCAGAGTAGCAAAATCTGATACCCAGGAGAGTCAAAATTCAGAGTGGGAAATTCTCCGCCTACGAAATTCCGGTGGCCATTAGAGCTTCTGCTGTTGAAAAGTGAAAGACGTGGAGACGTAGTTTTCTTAATTTCTAGTGGTTTATCTAAAGAATTAGCTTGTCGTGAGTTTGTTGTTCGTATACTTCGAAGCTTTTGCTAATTCATATCGTCAGTGACGGATTCAGACCCTAGGAATTTGCGCACCTGGAGCGCTCGACATCGAGTCGGATTCTTAGAAAGCTATCTCCACCCTCATCTAAGTAGCCGCACAACATCTCAGGTACTGTTAACAATTTTTCTGATAATCGGAATGTAAGTGTTATTCTCATAGTCATAGTGCATGCACCACTCTAATTCCCACCAAGTGCACCTCGTGCACGTGCTCTCTTAGTCAGTCGTGATTTGAATACCTCGAGCTTAGACAAATCTGAATTTACAGGCTACTTTCGTGGGATCAATTTCATCAACGCCCGATTGCGATCTCCTAAAATTATTTCCTTAACAGTCTGCTGATAAGGAACCCGGAGGTACCTGTTCCCCCCTGAATGGTGATCGCATTATCTTCTCGCAGAGGTTCTAGATGCCCTTGATCGATATCCGAGAGCGTATACATCGACGCCGGAACAACTAGCTCGACACCATCTTCGAGTGGACGGCAAATGGCCTGGAGATTCCGCACGATAAGTCGACACCTGTTGATATATGTATATTTTGTTTTGCTATCATTCACTCTTCAAGTGGTAATATTGAATTTGTAACAGTCATTGTGCATATTTATTTTATCTAGTGGGATAGAGCGGCAAAGATAACAAATATTTTACCAAAATTCGTACGTACCCTTTAGGTCATCACAGCCTTTCTTTATATGATCGATGTTTATATATATTTATATTAAGTTATATTTTATTCCAATTATTTCGACAACCAAGAAAGCAGCTGTTTTATTGGGTTTATGATTTACAGATGTCATTACTGTTACTTTTATCAACTCGATTTATTTAATTTCATTTTTAATAAACACACCAGACACAACTGATAATTCTGACAGATAGTTTGTTTAGATTTATATAATTTCTGTTATTTTTTTTTGCGTTGTTTTTTTTTCTTGTACTTAGAACATAGTAAATATCTTTTCCAGTTTTTTTGTTTTATTTTGTTTAAAACAAAGGAAAAAACTGGTGGCGCCCTTACGGTCTGAGAGACCGACTTAACTAAGTTCACTGCCATCGGTAACCACCCAGAATTCACGACAGGCCTCCACTGAGCTAGGCCGGAGGTAGGTTTCCAAAGAAATATTTTGGACCGTAACAGAATTTTTGGCGCCCAACGTGGGGCACGACTTGTTCCATTCTTCTTTTGTGGGTTTCTTTGGCAGTGGATTAGTCAGTTGTGGCTGGTGTTTATTTCTATTTTTTTTTTTTTTTTTCTCTTCTTTCTTCCGAATTGGACCTCATCCATTTCATTATTTGTTAAGGGAGACTTGTTGCCTTGCTAGATCTTTTGTTTTTTTTGCGCACCACGATTGAGTTATCTAACGTGCACTGATTTGACATTATTCAATATGTCGTTACAACTTGTTAGTGGACACATCAACTATCTCACGCAGGATGAACTGATGTACGAGCTCAAAGTTCGTCGTCTTTCGGAGACTGGTACTGTCGATTCCATGCGTAGTTGGTTGCGTAGTTTGTTGCGGTTAGAGCGATCAGGGGCTGGTGTGAAACACGATGTACCGGGTACTTTTGATGAGGAGATAAGGGTTATCACTCAAAAGGTCGAAACGCTTAAGGCAGGGGTCACTGCTTTATCGGGAGAGGTGACTGACAGTACGTGCTTAAAGCTTAAGGCCCAGTTGGCTCATCTGTTCGGGCGCGTAAGTCGAGTTCCGTCCGCGGATACTGCGGAGAAAAAGAAGACGCGCTCGGGAATTATAGCTGAGGTGTTAAATATTAAAGCCGCATTGGAAGAAAAACTGGGCCGCGAATCCGAAATAAACTCTTCTGTACAATTTCATGCCAACTTAGCGACTCGGATTGAACTCGATGATAACCAGTCGGAAGACAATGACGTAGATCAGGACGAAGGACCGAATGTTTCGCGGCGGTCGGTTGTTTCGGGAATCGGAGTACCTTCGATTAAACCTAAAGATATTATCGCCTGGAACCTCAAGTTCACCGGCGAAGGCGAGTGGACCGTGGTAGCTTTCTTGGAAAAAGTCGATGACCTTTGTGGGGCCTACCAAATAGATAAACAATGGCTTCTACCAATGGCGATAATTTTATTCGAAGGTAAAGCTCGAGTTTGGTACAGGGCACACAAGGCTTCATTTAACAGTTGGAGTATGTTGACTAAGCGCCTGAGAGACGCGTTTTTGCCTCATGACTACGATGATCGTCTATGGGACGAAATTCGTCAGCGAACGCAGGGATCGGACGAGTCAATAGATTTGTATGTTGCGCATATAACTAATCTCTTCGCGCGGCTGAGTACAAAAATACCGGAAGCGCTCATGGTCAAGACCCTCCGGAAGAATCTGACGCCATTCTTCCAAACGCATTTGGGGCTTGCGCGAATCACATCTGTCGTTGAATTGGTCGACCTATGCAAACAGCTCGAACGCTGTAAGGTAAGTGCGGAAGCGTACAAACCACCGGCCACTTCATATCATAAATTGGTTGAACCTGACCTCGCGTACCACCAACGCGGAACGAAGACGAATTCCTCTAAGATGGTTGATGCGGTAGATGCACGGATTACAGCGAGTTCTTCGAAGTCATCAGCCAAACCTATCACTTGTTGGAAGTGTGACAAGATAGGGCATCGCGCTTCCGAGTGTAGATCCAAACGAGGTGTAATGTGTTATAAGTGTAAAGCACCAAATGTAACGTTGAGGACGTGCCTAACATGTTCGAAACAGTCCTCGTCGGGAAACTAAAAGCAGGGTTTTTGAGTGGTCAACAAAGACCCTGCTCACTTGTCAATAAGACCAATTCTTCGGAACTTAGTCGCGTACAAATTATCCTCGATTACCTGCTACAGACAAATTCAGACGATCAACGACCTCATCTTGGGATTTCTTGTTATGGGATTGCTATGAAAGGACTTCTCGACTCCGGCGCAAGCACTACGATTCTCGGACGAGCAGGTCTCTCGCTCATAGAACATCTTCGACTGCCTATGCGGGAATCCTCGACCCATGCCTGTACTGTGGCGGACGGCACTTCGCATCCAATAATCGGTTTATTGTCGTTGCCAATAAAACTTGAACATAGAATAACACCTTTAAATGTGGCTGTAGTACCATCGTTACCGCACGTGCTTATCCTCGGCGTTGATTTCTGGATTCTCTCCGGTATAGTTCCAGACTTGAAAAACAAATGTTGGCATTTTACGTCCTCACCTACGGATTGTGCCGAAATTTTGGCGAGTCATCGGTTGAGTGCAGCTCAGCGCGATCTACTCGACTCGGCTGTTCAGCAGTATTTCAGCAGTATAAAAGGCGAACTCGGTTGCACAACAGCTGTCGAACACCAAATTGAGTTAGTCGACCATACACCGATCAAACAGCGCAATTATCCCGTGTCACCGCTGATTCAGGCCGCAATCAACGCAGAGCTGGATCGTATGTTGAAGTACGGCGTAGTTGAGCCATCGACCAGTGCGTGGTCGTCGCCAGTAGTGATGATCCGGAAAAAAGACGGGACTTATCGCTTTTGCGTTGACTTCCGGAAACTAAACAGGGTCACTAAGAGGGATGCATACCCTCTGCCACGTATAAGCAGCATCTTAGATCAGCTGAGTAACGCAAAATACCTGACCACCCTGGATATTAAGTCGGCGTATTGGCAGGTTCCTATTGCGCCGAATAGTCGCCAGTATACCGCGTTTGCCGTGAGTGGACGGGGCTTATTCCAATTTTGTCGACTTCCTTTTGGTTTGACCAACGCCCCAGCCATTTTCCAACGACTTGTGGACCAGGTAATTGGTCACGACCTTGAGCCCTATGTGTTTCAATACCTCGACGACCTCGTTATCGTTACGTCTACTTTTGAGGAGCATATGGACACCCTATCTAAGGTCTTCGAACGCTTGTCTTCGGCTAATTTAACTTTAAATCGGGAAAAATGTCAGTTCTGTCGGCCCAGTTTAAAATACTTAGGGTATGTAGTCGACTCCCAAGGACTGCATGTAGATCCTGAAAAGGTTTCGGCCATTCTTGATATTCCAGCGCCGAAGACGGTGAGGGGTGTTCGTCAATTTTTGGGCATGGCGTCATGGTACAGACGATTTCTGCCAAACTTCGCGAGCCTCGTTGCACCTCTGACCAGTCTTCTTCGTAAAAATCATAAGTTTGTCTGGACTTGCGAGTGTGCAGAAGCATTTCGGAAGGTCAAGGAACTTTTGATAACGGCACCGGTATTATACTGTCCAGATTTCGAAAGACCTTTTACCATCCAGACGGACGCGAGCGGTTACGGCATAGGAGCGGTGCTTACGCAGACTTATCCTGATGGCGAGCATGTCATCAGCTACGCCAGTCGTTCATTATCCGGCGCTGAAAGGAACTATAGTACTACTCAGCGAGAATGCCTAGCGGTCATCTGGGCGATCGAAAAATTCCGGGGATACGTGGAAGGTTATCACTTCACGGTAATAACAGACCATCACTCGCTTCTGTGGCTTCAGAGTCTACAGAATCCGGTTGGGAAGTTGTGTCGATGGGCTCTTCGTCTACAGGCCTTCGATTTCGAGATCGGCCGATCGGTATCTGCTTCGGAGGATTCACCACCGAAAATCGATGCGATCGATGCAGGATTGTTTACCGTGGCAGAACCTATCCGCGATCCGTGGTATATCAGGATGATGGACGCGGTTCGAGCGAATCCCTTAAAGTTAGACAAATGGCGTCTTACGGGCTCTCAATTGTTCAAATATCCGAACCTGCGTGACGGTGATGAGAACGATCCACTCTTGCTGTGGAAACGGGTAATTCCCAAAGAATCCCGCCTTCAAGTCATTAAGGATAATCATGATCTGCCTGAGTGTGGGCACCTTGGAATGTATAAAACATATCATCGAGTAAAGTCTCTGTACTATTGGCCCCAGATGCGCGCCGATATTGCTCGGTATGTACGTGGTTGTCGTACTTGTCAGTCGTCGAAACCTGAACAACTTGCTCCGAAAGGTCTTATGACACCGAATCCTGTTGCAGACCGACCCTGGAAAATCATATCGACCGATTTGATAGGCCCTCTTCCCCGCTCGAAACAAGGTCACAACTACATTTTAGTTGTGGTGGATACATTTTCCAAATTCGTTCGTTTTTTTCCGCTTCGTGCGGCGTCGTCTAAAGTTGTGACTAAGTTAATAGAGGAAGAGATTTTTCTCCTATTCGGTGCACCTCAGCTTATTCTTGCCGATAATGGTGTCCAGTATATCAGTCGCGAGTTTAAAAACCTAGCGCAACGCTACGGTTCGAAAATAAGGTACAATCCCGTTTATCATCCGCAGGCGAATCCTACGGAAAGGGTAAATAAAACACTGAAGTCTATGTTAGTTTCATTTATTAAGGATGCGGACCATCGAACGTGGGACGTAGAGATTAAGAAATTAGCCTGCGCAGTCCGAACATCAAGGCATGAAACCACCGGGTTCACACCGTACAAATTAAATTTTGGACGTGAATTCATACGATCGGGTCGTCTGTTCGGTGCACTGGAATCAACTGACGATGTAGAGTTTGGTGAACGGTTGGAGTTACCAGCAGATCAGTTGGAGGGGCATTACCAACTTGTTCATAAGCGTCTGCAGAAGGCTCAGCAGCAAAGCGCCCAACGGTATAATCTTCGACGTCGGGATGTTCAATTTGCCCCTGGTGACTTGGTGTGGCGTAAGAACTATCGATTGTCGGACGCCACAAACAACTACTCGGCATCCCTAGCACCACGATATGTCGGACCTTTCCGGGTACGTCAAAGAATCGGATACGGTACTTATGTGCTCGAGGGTGATGACAACTGCGGCCGACGACATTGGCACGTAAAAGACCTGAAAGCCTATATCGATAACTCCGATTAGCTTAAGCTGTCGATTCAATTAGTTTATGGATCATTCCTTCTCATTGGTTTATTTTCGATCAATCGCCAAGTTCTCTTGTTGGCGAGAAGTGAAATTTCTCGGAAATTTCCGATAGGAGGTAAGAGGAGAGTGTTACGGTTTGGATTTTTTTTTTGGGTTTTCGTCAACAGTTATTGTTTCAACTCCTTGTTTTAATTTTACAACAAACATTGTCATTGGAAAATTACTATCCTCTTAGTTGTACATTTCTTCCCCGCGAAATTTGAAATTCGCGCCTCAGAGTAGCAAAATCTGATACCCAGGAGAGTCAAAATTCAGAGTGGGAAATTCTCCGCCTACGAAATTCCGGTGGCCATTAGAGCTTCTGCTGTTGAAAAGTGAAAGACGTGGAGACGTAGTTTTCTTAATTTCTAGTGTTTTATCTAAAGAATTAGCTTGTCGTGAGTTTGTTGTTCGTATACTTCGAAGCTTTTGCTAATTCATATCGTCAGTGACGGATTCAGACCCTAGGAATTTGCGCACCTGGAGCGCTCGACATCGAGTCGGATTCTTAGAAAGCTATCTCCACCCTCATCTAAGTAGCCGCACAACATCTCAGGTACTGTTAACAATTTTTCTGATAATCGGAATGTAAGTGTTATTCTCATAGTCATAGTGCATGCACCACTCTAATTCCCACCAAGTGCACCTCGTGCACGTGCTCTCTTAGTCAGTCGTGATTTGAATACCTCGAGCTTAGACAAATCTGAATTTACAGGCTACTTTCGTGGGATCAATTTCATCAACGCCCGATTGCGATCTCCTAAAATTATTTCCTTAACAGTCTGCTGATAAGGAACCCGGAGGTACCTGTTCCCCCCTGAATGGTGATCGCATTATCTTCTCGCAGAGGTTCTAGATGCCCTTGATCGATATCCGAGAGCGTATACATCGACGCCGGAACAACTAGCTCGACACCATCTTCGAGTGGACGGCAAATGGCCTGGAGATTCCGCACGATAAGTCGACACCTGTTGATATATGTATATTTTGTTTTGCTATCATTCACTCTTCAAGTGGTAATATTGAATTTGTAACAGTCATTGTGCATATTTATTTTATCTAGTGGGATAGAGCGGCAAAGATAACAAATATTTTACCAAAATTCGTACGTACCCTTTAGGTCATCACAGCCTTTCTTTATATGATCGATGTTTATATATATTTATATTAAGTTATATTTTATTCCAATTATTTCGACAACCAAGAAAGCAGCTGTTTTATTGGGTTTATGATTTACAGATGTCATTACTGTTACTTTTATCAACTCGATTTATTTAATTTCATTTTTAATAAACACACCAGACACAACTGATAATTCTGACAGATAGTTTGTTTAGATTTATATAATTTCTGTTATTTTTTTTTTGCGTTGTTTTTTTTTCTTGTACTTAGAACATAGTAAATATCTTTTCCAGTTTTTTTGTTTTATTTTGTTTAAAACAAAGGAAAAAACTGGTGGCGCCCTTACGGTCTGAGAGACCGACTTAACTAAGTTCACTGCCATCGGTAACCACCCAGAATTCACGACAGGCCTCCACTGAGCTAGGCCGGAGGTAGGTTTCCAAAGAAATATTTTGGACCGTAACAGAACTCACCCCACAACGTTTAGCACAGGGTTAAACGTTACACTATATATATATATATATATATATATATATATATATATATATATATATATATATATATATATATATATATATATATCGTGAATATCGTGGGTTTAGGGCTCTTTCAGTGATTGGAAATATTGAAATAAACGCACATTTATTTTATGTCATAATGTTTACAGAACAAGACGTTTCGATCCGCTTTGGGACCTTTATCAATTGTACAAAAATTAAAAACTAAAATATTATTCTGTAAAATAAAAATTAAAGTAAGGAAAAATGTTGTTGTTAGGACAATATCATAACCTACCTAAGACATAAAGTACAAAGAATCAGCTTCCTCCAAAAAAAAAACATATAAATAAAATAAAACTGAAGAATAATTCTATGGGTTCAAATATGTTGCACTACATTCTCTTTTTCTTTTTCTTCATTTTATTGTTTCTCGTGTAGATTAATTTTGTGGAAGATTTACCTATGTGTTGACTTGACTTGTTAATTGGGAATGATATAAAGTGACAGACAGCAGGATGTAGGTGAGGGAAATTATTATTGTAAGGTTAGGTTTCATATTTAGTTTTTACCTAAAAGGTGGGTTTGTTCGGATGGTAGTCTTGATGATGTTTCTAAACAACAACATTTTTCCTTACTTTAATTTTTATTTTACAGAATAATATTTTAGTTTTTAATTTTTGTACAATTGATAAAGGTCCCAAAGCGGATTGAAACGTCTTGTTCTGTAAATATTATGACATGAAATAAATGTGCATTTAATTTTCAAAATAAAGTATCGAACGCCGAGAAGCTCTTTTTAAAAAATAATTATTTTATAAAATACAAATACGGGTTACTAACTCTAGGATCTAATTCAGACTACTGGATATAATGTGAAGGTATCTTAAATATGGTTTGTTATAACTGATGAATCGTGGGTACCAGCTGAATAAGCAGTTTTCAATTGATCTAAGGCATTGTATATCGTTCGACTATATGTCGCGTCCATATTTCCAGTAACGCTTTTAATAATTGAGCCAATACATCTATTAAAGCTCTTTTGGAGAGTCTTTTATTATTAATTTTTATATTTTCTATTTTGTTGAAAACTTCAGATCTACTATAATTTACTATCTTATTGTAATTTTCTGTTTCTCTATAAACAGCTGTACTATTGCTATAACTTAACTTAAGATCTTCGTAATGAGTGTTAAGTTTTTCGTAATCATCATATAAGTCGTAGAAGTGGATAAAGGTGTGTTCACTTCGCTGGAGTTTTGCTGGTCCTAGTTTTATAGGTAGTATACCAGGGTGATATATCTTATATCTATTCCTTCTCCGATTGTGAGGAACCTGGAATAGGTTTTGTAGAATCAGTTATCTTTTTCGGTCTTTTAATATTAGATAGATGGATCTTTTCACAAGTATTCCCATGTTTTGGTATGATTCTCGCGGTTTTCAATTTAGAATCAATTTTTGATACTTTTTCGGATGAATATTTGTTGCGTGTTTTACTTTGTTTTTGCTTGTTCTTGATAAATATTTTTTCTGGTATTTGAGGTAGTTCTTCTCGTCCTACATTGGCTTTGTTAATAGCTGTTTCTTTCTTTGTATTTCTTCGTTAAGTTTTTGATAAAGCAATTTAACCTTGTCTTTATGTTTTTCAATATAGTTATTAACTAGTTGATGTTCGATATTTATATCAAACGGCGGATTTGTTTCTAAATGACCTGTTATAATTTCATACGGCTTCATGTTTGTTGTTGAATGAATAGTATTGTTATATGCTAGTAAAGCGTAATTTACTTTCATTTCAATCGAGTCGTTTTTATATTCGTCTTGATTATTGAGCAATCTAATATGCTCGATAAGAGTTGAGTGGAACCTATCTATGAGACCGTTGCTTTCGGGATGTTGCGAACTTACGAAATGTATATCGATCTTATGTGTTTTAAGAAGTTCTTGCACTACTGAATTTCTAAATTCCAAACCGTTGTCAGCAATGATTTGTTTAGGAATACAGTGGTGTGTAAAATATTTAATAAGGGTATTTGCAATTTCGATACCTTGTGCTGAATTAAGTTTATAAGCTTGGGCATATTTTCAAAAAGAATCTATAATAGTAATAGATTTAGTTTTCTCTAGAGAAATTGAATCTACGTGCAACGTTTGAAATGGTTTTGTACTTGTAGGGGTAATGTTATAATGTAATTTTAGTGGCTTCCGATCGTACTTTATTAGCTGACAGATTTCACAGTTGTTAATGTAATTTCGAATTGATTTTTGTTGGTTCGGCCAATAATAAGCATTTTTAATTCTTTTTTCAGTTTCTTCTATACCTCGGTAGTTTGTCTTTCCTTCGTGGTGGTTCTTCATTATCTCCTTGATTTCTTCATCGGTTGTGACATCGGTTAATAGTTTTGTACATTTAATTTTGAAGTACTGTACTAAGTTCCTCATAAATGGGACTTTTGAAGTAAACATGATATTTAACTTTGGGAACTATCCTTTCTTTAACAAAGATTATAATTTCTTGTTCTAAGTTATTTTTTGAGAATTGGATAATTGTTTTTAGTTTGTCAGTATGTAAATTAATTGTTGTTGGTTTTGCAGGGGCAAAATCGACTAGTGAGATCAATAACTGGTTTTTGCCGTAGTTTACTGGTGAATCAATTATTGGGATGTTAATTATGGGATTTTCTCTGTTAGAATGAATCGTAATATCATCACTATGGGTGTCTTCTCGTTTTTCTATATCACCGGGTTCAACAATGACTGATTCGCTACTTGGTGGTTTTTTTAATAGTGATTCATTAAATTCGTCCATGTAATCGAATAGTGGTAATTTTGATGGTCCAACTTCGTTGACATTAATTTCTATTCTTGACAATGCGTCTGCGATTTTATTTAAAGAGCCTTTCCTGTAGATGATCTCGTAATCGTACTCTTCAAGTTTCAAGCGCCATCGTATTAATTTTGAATTTGGTTCTTTCAGCGACATTAACCATGGTAAAGGTTTGTGGTCGGTAACAATTTTAAATTTTGAACCAAAAAGATATGGGCGAAAGTACTTTGTAGCCCAAACAATAGCCAATAACTCATTTTCGATTGTCGAATAATTTGTTTCCGAATCGTTAAGGGTTCTACTAGCATCAGCTATAGGTAGATCAGAACCTATTTTTCCTTGTGATAATACACCACTAAGGGCAAAATTGCTCGCATCAGTACTTAGTATGAATGGTTCATCGAAAATTTGGATATTGTAAAATGGGGTTCATTTGTAAGAATTTGTTTATAAAACTCGAAACAGTTGACATATTCTGGATCTTTGGTATCTATAATAGCATCTTTCTTTAAACGTTTTGTTAAAGGTTTGGTAATCTTCGCGAAATCTTTAATGAATTTGTCGTAGTAACCTAATATTCCAAAAAATCCTTTCAATTGTTTAGTGTTTTTAGGAATTGGGTATTTTTGGATTGCAATTATCTTATCCGGGTTTGGTTTTTCATCGTACTGATTAAAATCAATTGCATCGATTGGTTCATCAATTTCTAATGAAATTGACTTGTCTAATGGATTTAAGATGGTACAAATCGCTTCAAAGTTATGAACGTGCGCTATACATTCTGGTATTTCTAAATTTGACAACTTTGTATAAGGAATAATAAAATCATCGTTCTTAATATTCTTCATATTTATTTTTATGACCTGCTCACATCTTGGCTGTAACGGATACAATTCGTTGAGGACTTGGTCTTGTGATAATGCAATGGAATTTTGCATGTGGGTGTAGCTTTAAGATTTTTATTTATCAAAATATCTGCTTTCAATAGTTGCAAGTTATCAATGCCTAATAATAAGTCGAAATAATTATGGAATTTGAATAGATGGAAATTTAATTCACATTTTGTATTGAATAATTTTGGACATGATATAGAAGTACTATAATTTTCTATAGATGTTCCATGTGCTGTTGAAATTTGAAATGGGTCTTTGAATATTCCTGGTTTATAATATTTATGGGTAATCTCTGGATTTATAAAAGATTTTGTGCTTCCAGTATCGATTAACACTTTCAGATTGTGTTCTGGGAAAATGATATATGGAAGTTTGTTATCGTTGTAATCAAGATTCATTAATTCTATGTTTGAAATTCCTGATTTGGATCTGGAATCTCTTCTTCCGAGGCTTGTTTGTGAAAAAAATCATTTTGATGATCTGAATTTTCCTCATAATTCTCTTCGTCTGGGAATTCGACAAAAGGTTGTTCGTTTTCTTCATTGATTGGATGAGTATTATAATTATGGATGTTATTGCGAAATTGATTTGGTCTATTATTAAATTGCGAATATCCTCTCGTCTGTCCATGTCTGTATGTGTTATTAGTTACAGTACTCGATGGTTCTTGTTTTAAAGGATTGTTGGTGCTATTAGACGCATGAGAATTTGGGTTCGGATTAAAACGTTTTTGATTGAACTGATTATTATGCGGATGGTTAGTTAATTGTAATGGTTGAGAATATTTCCTATAAGTTCTATTACTATCAACATTTTTCTGCATTGGTTGAGAATATTTTGTTTCGTTTTTGAATTTCAAGTGTGGATGTAATTGAAAATCGTTATTTAACATATTCAATGCGGAATTAAGATCTGTTGGGTTCTTAGTTCTCATTAAGGAACCGATTGGATCCTTAAGACCTCTAAGTAATACTCTTAAAGCTAAATTACGGTGGTGAGTAATTAATGTAACACTTTCGTTCCCAGTGGTATGAGTTGAAATAAAGGAAATTTGTAAATTCAAAATCCGTTGAATTCTTGTATAAAACTCAAATGGTGTTTCGTTACCTTGCCTTAGTTCAACTAATTCAATGTTGAGAGTATATAAATCTCTTTTATCAGCATAAGTATTAAGGAGAGCTACCTTTAAATCATTCCAATTAGAAATAATACAGGATGATATGTTTACAGCTTCTTCGCCTCTTATTTTAGAAAGTATACTAGACATCAGATATTCATTCTGGAAGTCATTCATATCTACGTTATTATAAAATTTGTTTACTAATTTCTCGCTAATTTCAAGAAATCTGGGCAGTAATTCTGCCTGACCACAAAATTCTGGTATCATATTTAAATATTCCTGTTTTAGTACAGGTGCAGTTACTGTTTCGTTAACCATTTTAGGTATAATTACTTTTAATTCGTTAATTCGAATTTTACATTTGCTTGTTTGTAGTTTACTCAAATCGATATTAGATTTTGAGTTACTTGATGTGTTTGGTGAGAATGAATCAGAATAAGAGTTGGCAGTTGCTTAATGATTTAAAGAGCCTCATAAATGTACTTACAGCAATGCGATGATAAGTTCCATGTAGATGGTCCAAAGGGGTTGCTGATGTTCTCTCAGTCTCCACTTCTCACTAAGCTACTTTTCCTCTTTCACCTAGCTTGATGGATACTACACTACTTGAACTTGTTGGATTTTGCCAATAAATCGTTGAAACGAACCGATATTATATTCACTAATACCGTTTAGCACTATCCTACTGACTGCGCCACTTGAATTATCGAACGCCGAGAAGCTCTTTTTAAAAAATAATTTTATTTTATAAAATACAAATACGGGTTACTAACTCTAGGATCTAATTCAGACTACTGGATATAATGTTAAGGTATCTTAAATAAGGTTTGTTATAACTGATGAATCGGCAGCGTCCCGCTGGTGGACCTGGGAACGGTGTGCGTGGGTACCAGCTGAATAAGCAGTATCATGGTTGCAGGAATATATTGTATATACAGGGTGATCCTATAACTTATATATATATATAATGAATTGTAAATTCTGACAAAAAATATTAATATTTTTTGTTATAATTAATTTGTTCGTTATTTTAGTTTGTCCCGATTAAGGTAACAAGCGTTACCGAAAGCTCGACATTGATTAAAGAGTTTTAATTTTATTGGCATTTTGACTGCAACCCCAATCATTAAAAATTCATCATTATATATATATATATATATTGTAACGTTTAACCCTGTGCTAAACGTTGTGGGGTGAGTTCACTTGCGTAATACTCAAAATTCGCAGATTGCTTCCAATGATTTATTTAGAACACACTGTACACGGCTTTCTATTATAGTACAACTGTCACTATGTCCAGTTGATTGACCATCTAGTTTTCGTAATATTTCAATAATTTGCTTAATGATGTTACTTTTTCTATACTTCTCCTCTTTAATGAGGCTAACTCGTCGAATCTGTCCCCGATGGAGATGAGATCTGGATGCCTGTTTAGCAGCTTCATACTCAAGTGCACGTGCAAGGGCATCTTCAATTCTTGTAAGGCCACTCAACCGTAAGGCCTGCTGAATCTCAAAATCTCTCAGACCATCAATGAATGTTTGTACCGTTAGCCTATCAATAAAGTCTCTCGGCGCTGTAGGGTATGCCAATCGAACGAGCCGGACAATATCAGTTTCATACTGCTGCAATGTTTCGTCATACCTTTGTTGCCTGTACTTTAACTGTGCTTGGTAAACTTGTTGTAGATGTTGGTCACCATATCGCCTTTCAAGTTGATCCACTAAAATCTCATATGAAGGTTTGCCGCCAGTTACTGTATTTAAGATTTCCAATGCATCACCACGTAGAGCCAAGATCAATGCAGTGGCCTTCTCTTCATCTGACCAACCACTAGCCAAAGCAGCAGCATCAAATTGCTTTTTATATGTAGACCAAGACTGTTTACCATCGAATTTTGGGGCCTCAATTTTTAGTGGATTAACTACGCCATTTTGAATTTCATTGAACGATCTTCTTAGAGGCACTTCAGCTTTCGTTTGCAACATCTTTTCTTCTATTAATTGAATTTTTTGATCAAAACTTTCTTGGACTTTCTCTAATTTCTGTTCAACTTCTTCTTGAACTTTCTCGAATTTTTGGTCAACTTCCTGTTTATCTTCTTGTCGCACTCTTTCTTGTTCTTCTAAGATTTGTCTTATTTTTGTTTGTTCTTCTTCTAAAATTTGTCTTATTTTTGCTTGATCTTCCTGCCTAATTCTTTCTTGTTCTTGTCTACTTCTTTCTTGATTTTCTAGAATTTGACTTATTTTTGTTTGGTCTTCCTTTCTAAGTCTTTCTTGTTCTTGTCTAATTCTTTCTTGATTTTCTAGAATTTGACTTATTTTTGTTTGGTCTTCTTGTCTAATTCTTTCTTGTTCTTCTTTATTACTTTTCAAGAACTCCATTATTTCTGCAAAATTTGCCATTTCGTCGTAATCTTTGGATCTGGTATTCACCATATAGTCTCAGCAAAATGCGAAGATCCCACTTCTGACACCAATTGTAACGTTTAACCCTGTGCTAAACGTTGTGGGGTGAGTTCACTTGCGTAATACTCAAAATTCGCAGATTGCTTCCAATGATTTATTTAGAACACACTGTACACGGCTTTCTATTATAGTACAACTGTCACTATTTGTCACTTTGACTATCGCGTTCCAACTACTTTCGACTTATGTCTCCAATTGACTTCATAAGACTGACTCTGTCCCGTGATCGACACGGCTTTATATACCTGAATCATGACATGACATTCATCGAGAATGTTCTATGATTATCTAGACACACATAATTAAGGTTCTAGATCCTTGTCAAACTGACAATACTATGACAAATTTGTACCTCACATATAGTTTCTCGAAGGATCGAGAATAACTCTACCATAATTCTAGAACTACATAAGGAAATATACATGCAATAACTACTGTAAGCAACGTAGTAGCTTAAATAATTAATAAACGAATATCAACCGTAAGTACATGAATACCTATCCACGTTACACTGCCCCCTTCTTAGATTTGATCGTCCCGATCAAACATCATCCCAATGCATTCTTCAATCTCATCTGGGGGAGCTCCTTGGATCCTCTTGTCCCAATCCTCGCTCTCGACCCACGAGGAAGACAGGTTACTTGGCGGTACTTGTGATCCTCTTCGGTGATCATCAAAATGTTTCACCGGACTATGATTACCTCCAGGTGAACATACTCGAACAGGTGATCTGCTTCTATACAAGCCAACACGATCCTTGGTGGCCATACAACCTTCACCACTACGTGATCTTGAATTACTATCACGCAATCTAGGTATGTGGCAAGGAGACTTCAATTTACTACAGTACATTTCACTATTTTCAATATTGCGTGAACTACTGCGATTGCGCCTACTGTCTCGGTCACTGCGTCGCCTCATGCGCTTTCTTCTATTGCGGCCGAAGCACCTTCTATCTCCTGCGCCTCTTTGTGGACTACTGCAACGTGAATTGCTTTTCCCACGACCACTACTGCCTACACATTGTCTGATACATCTTCGACATCTCGATATACTGCGCCTTCTAACAAGACTCTTTCTTCTACTGCTTGATCTCTCTCTAGAGATACTGCTCTCCTTTGAACTGGGTATGGCATCTTCCCTCTTAACACCAGGCTCGATATCTGAGCTGTCTTTGTTAAGGCAATAATGATATTTCTGTTGTGCGCAATTTTCTTTCATCCGGATTTCGAAATTTTCTTGTACAAGACCAGTTAGAATTGGACAGTTCTTCTTCATGTGCCCTTCTTGTCCACAATTCCAACACACCCTCGGAGTACTGAGATTTTCTGACTCATTGCTAGATTGAATGTTTGAACAATTCCTTTTGATATGTCCTCCTTGTCCACAGTTCCAACACACCCTCTGACTACTATGTCCAGTTGATTGACCATCTAGTTTTCGTAATATTTCAATAATTTGCTTAATGATGTTAGTTTTTCTATACTTCTCCTCTTTAATGAGGCTAACTCGTCGAATCTGTCCCCGATGGAGATGAGATCTGGATGCCTGTTTAGCAGCTTCATACTCAAGTGCACGTGCAAGGGCATCTTCAATTCTTGTAAGGCCACTCAACCGTAAGGCCTGCTGAATCTCAAAATCTCTCAGACCATCAATGAATGTTTGTACCGTTAGCCTATCAATAAAGTCTCTCGGCGCTGTAGGGTATGCCAATCGAACGAGCCGGACAATATCAGTTTCATACTGCTGCAATGTTTCGTCATACCTTTGTTGCCTGTACTTTAACTGTGCTTGGTAAACTTGTTGTAGATGTTGGTCACCATATCGCCTTTCAAGTTGATCCACTAAAATCTCATATGAAGGTTTGCCGCCAGTTACTGTATTTAAGATTTCCAATGCATCACCACGTAGAGCCAAGATCAATGCAGTGGCCTTCTCTTCATCTGACCAACCACTAGCCAAAGCAGCAGCATCAAATTGCTTTTTATATGTAGACCAAGACTGTTTACCATCGAATTTTGGGGCCTCAATTTTTAGTGGATTAACTACGCCATTTTGAATTTCATTGAACGATCTTCTTAGAGGCACTTCAGCTTTCGTTTGCAACATCTTTTCTTCTATTAATTGAATTTTTTGATCAAAACTTTCTTGGACTTTCTCTAATTTCTGTTCAACTTCTTCTTGAACTTTCTCGAATTTTTGGTCAACTTCCTGTTTATCTTCTTGTCGCACTCTTTCTTGTTCTTCTAAGATTTGTCTTATTTTTGTTTGTTCTTCTTCTAAAATTTGTCTTATTTTTGCTTGATCTTCCTGCCTAATTCTTTCTTGTTCTTGTCTACTTCTTTCTTGATTTTCTAGAATTTGACTTATTTTTGTTTGGTCTTCCTTTCTAAGTCTTTCTTGTTCTTGTCTAATTCTTTCTTGATTTTCTAGAATTTGACTTATTTTTGTTTGGTCTTCTTGTCTAATTCTTTCTTGTTCTTCTTTATTACTTTTCAAGAACTCCATTATTTCTGCAAAATTTGCCATTTCGTCGTAATCTTTGGATCTGGTATTCACCATATAGTCTCAGCAAAATGCGAAGATCCCACTTCTGACACCAATTGTAACGTTTAACCCTGTGCTAAACGTTGTGGGGTGAGTTCACTTGCGTAATACTCAAAATTCGCAGATTGCTTCCAATGATTTATTTAGAACACACTGTACACGGCTTTCTATTATAGTACAACTGTCACTATTTGTCACTTTGACTATCGCGTTCCAACTACTTTCGACTTATGTCTCCAATTGACTTCATAAGACTGACTCTGTCCCGTGATCGACACGGCTTTATATACCTGAATCATGACATGACATTCATCGAGAATGTTCTATGATTATCTAGACACACATAATTAATGTTCTAGATCCTTGTCAAACTGACAATACTATGACAAATTTGTACCTCACATATAGTTTCTCGAAGGATCGAGAATAACTCTACCATAATTCTAGAACTACATAAGGAAATATACATGCAATAACTACTGTAAGCAACGTAGTAGCTTAAATAATTAATAAACGAATATCAACCGTAAGTACATGAATACCTATCCACGTTACACTATATATATATATATATATATATATATATATATATATATATATATATATATATATATATATATATATATATATATATATAATAAATTAACTTTAAAGTTAAATGCATAATAACAAATGTTTGTAGCTGGTAAATTTCATTAATCTCACGATTTTTGTCCCGATGAAGGTAACAAGCGTTACCGAAAGCTCGACATTGATTAAAGAGTTTTAATTTTATTGGTATTTTGACTGCAATACCAATCATTAAAAATTCATCATTAATTAGACAGCCAAGAATTTACAATTCATTATATATATATATATATATATATATATATATATATATATATATATATATATATATATATAAAGTTGGAATCTGGGAATGTTAAACACTATATATATATATATATATATATATATATATATATATATATATATATATATATATATATAGATTCCAACTAACTTTTTCGAGGTCATATGTAACACTTTGCTTATCTCTCATGATTCTTCTTGTTTTATTTGTTGCCCGTTCTATTCTCAATGTTCTAGGCGATCTTCTCCACAAATGCATGACAGTAGTTCTAAGCATATTTGAATTGTTTCTTTCAGATGCCATATTTCGAAACTATATGATATGATTTTTTTACAATGATTGCATATTCTTCTCTAGGTTTTTCGTGATATTTTCTTATGAAATACTGATCAACACTGATATAGCTGTTCTCTACATCTTTTCTCTACAGGATTGTTTTGTGAAGTGTTTCATATGCTGATTTACTCATTCCTAATTATTCATATGTAATGCAGTGTTTGATAGTTTACTCATTCAGTAATGTGCTCTTCTATAGCCTTCTTCGTCAACGGTATAATTATTATGTGTTGGAGCCATATATTGAAGATCTTCGACATCCTGAACCACATCAATTTTTATATAACCACTCCAGTTTATTTTTTTTTCCTTATCGGTACCACCCGAAGTACCTATATGTTAATCGTGAAAACTTAAAAAAATGGGTATTTTCTGTAAATAATAGCCTGATTTCAATACAGCTGCGGTACCATCACCTTTACACACGACCGCCTGCGTTGATATTCGTAAACAGGTGTTTACGTTTCAAGGTTCCCTGAGGCCAAAAATACATATTGTTCTGTCTGTCTATCTGTCTGTTCCAAGATTATCTCGGGAATGGATAGACCAATTTTGTTGCTTCCTTTTTAGTTATGTAGAGTATCGATACCTCTAGCGTGTGACACAAAAGCGGAATCCCGCTCGCACTATAGTACATTTCAAACTGAAAATGCAGTATGACATCTTATGGATTTGATTGGACAAATCTCCTTCGAAGTAAATGTTAAACAAATTACTTCAAAAACAACGATTCTGTTATGTTTCTTCTTATCTACCTCAATATTTGCGGTTATGTTTGTATATGTAGGTGTATGACTTGTAGGTACTGCATTAATCTGCACAATATTGATTTTACTTACTGCAAAATTATCTCAGTGTTTTTTTGGGTACCATAATCTTATTTCAAATGAACGAGTAATAGGTGTACCTACTTCTTGATAAATTTACGCTAATATTTGTGTTAATGTGAATATGTGGTAATTCGAACATCTTCTGCTGTACACTTTACCTGTTTTACTGCTTCAATCGACAAGGAATCTTTTTCTATTCTTATTCTACTATGGAGTATGTGGCCCATATTCCGACATAATTATTGCCTTTCAACATGTTTCACTCTGGTACTAAATTATATACCTACATTTTTGGAAAAGATCTCGAAGCATCTCATACAGATTCTCTGTAGCATATTTCATAAGTTCACCTAGAATATCTCCAGATCCCGAGGCTATACCGCTCTTTAGTGTTCTGCAAAGGTCTTCAACCTCTATTAATGGTAGGTAATGTAATGTAATTAACTGTAACTGGTATTGTTATTCATTGTCATAAGTTCCTTCCTTTAACATGTTTTTAAAATTTTTGTTTCATATATGGGCTGATATAAAATATTCTTTTCTTTTTTTCGCATATATCCAATGTTTGTTCCTCATGGAGCCTGTTTTATGCGACATTTCGTTCTTTTTCATATTAATCATATTACCAACGATTCTTTGCCCTTGCTTAAAATTCTTTTTCTCATTTGTGTTCATTCCACCACTATGGTTTTAGATGTTTTCCTACTAATTTCATTTGATATAGAGCTTTTTGAGCCACATTGTGTACGCAATCAACATTATCCAATACTGTTACCTGTAGTTCTTCATCCAATCGAATTTCTTTCCTATTTCGGACTAGTCAAGTTGTATCATTTTTGTTTATGTTTAGATTTTATGTGAAGCTATTTACAAACAAATAGTCAGAGGTCAGTACAATATACCTGAGACAGGTCAATGTTAGAGAATAAAATATCTCCTTAGAAATATACCATACAGAACATGGCATTTAGTTTTGAGTTCGTATTTTCTGAAGATGATTTTGGTCTTGCTATGTAGTGATGGATTTTCTAATCTTTCAGTTTCTTAGCTTCTGCTTAGACACCTTGACGAAGGATACATCCAAAATACTCCGAAGATCCTTAGCGGATTTAATTTTCAGCTCGCCTAACGGAAACTTGGTGGTACCTATCCTTCAAAATTGGAATGCGAACGAAATATTCTATACTCATTTTGAATTCAGTGTTTTCAACTGTATCACTTATCTATATTTGCAGGTGACCCAAAAGCAGATATGCTTTTTGATATCTATGTAACCTTACAGATTAAATAATGAGCATTAGTATTTTGAGTGAGTGAGTTTGATAAGGATACCTATGAGTTGGTGAACGTACTAGCGTAAGAGAGAATGTTTATTTCCAGTAAAAATTTTGACCTATCAGTCAAATGATAATTCACCAGCTAGAGAGTTGTTTCCAGCAAAACTGTTCATCAAATTTTACAATTAGCTTGGAAAGACTAATCCATGCTTGTGTTTGACATGAATCTTTGGACGATATATATTAGTCCTTGTAATGTCACTTGGATTATAGTCTTAGCTTAAATCTGTTTGTATTTAAAATCAAATTATTCATTTTTCTGTTTTCAGGTGATAACTCCTTTTAGATCATTGGTGCTCTGTTGCGAATCTCGACGCGAAATGGAAGAGTGGTTGGGCGCTTTGACTGCAGCTTCACAACGTAGATATAATGAAGCGGACCATCCCGACTGTCTTTCTGGTCAACATCATTGGTGAGTTTTGTAAATAATATAAAGACATTTATTGCTGGCTACATATATTCCCGATTCTTTAGTGCTGTTGAATTCGATATGTTCATTTTACTTCCCAATGAACTTCTTGGTCATTTTCTCTTTGTATTTTCAATCGGACTCTTTAATCTTCTGCTCTACATCTATCTAACTTGCTTAAGGCTTAGCATAATAAAGAAATATAATATAATTTGTTTTCAATACCCAGGAGTCAGTACTCCTCATTTCAGGAATAAATATACATTTAAGAAGTAAATAAATGCATTTTGTGTTAGTTGTCAATCATCTTTTGATTTTAATTTTTACGATCTTATCAGTAACTAAACTAAAATGAATGAGATGTATTATGAACGAATCTGTTTCTCTGAAGAAATGTACATCAGGTTAACATATTGCGCCACAAACCGTTGAATTCGTAATGGATGATGATGTTGAAGATGATTTCTTCGAAATGAAACAAAAATTTCTTTGCGTCATCTTGTAGAGCTAAAAAAACGGCAATAAAAAGTGCATTTTTCCGTATCTCTTCAAATATCATTAAGAAAATCAATTTTTCAGCTTTAGGGTTCCGTACCAAATTAAAATGGGACCCTGTGACTGTCCGTCCATCCGTTCGTCCATACATAATAGGTAGAGAGCCAACATATTCAGGGAATGTGTAGTTCTTTTGCTGCTACAACACCAAATATCTACTAAATCCATTCGTCCATCGGATCGTTTGTGTGCGAGATGTATCTCATGAACCAGTTGGAATTTCCATGGAATGTGTATTTTTATTAATGTTATAATAGCAAATACTAAATTCACGCATCTGTTCGTTCGTCTATCAGACGTATGCGTCTGTATCTCAAGAACAGACAGTGATTTTTTTTCTTTGTCAACAGTACAGAACTTGCACTTGGTTGCATTTTTTAAGATTACCTTCCCAACTACTCGGAATATTAAAACTTTCTAAACGGCATATTAATTAGCACATAAATGCGCAAAGTTTCTTTAATCTAATCAACCCCGTATCTCTTTCCGAGAGAGTTACTTTGACACTTAATGATGGACTTCTTATGATTTTTTCATACGTACAATTTTCCAACTACTAGGTATTCTAAGATGTTTATTTATTTATCTGCTTCTAAGTTATCAATCATTTTTTTTAAATACTCTTTTTGCATTGTTGCTTACCAGAAAATTTAACCAAGATTCGATTTTAATAAGTATTTCAATTTTCAGTTTCACTCCGTTATGTTGAATGATAAAGAAAATAGTTTAATAGTTTAACAAAGAGTATCAAGCAAATGTTTAAGTACCTATTAGTGCGCTAGTTCAGTTTGTTATACAGATTCTATAATGATTCGCAATATTACTTATTTATATTCTGATACTGCAGAATAAAGATCTAATACCCGATACTGTTTGATAAATTAATAGCGGTTGAGAGACTTTCTTTGGTTTACTGTTTGTAAAAGGGAAAGAAAACGCTCTAGATCGAATTTGACTCATAATGGGGTTCAAAAATGTGTTTCTAACATACATTTTGAGTAGATAATTCATAAAAATCAACTACTGTAATAGACGTCCTGGATGAAGGAGACCAATTTACCACTATTCATCAATATCTTGTTTTATAGGGCTCCTTAAATCCATTGAGAAAATGGAACCCTCAGATAACTCTAGTATCTCTTTGACAGCCTGTCTGCCTTTCCATCTTTCATAGCTTATTTATCTACTATTTGCTCTGAAGCTTCAGAACAGATAAAGCTCAAATTTGCTACAGCGTTCAGTTACTGCATTACGCTCCTATAGTGGAAATAAACATATTGCGATACTGGGGTAAGATTTTGTAGGGCGAATCAAAAACATTTGAAGAAAAATTCTATTCAAGACATATGAAATGAACAAACTCCTTATGAGTTATTGCAATATCAGCCTATTAAGCGAAAAATAATTTTCTGAAAATTGTGAGCATAATTTAAACAAATAAAGAATTTGGCTCTTTATTTATAATTTTCAAGAAAACCTATGCAAAAATTTTATTTACGGAACAATCTCCCCTCGAGCTCGACTCTCACTCGATTATGTTTTTTTATTTATCTCCTTAATATATCCATATGTTGTCAAACTGGTCGTCAATGTATAGACAGATATATTTTGAATTGAGGAGATGGATATACTTACAGCCGTCTCTTTGATGTTGTGAACCTTTTTATTAAATGTTTCCTAGGTCATAGTATCTAGTCTTAAATCAATAATCAATTGAAGACAGATGCTCTTGTTTATTTACCGCTTTCTATTCTTTGATATTTGCATCTTAATTGACGTCACTTGTAAGCGATGCGGACCTGTCTGGGTCGACTCATGCCCTCGGAAGATTTGGTTAGTCTGTTAGTCGGGTGTATCCATTCACAGGACTTTCGTACCACCCTCAAACGAACGAATTCCATCGAATATAAAAATCTTCTGATTAGGTCAACCTTTTTCTCAGAGATACGCGTTGGGTGTAAAGATCAATAATAAAAATGTTATTGATAAGATTCATCTAAATCATTAGAGCTGTTCTCGCTCCACAGTCCTGAGCGGAACACATTTTTTAGCTATTACCTAGCAATCAGTGTAGATCAGAATGCCGAATATTTGTCATCGGCGATCAACATCGATACCCTACAAAAAAAATTAAAGCAACAAAATTGGTCTATCCGTTCCCGAGATAACCTAGCACAGGCAAACCATTTCCTGAAAGTATGTTTTTTGAACTCAAGGACGTCTGAAACTTAAGAATTTGTTGAACACAGACAACGAAAATTTTCCTCGAATACAATACTTTTCTTACTTGGCCACATAGGGTAGGTAGGGTAGGAAAATACAAAAGTGGTGCAAATTTGATGTCTAATTTTCATATGAAATAAATTAGTTTCTAGTCTTTAATGCAGGAACGTATTAAGAATAGACATAATTTTTTGTAGTTCACTAGTTGAAGTATTGCACTGAAAACCTGATGTAATCAGTAATTAACGAATGATCAATTCTAGTGAAAAGATAAATGCCAATGAGCTCAATAGAGCCACAAATCTATTTGCGATTTTAGAATGTTTGCAGACTAAAGTCATTCAAGGAAAAAATGTAAATACAAGATCTGTTTTGATCTTATTATATTCTTGAAAGGCAAAAATATGCAAAGCATGGCTGGACTACTACAGCAAGAACTCAACAAACTAGAAACGTGGTTCTCAAGGAATGGTTTCAGATTCTCAGCTAAAAACAAAAAAACAAGCAAGCTTCGGAATCTACCCATTCTTAAGCTCAAGGATCAAACACTACCGTACAGCACGGAAATAAAATACTTAGGGCTGATTTTCAACCAATCCCTATCCTGAAAACCTCATGCCCAATATTTATCAGTAACATGCCAAAAAAGAGTGAATCTTATAAAATGCCTCACGAACAAACAGTGAGGTGCAGACGGAAAAATATTACTTTAGAGACTTTATAGAACGCTGATTCGCTCTAAATTAGACTATGACTGCATCTTTTACTCATCAGCCTCGTCTACAACTTTAAAAGTGTTGAATACAATCCAGAGCAACGCTCTCCGCATTATATCTGGGGCATTTTGCACAACTCCAATAGACAGTCTCCTTTGTGAAGTTGGTGAGCTTCCGTTGAACTTGAGAAGAAAGGAACTGAGCCTTACATATGCAGCCAAACGTCACGCCCAGAACTCGCTCAGCACACTGCTCCAAAGCAATCAAACAGCAAAGAAGAATATGCCTTCTCCTGAAAGTACCAAACATTTTCTTGCTAACATCGGGCTACAACAAGTTCCACCAACCCAACCACACAACATCCATACATCCCCACCATGGCTCATCCCTCCACTTTGCTTAAATACCCAACAACTTTCCCTTAATAAGAAATACACCAATTCTCAAATAATCTTAAATAGTTAACAAACCATTGTATCCCAGTATCCAGCCCTTCAACAAATATTCAGCGATGCATCTAAATCAAATAGACGAGTAGCCTGTGCATTTGTTACTGGAAACTCGATCCAGAAGTTTAAACTTCCAGTAGCCTCTACTATTCTGTCTGAGGAGCTTTTTGCAATCTACAAAGCCCTCTACTACACAAAAACATCAACTGCGCAAGGATTTATTATTCTAACAGACTCCTTAAACTCTTTGGATGATCCAGACCTATCTCCCATCGCAATAACCCTAGCAGCAGATTTGAAATCATTTTCCCATTCTAAAATAATCAAAGAATGCAATCAAATATGGCAGTCAAGAACTTCAAAGCTAAAGTAAATAAAACCAACCTTCCAGCCATGGTCAATAAAACAAACCAGCCGCTTTCAACAAGTGATCATCACCCGACAACCAGAGTGTTATGTTTGTGAAGTGCCACTTACCATCAAACATGTTTTAGTGGAGTGTCCGTGTTTCGAATATGAAAGAACAGTTTATAAAATACCCAGCAATCTAAAGGGCACACTAAATAATTACAACATAATGTCCATAATCCAATTTTTAAATAGTGTAAATGTTTTAAATAGAATATAATACCACTTAAGATCCAAATGTAACCACACATTCCCGCTAATAGCCTATTGGCTGATGCGGTTTTTTTGTGAATAAAAAAGACCTGTTTTGCTCGGTATTATATTCTTAAATTATAGATAGCATTAAACACTTCAAAATTAAAATTATAGTTATTATTCACTCCATTATATTTATGTCATGGTAAAAAATAATAAAAAAATTAAAATTATATGCCGGGTTTTTATTTTTTATTGAAATTATATACATAGGTAAATTCCCGATTTTTTATTCTAGAATAAAAATTATCTACATGATTTTAATTCTTAAATTTTTATTTATATAAGAGTTATATCTATATTAGAATTATTTTCATTCTTCTTCTTCTTCATTATTTTGCATAATGTTCATTCGTGAGTTTTAATTCTTGAAGTAAAATTAGGTACATAATGGAAATACGGCAACACTCGTATACTCCTATAATATTCATAGTGTCGTCGAACATTGATGTACCTAATTTTAATTAAAGGCTTAAAATTCTTGAAATGCCATTATGTACATCATTTTAATTCGAGAATCAAAACTTAGGAGTGAAAATTATATAGGTAAGTACATAATTTAAATTCAAAAATGAATAGTAAGCAATATTAAGATTAGGTTATGAATTAAAATCATATACATAATGTAAATAGGAGATTTCTTTTGTACCAAAATATAATTACTACGCAGGTTTATTACAGCTATACAAAGTACATATTCAATAAAATATTGACATAGTTAAATAATTGGTATTAAAGCTAGTAGTATGGACAAGAAATTAAACAGATAAAGAACATTCTGAGAAAAAGCGATGAACCATTTGGCATCTTCTGACGTCTGGTTTGGCCAAAAACATTTCAATTCAGAGTGGAGTTTGGAGGTTATCTTTCTTAAGCTTGTTGAGAAGTCTGGCTCGTTGGTCATTGTAGAGGTTGCACTGCCATATAACATGATTTAGGTCCTCATCAGCCATACCACATTTACAAACTGGGCTTTCTATCATGATGATAATCAACCAAGGTTTCGCATTTTTTATCTGAAATTATTTCAGTCAATGAAGTCTGTAAATAGAATTCACAACAGATTATTATTTTAATTAGGTAAAAATTGATTTCCTATTCTAATATTGTTTAAATTATTTATTAAAAATTTCATATATCATCATAATAAGTCATAGAAATTCTTAACACTTAATTCGGCATTTCAATAAACAAACATTTTTTATTCCAGCGCAGCATAATTATGATTCTAGTATAATATATTCAAACCTACCAAAATATAAATCAATTGAGTCATTATTTCAACATGATACAAACATGTAAAACAACATCGAAGTATAAAAAAATAATAAATGTTATGTATATAATATATACTATAATCATAATTCGAAGTTTTTCCACTTTGCTCTTATACACTTGGAATACATTTTATAATGTCATAATATAATTTTTATTTATATTAATGCATAATAAACATGTTAAGTGTCAATTCATTTCGAAATTTTAAAGAAATCATTTATTTTTACTTTTACTGAATAAAAGGCTTTGCTATTAAATTGCAAAACGGCGGTCCATAAACGGTCCCCATTTTTTGAAAATTTTTTCGGTTGTACTCTGATGAGGCCGGATAATTAACCATTAGCACGCCGATGTTACAGCTCCACAGCCGTCGGCCAATAATGATCGAGATGGCGCTCTATTCTAACGAATCCAATACGCGCACCTCGAATTTTCTAGAACCGCGCAACTGTATCTATTAAATAGAGAAACCATATTCTAGAAAAACGAACAAATGCCGCGAACAGTTGGCTGAGATATATAACAGGCTGTTTCAAATTCGACGCTCACCATTAAGATCTCGGAAACTGTGGGAAATATGAAGATATTTAAATTGGTGCAAAGTTGCGCATTTATATGATCAACAATACGCCGTTTAGAAAGTTTGAAAATTTCGAAGAGTTCCGGAGATATCCGGGAAAAACCGAGTTTTCCGAAAATCATTTTATTGTTTTCCTGGCTTTATTTCTTAATGAATTTCTAAATAAATAGCACATTTACATTGCCACTTTTTTCACTCTTTCCAATTGCGTTAATTGTTTTGTAACCTGACGTTTCGTCTACGTTTGTGTGTAAATATCATGAACTTTATTTTTTTCTTATGGGAGCCATAATGGCATTCCACAAATTTTAATAGCCCTTTTTATCACCTTTTCGGCGAGTTATAATAAGTTGCCCTCGTTGTCCTAAAAATTCTAGAAATTAAATAAATTACTTTAATAAAGTAGTTGGCTTTGATTTTTCCCATCGGGGACACGTAAATGACATTCTGTATTATTGTCAAACGCTGAGTAGTTGATAATGGAGGTCTCCAATGAAAAAGAACGAGATATGATAAAACTTTATTACAAGAATGATAGACAGTGCGAATACATTGGAAGTGTATCTTAACATTTATCCCAAAAGACGACAACCCCACCAATCTTTATTCAACTTATTGGATAGAAATTTAGCTGAGCATGGTTCCTTTAAAAAACCCAGACAAAAATCTGGGGACAGGATGGATGAGGAAACTAAAGAATGAGATATAATAAATCCTAAGTTTTTTAAACGAACCAAACTCATCGCGAATTCTGTCCATAAATTTGGACAAATTTGGTTGAGGTTGTCGTCTCTCGGGATACATGTTAAGATTTTAAGATACACTTTTTTAATAAAGTTTTATCATATCTCATTTTTCTTCATTGGAAAACTCCATTTTCAATGACTCAGCAATTAACAATAACATAGACTGTCATTTACGTGTCATCGATTGAAAATATCAAAGCCAACTAATTTATCGGATTATAGGACAACAAGGGCAAGGGCTATTCAAATTTGTGGAATGCCATTATGGCTCCCATAAGAAAAAAGAAAGTTCATGATAGTTACACATAGAGGAAACGTCAGGTTACAAAACTATTAACACCATTGGAAAGAGTGGAAAGGGTGTAAATGTGCTATTTATTTAGAAATTCATTTAGAAATAAAGCCTGCCAAATAATAAAATGATTTTCCGAAAATTCGTTTTTTTCCGGATATCTCCGGAACTACTCGAAATTTTCAAACTTTCTAAACGATGTATTATTGAGCACATAGATGCGCAACCTTATAAACAGCCTGTATAGCCTGTGACCAGGGAGGATTGATTCAGTATATATCATTGGAAGTAGCAGCGACACCAGTGACGTGTCAATCCAAGGGGGTCAACTGTTGAATTACCTATACTTAACAATTTTTACATACAAATTAGTTTGCTATATTGTAATCGGTGTGTTTATTTAAATAATTGGCTAAATAAATTGTATTCAAGTCACCGATTGTTTCCTTCCCAATTGGCGAACGAAAGTTTTGTTACCTACAGTATGTAAATTGTTTTACTGAGTGATATTGTCTTTGCTGCGAGGGCTATTAATCTGCATATTTGCTCTATGCCTTTGTCTCCGGTTCCTAACGCCACAAGTTGAGGTACATAATAAGCAGAATTATTTGTGTGTGTTTTCCACTAAGTGGAAACAATATACATCCGAGTAAAATCTGGGGGATCTTATACATGGCAGCCGGATGCGTTGCATACCACACCACGATAACCATGATCATAGAGTGCTTCTTTTCATTCGTCTCAATAACATCAAAAATTATTCTAGAATACGGATTGATGATTCTTCTGAACAAAGACATACCTACATTAAAATAAAATATTTACCTGCATTAAAAAAATATGAAGATACAAAACTGAAAAATGTCCATCACTATGTAACAATCTGATAGATAAAGATGGAGCAAAACTATCCAAATTTATTGTTTCAAAATATATTAGGTTTTGAATATACTTTATCATGTATCACTTAGGTACTCATGAACTCCTTGGACTCGAACCAATTCCCAGTACCTGAAGGTGTCTCTGTTGATTTTTACAGCTGGTTCTTGCTGTTACTATTCCGTGTTTTGCTTATTATAGATATTTTGATATTTTTTTTACTTACATAAGATTACAACTATGTGCGCAGTTTCACTCATTTAACTAAAGGCTCGACTTCCAAAGTTCCTTGAATTTTATAAAATGACAATGACAGAGAGATCAGGAGATCTCCAAAGCGGTTAGATCATTCGGGTAAAGTTACTCTAAACTTTTTGGATGTTGAAGACTTCAACCAAACTGATAGCTTTACAACTTACTGCTACATGAAGGATGCACATTTCAGAAGTTACCATTGTCGTTCGAAGTAATTACACAACATACCAGGAGCTTTCTGTCTCAACCCACTGATTCAGCTGATTACTCTTTCTCTCTCTCACATACCTTCATGTAATTCAGCTCGTGCAGCCCTATGTAGACGCTTCACTTATTTCGAATAATATCAACTCTATAGGTATATAAGTAAATTCATGATAGGATAAGCTTGTAAGGGGATATACAAGAGCGAATAATATAATACAAGAATTTGTGGTAGAGTGATTTTCCTCTCGCAATTTCACGCTGCACCACCAAATTGAATTTTGTTTGAAATTAATAGATGATCAAGCCATATAAGTACTATTACTAGGCAATACCTATATATTATAATTCTCCTAACGATACCCAAAGTAGAAGTCAAAGGCAAGTATTGTAAACGTATAAAACTTTCGGTGTGTGGTTTTTGGTGGTGTTTACATTTTAGGTAGTGATGCGCAAAGCAAGACCAAGACCACGACCGATATGGTCTTGGTATTGGTCTTGGTCTTGCACCCTTGGTATTGGTCTTGGTCTTGCATCAAATCTTTAGTCTTATTAGAATTATTATCTTACTAGCGCGACTTAGTCTGCTTGTGTTTTCTTGGTATCATCCGTCCCAACTGAGCACTCATTTTACTACATACTTCTACTTCATACTTCTATTTCATAACTCATTCTCTTGCTCATTCTACAATGGTTTTGTACCATTTTCTTTAATAAAATAGAAAGAATCTCTGAAAGCGATCAAAAGTATTTCTGATAAAACTAACTTCTATTTTTGTAGAAAGCTTTTTCCAAAAAATGAGAATTAAAAACAGTTAGAGATTTAATACGCGCATTTATAAAACTAGGTATCTATTTAAAAAGTCAGTCGTGTGAATATCTCAGTTGAGTTAGTTAATGAGCATGATCGAAAAAATAGTTTCAAAATAAGGGCAATATAAAATTTCAAATATCTCCAAAAGTGGCCACTGGATAAATGTCACCAAAAAAAATCAGATTTATAGATGATTTTTAACCTTTGCTTAAAACATTCTGCGCGATAGGAAAAATAATAAAAATAAAAAACCGTGTAGTTTACCTTCCCCTGGCTACGAACTGTCAGGATTCTTTGAAAACAGCTCGGTAAGTGAAATCCTAGAAGGGTTGAAATTACGGTATAGGTATAGGATATTTAAAAATTTTTTGAAATCCGGAAATCCTAGAAGGGTAAAATGAACTCGCTTTTCAACCAACAACTTTAAATTCAATGTTTTTAGAATCTGTAAAATAAAGATCGATCATAAGGGAGTTCAAAGATTAAATTAATTAGGTTATTAATAAACGTTTCTTATCTAATCATTGAGTAAAATAATATGTTTCCTACCAATTTGGTGTTTGGTTACGGAAATGCAAGAGTCTTGCAAGTCTCGCAAGTCTTGCAGCAAGACCAAGACCAAGACCAGGTTAGTCTTGGTATTGGTCTTGCATCCCAGTATCGGTCTTGGTCTTGGGTCTTGGTCTTGCATAGACGGTCTTGGTCTCGGTCTTGTCTTGCAAAATTGCAAGACCAAGACCAAGACTGCAAGACCAAGACCAGTCTCGCAGCATCACTAATTTTAGGGTTCCCTGAATCTAAAATCAAATGTTCCGTCACTGGCGTATCTGTCAGTCTGTCTAACGTTCTTTGCCAGGATTATCTGGGAAACAAATAGACCATATTTTTTACTTTTTTTCTTGTAGATTGTTACAAGGTCAGGGCGCATCTTTAACGAAAAGTAGGAAAATAGTTATGCCCAAGTAAACTGTCAAATGTTGTAACTGTTTATTCATCCTACTTCCTAACTGAATATGACCATTATTGTTTATTTTGGGACACTGAAAAAACAAATTTTATATTCGAAAAAATATGTTCGACACCAGTAGGTTGTATGAGTGGACTCCGGATGTTTTATGGTAATATCACTAGAACAAGAGCCTTACATAATACTGTAAGAAGAAGAAAGTTTATAATAAATTTAATTAAATCTAATTAAATACTGTCGTGCTTGTAAGTACGAGTCTTATTTCAAACGTGTGAGGTTTTGTATATACATACCTATGTTAACTATGATTCAAGAAAGTTACGCCTCTTCGATAATTCATCCTTTCTAATTATTAGCAATTTTGTTTTTTCAAATGAACAATTGATCAAGCTTTTCATTCACATTCTATAAGGTTGTGTTGGAATTCCTTACCACTTTCTCGGGCATCGGAAAAGTATCCGCCCTCAATGGGATAGGGGCAGCCACAGAAGCTTTTCCAAAGCTTTTCCTTTGAAAAAGAAGGCCCTTCATCGCAAAAAATCATTCAAAGGCTGGATAATTTTAGGATTAAAAAAATCATGTAAGAATAAACGTTTTCTGTTACAACTAGAAAATATACTAGGAATACAGCGATAATTAATTACATAAATAAATACAAGCAAATTCTAAAGAAAACCATCGAGTATGCGAAGGCCACTTCTATCGGTAACCTGATCTGTTCCTCACAAAATAAGCCTAAAACTACATGGGAGGTAGTTAATTATCTTACCAGAAAAAAACCTTCCAAGCAAGACAAAATAATGATAAATAAAAATAAGAGTTCAAACATTTTTTCGTTAATATCGCTAATCACACAAAACCAAACCTAAGTGAAAAAACTTGTCATGATTACCTCCGGAACATGAGAATGAATTTCATTGATACCTTCTTTCTTGTACCCGTCACAGAAGAAGATATTCTAGATTGCGTCAGTGCTCAAAAACCTAAAATATCAATAGGGATCTCTCTAGAACGCCCCGCAAACAGATACCATTATCTAACGAGAAATCAACTGTTTATCCTACCAAACTAAAAATTCAACCGAACGCGCAATGGTCCTCTGTATATGGGAATAAAAATGTATAACCATCTTCCGAACACTATGAAACTGTTATCGTTGAATAAGTTCAAAAAGGATCTTTTAAAATTACTACATCTCCATGTTTGCCATGACCTTGATGAATATTTTTTAATGAACTTCCACTGATTAACAAGCATGATTCCTCATTTATGATTCCTATAATCTTGAAATTCGTTTTTGTTTCTTTTTCTCTGGCTTTTTTAGTTTTGTAAACTGTTATACGATGTAACATTTTTTATTTTTGTTAAATTAGTTTTGAATTTTATTATTATAAGTTTTTATACATTTCTTACTGTCTGTATTCACTTCCCCCATATGGGGCTTACTAGGTTATTTTAAAAATCGTTATGGTTATTAGTCAGCATTTTCCTTAAGCCTTTGGCAATAGGTATTAATTCAAGGTATTTTATCTAAGAATGTACTAATTTACATAATCTATGTACCTACTTGGGAAATAAATTTCTATCTATCTATCTATCTATCTATCTATCTATCTATCTTACAAGTTAGGCTCTTCTACCACTGAGCTACCTAGCCAGTCTTCTGATTAATTTTCCATAATATATTCCTCTAGAAACCTATCTTTAGCGGTTTCTGAGAAATTGATCGATTTCTAAATATAATTAATTCTAATCAGTGATTTACTATCTCGCGTTGTCGATTAGCAGAAATATATAATTTTAATCATAGTTTTGCCAAGCCCTGTTTATAAGTTGACTTTGCAGATAATTTATTTATGTTATACATTAAAGGTCAAAATCATTAAGTTTGCAGTTTTATGGTTTTACGAATAAAAGACACAATTTATCATATGAAAGACATTAAAAAATCCTTTTAAATTACTGCATATATCACATAACTACACCTGAGCAGTCACTTATTGCTTTAACAAAACATTTTTCCGTTTGTCTAGGCTGCGCAAGATTAGTTTCGTGAATGTTTGAGAATAAATATTTTTGAAGTTTTTGCCAAAAGGTATCAATCTACCTGCAACTGCACAACTTCAAAAGTACCAGCACCAATAGAATTAATATTATTTTATACTTTTCAGTGCACCAACTAATAACGTCGGTCCAATTTTTTGTAGAAAATATTTATTTCACACTTTTAAGTGTAACATTAGTCACGAAAACGTTCACAATGAATTAATGACATTTCTGATTGATGGCTATGAAATCTTTCCTGTTTATGGTTAATTTTATCAAAATTCACGAATTTTGCCCCGACGAAGAGAATAAACATTCTCGAAAGCTTGGCATAATCCAAAGAATTTTATTTATTAAATGACTGCATCCCACTGCACTATTTTATCATGTATATATATATATATATATATATAGATTTAAATTTTCAGGTATTGCAGTCTGTTGGCACAAAGAAAACTCTTTATCTTTTATTCAAGCTTTCGAAACATTTATTGTTTCTTCGTCAGGAAATCTACAATATTTATAATATAATACAATTTGTAACAAATGATAATAAAAGATTACTTACAAGATTTGAGGTTGCATAAACTATTGTTGTACAGATTCATATAATATAAATATTTTTTACAAAAAATTGGACCGACGTTATTAGTTGATGCACTGAAAAGTATAAAATAATATTACTTCTATTGGTGATGGTACTTTTGAAGTTGTGCAGTTGCGGTTAGATTGATAAATTTTGGCACCAACTTCACAAGTACCATCACCAATAGATATTATTTTATACTTTTCAGTGCATCAACTAATAACGTCGGTCCAATTTTTTGTAAAAAATATTTATTTCACACTTTTGAGTGTAACATTAGTCCCGAAAATCGTTGAACGTTCACTATACCATATCAATGAAGATAGTACTTATCCTATTACCCACGTATATTCCTTGCTTGTAGTTGTTTTTATTGAGATCACAGAACATCGCTGCGGAAATACGCTTGAATATTTTAGTTGTTACCATTTTAACACCGATTTAACTCGAAAACCTTACCTCTAAGGAAAAATTGTTTATTATAAATGTTGCTACAAATAATTATATCTTTCATGTAGTTTCGAAAAATTTTCAATTTTCGAAAGAAATTGTCCTCTCCACATAGCAAAAATACATAGTAAACATGCGTCTATCTCGAAAACCGTAACACTTTTGAAAAAATGTTCAATTTAAACGTGTCAGGATATTGTCCTATCTTTAATTATACCAACTCAGATTTTCGATTTTTGAGAAAATTCGCCCCCACCACCCCTTCGGGGCGGTTTTCAGAGGGAAGGATATTTCGGATTTGCGTTTTTATGAACATGGGACCATTTCTCAATCCCCTTCTTTCAAATGAATCCAAAATCATCAAAATCGGAGCTCGTTTACTATGTGAAAGGCGCGCACGAACCAAAAAAAAAATTAATAAAAAAAATAAAGCAGACAGTCGAATTGTATACCTCCTCCGTTCGGGGTTCGTCGGTCAAAAATAACTTAAAACTTCTTTTAAAAAATATTAAATTTATAATTTATTTGAATAGTTTGTTACTTTGTGCCATTCTGAAAGGTAAGCCATGACTCAAGTGTGACGCCGATACGTGAATTTACATCATGAATAACCTTGAACGCAACTACAAAGCATATAAATATTTTTTACAAAAAATTGGACTGACGTTATTAGTTGGTGCAATGAAAAATACAAAATAATATTAATTCTATTGGTGCTATTACTTTTGAAGTTGTGCAGTTGCAGATTGATAACTTTTGGCACCAACTTCACAAGTACCAACACAAATAGAATTAATATTATTTTGTATTTTTCATTGCACCAACTAATAAGATCGGTCCAATTTTTTGTAAAAAATATTTATTTCACTCTTTTGAGTGTAACATTAACATTAGTCACGAGAATCATTGAACGTTCACTAATATCTACCAACGAAGATAGTAACTTATCCTATTATCCACTATATTCTTTGCTTGTATGTGTTATTATTAAGATCTCAAAACATCGCTGTGCGCAAATAAGCAGAAGTATTTAAAAAGAAGTTTTAAGTTATTTTATTATATGAATCTGTACAACAATAGTTTATGCAACCTCAAATCTTGTAAGTAATCTTTTATCATCATTTGTTACAAATTGTATTATATTATAAATATTGTAGATTTCCTGACGAAGAAACAATAAATGTTTCGAAAGCTTGAATAAAAGATATATATATATATATATATATACATATATATATATATATATATAAGCATTGCTCGTTTAATATAATTAGATTATTTCTGTTATATAAATAGATACTGATAATTTTATCCGAAATTTGAATTTAAATATTGATTACTCTTTTTTTTTCTTTTTGTTGATTTAAATCAGATCAGATTAACAAACAATACACATGCGCCATAAGCTTTTTTCAATTTACACACCAAATAATTTCAAATTTAATTTTAAAGATGGAGAGAAACATTTACCTCTTTTTATGAATACTCAATGGTATTTCTTAGTGATTGATTGATCCTGGTTCTTTTTTCCTGAAATATGCTGTTGGATCTATAGAAAATCTTCGCCCTTTATTTGATTCAGAATGTATAAGAAATGTGCTCGAAAGAAGGCTTCAGGCCTGATTTTTGATTTCAATGGCACATGAATTGAAGGATAATTCGTTTCAGCGAATATCTCCACTTCATTTTACCAGATTATATATCTTTTGAAAAGTAGTAGATGTTAGAGCACAGGAAAAGATCTCTTTAGATATTGTTTGATGAAGTTAGTATAAAAACTATCTAGATTAGAACACAAATGTTCCAGCATAAGACATTATCATCCTCAAATTCTGGAACTCTATTCGTCATTTTTATTTCAATGGCAATATCTATAGAGAAAGAAGTTAATACGAGGGGATGGTTTTATTGACCGACTTCAAAGTAAAAGAAAGTATAAAAATCGACTAAATGCTGGTCTTTTGTTATGGATGTAACATGATGTCTTGAAGTAAACTCACACTAATTTCGATAATTCTTCTTTTATTTGAATTTATTTGAGGAATACTAAGAGATGGTCTCGTATCCAATTTTTTAGGGTTTGATCAAGCTTATCCCTTTGCAAACACCATTTGAATGGAAAGAGAGAATGTATACTTCTTAGAAATAATTGTAACTCAAAATTTAATGATTTTGTTGTTGGGGTTCAGAGAAATTCAAAAAATATTCTCACTCGTATCCACAATAGCTGCGTATAATTTTATATATTTGAACACTTATCTTAAAACTTAAAACTGAGTATGAATTCAAGAGCTATGAATCTTAACTAACAATCTTCGCATTAATGAACAGAATTCTGTTGTTGCGTATAATCACTTATACTGTGTATCACTATTCATGTCTATGGCAAGTCAATTCAAACCGATTGTCGTGAAGTAGGGAGTGTTGGGTTGTAATGCCAAGGTGTCATGGTTTAAGTCTCTCTGGATGAATTTTATTTCTTCCAACAAAATAACTTCTATTACGTTTTTTTATTGATGAAAAGACGAGATAAACAATTCTCTAAGACCTGTGGATACTCAAGACACTATATTTAATTTTTCTTTCTATTTTTTGTGTTTTTCTCTTTCCAGACATCTTTATTCAAGAAACGTCCTGCATTAGACGAACACTATAAAATAATAACATTTATGTAGAATCATAAATCTTTTGAAGTTGGTTCCAAGAGTATTCTATATAGTTACCTACGAATTGGGTTATCATCTCTTGCGAAACTACAAAATCTCTATGATTCTTACATTATGCGTTTTCATTTTCTAATTCCAATCATCTACGATAACCTGTTCTAGGTTATTGATTTCAAATTATTTTACTGTATGAGAAGAAGCCGTACTCGAATTGTTACTGAAGAATGAAAATGTATATACACATCTCAAGTAGGACCACATAATTTGAATTTCAAAAAGTGAGGGTGTGCAAATCTACATATACATTAGATTCAACATTTGCCCTTGGCATCAGCAGTGTCCTAAGTAGTTTTGAACAATTGGCTGCATAACAATTGCCTTTCTTATTTTTCTTACCGCAATCTCTTTGTGAATTTGGTATATTTTACCTTGCTCGATACGCCGCCTTTGTGATGTTTGCTGATTGGAAGAGAGCTTTTAAGATGGCATATAAATGCTCTCAAGCCAAATCGGCGTAAAAATGTTTGTCTGACAATTCTGCTGGAATTACGTAAAATTTCCACATATATTTACATTTCAGAGTCACAAAAACGTATTATTTTGTGTGTGTAATAGTTGAAAACGTGTTTTCCCAAAGACCCCAGCGCAAATACGACTTTAATGATTATTATTATCATCTTATTGTTCTCTAAGAAATCCCTGACCATACCAAGCAGGTGATGCAAATTGCATAAACGAAAAAAAATAGAAATCTACCACAGTTTACAAAATTTGGTGAACATGAATAATGATTTTTCAATATTTTCAGTCTTGATTATATTAACCGGTTTGAAAGTTGGCTCTAGCTAGGCCACAGTTGGTGATAATATTTCAAGCCCAGCTTATCGATTATAGGACAAAATATCCTATATGGAAAGTTCCCACCACTAGTAGCTATCAAGGAAAATATCAATTTTGCAGCTATTGGTATGTATGTTTGTCCGTGCCAAAATTCTCTTGGGTAGTTACGGATGGAATGATTTTGTCGATAAAAATTATCTGAGGTATTCTCTCATAAGCCCTTGACCAACTTCTTGAGATGTATCTACCTTTTACGGTTCATGAGATACAACCTGCTCACAGATAAACGGACGGACAGTTGGGTTTAGTGTTTATGTTTATAGCGAAAATAGAAATATACCTACAGTTTGAGAAAGTTTCAACTGTCTCCATATTACGGATCATAAAGATACAGCTTTCTAACAGACGACCGGACGGACGGATTGACTCTCTATCCATTAGATGGAGCCCGCTGACAGCGGAGTCTCAGTGACAGGGTCCCTTTTCCAACAACTTGGATCGGAACCCTAAAAAGCGTAGAAACATACCGATATTTTTCATAAATCTACATAGAGCTAGAGAATTTTACCATTTTGTCATCAAGGCTCCTTAACTTAAGCGTTTCTACCTGTCAGTTAAAAAAGTACCTACCTATCTAGACTATAAATTCTCTGGCGATGATCTGTTCCACCCGTAGCTATAAAATTATTAATATATCTTGCCACAGGCCACCTAAGCCATTTTTACTTTCCTATAGCCTGAAATATTCCGTGTCCGCTTTTCAACTTCGACCCCTAAGACAAAAAGATAAATTTTCAGCATTTAATCTGCCTACCTGCCTGACTGTGCCACACCAGCCTAAAAGAAGGTGCTTTGTCCAAGACTGTACAGTGAAAGCGGCTCTAAGGATTCGTATTATGGTTGGGTGGTTCTTTCTAAGTCAAAATTTTATTATGACCATTGTTGTTTATCTTAGCACGCAAGATTTGACTAGATTTTTTTATCCATTTGCTTTAGATCACTGAGGCCAGTATCTCATGCTAAATGATAATTTTATTCTTATTGCAGGTACGCAACTTCGCATGCTCGACCAACATACTGCAATGTGTGCCGCGAGGCACTTAGCGGTGTCACCAGCCATGGTCTGTCGTGCGAGGTATGCAAAAGCAAGGTGCACAAACGATGTGCTGCAAAGGCTATCAACAACTGCAAGTGGACTACCCTTGCCTCCGTGGGCAAGGACATTGTCGAAGATGAAGAAGGGGTAAATTGTTTTTCAAAAATATCTACAAACTTATTAATCTATTTTAAAGGTTTTCTTACATAAAATACCCCTATGTAAATTAAGGTCTACTCTGTAACATAGATAGTTCATTGGATCGGTATTTGCATCTGTTCATTAGTGCATCAAATTTGTTTCAAAAAGGGTACTTTAGGCCTTTCCTAATAAGAAATTGATTGATTGAAGATTTTCAAGCTTTCAAATATTACAATTTCTACTTCTAGAATTTGTTGCTTCTACTTCTAGAGCAACAAAGAATTATTATTTGATCATCTTATTTATATAAATGTTCCCATATCTCAGTTATAAACGTAAATACCAACAAATACTAACATTTTTGTTTCCGGTCATCTACTTAATATTTCATTGCGTGTGAATTGCCTCCTGGATAACGATTGTATCGCGTGACCCTAATATCTAAAAAAATATTACCTACAACACCAAAATCAATTTTCTGCAACGAATGTTATTCATAAACTCCATGAAGGTAACAATAAATTCCTCGTGACCTTATAAACAATCTTCTTCTTTGTTCGATGCGATGGTAATATAGAATGGAATTCAATAGATTAAGAAGAAATTTACTAATAAACGTAAACATGTTTCATCCTATACCTACCTTTTAGTTGTAAGAAGAGAATGATATTTTCACATTTTGCTCGAAATGAGGCCATAAGTCTTTACTGCGTTCAACATACTTCAGACCTTCCGCAACGTTAGAGTAATATTTCTCCGAATCATGGGTCAGCATTTATGTTTCCAAGCTCTGCATCGTCACCAAAATTTCACCTCAATGTACGAGAAATAGATATATGGCAAAAACTAACTTATGAATCAAACTTTCTCGATAAATGCTTTATTATAATTATGGTATTTCAAGATAGTCAGAAGAGACATAATGAAAAATAATAGAAACAAACATTCCTAATCAATACAATATCGCCATATCGTATCAGCAAAGAACCCATTATGAACTCCCCGGGTTCATGAATTTCACAGTAGTTCTACCTGATAGGTAAGAACAATATATACAATAAATCAGTAGAGCTCAATGTGTCTGTACATTGAAGGTATGTATTAAAAATGGAGAGGGCACGATAAGTGACGGGTGATACAACACAAAACAATGATTTTTTTTTCTCCGTCGGTTTGTTTTTTTTACAGTAATCTCCGAAATTACTGAAGTGATTTAAATAAAATTTCTGAACTTTGGTGAAGAGCCAGCAAAAAGTATTTTCTTAGCTCAACAGAATGGCGTTTTCAATATTATCGTGCGATTTTTCGGCTTTTAGAAACCATCATAAACTTTGTTTTTTAGAAGCTTACCCTGTATAAGATAGCCCATTCCAATGTCAAAAGAATGTTTTCATATGATATGCATATTTCAGATCTCTCTATTAAGAGACCTTCTATGTAACTTTTTTAGCCAAAGGTACCTGAGTATAGAATTTTTGTAAGTATTGTTGAATATTTTCTGACCTCCTGTCAGGGGGGCCCTGATCATCAGATCTGACACTTCCTGAAATTAATCTTTGGAGGTATATCAACAATAATATGTACCTAGTACCTACATCTACCAATATAACTTTCAAAGAAGGGAGTTAACGTCAACGGCATTCTGGGGCATTACAGATGGGTATACCAGTTGTACAAAATAAAGAATGGAATTAAAAACTTTGACAATCTTCCCCACGCTTAGAAAATATTGTACATGTATTTGAATATCTTGAGTGATAAAAACTTAGTTTGTAAAAGTCTCAGTGTCCATGTAAAATAAAAATATTCAACTATAATCAACACAACTTAAACTAACAACAAATATTATTGTTTTTCACATCGAACTTCACAGACAGATGATCAATTTGAAAGCAGAGTGCCCTTATTAAAAAAATGAAATCCAATATATTCTTCTCACCAAAAAAATCCTACAATGGGGCTGGAGGGACATTTGTTTTATAAAATCGTAAATTTGAGATGGTGTCCGAATTACAGTAATAGTCATGCCTGAAATATGTCTGTTACCGCGATGTTTTGAAATCTCTGAAAATTAGTACCTAAACGATTTTGATGACTAATGGCAATAAAAAATGTGTTTTTTACAAATCCAAGGCACTAAAAAATACAAAGTACCTAATATTAATTCAAGTGGCACAGGTACTTTTGAAGTCTCTAACCGCACAACTTCAAAATTACCAGTAAAATTATTATTATTTCGTATTTTTCAGTTCACCAAAAATAAAATCAGTCCTAGTTTTTTATAAACGAAAAGTTGAATTGAACTACAATTTTTCTATGCTTACCTAATGGTAAAAAAACATAAAGAGTATTTTGTAGGAAAACAATCACCATGTGAAGAGATGTTGATTTGCTAATGAAAAGTGTTTTCTTATACAGGGTGTATTTTTGTTTTGGTCCATTGCAAAAAGCAATGTTGATGATAGTTTCTAGAAGGCGAAACACTGCACGATAAGATTTAAGACCCTAGTTTGAGATTTGTTTTTGTTAGCATTCTCGCTAACTTCAGAAAAAAAAACAAAGGTAAAAACTGTTTAAATCAAGTTATTTTAAGCATCTTGGACATAATGTAGGTACTTACAGCAAAATCAAAACTTTGAATCATTACAATACCTAATATAAATTAAAGAAATTATTGAAAAACACTAAGTGCTGATTTCATAATCAAATTTAATCTCAAATTAATAGTAATTCCACATTAAAAAGTTTTTTTTTGATTGAACATATAATTTGAAGTTAATTTTGAGAACGGAAGTTAAGGTGACTGACGTTATAAAAGTTATTATAAAATGCACTATTTTTATTCTGTCATAAAGATATGACACAAAAATTAAAGAATTAAGGAATCTCCCATTAGGGGTTCATTTTGAAATCGGCCCTAAATTTTAAAAAAATGAAATCCGGCTTATCAGTTTAAATGACGTACACGTTTTCTAGATCTTCTTCTAGCTACCGGTAAAATTTACAAAAAAATATTACATTAACAACGCACTCGAAAATGTTCAAATTTTCAAAGAGATTGATTATTTTTCTCTGTCTCAATTTATAACAACTACTTACCGTTCGTTTCCAATGGTATTTTCTCTAGCACTATTCATAACCAAAGCTTCCAGTTGCGAGTAATGAGCAATTAACGTTTTTCCCACAAAAGATGTCTTATGTCTATAGACGTTTTTCAGTTTCGTTGTAGCATATCAGCAATCATCTTTCTTTCGGTCGAGTCGAGAGGAGAGAGAAAGGATAGAGGCAGCAGGCATTAATTTATCAAAAGCTTTTGTCTCGCAGCACAATAGAAAGCGCGCGCCGCTTCACTTCTAATAATTCAAAGCGTTGAATAATTAGGTAACTGGCTATATTGTTCAGCTTCGGATATAGAATGAACACAGACCTTGTTACATAATTGAGAAAAAATATTGTTTGGCCTAGCTGGTCACCCGTGACTGATGTGCTCATTAATCGAGATGAAGTTTTTTTAATATGCCTTGAGTCATCCGCTTATCAATGGAAAGATGAATATTATCCTAAAGCCGTGAAAAGGCTCATTTGCAAGTTGGCGGTATCTCGAAATCTTGCAGCTTATACCGTGATATTTTTTGTTGCCATAAAGCTCCAGAATCTCGAGTAGTTTTCTAGGGAAAAAAGTTTGACATTTTATCTCTATGACAAAGAATGACTTTTTTCCACGGGAAAAATGCGAGTACTTTTTTCTCGGGTATATGTATACACATAAATATAAATCAAATGACAGAATTAAATTGACGGATATTTGATTACTTTAAAGATTTTCTTAGCGACGTAGGTCGGTATAACTACCTCAGACTACCAGTTTTAAACTTAAAATTTCACTTCGAAAATTTTATACCTCATTTCTCAAGAGTGTTTATGTTATTTCTTATCCGATTTTGGTTATGTCATCTGAAGTTTGTGTGGCAGTGAATTGCATATATTATGGAAAATCTTTTGGAAGCTATTATCTTAAGCGGAGCTAGTGATAAAGATATTGAATACTTACATCATTTTGAATTTCAAAGGACGTCCCATTTTTCGGCATCAGCTATGGAATTTTGGGATATAGTTTCCCTTAAAAGTATAACATCGTTTTCATTATTGAAGCGTTGACGACGACTTTTGTCTTTCTTCATCTCACACAAATAAATATACTCAAATTATTACGAACCAAATACAAACTGAACAGCAAATGGATTGTTGTATCTGCTACTCATATTTATTTTTTTCAAATCTAATACTAATGACACTTAACTTAATGATCCCCAAAAGGTAGATTTCATGGTACCTAACAAAAATGTCCTGACTGTCAAAATAAAGAAGAGGCAGTAAGAATAACGTCTTCTTCTATTCCGACATAATAGGGTCAAGCAAGCACTATCCTTAATTTCAAGTTACGTCTTGGCATACGTAGTGACAATTAATATCATCTGCATTAATTACTTCCAATTTTATTAAAATAACAAATAATTTAGAGCTTAGAATAGGTAAAAGTCGTGCGTACACGACAGGAGATGCTGCTCTGTATAGCCGCCGTAGAACGAAAGTGAAGCCAATTTTTCGTCGGCCGCCATTAGTTTACAGCTTATTTTTGATTTTCATTTTTTGAGCTATTTCTTAATGTAAACGACGATTTTTTCATCTTAACACAATGGTGAAATGCGAGGCTCTTGGATACAAGAGTCGCTGTCGAAAAAAGAATATTGTGTTACGTTTCACAGGTAAACAAGAATTGTTTACCTATACATCAACATAAAAATATCCAAAATACTTCATTATACTTTAGTATCTCGTTTCAATATGTAATAAATAGTACTATAACGTAAACGTTTCAAATAAAAAAAATGGTATATTTATTTGAAATTGAAAAAGAAATAATTGTTTAAAAGTTGTAATTCCTTGAACAAGCTAGGCACCACCAGTGGTGTGCTGACAATGAATTTTTTGATTAAATTTCGTTTGAAATATGCCATTTCTGAGGACTGGGAGTTTCAAATGTTGGTTCGTACTTTAAAAATATAATATGGCAAATTCAGGAATGGTGGATTTATGTCAAATCTTGCAAGTCATTAAGGTCAAATCTTACAAGTCGGTTTTGAGATATCCTGTGAGTTAAAATTTTTCTATGCATTTAGAGTTTAGATTACAGTTAATTATGACCTTAGTAAGTATCAAATATCATCACTTTTGACTGAGGTTGAGGGTGGTACCAGGTGGAACTAACTATATAAGTACGTCAAATTTCGTTTTTTATGTTTGTATCAAACATTTCTGTGGTATTCGAGTTTTGTTTAACTTGATTTTAGCAATCAAATAATATTTCAATAGACAGACAGTTCTTTACAGAGAAACTCAATATTTAAATTACAAATATGAAGATACAAAATAAATGTCAATGAGTCTGCTCCTAACGTTTTGAAGACACCGGGTTCTACAAAACCCCAACGGGAAACGTACCATACAGGTCATTGTATGAAAAGTTTTGTTAATACATTAGACTTTCAAAATGATCATATTGAAATATCTAACATTAACTAAGGAGGCATTATTACCTATCAACTGTAATGTACCTACCTATAAGCCATATTTTGGACTTTTTCGGTAAAATGTCATAACATATCTTAATAACGTTTCTTACCATATATGCCTTATAACATTTCTATTGACGAACCACAAGCATCTATTCTGTAATTTCACTCGCATTGTCATTTTCATTCGAGCGAATGGCTTGATTTCATTAATTTTAAATTATAAAAATAATTCAAAATTCATTAGGTCAACAAATTGACAAATATTCATACGCATACCCAAGCTAGATTTTTGTAGAGAATAGAAAATAAATAGGTACCCAGCACGTGCTATTTTATACCATTACAATACGATCCAAAGTAAAACTATATCCAGTATACCTACCAAATTTCATAAATTTTCTTGAATTACAACTATCAATTAATATTTAAACATATTTTGCGTTGTCTATGCTTTACCCGACGAAACGCCACTGGCAAGTATGCCGTCCATTTGCGGCCATTGATTTTTCCTCACTTGGCTTCACTTGCTCTCCGAATGCGATGTCTCCTTGGTAATTTCATGCTCTAAGATTTAGAGTACCTATTAATTTTCTAGGAAAACATTGAATGCTGTTCCAATTATTTCATAATTTAATAAACTCAGAGAACTCGTCTTGACGTGCCAATCTTAACCTTGCATTACTGAATAACGTTAGCTTAACTACTAAATAGCTAAAGGTATTTGAGGGTTTTTCTTGTTCAGGTTTCGAACATGGAACCTGGGTGGAACTCACTGTTCCAAGTACTAAACTTTATACTGCATTTGTATATGTATTGTACGTATATTACGTATTCTATTCATTTGACTTGTATATGTAGGTATAGTCGCCTTCCATTTAACGAGGCGGAATATGAATTTATCTACGATAAACTAATCTGTGCTATGTTACTCGGATCCTGGAAAAAATAACGTCATAGAGACAGCCGTATTTTAAAAACGATAGGACATCCGTGTTTGATGAATAAGAGGGAGACAAAATTAAAAATTCCATAGGCTACAAAAATGTGCTGGTTGCCAAAAAAATAGTTTTTTTATTATGTCACTGTCATCTTGAAATAATTTCCTACATATTTTGACTGATCTGTCAGTTAATGTTAAAAACAAGAAGACTGGAAAGAGGAGAATAAACTTCTATGCTTCTCTACGTAGCAATATGAGATTACAAAAGTTGCATATCAGGGGCATGGCCTCGTGTACGACGAAGATTGACAAACATCTTGACAATTACCTTAAATATTTGTTCTCTTTATTTATCTTCGTGATCATAATCTGCTATCTTTTTTAAGCGAGAGCCGCTTGTTGCGCACGTAATGGTGCGCTAAGACACATTTACAAAAGATTTGCGTATGAAATTTTACAAGATTTTTAGGGCGAGTTTAATCTCCTGTTTCCAGTCCTCTTGGTTAAAATTATGGTTATTCCACATAATTCTATATACCTATAATTTGATCCTTGAACTTTTTTGTGAAGCTCAATATGGGGATTGCGCGAAAGGGGAGGTGGTTTGGAGTCACATAATGTATGCCACATATAGTATCCATGGTAACAAAATAATGACATGTCCCTTCTCTTACCAAAAAAGTTTATGACGCATGCGCATATCGCCAGCTATACCCAGGAGGCGTATTCTGTACATTCATCGACTTCTTAGCTAAAAGATCGACTTCATATATAGATATACTAATACACGGTGATGCGTCAATTGGATCACGTGACGTCAACATAGACTGTCAATTGTTATCGACTTTAGTTTCCTAAACTAGTCGCGCTCTACATACCCCCCGACTAAATTAGAATATAACGCCAAAACGTCACGACACAGAACAATGATTTTTGTTCGTGGATTGACACCAACTCACGCATCGCCATGTATTAGTATATCTATATGTATAGAAGAAGTCGATCTCTTAGCTTAGAAGTCGATAAATGTACAGAATACGCCTCCAGGTCTTTGCTTAATTTTTGTGTAATTTTTTCCACAATGGTAGCGGCATAGAAGTTAAAGTATATGGGTTATTCGATGCCAATCTGTCATTAGGTGCTTGTCAGTTTGAAGTAATCTTTAACCTACTTTAATGAACCTTATAGAAAATCAGATGTTCCCAATGTGCCATACTAAAAAATCAATATGTCCTGTCTCAAAAACTTTTCAAAGGATGGAAGAGGTATTTGCTTCAAAGAAGATACATTTTCTAACAATCTATAATTTAAATATTTTTCAAAAACTTCGACTTTATATTTATACAAATAATACAGTGAAAGTTCCTGATATAAGATTGCTTGAATAAAGAAAAATATTCTCTAGAAAATTGTAAATCGTTGTATTTAATGAAAGTTTCATATGATTTTGTAGATTATGATTCAGAATGATCGAAAACTGTAAAATGAATATCTTTAACAACAGGGCCTATTTTATTTAATAATACATACCCTGACAAAACCTCAAATAATCAGATACTGTAATAGTAGCTACCTACTTAACTTAACATTTTGAAATATTGTAGTATGCTTACATTTATAGTGCACATAAGAATTTTTCAATAAAAAAAAATCCCGATGGCCTGTAGTCAGCGGAAAGGTAAATTTTTCAAAATTCATTGAATTGTAATTTTAACGACCTTTTCATTGGTATACCTACATGTTATTAAATAAAATTGTCATAGCCTTGCGGTTAGAGGTTTTTGTTTTGGCTGTTGAATATAAAGCAGACAGGGTTCGAGTCCACTTCAAGGCAGATTTTTTTTTCGTCTATTTCTTTTCAATAAATATACTATATATTTTTTTAATCAGGGTCTATATTAAGATCTCCAGAAAATGTACAATTACATCAAATTTATATTGAGTGTTCATGTTTGATCAATATTTGTTATTTTTCTTTATTAATTTTTATTTTTTTACCTGTGTATTTTATGAAAAATTGCTTTGGAAAAAAGTTGTAGGTACTGATTATATCTATAACCTAAAATTATTTTTAATAATTTTTACACTACTGCTCTTTTTTGATAATTTTTTAAAATGTTTGAATGGTCGCCATTTTGAAACTACTTACCCGATTATTGCCCAATAACGAACTTGACCGAGATATTTGAGAGATTGATTTTTGTATCAAATTTGAACTTGATACCTTCAAAACTGCGACCTCTATCGTGTTAACAAATTTCGTAATATCCCATATATATATATATATAAACTTTTGAACCAAATGTTTTTTTGGACTAACTTATAGACATATAACAACATGCCGTTGAAATTTTTTCGAAATTCAAAAGTGTGAACGATCGCAATAGGTATATTTGTATAAGAAATTTACCTAAAAATGTTTGTAGTGTTTACCAATACAAACTCTGAAACCACATTTCCCCAGATTGATTTACCCTATTTCACATCCTAAGGGGATGATTTTCAGAAAATATCAACATTCTGGTTTACTTTGTTTTTAGGAGTAAGACCCTATGTCCTTTCCAGTACCCTTTACAACGTGTAGATATGAAAAATTTCGATGATAATCGGTTTGGAAGTAAAGGCGTGAAAACGAAATAATAAATAAATAAATAACATTTATTCACATGTCAACCATAATCTTCAAAAGTTTTGGTTAACGATTCATTTTTGAAGCTTAATATAAATAATCATTAGGTATACAAGATAGATTACCGAATCTGACCATCTTCTCAAACATATACATACCTATTTAAACATTTGTGCAGTTTACCTACTCGATTCCATTTATTTATTTATAGCCCCCGGATGGCTAGTAAAATCGAGTATTAACAAAAGGCAATTGAAGATATAAAGATCTAAATCAAAAGGCGTTATATTTTCAATTTGAAGAAGAAGCCATTACAACTCTGCTCATTCCGCGTTGTTTATAAACGCATCACATTTAACTCAATACTTCCTAGTTTCATAATTCCAGTAATCGAAGATGGTGTATAGTGTTATGTTAAAAAAATCGTTAGAAATATAACGAAAATAACGAAACGCAATGACGAGTTTTGTATGTTCGAAGTTTATTAGATTTTACTCCCTTAGAATCGATTTCATTTAAAGCCTCCGGTACGAAAATTTCTTGGGTAGTAAATTCGAGCGTTAACAAAAAGCATGTTTTTATAGATGAAATAATACTAGCGCCATCTATGTAAAATAGTTCAAAATTAATAAACTTTCCATAATATTGTAATATATACACCCGACAATAGATGGCAGTGTTTTCTTCAGAAACAATTTAGTAATGTTAATATCAATATCCAAAATCAACAACCAATTTGTTCTGTTTTAGAATAAAATTTATGCTATTATTTATATACAGTAGAGTGAATAAAGTAATAAAATATTGTAAGATAAGGAGGAAACAATAAAAACGTTACTGACATAATAGATTTTCTTCACGAGGCATTGTTAGCATATACAGAATTAGATTTAACACTGTTTAAGAAACCTTCTCATGAACTTCCACTCATTTTTGACGGCGATTTCAATATTAACTTAGATAAAGATGAAGGATTGAGCTTAGAACATTCTTTAAAATAAGAAATTAATTCAGATTTTTTTCAGGTACAACTCTGAGAACGACTATATTCGTACAATCATTGATGTAATGTTTTCCTGATTCATAAACCGTCTTCCGACGTTAAGTATAATAAGACATTCGTTTATTTTATTTGCCCCTATTAAATACCCATAATCAGGTAAATAGGAATCAACAGCAAATCAAGTTGTAAATTCTATAAACAAATTGAATAGAGAAAGTCTAATAAAAAAATAAAACAAACGTGAAACTCTTTCTAGGTCAATATTGTTCTTAATGCAAGTCTAACAACTTTTTGCTAATATAATGTTCAATTGAACTTATGGATAAGATAAAATTAACAAAACATTTTGGACTTTTCATACTACTTTCTGTTTGACTAGTTATTTATTGGCAAATGCGTTGAATGACAACAATCCCTGTTTTTTCTAGAAAGAAGAGTTATTAATTAAATTTAAAGCACTCTTCAGGGCAAATTAAGTAATTTCAAACAATTGGAGCAAGTACATTAAACCTGTAAATATAAGCTACCTACTGAAGTTTAACATTGTAGTTATTTCTGTATATTGATTTTTATTTTTGCATTCCATATTTTTCTAAAAGGCATATACACATTCCTATTCCTATAATTTCCGAAAGCTCAACTTGTTAGCCACCTATCCTACAACAATTTATAATTTATGTTATCAAATCTTAATAGGTATTTATCCTCTGAATAGATCTTATTTAAACATGGTGACATATAACAAAATTTAAAGTGGATTTGATTACAAATCCAACTGCGTTTGACTGATCTACGCAAAAGCATTTTCTTGTCATAGTTCATAGTGAGGGAATGTTCAAAAGCATCCGCCATAAATTGAAATAGTGTGCGCTTTGCCTCCGCCAGAATTTGATATAAGTTTACTGCACTGCATCGTGAATCGTAGCATTATTTTTCATCATAAAACATTTCTGTTCTTTTACATGATCTGAAACATTTCAGATTTAATCCGGCAGTAAGTTATTCCAAAAGAACGTAATGTAATGTGTAACCTTCAGTTTTCCAATATTTAATCATTTAACCTTTGTCTCTATAACCAAATCATTTCGTCAATTCTTATCAAATTTAATTGGACAGTTGTTCCGATAAGCTCTTGGGAAAAGATGAGTGGAACTATGTAATTTCTCGTCTACTTCCTTTCTAACATCTCAGTAATTAAGTTACATCCTCATTAATTTCTAAATTTTGAGAACAGTTGATGAAAAGCTCTTGACGTTTTCCGTTCAAAATCCTCTATTTCCTACCTACAGATTGTGTGCCAAATCGATATTTAAAATTCAAGCTTGGAATTATCTGTCCTACATCAAATATAACAAAGGTACTAATTGCAATTTGGAAAACTACTTGTGATAGCAGAAGCAGGAACTATATTATTATTGTAACGTGAAGACTTACCCGAAAAAAGACACCAACACTCACTCAAAAATGTCACACACATCCAGAAACATGGAAGAACACTCTGGAGCCCCGGAAGCACCTCAACTACTCTCGAAGGAATATATTGGGAAATACTTCCAGAACAATATATTAGAACGGACGAGAAGCTTCGAGATAGGAGGTTAAGTGGATATATAAAGACACGGAGCACGGAGATAGTCAGTCAGTCATAGATCACAATCGGATATAGCTCATAGATCAGACAATAGTAATAAGTATATAGTCCGAGAAATAAATGTGAATATAAATGTGATTATAGTCGTGTAGTTATTGGTATAATTAAATAAGTGAAAATAAATCGAACCCAGTTTTATTAAAAATTCCTGTTACATTGGTGTCTGTGGAATCAGTCAGTGAGTGACAGACTATAAGAGACTGTGGTTTCGTGTAGAGTTGAGTGTTTTCGTGAATTTTTTGTTAGATTTAAGTTTAAGACTCTTTTGTTCGTTTTCGTGTGAATGTGAAGACTTTTTCTCGTGTTTGTGTGAACAATTTTGATCGTTTTCGTGTCGAAGACTTTAAAAACTGTATTGACTAATTGAGTTAGTATTGACAATTAAAAATGAAATGAGTGCAGTTAACCGTGAAACAACTCAAAGAACAGTTGGTGGAGTGGGATTGCGATGATTCCGGTAATAAAGCGACCCTCCAGAAACGGTTAAGGGACAATTTGATTGAAAATGGAGAAGATCCTGATATATTCGAATTCCACTCTCCGGAAGAACTGTTACTGAAAGAGGTGAGAAATAATAATGAAAAATTCGATGAAATCTCGAAAAAGTTTGAAGAAATTTCAAGAAACAATAATGAAAAATTCGAGGAAGTAACTAGGAGATTTGGGGTGAAATTCGATGAAGTCTAGAAAAAGTTTGAAGAAGTTTCTAGAACTCTTCAAAACAGAATACAAGATGTTTCCAGAAAAAGCGATGCGAGGTTTGAGGAAATTTCAAGAACAGTTGACGAAAACTTTGTCACCACAGAGAAGAACATGGAGCTACTGCAACAAAAAATCAAGGCACTGGAAATGTCAGTTAAGAATGGTAACTGCAGTGGGAGTCAGACACTCAAAGGCGAAGATGACTTAGCCGCAGGTAGTATGAGGGTTAAGCTGCCAAACTTTGATGGAAAGTGCTCCTGGTCAACCTATCGGAAGCAATTTGAAGCTGTGGCGATGGCTAACCAGTGGACCGAAGAGTAGAAAGCTGTTTCCATAACTGCTGCTTTACGAGGTGATGCAGAAGACATCCTTAGGTTTATTCCAGCTGGCCAGGCAAACTACCAAGTCTTGCTTTCTAAATTGGAGAATCGGTATGGAGACAGTCTTCTTCAGCAAGTATACAAAGCACAGTTACGATCTCGGGTGCAACATGCAAATGAGAGTCTGCAAGAATTTGAGGGGGAAGTAGCTCGTATTGTGCGGCTAGCATATCCTACAGCTGCCGATAGCTTCCTTGACGAAACTGCGGTGGACACATTTGTAAATGGATTGAGGGAGAGCGAGCTGTAGAAGGCGTTGAAGCTGACCAAACCGAAATTGCTAGAAGAAGCACTAGCTATTGCTTTGGAGCATGAAGCCGCAAGCCAAACTTCCCGAGGGCACCGTTTAAGAGCAATCGAGGAAGAAGATCCGTCCGACAAAGAGTCCCTGTTAGAAATGATAAGGAAGCTAGTTAGAGGGGCGCAATCAAAGACGAGAGAGCCAAGGTGTTGGAACTGTGGCGAGCTAGGACACGTACGCCGCAGTTGTAAGAAGAAGGTTGCACAGTCGGAAAACTAGAATGGGTCGAGATGAGGCGGCAATCGTCAACCCGCAGAAATAGTGCCCCAGTAATTACGATCAATGTGTCATCTTCTGGCGGAGCCTTGAGTTTATACATCGATGGTCGAATCAATGGAGAAGACAGAACACTCCTAATAGACACCGGTGCAACAAGAACAATAGCCAGGCCAGAGCTCATCACGGATCATTCCCGGATACTACCAACAAAGGTCCATCTCAGAACAGCGACTGGAGTGAAAATAAGAACACATGGTGAAGCGAGCATGACCATCAGCATTGGCAAGATCACCACCAAGCACATACTTTTAATCGCTGACATATCTGACCAGTTTATTTTGGGAATGGACCTTTTGAAGAAACTTGAGGCTGTGTTGGATGTCAAAAATGGTGTCTTGAAGGTCGACAATGGAGAACTGCCCTTTCACGAGTATAACAAAGAAGGACGGAAACTGCAAACCTGGAAGTCTGAGACTGGTAGAAAAAATTAATAATAAGGAATTTCTGACAGCTAAAGCTCTTGTTCGAGTAGGAGATGTCGTTCCTGTTAGAGTAATGAATATAAAGCAGAGCTCCATCAATTTGAGCAAGGGAAGTATGGTTGGAAATTGTGTTGCTCTGTAAGAACGATTAGTAAACCGTCCAGGACCAGATTTTCGAAAGAGCTGATTGATGTGGTCATCAAGACTGTCCAGGACTTAGCCGAGAAACAATTACGAAAAGTGAGAGATATGCTTGTGGAATTCCAGGACGTATTTGCGATGGAAGAAGAATACAAAGGTTTAACAAGTATAGTGACTCACAAGATAAACACGGGGAACGCTCAGCCAATAAGACAGCAGCCAAGAAGACTTCCACTGGCCAAAAGAGACGAAGCCGAGAAAATGATTCAAGAAATGAGCAAACAAGGAGTCATTGAGCCATCAAATAGTCCATGGACCCCGCCAGTAGTGCTCGTGAAGAAAAAGGACGGTTCTACAAGATTCTGTGTAGATTACCGACTTCTGAATTCAGTCACTAAGAAGGATATTTATCCGTTACCCAGAATACATGACACCCTAGACACTCTCTCTGGGTCACGATGGTTTTCTACACTAGATCTGAGAAGTGGATACTCGCAAGTTGGAATGGATTCCGCAGATCGAGAGAAGACTGCTTTCTCGATAGGATCAGGGATCTGGCAATTCACTGTGATGCCGTTTGGACTATGCAACGCTCCCTCTACATTTGAGAGGCTCATGGAAGCAGTTTTAAGAGGACTGACATGGCAAACCTGCCTTGTGTTTTTGGATGACGTAATCGTGGTAGGAAAATCATTTGAAGAACACTCTAAGAATTTAAAAGAAGTTTTCCAACGATTACGTGAGGCCAACCTGAAGCTGAGTCCGAAGAAATGCTATCTGTTCCGACGTGAAGTAAGATATCTGGGTCACATCGTATCTGGGGACGGCGTCACGGCAGACCCAGAAAAGATAACAGCTATTAAGGAATGGCCTATTCCCGAGAACAAGCATGAGATTAGAAGTTTTCTGCGATTGTGTACCTACTACCGAAGGTTTGTGAAAGGTTTTGCCAACATCGCTAAGCCTCTAACTAAACTAACAGAAGAAGGCAAAGAATATTCCTGGAATGATGAGTGTCAGAGAGCTTTCGAACAACTGCAAGAAGCTCTTATCAGCGCACCAATTTTGGGCTATCCGAGGCATGACGGAAAATTCGTGTAGGACACAGATGCCAGTAATACAGTCATTGGTGCAGTTCTCTCTCAGATTCAAGACGGGCAGGAGAAAGTGATTGCCTACTTCAGCAAGGTTTTGTCAAGGGGGGAGGAATTATTGCGTTACCAGAAGGGAACTGTTGGGAGTAGTGAAAGCCTGCGAACACTTTCATAAGTATTTGTATGGTCGCCGCTTTCTAGTTAGAACTGACCATGCAGCGTTGAAGTGGCTCCTGCAATTCCGTAATCCTGAAGGACAAGTGGCAAGATGGTTAGAACGTCTTCAGGAATATGACTATGACATCGAGAAGACCCTGCAACTATAACTGCACACACTGCTTTAAGATGGAAGATAAGCTTTGCCCTATACGACGAACAATCGTAGAGAATGAGGAGTGGCAGCCCGAACAAATGAAACTGGCCCAAGAGAACGACCCATGTTTGAGAGTGGTCTTGGAGTGGATGCGCCGTAAGGAGAGGCCGTCTTGGCAGGATATAAGCTTACGAAGCCCTGAAGTGAAAGCATATTGGAGCCAATGGGACTGTCTTGTGCTAAGATATGATCTTCTGTATAGAACTTTTGAGTCTGAAGATGGCACTGAATCCAGATTACAACTAGTTGTGCCAAGGAGCAAAGAGCCGGAGGTACTACGTCAGCTACATGATGGAGCCTCGGTTGGGCATTTTGGTATCACCAAGACTCTGCAGAAGGTTCGGGAGCGATTCTGTTGGGTGAATTGCAAAGAAGATGTGAGACAGTGGTGCCGTAAGTGTGAAGTGTGTGCAGCCAGCAATGGACCACTTGGCAGAAAGCGGGCACCTATGAGGCAGTATAATATTGGGAGTCCCATGGAGCGAGTTGCTGTGGATATTGCGGGGCCATTTCCTGAAACGGACAATGGGAATAAGTATATTCTGGTAGCTATGGATTACTTCACAAAGTGGACAGAGGCGTACGCAATTCCTAACCAGGAAGCATCGACCGTCGCCGAGGTGTTGGTGAAGGAATTCTTTTCACGTTTTGGCGTTCCTCTTGAAATCCATTCAGACCAAGGAAGAAACTTCTAGTCAGCCCTGTTCCAAGATGTGTGCAGACTAATAGGTGCGAACAAGACCAGAACGACCCCTCTGCATCCTCAATCGGACGGAATGGTAGAGAGCATGAACCGAACCATGGGCAAGCATCTTTCTAAGTTTGTTTCAGAACATCAGCGAGATTGGGACCAGTACATCCATTTGTTCCTGATGGCCTATCGGGCGGCTGTGAATGAAACAACTGGTCAAACTCGTGCTAGTTTAATGTTGGGGCGTGAGTTACGCCTACCCTGTGACCTGGAATTTGGCCGTAGACCTACAGTGGACAGTGTCGCAGGAGAAGGATACGTCGACCAATTGAGAGCCAAAATGGATAAAGTCCATGAGTTAGCCAGACAGAACATCCAGCTTGCCAGTGATCGAATGAAGCACCACTACAATATTCGATCAGCTGATGGAGTCTTCAACGTGGGGGACCTTGTATGGCTGCATAATCTCCAACGACGTCGAGGCCTTTGTCCCAAACTCCAAAAGCAATGGGAAGGGCCATATGAAATTATGAAGAGGATAAATGACGTCATCTATCGTATCCGAAACTTACCAAGGGAAAAACCTAGAGTGGTGCACATATACTGTCTCGCACCATATGCTGGATCGAACAACCAGGAGGAAGCACGAGTGGCTCTTCAAGAAAAGAACGTTGAGGAGCGAAATGTCAGTTTCAAAGACTTCATGTCTAACTACGCAGATCGGAAGAAGGTCAGGCTCGGTGTGACAGTTGAGGTTCAACAAGACCTTTTCAAACTACCAGCCGACATTTCTATTGCCCATTATGTAGCGGAGGATCTACGTATGGGCCGAGGAATTGCTCTTTTGTTTAAAAGGAAGTTTGGAAGATTGGATGAATTGTCAGCCCAACGACCAAGAGTAGGAAAAGTTCTGCGACTAGCAGATGGTAATCGGAACCTGTTCTATTTGGTTACGAAGAAGATGTCTAGAGGAAAACCCACTTACAAGGACATCTGGCATGCACTGAAGAGCCTAAGGAATGAAGTCAGGAATTACGACATCAAGAAGTTGGGTCTTCCGAAAATAGGCTGCGGGTTGGACGGGCTAGATTGGAAGATTGTAAGGAGCATGATCGAATACATCTTCCAGGACGCTGGCGTGCAAATTACCGTATGTTGCTTCAATCCAAAAAGAGTGCACTCGGGAAAGACGATAGACTGTTACTTATTCAACAAGGGTGTTTGCCTGGCAAGAACCAAGTGCAGATTCCGTCATAGAACAGAAATGCAGCAAGGTACTACCAAGGATGATTCTGATCGGGACGATCAGATGTTAAGGAGGGGGCAGTGTAACGTGAGAATTCAGCCAAATAATAAAAGACACTAACACCAACACAATCGCACAAATATCTGGAGCCCTGGAAGCGTCTCGATTGCTCTTGAAGGAGAATGTTGGTAATAACATCCTGGGAATCCAGAAACCTGGAGAATCTACTGATTTGGTCTATTCTAGACGAGAAGCTTCGAGATAGGAGGTTAAGTGAATATAAGCAAACGGACCACGGATGTTAGTTTAGTTTGTCATAAAGCACGGTCGGTGACAGTTAGTGATAGAACACATAGAAAGTCGTTATAGTCCAAGAAATATTGTGTGAATATAAATGTGTATATAGACGAGTAGTTATTGGTATAAATAAATAAGTGAAAATAAATCGAACCCTGTTTTAATATAAATTCCCGTTACAATACATTTTTATAAAAAAATTACCTAATGTAAGAAATCTTATTTGTTTCTACTAGCATTATGGTCCACCTATCCCTGACATATAAGTATAGATGGATCACGCGAAATTTTCTAAAACTTCGTGGAAGGGGGAGAGTGGGGAATTGTTTATGAAGGAATGCCTACCGATTTCAATGAAATAAGCTGGAAGGTAAGAAGCTAAGAGAAGGGTCATTTCATATACGTACCATACATTAATATACAAGTTCTTTAAGAAGTTGACGCACCTAATTCTAAGATTTGAAAAGAAATGTTCATTATATAAATATTTAAAAAAGAAAATTGGACCGACGTTATTAGTGGATGCACTGAAAAATACAAAATAATATTAATTCTATTGGTGCTGTAAACTGTTGAAGTTCTGCAGATGCAGTTGGATTGATATCTTTTGGAACCAACTTCACAAGTACCAGCCCCAATAGAATTAATATTATTTTGTATTTTTCAGTGCATCACAGTGGCGGCTCGTGACATTTATTGCAGAGGAGGCCAACTCTACAAAATTGATAGAAGAATACAACTTGCATTTTTCCACACCACCCCTAGAGGGATTGCTATGTCGCTTTAGATTTTTTGTGGTGGTCTGAAGGCATTCAATAAAAATTAATCTACTAAAGATCATCAATAGAAGCCAATAATTTATGAAATTTTCATCTAGAATACTCATTTTCGATGGCCTGTTAAATATTCTAATAAAATAATCAAATGATATACATATTCACTTAACTTGTTACTCGCGGCTTCGTCCATGCTACCTGCCACTGGATTTTTTTCTAAAATAGAAACATTTATTACAAAGTTATTCCTTATATTAGCTACCTGCCAGTGAAAATCCCGTTGGAATTGATTCAACCGTTACGGAGATTAGCCGAAACAAACAGACAGACAGACAAAAACTATAAAAATTGTTGTTTTGTTATTAGTGACATTTATAGTTACCTACTTATTTATGAAATTAGTTAAAACCTGTTATTTTCATATTACAGACACTACGATTTTATTTATTAGTATAGATATAGATAAATACTATCTAGCGACAATAAATTAAGTTAGTTCTCACACTTACCATTCAAGCAAAGCCGAAATTCTAAATAAAACACGCCGTACCAGAAATTCGAAATACTATGACTAGTTTACTGTTAACCGTGTGATATGCGAATAACTCCGACAATGATCGACCGACGATACAAAATGAGCGTGTCGAGTGGAAGCCAGACTCCCCAGAGTCCGTAAAATTTCATACGCTAAAATCGACAACCACCAAATTCAAGGTCACGCTGCAATAAGATCTGTACATTTTCAACGGAGGCAAATAATTTTCAGCCTCCTCTGCTCGAAATGTTGTCGGTTGGACGCACGTTAGACGTCTAGGTATAATTTTTACGCTGCGAACACTGGAATGCGGTGGCGCTCATTTAGTGATGTCCATGATAAGTTTTAAGTTAATATGCAGACATATGCTATTTTCGTTAGAAATATAACGATCTTGAATTTTTTATTTTATATATTGTGTAAAATATATCTTATATAAAACGTTTTAGATTTGATTTGTTACTACATCAAAAATATGAATTTGCCTTAAATTGTAGAGGAGGCCCGGCCTCCCCTGCCTCCTCTGAGGAGCCGCCACTGAGTGCATCAAATAATAACGTCGGTCCAATTTTTTGTAAAAAATATTAGTCATGAAAATCTTTTAACGTTCACCAATACCAAAGAAGATATAGAGTGGTTATCCTATTACCCATGTATATTCTTTGCTTGAATGTGTTATTATGTAGAGATCTCAGAACATCGCGGTGGAAATACGCATAAGTAGATATTTTAGATTTAACCATTTTACCACCGCTGTAACTCGAAAACCGTAACTCTAAGGAAAAAATGTTCTTTATACTTAAATGTTGCTACAAATAATCTGGTCTTTCATGTAGTGCCCTCAGATTTTCAATTTTCGAAAGAAATTGCCCCTTACCTACACATAGTAAAAATACACATGTAGAGATTAACATCGCCGTAACTTGAAAACCGTAACTCTTTTGACAAAATGTTCAATTTAAATGTTTCCGGATATATTGTCCTGTCTTTAATTATATGACCTCAGATTTTAGATTTTCGAAAAAAATTGCCATCCTCATATGGTTTTTGATGGGAAGGAGATTTCGGATTTGAGTTTTCAAGAATATGGGACCATTTCTCAAGTTTCGTCTTTCAAATGAATCAAAAATGACCTAAATCGGAATACGTTTACTATATACAACGAGTGCACAAACCAAAAAAAAGGAGACAGTCGAATTGTATACCTGCTCCATTTGGGTTCGTCGGTCAGAAACGATACAACAATGGTCTAATAGTTATGCACACTGAAGATTTCTCTACCAATAAATATTTTGAATATACTGTCAGCTTATTTGTTATTTTAGTTCATAATTTGTTTACTCATAGCTCGTGTAAGACAAATGATATTGATAGCCGGTTTACACTATTTAAAATTTGATGTGTTTTCATAGTAATTTATAATTTTTGGTTTGCATTTGAAATCTTTAACTAAAACGTTTTATTATTTTTCATCCGAAAGTTGCCCTCTACCTAAGGCAATAGGCACTGCATCAAATTGTTGTAAAGTCTAAAGGCTGTGTATTAGACGAATTATTGCCTTACTTATTTTAATTCTCCGTCTGCGCGAATTACCTCAGTCAACTTTAAGGGTGTTCGAGCAGCAGTTCAAACCAATCTCAAACCGTCACAAGCATGCGCATTGAAATTTTTGGGAAACTGGAAATTAAAATGCTTCACAACCTCGGAACACAGTAGGAAACAGTATGAAACTTATCCAAACCAGTGCTCTAACACACATTTTATTTAGAAACAGTTTCTTTCTGGCAAAAGCGCGCAAATGTCATACACCATAAAGTAAATAATAAACAAAGTCAAGGACAGCCATTAACATGGAATTATTTAGTAAATTGCTGCATAAAACGTCAAGTTTGCATATAGTCATGATTGTTTATTTATGTGGTTGTGGTTGGTACTCATACCATTTGGGACAGGGCACAGGCATTGTAGAGTCTGTTCAAAAGTGTAACATTTCAAATGAAAGTGGCCGTTGCAAACTTCCCGCCGCGCATGCAGGGAACAATTTTCTCTTAATGCAATCGATGAATTGTCTAATCTTATACCTACCATTTAAATCGGTTAAAGCAAACCAACGTTATATACATTCTTCATAATCACTTCACCCACACTTTATTTAATAAAAGGAGAAACATTTTCAACTAAATTTGTTCAGAACTTACTCTAGCGAAAGAGTGTTATTACTCTCTCTTTTGTGCTGGAATTTATTGCAGGTGACTACAACTATACATTTTGCAACAAACAAAACAATATAATGCTCAATTTGTACAGCGTGGAGCAATAAGCCGATATCCCGATTGTATTTCATTTCCTAATAAGGATCAAGAGAAAAATCATTGAAAATAACTTTTGAGTCTCTAGCTTGACCGCCGGAGGGTTTATTTCAAAAAAACTTTTTTCTAAAATATGCTCTATTACAGTGAATCTTCAATGAGTAAACTAGAGTAAGGCTTAAGTTCTGAACAAATTTATTTGAAAATGTTTCTCCTTTTTTTAAATAAAGTGTGGGTGAAGTGTTTATGAAGAATGTATATAACGTTGGTTTGCTTTAACCGATTTAAATGGTAGGTATAAGATTAGACAATTCATCGATTGCACTAAGAGAAAATTGTTCCCTGCATGCGCGGCGGGAAGTTTGCAACAGCCACTTTCATTTGAAATGTTACACTTTTGAACAGACTGTACAATGCCTGTGCCCTGTCCCAAATGGTATGAGTACCAACCACAACCACATAAACAATCATGACTATATGCAAACTTGACGTTTTATGCAGCAATTTACCAAATAATTCCATGTTAATGGCTGTCTGTCACTTTGTTTATTATTTACTTTATGGTGTATGACATTTGCGCGCTTTTGCCAGAAAAAAACTGCTTCTAAATAAAATGTGTGTTAGAGCACTAGTTTGGATACGTTTCATACTGTTTCCTACTGTGTTCCGAGGTTGTGAAGCATTTTAATTTCCAGTTTCCCAAAAATTTCAATGCGCATGCTTGTGACGGTTTGAGTTTGGTTTGAACTGCTGCTCGAACACCCTTAATGTTGACTGAGGTAATTTGCGCAGACGGAGAATTAAAATAAGTAAGGCAATAATTGGTCTAATACACAGCCTTTAGACTTTACAATAATTTGATGCAGTGCTTATTGCCTTAGGTAGAGGGCAACTTTCGGATGAAAAATAATAAAACGTTTTAGTTAGATTTCAAATGCAAACCAAAAATTATAAATTACTATGAGAACAGATCAAATTTTAAATAGTGTAAACCGGCTATCAATATCATTTGTCTCACACGAGATATGAGTAAACAAATTATGAACTAAAATAACAAATAAGCTGACAGTATATTCAAAATATTTATTGGTAGAGAAATCTTCAGTGTGCATAACTATTAGACCATTTTTGTATCGTTTCTGACCGACGAACCCAAATGGAGCAGGTATACAATTCGACTGTCTCCTTTTTTTTGGTTTGTGCACTCGTTGTATATAGTAAACGTACTCCGATTTAGGTCATTTTTGATTCATTTGAAAAACGAAACTTGAGAAATGGTCCCATATTCGTGAAAACTCAAATCCGAAATCTCCTTCCCATCAAAAACCAAATGAGGATGGCAATTTTTTTCGAAAATCTAAAATCTGAGGTCATATAATTAAAGACAGGACAATATATCCGGAAACATTTAAATTGAACATTTTGTCAAAAGAGTTACGGTTTTCAAATTACGGCGATGTTAATCTCAACATGTGTATTTTTACTATGTGGAAGGGCAATTTCTTTCGAAAATTGAAAATCTGAGGGCACTACATGAAAGACCTGATTATTTGTAGCAACATTTAAGTATAAAGAACATTTTTTCCTTAGAGTTACGGTTTTCGAGTTACAGCGGTGGTAAAATGGTTAAATCTAAAATATCTACTTATGCGTATTTCCACCGCGATGTTCTGAGATCTCTACATAATAACACATTCAAGCAAAGAATATACGTGGGTAATAGGATAACCACTCTATATCTTCTTTGGTATTGGTGAACGTTCAAAGATTTTCATGACTAATATTTCTTACAAAAAATTGGACCCACGTTATTATTTGATGCACTGAAAAATACAAAATAATATTAAATCTATTGCGGCTGGTACTTGTGAAGTTGGTTCCAAAAGATATCAATCCAACTGCAACTGCAGAACTTCAACAGTAACAGCACCAATAGAATTAATATTATTTTGTATTTTCAGTCAGTGAGTGACAGACTATAAGAGACTGTGGTTTCGTGTAGAGTTGAGTGTTTTCGTGAATTTTTTGTTAGATTTAAGTTTAAGACTCTTTTGTTCGTTTTCGTGTGAATGTGAAGACTTTTTCTCGTGTTTGTGTGAACAATTTTGATCGTTTTCGTGTCGAAGACTTTAAAAACTGTATTGACTAATTGAGTTAGTATTGACAATTAAAAATGAAATTAGTGCAGTTAACCGTGAAACAACTCAAAGAACAGTTGGTGGAGTGGGATTGCGTTGATTCCGGTAATAAAGCGACCCTCCAGAAACGGTTAAGGGACAATTTGATTGAAAATGGAGAAGATCCTGATATATTCGAATTCCACTCTCCGGAAGAACTGTTACTGAAAGAGGTGAGAAATAATAATGAAAAATTCGATGAAATCTCGAAAAAGTTTGAAGAAATTTCAAGAAACAATAATGAAAAATTCGAGGAAGTAACTAGGAGATTTGGGGTGAAATTCGATGAAGTCTAGAAAAAGTTTAAAGAAGTTTCTAGAACTCTTCAAAACAGAATACAAGATGTTTCCAGAAAAAGCGATGCGAGGTTTGAGGAAATTTCAAGAACAGTTGACGAAAACTTTGTCACCACAGAGAAGAACATGGAGCTACTGCAACAAAATATCAAGGCACTGGAAATGTCAGTTAAGAATGGTAACTGCAGTGGGAGTCAGACACTCAAAGGCGAAGATGACTTAGCCGCAGGTAGTATGAGGGTTAAGCTGCCAAACTTTGATGGAAAGTGCTCCTGGTCAACCTATCGGAAGCAATTTGAAGCTGTGGCGATGGCTAACCAGTGGACCGAAGAGTAGAAAGCTGTTTCCATAACTGCTGCTTTACGAGGTGATGCAGAAGACATCCTTAGGTTTATTCCAGCTGGCCAGGCAAACTACCAAGTCTTGCTTTCTAAATTGGAGAATCGGTATGGAGACAGTCTTCTTCAGCAAGTATACAAAGCACAGTTACGATCTCGGGTGCAACATGCAAATGAGAGTCTGCAAGAATTTGAGGGGGAAGTAGCTCGTATTGTGCGGCTAGCATATCCTACAGCTGCCGATAGCTTCCTTGACGAAACTGCGGTGGACACATTTGTAAATGGATTGAGGGAGAGCGAGCTGTAGAAGGCGTTGAAGCTGACCAAACCGAAATTGCTAGAAGAGGCACTAGCTATTGCTTTGGAGCATGAAGCCGCAAGCCAAACTTCCCGAGGGCACCGTTTAAGAGCAATCGAGGAAGAAGATCCGTCCGACAAAGAGTCCCTGTTAGAAATGATAAGGAAGCTAGTTAGAGGGGCGCAATCAAAGACGAGAGAGCCAAGGTGTTGGAACTGTGGCGAGCTAGGACACGTACGCCGCAGTTGTAAGAAGAAGGTTGCACAGTCGGAAAACTAGAATGGGTCGAGATGAGGCGGCAATCGTCAACCCGCAGAAATAGTGCCCCAGTAATTACGATCAATGTGTCATCTTCTGGCGGAGCCTTGAGTTTATACATCGATGGTCGAATCAATGGAGAAGACAGAACACTCCTAATAGACACCGGTGCAACAAGAACAATAGCCAGGCCAGAGCTCATCACAGATCATTCCCGGATACTACCAACAAAGGTCCAACTCATAACAGCGACTGGAGAGAAAATAAGAACACATGGTGAAGCGAGCATGACCATCAGCATTGGCAAGATCACCATCAAGCACAGAGTTTTAATCGCTGACATATCTAATCAGTTTATTTTGGGAATGGACCTTTTGAAGAAGTTTGGGGCTGTGTTGGATGTCAAAAACGGTGTCTTGAAGGTCGACAATGAAGAACTGCCCTTTCAAGAGGATAACGGAGATGTTGTCCGATTGATAACGACTAGTGACGTAAGAAGACCCGGCTATAGTGAAAAAATATTGACCCGGACGGAAACTGCATATCTGGAAGTCTGAGACTGGTAGAAGAAATGAATAATAAGGAATTTCTGACAGCTAAAGCTCTTGTTCGAGTAGGAGATGTCGTTCCTGTCAGAGTAATGAATCTAAAGCAGAGTCCCATCAAGTTGAGCAAGGTATGTATGGTTGGAAATTGTGTTCCTGTATCAGCGATGTGCTCTGTAAGAACGATTAGTAAACCATCCAAGACCAGATATTCGAAAGAGCTGATTGATGTGGTCATCAAGACTGTCCAGAACAATTACAAAAAGTGAGAGATATGCTTGTGGAATTCCAGGACGTATTTGCGATGGAAGAAGAATACAAAGGTAAAACAAGTACAGTGACACACAAGATAAACACGGGGAACGCTCAGCCAATAAGACGAAGCCAAGAAAATGATTCAAGAAATGAGCAAACAAGAAGTCATTGAGCCATCAAATAGTCCTTGGACCTCACCAGTAGTGCTCGTGAAGAAAAAGGATAGTTTTACAAGATTCTGTGTAGATTACCGACTTCTGAATTCAGTCACAGAAGGATAGTTATCCGTTACCCAGAATAGATGACACCCTAGATACTCTCTCTGGGTCACGATGGTTTTCTACACCAGATCTGAAAAGTGGATACTGGCAAGTTGGAATGGATTCCGCAGATCGAGAAAAGACTACTTTCTCGATAGGATCAGGGCACTGGCAATTCACTGTGATGCCGTTTGGACTATGCATTGCTCCCGCTACATTTGCGAGGCTCATGGAAGCAGTTTTGAGAGGATTGACATGGCAAACCTGCCTAGTGTATTTGGATGACGTAATCATGGTAGGAAAATCATTTGAGGAACACTCGAAGAATTTAAGAGAAGTTTTCCAACGATTACGTGAGGCCAACCTGAAGCTGAGTCCTAAGAAATGTTATCTGTTCCAACGTGAAGTAAGATATTTGAGTCACATCGTATCTGGGGACGGCGTTACGGCAGACACAGAAAAGATAACAGCTATTAAGGAATGGTCTATTCCCAAGAACAAGCATGAGATTAGAAGTTTTCTGGGCTTGTGTACCTACTACCGACGGTTTGTGAAAGGTTTTGCCAACATCGCTAAGCCTCTAACTAAACTAACAGAAGAAGGCAAAGAATATTCCTGGAATGATGAGTGTCAAAGAGCTTTCGAACGACTAAAAGAAGCTCTTATCAGTGCACCAATCTTGGGCTATCCTAAGCATGACGGAAAATTCGTGTTGGACACAGATGCCAGTAATACAGCTATTGGTGCTGTCCTCTCTCAGATTCAAGTTGGGCAGGAGAAAGTGATTGCCTACTTCAGCAAGGTTTTGACAAAATCGGAGAGGAATTATTGCGTTACCAGAAGGGAACTGTTGGGAATAGTGAAAGCCTGCGAACACTTTCATAAGTATTTGTATGGTCGCCGCTTTCTAGTTAGAACTGACCATGCAGCATTGAAGTGGCTCCTGCAATTCCGTAATCCTGAAGGACAAGTGGCAAGATCGTTATAACGTCTTCAGGAATATGACTATCACATCGAGCACAGGGCAGGAAAAGTTCATGGAAACGCAGATACCTTATCCAGAAGACCGTGCAACTATAACTGCACCCACTGCTCGAAGATGGAAGAGAAGCTTTGCCCTATACGACGAATAACCGTTGAGAATGAGGAGTGGCAGCCTGAACAAATGAAACTGGCCCAAGAGAACGACCCATGTTTGAGAGCGGTCTTGGAGTGGATGCGCCGTAAGGAGAGGCCGTCTTGGCAGGATATAAGCTTACGAAGCCCGGAAGTGAAATAATATTGGAGCCAATGGGACTGTCTTGTGCTAAGAGATGATCTGCTTTATAGAACCTTTGAGTCTGAAGATGGAACTAGTTGTGCCAAAAAGCAATGTGCCGGAGGTACTACGTCAGCTACATGATGGAGCCTCGGGTGGGCATTTTGGAATCACCAAGATTCTGCAGAAGGTTCGAGAGCGATTCTATTGGGTGAGTTGCAAAGAAGAAGTGTGAAGTGTGTGCAGCCAGCAATGGACCACTTGGCAGAAAGCGGGCACCTATGAGGCAGTATAACGTTAGGAGTCCCATGGAACGAGTTGCTGTGGATATTGAGGGGCCATTTCCTGAAACGGACAATGGGAATAAGTATATCCTGGTAGCTATGTATTGCTTCACAAAGCGGACAGAGGCGTACGCAATCCCTAACCAAGAAGCATCGACCGTCGCCGAGGTGTTGGTGAAGGAACTCTTTTCACGTCTTGGCGTTCCTCTTGAAATCCATTCAGACCAAGGAAGAAACATTGAGTCCTCTTCCAAGATGTGTGCAACTAATAGGTGCGAACAAGACCAGAACGACCACTTTACATCCTCAATCGGACGGATCGGTGGAGAGGATGAACCGAACCATGGGCAAGCACCTCTCTAAGGTTGTCTCAGAACATCAGCGAGATTGGGACCAGTACATCCATTTGTTCCTGATGGCCTATTGGGCGGCTGTGAATGAAATGACTGGTCAGACTCCTGATAGTTTAATGTTGGGGCGTGAGTTACACCTACCATGTGACCTGGAATTTGGCCGTAGACCTACAGTGTCGCAGGAGAAGGATACGTCGACCAATTGAGAGCCAGAATGGATAAAGTCTAGACAGACAGAACATCCAGCTTGCCAGTGATCGAATAAAGCACCACTACAATATTCGATCAGCTGATGGAGTCTTCAACGTGGGGGACCTTGTTTGGCTGTATAATCCCCAACGACGTCGAGGCCTTTGACCCAAACTCCTAAGGCAATGGGAAGGGCCATATCAAATTATGAAGAGGATAAATGACGTCATCTATCGTATCTGAAAGTTACCAAGAGGAAAACCCACTTACAAGGACATCTGGCATGCACTGAAGAGCCTAAGGAATGAACTCAGGAATTATGACATCCAGAAGTTGGGTCGACCGATATGGTCTTGGTCTTGGGTCTTGGTCTTGCATATACCGTCGTGGTATTGGTCTTGCATCCCAGTATTGGCCTTGGTCTTGGGTCTTGGTCATGCATAGATGCTCTTGGTCTTACAATTTCGCAAGACCAAGACCAGTCTCGCAGCATCACTATCAGTAAGAATGATAAGTTCCTGTCTGGAGTGGAGTTTATAACTCTAGGTATTAGAAACTGCTCAAAATTAACTGAAGAAGAAATACATGATTGAAATAGAACAAATTATAATAGTTTAAAGTTTAAGATATTACTTACCTATTTCTGAAAAACATATCAGCGTAGGAAGTACCAAACTCTGAAATTGATAATTATCGTAATTTTTTTTTACCACTTCATTTTTCTAAAAGGCATTATAAATTATCATAGTTTCTAAGAGCTCAACTTGATTTCCAAGTATACAGGTATCCTATAACAATTTATGTTTCCGAAATCTAAATTTCCGCAGGGTATATCTTATAATTCATAAGATTTTCCTGACAAGGCTTGATTGAAAACGAATTTAACAACCTGTTTATTCGAATGTCGTTAAAAACTGTACACTCTAGACAAAAGACGTAATCAATTCTAGGTTATTTAGTCCAAGGAAAATAAAAAAGACCAGTCGTTTCCCCAGTCGAAAAGGTAAATTTTCCGATTTAAAGATTAGCCTTGGGAACAAAATTTGATTCTTCCTTAAATCATTGCCATTTTGAAAGTATCCGACAGATTTTGTTCAATTATGAGCTTATCCAAGATGTTCTACGGATACATGCCCCTGCCAAGTATTATCAAAATCCATCCCAAAATGTGAGCTCCAGCTTGCCCATATATCTCGTTATACTTAAATCTATATAACTACACATGCTCATGAGAACATTCGGATTTGAACAGAAACAAACTGCCGTTACCAGTTAACTTACGATAATTAATTATTTTCATTTCTTCACGATTTGAATGCTGATTCTCTGATAGAGTAAAAACTCTAATTGTCATGCCATAAGATAGATGCCTGGATCAAAAAATGTCTCTTCATAACTAGACAATTGCCTACGTAAACTCAATTTTTTCGTTGGAATCTCTTGACACCAGTATCCCATTCAACATTCTGTATTGTCTAACTGGAGATTATATGCCTAAACTTAATTATTGATAGGTACTTTGCCACTTTTCTGAATACTCAAGTTGATTATTACGTTTACTGGTTATCCTACAATAGTTTACCCATGTTACCGAATCTACATATTCTCTAAATAAATTAATCATAATCAAATAAGTGGAGCTGTTGTGGTATCGTCACATTATTTCGATGATTTTAATTTTTTTCGCTATAATCTTAGATCTTTATTTTCAAAATAAAACATTTCCGTAGTTTTTCAGTATTACATGAATTTCCCATTTTATTAATATTTGTTAATCTAACTAATCAAACTCAAGAAGTGACAAATATTTTTAGTCCGTCACATTTATAAAGTAATAAGTATTTAATAATTTCCAAAACTCAACCTCTAGCGAGGAAAACTTTTAGTGAAATGAAACAGTTCTGTACCTAGTTTTCGATGATCTCATCAATTAGTTAAGTATTTGCTAAGTTCAAAAAGCAAGGGTTACATCAACTTAATTCCCACGTATACTACAACAATTTATGCAAGATCTTGGCTTGGTATATAGAAAATTGGAAAACAATGTTTACTAATAAATCATTTTGAGGAAAAGTCGGAATCAATAAGCATTCGCCATATTTCGAAATAGTTAATGCTGCACCTCCGCCATAATTATATTATAAGGATTGGTAAGTACCGTCGATATATTGAAATGATTCAGTCAGTAACTTTGCAATCAGGATAGATGTCTGTATTCTTCAAAATAGAACAGCTCTGTGGTTTTTCATAATCACACTGATTCATTTATTCCAAGGGTATTTTCCCGAAAACAGAAAAATTGCGACGGCTCGTAGCCAGCGGATAGGTAAATTTAACGTTTTAATAATTTTTTTTTCGAAATTCGATAGTACAAACGATTGCAATGAGTACATTTCTACAGGAAATCTACCTGAAAATTCTCTAATATTTGACCATGTACCTAATCGCTACCAGTCAAATTTAGATAATTATTGTACATTGTTTTATCTCTTCATATTTAAATGCTGATTCTTTGTGAGAGTCCAGTTTCTCAATTGACTTGCCACAAGTTAGATGCTTAATTCTACTCTTCTCAGGGTTTATATCACTATACTATTACGTATTTTTTTATTAAATTTAATTTGATGTTCTATTCTACTTTTAGAACAATGAAATTTCTCATCTGATTTCTTTATTTGGTCCCAAGTTATACTGTTCATTCAGATTTTTTTTCGTGATATTGAACTTACTAAATATAATATGTAACAATAACAGAAACATTTTTTAAGCAATTTGAATAATAATAATGTTGTGTAATTGCTGCGTGTGTTAGCAGTGAAACTTTTCTACCATTTTCATAACAAAGAGAGAGAAAGGTTTTTAAAAGTCATAGGGATAAGGTGTGAAATACAAATTGTATACATTTTTAATTTATTTAGTCAATATCTTCTATTGCTAGGTGAAGAGGATACTATGGCTTTAAGGTAACTAAAATATGAAACATAAGTAAGTTCTTGATTTTAAATTAAGTAGATATCTCGAAAACATCGCTTCAACTGTTGCTCCTAACTTAGTCGTGGGAATGTTTCGATCGTCATTCATTTCTAAATTTAATTTCTCACCAAGAAAGATAAGCAGTAGCAAGGGCTCATTCCATTCAAAATTCACGTTGAAGTCACCACAGAGAATCAATGGCCTTTTGTCATCACATCACTCTTATCAAGAGCAGCAGCACCTTTTTGACTGTATATATATTCGGAATAAAATTTTCGCAGAATGGTTCAACATTGACTTAGAAAGAGAGGTAAACATTGAGTTAGAAAGAGAGGTAATCGGGCTTGTCGACAAGTACAGGACAGTAGAACAGTAAACAGATTCCCAGCGACAATGTAAAATATTCAACCGAAACAATTGTAGAATCATTCCCCTTCCTCCTCTTTCGAACGACAGATTCACCAGGCGCCACGGACTTTCGTACATCTAGGCTCAGTATTCAGTTTGAAAGTACTAACTACTGCATGTATCTACTTTTAACTTATCATTAGAAAGATAATGTCCACGTCGTAAGGAATTAATGATTGGGCAATAATGTTGGGATACTGTATGATTAGTTCCATTATATGTTGTTGGTAATCTAAACGCTAATCGATATTTACAGCTCCGCCAAAATCATATTATTCGGACAGTTTAGCAAATTCCTAGATATTAATTTTGTGTTCATTTGGTTTCAACAAGAGAATGCTTATCGACAAGAATTTCATGGAACTACCAATATCTCGATGAATTAGGGAAGACAATTGTCCATTTGTGTAATAAAAGTCTGATACATGAAAATAATCTGTGAATCACCGCTGATTTGGCTATAAGTTCACACAAAAAGATGGTTTATTTGATCATTTATTTAATTACATTTGTTTTATTATTCTAATAGTTTAGAGTTTAATATTCTTATGTCTTAGAAATGAACAAGTTTTTTAATTTGTAGAATTTAATTTATTTTCTATGCCGTTATGGCGATAAGAAACACAGCACCTAATTTCTGAGAAAGCATTATTTGTTACATTTATCAGAGCACATAATTTCTTTCAATGTAATGAAACATCGTAAACAAAATCTCTTCAAAATCATTTAGAAGTAAACATAGATTATTACTGATTTTAGACGTTCGAAATTGTGTAGAGCCTTTAGACTTTATCCTATTTTGCGAAAATTGTACTCCCAATCTCTATAAGTAGCGAACGGTTCGTAAAGTACAAGATATCTTCGTGTTTTTATTCAAGAGATAACAATACATAGATTCTTTCAATGACAATAATTGTTTTTCCATTTAGTAATTTGAATTCAGCAATAGAAATATCACCAATTTCTCCCACGTTGATTGTATATGAAATGGAAAGTATTGGACTCACATCGAGTTTCACGGAAGTGAAGTAATTTTTTTCTTCAAATACTGCAAAATATAAATTGCTTTCCTATATTTTATCCTTTATTGTCAATATTCACATTTTATTGTAAAAATCATTACCGCATTTCTAGTCATCCGTTAAAAAATTAAGAAAACCCTAAATATCTCTACCTACCCTTTTGCGTATGTGTGTATCTCAGCTTCGATTACTCCATAACTAATAATTTTGAAATTTCTTATGATATGCCATATATCAACCTCGTATATATCTTAACCTTTACTAAGAAATTTCAAAATTATTAGTTATGCGAGATTCTTTGTTGGCGCAAAGTTTGAATATAATTGAAGCATTCGCTCTTACTTCAAATAAATATTGCGCATAGGTATGTTTTATCATAACTATATAGGTACTCTGTTTACAATACTTTGTAAAGATTCAGAAAAAGTGACGAAGCCCTGACATGACCTTGAAAAATAACTGATGCGGCCAAACAAGTTTCACTTCAAGAAAATAATAACTAGATTAAAATATGGAACATATTACCTTTTTGATTATTACCTAATAGATAGGTATTTCAATTAAATTTTACTTTTCTGAATTTTCAGAACATCATGATGCCACACCAGTGGATGGAGGGAAACCTACCTGTTTCAGCCAAATGTGCTGTTTGTGATAAAAATTGTGGTTCAGTTCTTAGGTAAGAACAAGTTACTGTCATAGACTGTGATTATGGTACCTATCAATACCAAGCGCATTTTTTATTATATGAAAATTCACAAATTTAATTACTAATCCTAAATTCAAAGTAACAATTTCTTATCAATACAAATACTGATATACATTTCTTGTTCTCCTCCCAAGGTTACAAGATTGGAGATGCCTGTGGTGTCGTACAACCGTGCATACCCAATGCCGGCCGAATTTAGTCAGCCGATGCCCCTTGGGACCGGCTCGAGTGAGTGTTGTCCCTCCCACTGCCCTCCATTCCATCCAGGACGAGGCATGGGACGCCGTCCGGCCACAGGCTTCCTCCCCTCTTTTAGTGTTCGTTAATTCTAAGTCAGGTGAGCTATCTCAACGCAAATATGTACATAGGTACCTAATAACATGCACCATGCCTGATGATAAACATTTTTAGCTTTATCTGTCTGTAAGCGACTCAGATTAAATCAATAAATACCATAGAGTAGAAACGCCATGTAAAAAATTCAAGTATCTTTAGAAAGAAACAGGGAACAGGTGAAAGCAGTTCTCTTTTTTTCTATGAATCTTCTTGTTTCTCGTCGAGAAGTAGTTACATAATATCTAATTAGAATTGATTCCAAATAAATGAAAACGTGCAACAAGGAACCAATTCTGAGAGATTTCTCAAATAACTTATAAACTTATAAAACCTGTAAATATAAATATATATATATATATATATATATATATATATATATATATATATATATATATATGTTGTATTCTTCTTTCTGTCCAAAATTTCATATGGAAGTGAAATAATTAATGGAGAAACTTCGTTTCGTGCTGACAGTAAAGTGACTAGAACAAGTGATAGAAACTAAGTCAAACCTGATGAGAATTATTACCTAGATGATAAAAGATGTACCTACAGAAAATAAATCTATTGTATCCACTCAATTTTGATTTAAAAAGAACTATGTATCCTGAAAGTAATTGTCCATTTTCACTTGCGATGCTACTACATATTATGTGTCACATGTGAGCGATATACATTCTGAATACCCTACAAAACAAAAAAGTTGCTAATACAATCGGTATATCCGTTCAATCTGGTCACAGAACAACAGACATATTAGAGACCAATGGCAGAAAATATTTTTTTTTTCAGAATCATGATTACAATACTTTTCTGATTTAGCTACTTGGGCTGGTGAAAGGAAAGTAAATATATACCTAGATGATGTGGAGGAGATAACTAAAAGCACTAACAATAAAAATACTCAAATGCAGTCTATAACTATAACTATATGAATTCAATTATTAGACTGGGTGTATCTGAAAAATCTTTACAAAATACTATCACATATTCCTAATATCAGAATTAATTTATTTTAGCAAACTTATCTGAGCCTGGGCGGATTTTTTTGCTATAAATTTTTAAAGACTCATGGGGTTTTGATGAAATTCGATATTGACATTGTTGAATAGGTCAAATAGAATTTTATTTTTTCATTGTTCTAGGGGATCTATATTTTGTGATTATATTTTCTGTTACTAAACTAACACTTCTTGGAAATATGAATATTATTAATTCAAGAATAAACACTTTGTTACACCAATAACTCAAATACAGCATCATATTCCGGATCATTGCATAATTGCATAACTATAAACCATTATACTTATGAATCAAATATATTCTGCAGAGATGATGAGCTCAATTGATCGAGTTGTTCAAAAGTTGCACGAGCACTAACAAACGCACTAACGATTTTAACTACAGGTAAATATTTAATCAACGTTATAGTATATTTAATATAAGTTTTAGAATCAGTCTAATGCCTACAACTATAACGTTAAGCGCTTACAGGCAAATATGTGATTTGCCAAAGTTAAATTTTATTTGGAGAAGAGAGTAGGTACCAATACAATAATTGAATAAAGTAAATTTCCGTCGACCAGCCTTTTATAGTTATCAATATATTTGGATTGTCAAGTTAAATGCACTGATGATGTAGTGGTTAGCGTAGTTGTCGTTCTTAAAAAGATGTTTTATTCATTATTCTAATTTGAAATTGATAAACAATTCAATAATTATAGCCGTACACCTACTCTTTGACAGGAGAATCTCAATGTTTAAACCTAAATTTAATATGAATTACGATATCGAATTTCGATCACTGTGTAATCACTAGTACCTATTAATACGAATATCTGAGCAACCGAGCTTTGCTCGGGTAACACAGTATTAATAGTGGCTCTATAAGAGTTACTAAGTATACTTAATCTTAGTTCAAAATGTGCATATATTTAGTTAAATTGAATTGCGATCGGTAGATCGGTAAATATTGCTTTTATCATTTTCATAGCTCATAATTTACAGATTTTTAAATAAATTTGAATGTGAAACATTCTAGAAGTCAGCTGTATTACCATTCGTCATCTCGACCCCCAAACCCCCTACTAAAATTTTTATCGCAATCTGCGGCCATTCCCAAAATAGCTAGTGTGGACCTCGAGGGTCGCACTCATTAAATACGAAAGTATTCAAGAAAAAATTCATGGACCTCCAGGGTGACATTCTCGCGTTTTGACAGGAAAGCCACCTAATACTGTGCGTTTCAATGAAAATTATCCACCCTAAATAACTTTTGATACATAAATTTCCACGCAAAAACCCGTCAAGTAACATTTCTATGGGGACACATTTTTGCATATTTATACTTGGTGTAACTTTCATCCCCCACCACCTAGGTCACCCCTCCATTTTTTCAATGAAATACTCAATTTTTTGCGATTTTGGATTCTCCTCATCAAACAGATCTCGAAAATATATAATACTTAGGGTCCAAAGTAAATAGTCCATGAGCTACAGGGATGTTTCACAAAAGGAAGGGTTGCAATACAAACAAAATTGATACTTTATTTTAAGGCATGAACAGTTCCATTACAAACTTTAGGTTTCGTTTCAAACACTATTTCATTAATTGTTCAAATTGACCTCCAGTGGACTCCATACAGTGATAAAGTCTCCCCTCAAATGCCTCTCTAACATTGCGCAACACGTCTGGAGTTAATCATCGCAAATCATCTTTCATATCTGGTTGGGTGGCATAAACATTTTTTTTTAAATACCCCACATGAAAAAGTCTAACGGGGTCATATCGGGTGACCTAGGTGGCCACTCCATCATATAAAATCCGATCAAGAAGGAATGGTCTAACAATGTGATTACCCAGAATCCCACACCAAACGTTCAACGATTGAGGTGTTTCAATAAATCTTTCACTCATTAACGAAAAACACTAGAACGTGGAATACCTATTACTTCAGACATTTGTGTCAGCGACTGCTGGTCTCCTAACTTGATTTGTACTAGAACGGTCACTTCCATTGCTTCGTTGTTAACCACTCTCTGTGTTTTGTTGGCTGATGCTGTGTCCATAAATTTGCGCATCAAATCCATTGCGTACTTATGTGTTACGTTTTTTCTGAGGTGAGGAGTGTTAAAAAGCCTAGGTGCAGCTGTTGCGGAATTATCATTTTTATAGTATAGACTTATAATTTCAACTCTTCCTTGTATAGTGTACACTGTACACCATTTTAATAATTTATTATTGCAAAGTATAACTGTCACTAATTTCTCCTTATAAACCAAACGAAAACGTCGAACTAATTCAGTTAACTGCTAATACAGTAATAAACTATTCATAATTTGTTATTACAACCCATCCTATTGTGAAACATCCATTTTAAAATTCATCTATAGCTCATAGACTATTTACTTTGGACCCTAGGTATTATACATTTTTGAAATCTGTTTGACGAGGAAAATCCAAAATTGCAAAAAATTGGGTGTTCCAATAAAAACAATGGAGGGGGTGACCTAGGTGGTGGGGGATGAAAGTTACACCAAGTAAAAATATGCAAAAATATGTCCCCCTAGAAATGTTACTTGACGTGTTTTTGCGTGAAAATTTATGTATCAAAAGTTATTTAGGGTGGATAGTTTTCATTGAAACGCACCGTAAAGATATACTCTTAAAAATTAAAACCGTATCTACCTATATACCAAATTTGATCTAAATCGTTAGAGCCGTTTCCGAGATAAAATCTATATGTATTTTATATTGCATTCTTCTTTGAAGACTTTTTAAAAAAACTTTAATTACTTTAACAAATTTATTAGTCGACTTAAATAATTTTAATTTTGAAATAACAGGCCGAAAATGAGACAAGTACAGCAAAGAGTTCTACTTTACTAAATTTTACGTACTAATCTAACGATCGCTCTTGGATGTCTACTAAAATAGTTTTTTAGGATCAAGCTAAGCATTTTCTAGAATGTTCTAAACGATTCAGATTGCACCGTTACAATTTCTAGGAATAATCCTATGTTACATGATATGATATGTTATGACAGGAAGCTGTAATATGAGGTTTCATACTGTAAGGTAATATGTTAGCTTTGAAAGATGAAATTTAATAATTGTACGTGACTTTTATAAAAATAAAAGTGACAGATTGTCGCGACTGATAAATCGAGAATATTAAATATTTAAAATATAATATATCTGGATATTTGTGATATAACAGCTATCTGAATATTTCTAATATAACAGCTATCCCCCATATGAAAAAATTGATGTTATACGTCAATTTTTTAAACATTATAAAGCATAAGGTAAAGTGGAGTAAAATTAACATAATAGTTTGAATAACTGAATATATAAGTTGAATTACTTGGCTACAATATTAAATAATTAAAAATAAAAACGTTAAAGTTCATAGTTGAAATTAATGTGAGCACTCTAAAGCACTAAACATCAGTTTTTGTATTCACTTGAGTTTCTTCGGTATCGGGTTCCTCAAGGGTTGGTCGTTTCTGGGGCAGGTAGCGGCGAGTTGACTCGTGGAACTTTCTTTTTGGTGAAGGGTTGTTGGTCTGGATGATAATGTCCGTTTTCTTATTTCTACATTTGATAAAGATGTAGATAACCAGTAAACTGATAACTAGGATGATGGTGAAGATTGTTATCCATGGGATCATTTCTCGATGAGGGGTTGGTTTATTAAATTATCAAGATCTCTTGAATATTGCTTCATTTTATCTCTGGAATTTCCAAATCATCGATATTTAGATTGTTGATTTTGAGTGGTTTTTGACCAGTTAATTTTACTTTGACTGGTATTTCTTAACAACACTTGTACTTGAGCATGATTGGATGGTGATTGAAAGTGAAATTTGTAAACTTGCTTGCTTCAGTCTGAATTTTGGTTATACCAATAAATGCGAAGCAGTTAGATTCCAGTTTCAGCACTGAATTTTGTTGTATGACGATTGATTTTGGGTGTTGACCTGGACAATTGATGGTGGAGTATGTAGTTTCGGGAACTATGATGAGCCAAAGGTTTGATTCAAGTTTCTGGATGTTGTAACCTTGTCCATTAGTGATGCGCAAAGCAAGACCAAGACCAAGACCGATATGGTCTTGATATTGGTCTTGGTCTTGCACCCTTGGTATTGGTCTTGGTCTTGCATCAAATCCTTAGTCTTGGTCTTGGGTCTTGGTCTTGCATATACTGTCTTGGTATTGGTCTTGGTCTTGCTGCAAGACTTGCAAGACTTTGCAAGACTCTTTTATTTTGATATTTTTATAGAGTTGTTGCGATTCTAAACTGTAATTGCTTAATTCAAATGAAGAAGAACCCTGCAATATGTAGGGGATGTATGTAATTCATAATCTTATAAGATTGCCTATAATTATATTATCATTCGAAATGTATAATTATCGACCGTATAAAAAAAATTGCCATTGTACAGAACAAATACGCCTGCAATGGTACCAAACCATCCTAGAATAAGTAATGAGAATAAAACTAGGTGCGTAGAATGAAGTAAGGACAAGTGAGATGCGTAATTAATCAATAAAGTTTATAAATTAATAATCACTATTCAGATATCATCTTACTAGCGCGTCTTAGTCTGCTTGTGCTTTCTTGGTATCATCCGTCGCATCTGAGCACTCATTTTACAATATGCATCAACTTCTATTTCATAACTCATTCTACAATGGTTTTGTACCATTTTCTTTAATAAAATAGAAAGAATCTCTCAGAGTGGATATTTAGTGAAAACGATTAAAAATATTTCTGGTTTATAATACTAACTTCAACATTTGTACAAAGCTTTTTCCAAAAAAAAAATGAACCAAATGAAAATTAGAAACTGGTAGAGATTTGTTAATACACGCATTCATAAAACTAGGTATCTATTTCAAAAAACATTCGTGTGAATATCTCAGTTGAGTTATAGTTAATGAGCATGATCGAAAAAATAGTTTCAAAATAAGGGTAATCTAAAATTTTAAAAATCTCCAAAAAGTGGCTACTGGATAAATGTCATCAAAAAGATATCAGATTTATAAATGATTTGTAACGTTTGCTTAAATATTCTGCGTGATAGAAAAAATAATAAAAATAAAAACCGTGTAGTTTACATTCCCCTGGCTACGAACTATCTTTGAAAACAGCTCGTTAAGGGAAATCTTAGAAGGGTTGAAATTACGGTAGAGGGTATTTCAGAATTTTTTGATATCCAGAAATCCTAGAAGGGTAAAATAAACTCGATTTTCATCCAATAATTTTTAATTCAATATTTTTAGAATCTGTAAAATAAAGACCCATAATAAGGGAGTTCAAAGATTAAATTAATTAGGTTATTTACTAGCCAATCATTGAGCAAAAAAATATGTTTCTTAGCAATTTGTTGTTTGGTTACGGAACTGCAAGAGTCTCGCAAGTCTTGCAGCAAGACCAAGACCAAGACCAGGTTAGTCTTGGTATTGGTCTTGCATCCGAGTATTGGTCTTGGTCTCGGACTTGGTCTTGCGATTTTGCAAGACCAAGACCAAGACTGCAAGACCAAGACCACTCTCGCAGCATCACTATTGTCTATATATTATAGAATTTTGACAATTTTCTGGAATTTTGTTGTAGCTTCTGAAGAGGAGTGCTTCACACGCAGCGTTGTTGTCTATTGGATAAGCATAGAGCCCTGAGCAAAGTTTTTGCCTTGGTGCCAATGGTATGCAAACACTTAAATCCTTTATGGGTACATACATCAAAGAATCATCGTTTCGCGCAAGATATTTTTGTGAAAATGATAAAACATGTTCGTTCATCAAATATCGGAATAGGATAGAGATGGAATAAGGTGAAGGTCTGTTGTTCTACTAAAGGAATTTTCAAAACGAATACAAGGCTCTCTGAAGTTTGAAAGACCTCTAATTTGATAATTTCCAAATATTGTGCGATTTTGGAATATTTGGCTGGCAAAGGTAAATTACCCCTAATTTAATTTTGAGATATTTCTTTAAGAGAGGATACAAGGTGTTTCGGGGAGATGATGGAGGTGTGGATAATTTGAAGCCTAGCAAAGGTAATTGAATTTAAAATATCAGTCAAGTTGTCTTCTAGATATAAAAAGCTTTCCATCAATTTTTCGCAAATTTCGAAAAACTTGAGCTTTGCTTCAACTAAAGATACTTTGTTATTAAGATCTCTTGCTGATCTTTCTATTTTTTCAATATCAGAATTAAATGTTGCTTCGTCGAATTGAAGTTTTGGAAGTGTTTCATTAAGGTTTTTGATTACTGATGTAGTTACGGAGGTCTGATTTTTCATAAGATTTTCTATATGGTGTTGGTCTTCCTGTATTTTATTAATGCAAGATGTGTAATATTCTCCGTCAGAAGCATCTAGATTTCCTGTAATTGACTTGAATATTGAACCTAAACCATTAAGAATACCTCTTTTCTGAAGTTTGGTGCTGCAAATATTTCTTTTTTTTCCGCAATCGATCTCGATATTTGTGTCAATAGACTGACGTGGGTTCTAACTTCTGATTTAAAAGAGTTTATTGAATGAAAAGTTGGTCTCAAAGTATCGAGTATAGCATCAAGAATTTTGTTGTTGTTATCAAAGGTCTGTTTCAGTAATGAAATGTTTTACTAATAAGTAATGTCCACTCGTCGTTCGTAATCGAGATTCGAGTTTCGGCATGGTAATAGACTCCAATCGTATTGTTTATTGTTTCTATTGTGAATTGGCTCAACACTGATCCGAACAGTGTTAGGATGATTCTGAAACAAATTATGCCTCATAATATGATTTGAGTCGATCAAAATTTACTTCAGTATTTTGACTAGTTTTCTGATTTTTGAGAAGTGTGGTTTGAAGTTTGTTTTGAATTTATGCTTCTTTAGCGTAAACTTTATCACCAACTCTAAATTCTGGTAATTTGTTTGAAACGTGCTTATCGAATCTCTCTTTCGCTTTTCCTTTTGCTATTATTATTCTTTCTCTAGCTACCTTGTAGTAATGCGATATTCTGTTGTTGAGGTCGCGTATGTATTTTGTAATCAGTTCTTCTTGGTTATAAAGTGTGTGTGTCTTATTTACTGAATTATTATAAGCGAAAACTGCATATGGTAATATATTGAATGAGTGTTCTCCGGGATGTTCGGTAACGTGAATTCTAATCATCTCTAGAAGGGTTGAATGGAATCTTTCTAATGAACCGTTTGATTGTGGGTGACTAACGCTTGAGAATGTGAGTTTAATATTGAACATGTTACATAAATCTCTCATAAGTGAGTTATCGAATTCTCTACCGTAGTCACAGTGGATTCGTAAAGGTGTTCCGTAGTGTTGAAAGTATAGTAAAAGAGTCGTGACAACTGATTTGGCTGATTTATCAGAAATTCCATATGCTTGTGAAAATTTTGTTAATTCATCTCTGATGGTTAGGGCATAATTTCTTTTCGGGACGTCAAGGATATCAATTTTTATTCTTTCGAATGGTGTTTTCGGAGTTTCAGTAATGACAATAGGGTTATCTAAACTTTTACGGTATGCTTTGACCTTGTTGCATATTTCACATGTTCTAATAAAGTTTTCCACATCTTTAGTAATACCGGGCCAATTATACCTTTCTCTGATACGTCGAATTGTTTCATTGATGCTGCGGTGTAAGTTACTCTTTCCGTTGTGGAATTGGCCGAGTAGAATTGGAATTTGGTCTTGATCTGGGACTGTTGTTAAGTTTTGACAGACTTTATACTTTATATCAATGTCAGCAAAAATGAAAGATAGTATTTCTAGAGTAGGCAAATCGAGATTGTTTTCAACATAAATTGTTTAGTTGTGAGGTAAAGTGTTTTTATTTCGGTACAATGATCCAAAAAGATATTCTATTGAGGAATCCGGATTGTACGGTATTGGAATTATGTAATACTTTCTGTTTCTTCATTCATTGGGTAGAGTGGTAGATTATATTCGACTTGAAATTGTGAAAAGGATTCGACATTATGGTGGTTTATTTTAATTCTTGACAGAGCGTCTGCGTTTTTATCAATTTACCAGGTGTGTATTGAATTTCGTAGTTATATTCCTCAAGTTTTAATCTCCAGCGTGCTAGTCTAATGCCGGGACCTTTGATTGGTCTGTAATAAGAATGAATTTTCTACCGAATATATAGGGTCTGAAGTGTTTGACTGCCCAGACTATTGAAAGGAGCTCTCTTTCTATTACTGAATATCTTGTTTCTGCACTGCAAAGGGTTCTTGAAGCATAGGCTATTGGTAGATCTTTACATATAGGGCCTTGACTTAGAACAGCGCCAATCGCGAATGCGCTTGCATCTATCGTTATGATGAAGGTTTCGTTGAAATTTGGATAAATCAGAATAGGTGTTGAAATAAGACTTTTTTCAATTCTTCAAAAGCTGTTTCACAGTCCGTGTCGAAATTAAAAGGGGTATCTTTCTGAAGTAATTTAGTGAGGGGCTTGAAAATTTTTGAAAATGCGGTCTATAATAGGTGGCTAAACCTAAGAAACTTTTGATTTCCTTTGGGTTTTTGGGTCTAGGAAAATTCATAATACAATTGACTTTATCGGGATTGGGTTTAACACCATCTTTGGTTATAAGGTGTCCCCAGTATGCAACTTCCTTGCGAAAGAATTCGCATTTATCAGGCTGGATTTTGAGATTTGCCTTACGAAGTTTATCAAATACTTCTCGAAGACGAGACATATGCTCGTGGATTGTTCTAGAATAAATTATAATGTCGACCATATAGACAAGACATCTCTCATTCTGGATACCAGTAAAGATGTTGTCCATGACCCTCTGAAAAGTGGACGGGGCGTTTTTCAAACCAAACGGCGTTCTTACAAATTCGTAATGTCCGTTGTCTATGGAAAAAGCAGTTTTGGGAATCTCTTTTGGATCTATTTCAATCTGGTGGAACCCAGATGCAAGATCTAAAGTTGTGAAGTATTGACAATGACCTAATTGATCTAGCAGATCGCTCGATTAAGTTTCCTATAATCAATAACAACGTGCCATTTCTGTTTTCCTGATGCATCTATCTTTTTAGGGACTACCCAGACGGGGCTTGAACAAGGCGAATTTGATGGTCTAACAATTCCTTGTTCTAACATTTCAGATACTTGTGACTTAACTTCTTGCTTATGAATCTGGGGATAACGATACGATTTCGTGAATACTGGTTTTGAATTACTTGTATCGATTGAGTGTTAGTTTCGTTCATGAATGTTAAATTATCTCCCTGTAAATAAAATATATCGGAAAACTCGAGACAAAGTCGGGTAATTTCATCCTGTTCTTCGAAATTCAAATGATCTAATCTTAATTAATTTTGAATGTCATAATTTCTATTACCATCTATATTGCTAGAATTACAGTTATTTAATGAAAATTTTTGAATAGGTTCTAATTTTGGTATAATATCTACACACATTTCAATTTCATTAGGATTTAATACGGAGCATAAAAATTCGCCATTTTCATTGACATGAACTAAACCATTAGGCAGTTTTACTTTATCCTTTTCAGTTGCTAGCAGGATAGCATCTGTGTTTTCGAGATATCATTTTAATTTACAGATCTTTTCTATTCGGGGTTCTATAAAGATTTTATTAGACACTTCATATTTTTTTCTCAAATTAGAATGTTCTAAATTATTTGATTTTTCCCCTGCTTTAAAAAGAGGTACAGTCTTAAAACTAGTGATAAGTTGTTTACGAGTGACATCTATTATACAGTTATAATGTTCTAGAAAGTCTAGAAGACCATCCAATTCATTGTCTAAATCACATATGTAGATCTTATGAGGGTCGTTATCAGCAAATGGAATGATAACAGATTGGTGAACTATAACTTTTTGATCAGTTATTGTTTCCACTGGGGTTCTGTCTATAGGAGGGTCGTCTTGAGTAGCGTCCTGTTGAAAATTTTCCATATTATGTTGGTTAATATGGGAATTTTGGATTTGGATTTGGCCTGAAACTCGGATTTTGGCCTGGGTGTTATTTGCGAAATTTGACTGCTGTGTGAATTGTCTTTGGGTGTTGTTTGGATTTTTAGGAAAATGATTATACAAATTCTGTGTATTGAATGCTCTCTGTTGGCATTCATTAAATGTTTAACAATATGAGCATTGTGGACTCGGAATTTTTCTTGGAATTGGTACGTTATTTGTAGGCTTATTATTTTGAGGTCTATGGGACTTATAGTAGGAGAGCTGTATCTCTCGCTTTATTCTTGAAATTGCGGATATCATATCCTTCGGATCACTGGCTCTGATTATTTGTCCTAACTTATATTCTAAGCCCGTTAGAAGTGTGTTTAATGTCATTGAATTTATAAGGGTTGTTTGAGCGTCTTTTTCTGGTTGGGAGATGTTCTGCTTTTCAATGCAAGAGAACATGTTTCAGGGTTTCGCTAATTGATTAGTTCTGCTGCGCGACCATGTAATCTATTTTTAATATGTAGGGTAAACAAAATTTTTTGTTGTCCTACAGCCATATTTTGTGCTGTTTGATTTCCATCGAATTCTGGGATTATTGAAAATATCTCAGATAATTTATAAGGTTCGACATCTTGTGAACTAGTAGTGCCAGTGGTAGCACCTGAGCGTGTTTCTGGCATTATTTATTTATTTATTTAATAAGCGTATTGGAAATATATCAAATCAGATCAAAAGCAGAAATAATAATAAAAAAATATTAACAAACTGATTTCTATGAACTAATACGAGTTGTGAGAAAAATAAAAATAATAATAATCAAACGAAATGATTCTTCAAATAAAATGTACTCACAGTTTGTGGAGCATTTGTTGGTTGTTGGTGGAGATGAAATCCTACTCCGTAAAGCTCGCTCCTTCGGGTTAGCGTCCGCGTTTTCCCAAAGTCGGAGAGATCGTCTCGGCACCAGGGGTTTCTGTGATTTCGGTGGGGATGAAATCCGGCTCCTCAAGCGTAGCGCCAACGGATTAGCTTGCTATCTGCTGTGTGTTCCTGATGTAGGAGAGACCGTCCTCTGCACCAGTTTCTTCTTAAACTATGTAGTTAATTTCTTCTTTGTAATATGCTTCTTTCAGCTTGGAGAATTGATTCTTCCTTAAAGGTTAGGAAACCACCGTTGATTAAATACCCTCGTAAGACTTTTTAAAAAAACTTTATTTACTTTAACAAATTTATTAGTCGACTTAAATAATTTTAATTTTGAAATAACAGGCCGAAAATGAGACAAGTACAGCAAAGAGTTCTACTTTACTAAATTTTACGTACTAATCTGACGATCGCTCTTGGATGTCTACTTAAATAGTTTTTAGGTGCAAGCTAAGCAGTTTATAGAATGTTCTAAACGATTCAGATTGCACCGTTACAATTTCTAGGAATAATCCTATGTTACATGATATGATATGTTATGACAGGAAGCTGTAATATGAGGTTTCATACTGTAAGGCAATATGTTAGCTTTAAAAGGTGAAATTTAATAATTGTACGTGACTTTTATAAAAATACCAGCGACAGACTGTCGCGACGGATAAATTGAGAATATTAAATATTTAAAATATAATATATCTGGATATTTGTAATATAACAGCTATCTGAATATTTCTAATATAACATGTATATTTATATATATATAGGGTAAGTAAAAAGTAGCGAAACTCTTGAATATCTTCAAAACTGCTTCAGTTGCAAGCACAAAATTTGGTATTCAGAGATTTTTGTGCATGCAGAATTGAACTATGATATTGGCGCTGGTGCCAAGTTGTATAAATAGAATTTATTGAACTGAATTGCGCGAATCAAATTTAGTATGGTCCCAAGTTTTCAAAATTTTATCTCTAGTAGTTGCTGAAATATGACAACGCATTTTCACGATAACTACCGGAATACTTGAATATCTTCAAAATCGCTTAATTTGTACTTACATAATTTGATAATTTCTAAGGCCCACATTTCCAAAATTCAGTTTGGAATATTACTAGTTAGAAACTTTCTGATATACTTACCCAATTTAAAATAAGGATTAAACTTATCGGAAACTCCCGAAAAAGTGGTAGATCATTTTTTAATTCTGCGTGCCCAGAAATCCCCGAATACCAAATTTTTTAAGTACCTACCTACAACTTGAGCGTTTTTGAAGATTCGTTGTTGTCATATTTCAGCAACTATTAAAGATAAAGTTATAAAAATTTAGGATTGTACTAAATTTGATACGCCCAATTATATATATATTATACAAGTATTGCTCGTAGAGATTACCATAAGCCCTGTGAAAAATGATAAAATGTAGGTACATGTGCTTCAAATAAGAAAGACAAAATAATACTTTCAACATTTCCATTTCCAGATTTGCCTGTGGCACTCATACTCTATTCTGTTAGGTATCTCTAAGATCAGCAGACGTAAGCACACTGTTTGAATAGTTCACAAACCATGCTTCAGGAAATAGGAAAAGTAATCTAACTAGGGATTTCAATAGAACAATAAAAATGACGTATAAGACAAGACAAGAATAAAATTGGTATCAGTTCAGGTTCGCTTATTTTGATGGTTGAAAATGAACTTTTATATCTAATTCTGGTCAGTTTTCAATTTAAATACAGTAATAAAGAAACTACAAAGAAAGATACTTATATAACACAGAATTTTGACTGCAAACTCAACAAGCTCCAAAATGTATGCCACGTGGATCGGCTAGTAATCTATACGAGACAATGACTATCAATATTTGATGGCATAACGTGTTTATAAAATCAATTATTTTAGACATTCATCAATTTCCCATATCATTGACGATAGAGTGTTATGTAGGTATATTCATCCCCGACGTCAGTTGCTTCATTAACAATTTCAAATGGTCGAATAAGCGTTCCGATCATGAATAATTTATATCTCCTAGTACTTTAGCTATGTGGCACGTGATATTATCGATCCCTTCCAGTCGCTAGAAATTTAATTAAATACGCTTTGTGTGTCGTATTATAGATATATATTTTGGTGGTGGAATATAAAATTCAGGTGTACCTACTTCCTGCAGAGATTTATTATTATGGTGATGTTACAACACAGCTCTCTGCAGACGCTGAATTAAATTTGTATATAAAGATTCGCTCAAGTATGTTTTTACATTTAGGTGAAGTGGATAATCTGTCAGTTGAGGAAGGATCCAAAGGAAGGTTTAATTGAATTTCAGCATATCCAAGATGAAGAAGGATTAAATATAGATGACAAGGTTCTATTTTAGATTCAAACTAATATAAATAATATCCACTGATCCAAAGACTTCATCCTCAATATGCCATGGAATTTCAGATGATTTCTTTACTTGAATTATCTGTAATGACGTAATATTAAAACTTCACTTGTCACTTCCAATAGCTGAAATATTTTACTGAGCTACATTGAAAGACGTGCATAAATCAAACCATTGTTTTACGTCTAGATGTGCAACCAAATCTAATTATGAAAAATTAAGTAGGTACTCACATTGAGAAAAGATAATACTATTTAATATTTAAATCAAAACTATCCATTTAAAAAACACCGATGACTTCATATCTCGAAAATTTGCGTAGCTGTTGGAAACCAAAGTACGTGGATCCATCCAATTAATGTTTTTAAAAACGTTTGTAAGGGTATTTTTTGATATAATGTATAGTTTAGCCAGAAATCGGATGGTTCATATTTGCCCATCTATGAATATTACTAAAGGCTGGGCAAAATCGAAGGACGGATAAACCCAGGTCGCAGAAAAATGTTTTGGTTGTAAAATTTGGGAGAGTGGTTTCGATTCCCCACAAATGAGCTTTTAAGGAAAACTGTAAATAAAATCAATATAGCAATGACCATATCCAATCTTCGATAGGAGAGGCACGCAAGATGAAAGAAATTACGTACTTTAATTGAATCTTTTAGAAAATGAACACAAAATTATTGAATTAGGTACACCAATTCAAAATTACGAAAGTAATGTCACTTAGGCTACATGTTAAAGAATAATAGGAAAATATTGATTTCGTCTAAGAGCTCTTAGATCAAGAACACCTATATTATCCAAACGAGCTGAAATTGAGAATTGAACAACTGTGAAAAACGAAGATAACAACTAACTTCAATCATTTAGTTATATTTTGGCTAAACGGTTCCTCTTAAGACAATAATAAAAATAACCGCTGGTGTTTGTCTCTACCCCTTGAAAAAAAAGTGATAGCCGTACAAGTTGAAAAACGTAATTTTATCAATTACAACGTGTACCTAACTGAAGATATCTAGTGTATTTAAGTTAGCAGGGTAGTATTGCATCACAGGTCGTTTGGTATTCATTAATTCTCTAAAATATTTGAAATACCTAATTGAAAATAATACTATGAACTTTTATTGTGATGGGTTTGGTATTGACAAGTAACATCAAAACTAAATACGAATCATAACCAACAAAGATGACAAGAAGCATTGGATTTTAATGATGAATGCATTTTTCAACTATGCAAAACTGTATAAATTTTCTATACATTGTCAATATCAAATGATTTTAAAGGTCATTATAAATGATATCTACCTACTACCAAGTCCCAATACAAGAAAATCTATTTAAAACTCCATGAATATATTATAGTCCAATGACGAGAAGCCTATAAATCTTACAATATTTAATTATGACCTATTTCTCGATTACGAATATAATTTAAGACCTCACTCAGCTGGAATTCAATTCAAAAGCATTTATTTGGTTTCAGATATTTTACAATTGTTTGTTATTATATATTTATTTGATTTCTTCTTGTCTGGTAATCCTTAACCTTAATTGATCTTGTTTCAGGTGATAACCAAGGCGTGAAGTTTCTACGAAAATTCAAGCAGCTTCTGAATCCGGCGCAAGTCTTCGATCTCATTTCGACAGGACCCAGGCTCGGACTCAGGCTGTTCCGCCACTTTGATCCATTCCGAATATTAGTTTGTAGCGGAGACGGATCTGTCGGCTGGGTCCTATCCGAAATTGATAAATTAGATATGCACGTAAGCGTCTCATCTTATGGCTTAATCTATCTTACAACTAAAATTTTAAGCTCCAAATATGACGTACATTTCATTTGAAATAGATAAATTAGTCACAAAATTCATGGTATTGCAGCTTTAAGCTCAAGAAGAAGAATATGTTGCATATTCATTACAATTAAAATCGACATTACCAATTAGGGACCTTCGAAAAAATATTTAATAATTTATTTGATTACATATTTGTGAAATAACTCATAGTTTATTGGAACACATATAAAATAAAAGGGATGTGTATTTTTAAAAAATTACAAAAATTTACCGTTCCTCCCTTGTCTCCAAAATAACTAAATTTAATATGTTGAAAAATACTAAATTTCCTAAGATCAGAATCCTGTCCATGCGAGTCCGATGTGCACATGAAACTAAATCACCCATACTTTCTTTGTATTTTTCAACCATCATATCAGTAGTAATTCTTCTAAATCGACCTGCTGCTTGATTCAACTTGTGTCGACTATTTTCATTTATATTTACTTTTGATAATTCGAACGGACGAATTCGATAATCGATCACTTTCATACATGATCGAAATATTCAAGTAGGTATCATTTTATTTTACTTGTTGTCTTGCAATATTATTTTTCATCGTTTCAATCGAATGCTAAAATCGCCAAGCAGAATATATATGGAAAATATATAACATTTTTAATCGAAATCAAATGTCCTGCAACAGCAGGAGCAATTCGCCGCAGGGTATGCCCATTTCCTTTTCAAGAAATTCTCAGTAAATCACATTTCTGACAGAATTCAAAGTGAACACGACAGACATCCCATCACATGCAGGATGTGCTTGCTGCTGGTGACTGTTCAATTTTGCTTTTGTTATAATTCATTTGTGAAGGTAACTTGTGCTTTTTAACATTCAAACTAGTAATTTCTACAATTGTAGAATGTCAGCGTTGTCAAAATGGTTAGATGAAATTCATATTTCTTTCATTTAGATATACCTATATAAACATCAAAACTGAAACGACAATCTCTCTTTTTCTGACAATGCCCTTTGAAAGCTTTGTAAGCACTATTTAAATGGAGCTAAGACATTGGTGTTCGCCATATAAAAGTAGATAGGTACTTGGACTTGGACTTGATTCAAGTTCTTGTATCATTTGGCATAGGTGTGCCATTTGCTTACATGTAATTGTAATATAGTTTTATCTGATGTTATTACTCAAATCACATGAGTGAATTTACAAAAGAATAATTTGCAAAAATCTGTAAAGAAACTAGGTACAAAATTCACAGTAAGCGAAGAAACATAGACTTTATAATATTCTGATGAAATTCCTGAAGATTTATTTGCCTGATTTGAGATTCTTCATATTTGCTTGTACTAGTTTATATCCAGCAAATGATAACCTATATATTAACACGTGCAGATAATCATTTGGAACCATTTTTAAGAATAATGCGGTCACAGAGGAATATGAGATTCGGCAGGGTTATTTTTATATGGTGGAAGAGTGCACCAAGCTAAAATTAATAAATAATATGTGTTACAAATATTCGTGCATTAAATTATAAAAAGGAGTCGTTTATATTTATCGATGTACAGGATCATGAAAATAATTGCTCGATTTTCAAGCACCGCATTATTATTATTTTTTATAAAGAAATTCAAAAAAAATCCGATCCAATAAGTGCAGGTATAAGAATATGATCTCTTTGACAGAAGAACCAGAATAGTGTTCAAATGTAAATTTAATGAACTAAGATCGAATTTCCACAACTGGGCAGTGCCTTTCAAATATATCTGGAACCGTTGGCGTAGATTGAATCAAAACAAAGAGAAATTAACCCCTGAAGAAGCCACCTTTATTAGGAAAACATTTGTTGGGTTCGACAAATAAAGTGTTGGTGTTATTGTGGTTATTTTTTCTTTATTTTGATTCGTTCAAATAAATAAATAAATCACAATGAAAACAAAAAATATATAACGAAGAAATAGTATTTATTTACTTTTGAATAAAAAAGTGGTTAGTTGCAATTTAGACTTGGTTCTGTATTTAAGATTTTCTATTAGGTTTTCCTTTAAACTATGAGTGAAGCCCTATATTCTTCTTCTTTCTGTTATTTATAATGATAACTTAATGACTAAAGGTTTAATTTTAATAGTAGGGGAAATAAAATTAAACACGTTCCGATATTGTTCATCTCAAACTAGCTGGGGTACCCAGCTTCGCTCTGGTTGTTGATATGATTGTGTGGTAGTTGGAATAAAAGAATAAACGTTAAAATATAAGACGTAAAAATTTGTAATTGAAAATATTTTTCAACTACAATACTTATATTTACAATACTTGTTTATAAACAACATTTTTCATTTTGTTATCCGTGGTATATATGTATGAATTTTTCGAATTTCGTACTCGAGAGCAAGCTACGTACGTGAGAAAAGCAGAAGTCTTTGAGATTGATGCCGCAATATTTTAAAGTTTGTCCTTGCGCTTTCTTAATTGTTAAACTATATGCTAATTTTATTACAAATAGCATTCTTTTAAATTTGAATGGCAGCTCAGTAGAGATCAGTGGTATTCTGGGGATAAATACTGTGTGTCTTTTGTCCTTTCCAGTCATAAGTTCGGCTTCGATGATGTTATTCGATAGCTGTTCCTTGTTCCATTGTTCAGATTTCTGAGTAGTATGATCGGAGATCCAATTTTCAGTGAGAGGTAGTGTAATGGCATTCCTGGTACTTGCAACAATTTAAACATTCTGCAGGAAATTTGACAGTTTCTTCAACGTTTATTTATATATTTTCTCTTGAATATTAAAGTTGATATCATCGACAATATTATTTTTAGTTGCTAAAATTGCCCTCTGATCTATCCACTACGGATTGATATAGTTATGAACAATGTTTGGATAAATTTTGGTCGATGAGTTCGTTTGCAGAGAAATCACTGTTGAGTTCAATGAGGCCGGTCGTCAGGTCAGTAGGATATGTGCCTTCGCCTATATGTAAAATTTGTTGAGCAAAATGTGCTGTTGTTTCGTCTTTTGATAGTTCAACTCTCATATGTTTTGTTAGTCGCAGTATTTGGATGTGTGTCCACTAGTGTCCAGAGATATGATTTTTAAGCATGCATTGATTTCGTCTACTGGTATTGACTTGGGGATAACTGGAAAAGTTTGTCGAAAATCTCCTGAGAGTATGAGTAGAGCTCCTCTCATCACTTCAGAGTTTCCTCGCATGTTCTGTCCATGGCTTCTAGTGATTATTTATGTGATATCGTGCATTAGTCCCAGAAGATAATTTTATCTTGTTTCAGAAGTTTACCTCGTCCAGATGCTCTTGAGATTTTAAATACCGGAAATTGTTCTTCGGCTATATTCAACGGTAGCTGTAGGGCGGAATGGGCAGTTCGTCCTCCTTCCATAAGTGTGGCGACAATGCAAGATGATGCCAGTGCAAGTGCGATGTATTGTTTAGCACGTATTTCTGTCAGCAATAGATTTATTAGAAACGTTTCTCCAGAGCCATCTGCTGCGACCAAGTAAATAATTCCGTCATTGTTGTTGTTGATCCGGTCCATGATAAGGTTGTATGTATTTTTTATTTGATTGTCATTGAAGAGTGGTTGGTTGTGAGCAATGTATTGAAATAGTTCGTTGATTTTGTAGCTTGTTGCATTTGTAATTTCGAAGTTTAGTACACTGGAAGCATATTGTCTTGGTGCCGGCATCCCAACTTGTATTAAGATCTGTTTTTCTTATCGCTAAACATTTATCATTGAATTCAATGGCCAGTTCTGGATTAGCTTGTCGGATTTGGTAAAGTATGTCTTTTAGACGTCCTAGCTTAATCTAGTTATTCACCAGAAATCAGAAATATACCTATATTATAATCATCTTGATTATATAGCAATTTGAATTTATATTCATGGATATCATGATATGAGTGATAGAGGATAATTTAGAATTAATATATACTATAATATTACTACGTTAAGTAGTTTTAACTTCGCTCGATGCGAGAGGTCGATTTTTTTTAAAATAACATTGTAAATCACGTTCCAGGTCGTTGATAAAAACAACTATTTCACTACTTTGCAAAACATCATGTTGATGCAATTATCAATGTAATATATTAAACACTGGAATGAGATCTTTCTTTAAACGTGATCTTTTTACATTCAGTGCATAAACTTATAGCATACTGCATACTTATACTAGAGATATAGCCTAATTAGCGATCCTAAAATTACCCTGATTTTAGAATAAAAAATTATATAACGGAAAAAACCAAATATGAATCTCTATCCTTTCTAGAAAAAATCGTTTAAATTACTGAATAAAAACTAACTACTTACATATTTTCTTTAGGATTCTATACCTGAAAAGATACAATAGAAACCCTTATGAGCCTTCCGGTATTCAGCCTCTAAATATCAGAAGAATTCAAACCTTTAAAAAATACTCGGTGGTTTAATTAAATGTCTAGGTTGAGATAAATATAGAATTTCTCAAATAAAGGCAGGTAAAAAAATTAATTAAGAAAATATATCATTTTGGCAAAAACAATAATTATAAAGGGTGTTTTAAACTCGATGGCCTATTAGACGTTTATGGAGATCTACAAGACATAAGAATTTCAAATTTTGCTTGTGGTCATGGTCAACTACGATCTACAGGTTGAAAATATTTTGAGCATTGCAGTGTTGTCACACCTACCCGTATCTGATATCAACTTCATTATTTCAAATGACATGCCCTATATTCTATTTTATTTTTTGATAGAATATCCAATTTAAAGGTTCTTTTGTTAATAATGTCCTATACCTATATCAAACCATTTTTAAGATAATAATTATTGAAGTGTTTTTTTCCTCGAAAACAGATAAATCTAAAAAGTTATTTGTAACTCTATTTGCAATGGTCTTTAAATCAAATTTGCAGAAATCTTATGAAAAAAGGGTAAGGTAACTAGAATTATGTATGAACTGCATTAATTTGATTACAGGGTGTTCAAAAACTACCTCTTCGGGAGTTGTTATGAAAAGTAACCAAAAGTCAATTTTCTCAAATACAACATACTGTATATTATTCAATTAATGAATAGAGTAGAATATTCCCGATCTTTTGATGTATCATAGTCCTATACCTATCTCTTATGATTCTTTAATTATTTGCATTTTTTAAATGATTTTATATTTGCTGACAAGTATGTACACGTAGCTTATATATTTTGAAAGTGTGCTTTGACTCATGACGGCATAGTTTAAGTAAATAAATAAATTGACATATTTAACAGATTCTTAGTTAGCGCCATAGACCTTATAATTCATGGACTGCTAATCCTCTATTCTTCCCAGCAAATCGTAGCGGCCCAACATACAAGGCTTTAGTGACGTGTTTCAGGCAAACCATTGTCGTAACAACGACGTATATGCATAGGGTCCACGCGTAGATACAGACTCTCGCGTAACTATCTTTGCAGTGAATTCATTCAAATAAGATATAATATTGGTTCATCTTGATTTATTGAAATAATACAAAAATAATATTATTTCATTAAAATATTTCAATTTACAAAACTAGTTGAATAAGTCTGTATACTTTTATAATTTCTTAAGATTGGAATTATTAGGATCGTAAATCGATAATAAATAATCATTTGGAATTATTAGGATTGTGAATCTATAATAATTGGGTCTCATAATAATCAAAGGGTGCTGCTTAAATATGTGAAACATTTTTTGACCCATTGATATGATACCATAGATGTTATAGTACCTACTACTACACTTCTGCCATCCAGCAGGCTTTAACCATTACGGTCGGTAATAAGTGGGATTGAGGATTCGGGTTATAAATAAATTTGTTGTGAAAATAGCATTTATTTTTTAAAAACATATAAAAGTTCAAAGTTCAAATAAGTACAGAAACATTGAGGTAGGTAAATAAAACAATTAAAATGCATACATGTGGCAAGAAATTCCCTGGAGCAGACTGTTGAGTATATGCCCACAAATCAGAAAAAAGTGAAGGTTGTCCAACATTTTTCACTACTGATCCTTACACATCGCACATAATATTGATTAAATCAATTATTTCAGCACCATTTTTAATGTTTAACCATAACGAGAGCACTAGCATTAGTACGGATATTTTCACAGATTATTTCGATGTCAACAAAAACAATATGAATATTATGACTTCTGACCAGAGAAGATTCTATATTGGTAGCAGGTGGCAGAGGACACTACCTCCAAATTGGTAGTCTGTGCTATATTTTTATTATTGTATGTTCTCTGTGCTTCTGACATCTGATATATCAGAGTCGTAACTGCCCGTAAAACATCGGATTTGCCTGAACTGTGTCATTCTAGCCTATCATGTTGGGCCCGGGATTTTCTGTCGATTAGCATTCCATGGATATAAGGTCTAAGGTTGCCGCTTCAAAATCACAGAAATTACGTTATAATGGAGAATAATTCGTATTCTTACGAAGATATTATGAATCTATTTCTCATACATGGCGAGTGCGATAAAATTTTGAATAGAAGGTATTTTCTCTGATATTGAAGCGGCAACTAAGAAACTATCTGTTAAATATGTCAATTTATTTATTTACTAAAACTATGCATGAGTCATATCACTGTTTCAAAATAAATAAGCTATGTGTACACACCTGTCAGCAAATATATCATACATCAAAAGTTCGGGAATATTTTACTCTATTCATTTCTCGAATAATATACAGTATGCTGTATTTAATAAAATTGAGTTTTGGTTACTTTTCATAACAACTCTCGAAGATGTAGTTTTTGTACACCCTGTATTAAACTGAATACAGTTACAGTTACCTTAACCTTTTTTCATAAGATTTCTGCAAATTTGATTCCAAGACCATTGCTAATAGATTTACAAATAATTATTATATTAAAAATGGTTTGATATAGGTATAGGACATTATTAAGAAAAGTACCTTCAAATTGGATATTCTATCAAAAAATAAAATAAAATATAGGGCATCTCATTTGAAATAATGAAGTTGATATCAGATACGGGTAGATGTGACAACACCGCAATGCTGAAAATATTTTCAACCTGTAGATCGTAGTTGACCATGAACACAAGCTAAATTTGAAATTCTTATGTCTTGTAGATCTCCATAAACGTCTAATAGGCCATCGAGTTTGAAACACCCTTTATTATCACAACTGACAAAACAGAATCATATAAAGGATAGAACATAACATTATAAAGCTTCATGAATGGAATGCTTGTTGATTCATTGGTTATTCAGAAAGCAAACATACAACAGAATTGTATACCTCCTCCTTTTTTGGACGTCAAAAATATAATTTCGTTGCGTCTTCAAAGAAGATAAGCATTTGGCACAGCGATAGAATGATCAACTCATAGATAAAGGATAATATGTACGAGGTCTACTCTCAATCCTAGGTTCAAATCCCTGCCTACCGTATTTTTTTCACCTTTAATATAGAAAAAAAATAAGTTCCTCTTGTATTATTATTTACTATGCTTTACCGTAATATGAATGTACGTAACGTTCAGAGGATGAGATCAATTAGTAATTTTTAATCAAACAAAGCAATACTTTTAACGAGAATAAATGTAAAGCAGTATTTGTGTAAAAAAAATTAAAACGTTTAGAAATGTTGTCAAATAAGTTTTTCAATGTCCTGAAACAAAACATAATTTTATACATTACGATTTTTCTTGCAGAAACAATGCCAAGTAGCAGTATTACCATTAGGCACGGGCAACGATTTGGCCCGCGTACTCGGCTGGGGTTCATCCTGTGATGATGACACGCATCTACCCCAACTACTCGAAAAATACGAGAAGGCCAGCACCAAAATGCTGGACAGATGGAGCATTATGGCCTTCGAACGCACAATCGCCATGCCCAAACTGTCATTGACACCAGGACTGCCCGATGGTCAATTGCACAGTCAAATAATACAGTACGAAGATTCGCTGGTTACGCACATACAAAACATTCTGCAATCCGATGAGACATCAGTCATACTCAATTCAGCCAAGAGGTTGTGTGAGACAGTCAAGGATTTTGCAACGCAGCTGGTGGAGAGTTCCCTTACGCAAGGTAAATATACTGGGTGGCCTATTAATAAAGGACGCCGCCTATATCTCAGGATCTGTTAATCGGACGACTCTGAGATTTTTTTTAAGGTAAATTGACCAAAATAAAAAGCTATAAAATATGTATAAGTTGCTAAGTGTACCACTAGAGGGCGTAACTCACACCGCGAATTAAAAAGCACTATTTTATTCAAAATTATCCCCAGTTAACCTATATTGAAAAATGTTTTGTAACCTACTGAAAATAAGACAACTCCTTGTATTGAAGTTTTTTTTCTATCTTGTCAAATAACAGGTGGGGAGAGGGGCAAATGTTGGTTTGAAAAAAACTGGACAACTTTTTTTGGTATGACCTATTTTGAATAACCTTGTTTCATTTTAAATCATTTTTTTGGGCGCTTCTACTGAAATAATAACATTCTGAGCTTGCTTATTTTCCGAGTCAATAGATGACAAAGTCGCAGATTCTTATGAATTTCTCGAAAATCTCAAATGCAATGGTATTTTTATTTTTCGATAGGAAGAGAGAGCGTGAAAAACTCCAGTTAGTGGTAACAACCTCAACTTGATACGATTGTTCTTTATAGACTTATTTGAACCTTAAATTTTACGTAACAAAATTAAAGAACACTCTGAGTATCAGCAATTTTTATTAAAGTTACCTATATTTTATATAACCTACTTTAACAATAACAAAAATTTTCCAATTACCTATGTCGCTCTAGATGGGGTAATTGAATGAGAATTAAACACAAATAACTGTAACAACAACATAATACTTTATTTATACAAGAAAAGTAGGACTCTCTTTGGCATCTATTTATATTTAAGAGAACCGAATTTAGAATAAATATTTTTTTACAAAAGATTGGACCGACGTTATTAGTTGGTGCACTGAAAAATACAAAATAATATTAATTCTATTGGTGCTGGTACTTTAGGAAGTTGACGCCAAAAGTTATCAATCTAACTGCAGCAGCAAAACTTCAAAAGTAACAGCACCAAAAGAATTAATATTTTTTAGTATTTTTCAGTGCACCAACTAATAAAGTCGGTCCATTTTTTGTAAAAAATATTTATTCTAAATTCGGTTCTCTTAAATATAAATAGATGCCAAAGTTTTTGTTACTGTAAAGAAAGATATATTTTTATTTTCGCTTCTTTTGTTTTGTTTCTGTCATGTCAAGACCTACCGAGAGTCCTACTATAATTTTCTTGTATAAAGTATTAGGTTGTTGTTACAGTTATTTGTGTTTAATTCTGATTTAATTACACTAAACTTCAATTACCCCATCTAGAGCGACATTGATAATGGAAAATTGTTGTTATTGTTAAAGTAGGTTATATAAAATATAGGTAACTTTAATAAAAATTGCTGATACTCAGAGTGTTCTCTAATTTTGTTACGTAAAAATGAAGGTTCAAATAAGTCTATAAGGAATGCTCTCTCTTCCTATTCATAAGAATCTGCGACTTCGTCATAAAGCGCCATCTACTGACTCGGAAAATAAGCAAACTGAAAATGTTATTATTTCAGTAGAAGCGCCCAAAAAAGTTATTTAAAATGAAACAAGGTTATTCAAAATACCTAGGTCATACCAAAAAAAGTTTTTTTCAAACCAACATTTGCCCCTCCCCCCACATATTATTTGACAAGACAGAGAAAAAACTTCAATACAGAAAAGTAGGTTCAGTAGGTTACAAAAAAATATTTTCAATATAGGTTAACTGGGGATAATTTTGAATAAAACAGTGTTTTTTAATTCCCGGTGTGAGTTACGGCCTCTAGCGGTAGACTTAGCAACTTATACATATTTTCCAGTTTTTCTTTTGGTCGATTTACTTTTAAAAATATTTTTCTCGGGGTCGTCCGATTAACGGATCCTGAGATATAGCCGGCGTCCTTTATTAATGGGCCACCCAGTACAGCTTTAATCAAAGCGCATTGACAGAATAGTAATCAATAAAATGAATCTAGTAGTCATTATTTTATCTATACCTAAGCATAATTCATTGATATTTCTATTGCAGGTGACGATGTTCTTGGAAAAAAGTGCGACGTTTTGCAGCAGAAGCTGGAATTGCTTCTGAAAACGCTGACTAGTGAACAAATTGATGCGCAGACGGTTCATCTGCCTGACGACGATAGTAGCCATGGTGGTAAGCCGGATGATACAGACAGTGAAATGTCATTCGATAAAACAAAGTCGGAGAAAGTGGAAAAAGATCTGAGTAATTTCAATTTCCGAAAGCACAGAAGAACATCAAGGTGAGTTAACTCGCTTCTATTTCAGATTCTAAAATTGATCGCAGGAGTTTTGATGCTAGTTTATTACACATTGCACGAGAGCAGAAACAAAATCAAAAGCAAATACAGAACTCGTATGGCTCAGAAGCTCATATATTAAAATATCAGTATATATATGGCTTTCTGTGCTTCAGAATATATAAGGTTGGATTAAACTAAACGTGAAAGTATGTTATATGACGTCATCGGTATTTTTCTGAATGGGGAACCCTGTATATTTCTGCATTTTCAGATAATGAGTGTCAACAATTTGAATTAACTAGGGTTTGGTGGCTGTCAGTCTTGTTCTTTTCACTTTCTTACCGCTGCCTTTATTAGTAGTACCTAGTAAAGAGAACGTACCCATTGTATAGAGTAAAATGTTTGTTGTCCAGTTTTCAAGGATGTTTAGGTTTCAGAGGTCCCTGACTCCGAGAAACATATTATTAGACATTGGTCTGTCTATGACATTCTGCTGTAAACTCTTACTCGCCTACTATAACGTGTATTCCTGAAGAAAAAAAAATAGGGTACAATTTATTCTTAAATGAACTGTAAATTTTCAAAACTTTTTAACGTTTGTCTCGCTAAACGGTTCCTCCTACGTCAAAATTTAATATGACCATTGTTGTTTGTCTATATACGCTGAAAAATGAATGGTCAGTATGGTCACACGACCTGATCAGACCATCTTTATATTCGATGGAATTCGTTTGAGCGGTAGGAAAGTTGTGTGAGTGGACATTTCAGGTCTTTTTAATAATTACTCCTTCAATTTTGTTGTTTAGACTAATGTTTAAAAATGTTAAGTTAGGTTCACGTTCACACCAAACCTTATATAATTCCAATAATTGTTAAGAAAGTGACTATCAACGTGAATCATTTGAAAAAACACCGCTGACTTTATAGGATCTCAAAAATTAACGCAGCTGTTAAAACTCAAAGTTCACCATCGAAAAGAATTAAAGTTCGACAAATACTTCTGTTAAGGTATTTTAATGACCGACGAACCCCGAATGGAGGAGGTATACCATTCGACTGTCTGCTTTCGTTGTTCGTTCGCGCATTTTATATAATAATCGTACTCTCATTTTGATGATTTTTGATTCATTTGAAAGAGGAGGCTTGAGAAATCGTTCCATATTCATAAAAACACAAATCCGAAATCTCCTTCCCTCCGAAAACCGTCCCCGAAGGTGGTGGATGGGGCAAATTTTCTCGAAAATCTGAGGTGGTATAATTAAAGATACGACAACATCCGGAAACGTTTAAATTGAAATTTTTTTCAAAAGAGTTACAGTTTTTGAATTAGAGGCATGTTAAATTCTCAAATATGTGTATTTATGCTATGTGGAGAGCACGATTTCTTTCGAAAATTGAAAATCTGTGGGTACTACATGAAAGACATGATAATTTGCAGCAACATTTATAATGAACATTTTTTTCTTAGACTTGCGGTTTTCGAGTTACAACTGTAGTAAAATGATCACATCTAAAATACTTATGCGTATTTCCGCAGCGATATTTTGAGATCTCAATAATAACAATGAAGAGATTGATTATAAAAAATTGAGCAAAATAAAACAAAAATGTGAAAGAATCATTCAAATATTTTTAAAATTGAAAAAGTTATGGTACTTTGAAGTTGCGCTTGCAAAAATATTTTTTACAAAAAATTGGACCGACGTTATTAGTTGGTGCACTGAAAAGTATAAAATAATATTAATTCTATTGGTGCTGTTACTTTTGAAGTTGTGCAGTTGCAGGTAGATTGATAACTTTTGGCACCAACTTCACAAGTACCAGCACCAATAGAGTTAATATTATTTTTGACCGACGAACCCCGAACGGAGGAGGTATACAATTCGACTGTCTGCTTTATTTTTTTTTTGGTTCGTGCGCGCCTTTTATATAGTAGACGATCTCCTATTTTGATGATTTTGGATTCATTTGAAAGAAGGGGATTGAGAAATGGTCCCATATTCATAAAAATGCAAATCCGAAATCTCCTTCCCTCCGAAAACCGCCCCCGAAGGGGTGGTGGGGGCGAATTTTCTCGAAAATCGAAAATCTGAGTTGGTATAATTAAAGATAGGACAATATCCCGAAACGTTTAAATTGAACATTTTTTCAAAAGTGTTACGGTTTTCGAGATAGACGCATGTTAAATATGTATTTTTGCTATGTGGAGAGTACAATTTCTTTCGAAAATTGAAAATTTTTCGATACTACATGAAAGATATAATTATTTGTAGCAACATTTATAATGAACATTTTTTCCTTAGAATTACGGTTTTCGAGTTAAATCGGTGTTAAATGGTAACAACTAAAATATTCAAGCGTATTTCCGCCGCGATGTTCTGAGATCTCAATAATAACCACTACAAGCAAGGAATATACGTGGGTAATAGGATAAGTATTATCTTCATTGATATGGTATAGTGAACGTTCAACGATTTTCGGGACTAATGTTACACTCAAAAGTGCGAAATAAATATTTTTTACAAAAAATTGGACCGACGTTATAGTTGATGCACTGAAAAGTATAAAATAATATTACTTCTATTGGTGATGGTACTTGTGAAGTTGGTGCCAAAAGCTATCAATCTAACTGCAACTGCACAACTTCAAAAGTACCATCACCAATAGAAGTAATATTATTTTATACTTTTCAGTGCATCAACTATAACGTCGGTCCAATTTTTTGTAAAAAATATTTTATACTTTTCAGTGCACCAACTAATAACGTCGTTCCAATTTTTTGTAAAAAATATTTATTTTACACTTTTGAGTGTAACATTAGTCACGAAAATCGTTGAACGTTCACTAATAGCAATGAAGATAGTACTTATCCTATTACCCACGTATATTCCTTGCTTGTAGTTGTTATTATTGAGATCTCGAAACATCACTGCGGAAATACGCTTGAATATTTTAGTTGTTACCATTTTAACACCGATTTTATTCGAAAACCGTAACTCTAAGGGAAAAATGTTCATTATAAATGTTGCTACAAATAATTATGTCCTTCATGTACTGCCCACAGATTTTCAATTTTCGACAGAAATCGCCCTCTCCACATTGCACATTTGAGAATTTAACATGCGTCTATCTCGCAAACCGTTACTGTTTTGAAAAAATGTTCAATTTAAACGTTTCCGGATATTGTCCTATCTTTAATTATACCACCTCAGATTTTCAATTTTCGAGAAAATTTGCCCCCTCCACCCCCTTCGGGGCGGTTTTCGGAGGGAAGGAGATGTCGGATTCCCGTTTTTATGAATATGGGACCATTTCTCAAGACTCCTCTTTCAAATGAATCAAAAATCATCAAAATCAAAAAAAAGCACACAGTCGAATTGTATACCTCCTCCGTTTGGGGTTCGTCGGTCAAAAATAGTTCGATGCGCTCTATCGTGTGACGTCATTTGACCTAAAAGATGCGGCGCGTATTCGCCGAGTACGTACATATTTATTAATTGTGTAGTCACTTGTGCCGTTCTAGACGTATTTTGTTTATTACACAATGGCTAAATTTAAAAAAAAATCAACAAATATTGTGTTGCGCCCATGTGTCAAAGCAGGACAGTTGAAAATCCCAATATTTTTCTTTCTTCTACCATATAATATAATAACAACCATTCCTTCGTTTTCATCACAAACCAACTGCAATGATAAGGCTTACTTTTTAACGTTATGTTCAGGTGAAATTCTGTATTTAAATGTGCTTTTAGAGCCCTCACGTTTCACTTGAACGTATCCAATAGCTTCCTCCTTAAAAAAATATCCATACATTTGTTTGGTGCGTACACGGCGGGCAATAGACGAAGGTATTGTAAACATGACGATATGTTTATGAAACGTTATTTGCACAGTGCGTTCATAAAATATGGAAACGCCTAAGTATCTTCTGAAATATTGACATATGGAAAATAAGCTCTGACAGGTCGATGTTTGATTCAGATTTTCTATTTAGTTATGTAAACAGCATTATTTCATCCCCCAACTTTCCAAATTATGACGTCATCATCAATTTTTTTAAATAGGAAATTCATAATCATGAACGAAAATATTCATTACAAAAAATTGGACCGACTTTATCAGTTGTTGCACTGACTAATACAAAATAATATTAATTCTATTGGTGCTGGTTCTTTTGGAGTTGGTGCATTCAAACTACAACGGCACAACTTCCAAATTACCACCACCAATAGAATTAATATTATTTTGTATTTGTCAGTGCAACAACTGATAAAGTCGGCCCAATTTTTTGTAATAAATATTTATTTCACATTTTTGAGTGCAACATTAGTCATGAAAATTGTTGAACGTTCTCTAATACCCAAAAAGTTATAGAAAGGTTTATCTTGTACTTGTTATTTATTATTCAGAGATCTCAAAACATCGCGCCGCAAATTTACATATTTCAGACTTTACTGCTGGAACTCGAAAACCGTAACTCAATTTAAATGTTGTTACATATAATCTTTTCTTCAATTAGGCCGTGTAATATTTGCGATTTTTCGGAAAAAATTGATCTTTCACATAGCGGAAATGCGCATATCACATATTTCAGACTTTACCATTGCGAAACTCGGAAACCGCAACTCTTTTGAAAAAATGTTCAATTTAAACGTTTCCGGATATGGTCCACTTTCTAGTTTTCAAATCTCGAATTTTCGATTTTCGGAAAAATTTACCCCTTCCACATAGCTGAAACACTTATTTCAGACTGTAGAGCGGAAACGTATGATAATTTTTTCAAATGTCCAATTTGAACGTTTCCGGATATAGAATTTTCATTAATTTTGTCGTCTCGGATTTTCAATTTTCGATAAAAATTGCCCCCTCCATCCCCTTTGGGAGCGGTTTTTGGAGGGAAAGAGCTTTTGGATTTGATTATTCTCAATAGGGGACTATTCCTCAACTCTCAAAAATAGTCTAAATCGCGCGAACAGCCATAAAAAAATAAAAGAAGCAATCTTACAACCGAATTGTATACCTTCTCCTTTTTTTGATGTCGGTCAAAAAACTGTCAATTTTCTGAGTTCAAAAATAACACACACATGGGTATTAACATGAAGAAATATGAAATACAGGGTGATAAAAAATTAATATTGTTATTCAGATTCATTTATTCATTCAACACTAAAAACATCTTTGAATAACAAAATATTCCAACAAAAATCTATGAAACAATTAATGAATCACAACAAATGTTCAAATTGTGCCCCTTGAGTAACTTGACAGTAACGCAATGCAATGCGAACAACGAATTCCTGACTTACATTTGTCAACATTTCTGCTGTAATTTGTTCCGCTCGAATTATTTCCTCAAGTACCTCTTCCCGTCTTCCTGTCCAGCGATTGGGAAAACATTCAGAAATTCTCTTACGAACTGAGCATAATAAGGACTCCATCTTGTTGTACCTAAATATTGGTGACTATGTCACCAAACTCATGGATACTTGGATATGTTACTGTCAAAAATGGAAGTAAATAGTTTGCAGAAGTGAAATTTCCCTAAAAAAATATGGTCCTACTATAGTATTTTTTATAATCCCTGCCCAAACCTTTATTTTTTGTGGATACTGGGTATGGACTTCCATCATCCAGTTGGGGTTTTCAGTTGCACAATATCTATAATTTTGTTTGGTCACTGAACCTTTTAAGCAAATAGTTGCTTCATCGGAGAATAGCACATCATATTCAAAGCCATTATTTTCGTTAAATATTCTCTGAATTGTGTCAGAAAACTCTAGCAGTCTGTTTATCAAGAAAATATAATCCTATAATAATAATAAATATCTGGGCGACCGAGCTTTGCTCGGGTAATACAGGATTTAGAGTGAGTCTATAAGGAAATTTAATCTTAGTTCAAATATGTGCATACCTATTTCTAGTTAAAATGTATTGCGATCGGAAGATCGCTAAATATTGATTTTATCGTTCACATAGCTCATAATTTACAGATATCTAAATAAATATGAATGTGAAACATACTAGAACTCAGTTGTATCACCAATCATCTGATCGACCCCCAAACTCCGTACGTAGTATGGACCTCAAGGGTCACATCCATTAAAAATGCAAGTAACGCCAATCAATTTCTCGGCTCCTAAAACCCCTTTGTGCAAATTTTTATCCAAATCTGCGAATCATTCAAGAAAAAGTTTATGGACCCCGAAGGTGACACCCTCGCGTTTTGTCAGGAAAGCCACTTAGATAATGTTCAAAAGTAGAACATTATCTATGTACCAAATTTGATTAAAATCGTTGGAGCCGTTTCCGAGTTTTTTTTATGTTTATATACAAGAATTGCTCATATTAAAGTATTAAATTAAATATGTACATTTTTTTTTCTTGAAAATTTAAATTATTAAATTATCAGAAACTTATATTACACCTTTAATTTACAAAAAATGGGTTTTGTTAAAAAAATCTAAGTTGATCTGGATACGAACCGAGGATCTTCAGATGATCAGGCGTGAGCTTAACCAATGAGCTACTACTTAATTGCTGAAAACGATTTTTTTATGTGAATGTGAATACAACCAATCGATTCAATACACTCTAAAACCCATACATATGAATTTTCATGGAAATCGGTAGACCAGATTCCGAGATAAAATTTGCATATATGTATTATATAATATCTGGGCGACCGAGCTTTGCTCGGATAACACAGGATTTAGAGTGGGTCTATAAGAGTTACTAAGTTTGTTTAATCTTAGTTCAAAGATATATCTAGCTAAAATGTATTGCGACTGATAGATCGGTAAATATTGCTCTATCGTTCACATAGCTCATAATCTACAGATTTCAAGATAAATATAAATGTGAAACACACCAGAACTCAGCTGTATCATCAATCGCCTTCCCGACTCCCAATCCCATACTGAAATTTATATCGCAACCTGCTGAGTCATTCCCGAAATAGCTAGTATGGGCCTTAAGGGTCGCAATATATTAGATATGTACAAATTTTTATTGAAAATTTTAGATTAAATTATTAGAAAATCGTATCAACATCTTTCATTTAAAAAAATGGGTTTTGTTAAAAAAAACTTAAAGGTAATCAGAATTCGAACCGAGGAACTCTCGATTAATACCGCAAAGCTTAACCATAGGACTATTTCTCCTATGATATTATCGGGTTCATATTGATATCTGAAATATAATCTGTAAAACTCCTAAAATGGGAATATTAATTGCTGAAAACGATTTTTCTTGTGAATGTGAATACAAAAATCGATTCAATACAGTCTAAAACCCATACATATGCATTTTCATCGAAATCGGTAGACCAGATTCCGAAATAAGATTTGCATATAGGTATATATATATATATATATATATATATATATATATATATATATATATATATATATATATATATATAATATATACAAGCATTGCTCGTTTAAAATAATCAGATATTAATATGCAGTGGTAACTAAGAAGTTATTAGTTGTTGCTAAGGACTCTCCGATTCAAACGCATACTTGTTCTTATGCACTAATAGTGTGTATAAAACTGAAAGCAGCAATTAAAAATATATAATTTTTTTATTACCCTGTATTTAGTATTTCCTTACGTTACCCATGTGTTTGGTATTTTTGAACTCAGAAGAATGCCAGTTTCCATTTATGATATAAAAATTATGATATTCTTATTTAAAAAAAATATATAATGATGACGTCATAATTTGGAAGGTGGAGGGGATAAAATGATGCTGTTTGCATTAAAAGGTAGAAGAAAATCAAAATAAAAAATCGACCTGTCAGAGCTTTTTCTCTATGTTAATATTTTAAAAGATATTGAAGCGCTTCCATACTTTATGAACGCACTGTATAGAAATCACACTTGTAAGTTAGTCCATGTGGCTGATGAAATTAACTTAAAAGTATATGCTTACTTAAAAAGTTTAACTCCTCTTATTTCAGTACTAACAAAACACGGACGAAGAAAAAAGTCCTTCACTGTGTAAATATCAATATTAGGCAAATTATCACTTTGTCCAGCACCAATAGAATTAATATTATTTTGTATTTTTCAGTGCACCAACTAATAACGTCGGTCTAATTTTTTTGTAAAAAATATTTATATAGTATAACCACAGCTTATTCATTACTAAGCTGTGGTATAACGTATAAACTGACCAAGAATCAAGTGTTTTTACACAATTTCCCAAACCTTCATATTATGTTACTGTGAAAGTCCAAAGCGCAGTTTATCTCTCTAAAATCACCAAGCTACATAGCTGTAAAATGTCCTTTATGTATTTTATAAACCGTGGTGTAGAATAATTGCAATTGTTCTGCTATCGAATCCACACTACTTGTTCCTAATATTGGACATCGCTTAGCATTGGCCTTTCTGGTCTCTGTACGATTCCATTCGACAGAGCCCTGCTTTTAAACCCATTTTGGTTGAAATCTTCGTATTCCTATAATATAATTTCTACCGCATTAGTAATAAAATTCTACTGAAATCAATATCCTTTGTAGATCCATGTTATGGAAGTTCAGAATTTAACGTGAGTTTTATTTTGAGAAAAATATTTCTTAATAGATGCAATAGATTCCAATTATTGAAGCAACTGGATTCTTGTATATCTTTACTTAATGATGGACCCATGTACCATTGAAAATACATATAAATAAAATTGATTCCAATATACTGTGAATTTTGTCGAAGATGCATAAGATCTAACTTCTAAATTCATTTTTGCACGCTCTTTCAAGGAAATCACCGAGATTCTCTAAATAGAATCCAATGAATAACTCTTTGCCCAAAAATGATATAGAAACATTCCTTATTTCCATAGACCATAGGTACATAAGATTACTTCATTAAATATAATCTGGTTTTATTTTCATTATTACAGGTTCATGGAAAGAGAGAAGGACGCATTAATCAACAGAGCCAACAGCTTGAAACGTGCAATACGAAGTCTTGTAGAACATACAGAACAAGTAGTAGATGAGCAAAATAGACAATCAACTTCAGCAATACCCACAGTTAAGATATCTTTAAGCAGCGATCTTGATAAGAATAATACAGTCAAGATGGATTCTCTAAAGGTAATTACGAAATGATTCTCAAGATACACAAATTTACAGATATCAACATTCTATCGCCAGGTGATGCCTATCATCGAATCGGGTAGCAGTAGTGAACGAGTAAGTGCCTGTCCATCCCCGACAAGTTCGATATTCACTACGACGCTGGTCAACATCTCTCCCATGCCAGACATTAGGCGAGACTCCACAGCCTACTATGAGGGTGAGGAAGCCGAACATCTCACCCTGCCTGTACCAGCCGATTTTGCGGACAGTAGGCGAGCCAGCCAGATACAGCAAACGCAGTTACAACAGAGGTAAGTGGAGAGACTCTTTTAATTATATCCATTTCAAAAAAAACATATGTCTGAAGCTAGCACCACCAGTGGAAAAGATGAAAAGTTTTGATGGATCACGTAAGCTAGCACCTCATTCTTAACACTGGTATCTGATATATAGGTAGCTCTCAAAGTTTTATGTTCTACATTTTCGATATTTTCTTCTCATAAATTTTGTAACAATGTACTTCTGATTTATCAGTTTTAAACAACTATGCACAATTTATATTTACTATTTTCGATATTTACAACAGAGCGTTATTTATATCTGTTGTGGTTCTCTTCTGGTCACCCTACTACGAACTCCACAGTATTCACCGTACTTACCTCACTCGACTGTCCCGGCTGCACCGGGCTGACTCGACTGCACCGAGCGACTGCCCTGGACTGACTGACTCCTGACTTCGTAGCAAATCCTCTCCAATATATGGGCAAGTCCCTCCTTCTCGAATCGTCAAAAGAGACATCTTCCAACGCCACACGTACATTCTATCACTAGCGCGAACTTACAAGATGCTTCGGGATATCATCTTGACCCTGGCATGCATCGCTGACCAATAGCAGCTTGTCCTACACTCACACCACCCAGGCCCCGCCATCGTCTGTACTCGCCAAGGTGCTCCACCGAATTGCACACGACTACCTACAATCCGAACGGCGCCGATACTACATCCCAAGTTCGTTACAATATGATTAAAAGATTTGATGTAACTCGATGATGATGCGTTAACGTCATCACTTCTGCAAACAACTTATCTTTCTAGATTAAATAGCACCTCATTTTTGGGTTTAGCATAAAATTAGCACGTTAATAGTCCTTCATTACGGTATATTTGGTAATCAAATTATCCACCTGGCGGAGCAAGCTTCACATCCAAAAATTCAAAGAACACTCAAAAATAAAATCTTTGATCATTCGAATAATAGATTAGAATAGAATAGAAAATAGAAAGTTTTAATATGTATATGCTATATTTTATTCTTGACTGATTCCAAGAGTATTGTCACAAAGAAATTAGATACATTGTTCCATTGCATTTCCGGTTGACAATAATTTACAAAGAGTATCTATTACATTACACGATGCAAGCGAGCCATAAGATATTCTTGGTATCAACGTAATCATTTGCACCTTTATTTTGACTTCAAATTCTTTAGGGCTATTATATTAGCCAAGATTCTTTTAAGAAGCAAATGTGGACGCAAATGCCGCTTCAGGTCAACAATATTCTTTATTCTAAAAGACTGAAGCACAAGTTCCATCTTCATGTTTCTTCAGTATATTTTAATCTACAAAAATCTATCATTACTCTTAAAACAGGGATTAAGACTTTAGTTCATTATTATAACATATTCACTACATAATTGTAAAATTTCAACTTGTGTTACATAAAGTAAACAAAATTATTTGAAAACGTCTTTTTCGTAAATAATAATATAAAATATACCTATGCATTTTCAATTCTAGGTTTTTTTAGTTTTTTTGTCATTGTATTTATTTTTTTATATTTATAATTTTTATGTTTTCACTCACAAAAAACATAGCTTCGATAAACATGAAATATGTACATAGAATCTATATTGGAATCATTAATGTTTATTATTTTCTCTCAATAATCGTTTGTGGTTGAGATTCTAAGCCACAGATCTTATTTCAATTTATAGTTCCTATAGGGTATAGGTACCTTATATTAAAAATAGTTTATCAAAATATGTTTCTGGATTCTATTTTATATTCGACGCGTATCTTCTCCCTGAAAACCCTAATAGTAAGAGACACGGACGTGCGTGTTTAGTACCCCAATCAATTTATCCGTAAAGTTCTTTTCACAATAAATAGTTGACCATATTTTTTTACCTGGGACGTTTTGCCAGAGGTCGGCCATAAACATGCAATAAACTGTCGGTTGGGGCCGGATCATAATATTATTTATACCCAATAATACTTAAATATTTCTACGAAATAATTAACATTTATTTATGTCATTAAATGTATTATATAAACATACAATATGTGTAAGATCACTTGTTTCCTAAATACCACAATAATTTTAATTTTAATTAAATTACCTACCTGTATTATACAGGCTGATTTTTTTAACTTGCCCATTAGAAGATTTCCACATAGAAAGCGAGATAGAAATATGAAAATTTGAACCTGGCTATAATGAACGTTGTCCAATTTAGTGAAAATATTTAAAAAATGGTGGCACTTCCGGTTACACCGGAAATTATACTAACTTTGTTTTTTCAAATGGAACTCCCTGTTTTTATTAAATATTTGAATTCCCCACATTTAATTAAGTATGAAAATCCCCAGTTGTTATAACTTATCTGTCATAGTTTTTGACGTATGTCATTTTTTCTGAAAAAAGTTCTCATGAAAAGCAAAATTATTTTAATGATCGGTAGCCCGAAGTTGGAGTTTTCTTCAATATGTCCATCATTCTAAAAATTGTCTTGTTTAACACTCGTAAAAAATATTAAAGACGTTAATGACAAAAGTTAAAAAACTCTACTTTTCTTAATAACACATACCTATTTTTCTATCGTCATTATGTAGAAAATTTAATCTTAGGGGAATGTTTATAACACTCCCTTATGTTTTTTCAAATAATAAAAAAATATTCGAAATTTTCTAAAATTTTCTATCGCGAATGTCTTTTTTACGAATGACTAAGTGACCTTTGACGTAAAACAATCGCTGTTATTGATACCACGTTTTGCAACTACTATCAAAATTCTTTATATAAATATTCATTTTGATCAATTATCGAAAAATTGAGAAAGGTTCGATAAATACCTACAAATCTTTTATTTGTGAAACTAGCTTAGAGTAAGAACTCTAAAAACAAACTACAAAAACAAAAATACAAGATATGTGTCCACCGTTCTGGTTTAAGCATTCAACAATACGTTCCTGAACAGCATAATTTGTGGCTCTTCTTATTTCATTTGGATCAAGTGTGGTCATAGCTTTCGATATTCTATTTGTTATATCTTGTAGGGATCTAGGTTCTGTTTTGTACACCTCTTCCTTGACGTTCCCACACAAATAGAAATCAAGTGGTGTAAAATCCGGCGAACGTGGCGGCCAAAGTCGCGGACAACTATTTCCCCACCACCATCTTGAAACAAATATGTAAGTTTTCTATCCACGGCTACTGTAGAATGTGCAGGTGTGCCGTCCATTTGGTAGCACGTATGAATCATCTCTTGAAGAGGTAAATCATCTAGGAAATTTTCCACAAAATTGCTTATAATTTCCACATAACGTTCCCCATTTAAATTTTCTTGGTACATGTACCATGCCACACGATCGTCTAACAACAAACAGAAAACGTTTACTGAAAAATGCAAAACGCAATCCGTCGTGGATAATCTGTAGCCCGGAGTTTTTGTAACTTTATGAAGGAATATGGGTGAAATTTATGAAAAGACAGGATCTTCTGAATTGAAAAATAACTCAAACCCAAATCACTGACAGCCGCTCTTATTGACGGCAAAATATCCCAAAACATTTACTTCGTTTCCTTCATCTCCGGTTACCACTTTGATCCTGTTTCTGGGTTGATTTATTGTTCCAGTAAGAGTAAATTTCTGGCGTAGGCATGAAAATTTCGTCCTAATCATTGGAGGTAACTCAGGATATTTGGCATTAAATTCACGACAGGTTCTTTCAACTATTCTATCACAAGTTCCGTAAATAATAAACTGATCAAAAATGACATCGTTTGGATACTGATTCATTTGGATTTTTGAAATAGATCTTTTGTACTTCAACTGCTGTCAGTGCCAGCGATTGTTGTTTTACGTCCAAGGTCACTTAGTCATTCGTGAGAAAGTTATTCACATTAGAAAATTTTAAAAATCTCGAATATCTTTTTTATTATTTGAAAAAAACATAAGAGAGAGTAATAAACATTCCCCTAAAATTCAATTTTCTACCTAATGACGATAGAAAAATAGGTATGTGCTATTAAGAAAAGTTGGGTATCTTAGCTTTTGTCATTAACGTCTTTAATTTTTTTTTTTTTTTTCGAGTGTTAAGACAATTTTCAGAATGATGGACATACTGAAGGAAACTCCAACTTCGGGCTACCGATTAAAAAAAATTTAGCTTTTCCGGTGGACAATAAGAGAGATATGAATTTTTAAACAGACATCTGTCATGAGAATTTTTTTAAGTAAAAATGACATACGTCAAAAACTATGACAGATAAGTCATAACAACTGGGGCTTTTTATACTCAATTAAATGTGGGGAATTCAAATATGTAATAAAAAACAAAGTTAGTATAATTTTCGGTGTAACCGGATGTGCCACCATTTTGTAAATATTTTCATTAAATTGGACAATGTTGATTATAGCCGGGTTCAAATTTTCATATTTCTATCTTGATCTCTAATTGGAAATCATCTAATGGGAAAGTTAAAAAATCAGCCTGTAAATCGAATTAAATATATAAAGCCCGATCCTGTAGTGTATTTGCTTGTAGATTGTGTACATAATGGGAACACAACCGGTAGTTTTATTGCAGTCACAACGACAATACCATTTATTGTAAAAAGAACTATACCTAGTATTGTAGATACTGTTATTAACTTAGAGCTATTAGCATTAGGTAATATGTCTAACCATTCAACCGCAATCCTGCCTGAGCAAATAATATCTGAAGTGCATTAAAAAAATAGAAACAAATTCAAAAATCAACTCAATAATCACAAATTTACAAATATAAGCACATGCCACTGAACGGCAAGCGTAATTTTATGTAAATGATATACGACACACGTATCGACTGCATTCGTTCCAACACACATTCCGAAACCGTTCTCTAACAGTTTGCTAGTCGCCCCCAATGCGCATGTCTATCATATAATCGCCCATCTGACGAATTTTGACAGTTGTTAGAACAGCTGATAAATAACTGGACGAGGATTTGACATATGAATTAACCGTAAATGTAATACATCTCTCCTCTGCCTCCCTGTGAAGGTGTTTCCGATATACCTGCGTGCTCACCCTTTGTCTATTAGTCTTTGGTCTACTTAGAGATAGGATTCTCTGTTGGTATATACCTTCGTCTACGTATTTTTTACCTGATTGACCTAATTTTGATGTTTTATTCTCCGTTCGATGAGGAGCAAGTCCTCATCATCACTCTCCAACGACTCATCTTTTCCAAAACTAAGTGAAAGTATAAAAAAATAACAAAACAAAATATCACCGATTATTACACTACCACAATAGATAATAAAAATGTTCTCTGGAAATAAATAAAGTAACCAAACGTAACCTTTATAATCTGTGATTGATAAAACAAGCAACAAGCACGACAACGACAATCAACAAGCCAACTATACCACTGCGCATGCGCCAAATTGATAATCAGTTTAAAATCCGCAAACCGTTCTGAAACGTGTATAAACTGTTTCTGATAGGTGTTAGAACGGAGCCAATGAAAGACGCTATCTTTGACACATTGACATGCGCATTACATATTGGTATATTAGGCAAGAAATATACTAGAATTTTAAATTTAATGCCTAATGCAAAGCACGCACTTTGCAGGGTCACAAAACAAAGGCGCATATCCAACACGTTGCATTGGCCTCTACCTTATTATATATTTTTATTAGAAATCAACATGGTATTATTTGCTCAGACAACATCGCCGTTTCATTGTTGGACATATTTATGTTATAATTTTAAAACAGTAGGGACATCTACTAAAAATGCCTCCGGCCCCCACACTATAAGGAACGCAATTTCCAATATTCCATATGAAAATATGCAGTCACTCCAAAATATGTATAAGTAATATAGAAATTTAGTAGTTTTTTATAGTCTTAGTAAACATGTGTTTTTTATTTACCTGAATATTTTTAAATTTGATTTTTTTAATCTTTCTTCAATGAAAAACTAAGCTCAATGATGAATTTGACAGAACCGCCCCCGTATCATGTAAAATTTAGCAATTAGTTACAATCGCGTTGTTGTCTCAGTGTTGCCACAGTCTAGTATGCGCCTTCTATAAAATATTGGATATAAAAGAGAGAACATCAATTTCATTCGGAAAATGTTAAAAGTAATTTATTATACACAAATACATGCAATCAACCTCACTTTGATAAAATTTAGTCGAGTATCAGTTAAGGCTCAATACTGACAGAGCGACAACGCTACAACACTATACCAAATCGACATTTATCAAAGTGAGGTTGATTGCATGTTCTCAATGAAATTGCTATTCTCTCTTTTATATCCAATATTTTATAGACAGCACATACTAGACTGTGGCAACACTGAGACAATAACGCGATCGCAAATAGTTGCTAAATTTTACATGATATGGGGACCGGTTTGCGTTCTCCAATAATTTTGATCTAGACCTGAGACCTTGCCCTAACAAAACTTCCGTCACGACAAGGTTTCAGCTCGTCTATTAATATTCAGGAGATTGGACTCTTCGATCTGGAAAAATCAGCTTTTCTCAGAATTGGCACCATACATTGGATACATCTTTTCCATCCAATAATTTTGAATTTGAGGAAATAACCGAATAATAGAATATTTGTAACGATACATTATTTATTGAGATTAATTATTCGTTTATTTATTTGATATAAATATATCTCCTATTTCGATTAAACAGTATCGTTATTCAGTTACATTACCACATAAATGATATTATTCATAAATGCATATAATTCATCATAACGTAAATGATATGTATGGAATTTATCAAAACAAATTTGGTTATTTATTATTTATTTATAATGCAAATAAATTGAGAGATGTGTTCAGCATTTATAGAATTTGAACCAGCAAATTAGCTTGTAATCTAACAGACTACTGTTCTTGTAAGAACTTTTTAATAACTCAGTTATGTTTTAATGTACGGTTGTCATTTTTGTAATATACTAATTACTTCAAATCAATAATAATAGCCTTTTGATAAACTCAATTGTGTTTAATTTACGATTGTCAATATTTACAATATACTAATTACTCCAAATCAACAACAATCCATGGCAATGGCTGTAAGTCACCGAAACAGAAGTTTTTGCAAAAAAATGTTTTTGATACTATTTCTCAAAATGGGAGTGACTTCCCAAAAGGCTCTTCATCATCAATAGACATCTATTCATTCGTCCTTATCCAACTATATTCTCACTCCATTGGTTCTCAAATCATCTTCCACGTCATCCAGATAGCGTAGCCTGATTATTTCCCTACGTTTTTGCTCTGCTGGGTTTTGTTATATTTATTGGGTCTCTCTAATTTGTTCTGAGAACTTGCCCAACCCATCTCAATTGGTTTATTTTTTTTAACAATGTGTGGGCCTTTAAACAACTCATATATCTGAAAGTTGTACCTCTTGCGCTAAATTCCATACTTATTGAATGCTCCGAATATTTTTCGTAGAATTTTCCGCTCAAAACATCCTAATATCTCCTCGCTTTCTTTGGTGAGTGTCCATGCTTCAGGACCATAAATTCATACTAATGTTTTGTACATACGTCAAAATAAACAAAATACATTAATAAGTTTCATTTCTACCACTTTTTTCATGTAAAACTCCTGAGCAATTTGATTTATTTCTTACAGTGCAGAGAACATGACAGAAAAGATACTTTTCGAGACTGTATCAACACTGATGCAAATACAAACAGAGAAAGAAAAACAACCACCCAACGAAGAGGAGAAACAAAAGATACAACGACATGACAGTAGTACCACAAAATACGAAAGTGAAATTGAAAAGAACCAGGATGACGAAAAAGAATGCAGCAGCATACTGTCTGCCATATCGAATGAGGAAGTTAGCATTACTTCCGAAATACTGGACCAACAACAATTACCAGCAACGAAATCATTTGTACCACGAAAAGATAGCGACGGTGAGGATATGAACGGCCATATATATCATATTGATTCACCTGAAACTGACACCTATCCAAATTCGGACATCATCCATGGTGAGTCTTTAATGGATGATATTAGCTCGATGTTAGGTGAGGTGTGTGGATACGGTCAGGATAGTATCGAAAATACTTTCACAGACGACACGACGTTGTTTCCGAGCGATATAGGTAAGAGGAGGGAGGCATTTGAGCATTCGCTCCTTGACGAGGTCCTAGCACTTTAGCTCTAGTTGCCTGTTCATTGCATATTATCTATCACCCTTGATTTATGTATTGTAGCATTTTTGATCTATATTATTATACAATGAATGCCAGAGTGTATAAGACCTCGGCTTGAAACGAACTTTACACCTTTACCGCTCCCCAATAACGCCATGCCAATTTTGTTTGATACCAGTCAGAGATAGAGAATAGAATATTTAAAATTCCCCTTACAGTTAGATGTTCTATCCTCAGCCAAGATGATATAAATCTTACAATTATTCTAATAATTGGCATATCACTGAAAAGGAGTGACTTGGTTTGTTTACACCGTATTCAGAATCAATCTTAGTTCGGTACAAATTTAGTTCGTTTTTTAGTTATTATGGTAAAAAAATATCAAACTCTACAGTTTTAGTGTCAAACTGAACTAGAAAAACACCTACCCGCTTTGCACGATAATAAAATATCTCTATCTACCCGTTTCACCCGGTAAGCCCGCTATTTTATAAAATATATAACAAATTAAAAGTACATTGTGTACATTATAGAGGCATTTTATGATAGATCAAATTATATGTGCCCTATTTTTTTATTATATTGAAAATAGTAAAGAGATCTGCCAAATGAGAGCAGCCTTAAAAAACATGGTGAATCACTGAATTGTATCTCTATAGAAAAGGTACTGTCACGAAGAGTAACTTGTTGAAAGAAGGTCTCCCCTTCCCATACAGAAAATCACGTACGCTGACACATCATCTATATGGTCAAAGTTTATTGAAGTATTCTGTAAACTTTGACATTTTTTACTTATTAGCACGACAAAGATAGATTCTCTTTGTTGGCTACCTTTTCATCGCTCAGTGCCTATTCAATATATTTATACAGTTCAATGCACAAATACGCATTATAACCTACACACATGACGGCAGGCAAACATTTCAATAGTATTAGAGATGCAAAATACAACAACGTTTTGATTATCAAAACCACTCAATGTTCCAAAAACTCTGAAACAATCTTTATTCTTACCAAAAGCATAAATATTTGTTTTCAAAACCCTAGCAGGAGACATTATGGGTTCTCGATACAAACTTTCATCCCCTATTTCAAATTTCAATCTCTTCATGTTTTATTTTGGCGACAAAAGTTAGTATATTTCCTTTCCAAGGTATAATCTGTCTCTATACCATAGTTCATCAAATATGGTTCAGGGATTTAGGGGTGAATACGTAACAAACAAACACATTCACTTTGATATTTATTATAATATTAGTAAAGTAATTTTCTTAGCGAAATTCAAATTGGTCTAATATTCACGTAAAAAGTAATTTTTATTTTGGGCGTTAAGCATCAAGTCGTGAAAATCAGAATATTTATATCTTCTTTGGCTTAGTACAACAAGTAATCTTCATAAATAATATACATAGGAACTTATTAATTGGTTGTTTTGGGTTTTATATTGCAAATATATCTACCGTTCTTACCTATGTTCGAATGATGCCGTTACAATGTTATATCACATTGAAGACTCATCATCTAATTCATATAATCATCCCTGAAGCTAATATAGGCATATCTTCCATTTGTACTTGATACTATCACTATGAGTCCTTTCCATAACATCTGATCTTTTGTCTTATTAAACAAGAGAGTATGAGTTACAAGTTAGGAACTTGATGCTACTCGAATCAAAGGAGGTTTTTACCTCTTAATCCTCAGAAACCAATAATAGTTCTTTAGCAATGTTGTATTATTTGTATTATGTTTTATTTAAAATCAAAGAAATTGTTCTGGTAGCTCTAGAATATTTCTATCGTTCAATAAAGTAATGAAAACATCAGTCAACAAATATTTATAGTAAATTAAAAAAAAATAAGGAAAAATTTAATCCGATTACCCACTTCTCTTACTTACATCTGTGGGCTAAATCAAAGCTTTTTAATCACTAACAATTTACTACCTGCTGCAACTATTTCAATCATTTGTGGAGGGTTCATAAGCCTTTATTTACGTTGTAGTTTGTAGTTATATTGAAAACTTTTGGCACCAACTTTAAAAGTACTAAAACCAATAGAATTGATATTATTTTGTATTTTTTTCAGTGCATCAACTAATAAAGTCGCTCCAATTTTTTTGTAAGAAATATTTATTTCACACTTTCGAATGTAGCATCAGTCATCAAAATCATTCAACGTTCACCAAAGAAGATAATACGTTGCTTGTAGAGATTTCAAAACATCGCGGAAATACACATATTTCAGATCTTACAACTGCTGTAACTGGGAAACAATTTTTTAAATGTCAAATTTAAATGTTGCTACATATCACAGTATTAAATTATACCCAGTAGTCCAACCCAACGGCGGCCGCCTTAGGTGATAGTTTCGGATAATCATTTTTTGTGGTCGTTTGTTTGTCAAAGGTGACACCGCGATTTCGTGTCTCCTGTTTAAGGTACGGGAGACACGGCGGCAAAGGCGGGTCACATCAAGGAATGGCTTGAGTTGGACTACTGTGTTTATCTATATATACTGTGCTACATATAATCTGTTCTTGAATTTGGTCATCTCATATTTTTTTAATCTTGGAAAAAATGTCCCCACCACATAGCGGAGAAACAAATATTTTGGACATTCTCACTGCTGTAAAACCTATGATTTTTTTGTCCAATTTGCCGGATATGGTCTCGTCTTTAGTTTTGTCGTCAATTTTCGAAAGAACGCCCCCTCCACCCCCGTTGGAAGTAGTTTTTGAGGTGAAGGACATGTTGAATGTCAATGGAACCAACTCTCAATACTCCTCTTTTAAATGAAAAAAGGATCATGAAATCGGAGCACGTTTACTATTTAAAAGGTGCGAACATGCATAAAAAACAGTCAAATTGTATACATCCTCCGTTTGGTTCGGCGGTCAAAAAAAAGACTTGACTTTTTTGTCTAGAAAATACAGCTCCAAAAGAATGCAAAAAACTGCCAGGAAAGAAAATAATGATACAAGAAGATAGAATAGCAAAAAGTTCCTGTGAATGATTTTAGAAATTGCAACAGGTAAAAAATTATAAAAAGTGTCGCACTTTAAACTGGTCCCTATACTATTAGTTACACTATCTTTTCGCAATATTATTTATTTTCGGTGTTGATTTTGTCTTGTTGGTGCTAGTTCCTCACCTTCATTATTTTCTACAAAATATTTATTAAGCTTTATTGCTTTTTTGATTCCGAAAATGTCAAATAGAAGCATATTTCCTGAATTCCTAAATTTTATTATTTTATGGCAGTATTGCAATAGTTTGTTATCCAATAAATAAATTAGTTCAATTATTAAAAAAACGAATTATCTGCGTTAAATTTTAAATGCAAAAAGTCGAGTAAAAATATATTAGCTTATAAGCATTCCAAAAATAAATTAATTATTTACAACAGGTAGAAATTTATTAGTGATGAAAAAGTGTGGAACTTTTTCCCATGTGTATGTGTAGGTAGGTTCTTCGAATGGCAGCAGTATAAAATAGATAGGTAGTATCCTATTTAATATTACAGTGTTAATGCCTGTGTCTACAATCTACATGTAGTAGCATTGAAAAAGACTACGAGTCAGTATTGTAATTTCGATAGAGCATTCTAGAAGAGCCAAAACAGAGAATGTTCATTAACCGTGTGATTAGCTTTCTCAGAACATCTTATATGACGATCACGGTTAAACACCTTGAATATATACAAGATGTTTATGTGTTATATGTTATTTATTTGCTTTATTATTTGATGAAGTTTTAATTTTAAAGTGGATTTAATATTTATACTTCGTATGAAGACTTCAATAGATATTTATCATGTTTATTTATTCGTTATCATTATTGAAGGATCACCTAATAGCAAGCACCCAGTACAATATTTTTGATTTCGAATAATGCATTATATTAGAAACATTACAAAAACTATCAATCTTGGAGCTGAAGATGCGGAGGCTCCTATTGATGATTCGGCTTCATTGACTCGGCTACTGCTTTATTGGATTTGCGGAGACGAATTGAATCAGTAAATTAACATATATTCCATCCAATTACCCACCATTCATAAATTACGCATGTTCATTTATTTTCCAAAATGTTTTAGTCGTATTATTGGTGTGTTATGGCAAATTATTCATGGACTTTTGCATCTTCAATACTCAAATATATGGAAATATGAATGGTGAAATGTGAAAACTATTAGAAGATTTTAATTTTCCGTTGCAAATAATAAAGATTAAAACATTTCTGTTAATATCAACATAATATTTATTTTGTTTTCTACATGAAACATTTTGATAGATATGAACTTATTAAATAAAAGTCATATGGAATAAAAAGTAATTATTTTGAATTTACGCAGAAGAATTAATAAATTCAATATACCATTATATTTAGATTGTTATTTATGATACATCCGATCTCGTACTTGAAAATACGATTTTAATCTTCAAACCAACAATTGGATATATTCGATGCATTTTTCTCATTACTCCAAAGTCATTAATTATTTTCTGTGAAATATTTTCATTGTTACAATTTTCATGGAAACATATCTCGCGAGAATTCAAAATAGTCGAGTTTTAGAATCGATAGTATAAAGCTCTGGACATATGCAACTAATTCGAGCATTGTTACCAAGCTATTTGTGTATATAATGACCGAACCTTTGGATAAAAAACATAATTTGTGACTTCTATACGTACAAAACCTTCAAAAAAACTTAAATTTGATGTGTTTTTTCTTAATTGAAATAATTTTTATCAATAATATGTATCCGTACGTCTTTTCAATTATTATCAGTATTTTAAATGAAAACAAATGCAAAAGAAGCTAAAAAAAAAACATGTTTTTGATTTCTTACTAATAATCAATCATTTTTTCTTGAATAACCTCCCTATTCAATACTTAAGTAACATGATAGAGTTTTTGAGATTCTTCATAGGAACTTAAACTTTTTTGTTACTATTTGTAGAATTGAAGAATATAGGTACGATATAATATGGTATGTACCTACACTGGAAGGAATTTCAACTTATATTACTTAGATAATATAAGTTAAGATAATAAATTAGAGTTTTATCGTGTAAAAAAGTTGCTTTGTACCAATAAAGACTAACTTTCAGTTATTTCTATTTTCAAAAAGTGCATAGTCTTTCAGTTAAAACCACAAAAACTCGAAGAATGAAAATTTTGCTTTCTTTTGCATCGTTCTTTAATGTTGCATCACGAAATTTTAGTAGCAAAACTCATATTGGGATTCAGTAGGTACACAAAAAAATGGATGCATTCAAAACTATCGCTAAACTTTTTTTTATTAATATAGGAAGTGTATAATTTGCTATAACATATCGACATTAATTTTCTGCATTATATTCTTTGTATTATCAGATTTTTCGATACAGTATTCAATTTGGTACCAAATAACTATGATCTCTATTTAGATAGCAATAAATGTAACTACAACATAAATATGTGACTAGATTATTAGGAAATTGTATATATTAAATAAGTAGTATGATATTAAATAAATTAATATTAGATATTCCAAATTTATAAGTCACAGTTTTGCATGGTACCATATCCTCAGCACTGTGTCTCAGTACTATCTTCAAATATGAAAAAAACCTTTTTGTCTCCATTCTACGTAGAACGCAAAATGAGCCTGAAACTGGACTCGTTGGAACGAAGACGAAGAAACTCCAAAACTAAGAGCGAATCTATTAAAATTGAAACCACCAAGACTGAAACAAAGCTGGAAGAAGATGTGACTCAGTTTGGATTTGAGAATCGCGCCTTCATTCCTCAACAGATATTGATGGATACCAACGAACCTCGTTGCAGTTTGGCCCAATTTGTTGAAGGTAAGAACAAAGTCTACAAAAAAAACTTTTACTATCCGACTTTCAAATTATGTACCTTTAGTGTACCAAATACCGAATATTCTAAAAATTATTTTGTCTTATGCCTATTTATTCTCAACTCACATGATAATGTATCACTTTGTGATACAATGCAATATCTAATTCAGAACGCAACACTCCCAACATTTGAGTCAATTATTCATATGTCTAGGAAATATTAATCAATCGAGTAGTATTATGATTGATCGTATATTCTCCTCCCGGAAGGTGCACATTATCCTGAGGCACTAAGACTAATTGGAATCGATCTTATTTCAACATTATTCACATGCACCTACCTGTACTAGAAGGATCAATCTTCATCATCGAGTTATCTCGTGGTAACACACCAAAAATATTTGTCACTTGCAAATTTCATTTAATAGAAAATTTTGAAAATTAATTTTCCATAAGTTATAGACAGATATCTGTCTATATAGAATTGATCTTCATGGTTCTTATTGAGCGCAGTAACACGCACACCAATGAAATTAGAGATTGTTAAGCACTGCAGATGTTGATATCTAAAATGAAAATTTGTCAACTAAGAACTTCACCATCGACATTCTATCGTTCTCCACCAAATACAAATTAGTTGGATTCATAGACTAATCTTAATTACCAATTTCTATCTTATTGGTTGAAGTTATGATTAACCAAAAATAAATACATATCTTGAACTATACTAACTTGGTGGCAGTTATTGTGCGGTTGATTCGATAAGGGTGACGAGGTACTGTATCTCAGGAACTAATAGTCGTATAAGTTTGGGAAAAAATCCTTCAGAGGAAATCGCCAAGGGAAAATTGCTGAAAAATTTCTTAAATTCATACGTCCACCAAGGGGCGTAATAGCTTTGATCTTATAAAAAATGAGCTTTTTTCGAGAATTTGCCCATATAAGTTTAGAAATGAATACTCTCACGTTAATGCCACCATAATGGTCCATCTTTTTATATATGATTTTTCATTGTAGGACGTAAAATAAAGGCGGGTGGGTTTGCTAAACTTTTTGAACTATAAATGTCAATAACTTAAGTTTGACTTCAAAAGTTAACGAATTCTGGTTCAAGAAAGGAAGGTTTGGTGAATATAATATAAAACTATCCATGCCATTCTGGTTCATGCTACCCTTGCTAGGGGTAGGGTTTTATAAAGTTAACGGTTTTTTTAAAATTTTGGTCCGAAATCGCAAATGGAAACATATAAGTATTTTATTAGATTCGGAAAGTAGATCAAATTTAATAAAACTGTAAGAGTTAATTAATTAGCATTTAAATGGCAAGTAGACATATATTTTAATATATGTATTCTGCTAATGTTTAGATTTACATATGTCTAAATTTCTTTTTATAAACTGATGTACCTACCTACAACAGAGAAAAGGTATTTGAAATAAATATTTTTTTACAAAAAATTGGACCGCCGTTATTAGTTGGTTGAAAACTATAAAATAATATGAATTCTATTGGAGCTGTTACTTTTGAAGTTGTGCAGCTGCAGTTAGATTGATAACTTTTGATACCAGCACTACCAGCACCAAGAGAATTAATATTATTTTATATTTTTCAGTGCACCAACTAAAAACGTCGGGCCAATTTTTTGTAAAAAATATTTATTTCACACCTTTGAGTGTAACATTAGTCACGAAAATTGTTGAACGTTCACTAATACCAATGAAGATAGTACTTATCCTATTGCTTGTAGTTGTTAATATTGAGATCTCAAAACAGCGCTGCGGAAATATGTTACCATTTTAACACCGATTTAACTAGAAAACCGTAACTCTCAGGAAAAAATCTTCAATATAAATGTTGCTACAAATACCTAATTATGTCTTTCATATAGTACCCACAGATTTTCAATTTTCGAAAGAAATCGCCATCTCCACATAGCAAAAATACATATATTTGAGAATTTAACCTGCCTCTATTTCGAAAACTGTAACTCTTTTGAAAAAATGTTCAATTCAAACGTTTCCGGATATTGTCCTGTCTTTAACGCGCGCGAACAAACAACTTAAAAAAAAGTTGATTTTTACCTTCCCATTCAACCCTATAGAATAGCTTTTCAGCTCAAATTTTCCATCGTATTTCAAAAACTTTTAAATTCATTCAATCAAAGATTGTTACCACCTTAGAGAATCTCAATGATCTTATTAGGTAACGACATTGCAAGGAGATCCTTTAAAAGAAGGCGATCTTCCACGAAAATGTCTAAAACAGAAGCTAATGTATCCAGGCAGTGTACATTGATCGAAGAGGCCGAATCACCAAATCTAACATTCAAAGGTAGCCAAGGAAGTCTCAACAAGATGGAGAAGGAACTGTCTAACGTATCTACGAGCACCCTGAAAGCGCTTGCTGATGAAAAAGAAAAAGACGAAACGGTAAGTGGATTCGAGTTGCTTTTCTTTTGTTTGCTTGAGAATAGGTCCCACTTCATAGCAAGTATCAAAGGGTCACAACTCGAGCTCAGAGGTTCTTATCTTATCAAAAATACTTCCAATTGCCGAGAGAGTTTTATTTGCTAGGGGTGAAAAGTGAGAATCGTGTCTCATGCTATATCAAAGATTTTTCTATATTTAATAAGAAATCGGCTTTATATAGTCTAGTTCACAAGCTCAAAACCGTGTTAATTGTTGCTACTATAAATTAAAATACGTGCGACAGCTCATTGGATTCGTAATGATAGCTAGAATAATGTGCGAACGTTTCAAACCCACACATGGACAATTATTGTTGAAGTTATAAACAATAATAGATTTAAAAAAATGAGATATAGATTTTTACAAATTGCGTCCTTAATGAGGATACAAACAAAAATATTGACTCCCGGGACTTAACCTTCATGATTAATAGTTTTTATTAAATGTTAAAAATAATGCTTCTCGCAGTGAGCGCTGTGCAAATAAAATTGCAAATAATATAATAAAAAAAATATCTAACATCCTGGTCCCTTTTAACACTTTGAGACTTCATTTTTCCTCAGAATCGAAGTTGCATCAAAATATTTCAGTAAAAAATAAACGTTAGGGAGTTCCATTATCTTTGCCTTAAGTAAACTTAATTATTTAGACATGGCACGCGTAAGACAATGTTAAAAAAGGGTTGAATAACCATATTTAAGATAAAAAATTCGTTATTATTAAATCAAGCTAAGATTAGCAACATACTGTAGGTACCTAGTGATGAAATTTCAATGTAGGTGTTCGCGGATTCTCCGGCTTGTTATTGATGATAAAACCATAGTAGATATAAAGTAGTTGGTCCACTCAGGGCAAATATTTTCTGCCTGTTGACAAAATTCACCAGATTATTGGTCGCACGCAAAGTTCAGTTGAGATCTGTCTTTCTGCTTGTGAGCTTCTCGCGTTGCATACCAGAACAGAGTCGGATTGGCTTTATTTCTATGATAAAACTAGACTTTGCGACATTATTGTGGAATTGAATTAAAGATGCCATAAACTAAGCCATTCTTTGAGTTTTAGAGATACAGGATGAAACTAATTCGTATTCAAGGGAATTTCTTAGTTAAGGTAGAGATATAAAGTTACCTAGTAGATACCCATTGCTTCCCTTCCGTTATCCCAAGAAATCTGTGATATTTTTATTCTAGTTAAGTAAGATTAACTTAAATGGACTTCCACTGCACCTATTTGAAAAATATTCCCAAATTTATTAAATTTTACTATTTAAACCATTAAATACCTACAAAAGTATATGATTCAGTTTGATAGTCACACCCTTGTATTACTTTTATTACAAAAAACATTGTTGTAAACCTTTTACATTGTTTCAATTGCTCGTCAACCTTGCAATCAATAAATTATTTCTAAAATGTCATATGTCAAAACTGGCATAGACAACTTTTTTTTCAAATGCCTTGCTACACATTTTGCTTTATAAGCCTTTCTTTTCCACATTTAGCTTGTCAGAAATAAACTTTATCGGGAAAAAAATCAATAAAACATAAAAATCTGTTTTTACCGTATCAGTATTATTGTATTATTATTATTATTATTATTATTTTGAGTAAATTATTTAATTTATCTACTAATCATTTTTATGCGATAAATGAACTAACTAGATTGTATTAGATTTTTGAATTTCCTCACTTCTTTTTTCGGATAAAGTATATACTATTTTCACATAGATGAAGATGAATGTATAAAGGAAAGACATACAAAAATCTAGACAAATATTACATAGGTACCTATATCATTTGAAAAAAAACTGTTGAATTTCGACATGCGTCATCCTAATTTGTTGACATTTATATATATTTAATAATAGATATTGGCGTGTAATTTCAAAATTTATAAGGTTTAGTTAGTACACTAAGGGTCCATTCCATAATGAATTCCTAATGGAAGATTAGTTAATTCTTCAATTTTGATGACGGAATAAAGCTAGTGCATTTTTCAATCACTTTTATAACGTCAGTCAGCTTATCTCTCGTTCTTTTAAAGTACCTACCTTTGAATTATATGTACAATTAAAAAAATTATGAGATTCTTCATTTTGGATTAAAATTAATAGGAGATTAAATTTGATTATCAAATTGGCCCTTAGATCGCTACTTAGGTATTTTAACTCTGGACATTATCCCCCATATTTTCTAAGAAAAATATGAGAGCTGTTACTAAGACAGCAAAATACATGCAATAAGTTACATAAATGAAAATATGTTTTTGATTAAACATGTCCTTGCTAAGTGAAATTTATCTTGGGGTATTTAATATAAAACTCAATTTTATATATAAAAAATATGAATATAATAAATTTAAAGAAATAGAAAAAAGCTATGAGTTGGAGTAATGACTCTAAAAGAAAATTGTCGGAGAACCGCGAGTGTTTAGAATCATTTTCACTTTTATGACGAGATACCCTCTCAAACAGGAAATAATTGACTGTCAAACCAATTCTCCGAAACCAAATAGATCCCAATTAAGATACACTATAAAGAATATTGATATGTGCCTTAAATAATGTTCTATGCAGTGAAAGAAAAGTCCGCATCCGCATAAAAATACAATGGGTCTAAAAAGTTTAGATTTAATCATAAACACAAGAAATTATCTATCAATATATTATTTTCAAAAATAATTTGTAATTTGTAGCCAATTATAATTCCTCTTCATCTCATCATCCATGAATGATTATTGAACGTATTGTACATGGTTATTCATTATAAATTACACACCCATTATAATTGAATCTCTCTTGGAAAACAGTTTTGAATATGAGTAGCGTGATTTACAATTTATTTTTTTGAAAGGCCATCAAAAGTATAGAGGAGTGCATTTTTGAGATAACAGTAACATATTTTGAAATCAGGAAAAAACGAGCATTCCGAAAAAACTTTAAAAACATATATTATTTATTCCCAACCACAGAACTGCTATTATTAACTTGTTTTGATTACTATCTAATTCAAACGATATTTTTACTTCAAATTTATTATATGTAGGTATATGTTTGTACTTATATATTATTTGCATATATGTTCTGTTATTTGTTCATGTAAAAGATGTAACGATACATCATTATTCTACAAACTCTGCAACTCGTTCTCAAACCCTCGAACCAATCGGAGCGAAATTCAATTTCCTTGCCATGTAAACCTTCGCTTCCTGTTGTTGAACAACGTTCGCATCCTGTGAAAAGCTTGTTTTGAACAAGAGAACAACATGTTCTCTCTCTCCCTCAGTCTCACTCGGACTATTTGAATAAAATTTATATATGGAACTTTTTAAACCGAAAATTCCCAGTTGTTGCACCAGAATAAAAATGTATGCTTTCTCATCAACTCCACAAAATAGACGGTTTTATAACAGTAAAATGTTGAAAACTATTATAGGTACTCATTTTTTAAGACATCTAGGTATCTATTTGGTTGGTCAAAATTATTAGGTACTATTTTATTTTATTTGAAGAATTCAATAATTTTCATCTTAATGAATATTTCGTCAAGATGACATTTCTCGCAATTCTTTATTTGGATTTCTGTTATATTAGAGATAAAAGGTCTTTCGTTTAAACTGAGCAGAAGCCAGGTCTTTACTCAAGGTGAATTTTGGGGGGTTTGAATCCCTCCGCCATTGTGAATCTTCGCACGTAGATTTTTAACTACAAGCGATCTAGTTCTATCCTGTAAAAACGAAACTTTCTAAAAATTTCAAAATTTATTGTCAATTTCTGACAAAATTATATTTTCAATTTTCGCGATTTTTTTCATGTAAATAGAGCCATTTCATTTATAATTCTCCCGTCAGTCACCAAATTACGGTGCGGTTTTAAGGAATTAATCTCGAGCATAGAATTTATACTCAAGTTTTTAATACATGAATGGGTTAATAAAGTAGGTATGGGAACGCTTTTATCTTAACATTTACATAGGAAGAAAAGATTCAATATTCTTTTAACCCCTCCATATTTCACTGTTTTTCGAAGACTGCCCTTCCGAACTTATCAAAAGCTAGCAGACCGGTCATTATTTAAAAATTATAAAAACAATAAATTTCGGAATACGGTATCAAACGTATTTTCAGGTCTGCTCGTCTTTTATTTGGCAGCACAAAGGACATTACTCTAAAATATTCATAGATGTAAGTCACGCGGTATCATAAGAGTAGATAGGTACATAGAATCCACAACACAGCGACGAATTAATTACAAAATGGCCTGAATGTACCGTTTTCAAGACTTCAATGGTTTCTTTTACTTGACAATTTGTACAGTGAGGGAGACATTCTGTCAATTTATTCCTGAAGAGCATCATTTTTGCCTCAAGAAACGATTCGTAAATAAATGAAACTATTATTTATCATGAATATAATATAAACATAAAATGAAAGTAATCACCTACTCACTCCCTCTGGTTGGTAATCGCAGTATTTCATTAAAGTCTTTATACCTAAAGTTCTTCATGTTAACTGGCGCCATTCTGTCAAATAACTAGGCATTACACCAAATTGCTAAATAAGCCAGTTGACTAACACATGTCTGTATCTAATGACGACGATTATTTAATGTATTGTCGATTGTATATATTCCCCCATTACTTCCGCAGTGCAAATTCCCCCAAGTAAGCGTGATTGTAGAACCTCCCTCTCCCGTACTAACCCAAGAGATCCGCTCCGAACGCCTTGAACACATCCGTATCGAAATTGATGGAGATCTAGAACCCGATATAGATCTACTATGTTCAAAGGCGGACAGGTTGTCCACCAGCGATGTCACCACAAGCAACAACAGCTCCAACTCTAATTTGCTGGGCATCAGCGGCAATGAGCACTTCCTTACCAGGTCCCCAGCAGCCACCAGAAGGATATCTTGCTGCAGTATGCTGAATCCAGCTGAGACCGCCGCCCTGGCAGCGGCTGCAGCCACAAGTAAATTCTACGCAGAGACTGAGAAGAAGGATCCAGGTGAGAAGAGGGATGAAAAGGAGAATAGAAAGTTGCCCATTATCAATCCTCTAGTGAGACTACCATCTTGGCCAAGTAAGTATATTGTTGCTTTTATTTTCATCATCCTTGGAAACATGTTTCCACTTATCAAGTAACGTACCACACGTCAAAACGATAATTCCAAAACAATTAGAGTGGCCTCGGTTCGGACATCTTTGATATTTGTTGTTGTTCAAGATAAACACTAAAATTTACAGCTTTCAAAACTAAGTGACAATTACTAAACGACATTTTCTGGCAGTACGAATTATCCCATATTAAGGCAAATTAATATTCGAGCATCACAATCATATTGAGCATTTGAATCCAAAGTCAGATTTTGCCTTAGCTAGTTATGACTATCTCTCTGTATGGAGAACTTGTACTTGATCTTGAGCCTGTTTTAGGTACACACTTTCATATACCATACCCAGATTTTTTGTTGTTTCGTGGACGTCCAGCTCCACATCAATTTACAGATTTTTGTTATCACATGCCTTAATTTAGATGTCTTCATTATATTGTCTCGGGTAAACTTACTACACCTCCATGGAGTAACGGGGCAAGTAATTTATGAATAATTTCTTTGTTTAATGGCCATATGTTCCTGATTAATATGTGAGCTTTCACTGTTGAAATGTGAATGCTTTCAGGCTATCTGGAGCGTGATTATTCCATTTAAAAAAAATTACACCAAAAAAATAATCAAAAATAACTCTATTGATTAATCACTATAAAAAATTGGAATCAAATTCTCCGCAAATGTAATTATATCCTCTTACCAACGCCGTATCACCCAGAATATACTTGTTTCTCCCCTCTGTCTTTCCGCAACTCTACCTATAAGCTAGTGTCTTGCGCTGTCCGGTCATTCTGGTGATTTAATGCCTACATAACAACATGCTCACCGCTATTCTCTATATACCGCCGTTGCCTTATCCTTGCCGTATTATTCTCTGCAAGTCATTCACTTGGTTTAATATATTAAATAGGTACATCGGCAGATTAAGGGATTGTCTTTTGGTAGTTTATGATGGAAATTAAATATTTCATTGTTTATCATCACATTGTTGTTCAAGCATCAGCAAGGTGAAGAATGATCTCCTATACCCAAACCCTTTTATATAAAAGAACTGTAGTGCAACCCATGGTGCATGCCATGGTGCAACCATGTATATTGCATTTGAAATTAACTCGGTTACGAATAACATAGATAAATAATAATTTTTTATCCACATCTTTCCTTGGGGTGCATCTTAGTATGTCCCGGACTATTTATATTTTTTATATTTACCTGTACCTTACATCTACAGTTTCAGGTCTAATCTTTTTTTTGAGAAACCTTGTTGAAACGCATGGTTGGATCAATATAATTTTCTAGCAAGAGGCTAGAGTGCGCAAGTGAGCTTGCGTCACATTTCTTCAAATTTTCGTGGGTAGGAGTTGCCGTACCGAACCATTTATATATTTTGGGAAAATACATCGAACCCTGTAGAGGGATAATGTATAGTTTATATATTAGAATCTTCACGAATCATTATCAATCTGGTCTATCGCTATAAGATAAGCATGGTCTAGGTGGTGACTTATGGTAACCCAGCTATCTGTTTTAGGTCTTTGCTATTCAGGAATATCAGCTTATTTCTTTCACAGTATGGTCAGTAGGTGTTTAGCTTATTTGGCCTGTTTCAGGTGGTTCTAATGTGTTTTGTATATCTATTCTGTTGTTCTTTATATCTCTTCTTAATTTAATGTGTAAGAATCTATTTACCGTCCATTTTACTCTGTCTCCTGTAAAAAAAATTATTAGGTACATAACCGTACGCTCTTGTGATTCAATTGTACCTATTTCTTATGGGCTAAAATATTATAGCGGCGAAAGATTGTAGCTCTAAGATATCCTCCCGTCTGAAGTGTACGTATTCTTCATATTTTTTCTAGAAAGCCTAATCCATATCTTTTTGTAGTACTTTCTGAATTCTAGTTGCGAATGGTATGGTTTCTATCCTTCCTGGATTCCCTCAATACTCAGTAGTTAATTTCCATTTGGTTCTGTTAACAGTCTTCATGTCTTTTCCCGAGTTTCCCAGCTCTCCGTTCCATCAGGGAACTTTTAGATGTTGTCTGATCCGCTATTCATGTTTCCTTTCTCAGAACTCACGTGCTGTTTGAATATTGATTAGTCTTTTGGGCCATTCTTTTTTTTAGCTGGATATTCACAGTTCTATACGAAAAGCTTTGTTTCGAGACTCTCAACTGGGAAATTTTGGGCACACTAAGAGCATTTTCTCTAACCTCTTCCCCGAATGTTTTTGTTAAAGTGGGAAAATTTTCCCTATCAATATTTTTTTAGTTTTTCACCCTTAAAATGTTTGTTTATACTTCCCAAACAGTAAGCATTGACGTGACAGCCCACCAGTTCCACCAGTACGGCTACCAACTTTTTTTGGGTGAACGGACTTTCGTGAACAATCTTCACATTGTTTAGCGAATCTTTCTGTTGCTTGTTGATATTTGTGTGCAATAATGGTCTTCCATAATTTATAGAAGTACGGAGATTCACAGCATATTCAATTTCTATTGCTTGGCGAATTCAACTTCTGCATATTATAAATGATGATTTGCCCCGTAGCCGTAAATACGTTGGAGATGATTTGAAAATTTACTATTATAGGAATATGTCAGCGTCAGCATCTGGATGCTAGGGCTATCTGTTGAGTTTACAGATCATTTTTATTTCTCTCAGACAGTTCAAAGGCAACTTTGATTGATATTGAGATCGACCTTGTAGATCGTTTCTGTCCCTGTATAAAGCTGTTTGTGTATATATTTTAATTGTCTGAATGGTCGCGCATTCACTATAATTCTTCTTAATTGAACAACAACAGATTCCCGGTTTCTGTAAAGAACACTATGAATTTGATCGTTAATTTCCAGAGTAGTAAAAAACTATTCCCTACTTGTGACGTATTCTCCATCTCTTCAATTGCGTTATCTGGCTTTCCGACCGCATTTGTTCTGAGTGTGCTCCATATGCCTATTTAATTAGTAGTTTCCCATTTGCGTTTCGCATCCCAGCATCAGAATCAGAGCTCTCCAACTACTCAAATTTTCTACTGTGATATCCTGTGTTGCAAGTCAATCCAGGATCATTTCCTCTATGCCTCGGCCACTTATATCTATATTCCCCAGTCCGCCACTTGGGGTAGAGCTCTATTGATCATTCGATAAAAGAAATCACAACTTTGTGTGCCGCCAAATTAACTCTGCTGTCAATTACTGTACTATACCAAAAAATAATTATTTATTTATTAAATGTATTCTATTTACATAGAAAAGTTTTGAAACAAATTCAGAATGAAGGTGGGAGAAAAATCAAATATACTTATTTTATTTTTACATCTTGTTCAAAAAAATCATTACCTTTGTAATCGTCTTCACATAAATATTCGTGGTATACTTGTAATATGTCGCTGTAAGTGGAAGAAAAATACACCATTGTTCGGAGTGAAATCCGAATCGCGTCCAAGTTTTTGTAAAAAATATTTAGTCTACATTTTAGAATATTTCTGTAGTTATCGAAATTATTGAACGGTCACTTATATTCAAAGATTTCAAAATATAGCCGTTACAATCTTCCACTTTTCTAACTCGAAGCCCGTTTAATTTTTTAACAAATGTTGCAAAAAATAATTCTATCTTCGATCATGCAAGAAAAAAATGCAATGTTAAAAAATGCCACTTCCACCCCTTATGGTGAATTTGAAAATTTCAATATGGCAGCCAATTTCTACGACTCAATCATCATTCAAAGCAATGATCGGTTAGTATGTGAAACGTACATACATGAAAAAACAAACATACAATGGAATTGTAGGTATACTTTGTTGTTTTGGGAAGTCGGTCAAAATAGATGTAAATTTTTCTATATGTTAATCGTCACTGAATAAATTCCAAAATGGTAGTGCGTGCCCCGTGTGTCACTCTAGTATGAATCAATTGAGACCCAATTTTACAAGTTAATAATCTTTGACTTAAGAGTAATCCCATCAACTCTGGATGAAAATAAAATATTATTTATTTGCAAATTATACAGTATGTTAAAACTACCAAAGCAAAGAATATAAAAAATTGACCCAAATTCATTATAAATTACACTAAATAAGAGTTTTTCTTACAATCCCTATCTTGCAGATGTTAGTACCGGTGGAGGATTCATCAGTAAATGTCTGTTGGCCAATGCTGATACACTTTGCGCCGCAGTAAGTCCACTAATAGATCCCGAAGAAACATTATCCGAAGGCTTCTATGAACGATGCGTAATGAACAATTATTTTGGTATCGGTATCGATGCAAAGATATCATTGGATTTCCATCATAAACGTGAAGAGCATCCAGAAAAATGCCGATCACGTGCAAAGAATTACATGTGGTATGGTGTGTTGGGCAGCAAGCAATGGTTGCAGAAAACCTACAAGAATCTGGAACAAAGGGTGCAGCTCGAGTGTGATGGTCAAAGAATTCCCCTACCAAGCCTACAAGGCATCGTGATATTGAACATTCCAAGGTACACTAGATTAAATTAAATTATATAGTGGCTTGATTATGTGTTGTTTTTTATTTCAGTTTTATGGGTGGTATAAACTTTTGGGGAGGCACAAAAGAAGGCGATATCTTTCTAGCCCCATCATTCGACGATAAAATCCTGGAAGTGGTTGCAGTTTTTGGATCTGTACAGATGGCTGCTTCTAGACTTATTAATCTGCAGCATCATCGGATTGCACAATGTCAAAGTATTCAGATTAATATTCTAGGTAATGGATAATAATTTAGATCAAGAAAAATAACTGTTTTAGAATTACGATAGGAATTCAATTTAAAAACAACAAAAAATTGCAAACGCGGTAGAAATTTTATTTTGTCGATATTATGATCGAATCAATTTTAAAACGGCTGCCTAATGGAAAAATTTGCCATAAATGTTGTTAAAAACAAAAAATATCTGTCAAAGCTGAGTATTTTCTGACATTTTGAATAATAGGTATTTTTACACACATCAGACAGATCAGGATGAATTAGGTATACTAGGGTAGGCCCACATGTATGCAATCTACAGGTTACAATTAATCAAAAGCACATTGTACACACCTAAAGATAAGTAGGTATTACCCAAAACAATTGCGTAAGGAGGGCATGAGTACGCGTTTTTTACGTTTAAGATGACTGGAATATGTAATTATACCGAGATCTCAAAATTTTACAAAAGCCTATTCATTTATAACAGTATGAAAAATTCGTAAGAGTTTTTTAAAAGAAAACTAATTATTATAAAGTGAAACGAATCCTTAAATTGAATAATCAATCAATTAATTACTGACACCCAGTAGTAAAACTAGAATATCGTAATGAATTTATCTTCATTTTGACTTTATTATCAGAATACAATTGAGAGGAAATTAGACACACGAACGTAGATTTAAGAGCGGAAATATTAAATTAAGGGTAGCTATGCATACTAAGCCTTTATCGAAGTATACGTACTCACAAAATAGCTAATAGGTAGCAGCACTTATCAAAATAGAGAAATCTAGTCGCGCCATTTATAAAGAAAATACTATCCCGTTCATTCAAAACAAATATAAAATGGACTATAATACATAGAACGGTAGAGTTGTATTTTTGATGACCATCTCAAACCCCTTAATTGTTTTGTAAGCGATAGTCTAAATATGGCTAATAATCAACACTAGAGAGAAAAAAGATAAAAATCTCGTCAAGCTATAGAAAGACTTCACGCTGTAACTCGAAAAATGGAGATTCACTTCTGTTTTTCATCGTTCCATATGATTTCGTTTGCATTCGATCATTTGCCATAACGTTGTTTGAAAAGCGAACTCTCCTGCACGCTTCTGAAATTATATCTCCATCTCCGTCATCATCTGTCATTCGGCTATCGGGAAATCCTCAATAGAGAAAAAGGTTGGTTATGTTAGCAGCGAAACTTGGAATTTTGGAATGCGTATGGTCTCTACTGTGGCGGCGTTCGACGACTAGCGCGCAAGTCTGCTTAAAGCCCCTAGGATCACTATACTATTAGTGCGCGAGCTACCTGCAGCAATTACTTTTTTAATATATATTTTTTATAATTTTACAAATAATTGAAAAAGGGGGTTTCAGCCTTTTTCCATTTTTTTTATCTTGAACGAATATTAGAAGGTACCTATATGATTTTAGCATAGGACTAATAATATAAGCATAGGTATATGGTAAGGCAGCGAAATTCGGCGGATTATTGATACTGATGAGACGCAAAATTTTTAAGCAATTTTAATGTTTTTTATAATATTTTGAGACATTATATATATGCAATCGAATAAATGTCGTGCACCTGATCTATATTCTTCTTGATATTGTAAAATTCTTTATTTTTTTCTTGTAGATACTCTTCTTATTTACAACTCTATTCAGTATATCAGCACTTCACATATTCGCCTGTACATTTTTATTTATTTTTAAAAAAGGTAGCGGGTGCAGGTATACGGCAGGTAGCTCGAGCGCTTGTCGTATACTGAACCCGCGCGCTGGTGGTATAAAAAGGGGATTATTTTTAATGCCCTGCACGCTAGTCGTACAAGGCTACTGTATGACATAGAGATAGAACAACCTTCAAATTTCACAATTGCTAATAGGATCCTTACAAAGAACTATTCCGGCTTCGGCTACCAACGTAAACGCGGCAAGCGAGCGAAGAAGAAATACCGTGTATAGTGTTTGGATAAAAATGAGCAGGTAGGTAGGTATATAGAGTTACTCTATGGCAATCCCAAGTATACACACGGTATTTCTTTTCTTCACGCATGATGTGTTAACTTATGGTATGGGAAGCAGGAACAGCAAACAGTACAACGATCTGGAAGATATCACCATCAATATGAAGTAGTTAATTTACATTTTTGTCAGAAGCTCCTACGTGAGAAAATCTCATAATTAATTTATAATATTTACAGGAGATGAAGGTGTGCCGATCCAAGTAGATGGAGAGGCATGGATTCAACCACCAGGTATAATACGAATTATCCACAAAAACCGAATGCAAATGCTATGCCGTAATCGTTCATTGGAGAACTCTCTCAAGTCTTGGGAGGAGAAGCAACGTCAAAGTATGTCCGCACAAGGCTCTAGGCCTCGATTATCCATATCTCACGACAAAGGCAGATCCAGCCTCACCAGGCAGAGTATGCCAGCACACGAGAAGTCCTTCCTTGGTGTAAACATCGAAAAAATGCGACAACACTCGTTCAGCGGAGCTGTACCGACGACTACACATCATCCATCGAAAGAAAAAGACAAAGAAAAGCATACGGTTCACTTTTTAGAAAAACCTGTAGCCTCAAACGAACCAGACGTTCTGTTTTCCGAAGAGGAACATTATCTCCTTATCAATTTCATCGAATGTGTGACAACATTAACTAAATGGATAAAAATCTTAGCTATTAGTCATAGTCTAGAAGTCGATCTATATACTTTAGCTAATAAAGTCGATACTTGCCTAGAAAAGATACATCCGAATGGCAAAATTCTTGAGGGACCACAATTACGAATTGAATTCACCAAATTGGTATCTGCAGTCAAGCAACTATACGAAGATAGCTGTTGTCTCCTACATGATAGAGGTGACAAACTGAAGCTGAGAGAGGATTTAGAAAATAAATTGAGTGCCAGTTTGGCTAATACAGAGCTGGAATTGAGAAAATGCACCATGTATGATACATCGAATGGTAGTTTGATTTTTCTCCAACCCCTTCAAGGGGATCAGGTAAGCAAGATTACTGTGAACAATTATATTTAACACACATCTTATTATACCCTAGATGCCTCGATCTCTTATTAAGTGGGTTAGTTTTGTAGGTGAACTGAAAATTACAAAAAAAAGTTGTGCTGTTAGAGAAATAATTTAGAAAAAAAGTGGTGTCGCTTTTCTGGGTTTGTTTATTTAGGATTTATTTATACCTAGTTTACTGGAGAGTTGGATCAGGGGTTGAGGTTGAGGGCGACATCAGAATTTTAGGAAATTGATGGTTTCCTAAAAGATAAATGGAAAAGTTAACTAAAAAAGAAAAAATATATTATAAAATTTGAATACCTAATCCAATTATTTCCAAGGGGAAAATTCTATTTTTGTTACCTAAAGTATACCTACAAGGCGTCCCTAACTGATTTGACCAGGTCCTAGTCCCTACACTAATCGAGATATTTAGTTCAAGCAAAAACTATACATTTTAGCATTACAAATACTTTACACTACTGTTAAAGTGTTAATTCCTTCACTTCCTCATTTTAACAGTGGTGTGAAGTTAAATGTCTAAATCTACAAATTTTGAAATCAATTTTGATTTTTTGGAAAAAGCAGAGAGTCACAACCGATATCACTATTATATTTGAGACTTACAAACGATATCTGATCGTTTGAGCGTATAATATATTTGTTACGATCTATTTTTAAAACGTGTTGGCTATCTGGTATCAAATAATTAACAATCTAATTAACTAATTACTCATTTACTATTGACTCACAAACAAAAAGAAAAGTGTTACAAACATTTACAAATGACTTACAAACGATTGCCATCAATAAAAATTGAAAAATATAATTTATCAAAATTCGTTGCCTATCTGGTTGTCGCTGTGTCATACATACACACTTGGCAATATGTACTTGCATTTTTATTCCAATTCTCTGTTTCAAAGGAAAATTTAGCTTATCTGATAGGCGTTCGTAATTACTTGATGCGTATTGAATTAGAACTTTTTCGAATCATTTTATTTTAAATTGGAGGAATAATGACGTCTGCAAAATATGATTCATGGCATTCAACATTCCTTAACATATATTTTCAATTAGTATCAAGCACCCAATTGCTTGATAAGTATTTTATTATGAAAGTCTATTATTCTAAATAATTCTTTGCAGTCTGAGCATAAGAGAAAAGGGCTCTTTTGGCTAAAATTCCGTGCAAAGGGCAGTGGTACATCACAATCCAGCCAAAAGCGGGAAGTCGCCTCATGGGGAACACAAGAGGTCGCCACCTGGTTGGAGACACTCCAATTGTCCGAATACATTGATAGTTTCGAAAAGAATGACATAAGAGGCCGGGAACTGTTAACGTTGGCACGGAGAGATTTGAAAGACTTAGGAGTTACTAAAGTAGGACATGTGAAAAGGATACTGCAAGCCATTAAGGATTTAACACAAGGTTTATAAACATATTAGAATTGAGATTTCAATAAGGTAATTTAATTAAATGTTTTCTATTCTTCCCACGATCTCACCGTGCTGTGACTCTATCTAGTAGATATAATTTTGAAAAGATAATGAAGCTATTCATAGGCATTCGGTATGTAGTTCTCATGTATTTTTTTCATAGTATGAGAAAAAGAACTTTGGCAATAAATAAATATTATAATACAAGTTTCAATAAATGATCATTCTTGTTATTTGTAACTTTCAGTTACATGATCCTATAAATGTATGATTTTCCTATAAGTATATTCGTCATAATATCCTGATGAACCAATATTTGTAAAAGAATAGAAATCAAAAATGCTTCAGAGTTCTGAAAAAAGAAGGAAATTTTCAATAATTCAGATTTTTTTTAAATGAATAACTTCCTAGATTTCTCCTATTGGCTAATCTAAATCTGATACCAATGTTTCCAGAAACATGTATAATGTCATTATGCTTCCAATTAAAACCCATTATAAAAAAGAACCCTAGATATAAATCAGATATTAGGTATGAAATACTCCTTCAAATTAAGGTCTGATACTAGCACCTCTGGCACTAGGTATCCATCAATTATTTTCTAAGTAGTATACCCTGTATGAATTAACTGATGTAAGTGATGTAAAACTGTGCAACTTACTGTGATTTCCAAATAGATATAGTTAGTCATAAAAAATAGATAATAAGAATCTATCAAAAATATTTGCCTATATTCTTCAACTACTTTTAACAAAAAAGGGAAACACACAGAAATATTTTGTATTTTGTAATTTGAAACATTTGATGTACTTGGTCTCACAGGTAAAATACAAATCTATTTTGCTTCTAATGTTTAACTCTCCTTCAGACCATGTAGGTGTGACTTAACCAACGATTAGATTATATCGTTGATATTACCTTGAGAGTTGAGTACATCGAACAGTTACTATTTGAAAGATTTTGAATAAAAGCATCAATAAAATTTGACTTAATATTAACGACTATATATTCTAAATTAAAAAAGCAATTATCTGATTCTCTTTAGCAATATTTGTAGTCCCTGTAATCTTTATTATCTGCTGATAAATATCAACCTCCAACTTTTCTATGTGCCCTAATTACCCAGTATGCATTTGAAGATCTGCCTGTTCTATAGAAAATTTTCAGCCAAAAAAAACAGGAGCATTTGCATAAAATATCGCCAAATTATTAGAAACTTTTCGCAAATGGCAGATATTACTAATCACATTGCTATTGATACAAATATTTGAATTGAGAGTAAAATTTTATACAGTGCCTTAAGAATTGAAAAATAACCAAAATTATGACCATTATACCATTCGACATTCCAACAACTGTTACATAAAGGCAGATGCAAATTTAAAGAAAGAATGAGTACAAAATTATCTCTCCATTAATATACACAGTAGCGCATCCAGGGAAAAGGCTTTCATAAAACTTGACTTTCGAATCATTTAAATAGCGAGTAGTGCTGTTGGTCAACACTTATCTACCAAAGAAAGTCATAGGTGCGCCATTATTATCATGATATGATTTAATTTGCAATAAAACAAACAACCTAATAATAGGTGCAAAAGCTCCTGTTGTATTTCAGACAGATATATTTGATTCATTGAATTATATTCTTAAATAAAAATCTTAAAAAGTCACAAAGTGCAGGGTCAAAAATAAAACATTTGAGGTCTATTAAGCTTCCATTTAAGCAGATCATCAAGGTTATGTGCAATATTAATCACAACATACGAAAATTAACCCAATTCTTCTATTAGGCGGAGACAATCTAAACATATTATTACTTAATACATTGAACTATAGACTAGGCCCTGACCCTGTATATTATTTACCTCTTTCCGGAATTCGTTAAGATTTTCCTCTTTAATTCTTATAATTCCTTATATTACTTGTAGAAGTTATCTTTGTTTATGTAAGAAATACTAGAAAATAATTCTCAACATAAAAATAATGAATGACCATAAAATAGCATACCTACAAAGTTTCCATATCGGGCCGACATTCATTTATACTTATAGCAGCTCAATGTATTAACAATTGAGAATGGTATACTCTGACCTTATAACAAGTGCAAATTACAAAATATACGAAATCTACACAACACTCCGGTACTAAATGATTGAAAGTGTCTGGTAGTTGTTCCAAACGTAAAATTAAGTACAATGGTATTATGTATGAATATACCATTCTTTTTTAGATACAATAGATGTAAATATTTCATACAGCTACATAGACGATCAGAATAGACTCATTCAAAAAATTGTCAAGTCGGCAGACAAATGGTAACTTCATAAGTAATATGTCACAATTAAAATATATAGATACATAATAAAGGTAGGATATTATTATAAATATGTAGTATGTTTTTATTTGTTGAATACGATTAAGATTCTTTGAGTGTTAAATTTACCATAGTCTTGTAGTCTATAGTATGTTCTGTAAGATAAAATTATATAGAAAACTCTTATAAATTGTTATGAAGGAAACAATGAATAACTAAATCATTTTAAATATTAAGAACAATCATAACTGAATGCCTTTTGATGTTACTAATATTAGAAAAGAATAATCCTTTGAGATATTTATGTTAAATAAGTATATTATTAAATAACATGAGAATGTTTCGATACCTGGGCAATACAATTGAGAAATAAAAAAAATGTTCAGCAGTTTTCATAAATTGAAAATTATATGTAGGTACCTATAAATTAAAAGTTTCATGTAAGTAATACTTATTTACCTTTCCGCTTAGTATTGCCTATCTATTGAAACATTGCCTGAAATAGAAGCTGTACCGTACAAATTAAAATCAAATGAACGATAGAACATTCCACTAACAGTTAAATTGTTATTTCTTCCTAAGTTCAAAAGAATTAACCATAAATATTTTTAAGCCATATGATACAACAATAGTTTTAAAAATATGTTTTTATAACTTCTATGATTTTTTTAAACCGTTCGTACTCGAATTGCAGTCCGTTTACGGCATATCTGCTTGTTTGATAGTAAAACGCAGTTCGCCGGTACGCGGCCGCAAATTTAAAGTTTGTAGGACTATAAACGAGCAGTTATGTAGGTACCTTTGGTGTTTCTGGTCTCAATGAAATATATATCAACCATAAACAACTTCCGAAGTACCATATACTATGCTAAAGAAACACATGTTACAGGAAACATACGTAAGTATGTAAAATTTGAATGAATTGGAATTACAATTTACTTCAGTCCATGGACCAAGAAAGTATTGTTTAATCATGTTTATATTTATATCTGTGATTCATGTTTATGTTAACTCAAAATTATACTGCCATTTCCTACTAATACAGCTATAGAAAATATATAAAAAGTAAAATATGGTGTTCGCAGTTCTTCCTATCCATATTTGACAATGTAGGTATGTCCAGGTGCAATATTTTTGAATAAATATAACGATATATTCTACTATATCCATCATTAAACTGGTTTAATATGCTTGATATATAATTAATTACTTTACTACCGATATAACAATACACATATAATTGGCATTGGCATATTTGGTAATATGTATAAGATATTTTTAATTTATTCACATTTTTTCAACGTTTTGTCGACCGAGGCATATTTTCAAAGTAATAATTACCTAGTTATAAGTTGAATAGCTTACGCATGTTGGCAGTATTTTAGTCAATTTCATTAATTTTCAGGTGACATTCAAATAATCAGTGTAAATAAATCCACACGACTAGAGTGCATTCATGGAATATATGTTACGCAAATCTATTAGTAGGTAGTGAAGAAAACTCATAGTTGTATCTAAATAAAAATTTAACCTAAAGGAAACTGTTTCCAAAAGTTCACCAATAGTGTAACTTTAGGTGTAGAAAAATAATCAGTTCCTGCAATCTCTTCAACATCGTATTAGAATCAGCTTACCATTTGTTTAAATTTCTGTTAAATAACCTGTATTCGCCGAATCGCGTATTATTTATAGTAAATTGCAACTCAAAAAACAAAGAATTTAACAATTCTGATCAGATTCTTTTTTGTTCGGGTAATCGTCAAAATCTCTTTCTCCACAACAGGTAATGATTACGTCCATTGGAAGCCTAGAGAGACCTTGAACATGAAACTGGCATAAGACTTAACGATTCATAGGAGCACTTTAACTTCCACATTATCGTTCAATCCAGCATTCGGTGCAACTCGAGGGGCAGCACTCTGGTTACCTATTTTTAGTAGCTTCTAAATGATAGATGAAGAAATAAAATCATCTATTCAATTGCGTCTGAAGCTTTGGACAAAAATATCGACGCAGTTGTGATTCAAATAGCCATGTCTCCTACATCCTACGGTTAGCTAATCGAAAATTGTAAAAAATTTTCAATCGATCAATGGCAAGTTGGATGTTGCTTCAAGGTAGATGTGGGCTTTATCAATTCGTGCTTTCAGTTATTCCACGTATCCTTTACCAGCGACGCAATCCTTCACAGGACAACGACCATTTATATTCATTCACATTCATCAAGCAACATCAGGAACAAACACATGTATTGATCTCAGTTCCTTTAGAGAGATGTAGCCGATGGAGTAACTCATCCTCTTCATCATTCCATTGGATTCGGCATTGAGGAGGAATAGTGTGATTCTGGTTTTCTTGGCTCCTGTTAAGTCTTAACGCCTTAGAACTGAGCGATTCGAAATTTCTTCCTCTTCATCATTCCATTGGATTCGGCATTGAGGAGGAATAATGTGATTCTGGTTTTCTTGGCTCCTGTTAAGTCTTAACGCCTTAGAACTGAGCGATTCGAAATTTCTTCCGCGGTCCAAATGAATTTGAAGTGGAACGCCAAAACCAATACCTCGGCAACTTACTTTTTTTTTGTTGCATAAGCCTCAGTCCATTTTGTAAATTAATCCATAGCTTCTACTATATATTTGTCTATTTCAGTTCTGGTCATTTACCACGTTTATTCGTCCTATACGGAAAAATCAGACCTTCCATCTTCGAACAGTGATTACATTAATAGTTGCACATACAGACAATGTCATTTAATTATATTCTTGAAAACGCTTTAATTTCTTTTAATATGTCCTTTGAGATTATAAACCACAGAAACTTCACTAATGTTTTGGCGAATTCTAACTAAAATAAGCGAACGAACACCTACAAAACAGCACGAAACTCGCACTCTTAAAAATTCAGTCCAAGTCAATTGTTCCCAGTCACTAGTAATTTTAGATCCCCCTTCTGATACAAATGTAACTCTACTCCTCTGCATATTTCGCCCAGTATAACACCGGGAGAAATTTTCTAGAGCGAACCCGAATAGACCTTGTTCTATCCTTTCCTTCTTAATGGAATTAGAGAATTTTTGAGGCCTATTTTAGATAAAAGCTCATCAAGCTTAGAAATAAAAAATATTGACCTAAAAGTTTTGTAATGGTTAATACTTTAAAAGGCTAATCAATTTTACAGTTAAAGGATTGAGAGAGAACGAAAAAAATCTAAATTAAACAACATGTAGGGTGTCAGAAGCGGCATATCAAAAAAGTATAAATGATTTATGATGTTCAACTATGCTTCCAAACGACTCCAGTATATGTTTAAAATAATCACTGAATAAAATACGAATAAAGATAATAATGTAAAGATCGAAGAAAAATATCACCCTATTACCTAATAATGTGCAAGAAAAACTCAACTTTCAAGATTTACGGCGTGAAATAACAACATTTTAATATATTTCCAATACTGACCATACCAATGGATACGCAATAAATTATTTATAACAATATGCATACCTTATTAGTTTCTAAATATAATAAATAATATTAAAGTACCTAGTAGTACATTTTAATCGATTTTAAATCACACACTATACAGTCAAATAATTTACTCCATGATTTGTTTTGTATCCCCAAAAATAGTGTATTAATAGATGTGCCAGGTTTACGTAAGGCTTTAAATCAGATAATTCTATACCGACCTGAGTAATTGCTAAATACCAAAATCTTCGAGTAGTTTCGCAGGCACGTGATCTTTTTAAGGAAGATCATCATAGCGAAATAATGACAAAAGGCGGAAACAGGATAAAGGCAATATAACTAAAATACAACATCATACAATCAAAAGAATGTGTATTAATTATATGAAGGCGTGAACTAATTGAGTATTTACAAATTTGAATTCAACAGCGCATACGAAAGATTATCTGTCACAGATAGTAGGCGCTGTGCGCTGTTTATGTGGTTCTACTCCTATCTAGGCTCGCCTTAACAGAACTTATATAAATATTTTCTTTTCCTTATATATTTTAGTTGAAAATTTATTCACCTTATTAAGGTAACAGCGAGAGCACTCAAGGAATTGTTGAAGTTTTATTATTTGTATGAAAAACTGTTTTATAAACTCCTAATTATTTCATTTGTGGTTTACTAAATGTATATCTATTATAATATTAAATAAATATATTTATCTCATTGTTCTTTTAATTTATTCAAATACATATCCAATCTTTGTAGTGTTTTTTCTTTGCCCAATATTACAACAATTTCGGCAACACTAGGTCCTTCCTGAAACAAAGGATTTACATCAAAAATCACATGGTTATAGAATATATACAGCGCGAATAATTGGAAAAGGATCAAAATATATCTTAGTTATTCAGTAACCTCGGGCCTGATTCCTTTCCACTGATTTTTCTCAATATCGATTGTTATTATTCTTACTCAAGGATTCTACAACCCAATATTGATTGTATGTTAAAAGTCAGTTGTTAATTGTCGGGTTCCTGAAATCGAATTTTAGTTGAATGAAAAAACATATCTTCAGTTATTCCAATTAGGTAAAATTCTTATAGAAATGTACCTGCGATTTTTCGCAATTTTGAATTTCGAAAAAAATTGCATAGTGTTATATGTCAATAAAGACGTCCAAAATTATTTTGTTTTCGAAATACATATAATCTGCCCCTGTCCCTATTACTTTGTAAGTTTTCCAAAAATTTGACTTTTGACAATGTCCTAGATACAAATAATAACTCTATATATAACGCCCAATCAGAATCTCGTTCTACTTCAAACGGAAATAGCTGAAACTATCCGTAATAAGAACGAGGTCATATGTGTGTCTTGATATTGCAAGCCCTTTTGAGACCCGGGATTATTAAAAAATACAAAAATATATCTGGAAACATGTTCTCATTCATTGAAAACATTCTGTCTGGGTCTGATCGCTTCTTCACAGTAAAAATAAGTGTAAAATGTCTCATCCTCATAAATTATAAAATGGTATTCCCAAGGGTCAATACTTAGCTCAACCCTATTTCTTCTGCCCAGTCAAGTATGCTATATACGCTGATGAGCTTATAATTTTTTGCCAAGGAAAAGTTACCCACTCTACATGTTCTCTTCTACAAACATTAGACAATATTTTTACTTGGTCCCAGAACACAGGATTTAAATTTTCACCATCGAAATCAAAACTTAGTAAGCGCGTCCTACTATCTCCAATTCTCTCCATGGCGAAGAGTTGGAAGTCGTAGACCATTCCAAGCTACTTGGAATGACATTTGTTAAAACGCTAACTTGACAATATATACAAGAAATAAAAATAAGTTGTTAAAGAGACTCAATATTATAAGATCCCTTGCTCATCAGACATGGGGAGCTGACGAAGAGATTTTACTAAGAATATACAGAACTAAAAAGAAAAGTTTACAATCAGTGTGTATACCAGTGATGACATATGGAGCTGAAACTTTGACGCTCACGAAAAAGTCAGCAAATAAATTGCGTGTCTCTCAATGGGCGATGGAGAGGGCTATTCTAGGTGTTTCCCCGAGAGATCGAATACCGAATGATCTGATCCGACAAAGGACAGGGGTTATAGATGTGATCGAAGAAATTACAACTCTAAAGTGGAACGGGGCCGGTCACGTAGCTAGAAGGACCGACGGAAGATGGTCAAAAAAACTACTGGAATGGCGTCCCAGGTATGAAGCATATCGTAGCAGAGGACGTCCCCCTACAAGATGGTACGAGGACATCAAGAGAATCCGTGAAAATTGGATACAAATGGCTCAGGATAGAGAAGAGTGACATACTAATCCAGACGCTTATGTTCAGCAGTGGACTTCTATAGCTGAGTGATGATGATGATGATGATACAGAACTATAATCAGATCTAAGCTTAATTATGGATGGATCCTTTTCATGCCTGCTAACAAATCAAACCTTATATGCCCAGGGGCCTTTAGGTCCAGTCCAGCACCTACTCGAAGCTCTAAAGCCTCCACACACTATCAAAAGACAACAGGTACTCATAACCTACTCGAGCAGAGTATACACACAAACTAGCAACCATATATTTACTCTTATCACCAGACCTGATTCATATGCTATCAGCTAAATTTATTGGTAGGGAATGTAAACTTATCCAACACTACCCAAATACATCCGTCTCAAACTACCACATGGATTAGAGAGCTACCTACCGTCAACACTACCATCTGCAACTATAATAAGAAGGAAACACCGTATCGTACTCAGGCAAATATTCAAGGAGTCTATCGAAGCGAATCACATCGATACAATCCTATACAAAGATGGCTCGAAGAACCAAAATAGCGTTGGCTATGCAAAACAACAACCAATACTACAATAGCCTCATACCGCCTCCCCAGTCATTGCAACATTCACACAGCTGAACTCTTCAGCATATACAGGGCCTTAAGCATCCCACCAGGCGAAGTAAAATCAATAGCCATAGGCACCGACTCCTTGGCATAGATATCATGTATAGAAAAAATCTACTCTATGAACCCACTAGTTCAAGACACACTGGAGCTATGCCATAAACTAGCGACACAAGTTGTATCTATAACCATAATCAAGACCCCCTCTCATGTTGGTATAAATGGAAATTAATTAGCAGATCAGGCTGCAAAAGTGACATGCTCCTCAAATATACCAACATATCTGATTCAAATTCCAACCGATCTAAAGTCCTACTCCAAAAAAGTAATGCACGATACCTGGGAGAACCGTTGGAGCACAAAAAAACAGCAAACTAAGCATCATCCAACTGAAAATCCCATCATCAAAACTACCAACAAGCGATCGCAAAAAGAAAATTATCTATAGAATTTGAGAATACGACATTGCCGCCTAACTCACAACCATCTAATGGTTTCTGAGAATACACCATCCTGTCCCAATTGCAACAAGCTCACCATTGAACACATCCTCACTCAATGCGACCGCTACGAAGACCTACGAGACCAACAAAATATAGAAGGTAGCCTAAGACATCCATGAATGTATTGATAAACTACAAAATGTAGGTAATAAATTTCCTGAAAGAGGCTCGCATTTGATACCATGAATATGTATCTATTTGTATTTATAGTACTATGTAAATAAGAATTTTATTTGTAATCTGTGGCAATGGCCTATGCTGCCGAGATACGATACTTCGATTGAAAAATAATAAAAATATATATATAACATATCATTTGAACGGTATAAGAGTTGATGTGCAGCTGCGCCATCTGGTGGTGAGTTGTAACAAAGTTGATAACACAAAAATATTCTGTGTTCAAGTACTTAGGTATACAAATTTTCATCACCATCGTTTGAACGGTATAAAAGTTGATGTGCAATAGCGCTATCTGGTGGCGAGTTACAAAAAAGTGGATAGCGTAAAAACCTTCCCCATGAAAAGATACATATACATGCCAACTAATCATAATGATATATCAAACGGTGTCAAAGTCTATTAACTGCGAACGAACGGACAGACATACCAACATCCGTTTTTATATATATGGATTGAACATAAAAATATTGAGATAAAATTTAAGCCCAAGCGGTCAAATTTGCCTAAGACTTGACCTGATGTTTGTTCGAGCCCGACAAAACAACGCACTATAGTAATTTACAATTTTCAAAATAAATATTATTTTGTTTTCTTCTGTCACTCATCTAATAAAGTGAATCCTATTTTATTAAAATATTATTTACTTATTTAACATTTTTGAGTGTCAACAAAATCACAATTTCAATAAATAAGGACAATGATTTACATTTTATTTTTCAAAAACTATCATTCCAAGGGCTCAAACTGTGAAACCGTTAAAAAAAATTGAAGGTTTTCAAAAACAGTTGCTTTATCAAATTTTCACTATTTTTTATAAAGGAAACTCATCATGACTGAAAGTGTATGATGATTTGAAGCCGTAACCCTGGAGCATATTTGATATAAATCAAGCAACAAGCGAAACGAACGAACGAAACTTCACAATAATATTGTGTTTCATGCTTTTATATGATTCTGTTTTGTTCGTGTTCCTGATAATGACATAATGTTCGTTTTTGGCCAAGATAACATTTACAAAAAAAGTGAATTTAAATTTTCTTCAAGTACGTTTATTAGTGAAATCATTCTATTATACCATCCCAGTTTTTTCAGAGTTTTCACTTTCCTATCTTCCGAGATTAAGGGGGGAGATCAAACGAAACAAAAGCGAGACTATAAGGGTGTTCGAGCAGTAGCTTCGACCAGTTTCCAACTGTGTTCCGTGATTGTGGAGCATGCGCATATTAATTTCCGTCTTCTTAAAATTAAAATGCGCATGCCTCTGACGGTTTGAGTTTGGTTTGAAATCCTGCTCGAACACCCTTTATGTCTTCCTCATGACACCTGGTAAGTAACCCTAATATTTGTGTACCCAGCATACTGGCCAGTGCTAAAATGATGTCAAATCACTGTAACCAATGTGACACATCAGTACCATATGTCAATTCATGGTCCGCGTGCTAGGTTATATTAAGGAACTTAATCAAATATAAAAGGTTTTCAAAATAAGTCCAAACTAAAGCATCTTAAAGATATGGTTTATTTCTAATAAACACACTCCATTTAATATTTTTTGTCCAGCTATCCCAAAAACAGGAAGTATAAAATTCGCCTGTCTGTTTCTTATGTTAGCTCGCGTGTTTTTATAGTAAATAAGCACCGATTTTGATGATTCTTTTTTAAATTTGAAAAAGGAGAGTTGAGAAATGGTGTCATATATTTTTTTCAAAATCCAATACCTATCATTTTTTTCTCGAACACTGAAAACTTTATCTGACAAGATTAAAAAAAATATTTCACAAGACGTTTTTCAAATAAGTAAGTCAGTTACTAAGAATGTGCAAGATTGTTTTCCTTATCATTATTCATTATCTCAATAATGATAATAAAAATACACTGTGTCCAATTAAGTCAGAACCATATGGAAAACTTTTTTATTATAGGTTTTTTACTCTTGATAAAAAGTTCTGCTTAGTCCAATACCTAAAATTCAACCAGCAGATATCAATTCTTTTAAGCCGTATACGAGGTGAGTCGAAAAATATGAATTTTGGTCAAGAGTAAAGTACCTTTATTTTTGAAAATATCGAAAGTTTTTATTGAAAAAAGTTGATCATAATTGAAAACTATTGTCAGATATCCAATATTATCCATGGGCTATAAGAAATAATTTTTGGTATAAATAAAATACACATGCAGATTTTGTAAATTACACATCAGCTATTTTATTGAAAAAAATATTTATTAAAATTATTGTGAACACTTCCAAATGCCTTGAATTTATTTAGAATTTTTGCAACTGTCGAATGCTGAATATTTCTATTCGGATGCCTGTTGTTGAAAATAACTGCTGCTTCTCTATAAGTTTTATAATTATCTCCGACAACAAAAACTAGTTCAATTTTCTCGTTACTAGTTAATAGAGCCGCCATTTCTTGTATTTTCTAAAACGAACTAGCGATTTGACGTTTGGAGTCAGTGCATCCTAGATTAATTTTTATCGGTAGCCGTAACTTATCAATGCTAATACACAGAAGTTAATAAAAATAATAAAATATGTTTTTTCAAGGCAGATGAATAATATTGGATATCTGACAATAGTTTTCAATTATGATCAACTTTTTTTAATAAAAACTTTCAATATTTTTAAAAATAAAGGTACTTTACTCTTGAGCAAAATTCATATTTTTCGACTTACCTCGTATACGGATGAAACAAATTGATATCTGATGATTCCATTTGAAGTTTTGGACAATGCAGAACTTTTTATCACGAATAACTTTTTTCATAAAACCAATAATAAAGAAGTTTTCCATATGGTTCCGACTTGTATGGATACAGTGTATATGAAATATGATAACTCTATTGTCAATTTATCATAGAACATGAAACACTTGATAGATTACCTATCATAGATCGGAATAGATAAAATGTATAAAAACATTTATTAGTCCGACACCTCTCCTTGATAGATAGATAATCTTTCAGAACATTTACAATAGTACAAAATATAGTTATATTGTGGGGGGTTCAATTGCATAAATCACTCCAAAGTTCGCAGTTTACTTCCAATGGTTTATTTCTAACACCATCTTTACCGACTGAACTACTGTTAACATTTGACATACTCACTTTTATAGACTGACTGATTTTTTATAAGCTTATTTCATCGACTGACTGTGTCCACTGATCGCCGCGGCTTTATATAGTTGCATTTGACATGAATTCGTTCGAGATTGTTCTATGATTATTCTAGACACTTGTCAAACTGACAATTTTGTGACAAAGTGTACCTACCTCACATATAGTTTCTGGAAGGAACTGTTGTAAAAAAGACAGTAGCACTTAAACGAATAATAACCGTAAGTACGTGATATTTCATCAACGTAACAATATATGTGAAGGAAATAACATTATAATAAACATAATATCAACATAAAATTAAATCTTGTTTAAAAAATAAGTCATTTTTTCTTGATAAAATCACCGGTTTTCATTCCACCCAAAAATATAAAGAAAAAATATCAGCCCGATTTTCAGTTGGTGGTATATATTCCAATTTTATCATCAGGTGATACTTATTGTCAATGCCTACATGTTGATTTCTCTAAATTGACTGTTCCTTCAGCTTTCTTTATGGCTCCCAGATTTTCCATACAGATGGATCGGCTTATTACATACTCAGGTAAGTTTATATCTCTCATCAATTAATTGATATATAATATCTCCCTTGTAACTTAATTAAGAGAATTACACTCTGCGTCATTTGAAGATTGAACTGTTAGTTTTTGTTCCTAGCTCTTCCAAATTATTGGCCCACTTGCTAAACAGATAACATATCCAGTTGTTGACCGATCAGTTGCCCAATCAGCGTCTACAAAAATAGTAAGAGGGGTTCCCTTTCTCTGGTATCTGATAGCCAAATCCTTAGTAGTTTCCAGGTATCTCATCAGATGTTTCACATTTGACCAGTCTTTTCTAGTAGGTCCTTGATTCCTTCTGGACAAGATGCTCACTGCAAGGGCTATATCTTTTATCGTATTATTAACCAGGAGCTGAAGAGCTCCTGATCTGTATACGTATCCTCAAAATTCTGGGCTTTCTTCTTGTTGTTTGTGATCAGGTTCCAATAGTGTTGTAACTCCGTAGTTTCTTCCGGAATTCTGAATTACTGAAACATGTCTTTGATATATTAAGATTGGCGTGAACTTCATTACTGTCTTGAAAATCAATAACTACTCTCAACAGACATTTAATTCTTCCTAATATTTGATGTCATAGAATTGTTTTATTTGTTTCTTAGATAAGTCAATCCATACATGCTAAGTTTACAAACATAATATTCAAATAGATCGGCTACCTACTTCACATCCCGGTAGCTGCCTCATTAGGATTGTATCATTCAAATTACTATTCAAGTATGCTCATTTTATATCGATCTGTTCAACAAACCATCCTCGCTCCACTGAGACTGCTATTAGCAGTTAACTTCCTCACCCCAGAACCATAAATATTATTGTAGTCGACTCCAGGTGTTAATGAGAATTCTCCTGCCACCAACCTCGCCTTGTAATCAGTTATTTATATTCATTTTGTAAAAAACAATTTACAATGTTTTTCCTGGATGGTCTTGGTCCAGGTTTCTAATCCATTTAGTCTTGAGATTTCTTTATTTATGGCCTCCTGTCACTATACACAATCTGAATTATTTGAAGCCTCTTGAATTGTTTTTGGATCTGGAAAAACTGTTTAAACAGTATGTATGCCTGCGACCAGCAAATGCACACTTTATTGGATTTTGTTGAACATTGAAATCTAGGTACTAAGTTAGTTTGTGGAATATTTTGATTGTTAGACTATTTCATTTTTGTGTTCCACATTTTGTTCTTCTTGGGTGTAAATTTTCTCTTCTTGATTGGTTCTTCATCTTCAATTAAAATGTACGAACATTCTCATATTTGATGATATGGAATAACTGCCGGCTTCATTGGACATTTATTATCGTTTAAATCAACATGCAAAGCATTTCTTCTATTGAATATCCCATATATTCACTCCTTTGATACCTGGATGTATATTATATACCTATGTAGATAATTCTTATTGCTTTGGCATCGAGTTTTGTTACTTCGTTATTTCTGACCCATACTTCAAATCAATCAATTTTCTTTCAAACCACAACTCAAAAGGGTTTTTCTAGATCTGATACTGTTTCTCAAGTAATTAGCAGGCATTAATGATAGCCAGAACATCTTAGGCAATGCTGGTTGTATTAAGCTCCGAGTTAGCTGCGGCAGACTTGATTTAGTATTACTGCTTTCCCCTTCTGGTCTGGATCATATGGAACTATCAGCTTACTGTCTACAACTGCTTCTTCCAAAAACTGAATAAATTCTCTGTCCAATTATTCACCACCATTATCCGACAGACATTTCAACTTCTTGTCATGGAATATTTCTACTTTAGCCATATACTTCTTGAAATTCATCTCCATCATTCCTCTGATTTCTTCTTAAATAATGAGATTTCATTGAATTTTGAATAGTCAAGAAATGTGTCTGTTACAGAACACAAATCTATGTGTACCATTTCATTATTATTAACTTCACTTCCTCCATCTTCTCTCTTCTTTGCGTGATACCCTTCTTCGATAAACTCATAAATTTGTTTCTTCACATTCCTTATTAGAAATTGTCCATCTTTTTCACTAATCTTCTTAAAATTGTTATCTGATATCAAATTGTCTCTCTGACATTAAGTTATCTTTGGCATCTCGAAGTAAATATACCTATTTCACTTTCAAGTAGCTGTTTCCACACTTTTTCTGTAACTTCATGATAACAGTTCCTTTGCCCTTCACTTTGACTTTCGATCCATCTCCCCAAGAAACTATCTCAAATACAGAATCATCAAAGTCTTGCAGAATATCTCTGTAAGATGTGAGATGTTGGCTTGCTTCTGAAGCGAGAAACCACACTCTTGGATCTTACGCAGATTTAGTTGTTGAAGCTCTTGTTAATTTCAGGTTGACTGTAGTTTTTTGGAGTTAATTATTTTTTCTGCTTCTTCGTCGTCATCTTGTTCAACGAATTCAGCTTTTCTTAATCTGACATTCTTTTTGTTAACATCATTTTTATTAAACTTTGGACATTTTCTCTTCTCACCTTCTGCGTCTTCTTTGTCTTTCTTATGCATCTTTTTATGATCCTGTCTAAAGCTTATTTGCTGATAGTTTGACTTACAAAAGCCTACGTTATTGCATTCTTCTTTCTGTTGAACAAACATTTGTCCTCGAAAATCAATTTGACCCTCTAATTTTTAGCATCTAGTTAACCTTTCTCTCTGAATTACTGTACTAAATGATCATATTTGTGATTATCCTTCAACCCACGAATCATAAATGTCGCTGTCATGGCATCTATGTTATTATACATACTTTTTATCATCGACTTCACATCCTTCATCAGTATCGAGACTTTTCAGTTCGTGCACTGAAAAATACAAAAGACTATAAATTCTAATGGTGCTGATACTTTTCAAGTTGGTACTAAAAGTGTACAAAAATTACCAGTATCAATAGAATTAATATTATTTCGTATTTTTCAGTACACCAACTAATAAAGTCGGTCCTGTTTTTTGTAAAAAATATTTAATGATATAACTTTTACAAGAATGGATCTAAAAAAATTGATGTAATGTATAAATAAAAAATAGATTGAACTGTTCAATATAGCTCAACAGTAAAGCCAAAGATTTACCTTCTCGATAAAACTTATGGAGGATGCTTAACGACCTATATGGACATGTGATAATGATCTATACAATATAGTTCCCTTATTTCCCATTAAACATTCGTACAAATATCCCGGGCGAATTCGTAAATGAGCATGATCGGATTAGTATTTTCAAAATGGCGGTCGAAAAATAAAAAATGTCCAAAATAGCCTTGATTATAAAACATCAAAAATATTTTTATGTTATAGATATCTGTCCCTACAACTTTTGTTTGAAACCTTTTGCCTTAAAAGTTTTCGAAAAAATAGTAAATCATTGTACAGGGTAGCCAAATAAGCTTTCAAAGTGCTGTATCTCGGAAAATATTCATTGTAGAGTTATGCAGTAAAAATATTAATGACTAAAATTGCCAAAAGAAAATGTTGGAAATTATTTTCAGGTTTAAAAGATGGCCGCTAGGTAGTGTAATCGCTATCTTGAATTTAAAAAAAGTTATGTTTCTCGAAATTTTAACATATTAAGTTAACAAAAGTTCAAAGTTGTCTCTTTTGTAGTAAACGTTTTGCCTCATCTCTAAAAATAAAGTGGTTGGGGGAATTGAAATGTTTTTGTAAATAAACATCTGCAACTTTCAAAGCGGCTAGACGGATTTTAGCAAACTTGGTATCGTTAAAGAGAGCTTTTCTTAGGCGAATAAATCTACCTTACTCGTTATGATTATAATTTAGCATGTTCCCGTTCCCACAAGAGGGCATTATTTGATATTGCGACAGTAATTGCACGATTTCTCAAAAAAAATCTACTTATATTAGTTTTTTACCATAATTGAAAATGGTGCCCAAAAAAGATAACGAAAATCGCGTCTCCATATTTTGAAACTAACTTAAAATATCGGAGAACGAAAATTTTGTAAGAAAATTTAATAGTTTTTATTTTTTTTATTAAAAAATGTTATATTTGAGACATTCAGAAAAAGTCTAAAAATGAAAATATCCAATGATTTTTTTTTTCATGTTACTCAAATTTCTATTTCAAAACTATGAGCTACAATAGCAGAGAGAATAATGGTTAATGGAATGCAAATATAAAACAAATAGTGTTTTATTTTAAATATTAACAGACTTTTATTCAAGATACCTTGTTTTAAACTAATTTTTTTAATGACTTTATTTTTTAGGTCTGCAGAGACTTAAGACGTTATAACTTGCTAGAAATTGTTATTAGGTACTTGAAATTTATCAGAGTGAGACCTGATAATGTTAATATCCGACCATTTTTTACTAAAATTAAATTATATCAAAAAGAAAGATTGATTGCTGCGATGGGCTACTAGTTCACTTAGAACATTTCGAAAAAAACATAAAAACATTACTGCAAATTTTAGTCATTAAAATGTGAAAAATATATGTGTTTGGTACTTTTTTGATATTTTGTTGTTTAATATTGATGTAACTTACCTGACGACCACTCAGAATGTACCTCAAACATTTCATAAACTGTGCAAACTTCAGTTGATTTTCTTTACAGAATGTTTTGAATCGCTCATTGATCTTCTCAATCTCCGAATTATTCAATAAAGAAAATTCATCCCTAAATGATTTGATTTTCTCACTATCAATATAAGTTAAACTTTCTGTCCTTGGTATTAACCAGATGAATTCCAAATCCTCTGAAACTAAATCTGATAATTTTGCTATTCGATTCTCCGACCAAAGTAGTATGTTTCTAATGTGATCCTCATCAAGCTGCAGAGATTTGTCTTTGTCTCTATAACAAAAAAAGTCAATAGGAGAATTACAGAAATGTTTAATTATAAAACCTCTTAGAAAATGTATTTTGTACCATGTCTTTAACTTGTTCTACCATCTTTTCTAACTCTTTACCATCTTTCAATTTGTCCTTAAGTTCCAATTTGTTAAATTCCCAGATACGTTCAAACATCAGTTTTCCTGAGTGACTATTTACCAATGATATGTCGAACTACAAATGAAACTAAGCTATATAATATATAAATATGGATGTTGGTATATATGTGCCCAGAGCTGTCCAACACCTTTGGACCGATTACCTTGAAACTCGGAACATATAAGTAATTCTTCAAGAAGTCCTGTGCTATCTACGTAGTCATAGCTTGCCTTGAGATAGCGCTGCAGAGCACCAACTTCTATACCGATTAACTGATCGCCATAAAAAATTGAATTCTAAAGTATTTGAGCATTGAGAATATTTCAACACTATCCACTATGTTGTTTCTCGCAACTAGATGGCGCAACTGTGTTTCATCTTTTACAGTGTTTAACCGGTCGCTATGAAAATTGATATGTTTGTGGCAGGAAAACATTCAACATGAAGTACTTGATTGATTTTCACTATTGAAGATTCCGAATTCAAAGAAAAAGAACCGGTGTGTCCACTCACACGATTTGCCTACCGCTCCCAAACGAATCCCATCGAATATAAAAATTAGGTCGTGTGACCATTCATTTTTTCAGCGTTTCAATACAAACAAACAAACAAAAGATTAAGAAGTTAATGAATTTCACAGTCATTTGAACTTTTTTTTTCCGGCTTTTTCTCAAAGATACGTGTTTAGTGGGTGATAATGGGCTTCAAGTAAAATGTTTTACACAAGATTCATCAAAATCGTTAAAGCCGTTTTTGTGCCACAGTCTCAATCGAAACACGTTTATCATCTTTTTTTCATATATTGTCTAGATTGTCTAGAATTAAAAATTTTACACGATTATAACACTTTCCTTACTAGGCTACTTCTTACAGTAGTGGTAGGAAAGTAAAAAAGGTCAAGAGTCCATATACTACAGAAGTCACTGAATTCAATAACTCATCAACAAAGAATACTCGCGTAGTTGTCAATCATACATAAAAATCCTTTGATTATGAGTTACACAATATTTAATGCTTAAGAATAGAGCTGTGTCACCCTATTTCTATTGCCTTTGCATTCACCATAAACTAATAGGTTATCATATAGCTCACTATTAGAAAAATAAATAACACTGAAATTAATTTAGAAATAACCTAGAACACATTCAAATCTAGTGATCCCTTTATTTTTTATATGAAGTTTTAGCCATGGTAACGTAATCGTTGTAACTTAGCTGTATAACAAAATTCTGAAATCTTTCATCATAAAGTTGTCTTGCTCTATCGGTATTACCTTTGAATTTGCCGTAAATTAACACTATATAAAAAAAGAGATCGCCATTGCCACTGCGCTTTACTTTTTTTCTCATCCTAGTCCAATAGCATATTTTTATATATTTTTTATCAGTGGATAAAATAATCATATATGTATTTCAAATTATCCCTGTATCTATGGTTATGGAAAAGAGCTTGGTAATATGGAATCCCACTTTATTTTTCACTTCCCAGAGCTAGAAATATGGCCAAAATGTATTGTCCTGTAGGCTCATACTAGCTTTGTATACATAATACTACACTTTTTTGCTCTCCATCAAAAGATCCATCATAAAAACAGTCAGCAGAGCCTCAGACTTAAGTGGAAGTTAACATGGTGGTAACTGTTATTGTTTTTTTTATTCAATTATTTAATTTATGGAACATAAGAACAAAGTCAAGAGTTTAGATTGCAACATAAATATTTTTGAACCAATTTATAATGCGGACACCTACAATTTTTTTTTCAAACCAAATAATACAGTTACATTAGGAATCGGCTAGAAAAATCCTACATTTCAAGATCAACACAAAGTAGCTAGTGAACCAACACGAGGAATATGTCATTCTCACTAGTTCTGTTAACTTATACTTATCATCACTTATCACCCAGAGATAAGTACCCGCAGGATTTCATATTGCCGTCGCTTTCTCTTCTATTTTTTCGAATTCGTTTCAATAAATTATGTTTAGTAGAAAAAAATTACCTGACTTGTTAGTTCCCTAAGAGAATGACACTTGGGCTTGACATTTTTCTCCAGGTCTTTTGTGAACCCCCCTCCAGAATGTACGATAAAATTGAGCAAGGCTAATGGAAAAATCTCACTTTCTTTGTAATGACTGATTCTAATATCACCTTGTCTCTTACTCAATTTTGTACCATCAGCATTCATAAGTAAAGGCAGATGACCGAATTTTGGAGGCGTCCACTGAAAAGCACTGGAAAAATATAGATTTCCGAATATTTAATATGAGTAAATATTAAAATACAATTCAGGCCAATAAGGTGACTGAATGACAAAAAAGGAAAAACACTAGTATCTAAACACGAAAGGGCAAATAATAAGATGGATTTTATCAAGCATTGAAGAAGATGATGATGAGGTAATACGAGCTATGAGCAAAAATAAAGTTTAACATACAAAGAATATATATGCATATAATTATCAGTTGGGAGTTTATCGATATTTTTGTAATACGTGAAAAATACTCAATGGATTTTAATGACACTGGTCAGAAAATTAAATTGAAAGAATGGTTCTGGTAGCGATATCTTTTGCTGAATATTTAATCCACAAGTTCACAAAAGAATGTATAGGTTGACAACACAGAATAACAACTAAGTTCACACTTCAGATTGATGATGGAGGCAGAATGAAAGCAATGAGATCGTAGGATTAACTTGATACAAAAGTGACAAGCGCTACATACAGTCCGGAGAACGGATTCCCGGGCATCTTCTAGTCTGAATAAGAACAGCCATATCTACAAAAGCAGAAACAGTAGCAGCACTCAAATAAATCGGCAATGGAAGAGCCCTGTTCAACATTTAAGTCCAGAAATGCTGAAAGCAAACCTAAATTTTACTGCAGAAATATTTTTCAAATCAATAAAGAAGACATTGGAAGTCATATTGGAAGAATGCCAGAAGCACTGTTGATAAAAATAAGGGAGAAAATAAATACCTACATCAGTGTATAATTACTGGAGAAACATTATGTTGCTCTCCGCGGTTAGTAAAATTTCTCATTGAAAAGCTTTACTATAAAAGATATAGTAGGTACAAAATTATGGAAAGAACAAACTAGCTATAGAAAAAAACTATTTATACGTCGACATGAAAACCCCCTTTCAAATTATTATTTGAGAAAAGCTCTAAACACCAGTCACCGATATATATTCCTTTATTGATTTTGAAAGGCATTCCATCAAGAGGGAAATAATAAACGAGTTTGAAACACGCGCAAAGATTATTAACCTTATCAAAGAAACCTACAAATGGTAGATAATTTGTTGCAGACGTAGGTTTTTAGAGGGGCTAATGGATATACTAGAAGAAATTAGTAGTAAACAAATTTCAAGTACTTATAATCAAACACATCCGAGAAAGAAGAAAACTAGGAAGGCCGAACATAACCTGGAAGAAATCGGTCGTTAACGAAATCCAAGAAGACAAAAGCCGAGAAGAGTCAGAATTGAGTAGGTTAGAAATTATTTTTAGAAGCCATATGTCCTTCAAGAGAATGAAGAAAATATCAATATTAGTAAATAAGAAGGCCTAATAGGACAGTTGATAAAATAAATGAATAGTAAAGTTTAAATTAGAAACTTTCCTTATAGATCCGAAGGTAAATATCTCCGGAATAATATAAAATTTATTGGTAATTTACCGATAAAGAAGTATGTGTTTTGTAGTTGAAATTTGCCATTCGACACCTCTCAAGACATGCGAAATTTCCATAAAATGATCATCAACTACGTTGGCAAAATGGTACGTTGGGTATCCGTCAGATTTCATGATAACAGGATCACCTTCTGTCAGTGATATATTGTAAGATATTTTACCGTAAACCAAATCTTCAAATGATTCTTCCTCACTACTTAACTGAAAAATATCCATATTATATTATACTTGCTAACAGCATATGTAGCAATACAGACCTTGAACCTTATACACGACGGTTCTCCATTGGACAATTTAGCTTGAACATTGTCAATTGGCATATACCTACATCTATTATCGTACTTTGGAACTTCCTGTCTTTTCAAGGCTGCTCTTCGCAGCAAATTCAATCTTTTTTCTGTGCAAAAACAATGGTAAGCTGATCCATTTTGTAACAACTTCTTCACTTGCTCTCTAAAGGATAGAAAAATAGTACCTACTTCTACCATATTACTTCAATTGTTTAGAAAATATATTTTCCTATTCCAAAGTTTTTAGATTACCTATATAAATCCAATCTTTGTGACTGTAGATAAGGGCCAAAACAACCACCAATTGTAGGTCCTTCGTCAAAACAAATCCTGGCCCAATTCAAATCATTAATCAATTGTTCTGTAGCTCCAGGAACTAATCTGGTATTATCTGTATCCTCAATTCGTAGAATTAATTTTCCATTATATTTTTTTGCAAAAAGAAAATTGTAAAGAGCTGTTCGTAAGCCACCTAAATGAAGATAACCTGAAAACAAAATATCATTGAAAAATATTTTCTTCAAGAAACTTCAATATCACCTGTAGGGCTAGGGGCGAATCGCACTCTAACACAACCGGTCTGATAAGTTCTCAGGCTTATGTATCCTTTACAAGTGGACGATCTTAACAAAATATTGAACATAATAAATTAAAGTTTATTCAAGATTTACTAACACATATAAAATATCTATCAGACTGGAAAAAAGCCCGTATCTATTTGCTCACAGAATTCCAATAATACTAGAAAACAGTTCCATGTAATATGTAATAAGCAAATCAAAAATTTGAATTAAGGAATTATTTAATTCAAAATAAAGATAGGGTTAGAAGTTAGAACTCTGATGACATACAACATATACTTGAACCTGGGAACTACTCTTGAAGAGCGTGTTCCTACTGCATATACCACAGTTTTTTAAATAATTGTCATCAAAGTTGTGGAAGTTCACGTTATGATATCTCTGGATGTTCAAAACATAAATTTAAAATTGCCAAATTTTACAAACTTAATGGCCAAACCCTTATAGTTTCCATTTAATGACTTAGAAATAAGGTTGAAGAAACTAGTTCATGAATAAACCATATATTCTTCACATCATCTGCGCTATTTTACGTTCCATGCTATGCAAATTCTCAAAAGTCAACATGGAGACTTTTGAGAGCATAGCATAGGACGTAAAATAGCGCAGATGACGCGAGAATAGGATAAAGCACGGTCATACAGAAAGGTCTTGAAACGAGCATGAAAAAAGTCGTTCGGTTAGCGTCCAGTCTTTTCAGCCTCGTGTTCGTATTTGAAGGGGGACGTTGCCTAAAACAAAAACATACCAGTTCAAAGGATAATTCAAAGTTGTATGGTGATTCAAACTTTATACGATAACATATTTCCATCTTGATAGGCCGTTATATTGTATTCGGCGCTCATAAACAATTCTTCAAAAAGATTAAGGTATTATATGTTCTAAGTAACATCCCCTTTTCTCAATTTTGCAGTACTATCGTTAACTTTGATATTTAAACAAGACGATAAGCAACCCAGTTGCTACATATGTAATTCGACCTTCGATTCCAGACCTGTGATTCTACGACCGTGGGATAAACTGATTTCCAAATCATTAGATGGAAATAAGGGTTTGGCAATTATTATTGGAAAATTTGTCAATTTTAAATATAAGTTTTGATCATCCAGAGTAGTCAGGTTCAAAGATATCATAACCTGAACTTTCACAACTTTGATCGCAATTATTTCAAAAACGGTGGTATATGCATTATTATTAATTGGAAAATGCAATTAAAACTACATGGATTGGTATCAAAAGTTTCTCAATATACGAGATTTCATCGGCTGACGTAGTGCTTCACGCATTCGAACGATCCCGAGCTGATCTGTCAAATCTAGTCGGGACCTCGATCTTACTGTCTTGCAACTGGAGTACTGGAGCCAAGAATATATAAAGGGAGGATGACTAACTCTGTATCCTGTTCTATAAGCAGAAGTGAAATAACGTCCCGTAGTAAGTTGTCAATTTGCGCTGTATTTAACTGAGTGTCTATTGTTGTATTTAAGCTTCCTTCGGCCATATTACATAAGGATGCGCAGCGTGATTTTGCGCAACCCACCGAAATGACATACGATAACCCAATGTTTTTTGTGCTACTCCCACTACTCGTGTTACTCGTCCTCCCTATATTTGTTCATGACTGGAGCTTTGTACATGGGACTGTTAACGTGATGACCCGCTATGATCGCATCTGTAGAGGGATCAGTGATATTGATGGCAGAGTTACCAGTTGCCCGTAGCATATAACGATTATTCCATTGCGATAAACACAATAAAATAAAATTTTGGAAAAAACTGCAATAATAAATTAGTCAATGATTATTACGTAGATAGGTTATGTTTATTGTTTATGTATGTATTCCTAATTTCTCATTATGGTATTTTTTATTTTGATTCCACTACAACAACGCCACATGGTCTCTAGCTCATTAGCAATCTAACTTTCATAGCATTAAGTAGATAGGAAGACGCAAGACCTGAGTAAATGATCATGCTGGGGACCAAAGAATAACATTATTCTTTGATAATAGCGCTCATACTACATAAGGATGCGACGCGTAATTTTGCGCAACACCCCTAAATGACATAGGATAACCCTTCCCCATAGAATTAGTACTCTATGCCTTTTCCCCTCCCTATATTTGTACATGGAACTACTATCAGGGCCAAGAAGACTGGAAACAAGGAGAGTAAACTTCCTATGCTTCTCTACGTAGCCACATGAGATTACAGAGGTTGCATATCATAGCGTGGCGTCGTGTTTGACGAACATTGACGAACATCTTGACAATTACCTTAAATATTTGTTCTCTTTATTTATTTTCGGGATCATGATCTGCTGTCTTTTTTCAGCGAAGCCACTTGTTGCGCACGGCATGATGTGCAGAGAAGCATTTACAAAACATATGCGTATGAAAATTTACACGACTTTTAGGGCGAGTCGTAATCTCATTATTTTCAATCTGCTTGCATTTACTAATTATTTCCTCCAAGGCCAATCTTAGAGCATGGAATTACCAAGGAGACATCGCATACGGAGAGAGCAAATGAGGATAAATCAATGGCCGCCAATGGACCCCATAATCTTTTTTCGACAGCGACTATTATATCCAAGAGCCTTGCACAGAGATGCTTCTCTATATAGCAGCCGTGAAACGAAAGTGAAGCCAATTTTTCGTCGGTCTCCATTAGTTTCAAGCTCACCTTGGTGTTTACAGCTTATTTTGATTTTCATTTTTTGTGCTATTTTTTAATGAAAACGACGATTACTTTATCTCAACACAATGGTGAAATGCGAGCAGAGAAAATATACCTCCAATGCGAGGCTCTTGGATACAAGAGTCTCTCTCTCTCTCTCTAAGGTTATTGGCCCTTGCTCCCTATTGGTGCATTTGGCCAGCTCATTCGGGGGGTTACAATCTTGTCTGATTTTGCATCATATTGTAACCCATTAATAATAGCTTTTTTTTTTCCTCTATTTCTTTTGTGTTATTCTTATATGATTATTCTTCAATGCACGTGTCAAGATGAGTCCAGCAATGTGCCTCGATCCGAGTATAACCTTCTCTGTCACGCTCCTAAGGTTATCAGCGAGGTTTTCCCTCTTGTCTCCTCCAGACCACGCTGCCACGTGCTTCTAACCTTAAAAGTTAAATAGGAATCGACCTCTTTTCGCTTGCACACCCCGAACTACGCTCGATTATCACGGCCGTGACTTCCCTGTCCACCTCGGGGGCCCAGCACTCACGTCCTCTACTAGCGTGTACTTCCCGTACGGAAATTTTTGATTTCCTTCAGACGCGAAGTGGACTCTACCGAGGTTGATACGGAAGTGGATACAAGAGTCGCTGTCGGAAAAAGAATATGGTCAGAGAACAGAGACGTATATATACGTATACGTCTCTGTTCTCTGATATGGTGTACGTTCATTGGCGGACATTGATTTAGTTCATTTGGCTTCACTTGCTCTCCGAATTCCGAATGGAATGCAATTCTCTCCTTGGTCTAAGGATCAAAAGTATTTCGTGGATCAAACTATCAAACATTCTCGCAACTACAACGATTTGTTCTTCCCGTTTTTATTAAAAATAATCACGGTTGTCTCTAGTTTTTATGTCATGATATAAAAAAATGTTTGTTTCTAAAACATGATAAGTACTTTGCAATCTATCTAATTAATTATTTAATATTTAAGATGATATTCTGATTTCCATAAAATTCTTGAAATATTTTATTGTTTTGAAGCAAAGAATAATTTTTCGAACATAGATTTTTCGAATACAGATTAATCGCGATACTTGTTTTATATCATGACATTAATAAATTAAATAGCTAATATATTAGGGGAAAATATTATTATTTTTTGTACTTATAAGACGTGGTGTTTATAGGTAATGGGCAACTGATTTGTTCAAAGTATAGGCACTGTTTAAATTCCTTCTTCATAAATGGCGTAACTAACTTATTGTCAGAATTTTCACAGAGTTCTAGCTAATTAAATTCTATTAACTTAGACGTGCAATCATATTTTTTTGATATTAAAATAATTAATACCTCAAAGGCTAAATATTATTACTTACATAGTTCGTACACGTACATTTGAAAATAAAATAAATGCGTTTTTATCATGGACTTAATATACCGTCAATGGTCTTAATATTTTTTTGTTCTCCATCTTCAGAAAAGCTTAATAATTTTCGATCTTTACTTTCCACTTTCACTTGCTTGAGTATTTGTGCCGAATTTATGATTTTCAATTTTGCCATTTGCTTTGTGTGGCAGCCTTGTTTATGCAGATTTTTAAGGTTATTTTTGGAAATTCTACAAAAATAAAAGGCTTATTTTATAAATGGTTTGTTTTTGTTAACAGATTTTTACTGGACCGTTTAATTCCTACGATGGTTAGTAGAATTGTTTTAAAATTTCATTGTAGACTGAAAAAATATATAAATTGCAACTGTCAATTCGATATTCTTTTATTTGTAAAGTTTAACATAACCTTGGTTCTCAATATGAAATAATTGAAATTTCATTTTATATTTATTTTCAGCATAAACTTAAATCATCACAAAGAGAAAAAGTGAAAAAATTTATATCTTTTACACAAACTGGTGAAAACACAGCCATATATTGCCTTACTCAGAATGATTGGAAATTGGACCTAGCTAGTGACAACTATTTTCAAAACCCTGATGCATACTACAAAGAGCCAAGAAACGTTGACAGAAAAAAACTGGAATTATTATATGCCAAATATAAAGACCCAAATGAACCGGACAAAATTACTGTTGATGGTATCATGAAATTTCTTGATGATTTGAGTCTATCAGCCGAATCTAAGCTTGTTCTCATAATTGCGTGGAAATTCAAAGCAGCTACTCAGTGTGAATTCTCAAGAGATGAATTTATCAACGGAATGACGGAATTAGGTTGTGATAATATTGAAAAATTAAAGGCTCGCTTGCCTTCTTTAGAAAGTGAATTAAGGGATAATTATAAGTTCAAAGACTTCTATCAGTTCACGTTTAATTATGCTAAAAATCCCGGACAAAAAGGTTTAGATCTTGACATGGCCATTGCTTATTGGAATATAGTATTAAAAGGAAAATTCAAGTTTTTGGATCTATGGTGTACATTTCTACAGGTGAATATATATTATGTGCCTATTATATGTAATATTCAAGTAATGTACAAGCTATTTGAAAAATGAGACCGCGTTGTAACTATATGTAATGTGTGCCTTAGATTTCGTATGATTTCCAGGAAAATCATAAGCGGTCAATTCCAAAAGATACGTGGAATCTTTTACTGGATTTTGCTCAACAGATTGCTGATGATATGAGCAACTATGATGAGGAGGGTGCATGGCCTGTCCTTATTGACGATTTTGTCGAATGGGCTTCAGCAAAGGCTAAAGAAAATCAACCACATAGTACTAGCCAAATTGGTTAGCATTAAATTAATTGGATAATATCCGAAGGACATTAAATTGATTTCATTTTTTTCGGCATACCGATCAAGTCGCGAGAGAACTGTCCAAATTGAGAAAAAATATGTTATTAATTGTTTATTTTTTGCATATTTATTATATATGAAAGTGATGTAAATATAGCTCCTTTTCTCATTATAATCTTTGTTTCTGTTTCGGCTCTCTAAGATGTCAGTATGTAAGTCATAATTTCGAATTCTTCGCCTTTTTGTTAGGATTATTAATAACTGTATTTCATGTTTAGGCCTCTAATACCTATATTTTGGTAATTTCTTTCTCCGATCATAAACAGAAAAAAAAATTATACAGTTGTTGATTGCTTATGGCAAAATATATTGTATAAGTGAATTTTACAAGATCAGAAATATTAATATTCTATAATATATTTTTAATTAGGTTGTTTGAAGTATATAAAGGAGAGCTCGTACAATTCAGGATCAACATGATAATATTTTTGTAAGGTCTCACAGAACCATTTGCAAAGGTACTTCAATTTGGTGCGTTTAGCAATAGCTATAAACGCACCTCTATCACAGCTATGTTGATGAGAGTCCAATAACGTTACCTAAAATTAATGATAAAAAGTATTATTAATAAATATCTTCAATACTTAAAATGACAACTTTTAGAATAATGCGGGTTAAGAAATCACAAATCGAAAAATTGCCTAGGTGAACAAATAGATGGGTTGAGATTCCAATAAATATAATTTTCGCTTACTGTCTCAGTCTTCATCTGAATAATGAATAAAACACTTCGAGCATCTGCTACCAGCACAATATAGAGGTCGCTGAAAGATTTCCAATCATTTTGCAACCATGCATTCCAATGGAACTTTATATTGTCAAAAAGAGATTTTGATAACGGTTCCATGAATACTTCACTTTTCTAGAATAAGAGTTATAATTAGAAATGTACATACACAATTCGTTTTATGTATCGATAACCAGAGCACCGCAATTATTGGAGTCTTTGCTAATTGATGAATGTTGTTTGTACATTAGGTTTAGGATTATTTTATAGAAGAGTAATATAAGTGAATTAGAAAACAGTCCAGCATCCATGGTCTCTTCGGATGACCAGTGACTATTCGGGAGCACCAAAATAATTACCAAGTCTTTTTCAAATGTGAATTTTAACTAAATTCATAGAGTATAAATGCCTACTTAAATAATAGCAGCACCTTCATCATCATCGTCAATCAGCCCTTAAAGTCCACTGCTGGACGTAATAGGCCTCTATTGTTTGCTTCCATAACTCCCTATCTTGAGCGTTTTGCATCCAGTTGATGTGGATACGTCTCAGGTCATCATGCCATCTGGTTGGACGGCCTCTCTTCCTGAATGTGTCCTGTCTTGGTCTCCACTCTACGATTTCCTTAGTCCATCGATCATCACTTAACCTTGCAACGTGCCCTGCCCAATTCCCCTTCTTCTCAAACATATCGGGAGTGTAGTTTTAAAGATGAAATTGAGTCGGCCGTAGGCATACCATGTCAGTTCTATTCGTCTATCCAGTTCGTTAGTTTGTTGTCACTGTTTATACGTATTTCCATTTCGTGACGTAAGTATTTGTTAGCCGTTGTTTCCTCGATCTTCTTGTCTTCGATATAAATGCCACCGCCAATTATTAGATTTGTCATCACTTGTGTTTTCGAGATGTTGATTTTTAGTCCCATTTGTTTGGAGGCCATGTTCAGTCTTTGCAATATTTAGTCGGATATCAGGACTATATCATCAGCAAATTATTGCTGGTGATTCAGGTTTTCACCGTTTATGTTTAACGCTAATTCGTCCCATTCCATCTGTTTGCACATATATTGGAGCAGGATGTTGAATAATTTAGGAGGTAAGGTGTTGCCTTGGCTTGGCGAACACAAGATGTAGCATTTTCATATATGTGTTTAGGTAATCATTGCGGTACTGGTGTTCTATAATTTTATAAGGCAGTCGCTAAAGATTTCAACATTTCCTGCTAGTTTATGGTAACAAATGCTTTTTCGTAATCCACAAACACCAAAATTAAGGGTTTATTATATTTACTATTTTTTCGATAAGGCTCTTTAAGGTTTGGAGATAATCGTTTGTGTCATATCCCGATCGGAACCCAGCTTGTTCTGGCGGGTGATATTAGTCTAGTTAGGTAGTCAATCTGTTAGTAATTATTTTCGTGAAAAAGTTATTTCTGGGATGTCTTCTGAGCCTTGGTTTATAACCTTGAGTATTTTTTGTTTCTGTGTTGTTATTTTTGTTTTGTTTCTGTTATTCTTAGAATTTCCTCCTTGTTAGTTGTTGATTTTCTGTGTTGGTCTTTGTTTATGTACTTAGAAGAGTTTATTTCTTAATACTTTGAAGCTGCCGTTGTTTTCTGTAACTCTTGAGATCAATTCTGTATTGTATTTTCTTATGTCAGTTCTGGTACATTTGGAAATGCTTTTGTTTAGTTATCTGAAAATCCCCCGGTTTTTCACATATTTGTGCGGTAGTTCTCTTCTCTTTCGCTCAAGTTCTTGGTTGTTTGTACTAAATTTATTTTCTTTTATTTCGTTTTTGGGACAATGCTTTCTCTTAGCAGCCCCTTACTGTATATATAATAGTTACCTAATTAGTTTATATTATTGGTCTTTGAGATTTATGTTGACCATACTTATTATTTAAGTAGGCACTTAGCCTCTTAGAATTTTGTAAATATTCACATTGGAGAATACCACCGTGTGCCGAAATAATTTTCATGTAGTCGTGTATAAAAATATATTAGTGTTTTTTAGAGATATAGTATCAAGGTTATACAACCGGCTGTGTAGGATTCGAATATATGTATACACTCGCACAGGCGCGCTAACACACTCGTATTTAAGTAATAGAAAGTGAAAGAAAGTCGCATCGAGGATGCGTAAAGGTACGTAAGTTTTCAAATATGGTGCACTCGCTTCCGTGACCAGCTTAAACGTGGCAAGCCAGCAGGGAAAAAATGTATTGTAGGTATAAGTTATAATTGAAAACCGATAAGTTCTTAAAAAGAATTAATTTATTTACCAAACTACAAGTACGAAACTAACAATATGGTTACAAGTCATAGAGTGAAACTCAACATGAACGTGAAAGGTTTTTAATATAAAAAGATGCAAACTAAGTTTCCTTCTTTCAACAAATATTATAAAAGATACGGTAAGAGGACCAGTTTTGGATTCTTATCTGGTTTTGGCCATTTTGTCTAGATACATTTAATTTTTAAGATCTCTGTATGAAATACGCTCTATACTATATTTTTTGTTAAAAATTCAAGTTGGTACTGTTCATACTGTAACTAACTTCAGAGGATAGAACATTCTAAAATAAAATGGCAGCCTAGCTGTTGAAAGTGCTCTGTCCCAGGCAACTTGATAATCTAAACCAATTTGTTAAGAATCAAGAGTAAGTAAAAGTAACCAAATATTTATATTTCTGTAACTTTAGAAAACTGTTTATTTAGTTAGAATATTGTTAAAATAACTTAATCCTGCAGTTTTTTAATGACAAATCATTTCTTTTCCATCAAAAACTTGGTGGCCAAAACTAAATCTTAAAAAAATGATTTTACTAGTTTTGGCCAGGCAGGTGACCAAAAACGACTACGTCTTTTTCAGTTGTGGCCACTTGGTAGCCACTGTAATAAAACAATTCTATTTTTGGCCACCTGGATATAAACTGACCCGCAAAAAAGTGTAGAATCCTAATATTACTGAAAATTTGAATCATAATATCTCAGGGTCTACTAATCGGATTATAATTTTTTTTTCTGTTTCAAATTCTCAGGAGCACACTTCTTGGTCTTTGCCACTTTTTTCTGGGTCAGTGTATATGTTTTGTAATTTGTATTCAGTTTACGTTGAAGATACCAATAAAGTATTTTTATAGGGAGGAAATGTGAAAAATAAAGAAAAGTAAAAAGAAACCAAAAAATCTGCGTGTGTTCTTTTTATACGAAGAAGACCATCTTCGAAATGCTTTATGTGCAATTAAGAATGGTATGCCCGTGGCCACTGCAAGTAAAACATATGGTGTTCCAAGAACAACATTGAGAAATAAAATTAAAGGGTATTCGCCTGGAACAATGGGCAAAACAGGCCCTGAAAGTATATGAGGGAAAGAAATCGAAAAGGAACTTTGTGAATGGTTAATAAGTAAGTAGTTCTAGAATGGGATTTCCAATCACAAGAGATGGTTTAAGTTACTCGGTAAAAAGAATAGTTGAAGATGCTAAGAAGGAAACACCATTTAAGAATAAGACACCGGGCAAAACATGGTTTTGTTCATTTCTTAAGAGACATCCTGAATTAAGCATAAAACAGGCTGAATATATCAACAAAGTAAGGGCTCAAATAACACCTGAAAAGATACGTAACTGGTTTAGTGAAACCAATAAATTATTAGGCGACAATGTCGAAGTTTTGAATGATCCCAAAAGAATGTTCAATATGGATGAAACTTCTTTTTATTTCAATCCACAAGGAAGCCTCGTTATTGCTGAACGTGGAAAACATGTATATGCCATATCTGCTAATAGTGACAAAGACAATATTACGACACTTATAACAGTCAATGCAATTGGCGAATTTGCTCCTGCATTAATGATTTACAAATTTGATAGGCTCCCAGCTCATTATGCAAAAGCTGCTCCTCAAAATTGGGGACTGGGAAAAACGAAAAATGGATGGATGACAGCATCAGCATTTTTTTAATACTTTAAAAATGTTTTTCATCCGTTCTTGGTTGAAAAACAAACAAAATTTCCTGTTATTGTATTTCTTGATGGCCACTCTTCATACTTATGTATACAATTGAGTAGATTTTGCAGGGAAAAAATATAATCGTAGTCTGTCTCGTTCCAAACACTAAGCATTTTTTGCAACCACTCGATGTGGCTTTGTTTTACCCATTAAAATGCAAATGGAAAAAGATTTTACGTAACTGGAGAATTGAACACGAAGGAAAAGAAATACGAAGAGAAGTAGTACCAGCTGTTTTGTATAAAATAATTAATGAAAATTCATTTGCATCGTCAATTATTAATGAAGTGAAAAACTACATAAAAAACTTGATAATATTAGATCTCATATGTTATTCGACGTATGGCTGAGATTCATTATGGAAAACACAAATATTTCCAATAAAATAACTAATGTTGAAAAAGAGGTAGCAAATAAAGTAAGTACTTTTTTTGATCATTCAGACTCCAGTGCATTCTTAGAAAACCGTACAGATGTACTTGAATTTCCTTTTCTTGAATTTGACAACTTTCAACATGAAAATTTCTTCGAAGATGATGAGATTCTGTCTATTTGCCTACTAAGTGAAGAGAAAGAATGTGTAGAGATTAATGAGAAACAAGGAAACATCACTAATACAAGTAAAAATATAATAAATTAAATAATGATATTATGAAAGCAAGAATTAATTCGACTGATAATATCAAGGAAAACACTCTGAAAAACAGTAACGAAATTCTTGGCACTGATTTAAATGCTACAGATATAGATATGAATATCTATAAACATGAAAACAGTGAAAACTTTAATTAAAGAATGAAAATAAAGAATCCTGAATCTAAAAATGAGACTGAATTAAACATTTCGAAAACAATCAAAAAAGACTGCAAGGAGAAGCAAGACTGCAGGGAGAAACAAGACTTCGAGGAGAAGCAAGACTCTGAGAAGAATCAAGAATAAGAAAAGAAGCAAGACTGCAAGGAGAAGCAAGACTTTACGAAAAAACAAGAGTGCACGGAAAAACAAGACTGCAAGGAGCAACAAGACTGCAAAGGAAAACAAGAATTCAAGGAGAAACATGACTTCAAGGAGAAACAAGACTCTGAAAATAATCAAGAATACGAAAAGAAGCAAGACTTGGATAAAAAACAATATTGCAAAAAGCGACAAGATTGCGAAACTACAGAAATCTGCGAAAAGAAAGAAAACTACAAAGAGCAACAAAACTCTCGAAAGATTCCTGATCAAACATCAGAAATCATCATTTCTCCTAAACCGTGTATTAATAATTTATCTGATATTTTAATATACCTATCTGTTTCAAATATATCAACAACGAAATCAAGAAGAAGTAAGCTTAAAATTCCAAGTGTATTAACTTCTGATCAGTGGTTAAGCTTGGCAGAAGACAAAGAAAAGAAACAGAATGATTTACTTCTCGAAAAGAAGAAACGTAAAAAGAAAAGAGAAGAAAATCTGAAGAGAAAGGGAGCAGCAAAAAAAGAGGAAAACTGCTAGTCATGGAATGGTTCTTACTAAAAGCAGCAAAATTAAGAAAGCTATGGAAGAAAATGAACAACAATACGAAGTGGATAAGTCGAAAACCGAAAGTAATACTAAAATAAGGATAACATTAATGACGAAAATGATCTTTCAAACTTCAACAATTTTCTTTTAACACATAATGCAAAGTTGAAAATAAATGACTATGTAATTGTCGAATAGGAAGGAAGCTTTTTTCCAGGAAAAGTGACTAGAATAAAAGAGGATGGCTACATGGTATCAGCAATGGTGAAAAGTGGTTCTTACTGGAAGTGGTCCGAAAAAATAGATGAACTTCTCTATGCATTTAATGATGTAAAGGAAATTATCACTGCCCCGATTCAGAAAAACACTAGAGGTGCATATGCTGTACCAGAAATGAGTAATTTTTTGTAATATGTTTAATATAATAAGGTACCTACTCATTTAGGGTATATTCCTACGTCTGAGTTTCCTTTTTGCTAAGAAAACAAATATTTAAGTTTTTACTTATCTTTAGATTATAAGAAACAATTTTTACGTTTCAATTATCATCTGTTTTTGATACTTTTCTATGAGAAACTGGCTTTATTTTCTAAAGAAACTTTTAAAAAACGTGTAGACTAATTTACTGCTTTTCCAACATAGGTGGCCAAAACTGAAATTTTTGTCTGACCAAAATTGAAACTTACCTGCCCAAAACCAGCGACAGAACTGTCCAAAACCAGCGAAATCGACTATCTTGCTTTAATTTTAATTTTACACAAAAATATAATATTCTATCCTTTTTTAATGTGAAGATTCATTTTTAGACACCTAGGCCCTAGTCTAGCTATATAACATAGTGTTATTCCTGCATAGAAAGAGATCATCCGTGCAAAGTAGGAAATTCTCTTAAAGTGACCAAAACTGATGCTCCACCTATCACCAGAATGTAGAGAATAACGGTTCAGATAAGTGCCATTGATGGATTGGACTGTCAAACTGGAGAATTCCTTCATTGATAGCATGTAGATTCCAACTAATATCCAATTTCATGTTTTTAATTTCGATTTTTAACAATTTCAATGTTCCTTAATGTAACTAAATCTTAAAGTCTTAAATAAGTAATAGTTGACCTGTTTGTTATATGTTCTGTCAGATATGAATGCAAAGTCGGATCAAGCAATGAAGGTTTGGAACATGTGATAAGCATAAAAAATTTCGGAAAAAAAAAACAAAAATCGTGAAATGTTCATCAAAGTTTATGCCAGTCATGACCTTGTGATAGGAGGCACACTATTCATTCATTCACGATGTCATAAAGTTGAAAGAACCGCTAAACTAGACTATTACCAAATACCTATTTACCAGAGATAGAAAATATTGAACGATAAAATATGAAAATACACTATATTTACTTATTTTACCCATTCTACAGTATCTTGAGTCTGTTCTCCACCATACAATATAGCTTCAGGTACATTGAGGTTTATATGTTTGATGAGATTGTTTGATTTAAGGCTTTCATGAATTTTGTTTCCTTCCAACATACTTGCAGCGAATAGATGTATGAGTCTCATATTGAAACTTTTATATGGATCATTTATCTGTAAGGAAATATTTATTTTGAACTACCTATATTAATTATTTATCAGTTCTTCATCATAAGAAATATATAATTAATATTTAGGCAATATATATTAACTTGCCATTATCTTATAAGTATTACACTTGGCAGCCATCAAAACAACAATTAAAGTGCAAGCATTACTACCTTTCGTTACATTATGTACGTTATAGTGGGATTGGGAGAAATTACTTTCAAACCATGTTATGCCAACTCGGTTTTCTAAGGCATTTTCAATTTCATATTTGGGGAAAAAGGGCAGCTCTGTATTGTCAGTTCCCATTATATTAATCTACATTTTTTTTATTAGAATTTTTGACAAATTTACAAATAATGATATTGACTATTAATTGTCAATCAATGAATAATCAATGTTGGGAGTTGCATGGTAACGTAATCCTTTTGAATGATACTGAAGTCATAGAATGAAGTCTACCAATAGTCTAGAACTAAACCGTGTTATTTCTAGCTAAAATATTGTAACGAGTCGAGGGTATCGAGTGCTAGCCATCGCAGAGCAAGCGCGATGTTAGTGGGTCCCTGTGGTATGGTCCCCAATACACGCCAAGTTCATGTCATTGATATATGTCGAGAAACGTTTGCTGAGTTCGTGCCATTGGTAAAACTGTATGGCAGCTTCTAGATATAGAGGGCTTGCCTATATTGGATGTACCATAAAGAATGCTCATACTCTTGAAGGCATATTCTATGGTCAATTTTTAGTCGATTTGACAACATTTATCTATATCCAAAAACACACCCTTAAAAAGTCACAGCCCTTCAAAGTTGTATGACATCGATACGTTTTTTGGCTATAGAATCCAAATAGAATAAAATAATTACTTCAACTTTTGGTATCTACCATTTCTTAGGTTCAAAAATCGTTTGCAAATAGAGTTGGAAACGTTCCAGTGAAGGTAAGAAGGTGAAATTGGCATTGCACCCCTATCATCCCCCATATTTTTTGTTTTCCTTGCATCAAGAAAACTTGTTCAGATATTTTGTAAAGAATAATTCTTTAAAAATGTTTTTCGCTTTTTTGCCGATTTTTGAGCCTAACAATGGTAGATAACTAAATTTCAAGCTATTATTTTGTATTGTTTGGATTTTACAGCCAAAAAACGTATCGATTTAATGCAATTTTAAAGGGCTCTAACTTTGCGTTGTGCGTTGTGATAGATAAATGTTGGCAAATCGACTTAAAATTGACCATAGAATATGACCATTCTTTATGATACACCATGTATATTGGAGGGGATTTCTAATGAAGTCAATCCAGTCTCAAGTATGGGACTCTAGTCCGTTAACTAAGAATGTAGTGTGGCGTCTTATGGAGCACACAGTTTTCAGGTTCTTGGGTTTGAATTTTAATTTTTAATAATAATAATAACTACAAAAGAGAATATAACAGATAAAGTTACAGAAACGTAATACTGTGTGCCTTTTATAAAATACTTTGCTATACCCGGCCACACAGCATTCTCAGTGTGAAACGCAGTACACTAACAACGTATTTGAATAGTGCTCGGTTTGTAAATGAACAGTTGTAAATATTAATTGCACCTACATAGAGTAGTCGATATAGTGTAGCAGATAGAGGTGGGCACGTGATTCACTTTTCATGCTCGTTCACGCCCGCTCACGATCTATCCGGCCCGGGTCACGCATGCTACTCACGTAAATATCTAACATGATTCACGGTTGATCATGTGTTTCACGCACGAATCATTTGATTTGCACAGGAATCACTTAATGAAACGTGATAAGTAGTGCAGAATTCAGGTAAGTACAAACAAAAAAGAAATAGAAAATATGAAACGGAGAAATATGCCAATATGTGGCTTGGAAGTTGTGGTGAAGATGAGTCGAACGAATATCTAAATATGGAAAGATACTCCCGTTCACGCACAGTCACGTGAGTAGTTTGGAAATTGATGCCCGTTCACAAGTAATTGCCCATGACTGGTAGCGGGTAGTATTGTATACAGCGAGGATCAAAAGTCCGTTCCCCACCGTAACTTCTTTATTTTCAATATTACAAAAAAATATTAAATACATAACTTGTAGGGATTCATTTGACCTTTTCAATAACATAATTTTAATTTATACAGGGTGTCTCAAAAAGCCCACTGACTTATTAGTTTATTTTTTCAAATGGAACCCCTGTATATTATTAAATATTCGAATTTCACGTGAAATTCTAAGCAGATTTCATGCAGCATTTACTATAACTAAGTTAAAATGATTCAAAAAAAACTTAATCCAAACTGATCTGATTTTGGATCCCTTACGTTCAGTCGGCTGTTTATACAGTGAGTGCCTTAGTAACCAAAGCAACAAGTAAATAAATCTTAACTCTGCTGCCAACAATTGTCAAATTAGAGTTATCAATATTTTGTGATCTCCTTGATTAATTTTTTCATCATTTTTCTCGTTGATTAATATGGCCTGTTCATTATAAGACAAAGTTGAAGCTGTTATCATCTTTGGTGAAGCTAATCGGAATTTCCACGCTGCTGTTCGCATTTTCAATGAAAGATTTTCCGAACGTCCAATGTGTTGAAAATATCTCCGGCAATTGATGGCAAAATTGTAGAAAAAATCAAAACAATTTTTATGTTATTATTATATCAATAAAATATTATTTCTTGAATTATAAATGTTTCTAAATTATAATTTTAACTATACTATCCCAGCTTTTTTGGAAGCTATTTAATGTTGCTAACTGGTGATGGGCACAATGAATGTAATATTAACCTTGTTATACCATTTTTCACTTGGTTGAAACTCACAAACTGTATAATTATTCCAAGTTATATCTACAATTAAAGGTCAGCTATTATCTATAATAAATTTTTTTCGACATGTCCACCCAACATTTTTAGACAAATAAATAGTCGGATTGTAAATTCTCTCCTAACATTGTTCAGTGTTTGAGGTGTTATTTCTGAACACACCTCAATAATTCTGACGCAATTCATCTAATGACTCACAAACTGTCTTAAAACCAACTAATTTCACATATTCCCAAAAAAAGTAATCAAGAGGTGTGAGATCCGGTGAGCGGGCTGGCCACTCTGTTGGACCTCGACGTCCAATCCACCTATCCGGATACCTTTCGTCTAAGAAATTTCTCACCTCCCGAAAATAGTAATGTGGTGCTCCATCTTGCTGACATGTTATATCAAAGTTAAACTCATGTGGGTTTAGAGCAACTATTTCATTGATACTGGTTGGGATTGTGTCTTGCAGCAGTTGGAGGTATCTGGGATCATTCAAAGTTTCTTCTAGGAATATGGGACCTATAATGTGTTCACCTAAAATTCCTGCCCAAACATTAATTTTTTGAGGAAATTGAGTAAGTATACCTATCGCGGTACTCATGTGGATTCTTATCACTCCAATATCTACCATTCTGGGTATTTGTATTTACAGTTCTATTTAGATAAAAAAGTGCTTTCATCACTAAAACAAATGTGTTGCAAATAAAAAGTATTTGAAATAATTCTTACTGCCATGGTCTCGCAAAATTCAAGACTCATATCCGGATCATCTTCAGCTAACTGGTGCAAAATTTTAATTTTAATTTTTTAAGGATTTGTTTTTAAAATCCTCTTTACTGATGTCTGAAACATCGCAGGTCTTAGCTACTCGCTTAGTTGATTGTATCGGGTTACCATTTCAGCTAGAACTTAAATTTTACAATCTTCCGTAATTATTTTCGACCTTCAAGATCTTGCAGCATCTTTCACCTTTCCTTTACTGTTAAATTTAGCCACCGATTGCCGGAGATATTTTAGACACATTGGACGTTTGGGAAATCTTTCATTGAAAATGCGAATAGCAACGTGTAAATTCCGATTAGCTTTACCAAAGATGATAACGGCTTCAACTTTGTCTTCTAATGAACAGGCCATATTAATCAACGAGAAAAATGATGAACAAATTAATCAAGATCAAAAAATATTGATAACTCTAATTTGACAATTGTTGACAGCAGAGTTAAGATTTATTTACTTGTTGCTATGGTTACTAAGGCACTCACAATATAAACAGCCGTCTGAATTAACGTAAGGGATCGAAAATCAGATCAGTTTGGATAAAGTTTTTTTTTTGAATCATTTCAACTTAGGTAGATACCTCTAGTAAATGCTGCATGAAATCTGCTTAGAATTTCACCTAGAATTCGAATATCTAATAATATGCAGGGGGTTCCATTTGAAAAAAACGAACTAATAAGTCAGTGGGCTTCTTTGAGAACCCTGTATAAATTAAAATTATGTTATTAAAAAGGTCAAATGAAACCCTACAACTTATGTATTCAATATTTTTTTGTAATATTGAAAATAAAGAAGTTACAGTGGTGGGGCGGACTTTTGGTCCTAACTGTATAAATAATTTGGGATATTTTAATGTTAGAAAAATAAATCCGTTATTTTTATATGCCCGAAAAAATATATTCGATAGCACATTGGATTTGTAACAACAGCTAGAAAAATAAAGTTGCAAACGAAAAACAAAAAAATATTCAAAAAATGTCGATTACCGGAAATTCACCGCAGTAAAAGTAACGTAACTAATATTTTTCAATTTTTATGAAATAAATTAAGTTACATCAACATGCATAATTCCAAAAATATCTGGAGACCGAGCGTTGGGTAAAACAGGATTTAAGATGGCTCTATAAGAGTTACTAAGGATATTTAAACTTATTAAAAAATGTGCATATTTCTGGTTAAAATGTATTGCGATCGGTAAATACTGCTTTTATTGTTCACATATTCGTAAGTTATAGATTTCGAAATAAATATGAATGTGTAATATGATATAAATATACCAAAACTCTTGAAATAGCTAGTGTGGACCTCGAAGGTCACACCGATTAAATATGAAAGTATCGTCAATCAATTTCTCGACTCCAGAAACCCCTTTTTGCTATTTTTTACCAAAATCTGCTAACCCTTCCTTGAAATAGCTAATGTGTACCTTATGGGTCGCAATAAATTAGATATTTACAAATTTACGATTAAACATCTTTTATTTAAAAAATGGGTTTTGTTAAAAAAAAAACTTAAAGGTGATCAGAATTTGAACCGAGGAACTCTGGATTAATACCCCTAAATTATACAATAGGACTATTTTTTCCTATGATATTATCGGCTTCATATTGATATCCGACATATAATCTGTAAAACTCCTAGATTGGGAAACGATTTTCTTGTGAATGTGAATACAACCAATCGATTCAATACACTCTAAAACCCATACATATCTATGAATTTTCATCGAAATCGGTAGACCAAATTCCGAGATAAAATTTGCATATATACGGGTGTCCCAGTGGTGGGGGAAGTAGGCGTAATCCTAAACGGAGAAACATATCGACATGCGGTTTTCGGAACACTTTGGTTGCATATGTTAAAATTATTTTTATTTATACAGAGTGCGCATCCAAAGAGTGGCACATCAAACATAGTTTTTTTTAAATTAAACACTCCATATTTGATACCATAAATCAAAAGCCCTTCAAATTCCCATCAAAATAATATAACATAGTATGGGTCTGTTATGGGTCGTTCAGGAGTTATGGGCACTTTTATACGGAAACAAGTATGTATTTGGACGATTGTGGTGGTGTTACTGTGTAAGATATTGAAGAAATTTTATCGCAGGAATTTTTTCTATGTCCTGTAGTTTAATAATATTGTATAAAACTGTCGAGAGGATTAAGCAAATATATAGGGTGATGGAGTTGGCGAAATCATGAATAACTATTTTTTGTCAAATGGAACGCCATGTACTTATATAAATACATTATTGAATGCGATAATGATTAAGCTTTCCGAAAATGTACAACATGTATAAGGAAAAGTCAATGACTACGAAGTTATTACGTAAAAACTTCAAAAATTATTAAGTGGCGTTATTTAGCGTTGAATTACGATTTTTGCCATGGAAACCTAGTTTCCAATGAAGATATGATTAACATGATCTACGTATTAGGTGAAGCCTTTCTTTTAGCTTCAAGAATTTACAAGTACGATATCCAAATACAAAACAACTGAAACGAGAAACAATGCAAAAGTATTCGGGCAGTTTGAAAATTTTGAAAGTTTATCCTATTCAAGCAGCTACTTGGTCATCGGCTCTCTGAAAATTTGAAATTGAACTTTTTCTTTAAAGTTGAAGAAATTCTCAAATCAGAGCCAGGGAAATAGCTTCGGGAACTTGATACATCGAAGTCTAGTGTAAATCGTGTATTGCTGAAGCATCGCTTTCACCCCTATCACATGGAACTTCAAGAACTTCACGCCAATGACTTCCAGTAAAGAGTAGAATTTTGCAATATTATGAATAATATAATAGCAGACGATCCTTCAATAATTCGTAGGATTCTATTCTCTGACGAAGCTACCTTTAGATGTAACAGAGCAGTCAACAGGCATAACATGCATTATTATGAAATTGAGAGTCCGCCCTGGATGCGTTTGATTGATTATCAAAATCAATGGTCTCTAAATATGTGGGGAGGGATAGTTGATGGTCCAGCTATTAGCCCCTTTGTTTTCAATGAAACACTCACTGGGGAAATCTACTTATCTTTCCTCAGAAATTAATTCCTTATTTTAATGGAAAATATAGACCTCCAGAAATGTTTTATGGCCCTGACTACAACTAGCAGCTCCGGCCGCGTCACACAGTAATAGGCTAATACACGCTCTACGACTCTGCGCCTTCGATCTGTTGAGACTAAATTTTCCCAATTCCTGTTTTACTGGATTCGGTGACTAGACTAAATTCTCTTTCTATCTCGGGATAAGCCAAAACAGTAGAAGAACACAAAGCACCTTTCAGATAGGGTCTTTCTTGGTCAATCGATGCAACGCCGAAAGCGACTAGGTAGATAAAATTTGGAATATGTTCAATTACACGGGATAATTCATTTCTCAAAAATAAACCAAATACTTCACCTGTAACCTTACCATTGAAAAACTGTGGAGCGATTACATAATCAGCAACTATGCCACCCTAAACATTAATACTCCATTTATGTCGAAAACTATTAATTTTGATAATATTAGGGTTTTGAGTGTCGTAATAGGGGTTATTATGCCGATTAACAAATACATATAACATAATACAAATTGAAAAAAAAAACACCTTCCACAATCTGATTTTGCGACCAATTAAAAAAATCAACCCATATTTGAAAATCATTTTAACTCACTCACTTCCTTTTTTTATGGAAGTGGCTCCCTGTCACCTGGTACCTATTCTTCAAAGAAAGTGGAATGAGGAAGTGTAAAAACTCACTATACACACTGTTTAACAAATGGATAAGCAGGTACCTTGATTTCACTAAGTTTTGTTGATGAAGGAGTCTTAATAACCAAGTTCTTTATTAGAAAGAGACAACTGTATCAACCATTTGTGATGGTTACGGTAGATTTCTGAAGACTCATTATCAGGGGAGTGTACAATGGTTTTTGATGGGTATAGTGACACATTGGAGAGGACATCGACTCTGCTGTTCTCTTGGTAGTCAAAACCCTAACTGATCGCTACATTCTGATAAAACCTAGAATAAAAAGGTCAGTACAAGGGTAAAACTCTTATAATAGCTGCGGCAGAAGTTGAAAATGATGTAGATGTTATTCTTGCAAACATTCAGATGTTCGGTTCTTATTCTCCTACCTCAGTTGAGACTGCTGTAATCATGAGTAATCTGTCATAGTATGGCGCTCCAACCACAGAAAAATCCTCCATCGATCTGAAAAGGCTATTAAACAGAAGCAGGAAGCATTTCTTTGGAAGACGAAGATGAATAAGCTAGATTCTTCCACTTGAAAAATACAGATTTTGTGATGTTGTTAAGGTGAGAGTTTCAAATTTGTCAGAAAAACCGAAAACTCTAATGTAGAATAATGTAATTGCCAGTGCAGAACCTATAGTATCTGTCAAAATCTCAACCAAAGAGTACAGTTCGTTGGTGTAGGTACACCTTGATCTCAACTAGCCAGGGGAAAAACTTGCCACGAAAGACAGAGCTAAAAGTATTGTGGGAGATATATAAAGAATAGATTTGGCGTAATGTTGCCACAATGCTGGATAATTTTTCCCCTTAATTCATCAAGATTTGTAGCTCTCTGAAATTCATGCCAATATATGGATTCTTTCAGATATTCCCAAAGAAAGAAATCATTGGGAGATAAATCTGGTGACCTGGGAGGCCAATTGATTGTACCATGTGTAGATATCAATCGATCAGGAAACGTATTTTCGAGAAATTGTGTCACTGGTCGTGCATTGTGACTTGTACAACCATCCTGTTGAAACCAAATGTCCCCTAAATTAATAGGACGTAGCTGAACTGCCGGTATAATTTGATTTTGAACCGTTCAGGTTACCATCGATAAAGTAGGGACCTATCATATAGTCTCCTAACATTTCTGTCCAAACATTGGGTGGGTACTGAGTAAGCACAGGAATACTTCGATGCTGATTTTTCCGAGACAATATCGTACAACGGATGGATTGTGTTTCGCATGTAAAGAAAACGATGATTCATCTGTAAATAATATGTTTTCAGAAATGAATCATTGTTCTTTTGTTTTTCCATCATGGTTTCACCAAATTCCATCTGTTTAATTTGGTCCTGGGGATAAATTTCCTGAGTTTTCTGATCTTTGTAACAATGGTATCCATCCCTTTTCAAAATACGCTGAACAGTTCTGTCATTCATATTAACCTGATCTGCAATTTCTCGACTTGCTGGCTTCAATAGTGGCACAAACAGTTACTTCCCTATTCTCACGTTCTTCATTGATTGGTATTGTGTTAGCTCATCATCATTTTGACACTTCAGGCAGCTCTGAATACATCCACATTTCTCGAATTTTTGAATAATTCGAGAAATGGTGGACTGTGACGGACTTGGCCTATTTTCAAATGCCACAGTAAACAAATTTATAGTGTCTTGCATCGAGTGAGCCCCCAAAATACCACTTTAAGATTTGCATCTTTTCAAGCATTGTATACATTTTGGAATACACATGAAATGATTTTATTTTGAAAGGTTGTTGGCTATTAATTAACTGAGTCTCAGTATGTGAGTTCAATCGAGGCCGACATACAGTCTGCAGAAAGGGAAACAGCGCACCAAAATAATTACTTGATTTGACATCGATCCTCAATGAAGAGTATTCAGATGGTCAACTCTTCTCAACACATCGGGGCAATATGCACTGAAAATCCTATCATCCGTTCGAATTTGTCCAGCTCTGTGTATATACATATATATATATATATATATATATATATATATATATATATATATATATATATATATATATATATATATATATATTGTTTGATTCTGAATTCTTGACTGGTTTATTATTTAATAAAATTGATTTTTGTTGGGGATGCAGTCATTTAATAAATAAAATTCTTTGGATTATGCCAAGCTTTCGAGAATGTTTATTCTCTTCGTCGGGGCAAAATTCGTGAATTTATATAAAATTAACCACAAACAGGAAAGATTTCATAGTCAGCAATCAGAAATGACAATATTTTAGACATTCTAAAATATTTTCATTAAGTAGTGTGCCTGTTATTACAAAATACATTTTAGTACTTCAAACAGATTCTCTTTGTTTGTTAAGAATTATTTCAGATTTCTCTTTTTTTTAATGCGCATAGTGGGATTGCCACTACATTTCTCTTTCTATAGTCTTGTCGTGGGATTGCCACTATTTGACTTTAAAATAGAATCACTATTATTTTTATAATTATTACATTACTCAACTAGTAGTCGAGCTCAAACCAAGTTTTAGTTGTTTGCCAAATTAAAATTTATTTACTGTCAATATACAGTAATATCAATCATAAAATTGTAAGAATCGTTACTCACTTTATTTTGTTATTGGATAGAAGGCCATGGACGTAGTTGTTCATGAGCGGCAACAGTGGTCCGCAGTCCTTGCTTATGTAGCACATATCTCTCATTGGACAGAACCGCACGGACAGTAAATGGTCCTTTGTATTTTTGACCGACTTCCCAAAAGGAGGAGGTATACAATTCGATTGTGTGCTTTTTTTTTTTTGGTTTGTGCGCGCCTTTTATATAGTAAACGTACTCCGATTTTGATGATTTTTGATTCATTTGAAAGAGGAGGCTTGAGAAATGGTCCCATATTCATAAAAACGGGAATCCGACATCTCGTTCCCTCCGCAAACCGCCCCCGAAGGGGGTGGAGGGGGCAAATTTTGTCGAAAATTGAAAATCTGCGTTGATATAATTACAGATAGGACAATATCCGGAAACGTTTAAATGGAACATTTTTTCAAAAGAGTAACGGTTTTCGACATAGAGACATTTTAAATTCTCAAATATACCTATTTTCGCTATGTGGAGAGGGCGATTTCTGTCGAAAATTGAAAATCTGTTTGCAGTACATGAAAGACATAATTATTTGTAGCAACATTTATACTGAACATTTTCCCCTTAGAGTTACGGTTTTCGAGTAAAATCGGTGTTAAAATGGTAACAACTAAAATATTCAAGCGTATTTCCGCAGCGATGTTCTGAGATCTCAATAATAACAACTACAAGCAAGGAATATACGTGGGTAATAGAATAAGTACTATCTTCATTGGTATTAGTGAACGTTCAACGATTTTCGTGAATAATGTTACACTCAAAAGTGTGAAATAAATATTTTTTACAAAAAATTGGACCGACTTTATTAGTTGGTGCACTGAAAAGTATAAAATATTATTAATTCTATTGGGGCTGGTACTTGTGAAGTTGGTGCCAAAAGTTACCAATCTACCTGCAACTGCACAACTTCAAAAGTAACAGCACCAATAGAATTAATATTATTTTATACTTTTCAGTGCACCAACTAATAAAGTCGGTCCAATTTTTTGTAAAAAATATTTTGGCTTCAGCTTTCCGCCGCCTGTCAGCTGAGAATCTTCCACAGCCACAAGGTCTCCAATTGTAAACAAGCTCGCATGATAGTGCGAAGCATCAAAGTGCTGAGCCTGCTTATTGGCACTATTTTTCAAACGTTCTTGAGCCTCGGCAACTGCCTTGTCTGGATCAACAAAGTTATCACTCGGCGGTGCGTCAGCTAAAAAATGTTGAGTAGCCAATAATCTCGGATTTGTACTATGATGTAATACTTTGGGTGTATGACCCGTTATTGAATGAATAGTGGAGTTTATATTATCTTCTATAGTAGGAAGTACGATGGTCCATTTATTTTCTTTTTCGGCTGTCAGGGTTGCTCGCATTAAATTGAATATTGTCCGCATAAGGCGTTCGACTTGACCGTTGCCTCTCGGAACTCCGGTAGCAATGTGGTGAAGTTCTACTTTTCGTGCACTCAAAAAATTTCGAAACGTGATCGAGGTAAATGCAGCTGCTGTCAGCAATTATTCTTTTCGGGGTTCCCAGTTCATCAAAGATGGAAATTAGTGCACGGATAGAATCTTCAGATGTTTTCTTTGGTATTGGCATTAAACGGCAGAGTTTTGAAAATGCGTCAATTACTACCAAAATTTGGGTGGCTCCATTTGATTTAACCAAAGGGCCAGCGTGATCAATATGCCATGTGTGTAGGATATCGTCGGGTTTATCCCCACTTTCCTGCTCTACGGCCAGTATGCGATTTTCCCAAAACACAAGCTCTGCAGTTTCTAATGTACTTTTTTAGACACTGTCCCATTTTTGGCCAAAATAAGTCTTCTCTCATTTTGGAAATACACTTGTACCATCCGACGTGCGATGATTCGTGTCTTCGTGTTTGTTACAACAATATTGTTTATGACAGTATAATCCACATTAAAATTCGGGTCATTAAATATTTCCGAACAAAAAGCGTCATTTGTCTGAAATTCTCGCAGAGTGTTCACATTGGATATTTTATCCGCAGGTATTGTCTTAAGTGCACACACTTTTAAAATATTTTCATTGTCTATTGGATTTCTGCTTAAATAGTTCACGTGAGCCATTTTATTTCCAGGTCGATATTCGATCGAAAAGTCAATCCTGTAATTTGACCCACCAACGCGCGACACGAGGATGTAAGTCTTTCTTTAGAGCAGTAGCACGGGCTGCATTACACTCGGTGTATATGGTAAAATATACACCATACAAATAAACTCTAAAATGTTCAACAGCTTCAACAATAGCTAATGTCTCTAAGTCATACGAATGATATCGTGTCTCATAATCAGTTGTATGTGTTGATTTATTGTTTATGTTGAAGTTCAACTATAAACTTTCATAGTTTTGTTGTGATTTGTTGTAAGTTGCCATAACCGAGAGATCTCCAATAATTTTATTGGTAAGTATTGCTTATTTTTTTAAATTTCACCTGTTAAGATAAACAATACTATTTGTAATTTGTAGGTAGTTCTTCGTAATTATTCCAACGGGATGTTCTCAAGACTTTATAAGATAGTAAGTATATTATATTCATAACACCTAATTACATATGTATTATTAATCGCTTTGTTTCAAAGAACACAACTTTGTGTGGGTACTTCTCACCTATATTTAGTTGTTCAATATACATCTCGGTATATTTATTATTTTATCTCATTGTAAATATAATCTCACAGGTTTGTCAACAATCCAAATGGCTTTAGGTGTTGAATAAGCTTATTTATATATCCATATTTTTTAGGTTTCGGTGTTAAAATCGGGCGTAACCTTCGAAAATTCTTGTGTCTTCATCCGAAAGAAGAAATAAGTAGATTCTATTCTTATGGGAGTCTAGGCCTAAATTTTTGAGTTTGGGTAATAGTAGAGTTACAAACTGCCTCGATTGTGTCATTTCGTTTGCAATGTGTTGCTAAAAGCTACGACCTATTTTAAGCGATGCCCCATCAAAAGATAAGACGATTTGACTTGGTCGTGAAAAAATCGCCCTGTACAGGGGGTTGTAGGGGCGAATTTCCTAGAAAAACAATTTTTTTTTTTACATATTTCAAATTTACATCACGTCTGCTTTGTTGTCGCATAATATTAGGTACGTACCTTATTAGTAAATATATTTTTTTAATTATTCAATATTGTCCACCCTACGCTTTCTTATGAAGCGCCTTAATGTATTAACGCTTGTCCTGAAACATATTAACTCACAAATCGCTTAACTCATCATAACTCGAAAAGCATTAATTTATCGAAAAAAACACCAGAAGTAAAGGTTGTACTTAGGTTTATTATCGAGGTTTTTTCAAATTTATTATAGGATGCATCCATTGATCTGTGGAATTTTTTTTGTGAAACGTTGTCGAGTCTAGGCGACCCGACGACGGACATGCGATGAAGGTTCATAATTACCGTACCGCTCGGGTTATATTCGACCTTATGTGATTCAACCCGCACATATTCGATTTTCGTCCGTTTCGTTGCCAATTGAGAATATTGGCTTGCAGATTCAGTAGTTGAATAATATTTATAATAATGTCGTAGTATATTTATTCCAGAGTTCCACCTTATGATAATTCAATTTTATGGAAAAAACAAGACAACAAAATTTTCTATACCTATATTTATTTGGAAACATAAACAAAGATATTAGAAATAGCAAATAAAAATATCTAAACAAAGGCCTAAAGCTTTCTAATAACTACAAAATACAAATAAAATATATCTAGTCTGAATTGTATTCAGAGAAAACAGGAGAAATTGGTCTTTCCAGTGATTGAATTTTGTTTGCACAAGTTGGCTGAGCGATACATTTACAAGAACTAATACAGCTAATTTCTTTTCTTTAAAGGAACAAAGAGATCCAGTACAACATAAAATTAATTTTCTTTAAGTTTTAGAACGTTTCAGATAAGCATGTTTCACATACCTACTAATTTTACAATTACAAGTGCTCAGGACAGAAGTAACTTCAGGAAAATTTGATTGTGTTGATAGCACAGCTGCTAATTTTCCTTCTTCAAGTTTCCATCCTGATCGCTCATAGCCTGGCAAAATTGTTGGGGGATTGGACTATTTAACCATATTTTAGTCCGCTAATGTGCTCGGAGACAATGTTGTCTAAGACTATCTAACGTGGCGGTAATTTGTTGATAGATCTAGAGGCGGCCAAAATCCCTCTAAGCGAATTAATAGGGCTTACGTTGTCATTTGATGAATATAAATGTATTACGAATTTTTCAATTTGACCAAAAGTTTCTTCCGATAGTTCGTGCTCAATACCAAGCCCAGTCAGCAAGCTATAATGGGATACAAACGTTTTCCAGCATGACTTTTTCCCTAAGCCTGCAAACTGACTGGTTGTGTCGCATCCCGTCAGGGCATGAAAGGTGTTAAAAATTTTGTCATCGACATGTCCATATTTAAGTCATGAATTGGAATGAAACGTTGGTTTCACTTCATGTCAGCTGGATACAGAACGAGATTTATTTTTGATATTTACAGGGTGATTCTTATAACAATAAATTATGTTGAAAAAACTAAGTGTCACAGGGTGATTTATACAATTTTGAATTAATAGATAATGAATTGAATAAAATCTAAGTGTCACAACAGTGTCCCTTTACACATATATTCCTACAGATGTTGACTTTAAGTATAATGAAGAATTATATCAAAGAATCTATGGTTGCACAATGGGTTCCTCCATCTCAAGCTGCATGGCAAAACTAGTCCTCGAAGACCTAGAGAACGAAAACAGGTTTCCCAATACCATTTTTTTTTAGATACGTTGACGATTGTTTATCAACCACTACCAAAGGTAAAGAAAACTGTATACTAGATCTTTTCCACACATATCACAATAAGATAAAATTTATAATATTGTAACGGGAATTTATATTAAAACTGGGTTCGATTTATTTTCACTTATTTATTTACACCAATAACTACACGACTATATACACATTTATATTCACACTTCTTTCTCGGACTATAACGACTTTCTACTGTCTATGAGGTATAGCCGATTGTGATCTATGACTGACTGACTATCTATCATTAACTAACTTGTCTATGCCATCAGCATTATATATCTAACCTAAAAAGCTCTATATGATTCCAGTGTTGTTTTCATTGTTTCTGGAGGTTCTTTCCCAATATATGGCTTCGAGAATAGACCAGGACTTAAGGTGAGTTTATAGAGTAAATAAAATAAAATAAGAAACAAATTGAGATAAACTAATAAAGTTGAACATGCTGATTTCCATGGCAGCGTTTATACACGAAATAAGCTAATTAAGAAATAAGAATAAGAATTAAAGATGGCCAACTTTCATCTTTATTTCATATTTTATTTTGTTTGGAAACTGATAATGCCCATGATCAACCACCAGAGAACACTTGACTTGCATACAGCACAAAAGTTTTTGTCAAAAAAGCTGGGATTTGATTGGTTCATTCTTATTTCTTATTTTATTTTCGTCATCTGTATAAATCAATCTTTTTTGAGGTTATTCTTATTTCAATTTTATTTTTTTTTGTGAAACGTTGTCGAGTCTAGGCGACCCGACGACGGACATGCGATGAAGGTTCATAATTACCGTACCGCTCGGGTGATATTCGACCTTATGTGATTCAACCCGCACATATTCGATTTTCGTCCGTTTCGTTGCCAATTGAGAATATTGGCTTGCAGATTCAGTAGTTGAATAATATTTATAATAATGTCGAAGTATATTTATTCCAGAGTTCCACCTTATGATAATTCAATTTTATGGAAAAAACAAGACAACAAAATTTTCTATACCTATATTTATTTGGAAACATAAACAAAGATATTAGAAATAGCAAATAAAAATATCTAAACAAAGGCCTAAAGCTTTCTAATAACTACAAAATACAAATAAAATATATCTAGTCTGAATTGTATTCAGAGAAAACAGGAGAAATTGGTCTTTCCAGTGATTGAATTTTGTTTGCACAAGTTGGCTGAGCGATACATTTACAAGAACTAATACAGCTAATTTCTTTTCTTTACAGGAACAAAGAGATCCAGTACAACATAAAATTAATTTTCTTTAAGTTTTAGAACGTTTCAGATAAGCATGTTTCACATACCTACTAATTTTACAATTACAAGTGCTCAGGACAGAAGTAACTTCAGAAAAATTTGATTGTGTTGATAGCACAGCTGCTAATTTTCCTTCTTCAAGTTTCCATCCTGATCGCTCATAGCCTGGCAAAATTGTTGGGGGATTGGACTATTTAACCATATTTTAGTCCGCTAATGTGCTCGGAGACAATGTTGTCTAAGACTATCTAACGTGGCGGTAATTTGTTGATAGATCTAGAGGCGGCCAAAATCCCTCTAAGCGAATTAATAGGGCTTACGTTGTCATTTGATGAATATAAATGTATTACGAATTTTTCAATTTGACCAAAAGTTTCTTCCGATAGTTCGTGCTCAATACCAAGCCCAGCCAGCAAGCTATAATGGGATACAAACGTTTTCCAGCATGACTTTTTCCCTAAGCCTGCAAACTGACTGGTTGTGTCGCATCCCGTCAGGGCATGAAAGGTGTTAAAAATTTTGTCATCGACATGTCCATATTTAAGTCATGAATTGGAATGAAACGTTGGTTTCACTTCATGACATCTGGATACAGAACGAGATTTATTTTTGATATTTACAGGGTGATTCTTATAACAATAAATTATGTTGAAAAAACTAAGTGTCACAGGGTGATTTATACAATTTTGAATTAATAGATAATGAATTGAATAAAATCTAAGTGTCACAACAGTATCCCTTTACACATATATTCCTACAGATGTTGACTTTAAGTATAATGAAGAATTATATCAAAGAATCTATGGTTGCACAATGGGTTCGTCCATCTCAAGCTGCATGGCAAAACTAGTCCTCGAAGACCTAGAGAACGAAAACAGGTTTCCCAATACCATTTTTTTTTTAGATACGTTGACGATTGTTTATCAACCACTACCAAAGGTAAAGAAAACTGTATACTAGATCTTTTCCACACATATCACAATAAGATAAAATTTATAATATTGTAACGGGAATTTATTTTAAAACTGGGTTCGATTTATTTTCACTTATTTATTTACACCAATAACTACACGACTATATACACATTTATATTCACACTTCTTTCTCGGGCTATAACGACTTTCTACTGTCTATGAGGTATAGCCGATTGTGATCTATGACTGACTGACTATCTATCATTAACTAACTTGTCTATGCCATCAGCATTATATATCTAACCTAAAAAGCTCTATATGATTCCAGTGTTGTTTTCATTGTTTCTGGAGGTTCTTTCCCAGTATATGGCTTCGAGAATAGACCAGGACTTAAGGTGAGTTTATAGAGTAAATAAAATAAAATAAGAAACAAATTGAGATAAAATAATAAAGTTGAACATGCTGATTTCCATGGCAGCGTTTATACACGAAATAAGCTAAATTAAGAAATAAGAATAAGAATTAAAGATGGCCAACTTTCATCTTTATTTCATATTTTATTTTGTTTGGAAACTGATAATGCCCATGATCAACCACCAGAGAACACTTGACTTAAATACAGCACAAAAGTTTTTGTCAAAAAAGCTGGGATTTGATTGGTTCATTCTTATTTCTTATTTTATTTTCGTCATCTGTATAAACCAATCTTTTTTGAGGTTATTCTTATTTCAATTTTAATTTGTTTCATATTTTATTTTATTTACTACTCACCTTTATTCTCGTTGCCTCTGATGTCTCCCGTGTTTTCTGGATTGTTTGTGACATTTGTGAGTGGGTGTAGTTCATTATTCGGGTAAGTCTTCACGTTACAATATAAACTGAACTAAATTTTTATTTATTTATTTTATTTATTTATTAATTTTCTAGATTTAACATTAATACACAATCAAAACAATAAATGCACAAAATCGTACACTAAATATACTTGGCCTGGGAGATATTTGCATTTTAACTCGGAACACCCATTATCCCCAAAAGAGATCAGTAATCAATAATTTTGCAGACAGATCAATTAATTTCTCAGATTCAGAATATCGCAAAGAAAATAATAAAGTCTATAACCTTCTGAAAAAAACATATATGTACTTAGTAATTAAAATCCAAGAACGAAAAGAATATGATTACCCACAGCGTGAAATACCATGGAATAACTGCAATGACGCATATATCGGGCAAACTCGAAAATACCACATAAATCATATCAGAGATCATAAATATGAGAAAAAAATAAAACCGCATTAACAAATCATGAAGAGAAAAAAAACATACTTTAAATTATGATGAAACCAAAATATTAAGTACTGTCAAAATACATATTAACTCGTAATTCTGGAAACGATCTATATATAGAAGAAACAAAACATAGTAAACTATAAAACGATAAAAATAGACTAAATATTATGTTCAACAATATTTCGTTAGTAAATCTCCTAGCCTAATTATTGAAAAGCCTTCCGGTAACTAATATCCTCCATCCATTGTAAAAGACACGAAGAAATTTATCTCAATTATTTAATTATAAAACCATGTTTTTTATCAAGAATTATTTTTTTATTTCAATTATTCGATTTCAATGTTTTAGGTCAGTGGTTAATTTTATTATTTTTCAGTATTTGTAGAATATAATTAATTTTCCAGTTTTCATCTCTACAGTTTATTCAATAAAAAATGTCGAAACGTTTTGAGTAAACCCAAAAACTTCGTGCCAGTGGAATAGATTTTTTTTATTTATGATGGAATAAATGAGTTTTTCAACACGAATCATCAATAAACGGTAGAGCCTAAAGTCCAAGAAACTCCCAAATACATATATATATATATATATATATATATATATATATATATATATATATATATATATATAACTTAAAAATCGCAGGGTTGCAGCCAAAATGTGGGTGAAATAAAAGAAGACTCTTTACATTTACTTGAGAGCTTTCGGAATCGGTTTTATTCCTTCTTCAGTCAAAATCTATAAAGGTGTAATATAAAAACTAGGTAAAAGATATAAACTAAAGTATAAACTGACTTACAATGTATGAGATTGGTGTTGAAACTGATGTTCATCAGATAGCATATACTTATTATGTAATCTTAATTAAATATACATTTAACACGAAACACTTATGAACAGATTGTAAATAATAAACAATACAGTGCTGATGAAATTATGTTATAAGGTAAACAAACTTCATTTTCCATATTCGTATATATTATAGTTGCACACGTCATGAATATCTAATTAAGGTGGTTGCCTATTTTGACTACGTATTTTATCTAATTGTAATATATTCGAATAAATAACATTAAGATTCTGAATATCCGATTTTTTATTAAGGGAATCATGTTCACATTGTATATGTGCCATTTCTAAGAATTGTCTTTTAAATAGGTTTTTTTTCCACTTCAAGAACTTTAGTGTCATCAAAGTCAGCTTGATGTCCGGTTTCTTTGATATGTTGAGCCAGGGCACAAGCATCTTTTCTCACCTTAATGTCACTCTTATGTGAGTTAATTCTTGATTGTAAATCTCTAGATGTGATCCCTATATATTTCTTATTGCAACTGGTGCAATCTATTCTGTATACAACATTAGTTTTTTGTTTATTATCCGTTTTATCTTTAAGTTTGCTAAATAAGTGATTGACCTTTTTGACTGATTTATTGGCTATGAAAAGATTTTGTTCTTGTCGGAGTATGTTGCTTATTCTTTGTGTTACTTGTTCAATATAAGGAAGAGAGCGAAAAATCCTATTAGTAGTGTTTTCTGATCTATTTTCTGTTTGCGATTTTTAAGTTACATTATCATATCAGCCACGAATACCCACCAGTGTTATATATATATATATATATATATATATATATATATATATAAATTTATTTTGACTCTTTCATCGTGATATGAATAATAATTGATGTACCTACCACTGCTCGTTGGTTTCTGATACCAATCTAATATTACTGTTTGATTTTCAGTGCGGATACATCTGGTGTCAAGAAAGGGCAGAGAGTTATTATGGTCCTTCTCTACGGTAAAATTTAGATTGGCATTATAACCGTTGAAAACTTGTAGGACAATATTTTCCGATTCTACAGGAATTGAGCAAATTATATCATCAACATACTTTTTCAAGAATGGAATTTTGAAAGGTAGTTTTGGCAAACAATTATCCAGCAAGTCGTCCATGACAAAAGCTGAAATAATTGATGAGATAGTGGAGCCCATAGGTGTACCAAAAACTTGCCGGTATATCTCTCCTTGAAAAGTGAAGTCAGTGCTGTCAAAAATGAACTTCAGTGCCGAAAGAAAGAACTCTAGATTAAGACTACAACAGGATTGTATTTCATCCCAATGTTTTCTAATGCTGGACTCAGCAAGCTCATACGTCAAGGCTGATCAATACATACTCCGGTGGTAGTTGATAATCATTCATAACGTCTGCAAAATGGAATGAATCCCGGACAAAATAGTCATTACTCTTGTTGTAAGCGTTCGTTAGAATTTCAGTAATAAATTTACATAAGCCCGAGTTGGAGGTGCCAATAGAAGAGATAATAGGTCTAAGCATTAAATGTTCTTTATGAATTTTCGGTAAAGGGAAAAATTCACGAATTTTGCCCCGACGAAGAGAATAAACATTCTCGAAAGCTTGGCATAATCCAAAGAATTTTATTTATTAAATGACTGCATCCCCAACAAAAATCTATTTTATCATATATATATATATATATATATATATATATATATATATATATATATATATAAAGTTATAATTGAATTATTTTTAAAGTCATATAATAATAACAAAGTATTGTTTTTAAATATTATTTCATAATATTGTATTACATCTACAAGACGCAGTAGTATTGCACCATATCATATTACATCTGCAAGACGCAGTTTTAAGAAGATAACAAAAGTGATAAGGATGTTTACGTGCCAGAGATGCAGACCAGTAGTCAGCAAGTTACCATAAAGACCATTGTTAGTTGTTTATCCAGTTTGGCCTCCAAAAAGACATTACTATGTATTTTTGACCGACGAACCCCGAACGGAGGAGGTATACAATTCGACTGTCTGCTTTATTTTATTTTTTTTTTTTGGTTCGTGCGCGCCTTTTATATAGTAGACGATCTCCGATTTTGATGATTTTGGATTCATTTGAAAGAAGGGGATTGAGAAATGGTCCCATATTCATAAAAACGCAAATCCGAAATCTCCTTCCCTCCGAAAACCGCCCCCGAAGGGGTGGTGGGGGCGAATTTTCTCGAAAATCGAAAATCTGAGTTGGTATAATTAAAGATAGGACAATATCCGGAAACGTTTAAATTGAACATTTTTTTCAAAAGTGTTACGGTTTTCGAGATAGACGCATGTTAAATATGTATTTTTGCTATGTGGAGAGGACAATTTCTTTCGAAAATTGAAAATTTTTCGATACTACATGAAAGATATAATTATTTGTAGCAACATTTATAATGAACATTTTTTCCTTAGAATTACGGTTTTCGAGTTAAATCGGTGTTAAATGGTAACAACTAAAATATTCAAGCGTATTTCCGCCGCGATGTTCTGAGATCTCAATAATAACCACTACAAGCAAGGAATATACGTGGGTAATAGGATAAGTATTATCTTCATTGATATGGTATAGTGAACGTTCAACGATTTTCGGGACTAATGTTACACTCAAAAGTGTGAAATAAATATTTTTTACAAAAAATTGGACCGATGTTATAGTTGATGCACTGAAAAGTAAAAAATAATATTACTTCTATTGGTGATGGTACTTGTGAAGTTGGTGCCAAAAGCTATCAATCTAACTGCAACTGCACAACTTCAAAAGTACCATCACCAATAGAAGTAATATTATTTTTTACTTTTCAGTGCATCAACTATAACGTCGGTCCAATTTTTTGTAAAAAATATTTATATTTATAATATTCTAGAAGTTTCGATTTAACCTTAGGAGAAAAGATCCATTGTATTAATTTACGTTTCTTTTTATATTTTTGATGATTAAACATTTTTGATTGTATAAATACCAGATCTCCAGCTAACAGCATCATTCACAATTCACTTATTCACTTACTTGTGTTGTGAGTCAATATTCATACAGTCATGTAAAGTTAAGATTATTTGTATTTTAATATTTTTGTGTTAATAAATAATTGTTTTTTAAAAAGTTATCTTGGAGTTATGTGATTTAACAAATTGGCGCAGTCGGTAGGATAACTCAGCGTGATAAAACAAGGCCTACTTCAACAACAAGTTTCCCCTCATTATCACGGTGGTTTCCAAACCTTCAAGTGAAGAATCAACAGCTCCAAAAGAAGAAGAAGAATTATTAGAATTTGAAGAGTAGGATTCTTCAACGTTGGTAAAATAAGGCTTACTTCAACAACAAGTTCCCCCTCATTATCAACGGTGGTTTCCAAACCTTCAAGTGAAGAATTAACAGCTCCAAAAGAAGAAGAAGTATTATTAGAATCTGAAGAAAAGGATACTTCAACGTTGGTAAAACAAGGCTTACTTCAACAACAAGTATCCCCTCATTATAAACGGTGGTTTCCTAATTTTTTAAGAAAAGAACCGAACAAGACAAATGTACATCTTACTGTAAGTGAATTATCACGTATATTAATTTTTAAACTGTTCTATTTTCTTTTATCATATTTTTATATATTTCATATTTATATTTAATTAAATCAAAAGGGCAAATGAAAGAAATCCAGCTCAAGAGGTTGAGCTTGAACCATATAGAATTTCGGAAATATTTTGTATCGTGCCTGAATTTGAAGGTGATCAGATATTTCTCGGAACATTTTAAAATGCATGTGATTGTGCTTATAATATGTCTACCAGAGACCAAAAAGCTCTGTTAGTGATTCACATTAAAAATAAATTAAAGGGAAAAGCGGCTCAACTAATCAGCTCGCGAAATCCTCAGACTTACGCAGAGATAAGACAACTTTTAAATCTTCATTTTGGTGATTCAAGAGACCTTACTTCTCTTATTCATGATTTACAAAGATTAAAACAATTATCGAATGAGTCAGCTCTAACATTTTTCAATAGAGTGCAAGTCTTGAATGCTAAAATGCATGCATATATACAAAAAACATCAAATTTATCAAATGAACAAAAGGTTGCACAAGAAATTCTTATTGATACTATGGCTCTTAATACTTTATTAACTGGACTTGAAACCCGTCTAGGACAACTTATTCGTGCTAGTCAGCCAGAAAACTTGTTAGAAGCACAAATTCGCATACGAAGAGAATTGCAATTATCATATTTTGAGAACCAAAAATTTAATAAGCCAGCTTCTAATATTGTAAGTAAACCTCAAAATATATTAAATGTTAGAAAACCCCAAATACAAACTGTAAAATGCTTTTCATGTGGTAAAAATGGTCATACTTCTAATCAATGTCGTTTCCAACAGCAAAGAGCATCAGCTTCAAGCTATAACCCAAATTTCAATAATAATTTCCAGAGACCAATAAATTTCCAAAATCAATCACAAAATATTGTGCAAAATAGACCGAATAACAATGTCCCTACTCAACAAAGACCTTTTAATTCGCGGGGACAATCCCAGATAAGACCATCCGTAATTCAAAAGAATCCAAATTTTCAACAGAGTGCTCATTTAATCGGCTTCAATGGTGAAAACGATTCAGATTATTATTTCGAAAATAATCAAGATATTTTTGAAAATGAATTCCAAGAAAATTATAGTAACTATTCCCAATCATCAGACTATTCTCCGGATTTTGAAAATTATCCACAAGATTTTGAATCTCCTGAAAACTCCAATTTCCAGGATTTTCCCATTTCTCAAATCAAAGACCATCCCCCAGATTGTCCGACAACAGAGAATTCAATTTCAGAAACAATTACCAAAATCCAAACATCAAAATTCGAAGAGATGAACCCGAATGTAAATTTTCCCGAAAAACATTTTCTTTAAATCCATTTTTGACTGTGAATTCCAAAAATCTTTATTATATTGAAGATGCTTCTAAAACAATTAAGTTGCTTATTGATACAGGTGCAGGAGTTTCTATTTTTAAAGAAAATACTGTTAAGAAATTTCCTCAAAGATTTACTGAATATGTAACTATTCAAGGGATAACTGATCAAAAAATTTTACTAAAAGAATCTGTTCTTATTCCATTTTCTGCAAAAGATCCACATAAAGTTTTTATTTATAATCTCAATATTGATTTTGATGGAATTTTGGGTTCAGATTTCCTAGAACATTATAATTGTATAATTGATTTGAATTCAAAACAATTGATAACTTATTTCAAAACTATACCTCTGTTTAAAGTTACCGAAACATCACACTTGTCTCAAAATAATCAAAGTTGTGAACAAGATTTTGAATTCTTACAATTTGAACAAAATACTGAAAATTGTTATAAAAAATAGCTGAGAAAAACATTGATATTTTTGACATGCCTCACGATTATTCATTAGCTCATTGCGTGGCGGAAGATATGCAAATGCAAAAAGGCATTGCCGCGGAATTTAAGAAACGATTTGGAAATATAGAAACATTATTAAGTCAAAATCAAAAACAAGGTGGCTTAGCAGGTTTGAAAATTAAGAATGCAAATACAACTAGATATATTTATTATCTTGTAACAAAAGAAACTTCAACCGGAAAACCCACTTATCAGACTTTATGGTCATCTTTAAAGAAATTGAGAGATCATGTTGGTAAAAACAATGTTCAAAAATTAGCTATGCCAAAAATAGGGTGTGGATTGGACAAGTTAGATTGGACGTATGTTAAAAAAATGATATCTTATCTTTTTAGAAATTTAGGTGTTGAAATTGTTATTTGTTTGCCAAAGATACAAAATCGAATTTTTATTGAGCCAAGAATTAAAATTAATCATTTTAAAGAATGTGCAGATTTAGAATCTAAAATTACAATTTTGGCAAATAATGAAACTAATGAGGTTATACCATCAACTAGTAAAGACCCTAATGATCCTATAGAACCACAAAAAAGTGAAACACTTATAGAGGAACAGGATGAATTAATGACAGATGAATTTAATAGATTTGTTGACCTTTACAAAACAAAATCAACAATCGATTATTCAAAAATTGAAACATCAAATGACCAGTTACAGTTACTGGATAAGGCTCATAAGAATATTGTCACTTTATTTTGGCAAAATAAACTTGAAGATTTACATTATAAAATTATTGAAGATATTTTTGAAGAAAATTTTGATTTTCAAATGAATTTAGTAAATATTGTTTCTAGTAAAACTGTGAAAGATCGCAAGTATTTTATAATACCTCTTATATACGATCCAGAGTTTGTAGTTCAACAATTATTTTACACATTATTTAAAGAACAAAGTAAATTTGATCCTTCAAAAACTTATTATATAAAAAATAATCTTGAGTTACCTATTTTAGAAGTAGTCTCTTTTATTTTTGCTAATGTTGATTTAAAATTTATAGTCTGTCAAAATATTGTTAAAACACCTGACCGTGATGAAATACCTATCATATTGGACCAATATCATAAAGGCAAAAGTAATTTACATCGCGGAATAAATGAAACTATACGACGGATAAAATCTAAGTATAACTGGACAGGACTAACAAAAGATGTAGAACAATTTATTAAAAACTGTGAAACTTGTCAAAAAGTAAAAATCTGTCGTAAGAATTTAAGCACTCCTCTGGTAATAACAGAAACACCAAAAACTAAGTTTGAAAGAATTAATATTGATATTTTTGAGTATCCAACAAGAAATTACGCTTTAACGATTCGAGATGAGTTAACTAAATTTACTCAAGCTTATCCTATTTCAAATAAAAAAGCTTCAACAGTTGTAAATACACTATTAATATTCTTTCAACATTTCGGAACACCTTTGAGAATTCATTGCGATTATGGACGAGAATTTGATAATTCATTACTAAAAGATTTGTGTACGCTTTATGACATAAAGCTCACTTTTTCTAGCGTTGGCCATCCACAATCGAATGGTTCTTTAGAAAGATTTCACGGAACTCTTGTGGAGATGATCCGTGCACATAAGACAGAAAATCCAGACGAACATCCGTTTAATATTTTGCCATATGCGGTTATATGTTATAATAATACTAAAAACAAAACAACTGGTTTTACCCCATATGAACTGATTTTTGGTCATACGTCTAGTAGACCACCTGAAACTTTATATAATGAGAAAGCCCTTATTACTAAATATATACGTGATTTGAACAACAGAATGCAACATTATTATAAAATTGCACGAGCAAAAACAGCAAGTCAGAAAGAAAAAGCAAAAATTAGATTTGATAAAAATATTTCAGGAAAGCTTCCAGAGTATAAAATAGGAGATAAAGTTTATCTTAAAGAATGTCAAATTAAAGATAAAAGTCAAAATTTGTTTAATGGTCCTTTTGAAATTATGCAATTATTTGATATTTCTGCAATAGTTTTAAATCCGCAAACTAATCAAAAATCAAAAATTAATTTCGATAGACTGAAACCCTACTATGAGTAGTTTCTTTGGTTTCAAATTCTTCGTGCTGATAAATATTATATCAGCTCAGTACACACTTACTCCTGTTAATAACACCGTTGGAATCTTTTTCCATGAAGAATGTACTATCAAAATTACGAATGAAAAATGGCCACTTTTAGTTTACAAAGATCTGGCCCCAATTAAGAAAACAATGGAAAATAATAATAAAATACTTATAGAAATTTTGGATACTTTAGAAGATCCATCTCCAAGGTTTATAGCTTTTAAGTCTGAAGTTCAAACACACATAAGTTTATTATCACAAATTTCGAATTCAATAGGTCAAAAATATAAAGAAATTATAGGAGAAACTAAATCTTATAACTCCAGGGCAAAGCGAGGTATATTTAATGGAATCGGAACTGTTTGGAAAACTATTACTGGTAATTTAGATGCATCAGATGGAGAATATTATGATGATTGTATTAACAAATTATCTCATGATGAATTTGAGTTGGAAAATCTTCTTATAAAAACAAATTTCAGTTACAACTTCTGTTATTGAAAATTTTAATAATACTATACAAAAATTACAAATTGATGAGAAGACTTTTAATGAAGATATAAAAGAAATTCAAAATACTTTGATGGATATTGCTGATGATGTCGCATTTTATGAAGCACAAATAAGGATATTGAATATTTGTGAATCACTAATGGAAAGCTATATTTTCTTAGAAGATTCCCTTAATACAATTTTAAATTCTATCACTTTTGCTCGCATAAGATTATTACATAGCTCAATAATAGCACCTTCTGATTTAATCAATTCATTACAAGATATAGCAAAATCTCTTGTAAGAAATAATTTACCTTTACAAACGTATACGTCAAATATAGCTAATTATCTTAATATTATTGAATTAGAGGCATATCAATCAGAAAGTAAAATAATATTTGTTCTCAAAATTCCTCTCACTGATCCAGAAGCTTATATACTATATCGACTCTATCCAATACCAATATTAGATGATCGAACAGGTATCTATCATATTTTACGATCATTGCGAAACCTGGATAATTGCAAGACTCTTGAAAGAAGCATAAAAACCTGTTCTAATCTCCTCCCATATCCAATTGACAACGATGCAATTTGCGAAGCACAACTATTAAGAAGATTAACTCAGATGCCCAAGACATGTCAAACATATCTTCTTTTTGTTAAAGATTATAATGTCTACCAAATTGATTTAAATCTATGGTTAATCACTGTTTCGGACCCTCTGCCAATCACGATTAAATGTGGAAATAGGGAAATCAAATCAGAAATTATTAAAACTAATAGTTTACTGAAATTACAACCTGAGTGTAGTGCCTTTATTGGAAGTACAAGAGTTCATGCTCAATACCCAATTGACACATACCAAGAAATCAAGTATCGAAGTCATCCAGTCACAATTCCATTTGACTGTTGCAAAGATATTCCTGAAAAATTACAAATTCCTGAACTAGAACCTCTTAAGTTGAACAAAATTGATTCTGAAGATTTGAACATTGCACAACACAAACTAAATCAGTATTCAGAAGAATTAGAAAAAATGATGAAACAATCTCCGATCAGTAAATATACACATTGGTTCACCATTTTAACCATTGTAATAATAATTTTATTGGTAATACTTTATGTGACCTGTACATGTAGAAGAAAGCATCATTGAATTGGAATAGCTTTAACCAACGATTACCCACCATCACCACCAGGACCAGGTTCCAGTATTTCATTCCAGCAAAGTATAAGAAGAATTCTTCCGAAAAGAAGAGCAAGTATCCATGTCGGAGAACCCATAGAAGAAAACATCGAATTAAATCCAAATAAATCATTAACTTAAAAAGTTGTTGCAAACTCCACCAACTTTTCTTAAATAGGGGAGTTGTTATATAAAGTTATAATAGAATTATTTTTAAAGTCATATAATAATAACAAAGTATTATTTTTAAATATTATTTCATAATATTGTATTACATCTACAAGACGCAGTAGTATTGCACCATATCATATTACATCTGCAAGACGCAGTTTTAAGAAGATAACAAAAGTGATAAGGATGTTTACGTGCCAGAGATGCAGACCAGTAGTCAGCAAGTTACCATAAAGACCATTGTTAGTTGTTTATCCAGTTTGGCCTCCAAAAAGACATTACTATGTATTTTATTTATAATATTCTAGAAGTTTCGATTTAACCTTAGGAGAAAAGATCCATTGTATTAATTTACGTTTCTTTTTATATTTTTGATGATTAAACATTTTTGATTGTATAAATACCAGATCTCCAGCTAACAGCATCATTCACAATTCACTTACTTGTGTTGTGAGTCAATATTCATACAGTCATGTAAAGTTAAGATTATTTGTATTTTAATATTTTTGTGTTAATAAATAATTGTTTTTTAAAAAGTTATCTTGGAGTTATGTGATTTAACATATATATTTTTGTGACACAGTTTTTATTCAGAAATCACCCTGTGACACTTAGTTTTTATTCAACATAATTTATTGTTGTAAGAATCACCCTGTAAATATCAAAAATAAATATCGTTCTGTATCCAGCTGACATGAAGTGAAACTCACGTAACAACCAAAAAGGGTAACTTTGATAAATAAAGTTCCTCCAATAGCTAAGCAGATCAGCAGTATAAAAGGCGTGCTGCGTCGCATTAAAATTTCTTCGACTCATTCCGAAAACATCTCAAGTCAGCTTCTGCAGGTTTTCCATATATACCGAGAGTTTTATTTCACTACTAGTCTTGATATCTTGTCTAAATTCTGTCACGCTAATTTTAACTTTCAGGACTTATTTGGGCTTGTTCCCCAAGTAGTCGATTCTAGTAGAGAGACTTCTCACTCTTCTACACTCTCACTTCCTTCAGGGCTTACTTGGGCTGGTTCCCCAAGTAGTCGACTCTAATATTTCAGGACTTACTTGGGCTGGTTCCCCAGGTAGTTTACCCTAGTGAGAAAGGCTTGTCGCCTCTCTTACACTCCTACTTCCCTCAGGGCTTACTTGGGCTTGTTCCCCAAGTAGTCGACTCTAATATTTCAGGACTTACTTGGGCTGGTTCCCCAAGTAGTTGACTCTAGTGAGAAAGGCTTGTCGCCTCTCTTACACTCCTACTTCCTTCAGGGCTTACTTGGGCTTGTTCCCCAAGTAGTCGACACTAGTGAATAAGGCTGGTTCCCTTACTCACGCACATCTTTTACCTAACTAGCTTTTAACCTCTGTACCTGGAGGACTTCTTCTTAGTGAATACGCGAAATTATTGTCGAGACCTGCTGTGTAGGACTTGTACTCCATTAACTTGAGTATATTCAACTATTATTTGACAGTTGATACACCCCACTCGACATATATATATATATATATATATATATATATATATGAATAATAATTTCACGCCTAGCTGGTAAATTGAACCTACATTTCGTAGGGTGCCGCAATAAGAACGAGGTTTGTCGTCTACATATTGCGTTTGTGTGCATTTTTTCCACTATACTGCTCAATCAGATTGATTACCAAACATAGCATCAGTCTCCCAGATATATATCATGATTTCGAGGTTGTTGCCTCTCATCAGTATATCGTAGGGTGAAGAGCCATATTTGATAATCAATCCTTATTTGGAACTCATACTTGTATCAATCTTCGGTATAGAACTGTCGGTGGAGACAAGTATGAGCGATATATTAAGCATGTATAATGGTGGATAATAACAATCGGCAAAGGTTAATAATTAATTAAATAAATGAGGAGCTATCCGTACCAGATGACCATATTAGAATATGAATAATAATTTCACGCCTAGCTGGTAAATTGAACCTACATTTCGTAGGGGTTCAATTTACCAGCTAGGCGTGAAATTATTATTCATATTCTAATATGGTCATCTGGTACGGATAGCTCCTCATTTATTTAATTAATTATTAACCTTTGCCGATTGTTATTATCCACCATTATACATGCTTAATATATCGCTCATACTTGTCTCCACCGACAGTTCTATACCGAAGATTGATACAAGTATGAGTTCCAAATAAGGATTGATTATCAAATATGGCTCTTCACCCTACGATATACTGATGAGAGGCAACAACCTCGAAATCATGATATATATCTGGGAGACTGATGCTATGTTTGGTAATCAATCTGATTGAGCAGTATAGTGGAAAAAATGCACACAAACGCAATATGTAGACGACAAACCTCGTTCTTATTGCGGCACCCTACGAAATGTAGGTTCAATTTACCAGCTAGGCGTGAAATTATTATTCATATTCTAATATGGTCATCTGGTACGGATAGCTCCTCATTTATTTATATATATATATATATATATATATATATATATATATATATATATATATATTGTAACGTTTAACCCTGTGCTAAACGTTGTGGGGTGAGTTCACTTGCGTAATACTCAAATGTCGCATATTGCTTCCAATGATTTATTTTCAAACACTAAGTACACGAGCTTCTCTTATAGTACAACTGTCACCACTTGTCACCTTGACAATCTATACTGTCACTGTCTTCACCGAGAGAACTACTATTAACCTCTGACTCTCCACAGACTGACTGTTATCAACTGTCTTTATAAGACTCACTTCATAAGACTGACTCTGTCCCGTGATCGACACGGCTTTATATACCTGAATTATGACATGACATTCATCGAGAATGTTCTATGATTATCTAGATGCACATAATTAATATTCTAGATCCTTGTCAAACTGACAATAGTATGACAAATTGTACCTCACATGTAGTTTCTGGAAGGATCCAGAATAAATCTTCTAAAATTCTAGAACTACATAAGGAAATATACATGCAATAACTACTGTAAGCAACGTAGTAGCATAAATAACTAAGAAACGAATATTAACCGTAAGTACATGAATACCTATCCACGTTACACTGCCCCCTTCTTAGATTTGATCGTCCCGATCAAACATCATCCCAATACATTCTTCAATCTCGTCTGGGGTAGCTCCTTGCATCCTCTGGTCCCAATCCTCGCTCTTGCCTCCCGAGGAAGACAGGTTACTTGATGTTACTTGTGATCCTCTTCTTCGGTCAACAAAATGTTTCACCGGAGTACAACTAACTCCTTCTACAGATGAACATCTTCGAACAGGTGATCTGCTTCTACACAAGCCAACACGATCCTTGGCGGCCACACAACCTTCACCACTACGTGATCTTGAACCACGATCACGCAATCTAGGTATATGGCAAGGAGACGTCAATTCACTACAGAACATCGCATTATCTTTAATATTGTTTGAACTACTGCAATTGCGCCTATCTCGGTCACTGCGTCGCCTCATGCGCTTCCTTCTGTTGCGGCCGAAGCACCTTGTACCTCCTGCGCCTCTTTGTGGACTACTGCATCGTGAATTGCTTTTCCCACGAACACTAGTGCCTACACTTTGCCTGATACTTCTTCGACATCTCGATATACTGCGCCTTTTAACAAGACTCTTTCTTCTACTGCTTGATCTCTCTCTAGAGATACTGCTCTCCTTTGAACTAGGTATGACATCTTCCCTCTTAACACCAGACTTGATATCTGAGCTGTCTTTGTTAGAGCAATAATGATATTTCTGTTGTGCGTAATTTTCTTTCTTCCGGATTTCGAGATTTTCTTGTACATGACCAGTTTGAAGTGGACAGTTCTTTTTCATGTGCTCTTCTTCTTCACAATTCCAATACACCCTCGAAGTACTGAAATTTCCTGGCACATTGCTAGATTGAAAGTGTGAACAATTCTTCTTGATATGTCCTCCTTGTCCACAGCTCCAACACACCCTCTGAGTACTATGTCCAGTTGATTGACCATCCAGTTTTCGTAACATTTCAATAATTTGCTTAATGATATTACTTTTTCTGTATTTCTTCTCTTGGATGAGGCTAACTCGTCGAATCTGTCCCCAATGGAGATGAGATCTGGATGCCTGTTTAGCAGCTTCATACTCAAGTGCACGTGCAAGGGCATCTTCAATTCATGTTAGGCCACTCAACCGTAAGGCCTGCTGAATCTCAAAATCTCTTAGACCATCAATGAATGTCTGCACTGTTAGTTTATCAATAAAGTCTCTCGGCGCTGTAGGGTATGCCAGTCGAACGAGCCGGACAACATCAGTTTCATACTGCTGCAATGTTTCGTCATACTTTTGTTGCCTATACTTTAACTGTGCTTGGTAAACTTGTTGTAGATGTTAGTCACCATATCGCCTTTCAAGTTGATCTACTAAAATCTCATACGAATGTTCGCCGCCAGTTAGGGTATTTAAGATTTCCAACGCATCACCACGTAGAGCCAAGATCAATTCAGTGGCCTTCTCTTCATCTGACCAACCACTAGCCAAAGCAGCAGCATCAAATTGCTTTTTATATGTAGACCAAGACTGTTTACCATGAAATTTTGGGGCTTCAATTTTTACTGGATTAACTACACTATTTTGAATTTCATTGGACGATCTCCTCAGAGGCACTTTCTTGAACTTTCTCTAATTTCTGTTCAACTTCTTCTTGAACTTTCTCTAATTTTTGTTGTTTGTTTTGTTGAAATCTGAGAATGCATGTTGGCTTTATTCATCCTTCCTTCGTGGGAAAAGGGGACTCTGATGAATATCAGCTTGATTTCTTCTAACGTTAGCCACTACTGAAATCTCGAAACATAAGCTGAAAACGGATAATAATTAATGGTCGATTTTAGTATAATAAATAAAAACATATAATGTATTATATTATTATAAGAAATTCAGAATTCAGCAATTGATAATTGAATATAATTTGATGCAGTTACCATATAAAAAAATTAAGTTTCTATACATAAAATTTGCTGAATTTCTACCTTGATTGGTCCTACCTTTCCCAGATTTTAATTATGGATTAGGTATGGTGGCTTATTAGACTATTTCATGACTGAAGAACATCAGAACCATCTCTATATCAAATCTTTGGCAGAATATATCAATCTGGGACTGATTGCACCAACGAAAGTATAACTTCCACAAATAATTATCAAATTCTACCTATTTCAATTTAAAATTTCGATAATGTCGCTTGTCATTTGTCACACCTCATATTTTTCGTACCCGGTCGTACAAACAGGTCCGGAATGGAAAGTCGAATTACATAGAGATGGAAAGATGCATAGAGATAATTTATAAATATTGTATCTCTATGGAAAGATGTTCACGGAGACAGTGAGAATCTTCTTTCATTTTTGCAGCATCCTTTGAATTGGTATTTTTATGTTTTAAGCAACTCCAACTGCAAATCACGTGGCAGAAATTGGTAGCTGAATGACTGAACGCTCACCACTTTTTTACGTTCGTTTCAAGACCTTGCTATATGACCGTGGTTTTACTCTTTGGAGGTAGTGTTTAGTGCTCTCTAATCAAATCGAAAGGTAGTGTTCTCTGATCGGGCATGTCAAATATTTTTTAAAAAAGTTCGCAAAGTAATACTACTTTTGCTAATAACTTTATTGTTATAAGATTAAAAAAATCATCTGTACAAATGTAATCTTTTGTATAACTTCAGGGATGATCCGAAGCATTTGTTATTGTATATGCTGCAGTTTTCTCTAATTAGAGCATTTTAACTTCTTTCCCCTCAAGCCTCAACTAATAATTTCTGTATAAATACTTATTACTATCGTTTATCAAGTCTCGTGCAGATCATCATATACAGGGCGGTCTAAACCAAAAAGGAGACTTGGCGCAAGTTAACGATCGTAACTATTAGTACAGTGTTCCAACTCTCATGGAAGGGTTGAAACCGCGCATTACGCATACCCAGGCGCGCATGTGGCGGCCATGTTTTAATCTTAAAACCTTGAGAATTCAGATGCGTACGAGTAGAACTGGGACAGTTTTTTTGATTTCCCGAAAGATAAATAACAAGTAACTTAAATTTACATTTATTTGTTGGTCTTATCATGTCTACTGAAATATAAACGTTTCTGAACTAATTAGAAATAATTTATTTCTTTCTCAAGTTGAGAAATCTGGTTTCTGGCCTGTAATATAAGTGATTTGCTGGACAAATTGGAACGTGATGGGTGTTTACCAAAGACATCGGTGTTCAGATGTCTATGGTGTTTACCCTCCTTCAAACTGTGTTCGGCATATTTTGAAAATAAGACTTTTTTGAATGACTTCAGGAATTCTGGAACAGAGAATTGTGAAGGGGATACCGATAGAATGCTATTAAGATTATTAAACGAGGATTTTCAAGATAATATCAAAGACATCGTCGAAGAAACTGAACCCTTACAATATTTTGATAATGACTAACAAACCTTGGATATTTAAAAAAAAATTGAAACATATATTTCAGGTTACCTGATCAAGTGATGCCTTGGAATTCATGATTCCGAAACACGTAGCAAATATGCAAGCTCAGTTGATAAGATTGATGATACCGAATATTTCGTTTTTTCAAAAGTTATTATCAAAATACCAGTTGCTTTGGGGGAACTATAGACGAGAATTTTAAATTAAAAATAGAGAAAAAATGATTGTATGGAACAATTTGTGATAGGTATTCATATTTCTTCAATAAATTGTTTTTGTACCTATTAAGGGAGTTTTAATTACAGACCTGCTACTAACCTTGCAATTTTTCACTATGGCTCTGACTACAACTTCCACTAGTACTTATTATTAATTTACTTTGCGAACGATAAATAAAGCAATCAAAACAAATACAACTTGAGATTTTGTAGATCCTCGTGATTTTTGATTATTTTTTTCTGTTAACTGAAGTAAATTTTCTGGGTTTCATTGTATTATACTTACTTTGAAAACTATAAGCAACAATTTCAAATTTAAAACAAATAGTGACGACATTATTTACTGGACCAATTTATAATATCTATTATATCAGTTCAGTGATTTAATTTCGTATCAATAAGTTTTAATTACGGTCCTGCCACAGTTTATGTTAATTTCCAGTTTAAACCTGACTTTTTAAGATTAAAATATGGCCGCCAGCTCTTGACCTTGAGTCAATAAAATCAAAGGTTTCACCGAGAGTTGGACTACTGTATATTTCTTTATACTATGCTTCTATACCGCTAGCATTGTGGAGAAAATTAGGCAAAAATGAAGCCAAAGACCTGGGGATAGCTGGCGATATGCACATGCGTCTTGAACTTTTTTGGTAAGAGAAGGGCAAGGATCTCATATTATCCTTGGAGAAGGGACATGTCCCTATTTTGTTACTATGGATACCATATGTGCAGAGAAAACATACCTCCAACATATGTGGCATACATATATGACTCCAAGCCACCTCCCCCAACTTCCCCTTTCGCGCATGCGTACTAAACTCGAAATCCCAATAATGAGCTTCTCAAAAAAATTCAAGGATCAAATTATAGGTATATAGAATTATGTGCCAAATGCTAATACTATGATGAAGCGATCACGTGATGTCGGCATAGACTGTCATTTGTTATCGACTTAAGACGGAGTATGTTTCGCTGCATGTTTCCTTGACGGGAGCTAGGCATGGTGTTGTGCATGCTTTTTTTTTTTTTTTTTTTTTTTTTTTTTTGTTTATGCGGTGTAGGAAACCTTCATAGGCGAATGGTACTTGGAATCTATTGTACCAAACAGTGTGAGATTCTTACTCACTAAAACCCGTCACCGCAGCTTCTTCTCCTTACTTCTTTCTTCATGAAGTGTACGGTAGTGTCTTCTTTATATGTCGCCGTCCATATTTTTGTTCCTTGGCGTCTGTTTTGGTCCTTGCTTCTTTGGGCCTGACTTCTTGCTCCATTGTTTGATGCTGTATTCTTGATTGTGCATGCTTCCGTCTGCAGCGGGCTTTATCTATTTCGGCTCTGCATTCCCCCCGACTAACTTACAGTGTGTTCCTAAATACAAAACATTATGTCTGGCCAGGCTTAAATTATGTCATCAGTCAATGTCATATTCCTATATCGAGTCCGTATATCTGTCAATTTTCAACGGCCATTTTAACCCTGGCCAGGCTATTGGTTTGTATTTAGGAACATGCTCAGACACTCTCACGATATTTGTTCTTAATAAAAATCGCACTCTGTATATATTGAAATTGACAAGTGACAAGTGTTTCTGATGTCAATATGTCAAGGAGAGGTAGGGGTAGGGTGAGAAACCGGCTATATCGGCAATCAAAACAAACGTCATACTTTAAACCATGACCTACGTCAATTAAATGGAAGAGAGGTCTACTGTTAATAACATTCTTACTTTAAAAGTTCACGTAAATATTCCTTGAATAAACTGGGTATAACAATTTTCAGCGCTTTAACATTTAAATTTGCTATTATTCTCTGATACAGAGGACATGTCTGAAGTAACAACGCAACAAGGTTCACAAATTGCTGTATCGGTGCCGCTGTTTCTAAGAAAATTATGGAAGATGGTTAATGACGAGGATGCACAAAATATTATAAGTTGGAATTCAACTGGAGATGGCTTTATTATTCATGATCCTATCGGGTTCATCACAAATCTTCTACCCCATTATTTTAAGCACAACAATTTGGCGAGTTTTGTTCGCCAATTAAATTTTTATGACTTCCATAAAGTTGCTTCACAAGACAAAGATGAAATGCAGTTTGCTCACAGCTATTTCTTGAAAGATTTGCCAGAAACTCTTGTCTTTATTACACGGAAAGTTACATCAATGAGATCAAAATCATCTAAGGAAGTGAGCGATGGGGACATACAAAATCTTCTTGATGGAGTTAAAGAGTTGAAAGGAAAACACGCTCTTGTTGACAAAGAATTGGAATTACTGAAAGAAGAGAATAGTGCTTTATGGAATGAGATCAACTGTTTACGTGTTAAGTATTCCAAACAAACAAAAATAATTAATAGATTGATTCATTTTCTAATTTCATACATCCATTCACATCAAAATGTTTTCAATAAGCAAAATACCGGTGTCAAGAATAAAAATGTTCCCCGAAAATTAATATCGAGGCCTTCTTTATTAGAAATAGATTACAAGGATAAAAATAAGTCAAAAAGTAATAAATCTTCACTCAATTTCATTCTAAACCAACCTAGTAGTAGTAGTAATACACTTGCATATACCGGAAAATCCTCAACAGAAGAAGAAAGTTCATGTCACATGGAACTTCTAAATAGTATTTTATCAGCTACTGACGATGCAAATGTATCTTATTCAGTACAGTTTCCAAAAAGTCCTGATAATTTAGATTTACAAAAAAGTAAGTATGAAAAATATAGTCATGAATTCTCATTATATTTAATAATTATATCAATATGATGTAATTTCTACTTAATTGTGTTTATTTTATTAATTTAAGATACAATACCAATAATAGAACCTACAAACTCATCTGAAGGAGAACAGTCAAGGCGTATAGTGCAACTCAATAAAGGTGAATCATTGGAGGATATTTTTCAAGTGAAAGATGCTGAAAACAAGGCTATAACATATTCCGTTAAATACCCAAAACCTGATCTCACAAGGTTTTCGACTTTAGCCAGATCGATTAAAACAGGTGAGAAGTTATAAATACAGAAACTTTTTCTAATTGAACATATTATCAGCCAGATCGGGGAGAGTACGATAACTAGGACGCCGTGATTTGACGATGGATTCTAATAATGCATCCCGATATAACACAACATTCAAAAGTACCAATTTTCGGGTTTTCGCGGTATTGTCTCGACAAAATTATGGGAGGGTGGGGAAAAATAATTGTGTAGATGTAGAAAAGACGTCGTACTTATCAGAAATCACTTAAGTTTATTTCCAATTTCGCTGCATGTTGTCTTTAAAATTTATTAGACTGTGTTTGGCTAGGTTTTTGTTCTGGTAACGGGTTTGTTTTCTTAATATTTACTAGACAACTACATTTTAAACTTATATTTTTTTATGTTTATTTATAATTTCACTTCATGGTGTCTATTACGCTAGGTTTGTTTTTTTGGTAACAGGAATGTTTCCTTACTAGATTTAACCCTCTATTCTAAGTTTATTTCTAATATCTTTCTCCAAACTAAATGTAAAAAATTACTGCTGCATAAAGATATATCACTATACCTACCTTTTGTTTTCCCCACCTAGCACCCCTATTCACTCCATGCTCCCGGACAATATCTCAAAAACTAAGTCTAAACTTGAAAATTGGTAGTCTTGATTTTCATCTTATTTTCGGGTGGCGCCCTAGTTATCATACTGGAGCCGTAAGATCCATTGGTATTGGATTATGTACGAAGTATCTTCGTCTGAAGTCTAACGCACCGGTGAACCAATTATGCGATTATCCGGCTATATCTCAGGAAATGTTCACCGTTCAACTTTCGGATGAAATTTTTTTGGTAAAAAAATATTTATTCAACATTTTTGTGTTTTTCATTAATTTAATTAAATAATTAATCAAATTTTAGTAAATGTATGCCCAATTGAAAGGTTATCTAATATAGTTTGCTCTCTAATTTTGATATCTCAGATTTTTTTTAAAATGTCCCCTTTACCCCACTTTGGGGAAAAACATGTTGGATTTCAATTTTTCCAAGGGGCCAACAATCAGTAGTCTTCTTTCAAATGAAAAAAAATAATCTTCAAAATCGGAGCAACAGATATAAATATTTTGTACAAAAAATTGGACCGACGTTATTAGTTGATGCACTGAAAAGTATAAAATAATATTAATTCTATTGGTGCTGTTACTTTTGAAGTTGTGCAGTTGCATTTAGATTGATAACTTTTGGCACGAATTTCACAAGTACCAGCACCAATAGAATTAATATTATTTTATACTTTTCAGTGCATCAACTAATAACGTCGGTCCAATTTTTTGTAAAAAATATTTATTTCACACTTTTGAGTGAAATATTAGTCACGAAAATCGTTGAACGTTCACTAACACCCATACTTATCCTATTACCCACGTTATTCTTTGCTTGTAGTTGTTATTATTGAGATCTCAAAGCATCGCTGCGGAAATACGCTTAAATATTTTACATGTTACCATTTTAACACCGATTTAACTCGAAAACCGTAATTCTAATGAAAAAATGTTCATTGCGTTTTTATGAATATGGGACCATTTCTCAAGCCTCATCTTTCAAATTAATCAATATATACAAGGCGCGAGCAAACAAAAAAAAGCAGACAGTCGAATTGTATACCTCCTCCGTTCGGGGTTCGTCGGTCAATAAAAAAGCAACTAAGTCGAATTATGTATTTATTCATATATCGATATTGTTTGTTTAACTTATCATATAAGTAAAAACACATAAACTTGAGTAACAAGTATTGGCTCACTCCGTATCGTAAATAAAAAAGAGGAAATATAATATTTCAGCTTCATGGGTAACCTGTGCACTTTTCCAAGCAACTTAGAGGTTATTTGAAATATACTAACTGGATCGGAACTGGGATGGGAAGCTTATTTCCATGACCAGATAAGTCACCAGACCTAAGTTGTCTGACCCTGCATCTTTGAGGAACAGGATTTTTATGGAAGTGAACATGAAGTTTTATTGATAAATGGCGTGATCTTTTTTTTTCACTGTAGATACCTACAGATTTACATTTTTTTGCGAATACCGGATACTCACGTTTATGCGTTTTTACTTATATTTCGACAAACGATACTGACATGCCGTTTACACAATTTATTTATAGAATGTAATGTATGTAATGTAATGTAAGATGTAATTCACAATAATTTGGTGTTTGAAATTTTTAAGAAAAACTATATTTTTATCCGAAGTGCCTTCTACCCGCGACAATTTGAACTAAATGGAATTGTTTTATATGATATTTGATTGTTTGATCCACATTCGTCCGCATTAGTATAGTTTATTTGAAATTGATTAAACAAAACGATATTTGTAGGTAGGTACTTCTTTATAAAAACGTCCCCGTTCTCACCCAGCATTTGGAAACATAAAAGTATTTAAAAAATCCCGATGGCCTGTAGTCAGCGGAAAGGTAAATTTTTCAAAATTCATTTAATTGAAATTTTAACCACCTTTTCATTGGTATACCTACATGTTATTAAATAAAATTGTCATAGCCTTGCGGTTAGAGGTTTTTGTTTTGGCTGTTGAATATAAAGCAGACAGGGTTCGAGTCCACTTCAAGGCAGATTTTTTTTTTCGTCTATTTCTTTTCAATAAATATACTATATATTTTTTTAATCAGGGTCTATATTAAGATCTCCAGAAAATGTACAATTACATCAAATTTATATTGAGTGTTCATGTTTTATCAATATTTGTTATTTTTCTTTATTAATTTTTATTTTTTTACCTGTGTATTTTATGAAAAATTGCTTTGAACAAAAGTTGTAGGTACTGATTATATGTATAACCTAAAATTAGTTTTAATAATATTTACACTACTGCTCTTTTTTGATATTTTTTTAAAATGTTTGAATGGTCGCCATTTTGAAACTACTTACCCGATATTGCCCAATAACGAACTCGACCGAGATATTTGAGAGATTGATTTTTGTAGCAAATTTGAGCTTGATACCTTCAAAACTGCGACCTCTATCGTGTTAACAAATTTCGTAATATCCCATATATATATATATATATATATATATATACTATTCTCTGTGGAATTCTTGAACCATTATATATAATTTTATTTTGGATTTATCTTGGGATTTAGGTTCGGTTGCACTAAAGGGGTCAGATATTCATTGTATATTTTAATTTAAGACGTTTCGCTTGGGGCTCCAAGCTTCATCAGTTATAAAAAAACATATCACTGCTAAAAATATTAATAAAATAAATGACAAAAATGAAAACATATAAAATTACCTTTCGTACCTTAAACACCTATAGGAACAAGTTTATTCTTTATTGTAATTAATCATTTTTCTTTTTTATCATGTTTGTTCTTATGGCATGTGTTGATTTTTATGACGGGTCTGTTTTTACGCTATATATGTTTTGAAAGTCAAATATAAAGACTGGTGTATTATGTTTGGTGTGTATTGTTGTGTCTATGCTACCATCTGTTGTAGGTTTATCAGGAACTCTTTTGCTATGGTGGTTGTGGTTTATTTGAAATTGTGGAATGGAAGAGGAATATTATTTAACAACAGTATTAATACAAACACTTTGTAAAAAAGAGAGGAGATGGAGTTTCTTTTTATTAAATAATTTTGTGGTATAATTTGCAGAGATTCTTAATGTCAGTTTTATCATTCACTGTATTGGGGTTGAGCTTAATATGAATCATTTCAAGAAATTCTCTTTTCTTTGTGTCTCTTTCGGTTGCTAAAATTTTTATATTATTGTAGTTAAATTCGTGTTTGCTTGTTTTTTTATGTTTATTAAGAGCTGTTGCAGAATTTTTTGTATATTTGTGTCCGTTTATTCTACCTTCGAGGTGTTGGGAGGTTTGTCCAATGTAAACCTTGTTACAATTTTCTCCATTACACGAGATTTGGTAAACTACATGTGTTTTTTTGTTGGTTGGATTATCAGTTTTTAATTTGGAGAAAGTTATTTTGTTTAGGGTATTATATCCCTTGTGTCCAATCTGAATATTGTATGGCCGCGTAATATTTGAGAGTTTTTCCGATAGTCCTTTAATGTATGGTAGTCCTATATGAAGAGATTCAGGATGATTTGTGTTTGTTTTTTTTGGTGTATTGTAAAACTTATGAATCCTGCTTTTAAAAATTTTATTTATGATGGCTGATGGATAGTTATTATTAGTTAATGTTTTCTTGGCTTTTTTAATAGCTAAAAGTCGGAATTCTGGGTCGGATAGTGCAATCGCACGGTCTGCAAGGCCGATGATAACAGATTTTTTCTGGGATAATGGATGGTGAGATTTATAATTAAGATATCTACCAGACCAGGTTTCTTTTGTATACCAGCTTGTTCTTAGAGTTTCATTTATTCTATGTATCGTCATGTCAAGGAAATTGATTTTATTATTATTTTCTAATTCAATTGTGAACTTTAGCTTAGGATGGAATGAGTTGAACATTTCTTGGACATAGTTTGATTTTTCCTTTGGAATTAATAATATGCAGTCATCGACATATCTGCGATAGAGTGGCAATTTGAAGTTTAATTTGGGTATTATGCTAGATTCAAGTTCTTCGAGGACAAGTTGTGCAACAACACTAGAAATTGCAGCTCCCATCGCGCAGCCTTCGATTTGTTTATAGAATTTATCTTTGTATTGAAAATATGTGGAAGTGAGAGTATATTCAATTGCTTTTTGTAATTCATTAAGTGGTAGTGTGGTATAGTTTTTTATTTTTTCCCAATTTTTTGTTATTATGTCTTGTGCTAGTTTTAATGGGATATTGGTATATAATGATACGACGTCTAATGATATAAGTATGTGGTTTGTTGGTATTTTTATATTTTTTATTTGTGATTTGAAATGAAACGAGTCTTTGATGTAATATTTGTTCTTGCCAGTGAACAAACTAGAAAATTCAATTCACTTTTAAATCAAAACAACCAAGGAAAACTAACATATAACCCTGACTGGCTAGAAAATAAAACAAACATAGTTATTCCAGAATGTGTCCAAGAAATACTCGCACTTGGTCCCAATTTTGCTTTAGAGACAGAAAAAAACAAAATTCCTATTCATGATATACTTGCAACTATAGAAACCAATACGAGACACTTACATGAACATGAAATAACGGAACTCAGATCAAATTTATGCAACACTCTAACAAATTTCAAAACTAAAAATGATCAACCAAATATCGAACAAAAAACCTTGAAACAGAAATTGAAAAAAACCAGACAATTTATTAAGAATAATGAAAATATAATCATCCTAAGACCTGACAAAACAAACAAAACTGTTGTCATGTATAAAAGCCAATACGATGAAAAAATGCAAGAGCTTCTACATGATACAAACACATATAAAGAAATGAAAAACAACCCTACCAATATTTTTCAAACAAAAAACAACAATTTAATAAAAAATTGGGAAAAAAACAAATACATTTCTGAAAAGACTGCTTCCGCATTAAAATTAAATAATGCATTACCTCCCAAAATTTACGGTTTGCCAAAACTACATAAAGAGAATATACCACTTAGGCCTATTGTATCTTGTGTCCAATCACCTTTCGAACAGCTATCCAAATTCTTAGCAAGAATCCTAAGCAATATCACTGGCAAGAACAAATATTACATCAAAGACTCGTTTCATTTCAAATCACAAATAAAAAATATAAAAATACCAACAAACCACATACTTATATCATTAGACGTCGTATCATTATATACCAATATCCCATTAAAACTAGCACAAGACATAATAACAAAAAATTGGGAAAAAATAAAAAACTATACCACACTACCACTTAATGAATTACAAAAAGCAATTGAATATACTCTCACTTCCACATATTTTCAATACAAAGATAAATTCTATAAACAAATCGAAGGCTGCGCGATGGGAGCTGCAATTTCTAGTGTTGTTGCACAACTTGTCCTCGAAGAACTTGAATCTAGCATAATACCCAAATTAAACTTCAAATTGCCACTCTATCGCAGATATGTCGATGACTGCATATTATTAATTCCAAAGGAAAAATCAAACTATGTCCAAGAAATGTTCAACTCATTCCATCCTAAGCTAAAGTTCACAATTGAATTAGAAAATAATAATAAAATCAATTTCCTTGACATGACGATACATAGAATAAATGAAACTCTAAGAACAAGCTGGTATACAAAAGAAACCTGGTCTGGTAGATATCTTAATTATAAATCTCACCATCCATTATCCCAGAAAAAATCTGTTATCATCGGCCTTGCAGACCGTGCGATTGCACTATCCGACCCAGAATTCCGACTTTTAGCTATTAAAAAAGCCAAGAAAACATTAACTAATAATAACTATCCATCAGCCATCATAAATAAAATTTTTAAAAGCAGGATTCATAAGTTTTACAATACACCAAAAAAAACAAACACAAATCATCCTGAATCTCTTCATATAGGACTACCATACATTAAAGGACTATCGGAAAAACTCTCAAATATTACGCGGCCATACAATATTCAGATTGGACACAAGGGATATAATACCCTAAACAAAATAACTTTCTCCAAATTAAAAACTGATAATCCAACCAACAAAAAAACACATGTAGTTTACCAAATCTCGTGTAATGGAGAAAATTGTAACAAGGTTTACATTGGACAAACCTCCCAACACCTCGAAGGTAGAATAAACGGACACAAATATACAAAAAATTCTGCAACAGCTCTTAATAAACATAAAAAAACAAGCAAACACGAATTTAACTACAATAATATAAAAATTTTAGCAACCGAAAGAGACACAAAGAAAAGAGAATTTCTTGAAATGATTCATATTAAGCTCAACCCCAATACAGTGAATGATAAAACTGACATTAAGAATCTCTGCAAATTATACCACAAAATTATTTAATAAAAAGAAACTCCATCTCCTCTCTTTTTTACAAAGTGTTTGTATTAATACTGTTGTTAAATAATATTCCTCTTCCATTCCACAATTTCAAATAAACCACAACCACCATAGCAAAAGAGTTCCTGATAAACCTACAACAGATGGTAGCATAGACACAACAATACACACCAAACATAATACACCAGTCTTTATATTTGACTTTCAAAACATATATAGCGTAAAAACAGACCCGTCATAAAAATCAACACATGCCATAAGAACAAACATGATAAAAAAGAAAAATGATTAATTACAATAAAGAATAAACTTGTTCCTATAGGTGTTTAAGGTACGAAAGGTAATTTTATATGTTTTCATTTTTGTCATTTATTTTATTAATATTTTTAGCAGTGATATGTTTTTTTATAACTGATGAAGCTTGGAGCCCCAAGCGAAACGTCTTAAATTAAAATATACAATGAATATCTGACCCCTTTAGTGCAACCGAACCTAAATCCCAAGATAAATCCAAAATAAAATTATATATATATATATATATATATATATATATATATATAAACTTTTGAACCAAATGTTTTTTGGACTAACTTATAGACATATAACAACATGCCGTTGAAATTTTTTGGAAATTCAAAAGTGTGAACGATCGCAATAGGTATATTTCTATAAGAAATTTACCTAAAAGTTGGTTCAGAGATTCGGTTCTTTTTTGGTTGACATGTATGACCTACCAATATTAGGCATATTTTAGATGAAACCTGGTTCTTTATTTGATTTTCAAAGATTACGCCCTCTGGTGGTGAAGCTAGAACCACTAGAATTATTTCCAGCGATTTCCCTTGGTCATATTTATTAAGGATTTTCTTATACCTACCTTGTACGATCGACATTTCCTGAGATAGAATCAGTTTATTCGCTATTAAAAGCTACTGACAATACGTATATTTATAATGGTTGTAGAAGTCCATTCTCGAAGTGGAGTGAAATGGTAAGACGAAAAAGAAACACAAAGTCTTCTCCACAGTTTATTCTTAAAGGTTATTATTGATGAGACATGTTTCGAGATTGTACAATCTCATTTTCAATCAAAAGGTTCAAAGTTCTGTAACAAATTATATTATAAGATATTGAAATGTAAAGTGAAAAAATTATGTAGTTAAGATACAAAATGGTGGATAGTATACTCATATGGAGATGATTTTTTTTAAGAAAAAGGAAAAACTAGAAAAACGATCCCAAACCAATGCAAAAATTAAAATTTATACTTGAAAAAGAAACAAATTATCCCATTATAAAAATAAAATAAAGTCACATTCTAAAGCAAAAAAAAAGAAAATACGAAATTCCACGTCACATTGTCTGAAGTTTGAGTGCCCGTGCTCGGTGACCACATCTTTGGTCAGCTGATTGTAAAAGAGATATATTTCTGGACGGGGATCGTTTAAATAGTTTTTCAATTACATGTAACTAGAGCCATCTAATGTTGGTTTATTATTATCTTCTATTTCCATTGTGAAGGAGATAGCTGGTTGTAGCGAGTTCAAGAATGTTAAAAGTAAGTTTAGTTGGGTTAAGCTACCATCGAAAAGTACTAAACAATCGTCTACATATCTGTAGTAGAAACTTATCTTATCATAGTGAATGAAATCCTGGAACTTTTTTCCAAATTGTTCATAAAAATTTTAGCTAACAACGGAGATAGGTTACTGCCCATAGCTAGACCTGTTGATTGAGCGAAAATTTCATTGTTGAATTTAAAGAAATTTTGTTTCAGGACCGTGTCCAAAAGATGGCAAATATTGAGGCAATGGTGAAAGTTAATGCCTGATTCAAAGAGGAGGTTCCTAACTAGCTGAATACAATCATCTGGTGGGATACTAGGGAAGAGATTAACTACATCGAAGGATACTAGAATAGAATTATCTGGTATAACCACGTTTGAAATTTTATTAATTAAATCTTTGGTATTTTTTATGGAATAAGGGTTATGGAATTCGGTTAAATCTCTAATTAGTTTGTTAAGCCATGAAGATAATTTCGAAATGGGTGAGTTACAATAGGATAACCCTTATTCCATAAAAAACACCAAAGATTTAATTAATAAAATTTCAAACGTGGTTATACCAGATAATTCTATTCTAGTATCCTTTGATGTAGTTAATCTCTTCCCTAGTATCCCAACAGATGATTGTATTTAGCTAGTTAGGAACCTCCTCTTTGAATCAGGCATTAACTTTCACCATTGCCTCAATATTTGTCATCTTTTGGACACTGTCCTGAAAAAAAAATTCTTTAAATTCAACAATGAAATTTTCGCTCAATCAACAGGTCTAGCTATAGGCAGTAACCTATCTCCGTTGTTAGCTGAAATTTTATGAACAATTTGGAAACAAAGTTCCAGGATTTCATTCACTATGATAAGATAATTTTCAACTACAGATATGTAGACGATTGTTTAGTACTTTTCGATGGTAGCTTAACCCAACTAAACTTACTTTTACCATTCTTGAATTCGCTACACCCAGCTATCTCCTTGACATTGGAAATAGAAGATAATAATCGCCTACCTTTCTTGGATATTCTGATAACTAAAACAGATAATAATTTGAATTTTTCGATTTAGAGAAAACCGACACATACAGACAACATCATCCCCTATTATTCTTGTCACCCGATAACATATAAACTGAGCTCTTTCAACGCTCTTTTTCATAGACTTTTCTCCATCCCGATGAGTGTAGGAAATTTTAACAAGGAACTTAACATCATTAAACAAATTGGCACCAACAATGACTACCCTATTCAATTCATAGATAGAATATATCACAGACACTAGACAAAACACATAAACAGGAACATAATTGTACTTACTGTACCAGCTAAGTTCTGCTCATTATCTTACATCGGCAAAGCTTCACAAGAAATCCGAAACATTTTCCAACGCCATAACCAGGAACTGAAAGTATGCTTCTCCACCCATAACACAAGTTACAGTATGTTGGTCCATGTTAAAGACCAGGTCAACCCTCTAGATAGATCTGGAGTTTACGAGATCTCTTGTTCCGATTGCCCAGCCAAATACATAGGTCAAACTGGCAGGAAAATAAGTATTAGAATAGATGAACACGCTAAAATAATAGATAAATATAAATCTTTGTTTCTGACTACATCTTATTACCATATCAATTCGAAAAGTTCTTTCGCAAATCATGTAATCAATAATAAACACACCTTCAATATCAACAATGATGTCAAAATATTACACCATGCTCCAAAAGGCCCGTTGTTGAACATCCTAGGGATTTTTGACATCAATTCCAACAATAATAATCCACGAACCATATCACTCAATGAACAAAGCAACTTTGACTGCATACAGTAAGTCAAAGATAACAGTATTCTACCATTTACATTATTTTTCTCTTTATTAAACTTAAAAATTTTCACTAAACAACATTAGATGGCTCTAGTTACATGTAATTGAAAAACTATTTAACCGATCCCTGGCCAGAAATATATCTCTTTTACCATCAGCTGACCAAAGAAGTAGTCACCGGGCACGGGCACTCAGACTTCAGACAATGTGACGTGGAATTTCGTGTTTTGTTTTAAAATGTGACTTTATTTTATTTTTATAATGGGATCATTTATTTCTTTTTCAAGTATAAATTTTAATTTTTGCATTGGTTTGGGATCGTTTTTCTAGTTTTTCCTTTTTCTTAAAAATTTTCACTTTTTCATCTCCATGTGAGTATACTATCCACCATTTTGTATCTTAACTACATAACTTTTTCACTTTACATTTTTCACTTTATATTTCAATATCTTATAATATAATTTGTTACAGAACTTTGAACCTTTTGATTGAAAATGAGATTGTACAATCTCGAAACATGTCTCATCAATAATTAACCTTTATGAATAAACTGTGGAGAAGACTTTGTGTTTCTTTTTCGTCTTATAAGTATATTTATTCGTTTATATGCCTTTATTAATAATATTTTTATTATGTTGTCTCCATGTTAGAAGTGGATCCTCAATTGTTAAAGAAAAATCCAACATTGAAAATAAATAGCAATCAGGAATCAAAATCTCCAAAACAATCAAGTACATTAACGAAAATACTAAAAACTGATCCTGATTCAACAGTCTCTTCTCAGATAGCAACTGAATTATCCCAAACAAGGTTCGATAAACAGAACAAAGCTAAGGCTAATAAGAAAAAAAGACCCAAAAACGAAAAATCTGATGCAAATGGCGGTAAGGAACGAAAACTCTCCAATTCAGAAAAAGTACTCGACCCAATCGAAACCTCGGATTTGTTAGGAGATCAGCTACAAGTCAATGAACTTTTATCTGATCCTACCTTCGTAAATGTAATAAATACAATTCCATCTCAGACAAAAAAATTGGAAGTTAGCATACTCGAAAACCCCAGGGAGAATTTAGGAAATTATATCGACAACACAGAATCCGAAATCAACAACTTGCAAGATATCTTGAACAACATGAATACAAAAGAATGGGCCACTCTATTACAAGATTTCTCACCTTTAACACCACTTAGTAATGTCGGTGATGAAATTGGTGACATATGCGATGAAGCGATCCAAGAGAAAATGAATGCAGTGGAAAACAATAATGTTGCTATGTTAGAAGCAGAATTGGTGGATGCTTTATCGGATTTGCCCGAGAAAGAAAGAGATAAAAATATCGAAAATAATGACGTACTCGTTGATGAAAATAACACCATAAATCTTGTAGATGAATACTTTAACACCGATTTTGAAATGGATTTTTCTGAAACTGTTTAAAATACTATCATTCCTATTTAATCGTTATGTTTTAATACATAGTCGAATCTATTACTGTATCTATAATATGAACGTAGCACTACAGGAAAATAATGCAATATAAAAAAATAAATATTTATCAGTATCAAATATTGCAATTATACGTATAAGTATGTATGTTCTCATATATAAGAAATCATTATGTATAATCAAGACATAATTTGTTGTAATTTCAAATTAAGTTCATCATTATGGCTTTATTAGATGTCCTAAAGTTCAATAATGGACAACGAGAAAATGTGTAAGTGATATAATATCTCTTATCCCTAGAGAGTAGAGAATATAACCAGCAAAAATATTCGACAGAAGTTGAAAGTTAAATTTTTACCAAAGAAGAAGCTTATATAAATGTATTTCTTTTATATTGTGTTGTAATAATTGTTAGAATGTTATTTACTTAATTTAGTACAGTTGGGTCAGCGAAAGATTATCCATGCGCCTCCAAAGCATATCAGATAATTTATACTTTTAATTTTGCATCATTGTCTTATGGACGTTAGATGATTGACAAAAAAGTAACGCATGTCATGTCTATGCAAAGAACAATGGTGTGTTGTTAATCGACTTCAGTTGCATATTACTGATGGCGCATGGGTAAACTTACGCTGACCCAAGAGTAACCATTGAGTAACTACTGATCAATATTATAAAAAACCTTCGTGTTGATTCTTGTTTTCTAGACATAACTGATTACATTTGTAGTATTGATTACATTTTAGTCATTTTGCCTAAATCGCAGCTCTTATTTATATTCTATTTTAAAAACATCAATAAATAGGTTACTAATGATGATCATATAAGAATTTTTGTTTTTTCCAATTTGTAGTCGAAAGTGCCCTGAAATGGTTTGTGTATGTAATATAAACCACTGCCGTTCCGTCACCCTGTTGCTATGCGAACTTGGCTGTCTCACTACCGTGTGTCTTGATATTTTTTAGTAAGCTGAGAAACCTCATGATTATTATAGTTAGTTACATAAAATATACAACTTATAAATCAATATATTGAATACATGTTCAGGGTTTGGGCAGAAATATTCATTAGTAATGTGGTCATCTGCTTCCATTTTAAATTGAACCAAAAGAAGTTTGTTCAGCTCTGTCTGGTTCAGTAATAAACATTGTCGACTATCTTCGGTTCTTAGCTCACTCAAGGTCAGCTCGTTATGTGGGATTTAGTATATAGTATATGTATGGTTTAGGTTTAGATGTTCGTCGGCCAAGTCGCACTTGCATCTAAAGCTATTTAATATTTCTTTTCTATTGAGAAATGCAGCTAGGTTGTAATGTGTAGCCCAGCATGTACTGATTATTACAACAAATTTCTCCGAGAACGAAGGTTTTATGAACAGTGTTAGTTTAGGAATTTAAAGATTTTGCCTTTGTTCTGATCTTGAATTTGCTATTATAAGGGTGTCTTAGTGAGAAAAGTCAGGGTTCTCGTTACTTATAATTCCAAATTAAGTTTTTATCTACTTTGAGAATTAATTTTTACTATTATCTTCAAATAACATGCATGAGCATAGGCGTGTAACTTTAAAAAAAATAAAAATGCATATACAATTTTTGGGTTTTGTACTTGAAAAGAAATGTATGGAAACGCTTCAATATCTAAATATTTACATATAGACGAAAAGCTCTCACAGGCCGATTTTTTTATGCAAACAGCATCGTTTTATCGCCTCCAACTTCCAAATTATGACGTCATCGTTATTTTTTTAGTGAGAATGCCATTATTTTATATCATAAACGGAAAACTGTCCATTTTCTGAGTTCAAAAATAACAAATACATGGGTGCTAAAAAAATCATGTATGTATTTTCATTGGTTGCTTTCAATTTTCAATAATAATTAATTAGCTAATATTAATTATGAAGTCTAGAACATATTAATTGTTTTTATGCATAGTTTTTATAAAACTGAAAGCAGCAAATGAAAATATATTAATTTTTAGCTCTGTGTACTTCATATTTCATTAATTAATATCCATGTATTTGGTATTTTTTAAAAAAAGTTATTCTTGAGAAAAAGTTCTGCATAGTCCAAAACTTAAGATTCAACCATCAGATATCAATTCTTTTAATCCGTATATGAGGTGAGTTGAAAAATATGAATTTTGCTCAAGAGTAAAGTACCATTATTTTTGAAACTATAGAAAGTTTTTATTGAAAAAAGTTGATCATAAATGAAAATTGTTGTCAAATATCCACTATTATCAGCTATAAAAAATAATTTTTGGTATAAATAAAATACACATGCAGATTTTGTAAATTACACACCAGCTATTTTACTGAAAAATATTTATTAAAGTTATTGTGAACACTTCCAGAAGTCTTGAATTTATTTAGAATTTTTGCAACTGTCGAATGCTGAATATTTCTATTCGGATGTCTGTTAAATATAGCTGCTGCGTCTCTATAATTTTTATAATTACCTCCGACAATAAAAACTAGTTCAATTTTCTCGTTACTAGTTAATAGAGCCGCCATTTCTTATATTTTCTAAAACGAACTAGCGATTTGACGTTTGGAGTCAGTGCATTCTAGATTAAATGTTTATCGGTAGACGTAAATTGTCAATGCTAATACACATAAGTTAATAAAACAATAAAATATGTTTTTTCAAGTTGAATGAATAATATTGGATATCTTACATATAGTTTTGAATTACGATCAACTTTTTTTAAATAAAAACTTTTAATATTTTCAAAAATAAAGGTAATTTACTCTTGAGCAAAATTCATATTTTTGGACTTACCTCGTATACGGATGAAAACAATTGATATCTGATGATTGCATTTGAAGTTTTGGACTATGCAGAACTTTTTATCAATTGTTATGGCCCCAGTGTATATACTTTTAGGTGTCAGTAACGCATCATACAGCTTTGCCAAGTTTCCAAGGTGCATCAGTTTAATATTAGGCTTTTGGTGTAGATAGAAGATATAGTTTCGCCAAAGATTAGAAACATCTTGGTTTTGCAGCTTAACGTGATTATTTTCAATCAGCGTGGCTCAACATTAAAGCTGACAACATTCATTTGAAGTAAACTTATGTTCTCTTAAAGTATACATTTCGGACTGAGCTCAAATTTAATATGTAGAATGTACGCACATAGTGCAACTATTACCTATCTGATAGATAAATCTAAAATAAAATGTTCGTAATATACGTCTCAATGAACTAATTTTCTAATTCTTATCAGTCCCTGATTAAATTTTCCATTGATATTTTCTCAATTTCTCCTAAACACTAATACATACAGGGTGAGATTTTAGTGTATCCACGGTCGATAACTGCGTTATTACAGGAATAAACACAACAGTTTTTCACAAGACAATGTAGGCCCTCCTAGTTTTCATACTAGAAATGTACAGGATATCCTTCAACACGATGACAGATCATTTTTATGCTTTTTCTTAAATGGAGCACCCTATATTTTATGTAAAATCAGAATTTATTCTTATTACATTAATTAAATTAATATAAACTTATTCTTGGTTATATTGAGAGGTCCAATGATATGATCGGTTTTTCAGAAAATTGCTATAATTTCAACTTCCTGTATTTTATTTGAATGATAAAATTATGTAAATTTTATGTATGCGTCGATTATTTTTACTCTTGTTTTGTTATAACAATGACTTAAGTTGGCACTGCGGAAGTTGTGTACATGCTCTTCAGAATAAGATTCACTACCCCCTATCTCAGAAACTATGAGAGATACGAAAAAAATATTGACATAAAATATTTGTGAATTTCTTTGATTTTTTTATTTTTATTGCTGCCATATTCACAGGATGTTTCATATATCTGATACAGGTATCAACTCTCGTATTTTAAATGGAACACCCTATATATTTTCAAACTTTCTGTAATAAACCCTATACCTAATATTAATAGTTTTTGAGATTTTATCTTTTTTGTGAAAAAAATGTCAGTTGCATATATATGAATAATACATCATTAGTAATAATTCATAGCATAAATTAAAGAGTCGGTATCATAAATCTAACAAGCAGAGGTGAAAATTTGTAACCAAACTACAAACAATCTCTGGCAGTTTACAGGGTGATGAAAAGCGATGATATCTTGATAACGGCTACTGATAGAAAAAATCAAATATAAAATTTGTGCAGCACCATGAGCTGCATAAACTAAAATTATTTTCATTTATATAGGGTCTCTCAAGAATGTTTAAAGAATCAAAGTTATTTTTTATTTATGGAACAACCTGTATATTTTTGCATATTTGGATTCTGCTGGTAATGCTAGGCATAATTTATGTACAATGCCCTATACCTAAATCTGATAGTTTTTCTGTTATCCGCCATTTTGAAGAAAATATATGAATTTTTCCCGTTTGCTTTTTGATACAGAATTATGATTTTTATCAGGAATATCACTGAAACTATGGCTTAACTTTTAGCGTCAACAAAAGTTGTCTGTTGTTGTCAGGGTGTCCCAGATAAGTGCCAGAAATAAAAAAAACATATCTTAATTTTTTTAAATGGAATGTCTCTTTTTTTTATTTTATACTATTGGTGACTCAAAATGATTCCTGTTGGTATAGATATTTTCTATATCTATCAGTCATAGTTTTCGAAATTTTTACGTTTTTGTTTTTATTATTTGGTTTTGAATGGAATTTGCCTTGGATTGTGTTTTTATTGACTTTAAGAATTAATACACAATAGAAGGTGAAAATAAAAATTCAGTCCATCGAATTGTACTGAAAATCGCATGAGAACATGTACTGGTTGGCCTAGACAATCCGAAAGTAAAAGCAAATGAAAAAAGAATGTTTTCATTATGAAGTGTCAAAATAATTGTATAGTAACGGTGTTAAAATTATTAAAATACTTTTTTCGAGACAAGAAATGATTAACATGATTTATATTTTGGGCGCAAGTGATCAAAATTGTTTCTTAGCAAGTCGAATTTATGCGCAAATGTTCCCGAATGCTAAACGCCATCCTAATAAGTTAGCGTTTGCTCGACTGAAAGAACGATTTGAAAGAACTGGATGCGTCGATTACGAACAAAAATTGGGAAGATAAAAAAGGACCATGAATGAAGAGAATGAATATCTTGTCCTTCAAGCTGTAATTGAAAAATCCCAGTATTTTAACTAGACAGATAGAAAAAGAGATAGAGATACCATATTCAATTGGTTCAAGAACTGGAACAAAATGATTTTGAACAAAAACTTGAACATTGTATGTGGGCATTAGAAGAAGATGGAGAAAATGATGACTTTTTCAACTATATTTTATTCACTGATGAAGCAACTTTCCATACAAATGGCTACGTTAATCGACATAACTTCCATTAATATAGCCCACAAAACCCTAGAGTATATATATATATATATATATATATATATATATATATATATATATATATATATATATATATATATTTTATATCACTATCACTTGAATTTGCTTTTTAAAAATTAACTTTACTTTTGTTACAAGTTTTATTTATTAATTTTATTACAAATTACAAAATGGTAAAGTAACTACTAGACTGAGCTAAAATTATAAGAAGAATAATCACGAGGGCTTGGAGGAAGAGTTCTTTTATAGAAAATTAGTGCTGATTCAGCATGACGTCAATATGGTTAAGCCTGGGAAGCTCGTCCACTTGAGGTTTCCATGGTCCTCGGATTAAATGCAGAATTAACATTTCTAACGACAATTTCTTGTAATAACCTTGAAATACAATCTATCTGACTTCTCAAAAATATGATGCTATAAATCAAAGAATCTATGTTTCTGAATGTGAGAAATGAAATATGATATTCTAGCAGATAGGTTGTTAACATTATTATAAAATACTTAAAATAATATGGGGTATATTTTATATAACAGCTCCCCTCTTTAAAAGAAAAATTGGTGTTATACAGCATTTTTTTGGCAAAACAAGAAAGAAAAATATAAAAAAAAATATATAAAATATAAAAATGAAATATTGACAATAGTCATAAAATCTTAGACGGCTTCTTCTTGTTCTGGTTGCAGATTTGGTCTTCTCCTTGGGATGATACTTCTTATGCGTTTCAGAATTTCACCTTCATCGTGGGTCTCTGGATTAGTTGCCGTCGACTTCTTTTGGGGTAGAAACTTGTATATTATGTAGCTAAGTGCTAGAGCTACGATCATGAGTATGGTAGAGTATGTGAACCATGATATATTCTTCTCCACGAATGGTTTGTTGATGAGGTCGTCGATGTCTCTTGAGTACTGGTCTAACTTTTGTCTAGATAAACCTAGGTCGTCCATGTTGAGATTATTGAAATTCAGTGGTTTTAAATTTCCTAAGTGTATTTTCTCTGGAACGTGTAAGCAACAGTTGTAATTTATAACAATTGGATGAGGATTGTATGAAACATCAATTATGTTACGGGTTTCGGCTTGAACTTTGGTAATTCCAATAAAAGCATAGCAATTAGTGGATAGTTTGAAAACAGAATTCTTGTTGATGATGATGGTCTTTGTGTTGGATTTCGGGCAGTGTATTGTAACGTGCAATGGTTCAGAAACTATTACTAGCCACATGTTGTCTTCGAGTTTCTGGACATTATATCCTTGACCATATACAATGGAGGTTTTGCAGTTTTCTGGTAGCTGTTTGGAATTTCTGAAGAGTTGGGCTTCACAAGCTGCATTGCTATCTATTGGATATGCATAGACATTGGAACATAACTTTTTCCTAGGCAACAGTTGTTTGCATTGACTGGGATCTTTGATTAATGCGTATGTTAAAGAATCATCGTCTCGCGCAATTAGTTTTTCATTGAATGATAAGATGTGATGAAACCCAGTTCTGTTATCATATATTGGAATGGGGTATAAATGGAACATAGTATAGCTTTGGGGGTCTGTTAGAGGAATTTTCAAAACAAAAACAATTTCAGCATTGGTTTGGAATGCCTCTAATTCTATTATTTCTAAAAATTGTGCGATACTTGAATACTTTACTGGAAGTGGTAGATTGTTCCTAACTAAATTTTGAGAAATTTCCTTTAAAGAATTAATTAAATTATCAGGTGCAATTATTGAAGAGTGAATAATTTTTAGTCGTGCAAACGTGATAGCATTCAAAATGTCATTTAAATTGTCATCAATAGCGATAAAGCTTTCCATTAGCCTTTCACAAATGTCGAAAAATTTTAACTTTGCTTCAATTAGAGCTAATTTGTCTGATAATTGATGGACTGCTCTTTCGATCTTATTTATATCCTCATTGAAGGTTGCTTCGTCAATTTCTAGCTGTTTGATTGTGGTATTAAAAACGTTTATAACTGAACTGGTAACTGATATTTGGTTTTTCAATAGGTTCTCTATTTGATTCTGATCTGACTTAAGTTGGTTGATACTTTTTACATAGTACTCTCCGTCTGAGGCGTCGAGATTTCCTGTGATACTCTTAAAAATAGTTCCTAATCCGTCTATAATTCCTCTTTTTTGGCGTTTAGTATCTGCAAATAGTTCATAGAGTTTAACTTTAATAGATTTTGATATTTGTTCCAGGAGGCTAGTGTGTGCCTTGACTTCTGATCGAAATGAGTTCATTGCTGTATAATCTGGGCTTGTACTATCTAATAGGGATTGAAGTATATTGTCATTGTGATTAAATGTTTCCACTAAAGTAGAGATGTTTTTGTGTATCAGCAGAGTCCACTTGTCATTTGTAATCGTAAGTTTTGTCTCATCGTGGTAAAATACTCCTACAGTATTGTCAATTGGTTCAATTGAAAACTGACATATTGCTGATCCGGACAGAAGAAGAAACCTGAAAAGTTTTTTAATTTTCAGAATATGGTTTCATCCTGTCAAAGTTTACTTTACTTTTTTGTTTAGTTTTAGGGTTGAGAACAGTTGCTGAGTTTTGATGAGTCTCTATAATCTCAAAAGGGCCGTTAAATTTGTTTGCTAGTTTATCTTTAATCTGTGATTCTTTTATGTAAACTTTGTCACCTACTTTGTAGTCTGGACGATTCTCTGAAATCTGTTTATCGAAACGGATTTTTGCTTTCTGTTTCATCGCGTCTGTCCTTGCTTTTGCTACTTTATAGTAATGCGATATACGGTTGTTTAAGTCTCGTATGTATTTTGTCATGAGTTCTTTGTGATTATATGTTATTTCTGGTGGTCTGCTTGCGGTATGCCCGAAAACTAATTCATATGGAGAAAAGCCATGTGTTTTATTGACAGATCGGTTATACGTTATGACCGCGTAAGGTAGTATGTTGAAAGGATGTTCGTTCGGGTGTTCTAGTACGTGAATTCGTATCATTTCTAAGAGGGTGGAATGAAATCTTTCTAGCGATCCATTCGACTGTGGATGACCCACACTCGAGTTTGTTATTTTGATGTCATAAAGTGTACAGAGATCACGGAATAAGGCGTTGTCGAATTCTCGTCCATAGTCGCAGTGTATTCTACTCGGTGTACCGTAATGTTGGAAGTATATTAAGAGTGTATTGAATATGGTTTTTGCAGATTTGTCCATAAGTCCGTATGCTTGTGAGAATTTTGAAAGTTCGTCTCGAATCGTCAGGGCATAATTTCTACCTGGTACTTCTAAAATGTCGATGTTGATTCGCTCAAAAGGAGCTTTAGGGGTTTCTGTTAAAACTAAAGGACCATCTAGATTTTTTCGGCATATTTTGGTTTTTTGACATGTTTCGCAAGCTTTGATATGTTTCTCCACATCTTTTGTTATTCCATGCCAATTATATCTTTCGCGGATTCTACGTATACTTTTGTTTATTCCACGATGTAAGTTTGATTTTCCATTGTGGTATTGGTCGATTATGATGGGGATTTCTTCTTGATCGGGTGTCTTTATTATATCTTGACATACCTTGAATTTCATTTCTTTATCGGCGAATATAAAGGATAACATTTCTAATGTCGGTAGATCAGAATTATATTCAGTAAAATAAGTTACGTCTGGTTTTAAAATATTTCGATCTCTATAGAGAGATGCGAATAGGTATTCGTTTACTGAATCCGGGTCATAAGGGATTGGTATAATATGATATTTTCTATGTCGCACAGTCTTGCTAGAAAACACATTTATACGATTTTCGAAAAAATCAGCGTTTTCTTCAAAAATATCTTCAATGATCTTATTATGGTATTCTTTTAAATTATTTTGTTGAAATAACGTAATTATATTTTTATTTTCTTTTGCTAATAGTTATTGATTTATGAATTCAATATTCGAATAGTCTATTAAAGATCTTGATTTGTATGCGTCTACAAAGGTTTTGAATTCTTCGAAAATAAGTTCGTTAGTTATTTCGTCAGGTTCGTCGTTGTTGTCGCTATTGTCTTCTTCGCTAGATAGAGGGAGGGTGGAAAAAGGAGAGTTTTGGGATTTTGTACAGTTTGAAATGTGGTTAACTTTGATACGGGATAGTGCATCTGCATTTCGGTTGATTCTGCCTGGTTTGTATTCGATTTGATAATCGTATTCCTCCAGTTTTAGTCGCCAGCGTGCCAAACGACTGCCAGGGTCTTTGATAGAAAAGAGCCAAGTTAATGGTCTATGATCTGTTACAAGTATGAATTTTCTTCCAAATAGATAGGGGCGGAAGTGTTTAACAGACCAAACTATTGCGAGAAGTTCGCGTTCTATTGTAGAATAGTTCGTTTCTGCTTTACATAGTGTCCTCCTTCATCTGTGCTGTTGACTGTATCAAGTATCAAGCATTGCTGCATTAATACTTGCACATAAGCACCTCTTTTATTCTGACTTTCATGTTCTCTATAGTGGTAGGTGGCGTCTTGCTCTTTAAAAAAACCACAAGAAAAAATCTAATTTTGTGAGGTCTGGAGGTCTTGCTGGCCATGATATAGGACCTCCTCTACCGATTCATTATTTTCATAATTAGCGTCTAAAAATGCTAAAATGTGCCGGAGTGTCGTCTAGCTGTAACCACAAGGGCCTCATGACATTTAAAGGTAATTCGTCAATCAGCTCTTGAAAACGGTTTCGTAGAAAATCTTGAAAAGTATCTCCATTAACTGTTTCTTCAAAAAAGAATGGTCTAATGATGCGGTTCCCGATTATACCAGCCCACACGTTAAGTGACCACCTATGCTGATAATCTAAAACGATAAAACTGTAGGGTTTTGAGGGCTATAATAATGGAAGTTATGTCGGTTAACGTAGCCATTTGTATGGAAAGTTGCTTCATCAGTGAATAAAATATAGTTGAAAAAGTCATAATTTTCTCCATCTTCTTCTAATGCCCACATACAATGTTCAAAATCATTTTGTTTCAGTTATTGAACCAATTGAATATGGTATCTCTATCTCTTTTTCTATCTGTCTAGCTGAAATACTGGGATTTTTCAATTACAGCTTGAAGGACAAGATATTGTAACGTGCAAAGGGGAACAGCCGCCGGTATTGGCTACAAAGTAGCGGCATCCGTTTGAAGTATGCGCGCGATATATGCTGTGGTTGGACATACCAAAAGCAGCGTCAACAAAGAGAGCGACGGCAGTGTCGGCATCTTCTGTTAAGCTGCCGACAAACGAATTTCGAGAAGCGTATAGTGGCGGCTTCTGGTCTTTGATACCGAATACTCTGGATCCTTTATCGGGTATATATATGGGAGAATTTTCGGCAAGAAGACAGAATGTAAAAGGCAGTGTGAATAAACAGAATAGTCCGAGTAAGTTAGAGAGAATATAGTAAAGTTAATTTGTAATTTATATTATTTTGAGTGTAAATAAAGTTAATTTAATAACTCTAAATTAGTCTCACTTATCTGCGAACCCGCATACGCAACAATTTGGTGTCAGAAGTGGGATAAATGAGTGAAGAGGCTTTTGTCTATGGTAAACACCCGAAAGCAGACAAAAAAAAAATGGAAGAACAACTAACTAAGTTATTCTCCGATTTTTCGAGAAGACAAGAAGAATTACGACAACAAGAAAAGAAAGAAGAAGAGGAGCGAAGGCTGCGAGAAGAACAGAAAAGGGAAGAACAACTAATTAAGGTACTCTCCGATTTTTCGAGAAAACAAGATGAGCTACGACAACAAGAAAAGAAAGAACAAGAGGTACGACGACAACAAGAAAAGAAAGAAGAAGAGGTACGGCGACAGAGAGATTTCGAACAGATTGCAGGATTGTTCCGAAATGTCCATCAAGAAATCGATACCGTTAAACAAGAAGTTCGAGAAGAAATTGGGACAGTTCGAGAAGAGTTTGAGGAGAAGTACCGAAAACTAGAGAAAGAAGTGAAGAAAATTCGAGATACCAACCAAGAAGAAAGTAGCAAATTGGACACGTCGGCGATCACAACAGCCAATGAAAAACTTAAACCACCAACGTTTGACGGCGAAATATCCTGGGCTATGTACAAACGTCAGTTTGAGGCTGCAGCTAATGCAAATAGATGGGATCAGCAGCAGAAAGCAACGGCGTTGGTATTGGCTTTGCGAGGAAAGGCGCTTGAAATACTTCAAAACATTCCTGAAGCCAAACAAACTGATTATTTGGCTGTTGCGGGCGCCTTGGAACTAAGATACGGCAACAAATATCTTAGCCAAGTGTATCAGAGCCAGTTGAAGAGTAGAATTCAAGGTTCAACGGAGTCACTGCAGGAATTCAGCAGTAGCATTGAGAGCATGGTACGACTGGCTTATCCACAGGCCCCAGATGAATTCATTGAGCAAATTAGTGTCCAGTACTTCATTGATGGAGTTCGAGATATCGATATGCAGCAAGCGTTGAGACTAAGTAGGCATAACACCTTAGCCGAAACAGTTGTCCAGGCACTGGAATACGAAGCTGCCAAAAACGCATCTATGAATCGTCGCAGCAAATTAAGAGAAGTCAGGGTGTCAGACGAACCACAAGACAATGCAGATTTCTTTAAGAAGTTGGAGGCGATGTTCCAGAAATTTTGCTCTCGAGGAAGCAAGGAGTCTGGATATAGAAAAGTGATTAAATGTTACAATTGCAACCGAGAGGGACATATAAGTAGAAACTGCAGGCGACGACCCAGATCTGAAGAACGAAATGTTCAGAGAGAGAATACCCAACTTCAGGAAAACTCCACCTCGCCAGTGTAGGGGGGCGAACGCTGGCGACCACTGATTATCAAGCCCCCAAGTTACATTTGTGCTCCATCAAGAAGAGCTGTGAGAGCCTCGTTGTCCAAGGTTTTATCAACGGCAAGAAATGTGATTTGACCATCGACACGGGGGCAACAAGGTCAGTGGTACGCCCCGACATGGTTTCCAAAGAATCTATCGTGCAGCACAACATCAAGCCAATACTGGAAACTGCAAAAGGAGATTTGATAAATGTTTTTGGAGAGACCACCACCACTTTAGAAATTGGCAATGCACAATTAAAGATTAATGCAATCGTGGCTGACATAGTGGATGAATTTATAGTAGGCTTAGATGTTTTGGAAACCTTCAATTTTATCACAGTGGACTTTAAAAACAGAATGTTGAGAGTGGGCAACGAGGAAATATTTTTCTCAGCATTTTCGAACAAGAACTGTCCTATTAAAATAATCGTCACCGAAGATACGCGAATACCTGGAAATAGTGAGAAGATCGTGAAGGCGCACCTAGAAAAACAACTGGAAGGAGTTAACACTATGGTTTTTGAACCAAACGAGAACAAAGAGAACGGGGCTCTTTTGGCTAGGTGCTTAGTTAATTCCAACGACACTATTCCAGTGAGGGTAGCCAATCTATCAGTAAACAGAATGACATTTAAGAAAGGGTAAGTAATCGGTACCTGTTCGCCAGTCTCCCGGGTAACAAGATGTGAGCAAGAGGAACCCGTCTCAAAAGATGTACATTTGTCCCAAGAGCTAATGGAGAGTTTCAAGAAGACCTGGAAACATCTTAGCGAACAGGAAAAGAAAAAGGCCATCGAGTTTTTAAAGCAAGAAGCTGATGTTTTCGTGCAAGGAAAAATTACAGGGCGAACAAATTTAGTCGAACATCGGATCAACACGGGAAATGCTGTACCTATTCGCCAACCTCCACGAAGACTTCCTTTCGTAAAACAACAGCAAGTTAACACCATGGTTCAAGAAATGCTGAAGGATGGTGTCATAGAAGAATCCAGCAGTCCTTGGTCATCACCAGTTGTGCTGGTGACGAAAAAGGATGGTTCGACGAGGTTCTGTGTGGATTACAGGAGGTTAAATGATGTTACGAAGAAGGACAGCTACCCATTACCCCGAATTGACGATACCTTAAATACCTTAGCCGGATCCAGGTGGTTCTCAACTCTTGACCTGAAAAGTGGATATTGGCAGGTAGAGCTAAACAAAGAAGATAAAGAGAAAACGGCCTTTACAGCTGGAAACGGCCTATATCAATTCAATGTCATGCCGTTTGGATTATGTAATGCGCCTGCCACTTTTGAAAGGTTAATGGAATTAGTTCTGCGAGGACTAACTTGGGAAACGTGCCTGGTGTACTTGGATGATGTAATGGTGATTGGCAAAGATTTCGACGAACATTAATCGAATCTGAAGAAAGTATTCGCTAGGATCCGAAGTGCTAATCTCCAGCTGAATCCAAAGAAATGCGTTCTATTCCAGGAAAAAGTCAACTTTCTCGGACATGTCGTATCATCGAAAGGAATTGAGACCGATCCAGAAAAAGTTCAAGCAGTGCGAGATTGGCCCAGACCAAAGAACAAGCACGAAGTCAGAAGCTTTTTGGGACTCAGCAGTTACTACCGCCGATTTGTTAAAGATTTTGGGAAAATTGCGAAGCCACTACATCAATTAACCGAAAAGAACTCCCACTTTGACTGGTCACCAGAATGTCAACAGTCGTTTCTTGAGCTGAAAAACCGGTTGACTACTGCTCCTGTTCTTGCATATCCCTTGGACGAAGGATTGTTCGTGTTAGACACTGACGCTTCACAAAGTGGAATAGGAGCTGTTCTTTCCCAAATACAGGATGGCGAAGAAGCTGTAATTGGATATTTCAGCAAAACGTTGGGAAAGGCAGAGCGAAACTACTGTGTGACCCGGAAGGAGCTGCTAGCGGTTGTACGATCCATAGGGCATTACCACAGTTTTCTCTATGGACGGAAATTCTTAGTAAGAACAGACCACTCTGCACTACAGTGGCTGCTGAATTTCAAAAATCCGGAGGGACAGATAGCGCGTTGGCTGGAGAAACTGCAGAGTTACGACTTTCAAATTAAACACCGAAAAGGAAGAAGTCACGCCAACGCGGACAGTTTGTCACGAAGACCTTGTGGCAGTTCTTGTAAATTCTGTCAGAGGAAGGAACAAAGAGAAATAGCCAAGGATGTTGTACATCTCCAACAAATGCAGATTAGGAATAAGGAAACGGAAAATGCCGACGAAATCACCAGAGACAACTTTAGAAGAGAACAAATCGCCGACAAAGATTTGACGATAGTACGGGGCTGGTTAGACCAAAAGCGACGACCTGAGTGGCAAGAAATATCCAGATTTGATCAGACAGTCAAGGGATACTGGGCTCTGTGGGATTCGTTATGCTTACGAGATGACTTGATCACTCGTAAATGGGAAAGTCCAGATGGTAGAAGCATTGTGTATCAAACCGTTGTACCCCGAACAATGGTAGCTGAAGTACTTCGTGAACTGCATGGCAGTCGCAGTGGAGGCCATTTTGGAGTAAATAGAACATTGGCACGTGTGAAAGAGCGGTATTATTGGATCGACTGTCGAAGAGATGTGGAAGAATGGTGCAGAAGATGTGACCTCTGTGCTTCTAAGAAGGGTCCGAAGACACGATCCCGAGGGAAAATGAAGCAGTATCTGTCAGGTGAACCTTGGGAAAGAATTGCGGTGGACATTGCAGGACCATTCCCTACGACAGATTCTGGAAATAAGTACATCATGGTTGCCATGGACTATTTCTCGAAGTGGCCAGAAGTAGTGCCGATGCCGAATCAGGAAGCAGTTACAGTGGCCGAAGCCCTTCTGGAAAACGTGATTTCCAGACACGGAGTACCCTTGGAGCTACATACCGATCAAGGTAGAAATTTTGAATCCGAAGTATGGACGCAGTTAATGAGGTTGCTGGGGATACGGAAAACACGAACAACCCCACTTCATCCACAGTCAGATGGAATGGTTGAGAGGCACAATAGGACCATCAATCAATACCTCTCACTCTTTGTGGATGAGCACCAACGTAACTGGGATAAACTGGTACCTCTCTTTCTTCTGGCCTACCGAAGTTCCCAGCATGAATCTACTGGCTATACACCATCGATGCTCTTGTCTGGAAGAGAAATGAAGCTCCCCGTAGATCTGATGTTTGGCAGACCATCAGCCGACGATCATGAAGAAGTGTCTCTTCCACATTATGTAGCTGACCTACAGGAGCGACTTAGAGTGGTCCATGATTTTGCCAGACAAAAGCTTCAGTTGAAGAGCGACAAAATGAAGATGAGACTTGACAAAAGGCAGTCATTAAACTCTTTCAACGAAGGCGATGCAGTTTGGTTGTACCAGCCACAGCGAAGGAGAGGATTAAGTCCGAAATTGCAAAGACCTTGAGAAGGACCATATCGCATTGTCAAAAAGATTAATGACTTGGTGTACAGGATCCAACTTTCGCCAAGAGCCAAGCCAAAAGTAGTGCACGTGGAAAGACTGAGTCCGTATCGAGGAGATAATCCACCGGTCTGGAGACAAACGGAAGAAGCTGTTCGGGGCGAGCAGATTTAAGGGAGGGAGCAGTGTAACGTGCAAAGGGGAACAGCCGCCGGTATTGGCTACAAAGTAGCGGCATCCGTTTGAAGTATGCGCGCGATATATGCTGTGGTTGGACATACCAAAAGCGGCGTCAACAAAGAGAGCGACGGCAGTGTCGGCATCTTCTGTTAAGCTGCCGACAAACGAATTTCGAGAAGCGTATAGTGGCGGCTTCTGGTCTTTGATACCGAATGCTCTGGATCCTTTATCGGGTATATATATGGGAGAATTTTCGGCAAGAAGACAGAATGTAAAAGGCAGTGTGAATAAACAGAATAGTCCGAGTAAGTTAGAGAGAATATAGTAAAGTTAATTTGTAATTTATATTATTTTGAGTGTAAATAAAGTTAATTTAATAACTCTAAATTAGTCTCACTTATCTGCGAACCCGCATACGCATATTCATTTGCTTCATTCATGGTCATTTTTTATCTTTCCAATTTTTGTTCGTAATCGACGCATCCAGTTCTTTCAAATCGTTCTTTCAGTCGAGCAAACGCTAACTTATTAGGATGGCGTTTAGCATTCGGGAACATTTGCGCATAAATTCGACTTGCTAAGAAACAATTTTGATCACTTGCTTCCAAAATATAAATCATGTTAATCATTTCTTGTCTCGAAAAAAGTATTTTTCTAATTTTAACACCGTTACTACACAATTATTTTGACACTTCATAATGAAAACATTCTTTTTTCATTTGCTTTTACTTTCGGATTGTGTAGGCCAACCAGTACATGTTCTCATGCGATTTTCAGTACAATTCGATGGACTGAATTTTATTTTCACCTTCTGTTGTGTATTAATTCTAAAAGTCAATAAAAACACAATCCAATGCAAATTCCATTCAAAACCAAATAATAAAAACAAAAACGTAAAAATTTCGAAAACTATGACTGATAGATATAGAACATATCTATACCAAAAGGAAGCATTTTGAGTCACTAATAGTATAAAATAAAAAAAAATAGACATTCCATTTTAAAAAATTAAGATATGTTTTTTTTTATTTCTGGCACTTATCTGGGACACCCTGTACAATGCAAACAACTTTTGTTGACGCTAGTTTAAGTTTCTCCTTTGATTTTTCACTTTTTAAAAAATCACTAAGACTTTTTAACAATTTTATTTACGGAATAACGTTACAAATAAACACAGGAATAATTTTCTACCAACTAGTTTACAACATTTACCTTAGCTATATTTATAATATAAAATGTACTGACTCAGCTTTAAAGCTGCACGATATGCATTATAGTTCATTTGTTAGTCCCGTAACTCGCTAAAAGTTAAGCCATAGTTTCAGTGATATTCCTGCCAAAAATCATAATCCTGTATCAAAAAGCAAATGGGACACGACATTTGAAAAAATTCATATATTGTCTTCAAAATGGCGGATAACAGAAAAATATATCCTAACAACAGAAATGATAATTATGGCTGCTGTAAAATTCAAGAGATTGTTTTTTAAGTACATTATATAAGTATATATCTTTCGTTCAGGATGGGTACAATTAATATTAAACATACAGGGCACTCTAAAATCGAGCCAAACATAAAAACATTCAACATGAAAAAAGTAGCTTATTATAAATGAAATATAATAAATTCTATTTGGTCATTCTATCAAGTGTTTTTTCTCTTTCGATCCATATTAGCATTCCCTGTACCTAAATTTTCAGGTTTTATAGTTAATTTGAGTTATGTATTTGTGAATGCTGGAAAACCAACACTAATTTCATGTCATTTGAAAGTATTTTCTTATATTAATCATGTAGCTATGGCTTTTCATGTAGATGAGCTCTCAGTAGTTTATGTATTTGAAAGTTATAAGTGTGTTTAAGTTATTTCATATTTCTAAATATGGAAAACCATTATTAAAATACTCATTTCAAAAAATTATTTTATTTACATGGAGAGTACATCCCAATTTGCCAACAATGAATTTTAAAATTGAAATTCAGAAGAATTGAATCCAATTTTATTGTTTGGTTCGTTCAAAGCGAAGAAAATTAAAAATCAGCCAATTAATGACTATGAAGAAAACGAAATTAATGTTCTGGTCTATTTCGAAGCCCATTCTCTAGCATTTATCCACAGTGCGGTGAGTGACATAGGTAGATCTCAGTTAGATACTTATCTGTTGAAGGATCCTGTGTAAGCATAAAATGCACAACTACAAATTTATGACTGTGCAAGCTTTACATCCTGGAGATGCTGATCATCGGAAGCAATTTTCTCAACTAGTTCTAACCTAAATAGAAGACCCCAACTTAAAAAAAAATCTGGGCAGATGAATCTAAATTTTCTCGGGAGGGAATATTTAACTGTCGAAACAATCAAATCTGGAGAATCCGCCACATGCAATAAGTGAGTCATCAGGTGAAATTCATTTGCAACATATTGTGTTTAATGAAATACAACAAAATTTGTTACTACATTACGATGGAGTACTCACTTCTGAGCGTTATTTGTGTATCGTAAGGACAATTGTTAGATAGCTTATGGACGATTTGCCCCTAAACGACTTTAGAATCTGTTGGTACCAACTGGATGGGGCTCCTACTCCTAGTACCGGACAGTCAACAGACCTTTACCAAACTATACTCCATTTGAGAATGGTGTAATGTAATAAATTATGATAATGAAGAGATTTCTATTGTATTATGGCGCTTATATGGCAGAATACAATAGAGATCCCTTCATTATCATAATTTATTACTCTACACCATTGTCAAATTGAGTATAGAACTAGAGGACAAGATAAGAAGTGCCTTTCAAGAATTAAGTGGTGATGGAATTCGAAGAGCAACCGTCAAAAGTGTTTGCGACCGATTATAAAATATTTAGTTACTTTGAGAACATTTTTATTGTTGTTGAAATGATTAAGTTTTATTCATTTCTGTGCCTTCTTTTAATGTTTTTGCTGTTCTCATGATCATTTAGGCATGCTTGACATCATGAGGCCATAGCTACATGAATAATAAAAGAAAATAATTTCAAATGATTTGAAATTAGTGTTGGTTCTACAACATTCACAAATAACTCAAATTAATTATAAAACCTGAAAATGACCAATACTTAAAATTCCTACTTTTAAATAGTATAATTATTATATTATGACACAATTTCTATTTTTCAATAAACATGTATATGTATAAATACAGTTTTAATGTTTGGGTAATTCTTATAAAAAAAATTGTATCAAATGTCGCAGACACTTAGCGTAATTGGTCATTTCATGAAATGTCTAGACAGTTCATCAAACGCTGACGGATAGTGTAAAATAAGAAGATTGCATCGAATGTCTAATAATTTTGGACAGTTCATGAACTGCTTACCTTTCTACTGACTCTTACTGAAATGAATTTAAGCGTCCAGACGGGCTGCGAAACAATTGTGAACAAAAAATCTTTCAGAATCTAAATTTATTATACATAACTACATAATATGCAATATAAATATACGTATATAAATATGAAACACAACGTAAACTTTTCTGGAGACCTATAAAATATGTAGGTATGTTCCGTGTGTAACTAAATAAACAAAAATGCTTTCGACTATATTAATTATGGCACTTGTTGACACATGTAACACTTTGATGGCAACGACTATTACAAAGTACTTTATTTCGTTTGCAGATACATTTTCTTGTGTTGCACTGCATTCTCCCAGCCTTGCAAGTACATTTTGAATATCCTTGAATCCCGGACGTTACTGCAACAGCTTCTCTTACGGAAATTTCTTGGCCACCAACTTCCTCAGACGAAATAAAATTGGTGCCGGCCAAAGTTAGAGTATCTGCTTCAAACCCATCCCTTACATGCCACCTGATTTACACCATTCCGTTGATCTTCAATTACACAAAATATTTGGCAGGTCTGCTGGTTCTCGGTCTACTTTTGGAACAGACATTAAAACATTGTCACCAATGTTTAAAACAGGGGTTTGATTAGGGGAGACACTCAACATTTTTGTTGCGGCGTCTTGCAGCTTTTGTCTTGATTCGATCCTTTCGTGCAATATCGATTCACCTGTGTTGCACAGACCACAGATTCAACATTAATCTGTGCTAATGTAGTAATTATCTGCACTCATGTGATAGAATTTATGACCATCCATCAGGTCCTGTCTCAGACAAATTTCGCCACTTAAGTTTAAATTTTATCTCAACATTTTTATTTTCAATAATTAATAATAGTGAAGAATGAATTTTAAAATTACAGAATTAAATAATATGATATGTACATTTATAACAGTAATACTGTGTGACGTTTTCCTATTTTTTTATTGTTGTATATAAAATTTCAGTCTTTTACTATAAACAAAAATCAATTGGCTCAGTAATATTTTTAACAAAAATAGTCTTGGTAAACATATATTTATGTAGACTAGAGATTGGTACCTATATGTAAAGTTTCTAATGTAATAAGAGATATTCGACATAATAATAAATGTTTATTAGAAAATGTAAACGAAATAATAGAAATGAGATTGCTTTGAAACTTAGACGCCTCTATTGGGAAGATCTTTTACTTTATAGATACGAACTAGCCAATGTTCAGTGGTGTAAGCTTCTTCCAGAACGTCGAGTTCAAAGTCTTTGTTGCCAATTTCTGCTCCACGCACTCTGTCGAATCCTGGGGGTTTGCCACCTACAACAAATATAAATTTAAAGCTAACTTGAATTATCTTCAGGTTACAAAAAGTAATTTAACATTTAATTTGAAGTACGCACCTTCGGTGTAGACCTGACCAAACCTATAGTAACACATTTTGTACATTAAACAGTTTAGTAATGTTTGCGATCCTTCTTTATCCACTCTAAATTCACCACTCGAAGAATAATAATCCCATTCTTTGATATGTGCTCCTTTATCCGTACTACCTCCTAAAATCCAAGAAAATTATCCATTTTAACATGATTAATAATATAGAATGCAACAGAACCTATTTTTACCCCCACGCAAACAAAGTGTTGTTATACGTGTATAGCTGTCTGTGACATTGTAGCTTCCAAACGGATGAACTGATTTGAATTTTTCAAGTTTTGAAAACGGTTATATAGTTTGTAGACAGAGTATCTTTACATATCATACATTATACATCATAAGATCATACATCTATACATGTGTACTGTGTACATTCTATACATATATAATAAAATTGTAACAGGTCGATATCTGTACATTAAAGATATTTAAGAAAAAATAATACGGAAGGTCTTTATTAAAGCAACACAAGCCAAAACAACATTTCTTAGAATTTTTGTCTGTCTTTCTGTATGTCTGTACACGCATCACGCAAAAACTACTGCATGGAATTGAATGCAGTTTTAACCGATGTATAGGCTACATTTTATCGCGTCTGTCTGCCTTTCTGTATGTTTGTACACATATCACGCAAAGAATACTACACAGAATTAAATGAAATTTTCACCGATGTTTTGCTAGAGGTCTAACTTAGAATATAGGTATACGCAAAAAGTAACGTAGTTTCCCACACGCACGAAGTCGCGGGCAAACGCTAGTAGGTATATAATAAAATTTAACAGGCCGGTGTCTGTACATTAAAGATATTTAAGAAAAAATAATATAGGGTGTGTCTATGTTAGAGCAACAGAAGCCAACACAACAGTTTTTAGAATTTTTGTCTGTGTGTATGTTCATACTCGCATCAAGCCAAAACTACCGCATTGAATTGAATGCAATTTTCACCGATGTATTGCTAGAGGTCTAACTTAAAATATAGGTTTTATTTTACCACGTCTGTCTGTCCGTATGTTTGTACACGCATCACGCAATAACTACCGCATGGAATTGAATGCAGTTTTCTATGCACACGTAGTCGCGGGCAAAAGCTTTTATAATAAAAAACACTTGCGAATGCCTAAATAATTTGTATAATTTACTAATAACTCAAGAGTTGAGGTGCAATCACAAACCTTTATGAGCGCTATATTTTTATTAAAAGAATTATTTTCATCACAGGGATGTAAGTTGGACAAGAAATATTTGAAACAATAAATATAATGGGTGGTAAGGGTGATGACAAAGGGCCGTTGATTCTCGGTGATGACTTCAACGTGAATTTTGCACTGAATGAGTCCTTGCCACTGCTTATCTTTTGTGGTGAGAAATTCAATTTAGAAATGAATAACCATTGAAACATTGCCACCTTTTAATTAGAAGTCGTTGCTTTTCCACAAATCTACCCCATTTAGAATCCAAAACATATGTTTCATATTTAAATTACCACAAAGACTTAGTATTTGCTATCAGTTTATTCAGAAAGATCATTGTAATGAAGCCACATGCACATATTCACAATTGAGAGTAGTTGTATATATATATATATGTATATGTATATATTAAATTTTCACTACTCACCGATTCTCACCATCCATAAAAACTTGTTTATATCGTCTGAACTATAGCCAGTCAGGCCACCAAATATTACAAGCACATAATCAACATCAAGTTCACGCATTATTTCGTAGGCCTTTTCTTCGCTACTAGCCATCGCTTGGCCGACACGACTGATGTGTGTATTGTTCCATGTGTTGTTATCAACTAGAATCGTTCTATTTGCCATAGCAGTTATTTGATAACCATAATCCCACCAAGACATCACTCTGGCATCTTCAGGTGTATTCATTTTCAACCTGTAAATTGTCACTACTTAAATTCACTCAACAAGAAGCGCGATGTTCCTCAATTTGTGTCTCGAACCTATAACATTAGGTAGGTTCGAGACATCGAAACGGCATTGACCAACCATGATCACTGTTTAAATACTCATCTTTATGTTAACGTCATGTTCGTAAATGGACCTTATCGTACTAGTAGTTTCAAAATGGAGGCCGACCAAACTTTAGTATATTTCAAAAAATAGCGGTGGATTTAAGGTTCATCATTTTTTTCAAGTTATAGATATGATCTGACCCTACAACTTTTGTTAGAAACATTTTTCCCACAAAAAAATTATAAAGATTAAAAACCGTGAAGTTTACCTATCCGCTGACCACGAGCCATCGGATTTTTTTGTTCTTGAATTGGGAACTTTTAATAGTGTAATCAAATTACGTCATGTTGAATTTCAGGTTACAAGGTTCGCAAGTATTTCAAATTCAACCTTTATGTGAGCTCTGAGGTCGGATATCAGATTTTAGATTAAGAATTTACTCTTTGTCATTAACTATAATATCTCAGAAGGTGAGTTAGCTCTATTTAAGACTCTTTCTGACTTTTTTTAACTTTTCTATTTTTTAGTAACCGCTGTCATAATAATGAACTACATTCAGGTGCAAGAAACGCAACAAATTATTATTCTCATTTTTATTACAGCAATTTTTCTGAATGGTTTTGCATTGAAATACAAAATAAAACATTTTGAATATCCCCACGATTTTTAAATTCTCGATATCAGCGCAACCTACTCGACGGTTTAATGAATGTGAATGTGCATTTTTGGGCATCATAAATTTCTCCCCTGCATCCATTAAAAAACAGCGATTACGTCATTACACCCACACTGGAAGGTACGTTACCACTTTCACAATTTTATTTGAACAAAAGGCATATGAAGATCAAAATAGACTTGTTTTACGATTTTTATCGAAATACAGTTTTTTGAAATATTTTTTTCCGTAATTTTACAGTTCACTTTGTATTTACAATTCAAGTGGCCGAGGTATGAGAATCTTTCTTCAAAATTTAGTTTGTTTTCGGTTGTGCTCCCATCACTTCGTTGTGAAAGCTGCCTTGATTTTTGCCTCAACAAAGAATATACAATTCGATTTATTTATGTATACTTAAATTCTTTGCAAAAGCCAAAAAATGGTTGGAAAAGGCTATTCGTCCATTCAAGGAGCAAGTGGGTCCGACATAAATGGGTCAAAATTCTAGTTATTAGTAATCCCCATACCTGCTTTAATCTTATTAGGCTATTTGATCTGTATAGCTTACCAGTAATAGGCTTCCCTGAAATCATCGAATATAATTCTTCCGCCATCATGTGATCTGGCACTCAATACAATGCTGGGAGAGCTGTAAGCCTCTGATGTAACCCAAGTACAATGGAACGTGTATGATATAAGCAATAAAGTAGTCATTCCAATAAAAGCATATGATATTTCGCCTTTCAATGTTACATCTGCTTCCATTTTTCTATACTTCCTATTATCAGTCGATATTTTAGGTTGAGCGGATGGTGCAGCATCAACAGCATCTTTCATAAATTTAGCAAGTAACTGAGATGTGCTGATGCCACTAAGAATGCACATTATCGGTGCTAGTACAAGCATCAGACGTACCATAACGCCAGCGAAATAAATACTCGTTATACCATATAAAATTAAGAAGATATTTTCATCGGTTGGTTGTTTGAAACAGAAATACAATCCAGCTGGAAATAGGAACACTAATATTTGAAGATCAAAATAGAACGAGCTCCATGATGTAGGCTGATGTTCAGACACACTTGCTATAATTGGAATGTGATTTTTTGCATAAGAAGGATCGAGTAAGGAATAAAATCGTCCTGTCCAAGGAGATATTTTTCCAGAAATAGTTAATAAGCCACCTGCTACAAGAGTAAGTGCACCTACGGTATATATCAAAAACGTATACAATACTTCAAAATCATTCTTTGTAACTTTGCTCCTCAAGTAATCTACAAAAGAAACAATTTGACACAATCCAAATACGCCCAATGCCTAGAATAGACAAAACTCTTATTATTAAAGATCACTATTGTTATTATGATATGCTCACCAACATATGCTCAGAGCTTTGTACTGGTTGGAAGCCAACAAATGAAATTTGCATAGACAAAATAGTACCAACACAATACAATGTACTGTATGCAACATAGATACGATGTGAGAACCGGCCTGTTGCCATCAATGTGAGAACGTGAAGTGGTATAAGGTTGATCAGAAAAACATAACCGCCCCACGATGACACCTGTTCAGAAATTCATAAAAATTAGGATAGCAAATAAAATATACAAGCACATCAGAAAATATAATTTACAGTACTATTATCTACATGTATTTGTAGAATAGACCAAGAGATAGAGGTTTAGTGTAATATACTCATAGGCAGCATAAATGCAATTCATTACGAACTTACCATATAAAAATAAGACAAAGCAGATAGTGTTCCCCACAGAATTGTACCCGTCTTAACGGCTTTTATCCACGTGTAATACGTTAACAGCATACAAAATATAGCAATACCTTCATTATCATAACTGCCAGCTACAGAACGGCTTATATATCCAGGTACAATAGAAACAAATGCTGCAGCAACTAGACCGGCACCAGAATTTTTCACTTCTTTCGTTAATAAGTATGTAATGATTGTTGTGAAAGATGAAAACAAAGGCGCTAGGAAGACACAAACATTACGAATATCAATTGTGATGTTCAGCAGCCAGCACAAGTGATAGATTGCTGCTGAAGTGACCATCAATCCAGGATATATTGTTCCTAAAATAATGTTAAATGTTGGATGTGTTTAATTTAGCTAATAAAATTAATAAAAACCTCCTATAATTCGGCCTAATGGATACCATGCTCTATCATCAAACCAATTATGGAAAGAATAAAATCCTTGTTCGGCCAAATATTTTGTCGTTCGGTAATTGAAATAAGGATCAAATTCATGAATAACACTCTCAAACCGTAAAACAGAAAATAATCGAGTAGCAAAAGCTGAAAAATTAGTGAGATGAGTGGGTGTCGTTCCAAAAAATGAATTTTACTTACACAATATAGATGCTAGTGCTAATATAGATAGTACTAGGAGAGTCTCCTGTTTTCCAGTGTTATTTAGTGTTTGTGATTGATTCCGTTTACCAAACCCTAACATGTTATCTTTGAAAAATTCCTAAAATCTAGAAAACCTTCAGTCTTAGTGTACTAGAGACAATCAACCTTTTAATCAAATAAAAATTTGCAGATACTTCTATTAGCAAAGATGTGCGTCTGAAATATTCAGTTTAATTCAATTTTTCAACATATTTTAAATATTGGCTGAATATCGGCTAATATGCAGTTTGCGTACGTCATCCATTAACAAACAACCGGCAAAAAGCACAAAACACAAAGGATAGTCAGAGGCAGAGAAAACATACCTCCAAGTCAGAGGTCAGATAAAATAGGGTCTTGCATCTTCACGGAGTTTGGGTAGGCCAAATTGTCATGGATATTGAAGATATTTTTCGTTTGTATTATAGCTATTTTGAGTGTGGCGCTAGTCGCTAGTGTCAATGTGTCAGTGGCTTGAATCTGTTTAAAATTAATCTCGGAGACAATCATTCGTTTAATCGCTTTTAGTATATAAGAAATAATTCGCTTACCGTTTCTGAAATTAATTTAAATTCAGTACAGTACAAATCAACAAATCATATTTACGAAATTGGCAACGACACTTAAAGTCCCTGAATATGAAAGTCTGGACAGATACATTCACGTGCGTGTGTAAGAGAGAGAAGCCGCTGTCTTCTTTTTCAAATATTTAAATGGCGGCTGTTATAACTACTGACATCTGTGTTCACATGAAATGCAATATTACAAAATCATAGATTATGAAGTTTAGGTTCGTAGACAAATAAAGAAGTAGGATAGCGGCCATGTTATTAGTGTTCTGTGGGCTGTATTATCCAGATAAACAAATGTTTTGACGTGTTGTGTCATGTGATTGTCATTGTCGTTAAATTGAAAATATTTTCTTGACTTAGTTTATACTTTTATAACAGTAGGAGTGTATTCAGACATTAAAGTTACATTCCTTTTTATTTCAAAAATTCAACAGAAAATGTTCAATTGTGAATTATTAATACAATACATTGTCACCATTTGAATGAATTTTGGTTTCCCGCGCTTGTCTCATTTGTGCTGCCATTTAAATATTATTTAGCTGCAGACCAATCGCGCGAGCGACAGGATCTGTCCAGACACGATCATTTACTCAGGTCTTGCGACTAGAGCTTGGTACATGGGACTGTTAACGTGTTGACCCGCCAGTTTCGCATCTGTAGAGGGATAAGTGCTACTGATGGCGAAGAGTTACGAAGATGCCACGAAGAATACTCGAACTAGAGCTCATCATATAGCGCCCTGTGCCTATTACTCTTACTCTCTTACTAGAACGAATTTACCAAAGAGAATTTACTCTGACACGAACTATGATATATTTTACCTAATTTAAGAAGCCTTTATTATATTCTATATGATACAGAGTATTGATTTAACTGACAAAAAAGGCAAACATGAAAATAATTTTAGACTATGGTTGATACTCAAACTTTTCCCTATAAATAATGCGGCTTGTTGTGAACCTACTTAGCTACGTACAGAGAATCAAACTTGATCATATTTTGTAGATTCCGCTCAAAGTGAATTCTCAGGGCCAATATATTTATCTTCGAAAGATTTTTCACTTACATATTATCACCATAATATGAAGAGGTCAATTGCAAGTAGCACTCTGTCACTTTTTCAGTCGCTCACTGTTTGATTTGAAGTTTATTTACGTATTCCTTAGAGATGTATTCCTTATTTCTCATTATGGTATTTTTTATTTTTATCCCTCTACAACAACGCCACCTGGTCTCTAGCTCTAATGAGCAGTCTAACTTTCATAACATTAAGTAGATAGGAAGACACAATACCTGAGTAAATGATCATGGTCCAGACTTTCATATGTAGGGACTTTGAACGACTAGATTACAGCGACTTATGCGGCCAACCCTAGAAAAACGCCTTCAATAAATGTGACACTTTTTTAAGTGGAGATGCATGACATTTTATACGACCTTGGGTCGGAGTTGGGAGGTAATTGTGCTCTGGACTAGAGCAGAGACTGATTAGATTCTTCATACAGAATACAGCTCTGATACAGCTTGTCCAAGGATGATATACGAACTTCTATGTATACGAATGGTCAATCTATGGAAGGTGATCAACCACTGTTCAAGTAGAGCGCTGTATAGATATAGATGAGTATTATCGCCACCCGCCATTGTGTGTCCTGACTGTCTATACAGCGCTCTAGTTTGAGAAAGTATGCCGTATACTGTCGTATAATTTAGTATCGTATTCATCAAACCAAAGACATATAAAAATATGTCAATATTTCTAAGCGGGTGCTGTGCTAAGCAGTATGACAAAGAAAATTTGAGGTACGTGTGACTCTAGAGAGCATATTTCCTAACACAGTGATATAAATTTTGTAAAACATTGTTTATTATAAGTCACATTTACCCGAGCGAAGCCGAGCTTTCATCTAGTTTTAATAAAATTTTATGTTCTAAGTAACATCCCCATGTCACCTTTTCTCAATTCCGCAGTGCCATCGTTGACTTTAACATACAGTGCTCTTCAACATCATGTGCAAGGATACCTGCATATTTAATTCGATCTTCGATTCCCGACCGTGATATTTAGGAACAAGCTCAATGACGTTATAAGGAGGATAAGCGACTCAGTTAAGAATTCTCGTGATGTCTTTCGTAGTTGATCAAAAGCGAACGAAACGGTATTTTACAGAGATAATGAAATCTGTTAAAACTGTAGTGGTATGTGGTCAAAATAATCTTTCAGTTGCTGTCTTATTGATCTCATCAAAGATTTTACTCTCTCCAGTGAATTAATTATTGGGGCTCCACATAAATATTAATCATTCGGGTAATCTAAATAATTTCCATCGCGTAAGTTCAAAACTTATTTATTTTGTGATTTCTTTACTTCCAGAGAGTCATTTACTAATGAAAGTGGCCCGTAAGCCACAACTTCATAAAAATACAATATTTTTACAGTAGATTAAAATTAAAGTGTCAAATAGGAATAAGATCATGGATCAAAAAATGGATTATAACTTATAATTTTTTATTTTATTCATCAAACCAACAACCAACATATTAAAATATCTCAATATTTCTAAGCAGTATGACAGAGAAAGATTGAGGTACGTACGAGAGAGTGGAAAGTTAAGCCACACCCACCTCGTCGACTCTAGAAAGCATATTTCCTAACACAGTGGGATATACTGAGTCGCTTATCCTCCTTATGACATCCTTGATCCCACTGTATTAGAAAATATAGTATATAGTCTCTAGTAGAGTCGACGAGGTGGGTGTGGCCTAACTTCCCACTCTGTCGCACGTATCACAATCTTTCTCTGTAATACTGCTTAGCACAGCACTCACTTAGAAATAATGAAATATTTTAATTTGTCTTTGGTTTGATGAATGATGAATACAATACAAAATAATAAGTTATAAAGTTATAAGCCATTTTTGTGATTCGTGATCTTATTCCTATTTGACACTTTAATTTTAATATACTTTAAAAATAATGTATTTTTATGAAGTTGTAGCTTTTCATCAATCACGAAAGACATTACGAATTTTCACTTGTTCAGACTCAAATTATGCAACATGTAAATTATTCTGAGTGAAATAACTTTTGCTTCGTTGCTTTTAGTGTACACCTTGCTCAGAGACAGACTCTGCTTTGCTACACTATCTATTAACTAGTATAAATATTAATAAAAATGTAATGTGGAAGATACGATGTCGAGTAAATAGGTTAGATTTTAGGTTCCGTCACGTCGCAAACATAGGGGTGGGTCGCTTAGCGTCTTGTTCAAATGTCAAAGTTAACCATAGCTCTGCGAAATTGAGAAAGGGGATGTTACTTAGAACATAAAATACCTTAATCTCATTGAAAAGTTATGAGTTTATGAGCGCCGAATACAATATAAAGACCTATCGAGATGGAAATATGTTATCGTATACAGTTTGAATCATCATACAACTTTGCATTAACCTTTGAATTGGTGTTTTTATGTTTTGAGCAACATCCCCCTTCAAATGCAAACCACGCGGCTAAAGCTAAAAAGACTGGACGCTAACCGAACCACTTTTTTCACGCTCGTTTCAAGACCTTTCTGTAAATTATGTCATCAGTCAATGTCATATTCCTATATTAAGTCATTATATCTGTCAATTTTCGACGGCCATTTTAACCCTAACCAGCTAATGTTTTGAATTTTGGGACAGCCAGAATCAAGAATATATAAAGGGAGGATGACTAACTCTGTATCCTGTTATATAAGCAGAAGTGGCTGAAATAACGTCCCGTGATAAGTTGTCAATTTGGTAGGTTGTGCAGTATTTCACTGAGTGTTTATTGTTGTATATAAACACGGTCCGTAGAGAGATACGGTTGTCTCGCAGTTAACCAATCAGGAGCGAGCGCGCGTGTGACGTATGCCGTAGACCTGAATTTAAATCGGTTTCCACTCTCACTATGTATTGCCTATATGTTTACTACATAGTTTTTACATAAAATAACAGTAACAAAAGCAAACAAACTAGTATTTTATTAAGGTAGGTACATATAAACATAAAGAACGGTAGTAGTAAATGATACTGGCAGACAAAAAACCGGACTCCTTGATAATTTCTTGCAATCCGCTTAAAGCAAAAAACTTGCCCTACAATTTCGGGAAGCATTGCTCATAAATTGTGGAAAATCAATCAATAAACGGAAAACAGCTGAAAAGAAAATCACAAATTGTTGCGGTTCGAAAGTTTGAGGTGGGTACAAATCGGAAAACAACAGGTCGACAAGTTTTCCAGTTTAAAGAAGAATAGGTACCTATCTCATTGAAATTTTGATTCAGATATCTCTTAATATTACAACTTGAATGACCAAATTAGCTGAATTGTGCGAAGGTATTAGTTAAAACCGAAAAAAGTCAGGTCTCCGTTTTTTTGTGTGTGAAATCAAGTCACGATTTTTTTCAATTTTAACCGACATACCCCGAACGGAGGAGGTATTCAATTCGATTGTTTGCTTTTTTTTTGGTTCGTACACGCATTTTATAGAGTACCTAAACGTACTCCGATTATGTATTTTTGATTGATGTTAAAATCTGAAATATGTGTATTTTAGATATGTGGAAGAGGCAATCTCTTTCGAAAACTGAAAATCTGAGAATGGGAAATCAATGACCAGATTATTCTTCTTAGTTTTCTGAATAATAGCAAATACAAGCAAAGCATATATGGTTAATGGCGAACATTCAACGATTTTCGTGACAAATGTACCTAACATTCAAGAGTGTGAAATAAATATTTTTATAAAAAAATTAGAGTTATCAGTTGATGCACTGAAATGTATAGAATATAATTCTATTGGTGCTGGTAGATACTTCTGAAGTTGGTGCGAAAAGTTTTCAACTGCACAACTTCCAAGTACCAGCACCAATAATAGATTTAATATTATCAAAGTCTATCTAGGTTGACTTTGATATTATTTTGTACATTTCAGTGCACCAACTAATAACGTCGGTAATTTTTTTGTGAAAAATGTTTATTTTGTTTCTCCTTGAATACTTGTTACGTAATTGGGTGAATGTGAAGAACAGGTCCTTTTCGATTTCGGCAATTTCCTTTTTATAGCAGCTTAACAACATGTAATGAAACTGTTTTCACCAAAAATTATCGTGCGGCCACTTCGCGTTTCCGACAAAAAAAATTCTAAAGTTTACTATTTTCATCTCGAATTTCGCTTAATTCCGACTCATATGAAAGGCATGTGCGCCACAACGCTGCTGGACTGTATACTTTGATGACGTATTATTAATATTTCATTGGTTATTTATTTATTTTTTGCTTTATTCCTACAAAATCAAATTCATGTATCGGATGTCCGTACAAACTAGTCATATTGGCAACATTGCACAATGTCTGTATCTACAACATAAATAGCGGCAGGATGATTTTCCTTGCCCTTTTTTAATTTTGTATGGCTCCGTTTTCGCTAATTGCAACACTTTTTTATTTATCGGGTTAATTCAGTATTATATTATCCAAAGTACTACTAAAAGTATATCAAACCTTCCCGTTAGCTTGTTAAGGGTTGCCGAACGAAAATTTCAACGGGAATGTGTTTCTATTATATATTTCTACAATTCTAGCAAAAAAAATCCCACAAATCGAAAAGGACCCGTTCTTCATATTCACCCGTAATTGCATTCTTATGTAAGTTCTCTGTAGCAGATATGATTGTATTACTACTTCCGGTAAATGTGGATAGATTACTTTTTCCAATATTAGTCATTTTTTTCACAATATTCTTGTTTTTTTGAAATGGAATGGTTTTATTGAAAGGTAGAAAAATTTCGTCTAAAAACTTCGCCCCTGCCGCCCGTTCACCTATTGTGATTTGTCACTTTATATTACATTCAGATTAGAAGTATGTATGTATATCATAAGCAAAAACATTAATCAGACAAAAGTGCCTGTTAACGCCGAAGCCCAGCCTAGATACCATAGATAAAATATGGTAGATTCCTTAGATAACCTATTTATATACGGAGCTAGATACGCAATCGCTGAGCCCGGGTCTACCGTCTACGTCACAGGTTGCTTCCCACACGGAACGCTTCTCTCGCCCTAATACCCAGGATTGAGACAACCGTGTCTCTCTACGGACCGTGGTTTTAAAGCCCGCTGCAGACGGAGTATGTTTTGCTGCATGATTGCTTGCTTGTTTTGCTGCACGGTCCGATAAATGTTGTCACGCATGGTGTGTTGATGGCTCCCTTGCTTGTGTTGGCTTCACACGATGCAGGCCATTATGATGATACAAATGATACAAAATATTGAACATTCTAATCAAGCTCTATTTATAATCATTGTTACAACAGAGAAAATTCCCAACAATAAAATAACATGTTATCATGTGCAAAATAACTTTTGAGTACAACTCGACTAGTTCCGAGTGCTCCGACAGGGCACACGATGCGTGAAAACAATCACCAAAAATAGCACCGGTTCTATCATCAAATCATGCACGATTTCAAGCATCCAACCGTGCACGCAGTGTCATTTTCTTACACGGAAGCTAGCTCCCATCAAGGAATCATGCAGCAAAACATACTCCGTCTGCAGCGGGCTTAAGAAAAGGATGCGCTGTGTGATTTTGCGCAACATACCGAAATGACATACGATAACCCAATGTTTTTTGTGCTACTCGCACTACTCGTGTTACTCGTCCTCCCTATATTTGTTCATGGCCAGAATATAAATGTGATATGAATCGTGGTACAATAAGACCTTATTTTTGTCTTATTGTACCATGATATGAATGACATTTCACTAGACACCGACTCCAACTAACAGCGATTGGCTCGACTCATTAGTAGACCCGCCCACCGACTCGAGAATATACGGTTATACGCATATACGCAATACCGACTCTACAGAAAGCCAGGAAGCGGGCATGTATGAGTCATCAAGAGTAGATATACATTAGCCCGCGCAATTCAAATGATAATGGAACTTTTTGTGTTGTTTAAGATTGTTTACAAATATATATTAGATATATATATTATATATATTTATTTATTTAGCTTTGTTTACAAACAATATAATTTACATATAATTCTGTTATTTTTCAGAACTAAAATGTCACTTTGATTGATTTCCCAAAAAACAATTCGTAAAATTTTGTCATAGAATTTTTTTTAGAAATACAAATTTCTAATAAGAGATCCTTTAACTTTATAATTAGAAATTGATATCAAAAAAAACTTCTGATATAGAATTTTATAAATTGTCCTTCGTAAAATGGACAAGTGACATATCTGCTTTGAATAACGACAGAATTATTTTTATATTAAGTTATACTTAGGTATAGGTATAAGGTATCTATATAGGTTTTTAACTAATATAAATTCCTTAAAATGAAAGGTAATTAATCAAACTAATACTTTTCAGATTAAAATAAATTACTAAACAAATTGGGATTATGATTATTTAAACACTGGGTTTGATTCTCTTAACAATAGGCATACTCTTTGTAGTTGCAATGTCATTACATTTCTTGGAATAATTTTTCAATAAAATATTAGCCGTAGATTTTATAACCGAATTTATTAATCGAGAAGAAGCATGATGGGTACAATCATGGCCTATGAATAAAATCTTGTCCTGATCACAAATACTTTCTATGGTTAATTTTATTAAAACATTTCGCTGATTTTGTTCTTTTAAAAAAATATCTTCTTTTCTCAACAAATTTTCCAAAGTTATGTATGTGTACGCAGAGCATGTTGCTACATCTTCACTGGGGTAGCTTAAGCCTCCTCTATCATTTGCTGTAACCAGTCTCGTATCAAGTGTATTGTATTCAATATCTTCGGTTAAAAAATACTCGCAGTATTCACATTTCAATTTTTTTATTAGTGAATATGATGCGTAGCCACCAATGTATATCAAGGAGGGCCATATATTATCTGAAATATTTTCTAGAGAACTACTTTCTTCATGAAAACAAATTATTCTGAGTGTGGGAGAAATTACAATATTTTCAAAATCAGAATCTGTATCATTATCAATAGAATCATCTTTTTTCATAATTGACATATCTTCCTTCGTAATTGTAACGTCACCAAACTTCTTAGATTTTATGATTAAAGGTATAATACTCATTAAACGTAACTTATTTTCCGATTCAAAGATCTGTCTAATAGATACGTGATACTGTGTACCTGCTAAGTATCTGGAAAACAAAAATATTTTATATTCTTGAAGGTTCATTCTTTATTATATTTACCTATACTTGCCAAATCTCTGTTCTAATTTATCAGTCTGTATTTTACCAAGGAGTACAAAGTTGAAATTTTTCTCAAATAACAGGTAATTTATAATAACTATAAAGGCTTTGGTAGTATGAGTCACTGCAAAGTGGGTATCTTTTGTTAGTTTTCCAGCACCGTGAGTAAGGTTCTGCCATTTATTCAAAAACTCAAGGAAACTATTCATATAATCTAGAATATGCTTGGAATTTCTAGTTACAGGCTCTTGAAATTTATTTCGTAGCCTTTTTCCTTTAAACATGGTTTTGACATTGACTATCTCCCACCATCTGATGATGAATTCTATGAACATAGCAGTGTCTTGATAGTTCATTATTGGAACTTTTGGGCCAAATTCACGTAGAGCTATTACAGTAGTTTGATTGAAAATTTGCAATACTAATTTGACATTTTGTCTTTCTATTGAAGTAGGATATAAAGATTTTAAGCTTAGTAAATAGCCATATTTTAAAAGTTGGGATTTTTCTTTTGAATGCAAGGTTTTTAGAGCATCAAATGACGCAACTTTAATCCTGTCACTAATAAAAATAATCTCATCATCACTCAACTCACAGTCAGGGTATTTCATGTCTTGTGAAGGCTTCTGATTAATCCAATTATTTCTTAAATTTTTTAAAATATGGACAGTCTCGATAACACAAAACAGTGGTCGTGACATATCCTTGGGGTGTTCATACATAATTCTCAATTCTTTTTCTGCTGAAAATAGTGACATAACTTTCCGATTGATGGCATTATTATCTGTTGCAACAACAATGACTTCAAATCCTATTTCTTCTAAGCCTATAATAACTTTCTTGAGAACAGCATGTAAACTTTCTGCATTTAGTTTTTTGGTAGAATATGCACCACTTCTTTAAAAGCTGATTTCAAGCTACTTATCATGAATACGTGAGCACTTGTTGCCAAATCTTTAGAATTATAAGCACTGCCAACTTCATTTCCCCCTTTAAAATCCATATATGGTTTAAGATGAATTTCGTCCATCATAAGAACCACCAGTTTGTCGTTTTCTTCGAGAAGTCTAAATTTGGAAGCTGCATATTGTAAAAAGTGTGCATCATTTTGTTCCCAACTAGGATCTGTTTTAAAATTACTGCAAATATTTTTTAAAGTTTTTGTGCTCGGTATTACCATGTTTCCAGAATTTCTCAAAAATTTATATGCATGTGGTGATATCGAGTACAGCAAACTACAGAATAAAAGTGTCTCCCATGAGTATCTTGAATTATTTTTCTGAGGTACCAGCATTAAATTCAACTGCTCTACCAAAAAATCAACCATTGGCTGCCTCTCCTCATTTATATGCTTCGACACAGAATTCAAAATCTCTTTTGCCATATTTACATTCTGTTCAACAGAAGGATTATCGTTTTTTTGTGTGCAAAAATTCAATACTTTTTCTAAAGTTTCATCCAATAAATTCAAAGTATTAATCAAAAGTGGAAATTTAATTTTGTCGTTCTTTAAAATTATGTTTTTCACTTCCAAGTTGTGGAAACAAAATGTCATGTTGAGTTCAGAATCAATTGACACTACACCTCCTACCAATGGGCACTTGTTTTCTAAATCTGATTCGACTATTTGAATGAAACAAACGTAGTTTTTTGTTCTCACCATATTCCAGGCTTCCGGAACTTTGTCTTTGAACTTTAGACACAAATCTTCTATTGAACTTATTGCCTGTTCTTTTTCATAAGCACCGGCAGTTTCCAAACTTTCAGCTAATGCTTTTCTTAAATATTCATATTCTTTATGTTTCTTCTTTTGTTCGGGGGCCAAACGAGAAGATGTCTCAGCTTTTGAAAGATATTCTGGACATCCAGGCAGTTTACTTGGCACAACACCTAAAAAATAATGGAATATTATGGAATAATGTTTACTAATCAAAATAAAAATCCATAAAAATACAATATAGGTATTTAGGTATCAGGTCACTACCTTTATAAATAAAAAATACAAATATTATAGCGACCTAGACCTGTACAACATATAATATAACTGCAATGATTATGAGCATTAGTGAGTAATTCAATTACATTTTTTTATTCGAGGGTGTTTCAACGGAACTGTTAAAATATCTCCCGTGGACTCTACATGATAGGATGTAAATCTTTCAATATCATCTACTTGAAAATGTAGTTCACACACCTACAATAGACAATTGCAGCTTCAATGGCATATCATTTTTCTTTTTACGTACATTTATTTACCTTAGACGATCTTGTTGGAGTAAAGTTTTCCCTTTTTATGGCATGTAACCATTTCCTTCGGCTTTCAGTGTCTTGTGGAAATCCAAAACAAGAAACCTTGGGACCATCAGGATAGTTTCCATTACAGTTGGGAACACAACACATAAACGGCATAATTTTGTCCAGGATTAAACTAAGAATCAAAAAAAAAATACCGCGGAGCGTTTTTTTAACCTCACTTTATTAGAACCGCAAACACAAACGAAACACCATTTTATGTTGTCTTCTTCTTCTTCCTAATTTTATGGCCCTTGCTCCCTCTTGGTGCATTCAGCCATTTATGTTGTCTTAAAAGTATATGAAAGCAAGGCAAAAACTTCAAATGAACATGGAATTGCTATTTTAAACAATGTAAATGGAAAATATACGTCTCATAAACTATGCAGACGTATATATTCTCTGATCTAAACACAAACACTGTGAAATGCATAGGTGAAATGTCAAACGTTTTATAACTACTCTGCGTGACTCATCGACCGTTGAAAACCGCCGCTTCCTGGCTTTATGTAGAGTCGGTATTGATGATATACGGCATACGGCATGCTTTCTCAAACAGTAGGTAGTTGATTAGCCTTCCTATATCATCCTTGTTGAAATGTAATATGTAATAACTCTATGTTCTTATCTTCAGATTGTTGGGCAGAGAAAATATAGCGCAGGTACTCACAATTAAATATATTTATGGAAATTGAAGAAATTAACAAATGGTTGTAATAACTAACAAGAATGAATAATAATAATGAATTAAAATTAAACAGGAAACGGATATCTTGTCAATGACATAGTACATAGAATAACACTTACAGAACTACAGAACAAGATACATTACAGAACAGTAGATTATAAAATAATAATACATCCTAACACCCTCACTTAATCTACTGCCTGTAACAAAAGATCACTCAATTAATCATACCCATGAATTGGACACAAAATTCATGTTTAACTTTTGAAAGAACTTTTGTCAATACATCAGCTATCATCTGATCTGTTGGCAGATAGGCAATATTCACAACGCCACATTTCACCCAATGTCTTATTTGATGAAATTTGACATCAATATGTTTACTTCGGCTACCAGACGATTGATTCATGCATAATTTTTGAGCTCCTTGATTATCATTGTATATCTTGATACACTCAATCGGAAACGACAATTCTTCAAGCAAACCCTTTAAAGATATACCCTCTTTTCCACATTCACTCGTGGCAACATACTCTGCAAACGTTGTGCTGTCCGCTAATGTCACTGATCTCTGTTTTTTAGCTTTCCAACTAACTGCTCCACCTGCAAGTGTAAAAACATAACCAGTAAATGATCTTCTGTCAACTGCACAGGCAGCATAGTCGGCATCTGCGTAACCAGTTAAATTTAATTTGCCTTTACAATAATTCAAGCCCAATCCTACTGTTCCTTTCAGATATCTTACCACTCTAAGGGCTGCATTGAGATGATCATCATCATTACAGCTATTGAATTGACTCAAATAGCTAACTGCAAAGCAAATGTCAGGTCTAGTACTCACGGCAAGGTACATTAATGCTCCTATCAACTTTTGATATACTGGATTGTTTGCACAGTTCGTCGGTCTAGTCAATTTAACACCTAGTGGTAAGGGGGTGCCCACTGATTTACACTCCTCCATGCCGTAACTCTTGATAATATCCTGGGAATAACTCTCCTGATCCAATTTTATTGTGTGGTTATTTCGGTCTCTTGTAACTTTCATGCCGAGACATTCACTGACAGAACCTAGATCTCTTATCTTAAAACATTTAGACATTGCTTTCTTGAGGTTCTCAGTTTCCTGCTTTGAATTTGAAAAAATATAAAAATCGTCAACATGAAGTCCAATAGCCATAAATAAATTTCCTTCACTTCTAGTGTAGACACATGCATCGTGCTGAGAATTGTGAAATTTATGATCAATGAGAAAATTATGAATTTTATCATTCCACGATTTTGCGGCCTGCTTGAGACCATATAAAGCTCGCTGTAATTTGCAAACCTTTGATTCATTATTCTTCTCCACAAATCCTTCTGGCTGCTCCATATAGATTGTTTCAGACAGGTTACCATTCAAGAACGCTGTTGTGACATCTACATGATCTATTTCATAATCAAACTCAGAAGCCAAGGCAAAAAGTACTCTTAAGGATGACAATCTTACAACAGGTGCAAAGGTTTGATCATAGTCCCTTCCTGGCACCTGAGTGAATCCTCTCGCTACCAGTCTTGCTTTGTAACGCTTTGATCCATCAAGACCTTTCTTGAGTTTATAGATCCACTTACATTGAACAATGTTATGATTTGTGGGTCTATCCACCAATATCCATGTTTTGTTATTTGTGAGAGATAACATTTCCTCTTCCATAGCTTCAATCCAGAGTTTTCTATCCGAACTAGAGCATGCTTCAGAATAGTTCTTAGGATCGCGTGGCCCCACGGAAAGAAATGAATATTCAAAATCCTCGTACCTTTTTGCAGTTCTAGCACGATGTGGATACCTTCCTCCAACTGGCTCATTCTGGATCCCCAAATTATCAGCGTTCTTAGTTAAATCAGTATCGTCATTGAAACTTGAATTAGAACTACTACTAACAATATCAGATGTTGTTCCAATAGGTACAGATTGTGTGGATTCATTTTCAATACATTGTATTTCATTTTTCATTATTGACTTATTCGAGGATTCATTAATTCTTTGAACAGGCAAATTCACAGTTCTGGTTGGTACATCATTTGTAGTGATTTGCTCAGAATCATAAGTACTTGGCATTTCTTTTTGGGCCAATGAAGAACTTATATTATTTTCTAGAAACACTACATTTCTCTCAATAACAACGTGAGTAGGATTATTCATATCAACAAGGCGATATCCCTTTGTCTCCTCGCTATAACCGACAAAAATCATTTCAATTGACTTTTTATCTAACTTCTGCCTCTTTTCCTTAGGTATATGTTTCTGAGCTTTACACCCAAATACTTTTAAGTGAGATAGGTCAATTTTCTTACCAGACCATACTCCTTCTGGTACTAGACCCTTCACTGCTGCGGTGGGAGATCGGTTTTTGAGGTAAATAGCTGTATTCATGGCTTCAGCCCAGAATCGTTTGTCCAAATTTGACTCAAATAGCATACATCGAGCCCTCTCTGTCAAACTTCTATTGGTTCTTTCAGCAATACCATTCTGCTGAGGGCTGTATGGTACTGTGGTTTGATGGATGATCCCATGCTCCTTCAGATATGACTCGAATGATTTGCTCGTATACTCTCCACCATTATCTGTCCTTAAACATTTGATTGTTTTACTAGTCTGTTTTTCAACCAATGCCTTGAAGAGGCGAAAATAAGTAAGTACATCTGATTTATTCGCAATCATGTAACCAAAAACTTTTCTTGTAAAATCGTCTACAAAAATTAAACAGTATCTAGCACCACCCCATGACGGTACCTCCATAGGTCCTTGTACATCACTATGAATAATATCTAAGATATCTTTGGCCCTGGATCCTCTTTTAGGAAATGGTTTAATCGTTTGCTTACCATCAAGACATGTCACACATACCTTGTCTATTTCTTCACGGAATGAGATACCTGATACGATGTCCTTCAGTTTTTTCATATCCTTGCGGTTTAAGTGACCAAGTCTCTTGTGCCAAAGTTCATGATCAGAGATAGTGGTGATTGACATTGCCCTCACTGGTTCCTGTGAAAATTTGTTTATTGCATAAAGACCATTTGTCTTGGAACACTCAAACTCCAGATCACCCTGTACAGAAAAATTTGTCCCATCATAAACTTTACAAGATATGTTATCGAAGACAATTTTATAACCTTTATCCGTCATTTTGTTTACAGACAATAGATTAAATGATAAAGTTGGTGCATACAAAACATCAGTAACAGTTTTTACATTGTTATCACCTACTTGAAGTACAACATTGCCAATACCTTCACATGCAATTTCAGAATCATCAGCTACAGATATAGGAATATTAATATTAGAATTTAAATCATAAAAAGAATTCTTATCTTTAGTCATATGTGAAGTTGCCCCCGAATCGATTATCCATGCTGTGGGAGACATCTTTGCAGCGAGGGCCTTGGTGAGTAGAGTTACATTCTTCTTAGTTGACGCCTGGTGGGCCTTCTGCTTCTGTTTGTGGTTTTCTTGATTGAGCAGCTTGGGACAGTCTGGTCGACGGTGCGAAGGGCTACCGCATTCATAGCATCGGATCTCTTGAGGAACTGGTTTCTTCTTGTACCGATACTGGTTATGTTTATATTTGTTTTGCTTAGAGATGAATGCTGTAGCTGATGTCGATGACACAGTACTTTTCACTGTTCTTCTCTCACTCTCACCAAGAAGAGCTATTTTAACATCATCAGACGTGGAATCTTCTTTCAGCTGCTGATTCAAAGCTGTCACATAATTCTCATATTCGTCGGAAACACCGTTTCTCATGACAAAAGAGATCCATTTGTCTTCCAGAACCTCACCAATATCAGCAAGTTTCTGCACCGTAGTTAAGATATTATTGATAAACTCTTCCATTGTGCTTCCATCTTGTCTCATGTTAAAAAATTGTCGGGTGAGTTCAAACTTTGTGGCCATGCTGCATCCCTCAAACGCTTTTTTGAGGTTAACCCATGCCTCTTGAGAATTTTTCGCATTATGCACATGCACATAACAGTTAGGCTTAACCGAAAGACATATCTTAGCAAGTGCACTCTGATCACGAACAATGTCCGCTGGAGTGCTAACCGGCATTGTGCCATCAACATAACCAAAAAGTCCTTCGAGCATCAAACACATTTTCATTGCGAATTTCCAGCTTCCATAGTTAAATTGTCCTTCTAGTTTTTCTATATTTGGCACTGATGATGATACAGTTACACTCGAACTAGTAGGCATTGTTCCCTGCTGTGTAAGCATTGATCCGGATGGCGTGGTCACCATTTTGTCGTCGCCGGCCATGCTTTTTACTATTTCTCAAAATTATAAACGAACAATTAAATATCGTTTCGTAATTAACAGTTATGTCCTGGGCCCATAACCTGTTGGGCAGAGAAAATATAGCGCAGGTACTCACAATTAAATATATTTATGGAAATTGAAGAAATTAACAAATGGTTGTAATAACTAACAAGAATGAATAATAATAATGAATTAAAATTAAACAGGAAACGGATATCTTGTCAATGACATAGTACATAGAATAACACTTACAGAACTACAGAACAAGATACATTACAGAACAGTAGATTATAAAATAATAATACATCCTAACACAGATCAGTTGTCATTTGTCTTTACCTTCACCAAATTACACTTGACACACTGACACTTATTTTTCTAGAGGTAGTGTTCTCTGTTTCTCTATTTGTCACTGTCACTTGTTCTTGTTATAAATTATAAATGTCGTTTTATGTTTTTGTAAGGATCAGCTACCAGCTTTTGTTGTGTTGCCAAATACTGTTATTTTATTCTTTTAAGTTTCAATGATATCACATTATTATCATAAATAAAGATGTCTAAACTCACCGAGTATGACTTGTATGGGACAAATTTCTCTACGGAGTCTATGAAAGTGATTGCTGAGAGTATAGGAATAGGTTATTTGGCTGATGATGCAGCGAGAGAATTAGCTGACGATATATCATTTAGATTAAAACATATTATTCAAGATGCTGCTAAGTTTATGAATCATGCCAAGAGAACTAAATTGATGCCTAGTGATGTTGACTCGGCATTGAAATCTAAGAACTTTGAAGTAATGATAAGTAGATTAAGAAATTCTTGTATTTACTTTGTCTATTTCAGCCACAATATGGATTTCAATCTACAGAGCCTCTTCCATTTCGTTTTGCTTCTGGAGGTGGAAGAGAACTACATTTTATAGAAGAGAAGGAGGTAGATTTGAATGACCTGTTGCAAAATCTAAATCCAAAAGCGCCCTTAGAGTGTACACTACGTCCTCATTGGTTATGTATTGATGGAGTTCAACCTACTATACCTGAAAATCCTCCACCAGTAGCAAAGAGTGTACAAAAGGTTTTGTGTAATTGTGAAAATTTTTCATAGGTTTTGCTAAGAATACATTTTTAGCTAGAGTCAGTTGATCCCGTGAACAAAAAACCTGTAAAAGAATCGTCCGGAAAGCCTACTACTGGTAAACAAAAGCTTAGAAATGTTGAAACTGTTCAGATTAAACAATTGGCTACGCATGAGCTGTCTGTAGAGCAACAACTCTATTATAAGGAAATTACTGAAGCATGTGTAGGATCTGATGAAGCTCGAAGAGCTGTGAGTACCTTTTGTAACTACAGAAGACTTAATATTGTCTGAGTTTATAATGATTATAGGAAGCGCTGCAGAGTTTGGCCTCAGATCCCGGGTTGCATGAGATGTTGCCGAGAATGTGCACTTTTATTATTGAAGGTGTTCGTGTAAATGTTGTTCAGAGTAATTTGGCATTGTTAATATATTTGATGAGAATGGTAAAAGCCCTATTGGACAATCAATCTTTATATTTGGAAAAATATGTGAGTAGATTTTATAATTTCATAAATCATATTTCTGATTTAAAATAAATGATCCATAAATTTACTATATCTACGATGATTGAAGATCTCTCACTGGTAAAGTGTCATAGTAATTAATTTCTAGCTTCATGAGCTCATACCTGCTGTCACTACATGCATTGTATCTAAACAACTTTGTATGCGACCAGAACTTGATAATCATTGGGCACTCAGAGACTTTGCATCTAGGTTAATGGCACAAATATGTAAAAATTTTAATACAAGCACGAATAACGTGCAAACCAGAGTGACTAGAATGTTTGCTGATGCTTTATTAAAACATGGTGGTCCATCCGGGATATCTGCCCAAAATACCACCGGAATAGGTGATAAAGTACCTCTATCCTCTTTATACGGTGCGTTACATGGTCTTGCCGAGTTAGGAACAGAAGTTGCGCGAATTTTTATATTACCGAGACTAAAAAGTATCGGTGAGTAATCAGCGCTAAAGTATTTTTTGGTGATTTCATTAACATAATTATTTTCAAAGGTGCTCGAATTGAGTCACATCTTGATGGAAATGCACCTTCAAATGTTGATAAAATTGCTGCTGGCCATATCAAACAACTGCTTATAAAAGTCCTGGCACCCATATTGAAAGCAATCCGTCAACCGCCTGATAATTTAGAGGAATATAAACAAGAATATGGTTACTTAGGCCTTTCTTTATATGCTGCTGTAACAAAGGCCAGAACTCAACCAAACACGGTAACCACGCCAGCGTCTAGTAGTTCCTCTGGAATCGGTGGTTCAATTACTTGCAGTCCCGGAGTGACACGCACTGTAGGTGGAACAAACCCTGGAATAATACAACAGGTAAGTTATCTGCCGTGGTATTATCCATTTATTTTTTAACGGGATAAAGCAAAATTAGCGATTTAATATTTTTCAAATAATTTTCAGCAAAATCCCAGCTCAGGCAGAACAATAGTGATGACACCGACTACCCGAGTACAAACACAACAGGGTAATCAGAAATTCGTTTTTGTCACTCAACGACCTCAAACACCTGTGGCAACTTCACAGCAAAATACAGCACAAAATCAAAATACTGTTGTTAAATTTGTATCTAATAGTAATCAGAGTCAACCTAAGCTACAAACACAACAGAAACTGGTTGTTGTATCGAATGCTAATCATCAAGTACAGAGTTCCAGTGGTCAACCACCGGCTTTGTTGATATCAAAACCTAATTTCAACATGCAACAGCAACAATTGCAACAACAGCTGCAGCAACAGCATTTAATACAAGATGACTTATCTCATCTAGAATAATTTAAACATAAGACATATAATCTAAACTTTGTTTTCAGCTTGTATATTAGTTATTAAAGCATACATAAGTTTATAAGTATAGTAAATTTAAGTAACCATTTGTATTGCGTCACAGGTCAGTTGGTACGCCTGAAATTTACAACGTTGTGAAATTGTGGAATTGACACATTAGAATCAGCTGATCACCTGTTCAATAGGTTATGATAATCAGTTGTCCCATTACCCATTCAACATTTTATCATAAATAAAGGAACTTGAATTGTGATTGGTTTGGTATTATTATACTATCTTCTTAGGCTTGGTATTGACCAGGAACGTCATAAGGAAATATGAATCATAAACTATAAACGTGGCAATTCTCCTTGTCATGTTTGTAGATGTCAATAATGAATCGATTTGAGAACTCAGTAAAACTACTATTCAAACTGATAAATTTCCAATTAATCTCTGTATACATCTACACATTTTCACTGTCAAATGATATTGGAAGATTGGAAGGTCAATAAAAAAGTACCTGATGACGTAATCACATTGCTCGTTTAAATACACTAATATCTGGGCGACCGAGCTATGCTCGGGTAACACAAAATTTAGGGTGGGTCTATAAGATTTACTAAGGATGTTTAATAGTAGTTCGAAAATGTGCATATTTCTAGTAAAAACGTATTGCGATCGGTAGATCGGTAAATATTGCTTTTATCGTTCACATAGCTCATAATTTACAGATTTCAAAATATGAATGCGAAATAATTCAGCTTTATCACCAATCGCCTTCTCAACCCGCAAACCCCATATTGAAATTTTTATCGCAATCTGCGGAGCTACTCCCGAAATAGCTAGCGTGAACCTCGAGGGTTACACCCATTAAAAAATGAAAGCCAATTGATTTCTCTTAACAGAACTCGAAGGTGACCCCCCGTTTTGACAGGGAAACCACTTATATAGATAATCTTGGAAATCAGAACCTTATCTATATACCAAATTTCATCAAAATCGTTAGAGCCGTTTTATATAATAAATATAAAGAGAACTATAATTCAGTATTACTGAGATAGATATAATATCAAGATATATATATATATATATATATATATATACTTATACATACAAAGAATCATTTGTTATGACCAACATCAAGTAATATAAGAATTGTGAGTGAGAAGTGCGAAAAAATTATATAAATTTTATGGTAATGTGTCCATGAACCAACGATCAACATAAAAACAGAATAATTTCAAGATTAAAAAAGCATCAACAATAAAATAAATAAATGTGCTTCGAATTAATGAGAAACGAAACCAAACAATCCAAATTCCTCTGCAATTAAAATTGAACATAGATGAACCATAGGCCCGTAAATATTTCTAACGAATGATGGATAAATCAGAGGTAACCATAAAAGATGTGTACGTGCTTATTAAAGAAATAAGTGCAAATCTCAGCCAAAGAATAGAGAAAATTGAAGAAGCAACAAACAATTTATCAACTGTCATATATACAGAAGTGGAAAAAATAAGAACAAAACTGCAAAGTCTTGAAGAAGAAAACAAACAACTGAAAACTCGTTTAAAGAAAATAGAGAAAAAGTCTATCATTAACAATCTGGTATTCTACAGCATATCTGAAGCTCCTAATAATCAACCAGAAAATTTAGTGGAAAAAATTAGAGAGCTGGCGATAGAAACGCTGGATGTACCTCTGGAAACAACAGAAATAAATAATATTTTCAGTTTAGGTAAACGAGGCGAATACACAAGACCCATTTTATTGTCTCTGGCAAGCCACCTGAAGAAACAGGAAATACTGAGAAACTGCCCGAAACTGAAGGGAAGCAAGATCTTTGTCAATGAGGAATTATTGGATGAAGATCCGAAGAAAAATATTACTGGAAGGTCTAAAAGAAGCGAGAAACAACTCTCGAAAAGCAACTATAAGAGGAAATAATTTGATTATAGAAGACAAAACATACTCAGCTGCCGAAGTACAAAATATTCTCAATAATACAGAGTTTTTGAATATTCCAACCAGGCAGATTTCAAGTGCACCACCTACCCCATCCCCGAAAGAATTTGTAACAGAAGAGAAAGATCCACCATCGATCGAAACTAATGCAGAAACAATCAAACCCAGGAACGAAGGAAGAATTGTAAGAGAAGAACATAAAATTATATTGAATAAGGCACGCCAGGTTTCAGTGAATGACACTCCTAAAAAAGAGTCGATCACATCTCGGATACTGAGAACACAGAAGAAACAGTAAATGCATTACTTACAGGTATTCCCATATATTTAGTTTCTTATTATTTGTCTATTAGTTTACTTAGAAACACTACAAGTTCTACTCATAAGTATTCTTATATATAATATATAGTTTTTTTTATTGCTTGCACATTAATTTTAAGCTGTCTTAAAAAAATGGACCAATATATAAGAGATTTCAAAATAGATTACATGAAAACGTTTACTCTCAATGAACCTGGTGAATGTAAAATAGTTTTAAAACAAAATGAAAAAAATACCAACTTCAAAATAATGTTGGAGGAATTAGACTCTGCTTTCGATTGCGTAGTTCTAACCGAGACTTGGAAATTACCTGATCCTTATATATATCATATACCAGGATATAAATCAATATATAATGAGGGAGATTACAATAAAAATGATGGAGTTATAATTTATATAAAAGAAGATTACGAGTTTGTTAGCGAAATTATCCAAATAGAAAGAGTAAAATTTCTCGAAACAAAAATAAAGTTCGGCAAACAAAATGACGTATTCATCACTAGCTGCTACCGATCACCCTCAATAAACATAAAAGAATTTAATCAGACTCTAGCGAGATATTTTGAAAATACCGGAATGAAACAATGTAATTATTATCTTTTTGTAGGAGACCTGAATATAAATTTACTAGAAGAAAATGACAATACAACTGAATATCTCAGTATATTGCATGAACATGGGTACATATCTAGCATGAATAACCCCACAAGAGTACACAATGATCAGATATCTTGTCTCGATTATATCTTTATCAAATCTAAGCTGAATATACTGGACACAACAATCCCCATTGTTTTGAAAACTGATATAACTGAACATTCCACAACTATATTACAAATAGTTATGGTCAACAATATGCCAAAAAAAAATCTGGAAATGAGATATAGAAAATATATAAACATACAAAATCTGAATCGTCAACTACAATTAGAGAATTGGGAGTCTGTATACACAACTGATGATCCTAATACTGGCATGGAAAATTTCGTGAATATTATAAGAAACACTACTGAACAATGTACGGAAAATAAAAAATGCTCTCGGAAAAATACAAAAATTGCTCCTTGGTTAACGACTTGTCTATTGAAATCCATTAACAAAAAAAAATTGTTCGCCGAAGTATATAAGAACCCGCACAACAATCGACTCAAAAACTATTACAAAAAGTATAAAAACAAACTCAACTATCTAATAAATATTACAAAACGCGACTACTACAGACAGCAAATCAAAAATAACTCGAGTAATAAGAAGACCCTCTGGAATATAGTACAGGATATTAGTGGCAAAAAACCAAAAGACAAACAAATACATACCATAAAAAATGAAAAAGGTGAATTATTAATTGAGAATGAAGAAATTGCAATGAATTCAACGAAAAATTCATTGGGATGGGTAAAAAACTGGCTGAACAATTAAAAAAAATCCGAATATTAAACCAAATCCAATGAGACTATCGAATTCCATTATTATCCATCATATCAACGCAGATGAATTGAAAAACATCATAAAAGAGCTGAGAAACAAAAATCTGTAGGTGCAGATCAAATTCGAGCTGAAACTCTCAAACAGATAGCAGAAAATATCATCAACCCTCTAACCTATATCTTAAACCAATGTCTAGATAAAGGAATATGGCCGAGTGTTTTCAAAAACTCATTGGTCATTCCAATACACAAATATGGGGATAAATCTATAATTACTAACTATAGACCCATTTCGTTAGTTACAAATCTATCCAAAGTTTTCGAGAAATTACTAAAAAAGAGACTTTTGTCTTTTATAAATAAATTTAAACTGTTCTCTCCCAAACAATTTGGCTTTAGAGAAAATATTTCCACAGAAGATGCTATCTTATATCTCACAGAAAATATTCACCAAGCTCTTGTAATAGGAAAACCATCTTTATGTTTATTTATTGATCTAAAAAAAGGCATTTGATACTGTCAGCCATCAGCTACTTTTGGAAACACTTGAAAGAATAGGAATAAGGGGAATTTGTTATAAGCTCATGGAAAGTTACTTGAATCACAGAAATCAAATAGTGAAAATAGGAAATGCCTCAAGCTCCTCAAAAATAATTGGATATGGTATACCTCAAGGTACAGTTCTAGGTCCAGTATTATTCAACCTTTACGTTAATGATCTGTTCACTTTAGATAGTGATGATATATATGTTATATCAACCAATATTGCTGACTATGCTAAACCCATGAACTCGACTTCACAACAGTATGATGACAATGCAGTACCAGGAATATCATATTTCAACATATCGTACTTCAACTGATAACATATCCAGAAACTCTTCTGATTACACCGTCCCGAGTATGCTGAAATGTAAATCTAAAGTAAGACGAATCTATGTCAGTTTTCATAATCATCCTAACCTTACAGTTAATTTCACTTGTATAATAATTATAATTTAATTCTTATTATTAAATCATTAATAATAAGTGGTGTCAGAAGTAAATAAATAAAATAATTGTTTTTAAAAAGCCAATTAGATAAAACGAAATCTAAAAATTGGTGTCAGAAGTGGGATCTCATCTACACATTCAGCAAGAAGATTGTGGTGGTTTCCAAACCTTCAAGAAATAAGAAAACACGCAACAGACAACACAAGTGGCATATCCTCTACGCACCCAGAACAAGGCAACTAACTCGGTGTGGTCAACCCAGATCTCCAGTAGAAGACATTGCAACGCATACGAAGACGGTCTTTCCGACGCCAGGAATACGTACATACTCACCTGACGGAGCAAGCTTCACGGAACCGGATTTCATCTTCTATGTGGAATTTACTGTAAGTCATTTCAGAATCATCTCGTCTTTTAATAATTTAAATTCTATTTATATTTTAAATAAGAAACCAACAGTTCTAAATTCAATAATAAAAGGAAACATATAGAATATAAATTGCAACAAATTTTTATGATATTAAGATCCAAGAAAATCAAAATGAATCAACAAGGCAATAACTCTGTTAATGATAACGCTAGTGTTAATGCTAACGCTAATGTAGATAATATTGAACCATACAAGTTGAGTGAAATTTTCTCAATAATTCCTGAATTTGATGGTAATCAAATATTTCTAAATACTTTTATTCTGTCATGTATAACTGCATTTGGAATGGCTATAGGTAATCAAAGAATTCTCCTTAGCTTACATATCAAAAACAAACTTCGCGGTCGCGCTGCTGAATTAATAAATTCACGCAACCCTGCGGCATGATATAAAAACGCTACTAGAAAGTCATTTTGGAGATACGAGAGACTTATCATCTCTTATCCAAGATCTACAGAGAATTAGGCAACTACCTAATGAATCTCCGTTAACCTTCATCACCAGGTTACAAACCCATGAAGCTAAAATGTACGCTTCAATAAATAAACAAAATTTATCTATCGAAGAAAAGAACGCGCAGACACGTCTAGCGGAAACTATGGCCCTAAATACACTCTTGACAGGCTTAGAACCTAAGCTAGGTCAAATTGTAAGAGCTAGTGACCCTGTAGACATACTGACAACAACAAATAGAATTAGGAGAGAACTTCAATTAAATTATTTCGAAAATCAGAAACATCAGAATACAAACAAGAATACGGCTTTACAACAACGCAAACCAATTAATCTCCCTCCTAAACATTGTTCAAATTGCAAACGAATTGGTCATGCAACTAATAAATGCAGACAGAGACCATTCCAACAAAACTTCCAAGCTTTCCAAGCCAGACCACAATTTCAGTCAAACATTCATCAAAAACCAAATCCTCCAAATAATTTCCAGCAAAATCAATCTTTTACAAATAGACCTTCTGTCATACGTCCTAATCCCAATATAGGTAATATCAGACCAAGCGTCGTCCAACAAAATCCGAATTTCAGTAGATTCCAACAAAACCCTACTTACCATATCAATCAATCCGATAACTATTATGGCGAATCATATCAATACGAACCTGAAGATTACTCATATAGTAATTACAATCCACAAGAAAACTTCTACAATTATCAACAAGAAGAAATTAATCAAAGTGAAAACCAGGATTTTCACGTAAGCCCAATAGTTCCAACAGATCCTCCTCCAGAGAAGAAGTCAGATATAGATCAGCTTCAAACCCAAATTCAAGCAATCAATCTTCAAGATTACAACCCCAATCTGAACTTCCCCGAACAGAGCTACTTATAAATCCTCTGCTCGCTGTGAAATCACAAAATTTATTTTACATTACAGACTCGACAAATACTCACAAATTTCTCATTGATTCCGGAGCTGGACTTTCTATCTTTAAACCTCATGTTTGTCAAAAATTTCCCCAGCGATTTCCAGAGAATGTAATAATTCAAGGAATCACTAATCAAAAAGTTCACATTACTGAATCTACACTCGTTCCTTTTAACCGTACAGATCCACACAAAGTCTATATTTGTAATTTAGATATAGAATTTGATGGACTTCTAGGCTCAGACTTCCTCGAACATTACGATTGCGTAATGAACATCAAAACAAGAGAATTAGAAACAAATTTTAAAACCGTCCAACTTCACAAAGCTTCAGATAATATACAAAACATGGAAACCAAGGACACAGAAAGAACAACTAACATAATTAGAATAGAACCAAGAATCGAACAAGTTTATAAATTGAAATGCAATTTATCAAACACTGACGCATTATTAACAGGTATAGAAATAGAAAGAGTACGCCTTCCGCATGCTTTAGTAAAAGTTAATGAAAATGGCGAATTTATAACAACAATTCTTAACGCAAACGCAATTCCTAAAGAAATAAATTTTTCAGATATTAACATAGTACCTATACAACATTTTTCTATTAACAATCTTAGCGAATACGAACACGACATATAACAAGACAGAATTCCCGAAATACGTAACCAACATCGATTAGAGCATCTAAACGATGAAGAATCAGAGCTCATAACAAATCTGTGTATTGAATTCTCAGACATATTTTACCTCGAAGGAGACAAATTGACTTTTACCAACGAAATTAAACATTCCATTAAAACTAATTCCGACAAACCAACATTCACCAAGTCTTATAGGTATCCGCAAATACACAAAGATGAAGTTAAATCCCAGATCAATAAAATGCTTGATCAAGGCATTATTAGACCCTCATGTTCACCTTTTTCATCTCCAGTTTGGGTCGTCCCTAAGAAAATGGACGCATCAGGCAAACAAAAGTGGAGAGTAGTTGTAGATTATCGTAAGCTCACCGAAATCACAATTAACGATAAATATCCGCTGCCAAATATTTCAGACCTTTTAGATCAACTTGGCAAGTGTCAGTATTTCTCTACTCTAGACTTAGCTTCTGGATTTCACCAGATCGAAATTGATCCACAAGATATTCAGAAGACCGCCTTTTCAGTCGAGAATGGACATTTCGAGTTCGTCCGAATGCCTTTCGGTCTCAAAAATGCCCCTTCAACTTTTCAGAGAGTAATGGACAATATATTACTCGGTATACAAAATGAGCGTTGTCTAGTTTATATGGATGACATTATTGTATATTCCCCATCAATACATGAACATATTAACAGACTGACTGACGTTTTTACGAAACTCAGACATGCAAATATGAAAATCCAACCGGATAAGTGTGAATTCCTCCGCAAGGAAGTAGCTTATCTAGGACATCTTGTTACTATAGATGGTGTCAAACCAAACCCATCTAAGGTTGAATGTATCATAAATTTTCCAACACCTAAGAACCAAAAAGACATAAAATCTTTTCTAGGTTTAGCCGGTTAAAGCAAGCCCTTATCTCTACCCCAGTGCTCATATATCCAAACTTCGAAGAGACTTTCATTCTCACAACAGACGCAAGTGCTTTTGCAATTGGTGCAGTACTCTCTCAAGGAATAATTGGTAAAGATCTTCCGATAGCTTATGCATCAAGAACTCTTTGCAAAGCAGAAACAAAATACTCCACCATTGAAAGAGAATTACTTGCGATCGTTTGGGCAGTAAAACACTTTAGACCCTACATCTTTGGAAGAAAATTCACTTTAATCACAGACCATCGTCCCTTAACTTGGCTTTTTTCAGTAAAAGATACAGGTAGTCGATTAGCAAGATGGAGACTAAAGCTCGAAGAATATGACTACGAGATTAAGTACAAACCCGGAAAGGTAAACAAAAATGCAGATGCACTTTCCCGCATTAAAGTTAATCATATCCAAAATTTATCAAAATTCCAATCTGAATACAATCCAACACCTTATTCAACTTTTGCTTATAATGAGAACATAGATGAAAATATCCCCGAAGATCAAAAGAACAACCCTGAATTTCTAGAAAACATGTATAAAGAATTTGATACATTTGTAAATTTATACAAGACTAAATCCCTTTTGGACTATTCGAAAATAGAATCAAGTAACGGACAATTACTAGATAAGAATAATAAAAATATTCTTACATTTCTTAGACAAAACCAACTGAACGAAATTCAAGAAAAAATTATTGATGATATTTTTGAAGAGAACTACGACTTCGAACATCTTAAAATTAATGTATTATCTAGCAAAACTGCGAAAAATAGAAAATATTTTATAATAGCATTACCATATAATCCAGATACAGTAACTGAATATTTATTTGGAGCCCTTTTCAAAGATCAAGACCTTTTTCAGGACAACCAGACATACTGTGTTGAAACTAGTATTGATTTACCCATACTAGAAATTTTATCATTTATTACTTCAGAAAAACAACTCAAATTTAAAATTCTTCAAAACCAGACCAAAACTCCAGATACAGACGAAATTCCCCTTATCATTGACCAAAATCATAATGGAAAGATGAATTTACACAGAGGAATAAACGAGACTATTCGTCGAAAAAGAGAAAGATATAACTGGAACGGACTGACAAAAGACGTTGAGAACTTTATAAAAACTTGTGAAATATGCCAGAAAAATAAAGCATATAGGAAAAATCTCGACAGACTACTCGTAATCACAGAAACTCCAAAAACACCGTTCGAACGTATTAATATAGACATATTAGAAGTTCCTAACAGAAATTATGCCTTAACAATACGCGATGAACTCACAAAATTCAGTCAGGCTTACCCTATCAAAGACAAATCTGCAAAATCAGTAGTTAATACCCTTCTCTTATATTTCCAACACTATGGCACTCCCCTTCGAATACATTCCGATTATGGCCGAGACTTTGATAATTCTCTACTTAGAGACCTCTGTACATTGTATAACATAAAGATGACATTTTCCAGCGTAGGACATCCGCAGTCTAACGGATCTCTCGAACGATTTCATTCGACTCTGTTAGAAATGATTAGAGTCAATCTCGCCGAATATCCTAACGAACATCCCTTTAATGTTTTACCGTACGCAGTTATTTGCTACAACAATTCAGCAAATAAAACTCATGGTTTCACTCCTTATGAGTTAGTCTTCAGACATCTTCAAGTAGACCGCCAGAGCAGCTATACAATGAAAAAGAATTAATAACAAAATATGTTAGAGATCTGAATAACAGACTTTCACATTTTTACAAAATAGCCAGAGAACGCACTGAAAGCAAGAAACAGAAAGCTAAAGATCGTTTCGATAAGCATGTACACGAAAATACTCCAAATTTTCAAGTAGGAGATAAAGTATTTATTAAAGAGTCACAACTAAAAAACAAGTTACAGAATAAATTGATTGGTCCATACGATATTTTAGAAATTTTCAATAATTCAGCTATTTTACTTAATTCTAATACTAATCAATAAACAAAAGTTAATTTCGATCGTATGAAACCATATTCTGAAAACTAAAATGTTTTCAGGTACCCCCTATTGGTCAATATGGCCTTTTGCCAATTTCAAATTGATCCTATAAACAACACGATAGGAGTCTTCTAACACGATGAAACAAGAATTATCATCTCCAACGACAAGTGGACTCTACTAGTACACAAGAACATTACAGGACTTTTAGCTGCATATGAAAACAACAACAAAATTTTGGACACTATACGTAATACTTTAAAACCAGATTATCACGCTATGAATATTTTTCGTTCCGACGTACAGACACACGTAGATTTACTAACACAAATATCTAAATCCATACAAGAGAAATTCAACGAAATCATCATAGATACAAAACGCGTTAAAAGAGGTTTAGTGAACATTATAGGAAGCATATTTAAAACCATAACAGGCAACTTAGATGCTACAGATGGTGAATTTTATACAAAAAATATAGAAAAATTAAACAATGATCAACATCACATTGAAAACCTTCTTAAGAATCAGATTTCAGTATCATCCTCTCTAATTAGAACTTTCAACGAAACAATACAAAATTTAACAATTGATAGAAAAACATTTAATGACGATATTTATAAAATTGAAAGAGCAATTCATGATATAAACAACCAAGTTAAAACTGTTGAAGCCAAACTAATCTTTCTGGAAATATGCGAAAAATTAATGGAGAGTTATTTGCTTATTGAAGATAATTTAAATGACATTATAAATGCAGTAACATTTGCAAGATTGAAAATAATTCACTCTTCAATTATTTCACCACAAAACTTGGTATCAGCCCTTCAAGAGATATCACAAAACCTTGTGAGAAATAATCTCCCTTTACCAGTAAAAATCTCTAAAATTGCACAATATCTTCAATTAATAGAGCTTGAAGCATATCAACAAGATAACCAAATTGTCTTCATTCTGAAAATACCTTTAGTTGAACAACAACTTTATACTCTATATCATCTGTTTCCTATTCCAATCTTGGATAAAAGAACTGGCCTTCATCATATTCTTTCAATTAGTCATAAATACATTGCGCGAAATGATGATTCTCTAATGTATATTCCTGTAAAGGAGCCTAATAATTGTAAAGAAATAGGTCCACATAAGAAGTTGTGTCCCAACTTGTGCGCTTACCCCATAGACAACAATGCAGTGTGTGAAGCGCAGTTATTGAAAAACCGTCAAAATGTGCCCAAAACCTGTGAAACTTCCGTAATCTACAGTCAAGGCTATAATGTGTTCAAACTCAAAGACAATGTTTGGCTAGTTATCGTAGCAGAACCACTTCAAATAACCATGAACTGTCCTGAACATAACTCGAAAATTGTAACAATAATGCAGAACTCAATTGTGAAGTTTACCTCCGAATGTCAAGCCTTCGTAGGAATAACAAAAATCCAAGCAGAAAGCCGAAAATCTACCGACTATGCCGACAATTCTCAATCCAGTAATAATACCTTACGAATGTTGTGATCATTTAGTTGAAAGTATCAACATTCCTAAACTAGAACCACTAAAGCTAAATGAAATAAACATGGAAGAATTGGATATTGCAAACCACAAACTAGAGCAATATTCAAAAGAATTAGAAAATCTAATGAACGAACCATTCGTGACCAAAAATATATCTTGGTTCACTTACATTTCTATAGGATCCATTCTATGCATCATTACTATTTATATCATAATAAAAAATTTGAAAAAACTCAAAGGACAAAAGGAAGAAAATGAAGAAAAATCATCCACCTTCAAAAGAATTACAAGTCTACTTCCAAGAAGAAGACCTAACATTGAAAATAATGAAGTAATTGAAATTCCTACCATTGGAATATCCAATCTACCTTAAAAGTTACTGCATAGCACCAACTTTTTATAAATGATGGGAGCTGTTATATCAACCAATATTGCTGACTCTGCTAAACCTATGAACTCGACTTCACAACAGTATGATGACAATGCAGTACCAGGAATATCATATTTCAACATATCGTACTTCAACTGATAACATATCCAGAAACTCTTCTGATTACACCGTCCCGAGTATGCTGACTATGGAATCCGTGAATATGACGCAATTAGTGGCATTTTCCCATGAGAACATTATATTGCATATTGTACATTTTTTCACTATAAATAAGGAACACTTTATAATTTTAATCATTCTGAAATGTAAATCTAAAGTAAGACGAATCTATGTCAGTTTTCATAATCATCCTAACCTTACAGTTAATTTCACTTGTATAATAATTATAATTTAATTCTTATTATTAAATCATTAATAATAAGTGGTGTCAGAAGTAAATAAATAAAATAATTGTTTTTAAAAAGCCAATTAGATAAAACGAAATCTAAAATATATATATATATATATATATATATATATATATATATATATATATATATATATATATCTTAGATTGATATTCGAATATAATTAGTTCGATATATATGGCGCAGCGCGGCGCTGCAATATTCATTTCGAATACGTTGACTTTCATTCCATCGCGTATTGTGCGTCCGGCAATCTGCCAACAAGGAAACACATGCATTTCATATCAACGACTTTTCAACTTATCTGGGGTCTTCTGATATACATTCGAAGCACTTACAAGTTAATCATTTGTAATCATGTGGATAAAACTGGTGCCAGAATCTATAGAAGAAAAAATCGTTCAAGATAAAAACCATTCATTGAGGATCTTTTTATTTATATTGTGTACTTAAATTTAGTGTTTTTAAATCAACTCAATATTCATTGTATTAGGAACAAAGCTAAAGCTAGCAGAGCAAAGTGAGCAGAATCAAAAATACATATTTGGTGCTTGTAGAGAAAATTTAGTGCTGTATGCCGAAATTAATTGCTCTTTTAGTTTTTTGGAAAATGGCTGCTTTGCTAGCTTTCGACTAAAGCTAGCAGAGGAACCTTTAGAAATCAACTATTTTGAAAAATTATTTTTTAGTGCTTCTGGGCTAATTATGAGCTAACTAAGTGCTGTAATCCGAAATTAATTGCTTCACAAAATAGCTGTTTTGCTTTTAAAATATTTTTTTTTGAGAAAATCTTATTTGATGCTTCTAGAGATAATTAAGTGCAAATTGATTGCTGTATTCCGAAATTGATTGCTCTGATATAAAAAAAATTGGCTGCTTTGCTAGTCTTAGATCTAAAGCAGAGACCTTTGAAAATCAACATTTTTGAGAATTTCCGTTTAGTACTTGTAGGGCTAATTAAGTGCTGTACTCCGAAATTAATTGCTTTAATAATTTTTTGAGAGAGAACGTTCTTTCAAGGTAAATAAAAAGGACAATTTTGTTGTTGTGGAGATATTTATAGCTTTAAAGGTACAACGGGAAACTTGAAAGTACTTCTGGTACATTTTCTTAGTATAGTTTGCCTACCTATTCACTTAATTTTATCTAATCCAGTTTAAAATTGAGATTTTAATGGTTTTGACTTTATTATCTCTCCTAATTAAGAAGTTCGTTCCTAACCACGTCGGTAAGTATTTTTCTTACCGATATATTTGTATTGGCGGAGATCTTATAGAAACTATAACAATTAATTTCGGGATGCTGCACTTAATTAAATAAAATAGGATATATGTAAATTTTATTGTTTTTTTTATAAAAATTACCTCAAATAATAGTTACTTATATAGATTATATGTTTTTGCTTTGAAAGCGACAATCTCTGCCATTTTGTAAAATTCGGAATGCAGCATTTAATTAGCAATTAATTAGCTCCACAAGCACCAAATAAAATTTTCTAGAAAAAAAAAATGTTTAGATTTAAAGCTAGCAAAGCAGCCTTTTTTCAAAAAACTATAAGAGCAATCAATTTTGGAATAAAGCAATTAATTAGCACTTAATAAGCTACAACCATCAAAAAATATTTTTAAAAACAAAGCAGCCATTTTCCAAAAAAAACACAAGAGCAAGTAATTTCGAAATAAAGTACTTAATTAGCCCTACAAGCACTAAATAAGAAGTTCTCAGAAAAATATTTTGAAAGGTTGCTCTGCTAGCATAAGTTCTAAAGCTAGCAAAGCAGCCATTTTTCGAAAAACCATAAGAGCAATTCATTTCGGAATAAAGCAATTAATTAATTTGTATTTTGGATTTTGCTCACATTGCTCTGCTAGCTTCAAGGAAGAGACAATTCTCCTGATATTGAAAATCTATAGTCACAATTAACCCCAGTTCAAACTACTCCGAAGGGACCAGGACGTTCGAAAGCTTCGAATTACTTAACATATCGAAAAAAGTGGAGTTTATTAATAAGATAATATCTGAATCAAAAATAAACAAAAGTCAGAAGATTGCATAAACAATTTAAGGCGAAATTCTGCGAACTTTGTTATAAATGTCTTCGATTCTTTCATGCAAGAAATACCAATAAACCATTAGACTTTTTACTTACATCCAACTACTCAAACAGAAATATTGAACTTTGTTCATAATCTGAAAAACTCTAGAACCGCGGATATTTATGGCTAGCATTCCGTTCTCATGAAACTCATAAATAAAAATGTTGCGATTTCTTTAGCGAATCTATTTAATCTTCGTGTGGGTACATGTATTTTTCCTGATATCCTCAAGGTTTCCAAAGTTACACGTTAGACCTATTTATAAAAAGGTAAATACTCTCAGGTAACTGAAGCTGAATATGCATAACGACTATCTAAGAAGAAACACATGTCACCGCCACAAAATATTCATTGAGCAAAAAAGTCATTCGAATAATAACATCCAGCAGATATGAAGCTCACTGAAAGCCATTGTTAAAAAATTAAATCCTGCAATTACCATGTTGCTGCATTTTGGAGTACCTACCTGCTTCATATAAATAAAACCTTATATGTCAAAGAATCCGGCATAATTATGTTCACTCTTATAATACAAGAGAAAAAACGCTATCTGTCCTCTATTATTCAGACTTAGACGCAGAATTCCTATAGATTTCTGGGCGTAAAATTGTATAATGCTTTGCCAAAACAATTCAAAGATAACAACACTGTTTTTACTTCATAGAATGATTATCTGGTGAATAGGTAATCCTTTTTTATCCTTTTTTTCTACATTGGTATTACTATTATTTTCTTTTTTTAATATGTTCATAACTGTTGTCTTAAATTAAGTTATTTATACTTTGTCAGTTTTATGTTTATTATGTCTTCATCTGAAGCGTATTATACTTTGTATACATGCCTAATTGTTTACATGAAATAAATATTTCTATTTGATGATGGAGACAGAAATAAAGACGCAGATGAAAATGAGTTTACATTTTAAAATTATTAGCATCTATAATTCCATTTAAGCAATAAAATGTCAGATGAAAAACTATTAGGAGAAACAACCAATACTAGGCAGCCGCTGGTGGTTGCAGGTGATACTCAGCAATACAATATATATATATATATATATATATATATATATATATATATATATATATATATATATATATATATATATATAGGTTAATTCCTTAAAAAAGGCGGTTATTCTTTAGCTTATCGTATGACTGAAAGTTTATATAAACATAGACCCGTAAACGCTTCTTTACCGATCTGCAGGGTTTTGAAATTTATTATTTGTATATTCTTTATAAATATGTGCAGATACAAGTTACGATGTCAAATGCGACCTGTCAAAATTAGTAACAACAAGAGATTATCCAAATAAAAGTGAAGACTTTCATGGATCCCTCATGCGTCGGTACGTCGATCCCATTGGCACCTAGGCGATGTGCTCTGTGTAGCACCACGGCGGATCAACCTCTCCGAACAAAATGGTTTTGCAGTGCTTGCAATGTAGGCCTGTCTTTGTTAAAGAAAAAAATGCTTTCCTAATCATCATAAATCATACAGCATGTAAGACTATTATTATAAATAATAAATATTATGATTGTAGATTTAATGGGTTGTTATTACACTGCGACCTTGAGGTCTATAAACATTATGATACATTAGCATGTGTTTTAATTATCCGCCCTATGATGAACTTTTTCATGGTATGAATAACCAAGTCCTCCTGCAGGACATATTTGAAAAAAATTGGTAAAAGCCTTTACCTATGACTTCCCTCGACAAACCACCCCGCTTCGAGAATGTATCTTTATCGACCTGAATAAATTACATCTTTTTGCTCATGGAAACAACCTTGTCGCTTCTACCGTTCTTATATTGACACTTAATATTTTGGACATCCTGTATATATGATTAACGAAAGCCCTTACATTGCGTCGCCGGTAGTCCTTCAATATGCATACCAAAATTCGTTGTCCCAGATCAAGCCGTTATTGAGCTACAACGCCAACAGACTACAGACAGACAGAGAGACAGAAAGACCAACAGACTTGAGATACCATGATTTTCGTGATCTAGGAACCCCAAAACGTAAATATCAGCAAAAATCTCGAGGTCGATTTTTTACGTGAATACAATACTCATTGAGGGAAGTAAAAATAAATTGGGCAAATACTTTTAGCGGTCGCAGGTCTAATTAACACCAATATTGATCTAATTGGGTAAATTTTTCTTTTCTTCTTTATCGAGACTGAAAGGGTTAATGAGATAAGCCCATTTGTGCCCAAAAATCAAAATATCTCAATAAGCATAGTGTAAAGTTTAACCCTGTGCTAAACGTCATGGGGCAGTTCACTGGGGGGAATGCACTCCAAAGTTCGCAGATTGCTGGTTTGATTCGAACACCTTGTACATCACCTTCTGAAGTAGTATTTTTTGTAACGATTTGTCAGTTTGACAATCACCTGTTACTGTCTGTACAAAGGAGGATCGAAGGTAAGGAGGGAGTACCTAAGTTATAACGTGAAGCCGCGCGGAATGTAGAGAACCCGTCAAGTAAGAGCATCGGTGCGCAAGGTAACAAAGAGAATGTGTAAGAAAATCATCAGTTTTGATGATGTTCTGCTTTTCTGCTTGCTATAAGGAAGAAAAATCACAGCGTTTATTGTATCATGGTTTAGAATACCTATTATCTTATAATATACCTACATTTTATATACGATGCTTACAAAATTACTACTAATTACTACCTAAACGCGCAAAAAAAAGAAACTCACATGATTGTACAACATAAGCAACACATTAATGATATATAGATAGATAGATAGATAGATAGGTATATTTGATCATGTTATGTGTAAATTACATCTATGACAAGTCTGAAAATCTGATGGGTACAAAGTTGTGTATAAGTAAAAAACAGTAATAATTTTTTTTGACACTACATACAACAGTAAGTAACTTAAAAAAACTTGAAATCATTTTGTACATGTACAATTCATGAATTCTTGTAGATTATAAAAACAGTTTATCAAAAGATGTTCTTTTACCCTCCTCTTGAATACATTCATGCTCAACAACATATTAGATCAGAAGGCAAGCTATTGTATAATTTCATGTCCAGTGAATTATGCACATTTTCAACTTAATCCGGGGTAGTCTTAGTTTCTGTGCTTTTCTGGTTACGTACTTGTGGTAGTCTGAGTGGGAAGAATATATACTTTTATTCTTATGAATCTGAAGTAGTGTATGATACATGAAAATACAAGGCAATGTGCATGATTTTTTTTTGAATCGTGGCTTACAATGTTCATTTAGTGGGACACCAGCTATAATCCAGAGTGCTTTTTTTGCATACGGAATGCTCTGAGAGCATGAGAAGACCTGCCCCAAAGGAGTACTCCATATGTTAAGTGAGTGTAATATAATGAGTGATAGGAGGTTATTAGTGTTTGGGTGCTAAGAACTGCCTTAAACCTACGAAGTAGATAGAGTTGAGTAGACAGTTTTCAATACAAAATATCAATGTGACTTTCCCATTTGAGTGAATTGTCGACAGTTATGCCAAGCAGTTTAACATGATTGTTTTTTGTTAGGCGGTTGTTTGATGATATAATGATATTTTGGGTTTTATCCCTATTTAGTTTCAATTTGTTTCGTGAGAACCAATTTTCTGGTTTTTCTTCTAGTTCTTGGTTGGATTTTAATATTGCATCAACATCGGAACTTTCATCGTCTTATCGTCTGCAAAGCAAATTATTGTTTTGGGGAGTAGATAATCGAAAATGTCATTTATATAAATAACAAATAGGGTGGAACCCAAAACAGAACCCTGAGGGATACCATGAGACATAATTTTTGTATCTGATAGTATACCAACTAAAAAACCGCTTGTTTGATACAAAAAAAATTAAGGATGTTCCTCGGATTCCATAGTATTCAAGTTTTTTGATAAGGAGATTGTGATTGACACAATCAAAAGCTTTGGTCAGGTCCCACAACTTTAATGAGGTGTGTTCACCACATTCCACATTATTAATTGCATTTTTTATAATTTCCATTACTGCATCAGTTGTAGATCTGTTTTCCCTGAAGCCATATTGATGTTTGTGGAGTATACTTTATTTATTCATAAAGTTCATCAGACGTTCTTTAATAATAATCTCTATTATTTTTTTTAACGGGTATAATAGAAATAGGTCTGTAATTGTCAGGTGAGTTTGGATCTCCTTTTTAAAGGACTTTATATAGCTGAATCTTGACTGGCATCTATCGAGATTACCTATTACCACATTTTACCTAACACTATTACTGTATGATTCTAGACGTTTGTCATACTGACCAATGTTGATGACAAACAGAAGACACTTCCTCGAAAATTAAATTCAATTTCCCACCTTTTGTTAATATATGACTACCATTCTCCATTCTTCTGGCAAAACAAATATGATTGTCACTATATGGCCTTCAAATCTAGATTTTGCACAATATTTTTATAATACTGTTGCATATGCGGGTTAGCAAATAAGTGAGACTAATTTACAATTATTAAATAAACTTTATTGACATTCGAAAGTATAATAAAAATTACAACTCCACTTTATTATTAAATATTCTCACTAGCTTACTCTGACTCTTCTATTATAGCACACTGTCTTTTACACTGTCCCTCATGCCGAAAATTCTCATTAATATATACCCGAAAAAGATTTTCCAGATCTTTCGAACCGTCTCTAGTCTTTGATTCACCAGCCGCCACTGGACTTTTCTCGAAATCCTTTATCGGCATTCTAGTGAGGATGCCGACATGCGTCCGTCGCACTCTTTGTTAGCGGCCGCTCTCGATATCCCCATGGCTCGCGCACAAGCACCAAAAGGACGTCGCCACTTTGTGGCCTAGTGACGAAGACTGTACCCCTTGCACGTTACAGATCCCTTAAAGCTTTTCGCCTGAAACAGCTTCTTCCGTTTGCCTCCAGATCGGTGGATTATCTCCTTGATACGGACTCACCCTTTCTACATGCACCACTTTTGGCTTGGCTCTAGGCGAAAGTTGAATTCTGTACACCAAGTCATTAATATTCTTGACAATGCGATATGGTCCTTCTTTGCAATTTCGGACCTAATCCTTTTCCTCGCTGTAGCTGGTATAACCAAACTGCATCGTCTTCGTTGAACGAGTTTAATGGCTGCCTTTAGTCAAGTCTCATTTTCATTTTGTCGCTCTTTAACTGAAGCTTTTCTCTGGCAAAATCGTGGGTCACTTCAAGTCGCTCCTGCAGGTCAGCTGCATAATGTGGAAGAGACACTCCTTCATGATCGTCAGCTAATGGTCTGCCAAATATCAGATCTACGGAGAGCTTCATTTCTTTTCCAGACAACAACATCGATGGTGTATAGCCAGTGGATTCATGCTGGGAGAGGTATCAGTTTATCCCAGTTACATTGATGCTCATCCAAAAATATTGAGAGGTATTGATTGATGGTCCTATTGTGCCTCTCGATCATTCCATCTGACTGTGGATGAAGTGGGGATGTTCTTGTTTTTCGGATCCCCAGAAACCTCATTCACTGCATCCATACTTCGGATTCAATGTTTCTGCCTTGATCGGCAAACAGCTCCAAAGGCACTCCGTGTCTGGATATCACGTTTTTCAGTAGGGCTTCGGCCACTGTAATTGCTTCCTGATTCGGCATCGGCACTACTTCTGGCAACTTCGAGAAGTAGTCCATGGCAACCATGATGTTCTTGTTTCCCGAATCTGTCGTAGGGAATGGTCCCGCAATGTCCACCGCAATCGTTTCCCAAGGTTCACCTGACAGATACCCCTTCATTTTCCCTCGGGATTGTGTCTTCGGATCCTTCTTAGAAGAACAGAGGTCACATCTTCTGCACCATTCTTCAACATCTCTTCGACAGTTGATTCAATAGTACCGCTCTTTCAAACGTGCCAGTGTTCTATTTTATTTACTCCAAAATGGTCTCAACTGCGACTGCCATGCAGTTGACGAAATACTCCATCTACCATCGTTCGAAGTACAACGGTTTGATACACAAGGCCCCTACCATCTAGACTTTCCCATTTACGAGTGATCAAGTCATCCCGCAAGCACAACGAATCCCACAGAACCCAGTACCCCTTGACCGTCTGATCAAATCGGTAGATTTCTTGCCATTCAGGTCGTCGCTTTTGGTCTAGCCAGCCCCGTACTATCGTTAAATCTTTGATATTCTGGCGACCAGTCAAAGTGGGAGTTCTTTTCGGTTAATTGATGTAGTGACTTCAATCTTCTTCAATCTTGCAATCTTCCCAAAATCCTTAACAAATCGGCGATAGTAACTGCTGAGTCCCAAAAAGCTTCTAGCTTCGGGCTTGTTCTTTGGTCTGGGCCAATCTCGCACTGCCTGGACTTTTTCTGGATCGGTCTCAATTCGTTTCGATGATACGACTTGTCCGAAGAAGTTGATTTTTTCCTGGAATAGAACGCATTTCTTTGGATTTAGCTGGAGATAAGACAACTGGATCCTGGCGAAAACTTTCTTCAAATTCGATTGATGTTCGTCGAAATCTTTGCCAATCACCATTACGTCATCCAAGTATACCAGGCACGTCTGCAAGATAGTCCTCGCAGAACTAATTCCATTAACTTTTCAAAAGTGGCAGAAGCATTGCATAATAACGGCTTGACATTAAATTGATACAGGCCGTTTCCAGCTGTAAAGGCTGTTTTCTCTTTATCTTATCTGTTTAGCTCTACCTGCTAATATCCACTTTTCAGGTCCAGAGTTGAGAACAAACTGCATCCGACTAAGGTGTTCAAAGTATCGTCAACCCGTGGTAATGGGTAGCTATCCTTCTTTATAACATCATTTAAAAAGGAAGTCTTCGTGGAGATTGGCGAATAGGTACAGTACTTCCCGTGTTGATCCGATGTTCAATTAAACTCGTCGCCCTGTAATTTTCCCTGTACGAAAACATCAGCTTCTGGCTTTACAAACGCGATGGCCTTTTTCTTTTCCTATTCGCATAGATGATTCAGGTCTTCTTGTAACTCTCCATTAGCTCTTGGGACAAATGCATATTTTGAAAAGGTTTCCTCTTGCTCACATCTTGTTACACGGGAGACTGGCGAACAGGTACCAATGACTTCCCCTTTCTTCAATGTCACTCTGTTTACTGATAGATTGGCTACCCTCACTGGAATAATGTCGTTGGAATTAACTAAGCACCTAGCCAAAAGAGTCCCATTCTCTTTGTTCTTGATTGGTCCAAAAACCATAGTGTTAACTCCTTCCGGTTGTTTTTCTAGGTGCGCCTTCACGATCTTCTCACTATTCCCAGGTATTCGTGTATCTTCGGTGACTTGATAGTTCTTGCTTGAAGATGCTGTGAAAAATATTTCCTCGTTGCCCACTCTCAACATTCTGTTTTTGAAGTCCACTGTAATAAAATTGAATGTTTCCAAAATGTTTAAGCCTACTATAAATTCATCCACTATGTCGGCCACGATTGCATTAACCTTTACTTGTGCCTTGTCAATTTCCATCGTGGTGGTGGTCTCTCCAAAAATATTTATCAGATCTCCTTTCGCAGTTTCCAGTATTGGCTTGATGTTGTACTGCACGATAGTGTCTTTGGAAACCATGTCGGGGCGTACCACTGATCTTGTTGCCCGTGTCGATGGTCAGATCACATATTCCTTGTCGTTGATAATAATTTGGACAACGAGGCATTCGCAGTTCTTCTTAAAGGAATGCAAATGTAACTTGGGGCTAGCGTTCGTCCCCTTACGCTGGTGAGGTGGAGTATTCCTGAAGTCGGATATTATCTCTCTGAACAATTCGTTCTTCAGATCTGAGTCGTCGCTTACAATTTCTACTTATATTTTCCTCTCGGTTGCAATTGTAACATATAATCACTTTTCTATACCCGGACTCCTTGCCTCCTCGAGAGCAGAATTTCTGACTTGCGGTTCATTGGACAACCTGAGTTCTCTTACTTTGCTGCGACGATTCATCGAAGCGTTTTTGGCAGCTTCGTGTTCCAGTGCATGAACAACTGTTTCGGCTAGGGTGTTATGCCTACTTAGTCTCACTGCTTGTTGCATGTCTATATCTCGAACTCCGTCTATGAAGTACTGAACACTAATATGCTCAATGAATTCGTCCGGGGCCTGTGGATAAGCCAGTCGCACCATGCTCTCAATGCTACTGCTGAATTCCTGCAGTGATTTCGTTGAAACTTGAAATCTGCTTTTCAACTGGCTTTGATACACTTGACTGAGATATTTGTTGCCGTATCCTTGTTCCAAGGCGCCCGCAACAGCCGAATAATCAGTTTGTTTTGCTTCATAGGAATGTTTTGAAGTATTTCAAGAGCATTTCCTCGCTTTCTGCTGATGATTCCATCCATTTGCGTTAGCTACAGCCTCAAATTGACGTTTCTACATGGCCCAGGAGATTTCACCGTCAAACGTTGGTGGTCTAAGTTTTTTATTGGCTGTAGTGATCGCTGACATGTCAAATTTATTGCTGCTTTCTTCGTGGTTGGTATCCCCTTTTTGCATCACCTCTTTCTCTAGTCTTCGGTACTTTTCCTCAAACTCTTCTTGAACTGTCCCAATTTGTTCTTGCATTTCTTGTTTTACGGTCTCGATTTCTTTCTTTTCAGCTCCAGAAGCGACTGTTGACATTCTGGTGACCAGTCAAAGTGGGAGTTCATTTCGGTTAATTGATGTAGTGGCTTCGCAATCTTCCCAAAATCCTTAACAAATCGGCGATAGCAACTGCTGAGTCCTAAAAAGCTTCTAACTTCGTGTTTGTTCTGAAAAAGTTGGCTTTTTCCTGGAATAGAACGCATTTCTTTGGATTTAGCTGGAGGTTAGAAATTCGGATCTTGGCGAAAACTTTCTTCAAATTCGATTGATGTTCGTCGAAATCTTTGCCAATCACCATTACGTCATCCAAGTATACCAGGCACGTCTCCTATGATAGTCCTCGCAGAACTAATTCCATTAACCTTTCAAAAGCGACAGGGGCGTTGCATAATAACGGCATGACATTAAATTGATACAGGCCGTTTCCAGCTGTAAGGGCTGTTTTCTCTTTATCTTCTCTGTTTAGCTCTACCTGCCAATATCCACTATTCAGGTCCAGAGTTGAGAACCAACTGGATCCGGCTAAGGTGTTCAAGGTATCGTCAATCCGGGGTAATGGGTAGCTGTCCTTCTTCGTAACATAATTTAACCTTCCGTAATCCAGACAGAACCTCGTCGAACCATCCTTCTTCATCGCCAGTTCAAGTGGTGATGAGCAAAGACTGCTGAATTCTTCTATGACGCCATCCTTCAGCATTTCTTGAACCATGGTGGTAACTTGCTGTTGTTTTACGAAAGGAAGTCTTCGTGGAGGTTGGAGAATAGGGACAGTACTTCTCGATGTCTTGATGGTTATTTCGGAACAATCCTGCAATCTGCTCGAAATCTCTCTGTCGTTATACCTCTTCTTCTTTCTTTTCTTATTGTAGTTCTTCTTGTATTCTCGAAAAATCGGAGAGTACCTTTGTTAGTTGTTCCTCTTTTTTTTGTTCTTCTCGCAGCTTTCGCTCCTCATCTTCTCTCTTTTCTTGTTGTCTTTGTTCCTCCTCTTCTTTCTTTGCTTGCTGTCGTAGTTCCTCTTCTCTTCTCGGAGAATAACTTATATACCCGAAAAAGATTCTCCAGATCTTTCGAGCCGCCTCTAGTCTTTGATTCACCAGCCGCCACTGGACTTTTTTCGAAATCCTTTGTCGGCATTCTAGTGAGGATGTCGACATGCGGCCGTCGCACTCTTTGTCAGCGGCCGCTCTTGATATCCCCATGGCTCGCGCATAAGCATCAAACTATCAAACGACAGCTGTACCCCTTACACGTGTTATATTGCATCTTATCATCTACATTATGTTAACAAGATGTATTAGCATTCTGACAATTATGATGTCATCCTGCAAGCTGTACCTCAAAAGTGCAGAATTGCATATTTATATAATGTTACAATATTAGTTAGTTCCTTAGATTAAGTCAGTCTACATGTAACTTTCATTCAATAAACTTCTTGTAAATTAGAAGTAAATTATTCTTTTTAAAAATCGGTTCGTCGGATTGAAAATTATAAGTGGCGCAGTCAGATCGGATTTAGTTTTCGTGGGAAATCCATATTTGGACAGTCCTGTAAGTTTCAACTCTTCAACGAAGCAACGAATTTTCCTCCTTGTGTTTTGGACATCCAGTTAGGACAACCAAGAGACATCCAAATTCGCAACGGACCGATGCTGTAAGTAGAATTTGTTTTGTTCATGTCAGACTCCTCTGATCCTATTGATTCAATTGACGAAAGCGATAGAGAATTAGAGCCTAGTTTAATAGAATTTTTCAACAATCTTTGTCTTAAATTTAAAACAAAAAATACCTCATTAATTTCAAATATGCCTAATGAACAACCTCAAGTTATACACCATGTACCTATATTAGATATTAAAGTTTTATCAATTATACCAAATTTTGATGGGAACCCCAGTAAACTGTATAGATTTATTAATGCCTGCGAATCCATATTAACGCAATATTTTGATTCCGGTAATTTACAAAATTTTCAAAATACCTTATTACTTAACGGTATATTAAATAGACTCGAAGGTAGAGCAGAAGAAGTTATAGCGATAAATGGAGCGAATAATTGGTTAGAAATTAGAACGGCGTTATTACAGAATTTTGAAGACCAACGAGACGAAAACTGTTTAAATCAAGACCTTGTGAATATGAGACAAAAGATAAATGAATCCCCACATCAATTCCACGAACGGATTACACATATTTTAAACACCATATGCAATTATGTTGATTTACATTCGAAAGATAACGGCGAGCGGATTATCAAAAGAAATTTCTTTACAAAGCAAGCCCTCCAGTCATTTCTTGCAGGTTTGAAAGAACAACTAGGTCCTATAATTCGAGCTATGCGGCCAACCACCCTAGTTTAGGCGGTACAATTCATAACAGAATAAGATAATATAAAATATTATCAAAGACATAGCAATACCAACATATCAGTTAGGAATCTCCCACAAACTTCACGATCTCCCGTTCATCAAGCCCCATTTCGATCGCAATTTCCCCAAAATTATTTCCAAAAACAAATTCAACCACCTCAATGGCAAAACATCAATCAACAACCTATATCTCATCAATTTTCTAGAGTCCCCAGTAATATTCAAAGAATTAATCAACCACCAGCGAGATTTCCAACAAATTCGCAAGTATTTCCAAAACCACAAACCTCCAATGTCTGGAAACCAAATCCAAATCAACCACAACCCAAGCCCACTCCTATGAGCATTTCGACTGGAAATACTACACCTAATTTTAGAAGAAATAATTCCTTTTCTAATAATGGCCAAAAACCAAGCGTAATCGCCGAAGAACTGTTCTGTACAGAATTCGATGATGGTACTGGAAACGAAACTTTTGAATATTATGACGATCAAAATTATGAAAATGTAACAGAAACCCAAGACGAAGAACAAAATTTTCAGGAGATCGAGGACAACAAGGAAACAACATAGAAATTAACATTTCTACGGACAAAAAAGAGTTACCGTATATCCAAATTTCGAATCCACCTCTGAAATTGCTTTTAGATACAGGATCAACCAAATCTTTTCTCGATCCAAATATAGCATTTAAATATTATAAAGACAGTATATTCAATGAACCTTTTGTAGTTTCAACCATTCATCCCACCAGAAATATTGTGCGGAAATACCCATTTTTCAAAATTTAAACAGAAAGACACTCTCAAATTTCACTTATTCAAATTTCACGATGTTTATAATGGACTTTTGGGATTGGATAATTTGAAATTATTCACTTCCGATAAAATACCAACAATCAAATCCAAAATCCATTTTCAAAATAAAGTTAAGTCCCAATTCTAAAGAATTTGCACAAATTCCTGTGAATCAAAATGATGGCGAAATAATCATTCCTAGACAGATCATCCAAAACTGTGAAATTCCATCTACGATTTCTAAAGCGAACGATGGCATAGCCTTAGTAGAAATTATAAATAATTCAAGCGAAGATGTATTGTTAGCCCTCTCCGATCCAATCAAAGCAATTCCATTTCACGAAAATAATTATGAAATTCATTACACCGATGTATGCTTCAAAAACAGAGACAAAAAGGTTCCGATTGACAATCTAATAAGAACTTCTCATATGAACTCTGAGGAAAAATACTCAATTCTAAAATTATGCAGAAAGTATTCAGATATTTTTCACACCGAAGATCAACCACTATCATTCACAAATCAAGTAAAACATTCCATCAAAACTAAAGACGAAATTCCTGTTTTCACCAAGTCTTATCGTTACCCATTTGTTCATAAACCAGAAGTAAAACGCCAAATTAATTCCATGTTAAATCAGGCAATTATTCGCCCAAGTAACTCTCCGTATTCATCGCCGATTTGGATCGTTCCCAAAAAAGCAGATGCATCTGGAAAGAAGAAATGGCGCATAATGGTAGATTACCGAAAATTGAATGAGAAAACCATCGATGATCGTTACCCTCTCCTTCAAATCAGCGACGTTCTTGACAAATTAGGAAGAGCTACGTATTTTAGCACCCTCGATCTAGCTAGCGGATTTCATCAAATTGAGATGAATCCGGAAGACATACCAAAAACCGCTTTTAATGTCGAAAACGTTCACTTTGAATATGTCCGGATGCCATTCGGTCTAAAGAATGCGCCTGCTTTCCAAAGAGTGATGGAAAACGTTCTACGAGGTCTTCATAATGTAATTTGTCTCATTTATCTCGACGACATAATTATATTTTCCAGTTCATTACAAGAGCATTTAGTAAATTTATCAAAAGTTTTTCAACGTCTACGTGAAGCCAATTTCAAAATTCTATAAGTCGGAGTTTTTGAAAAAGGAAACTGCCTATCTTGGCCACATCGTAAGCTCTGAAGGTGTCAAACCCAACCCAGAGAAGATAGAAGCAATCAAGAAATACCCACTTCCCAGAACTACCAAGGAAATAAAAGGTTTCTTAGGACTTCTAGGATACTATCGAAAATTCATCAAAGATTTCGCTAGATTGACTAAGCCCCTTACGATATGCCTTAAAAAGAATGCTAGGATAGAACATACTCCTGAGTTCATTAAATGTGTGGAACATTGTAAATCTTTATTGACCAATGACCCTATACTACAATACCCGGACTTCTCCAAGGAGGAGTTTATTCTCAGTACAGACGCCAGTAATGTCGCCTTGGGAGCCGTGCTTTCACAAGGACCTGTTGGCAATGACAGACCAGTATCGTACGCATCAAGAACACTTAGCGAATCAGAACAAAACTACATTACGATAGAAAAAGAATTACTAGCTATCGTTTGGGCTACGAAAGTTTTCCGACCCTACTTATTCGGTAGGAAATTTACAATCTACTGCGATCATCAACCTTTAAAATGGCTAATGTCCTTAAAAGAACCTAACTTAAGACTAGTCAGGTGGCGTTTAAAACTAGAAGAATTTCAGTATAAGATAGAACATAAAAAAGGAAAACACAATACAAACGCAGATGCCTTATCTCGGGTAGAGATACATACAAAAGAATTCTTTCAGTATATGGACCAATTTAATGAAGAACTAACCGCCATTCGGAACAAACGGCAAGAAGAAGATCAAGAGAACGAATCCGTAATGGGAAATATCGATGAAACAATTCCAACAACCAATCAAATCGAGTCCGAAGATCCACAAGCAACGAGAAGAGTATCAAATAGTACAGAAGAAACGGAAGCAGCAGACGAAAATGAGTCTCCCGAATTGGAAGACGGCAACACCATCCATACTAGCCTGGAAGAACCAATAATGAACATGCCAATATCGGAGAAACCTTTGAATTATTTCGATCATCAAATCAAAATAGATTTTGTTTTACATTCCCCAGCGAAACCTAAAACCGAGAAAATATTCCCAACAAAATCCAGACTATATGTTCAATTATCAACTAATGAATTAGATAGGTATGTCATTAATTTATTCAAAAATTACATTGATCCAAAATTAACGTACGCCTTATACTTCGAAACCGACATACACGTTCCTCAAATATATTCGATACTGCGGACGACATTCAAAAACTCCGCCTACAAAATAATAAAATGCTCTACTCTCCTCATCAAAAAACCAGAAGAACAAAAAGAAATTATAGAAAAATATCACTCTGGAAAAACAAATCATCGAGGAATAACGGAAACTGAAGCAAGAATAAAGAAATCCTTTTATTGGCCGAAAATGAAAAATGATATTACGGATTTTATCAATTTATGCGACATCTGCCAAGTCAATAAATATGATCGTAATCCTCCGAAACAAAAATTAATGATGACGCCCACACCATCTAAGCCTTTCAAAATTATTCACTTTTCAAGCACAAGGTCAAAAATATCTAACCATAATTGACACATTTTCCAAATATGCTCAAGCATACCCCTTATCCGGACTATCAGGTATTGAAATTGTGAGATCTTTTATTATTTTATGACTCATCATGGTGTACCATCTGTAGTTGTCATGGATCGAGGTACTGAACTAAAAAATACTGTAGTTGAAGAATTTTTCCAAACGCATGATGTAAGCATACATTACATAACTGCAAACCACCCGCAATCAAACGGAGCCATCGAAAGATTTCATTCTACTTTAATAAGGACAAAATATAAAGGAAAAATTGACATATTGAATCATATGCCCTACGCAATACTAGCGTATAATAATATAATCCATTCCACGACTAAACAGAAACCGATTGATGTTATTAATGGACATTTAAATACCAAAGATCCCTTCAACATAAATATTAATCAACAACTTATCAATAATTATATTCAAGAACATAGAGAAACCACCAAGGAAATTTATAAGAAATTAAACGAATTGCTTATTTCTCAAAAAGAGAATACTGTAGAACATCACAACAGGAGCAGACACGACCCACTGACATACAAAGATAACACTGACGTTTATAAAAGAATAACATCACTTAACCGCAATAAATTGAACCCTAAGTATACGAAAGAAAGAGTAGTAAAGAACAACATAATTAAGATTAGAACTATCACGAAATCTTTACACAAACAAAGCTTGAAAAGACCAAAGGCTGATAAAAGAAAATCTTTACAGGGCTCTACTGATCCCCCTGATTTGGGTCCTTCCTCTAGTACATCCTCAAGAGATATCAATGACTAACCTAAATAAAAACCCAGGTATTTTACCCTATAGATTAGGTACAGCTAGAGTAAAATCGAGAACACATACCTTTATTCATTATATTAATATTGCTCCCTTAGGTAAGGAAATTAGTAATTTAAGACATATTTACAACAATATCTCTCAAGCTATCAAGATCAAACTAGACGATTACTATCTTCATGATTTAGACAATCTTGTAGGAATACTGCTATATCAGCTTGTATCTACTGAACAGAAATACAAATCATTAATTCCTTCTTAAAGATTTAGAAGAGGGATCATTGACGGTTTAGGGACTATTATCAAAAGTATTACAGGGAACATGGACGCCAACGACGCAGCCCATTATGACCGCGCAATAAACGACTTAGAAAATAATCAGAAAAATATAGTCAAAACCTTGAATAGGGATATATCGTTATCAAAAGAAATAATAACAAATTTCAATAGCACAATAACTCTCATATCAAATAACCAAAAAACCATAACAGAATCGCTTAACAAAAAAATTAATGCATTAGACAATTATTTTGAAACCCGAGCACTCTTAGATCAAATTATTTTAACTTTAAATATGGTCTTACAGTTTCTTGGAGAAATCGAAAACGCTATTGCATTTGCTAGAATCGGAGTTCTTCATAACAGCATATTGAAAAGTAATGAGTTTGCTTCATTCATTGAAACTGTCAAACAATTACACTCAGAAAAATCTATGATTTTTCCAATGCATTCGAACGAGTCGCATAAATATTATGATTTATTGAATAATGAGGCTTATTATTCAGGCACGAAAATCGTTTTCGTCATTCATTTTCCTTTGGTACATCCCAACAAATTTTCTTATTATCACCTCTACCCCATTCCTACTCTCAATTCCACTACCATTATTCCCCAAAATACCTATCTGGTCATGAGAGAAAACTTCTACCAATACACATCGAAACCATGTATTGACCTGCACCTGGACTTTTACTGCCCAGACGAGAATATCATCAATGGAATGGAAAAAGAAGACTGTATATTCCAACTCCTCCAACTAAACTCTGTACCAGCCAACTGTCCAATCACACCAATTCGAGTAATCAAAAATATCATCGAATCAGTTGACGAATCGCACTATATAGCCATTTTCCCGAACCATATAAAAGTTCAAACAATCTGTGGAACAACCGATTTAACGATACTAAAGGGTGTCTTCCTGATTCATCTACCCTTCCAGTGTCAGTTTAAGACCAGCGAGTACAATTTCTTCAATGAGAAATCTACATCTGAGGGCCGACCCATGCTATTACCAGAAATCAAAAATAAGAAAACTTCGTCACAAGAAATCACCATCGAAGATATAAAACTCGATAATATACATGAACTCCAACGAGAACAAAGAAAAATCGAATCTATCCAATTAAACGATACCAACCAATCATTCAGCAGCTACTGGACCCTTCCAATCTACCCAATAATGTTAATAAGTGGATGTTATTACATATTAACAATCATTCTCCAAAGAAGAAGAAGAGGACCTCAGCTAAGCCTGGACGAACCCCAACAAGAACAACCCCAAACCATCCGTCCAGCATTTTTCACTCCATGAAATATGCCGGAATTTAGCCGCGGAGGTGTTATATTGCATCTTATCATCTACATTATGTTAACAAGATGTATTAGCATTCCGACAATTATGATGTCATCTAACCTAACCTAGATAACCAGTATCAGCAAATTGGTCTCTGCCACATTCACTTTCATTAGAAGGTTCAAGAAATTTTCAAAATGAAAGATGAAAATTTTCAGATCTGACAAGGAAAATTTAAATAAATGTAGGGGTTTCATAGACCAAATTTTATATCTTATAAGTGTCCTTGTTGAATTATCTCTATGTGGCAACTTATACATCTATTTTAAAATGTCAGTAGTATGAAGAATAAAATGTTTGAGGAAGAGGAAGATGAAGAAACGGCATCGATCTTTCAATAGCTACATCTTCATTCCATGGCTATGAAATTCCCAATTCATACTGAAATTACAGCTTATCAAACGTTTGGCAAATATTAAATACAGCAATCTTTGCGTTTGGTGAGCTGTGCTAAAATGGTCACGCGATGAAGGTATAGTGTCTGTCAAAACAAAAAAATAGCTTGCTCATAATTTCTTAGAGTTATAACTATTGTTCTACTATTCCTAACGGATAGTTTTGGATTTTCTCCATATTTTCATTTAAATGTGCTGACTTAATATTAAGCTAACACCCTTGCCTATGTATTTCAAAAATTGAAGAGTTATTCATTTTATTTTTGCGTAATAAATTAGCACTAAATATCCTTGAATTTAGTACACTAATTTTATTGATGTGTTCTACTTTTGTTGTGCTAGCTTAATGGACATCAAGTTTTGTATCTACATAAGATGTTACAAGGCCCCCGCCTTGCCGCTCAATACTATCAAAATAGTTTTCCAGAAAGACGACATCCAAATGTTAAAATATTTCCAAGATTATATATTTAAATATGCAACAACACTGATCTTTAAGAAAACCTTCTCATGAGAAAAACTGAAAAAATGAGGAACTGACTGGCTTGCATAGCAATTGGATCCAAAGGTATTCACTGGGCAGATAGAATTAAGTGCTAGTTAGTTTGAAGAAATCTGCAGCGTCCTGTAGCCAAATGACTGTTAGTGTAGAATAACATTTTTCAGATTGGTGATTTATAAAATATCAGAGAAAAGAGTAGAGAATAATATTTCTATTAATCACATTTTTGGGACTGACCAATCTGATTTTAACAACATTGGTTTGTTCAATTGTGACAATGAACAAAATTATAGCCAAGAAAATCCTCTTATAATTATGCCTAGGCGAAACCAGATCCACTATGGTTTTATTATTTTTGAGGGGAATCGTTGGATAGGTCCTATAATATTTGACTGAAAACTACGTTACGTTAACTAGAAATTCTTGAAATAACATCAGAAGAGTTTTTGGAAACAAATTCCCTTAGAAATGGTAATAACTATTTAAAACAATGCGGCCAACGTTGCTTTACTTAACTATGTAAATAACCTGTTAATATTGATTGTGTTTAATTCATGGCCTACTTGGTGTAATAAAATAACCTTCAAATAAGCGGCAATTTATTACCAGAAAACTAGAAAGTTGCACTTCATTGAATGCAGAAAAAAATATTTGGTTATGATTCAACTCAAGATGGCGCCTATTTAAAAAAATAAAGTTAATATCACTATATCGAAAAAGTTTTTTAAAATTATTATCTATCTTAACAAAACAAGCAACTTTTGTTTTAATTTGTTTTTCATAACATTCACCATAAAGGAAACATTTGACTTTTTCGACAACGGAGTTTTTCTTAATATCTTCGGAACTGCTCAGATTTTTGTAGATTCTTCATCAGCATAATAAAGAGTATCCCATTTAACTGAAATTGTATCAATAAAAATCCTGAGACACACTATATGAATCTCATAAAATGCCTCACGAATAAACATTGGGGTGCATAAGGCAAAATACTACTGACACTTTATAGAACGCTGATTCGCTCTAAATTAGACTATGGCTGTTCATCTCCTACTCACCAGTCTCGGCTACAACTTCAAAAGTGCTGAATACAATCCAGAACAACGCTCTCCGCATTATATCTGGGGCGTTTTGCACAATTCCAATAAAAAGTCTCCTTTGCGAACTTGGTAAGCTTCCGTTGAACTTGAGAAGACAGGAACTGAGCCTTACATATGCAGTAGAACGTCAAGACCAGAACACAACTCCCAGCACACATCTCCAAAGCAATCAAACAGCAAAGACAAATATCCCCTTACATGAAAGAACCAAACGCTTTCTTGCTGACATCCGGCTACAACAAATTCCACCAATCCAACCACACAACATCCACACATCCCTACCATGGCTCATCCCCCACCATGCATAAATACCCAGCTGCTTTCCCTGAATAAGAAAGACACCAACAATCCTCAAATAATCTTAAATTTTAAAGTTGTGCAGCTATGCTAGATAGGCGACACGAACTTTAAAAGTAACTACTAATGTTTTAATTTTTTTTGTAGTGCACCATAATGTAGTCGCTCCTTAATATTGTATAAAATATTTATATCATATTTTTGAATGATTTATCAAAACCGCTAAAAGTTGAAAGGAACTAGATAACTCCTTAGTTTTTTAAACTTTTCAATTTTGAAAAAATTGTCCCCTCTTGCCACTTTGAAAAATTCAGTCTAGGGCAATCTCTCAGCACCCTTAAAAAAAGAATTATCAAAATCGGGACTGATGACAAAAAATTGGATTGACTTTATTAGTTGTCCCGCTAAAAAATACAAAACAAACATAAAAAAATATATATTTTAATGCTTTTCGGAAGTACGTCAAGAACCAATAGTAAGCTCCTTCCTACCTTTGGGAAATCAACAACTACAAATTTGATGAAAGAAGACTACATATTTTTCAATTAAGTTTATTTATTTTTAACAGACACAAAGTTTCCACATAGAAAAATTGTAAAAATAATAATTATTCTCTACACTGGTTGTAAAATCTGATATAAATAAGTAAGTACATATTTAAACATATTTGTATATACAAATAGGTATTCTAAGGATACATTTATGGCAAATTTGATGCTGAATATAATATTTACATTGAAATATTTACAATTAAATTGGCACTATGGCATTTATATAATACATTTCGGCGTAATACTATTTGTTTGTAATAATTAGATAAATAAATCGTTCAAAAACGAGCAACTATAATAAAAAATCAGCTTATTAATCTTTGGAGTTGGAATGGAAAACAGACCCTATAACAGCTAGGTACTCAAGAAATTATTGTGTAACTGCTGTTATTAAAATCCTCGTCTTCGTCTTGCATCTTATCGTTATTTATCATTGGACAATTCAACAAAACTTTGCTAAGGAGCTGCATATCTGACCACTCCATTAAAGTATCATCTATTTTCAGTTTTCTTATGCATCCTTTGAAATTCTCATTTGATTTTAGTGTTCCAAGGGGTGCATTATCTGAAAAAAATATTACGGAATATAAGGATATTTTAATAACTTAGCTAATACTCCTGTAATGAATATGAAATGCTTTAATATCCAGATTAATTGATTTATTGATTTTCACTTTCCTTCTGCTAGCCCAAGTAAATATGAAAGAATAGTATTGTAATCGTGTAAATTTTTCGGTGTCTGATTTTCTACAGATCTTTACGTTTCAGCACTCCCAGAGTCCAAAAAATATTTTCAGCGATATATTGCAGAGTTGCAAGGAAGCGAGAGATGCAGGAAAGCAAATGCTTTGTGGGGGGATACCGGAGGCGAATGGATCAAAGAACCACTAAGAAGATGACAGCTCAGGACTGGAGTAGAACAGGTAACATGGTAACCTAAGGGGTTTTCAAATTAAAATCGGTAAAATTTCATCAAGATGTGTAAGATGTGACAAGGAATGCGGGGAAACACCTACATGTCCTATCTGAATGGCCACCCCTATCGGTCACTAGACAGGACTGGTATGGACAAATGTCAACAAAACCGAGGGAAGTCAGAGATCAGAGCATCAAATGGATAGCATAGTAAAGCTACTCTGAGGCATGGAAGAGAATATGACACAAAGGCTAATGGCTAAGTGCACTGAACCGCAATGTCCATTCGAGAAAAAATATTCCAATCTAATCTAAGGTAGGTACCGATATCGCTCGCTTGTAGTGTTTGGCTGAAGACTACAGGATTTTGATGAAAATTGGCTAGAATATTATTCAAGGAGTCCTAAACCATCTCTGAGAAAATGCAGTAGAAAAGTCATGTATAGTGAACACACCAAATTATTTGTTGGTATATCTATGTGTATTAATTGAAGTTGAAGAAGCGAATTAATGATAAAAATCAACGCTCCTCCTGTCATAAAGACATAATAATATTCTTCCTTTATTTTCATTCAGATCGCGCCCTAATTGTCCAGTAATAATTCTCATACACTTACTTTTTCATAAATCAACGAAACAGGCAAGAAAAACAAGGTCTGTTTAGCTAACCTTCCCAGTGACGAGATGATAATGAAAACTAGTATCGAGAAAGCTTTTACTACGATGCTAAGAGAATGTCATCAAATGGTACACAGATGGTTCAAAGACCACGACGGGGAATGGCGCTGGAGTATTCGAGCCTGGCACCAAATGGTCACTATCGTTAGGTCGCTGTCCAAGCATCTTTCAGGCAGAAGTGCTTGCAATCGAAAGATGTACGGAAATGAACCTAGAAAGAAACTATCAGATATGTGATATGTATATACATTCTGCCAATCAGGCTGCGATTAAAGCATTGAGCTCTCATATACTCGATTCTAGGATGGTATCGGAGTGCAGAAGAAAACTCAACGAAATAGGCAAGAAAAACAAGGTCTGTTTAGTCTGGATTCCGGGACACTGGGGAATCAAAGGGAATGAAGAGGCCAATACACTTGCCAGAAAAGGAGCATGAACTCCTTTCATTGGCCCAGAACCTTTCTATGGTACAGGTAAATATACAAGAAAGAGTTTCAGGAGAAGGAAGACAGCGAAAGAGAAACACACTGGCGGAATCTCCCTGAGTTTGATCATTCCATAAAGTTTCTGGAAGCTTTAATACTGCAAGATCTAAGAAGTATCTGGATCTTAGCAAGAATATGCTACACCTCCTCACTGAATTCCTCACTGGGTATTGTCGCTTCAGGAAGCACCTAACGAGAATGGGTCTAGCAGAGAACGACGACTGCAGATTCTGTGGGGACAGAATGCCTAGCCATTGCTAGCCAACGCAAAAAATGTTTTGGACAAGAAACATGCAGAAATGAGGAGGTGAAGCCATCCCAGATTTTGGATTTCATTAGAACCCTGGAAGTGGAGGGTGAGTTATAGACTACGTAATGGGGGGGAACAGCTCTGATGGGAGGCACAGTAGACCTGAAGGTCGCAATGCAAACCCCTTTAATCTACAATCTACAATCTATTTTTTAATCGTTTTTGGAGGCAGCTATGTAGCTATGTAAGGGTAATCGGTAAAATGTTCGGTATTCTAATTTTTCAATAGATCTCTAGATTTCAATCCGCCTTCAGTCCATTAGTCTGTGTGTCTGTCGGTTTGTTTCTGTTTATTATATCATGTCTTTACCAAGATAAACTCCTGAATAGAAAACTGATGGTCTAACCGCCTGTGGCACAAATGACTCATTGCTCGCAAAAGCCGGAAAAATATAAGGAAGTAGGATTATTTTATATTTTCTTCCAGTTTGCGACAAAACCGAATATGACTTTTGTTATTTGTCTTAGCAGGCTGAAAAAAATAATGTTAAAAGGTGAAGATTTTGATATTTGGCAGAAAAACATGTTTATCTCAATTAAAACTTGTACATGTAAATATTTTTGTTGAGCGTTCAGATTTTTTTACATCCATCCATCTTGTTGATATGTTAAGCATCTTTTCTTACCTGGTAGGCCACCTATATATAGAGGAGCTTTAAGTTTATCCATTTGTGATCCAGCATCAGATTGGACCCAACTCTTCCTGATGCCATCCACATTAACAGTGAGTTCTGAACTGGAGTACATTACAGTTACATTGTGCCATCTGAAATATTTTGATAATAGACTATATATACATTTTATAAATTTCAAGTCCTGAATAATTGAAGAATGTTTGAATTGAAAGTATAGTTTTAGTGATTTCATATAAAAAAAACATGTTGACTGCATTATAAACATTACAGGACTATGTCCAGAATGATGTACCTACGCTATTTGTCTTCTGCTGAAGTATCTAATATTGAATTGAATATATGAAACATGAATGAACATAATTGTCTACAAAATGGCCGAGATATATTTAATCCCAGTTTATTTGTAAAAGTTGCCTTCGTTGCGAAAATTGAAAGTATTTGAAAAATTCTACATTCTAATTCTAATAATTTAATAACCATCTAAGGATGGACAGCACTAACTCAGAGGTATAGCTCCACAGAGTAGGGGAGATAACATGTGCATTGGAACTCCTTTGCAAAAATGGCATCACTTTAGAGTTTAGAGACATGAAGCTATTCTCAATATGGCGAGATGCATGTGGTGGGATTTAAGTACATTTAATGCGTAAAAAAATATTGTATTCATATAGATTCCGCCTTTAGTTGCACACTTTATTTCATGTAAAATAAAGTTCTATTAGTTCATTAGATAGGTGCAAAATCAATTCAGCAAATATTCACAATATAATTTTTTCTACCCTGAGAAGCGTTTAAAATGTTCAAATACGACTCTGATGTTTGTGTACGCTGACTTGTGGAATGAAATTTCGGATTGTTCCTTTTCCTCTACAGTCTATAGCGTCTCTGCTGCAGCATGGTCGTGACACAAAACACCATATTTCTTTGAATGACATAATATTTGATATTCAAACACAGCGAAGACTCTAAAAGTTGTATTGATACAAAAAAAAAAGGAAAAACACACTCATCTTAAACAGATTGTCAACATGACAGAAATACTTTTAATGTGGTGGAAGCACATAATTATATATATCTATAATATGATCCTTGAATTTTTATGTGAAGCTCAGTATGGGGATTGCAAGTTTAGTACGCATGCGCGAAAGAGGAAGTGGCTTAGAGTCACATCATATGGTATCCATGGTAACATCACAGCTTACCAATGGCATAGCTTGCCAAATAAGCTGTGCCAATGGTAAGTGTGGTAACATAATGACATGTCCTTCCTCTTAGCCAAAAATGTTCATGACGGATGCGCATATCGCCAGCTATTCCCAGATCTTTGGCTTCATTTTTGCGTACTTTTTCCACAATGCTAGCAGTATAGAAGTTTACGTATATGGGTGGAAGCGATGCCAATTTTGTTAAGTGACAGCCTCTCCCTAGGAGGTTAACTGTATGAGCTATAAACATGAGTGAAAACGTAATATTTTGACATTAAAGAACTTTGAAACAATTAATATTAATTACCTGTTGTTGCACAGTGCAAATTCAGAATCCAAGTTGTTGGTCACATTGCTTATTGTATTTCCATTTTCAATGGCCATTACAACACCACCATTCAAGAGTTCAACAGAAAAAGCAGGGGAATTTCTTTTATTTGATACTGTTAGTAATACACCATTTTGTTCGCCTGTGCGAAATTCAAAGCTTACCTCCAAGGTTTTACTTATATGAAAATCATTCTCTGGAAATAGAGTATTAGTTATAAATAACGAAGCGCTAGGTTCTTCCATAGTATTTCAAAAGTACTATTAAAAAACTTACGTTGGGTTCATATGATTAATCTTATTTTGAGGTGAATAAATTAAAGAAAGCTATGTGTACCAAGGATGCATCATGATATTGTCTCTAATATACAGGGTGGTCGGAATTATAATGGAGGAACTTTAACAGAGTATTCAGCAGATAAAAATAATTAAAAAAGTTCATATAAACTTATCACCAAAAACGCTTCGCTTTGGAGATACGGGGTGTTGAAATATTGCCAAAAAAATCGGTTTTTCTTATTAAAAAAAATTCTTCTACATTTTGTTTTCAACTTTAGTAGGTACTATTGCCACTCTAAAAGAAATTTATAGCATGATAAACATTTGCTTTTTTTTGTTTTACCAGTGGCGTTCGTGAGACCGTTTTAATTAATTCAAATAATAAAAAAAGTTGTTCGGCAATGGTTTATCGCAATTTTGTTAACAAATTTAGTCTTTTCGCTAAAACAAACCGTTTTCAAGAAAAAAACTATTTTTATTTGTATGTGCTCCTAATATCTTAGGTTTGCGAATGTGATGTTAATAAAAACGAATTGAAGTAGCGCGAATTACCTTAATTTAATTTGCAAATCTCAGATATTAGATGCACATGCGATAACGGTTCGTTTTAGCGAAAAAATTAAAGATACCATTTTTGTTTAAAATTGATCAATATATCTAAATTGCGATAAAACATTGGCGTACATTTTTTATTTAAAATAGTTAAAACGGTCTCACGAACGCCACTGGTAAAACAAAAACAAGTGTTTATCATGCTATATTTTTTTTAAGTGGCAATAATACCTACTAAGTTTGAAACGAAAATCTAAAAGAGTTTCTTTGAAAATAAGAAAAAACGATTTTTTTCGCAATATTTTAACACCCCGTATCTCCAAAAGGAAGCGTTTTTGGAGATAAGTTTATATGAACTTTTTTAATTATTTTTATCCGCTGAATATGCTGTTAAAATTTCTCCATGATAATTTGGACCACCCTGTATAAAATAATAAATATATAATCATATACAGGGTTTTTTTTATTAAGGACAGACAGGTAGCATCTCAGAAAGGAATAAATCCTCTCAAGGAAATTGGTTCTTTGCTGCTCACCGTAAATTTTCGGGTTCTTTTGATTTTTCTTTGAAATTTTGAATGGAATACAATAATTATTTAATAAAAAACGAAAATTCAATTTGCAATAATAAACTCAAAACGCCATATTACCAAAAGCATGTTTTTATTAAGTAAATTTGTTGATTTTTTTCTCAAATTTCCGTAATCAAGCATGCTATGTCGAATAAAAAAAAATATCTCTAAACTTTATTTTAATCATAATTTGAATATAAATAATTAAAAAATCAGATAATAATGATAATAAAAACCTATTAATAAAAATTCGTCTTATTTTTCGTGCCTTCCTTCACACTTTATCTAGGTTTAGGTTTTATTCGAAATAATGTAAAAGACGACAAACCAATCACATAATTTGAAAAATATTGACATTATTAAATAATGTTGCCTTACAATCACTTACGAGGGGAAAGCTCTGAAAAAGATTGCCGTGAAAAAAAAGTGGAAGTTACTATGGAGCTATGAAATTGAATAACTGTCAAAAAATTCAATTATAATAAAAATACTGTCATAAAAATTGTTGCAGTTGCATTCTATGTAAAAACTTCTGTTGTGTGTTAAAGAAAGTTTTTAGAACTTGTAGTGTATCCTTAAAATGGCAATTACTTATGCAGAGGCGTACATGCATGCGGTGTATTTTGAAAGTTGAAACGAGAATACGCTGCCAGATAAACAGGAAGACACCACAGCAGAAACGTTTTTCAGGGGTTGGCAGGGCGTTTACGAGAAATAAGTAGTGTTGGTGTTATCTCAGTTCCCTTCAGAAGACGTCCAGTTAGGTATCATTATAAACGTTCTTGCGTACCTGGAACCGGATCCGCATTTAAGCATCAAAACATTTCTTTAGACTTTGGAATAAATTGCGCTTCAGTGTTCCGGATTCTCAAAGATTTTAAACTGCATCCTTACCACCGTAGTTTTACATCAGGCACTTTCAGATAGGTAATGAATTTGACAAGCGCCTGGACTTCTGTTATTGGCTGAGAGATGTGTGCAGGGAAAATCCTCAATTCCTCTCACAGATACTGTGGACTGATGAAGCCAATTTTTCAAGTTGTGGCAGACTTAATTTGCTCAACATGCATTATTTGTCACAAACAAATCCTCATTGGATGCGGGAAATGGAATATCAAAATACGTGGAGTATAAACGTGTGGTAGTGTGGAATCTTAAGAGGGAGAATTGTTGGACCACTTATTATTGATGGCCATCTGAATGGCGAATCATACCACAAATTTTTAAGAAATATATTGACTATCCTTTTAGAAGACGTTCCTCTCGACGTAAGGATGCCCATGTGGTATCAAAATGATGGACGCATCGTGCATTTTTGTGAAGAGTTCCGTAATTTTTAAATGTTACCCAAATCATTGGTTTGGAGAGAGTGGTTTATTTGAGTGGCCACCTAGATCCCCTGACTTGACGGTGCTAGATTGTGGAGAAGAATAACAAACATTTTGCATCAAACACGATTAACAACTCGAAAAAACTTGATCAAGCGAATTCATAATAATAGCTTCGCCTCTACGAATTGAAATCGAAGCAGCTGATTCTTGCAGTTTAGAATAGCAGTTGCATTTTGCAAAACGGTGGTTATTTTAAGCATTTACAAAGGATCGGTTCCTTGTTTTGATAGTTAATGTTGTTTTTCCTTCTGTTTATTCTGTTATAATTATTATCTTTATTGTTATTTTTATGGGTGTTCTGTATTATTATTAAATGAATTATTATTAGAATTAAATGGCCATAGCATGCTGGATCATGGAAATTTGAGAAAAAATGTTTTTTCCGCGAATTTGTCAATATTATAGGAAAACATTATTTTGGTTATAACGAAAAAAGATATCGATCTCCGGTTTTGATATTTTTTGTAAATTTAATTTTCTTTTGTTTTTGATGAAATAATTTAGTATTCCATTTAAAATTTCAAAGAAAAAAATCCCGATGGCCTGTAGCCAGCGGAAAGGTAAATTTCTCAATTTCATTGGTATACCTATATGTCATTACATATATATTGCCGTATGTATCATAGCCTTTCTATTGGAGTTTTTGTTTTGGCTGTTGAATATAAAGCAGACCGGGTTCGCGTTCCACTTCAAGGCTGAATTTTTTTTTCGCCTATTTCTTATCAAAAAATATACTATATATTTTTTTAATCAGGGTCTATATTAAGATCTCCAGAAAATGTACAATTACATCAAATTTATATTGAGTGTTCATATTTTATCAATATTTCGAATTTCTCCTTTATTAATTTTAATTTTTTTTATAGATTTTATGGAAAATTACTTCGAACAAAAGTTGTAGGTACTGATTATATCTATAACCCAAAATTATTTTTGATGATATTTACAGTAAGGCTCTTTTTTGATAATTTTTTTAAATGTTTGAACGGTCGCCATTTTGAAACTACTTACCCGATATTGCCCAATAACGAACTGGGCTGAGATATTTAAGAGATTGATTTTTGTAGCAAATTTGAACTTGATACCTCTAAAGCTGCGACCTCTAACGTGTTAACAAATTTCGTAATATCCCCCCGTATATATATATATATATATATATATGTATAAACTTTTGAACAAAATGTTGACTAACTTATTGACATATAACAACATGCCGTTGAAATTTTTTCTAAATTCAAAAGTGTGAACGATCGCAATAGGTAAATTTCTATAAGAAATTTATCTAAAAAAACGAAACTTTTCTAAATAGCGTCCTGTACCGTGAGCAGCAAAAACCAATTTGTTAAGGTCATTTTTCTTACTTAATCAGAAATCAGCAAAGCTTCCTTTCTTAAACGCAACTGAGATATAGTTTGCTAAAGTTTGTTAAGGCAAACCGAAATTATTCCTAAGCATTTTAATCAGTAAAACTTCTTTCTTCCCTACTGCCCTTATTTCACGTCCTACAATAATATTTACGACAATGGTGGATTAATTCCTTCTAAAAAGTTAAAGAAACCTAGAATAGCATATCACTCTCTATCTTTCAAGGTTGACAGTTTTAATGCTAACCGTCTCTAATTTTTATATAATACTATTTGATATTTTTTGTCTTATTGTTGGAGCTTCTGCATGTGTTTCTATTTTTGTTGTTCTTGAATAATGGTTTATAATAATTTTAAATATAACAGAAACCTTTCACGAAGGTTCTTCTGAAAAATAGAAAAATAATCAATATTAGTCTGGTCGTTGCAGCTACTATAACGAAGACAATTTAAAACTATGATTTAATTTACTCAAACCACAGAAACGCGACAAAACAAATATATTTAAAATTTAGCCTTTTCTTAATTTACACGAAATAAATGGCATTTGGTATCTTAGGTTGACTCTTTTAAATAGATTCTTATCCAAAAAAAGTTTTAAAAATATCATATAAACTATTAACATTTTGAATTATTGAAAACAAATACCAAAATATGCAATTAAATCTCTACAAATGCTCATTTGGTTTCTCTCAGCTTGCTCGGTCGGAGCCGTTCTAGTTCTTCACGTTGAGTTTTATGGAACTAATTCAAGGATATATGGAAGGGAGAAGAATGTAAAAATCCTAGAGGGGGGTAACATGGATTAAACATTATTATAGGGATGTTCGAGTAGTTCCAACAATGTTAAGTGGTTGTGAAGTATGCGCATTTCAATTTTAGTCTTTTCAAAACTAACTGAAATGCGCATTCTTCTGACGGTTTGAGTTTGGTTTGACTGCTGCTCGAAGATCTTTTATATTGTCCGTTCAAGTCCACCAGTTTACTTTCTCCGTGCATACTCTAGAATGGAAATGCTCGCTATGATTTTTGATTTGAAAATATATTGAAGAGAATATTCGACTGGAGGTACCGATTAACAACAAGAATTTGTTAAATAAAAATAATAAACAATAGCCCAAGAGCCATCAACGTATTGAAAACAAAACTGACCGTCTTAAGATACCTATACACTGTAGAAACTCATCAGATTTCACATGCAACCAATAACGAACTAAAAAATTCCAAATCGATCAATAACTCATCGAAATTTATCATTAATCCAATGACGATAGTCTATATTTTCACCACTTTTGAAATGACAATTGGTACCTAATACGTTGCTGGCTTTCGGTCTAGAAAAGAACATTTGAGCCCACCCCCACTCTGTGAGTTCTTTCTTGTAGATATTATGTTAATATTTTTCACACTACACTTACTATACACAGCGTATGCATCGCCACCAAAATAAGCGCCTTCTTCAATATAGGGGAAGCATTGCCTTATATTTGAATGTTTAACATATTTGCTTTTTTTTATTAATATATTATGTTCATCATTTATTGATAAGGATCTCATACAACCCCTAAATGGCTTCAAGTGATTATTACTCTGTAAGCAAAATAGATCGTATGACTATTTGTTCAGTTTTGATTTAATGAAATCTGATATAGTTTATGAAGTACCTATGTTCACTTACTAATTCATCATTTTTTTTGGCCTCTTCTTCCAAGTTGTCTGGTATGCCTCCAAAATATATTTCATCATTTAATTTTAACCTCGGTATTTTGGAAAGTTTTTTCTGTTCCTGATCGATATGAAGTGTGAACTTTCTCTTTTTCCTGGTAAACAGAACTTTATGCCATTTACCGTTGTTCAGTTTTTCGACGAATTTTACGGGAGCTTTTTGTTTTTTACCTTTCACTGATAAAACAAGTTTTCCTCCTTCAATTTCCAAAATAACATATTGGTTACTCTTTGGATTCAGCTAAAATATGATATTGATTTATATCTGTTGAAAATATTTTGACTTATTCTTTATAAAAAACAAAAGATAAATTATAACTTACTGAGGCAAAGATAATCCCGTCGGGATACAATGCTCTAAACTCAAACTGCACGGTAAAGTTCTTCTTCCAAAAATTTTTTCTGACATGCGTGAAACTGTTTGGCTCATCACCAAATTTTACTGCATCTTTGTCTGTTTGATAAGCATTGAAAGATGCACATCCTTCAGTATTTTGCATAGAGTTTGAAATGTTTGGGTCTGATAAGCTCTTAGTGGTGATTTTTTCTCTTCTCGCAGATGGTTTTTCCCGACCAATTTCGACGTTTTTAAAGTTAACTATGGTTTGACTGGTGAATATTACTGGTCTACAAATTAGAATTTCTTAATAGATATACTATATCACTATTAACTTAATTAATATATTATTATTACATACTTTTTATTGATATAAATCTCTCTTATTCCACCCTCAAAGCCATTATGAGAATCTCCAAGATGCATCAATTCATCCACGGTGAAATCTTGTAAAATGTCTATATTAATTGTAGCTTTATTTAGAGTGAAACTATGAGGCGTTATTATCACCTCATTATACTCATTCTTTTTTAATTTAAATTTATCTATTTCATCTATTCCGCTTATTGAGAGTTTATAGTCAATCAATTGCAAAACTTTGGAATCACTTAATTTCATTACAATTCCATCTGGCTTAGTTGGCCTTAGAAGGAATTTAAGCTCATCTATTTTTTCTTTCTTCTGATTCATAATAATTTCTCCCACTGGCTTGAACCATGCATAATCAAAACTGAGCAGCTGAAATAATAAATTAAATTTATTATATTATTAGAATAACTCAGCCTTTTTCTAATAATTTTATTATGCTACTTACGCTTCCCTTTTCAAATTTCCTGATGCCATAGGACATGGTCTCCTCCCCAGAGGAAAGTTCAGAATCCAAAAATCCTAAGAAAGACGACGATATGGGAATGCAGCTGTTATTGAAAGTAGGTGGTACACCACCAAAATAATGATTTGAGAGTTTGATTCTGAATACATTAGACGAAGCAAGAGTTTTTTTTGCAGGATGTGATTCATCTTTCATTGACAGATTGTACTTTTGTTCACTCGTCCCTTTATCATATGCCATCGTGATTTTCACAATGTGACTTTCTCCATCATTATATTTACGATTTGTTTTCTCTATGTTTGTTACATTATTGTTGTGGACAACATGAAAAACTATGTATCCATCTTTGAGGTATAACGCTATGAAGGCGCAGGAAGTATTGCTTGTGCTTACATCCTTAGCTAAATATATCAAACAGTTCTCATCAAATGTTTGAAATTCAAAACTGATTGTTACTTTCGTAGGATTTATTTCTTTCCTACCGTAAACTTTGTAACCTTGGCCGTTGAAAAATGTTATGCTTTCAGGTGATATATCTGTTGTATTTCTGAAAAAAAGACGATTAAAAGAATTTCGTTCTATATTATTTTCTGGATATTCAACTGATTGCAAAAAATCATCCTACTGCACGCTTTGTATAGAGTATTTATCGGATTTCTCAAGGTTGCTTTACGGCTGCTCAATAAAAGTATAAATTTATTGGTCTTCCAATAATTCAAGTTAAGTCAAACATTTTGGAAAAATAATATGCGTGTTTAGCTCCGAGGAGCGACTGGAGTTTACGCTTTAATAGTGATTGTCATTGAATGCAATATGCAAACTGGTTATACTTTCATTCATATTTATTTATATTGTAACGTTTAACCCTGTGCTAAACGTTGTGGGGTGAGTTCACTTGCGTAAGACTCAAAGTTCGCAGATTGCTTCAAATGATTTATTTTCTGTTGTAGAACAACTGTCACTACTTGTCACTTTGATTATCGCGTTCCAACTTCTTTCGAGTTATGTCTCCAATTGACTGATACAATAAACTGACTGACTTCATAAGACTGACTCTGTCCCGTGATCGACACGGCTTTATATACCTGAATCGTGACATGACATTCATCGAGAATGTTCTATGGTTATCTAGACGCACATAATAATGTTCTAGAGCATTGTCAAACCGACAATAGTATGACAAATTGTACCTCACATATAGTTTCTGGAAGGATCGAGAATAAAACTACTATAATTCTAGAACTACATAATGGAATATACAAGCAACAACTATTGTAAACAAGGTAGTAGAATAAATAGCTAATAAACGAATAACAACCGTAAGTACATAACTACCTATCCAACTTAAAATATTGATTCGATAACAGTAGTTTATGCTACAAGTGCGTAAAGGGACGCATATCTGACAATCATGATTTGGCAACATGAGCCTATACTCCATTTGAGAAAGGAGTAGAGTAATAAATTATGATAATGAAGGGATCTCTATTGTATTCTGCCATATAAGCGCCATAATAGAGGTCCCTTCATTATCATAATTTATTACTCTACACCTTTCTCAAATGGGGTACCTATAGGTATTTGCCATATTCACTAAGAACGAGTGTGGTATATGTCACGACGAGTGAAGGCGGGGAAATTTTCTGTCACTACCAATTCTCAGATTATAAAATGATGAAATTCAGAAGGCTTGAGCGAAATGTGATGAGTTTTCAATGAGAAAAAGTTTATAAATAAAGCGGAATGTGGCTGCCTAAGGTTTCCGTCTTAAATTAGAAAACATAACGCTTTTTGTAAACACTTGATTTTACTACTCATCAAATTCTCGCATCGAGGTATTGAATGAAATCGATTTTTAAGTATTAACTTCCGAATAACAAAGAAGAGGATTTTTTAAAATTATATAATATAATAAAATTAAAATAATAATTTTATAAACTGATTAGGAAATTAAGATTTTAAGCTAAACTGTTGATGCAGTTCTTGTTGCACAAAACGATGACATTCTACTGCGACTTTCACAGATGTTTAATCTTAGGGACAAATCAGTTAATAGGCATCGACAATGAAACCTTGTCGTAGATGGACAGGTCATCCAACAAAAAATTAATTTCATTTAGATTAGATTATCTCAGAGGGACCTTGCGGTTCAGCGTACTTAGCCAGTAACCTTTGTGCCAAATTCCCTCCCCTGTCTCAAGTAAGCCTTACTATGGTAGTTCTACTGCATTGCAATATACTAATATTCATTTGATGCTTAGCTTTCTGACTTCTTTTCCTCACATCCTCGTCACATCTCACTTATGCATTGTTTCCGATTTTAGATTGAAAACCCTTCAGGTTGCCATGTTCAGTTCTACCGCAGTCCTGAGCTGCCATCTGTTTAGGCTTAACTTTACTCTACTGGTTTCTCCCCACAAAGCTTTTTATCTTTTTAAATCCCACGCTCCCTTGACAGTCTGAAGTGATCCACCACTCAATATTTGCTGTAATTCTATTTCGTCCAGTTGATTCCATAGTTACGCTGTTCCATTCAGAGTGACCCGGTGTTCTGGTTAGATTGAACTTGTATCTCCTTCCCTCCTCTATTAGTGCAGCTATTAACAATTAGCCGATTCCTTTTGGTCGATTATTAGTTGCTCTTCTCGCCACAGCATTCATTACAACAAAATAAAGTAGAGGGGAGTGCAAGCATCCTTGTCGAACTGCTGTTAAAGTTTAAAATGAAGCTGATACGTTTCCTTTGTGTAGAACAGAACATTTAAATGCCTCATAACTTTTATTCATAACAGAGATCATATTATAATCATTTATTTTTTTCATAATGATGAAAAAAAATATATTGGAGAGCGAAATTCGACTGCTTGCTCAATAATGACCCTGAGAGAGTTAATTTGGTCAGTACAGGAACTACCAGCTCTAAAACCGGCTTGTTCTGATCACAGTTTTGGGTCAATATGATTCACCAAGTACAATCCAAATCGATATTTTTAAGCAACACATGATATTGTTATGCCACGCCAGTTATTGGATGTTGTCAAATCCCTATTTTTGGTATATTTACAATTAAACCTTTTAGGCACTCTGCGATTTTCCTTGTATTGTCTTACACATGCTTCATGTTAGACAGCTGCTGCATATTCAGCTGTTTTAGTTAAAGAGTGCATGTAGCATGTAGTCCTTCTTGTTCTTACTTGTTGGTAACGCTTCTTTTCTTTCTGATAGAAGAAGAGTTTTGTTGATTTCATTCTTGAGTTGTTCACATTTGTAGATCAAAGTCTGGAGTAACAAAATCCTCATTCCTGTTTGGTGATATAACACCGAGTTGATTGATGCAAGTATCATGAAAAGTTTTTTAAGGTAGGTACTCAAACTCTGTTGGATGTTTTTATCGATGTTTACGGTTGTAAGTCTTTCATGTAGACCTTCGTTGAAATTTGCACTTTATTGAGGTCCTATTAGAGCTTGGCTAAGTTATACTTAAATCGCGGCAGTCTTGATGCATTTGACACATGTTTGAATTTAAGGCAGATATCACCCACAAGCACAGTATAAATATACACAGTAGTCCAATTCAACGGCGGCGCCTCAGATGATAGTTTTGGATCATCATTTTTTGCGGTTACAAATTATAAAAGCGAACACGACAGTTTGTTGTTGGCCAGCCGATTTCATGTCTCCCCTTTATGGTACGGGACACAACGGCGGCAAAGGCCGGTCACATCAAGGAATGACTTGAGTTGGACTACTGTGTTTATCTATACTGTGCCCACAAGTAGATGGTCGTCGGATACTATATCGCCCTTCCCCCCGTTTGACGGCGCACATCATTAGAATACCTGCTTCATTTCACGCTGATGCATATTATGTGCGGTCTGGTTTCGAGTGCGTGAATCAGGAGAGATCAAAGTGACTTTGTGCGAGTTTTTTTTGGGGAGAAAGCGTTACATCAATTCATAGTTCGTTCAAATGGGGAGAATTCGGTAAATTGAAGTGGGCATTCAAAAATCCCAGGATACCTCAATGTTTAAAAGCAGAATCTTCAACCAATTAATTACTCCACTCAATTTGGAAAGAATAGACAAAAAACAAAGACCCCATAGAGAGAGAGCAATTATGGGAGTGCGACTGGCTGACAGGAAAATTAATTAATGGATCAGAAGTAAAACAAAAGTTCTGGATGCCGGAGAATATGTTACAAGATTGAAGTGGACTTACATCATAATGCACGACAAACCGATGAAATATGGACTACCACTATCCAGAATTGGAAGCCATGGTTATGACACAGAAGCAGAGGATGACCTCAGATAAGATGGGCGACGATCTTAAAAGGATATGAGGTCTAAGGTAAATATTCATAGTTACTCCTTATCTTAAGGACTCCTGTCCCAGTAAGAGAGCAACTTGTGGGAGAAGGTCTCCCTTGCTCCTACAGAAAGTCACGTGTGCTGGCACATCATCATCATGGTTTCTTATTAGTACGACAATCACAGATTCCCATAAATGTTTATTTCTATCGGCTCGCTTTTAACCGCTCAGTGTCTAATCCATATTATATTTATTAGTACTGTTCAATGATACCAAAACAAGAAGAAGAGGAGCCAAAGTCGGCTACCCCAACATGATCCTAAATTAAATTACATATATTGGGATAGAAATATCCGGTTATGGTGACGTTGTAGCTGAAGTATCTAAAAGAACAAACTAACAAAGTGGTTAGAATTCAAATTTAAGTTTGGTAAAACAAATACAACAGAAACAAAGACCTCCGATAATATACTTAGGAAAACCACTGGTAGAAAACGTGATTTCATTGAAGTGCTTTGTGAGACTATATATTCGAGATGGAGGCATAAAAGAAAAAAAGTTCACCTACACCTGTAATATGTTTTTCAAGTGTTGCTTTCGTATCCAGGACGCAGAGCCTGAAACATTGCAGATGGAGAAGTGAAACGTGGAATATTTTTTATTTAGAAGGTGTAGAGGTTCATAAGATTATTGGGGTTTAAATATATGCCTGCAGAATGATATACTGTATGATTATTGCCTTAAACTCTTTGTGGGTCTCTTGGAATACGTCGCTGATGTGTGAATGTGTGAGAAAAGGAAAGATGTGTTTCCAACTCTTTAATAAGTTGTAAGGGATACCATCGTCTGTCAGGCATTGAGCATATGATGTCGACGATATTATCTACTTTAAAATAAGGTTAATAATAATTTTCATTTCTTTCGTCTATGCGATGCGTACTTATCTCGATAATACGCTCATTATGTTCACTTTTGATTATAAAAATTGCTTGTGCTGTCCTTTCTAGTGTATGCATTCGATTGAAGCACAATGTGAGGCTTTCTACCATACTTATTGATTCTAGTTTTCTGTAGCCTTACTTTGTTGGCAAAAATCACATTGGATTTATACTATTTTCAAAGCGTATTTCAAATTTGATTTTTTTTTGTTTGATCACACTTTTGGATACACATATAAACAAATTATTAATTCTGGAGTGAGCAGAACTCTATACTCCCTATTCAAATATTGTATTTTTTCTCTTTCATTCATCTTTCTTTGGAAATAAATCGTTATTATTATAATTATTATTAAAACTGACCTTTTTTCTCCAGTACAGTTTCCTTCGGTTTTCGAGAATTTCCAAATTCCAAAGATTTGTTTATTGAGTAGGACTTTATATACATATCCATCCGAAGTTTCCTGATTATCTCCGATTTGTATGACATCTTCTGCTCTGATTTCACCTAAATCATCTTCCATATACATTTGTTTGGAAAAATTACCTATTTGTATCTTCAAGGATATATAATTCCTGTATAATATAAGTAAATATAAGTAATCTTTTTTATATATTATTTATAATCACTTACTTTTCAATAGTTATAGTTCTTTCGGTGTTATTACTATTATTTAAATCCGTTTTTTTCTTTCCTATAGTTAAAGTCGGCTTGCTATCTTTGACTGAAAGTTTTAGAATATCTCTCGTGTCTCGAGACCACTTGAATAATTCGCAATTTGTACATTTAAATGTAATCGAGAGACTTCTAAATAGTTCTGGGTTTCGATGTAGATACGTCATACCACATTTATTCAAACTCATTGCTACGTTGATCTTGAATAGAGAGAAAAACTATTGTCAGAATTTATTAGCCATCAATTAAACATTATAGATAAATTTTCTCATATACAATGCTTCTGTCTGCCCTAAGTGGTAGTGGGGAATCCAACACCTCTAGTCTACAGCCTGCATTAATTGAAAAAATATTTATTCTTACCGTATCTACTGCTTGTGTTGCATATATAATATTTTTTTGTAAATCTTTAATTTTCTCTTCAATTGATTTTAAATTAATTAAATTATTTTTGTTATTGTACTGCTGAAGGTAGTCTAAATTTGTCGATGTTATGTTGATATTTTGTAATAATTTTGTTGTGGCATTCAACTTTTTCTTCAAATTGTTTATTTCTAAAAAAAAAAATACTTTCTACAATCTCGAGTACATATTATTAGTTTTATTTGATTACCATCAGCGTTTGTGAGATTCAAGTAGTTCTGGTACTCTTTGAAAAATAGATATTCTTTTTCGAAATAAATGTTATCCACTTTTTTTAATGTATTTCTCATATCCTCAGACACATTTGTACTGTTGGTGATGGCTTCTTCAAGTTTGATAACTCTGTCTGACTTTGAAGTGATTTGATCTTCCAATTTATGAAGAATTTGAGTTAGTTCGTTATTGGATTTACCGTTATGCAAAATGCTATATTTGAGGTTATCCAATTGGCTTCGGATTTTAGCAAGATCTGTAACAAATGTACGTTAACATGAGTAAATGAGAAATTTCGTAATTAATTTTCTTACCTTTAGATATATCTTTAATATTGTTGATTCGCTGGTTTAACCTGTCTGAAAAAGCATGTGCTAGACTGGTCTGGGTGACTAAATTGTCACCATTATCGGGTTCTGTTATCATTGTTACATTATCTAAAATATCCAGAGTCATTTCGACTAGCTTTTTGGATTTTTTAATGCCACTGTTAATTGCTTCGAAAGCTCCACTGGCATTTATTTTTCTCCATTCATCTTTGGTAAAGTTGAATATTCTGAAATGTATTATCAATGAGCGTGCATCAAGAAGACTGATGATAAAATCGAAGGAAACTCTATTTTAGCTTTTTACATTGAAACTGCACTGCAGAAAATTCCTGTTTGAAAACTACATGTTCCCATTGGAATACCTTCAAAGTGAACCTTTTATTTAGAAATATAGAACTCACCCTTGGTAATCGTTGATTTTGCTCTCCAAATCTTGCACATGGTCAAGAACACGTTCATACAGATCATCGATATCGGCGCTTGTTTCCTCTTGCCTTTTTACTCGATTTTCCAATTGCTTCAATTCAACGAAATCTTTCAAAGCTGTCATGTTTCTATATACAATTTCAAGATTTTCTAACAAATCATCAATACCCTGCATTTTTGAAATAGTTCCTTCGATTATATTGCTAACAATTTCCCTTTTGCTCTTCAGTTTTTCTATATCAGCTTTCACTTTAACTAAGCGTTCTGAATTCTTAAAATTCATTTCTTCTGACAGTTGTGACTTTTTTTCGACATTTGATGTGATCTTAATAAGGTCATTATGTATGTTTTCTAGGTCAGCAAGAATTTCTGTGGGGATCTTGCTGGGTGATTTGTATATATTATTAACATTTTCAAAAATAGTAGAACAATATTCATAGATTTCTTTATCTTTTTGAGTATTGAATTTATCAGCTATACTGTCCATTTCTTGACGTATGAGACGTGCTCTTTCTAAAGCTTCATGAAGATTAATTTGTTTTGTACCGAAGCCATTCAGATTTTTAATAATATTCAAGAGGATTTCATCTACTTGCTCGGAATCTTGTAACAAGTTATTCGATTTCTCGTTGATCTCGTTAATTTTGTTCTCATTGAAAATTGCACTATTTTCTATTCTGTCAATTTTTCTATTGATCTCCATTAACTTCGCTTCCAACTTTTCAATTTGAGCTTCGTTCAGAAGTATATTTGTTTTTTCTAGATACTTTCTGTATTTTTTCGAAAGACTATTATATTTATGAATTTTATCAGCTAGCGATTTCCAAGGAGGGGCTAATCCATCTTGAAACAATTTGATTGTATTATCAACAGCATTTGAAAGATTATCGATCTCATTGAATAGGAGTTGGGTACATTGATCGCAAGCTGTGATAAAAAAAACATCTATTAAATGATAAACATTTGATAAATTATAATATGAAGAACTTGATATTCATGAACTTGCATCCAAAGAAAATATGTGAAAAGAGTTCAAAGCAAATAACATGAAAATGTTATTCCGCTTTTTTACCTGCTTGCGCGATTTTAGATAAAGTTGTTTCTTTCAATGAACTTGGACTTTATTTGACTCTGTATATTTCTTAAAGACATAATCGCCGTTCTTTAAAAATTCTTAAAACTTTTAACGGCATAAGAGAATCCCTTTTCAAATTTGATAAAAATCAAGTATATCGTTTTTTTAAATTCCCTTCTTAGACAAAAATTTTATGCAGGCCCTAAAAGTATATACAACGTCCTTTAAAAAACTCTAGTTTTGTTTATTCTACCAACAGTGAGCATAAGTATAATAGCTGTCGAAAGCTACGAGCTAAAACTATTTTCTAGTTTACGTGGTCGCGCATATGTCTGTTACAAACCAAACTGACTTTCTTAAATGGAACAAGCTGTATATTTATTACAACCTTCATTTTGGCCATTAACCCAATATAGGGCTCTTAGAGTCTATACAGTCTTTCAGGATTTATGGTCTCTTTTTTTAAGAAATCAGAGGTACTAGATCTTTCCAATACGGGCTTAAAGTATCAATTTATTTCACCAGATTAATTTAGAAAGTGTTTTGATACTGAAAGGTTTTCCATCGAGTTCCTCCTTTACCAGAATTAGGGTAACTCAAAACTCTGAGTTCAAGTTTGCCATTGATGTTAAATTTGGATAAGTCTTTTAGTTTTATGAAGCATTCCCTATACCTAAATTCAATGCTTACTGACGGGTTCGTTATTTTATAAGAAACGATCTGTTTTACCTGGCACTTCCTGCGCAAACACTTTGGTGGATTGTAGTACGAAAAAATAACTAAAAAAAAGTCTTGAGTATGGAAGAGTTCAGAAATATACAATGGACCATAGACTTTAGTGTGAAAGTATGACAGTACTTTTACTTAAGGTATGATAAACACGTGTGCAAAATTTGGTTGGGATATCTCGAATAGCGTAAGAGCCAATACACACAGACGTTCACTTTTTTATATACAGGGTGGTTCTTCGGGAAAGAATAACGATAACTACAATCTGAAAATTTGGTAACATACTAAAAAATACTTTTATATTAGTTGCATTCCCAGTTATACCGGAAGTAGATGCCAAATCTATTTTTAATGGAATACCCTGTATATTACAATATTTTTAGATTTCTAGTACAATTTTGAAAACATTTTATACATAGAATGTCCTTTAGCTAGGCCTAACCGTTTTTGGCATATTTCAAATTTTATGTCAGAAATAAAGTTTGTAGTACAAAATATAATTATCAATCTTTCCTATTAGGTAGCCTTTAATATTTAAATTTGGTTCATTTTATTGTAGAAGATGATTTACTTGATCAGTATTGACTTTTAGGTGGAATTTTCATTTGGGAATTATCTTTTCAATCCCAAATTGTAGATAATAAAAATAAAAACATAAGTTTGCGAAAAATTGTGGTTAAACAAAGCGATGATTGACTTGTGCAGTGTGACATGTGAATTAAACCCCATGCAATCAACGTCTCAAAACTTCAACAACGACACCCATCTGGATTTTTAGATTTTTTACCTCATTTCATCCCTTATAAGGGATTAATTTTCATAAATCCATAAAATAGGTGTATGCTTATGTGTTTTTAGGAGTACTATTCTTACAATGTTTCAAGTCGAAATATCGATTTAATATTATTTTTCAAAACAAAATTTGTAGCCCCATTCTACCTCTTTAAGAGTTTCAGCTTTCGAGGCTTAAGGGTTTGGGCTGACGCTGACAGGACTTTTCTAAATGATTTTATTAAATATTCTATTACTCTACAATCAGTAGATTTCGTGGTATGTACTCTTCATTTTGTTGAGATTGAGATTTTCAAATGTCTTCTACCACTTTTCTTCAAATTTCTGTCCTTCATAATACACTAGCGTTCTTTTTGGTTTTCATCACCAAAGAAAACACATTTTTGCTAGGAATTGAACTTAATTTTAAATTTGGAGCACCACAAAAATGTCGAATTCGCGATTGTCGTTTGTGATCTCTTTCCTTACAAAACTGCCCTCATCGGTCTAAACTATGTTTTCTATTTTGTGTAATAAATCCTTGCAAATGCTTACCCTATGCGGAAAGTCAACGTGATGTAATCTTTTGAGTCTCGTGAATTCAAAAAGTATGTAACGTACCGTGTAAAATGATATTTTTCGTATTGAAGTTAAAGGATATGTTTGAAAATATTCAAGATTGGTATTTTCATTATCTCCACCACTAGTTAGGGATTGTAATCTTGTAACGGATCCAACAACTTTGCCAAACTAATTAGATTATTTCTCAATCGCGAGAGCTTTCCTCTTGAAATTCTGGGTTAATTTCGATATTTTAAATCAAACTCACGGACAGTGAGCTGAATAAGGTTTCTTACGTCCTGTGGACTACAAACTAGTCTAAGACACGTTCATTTGGATAATTTTATATTTTCGAATTAATTTTATCTAAGATCGAACTTAAATCTGTTCACTTTTACAAAGTATCATTCTTTTAATTACATTTGTCCCTTGTTTCCATGGCAACTTGAAATGCAAATAATTTTTCGATTTTTATTGAATATCTCGATAAATGATGTATTTAATAAGGAATATTTGAGTAACCCATCTTGAAATTCAATTTTCTTTTGAGCGGTGTCAAAGAGTTGCAATTAAAGAAAAATATTTATTGACGATACAAAATGGGGTCATCAATTAAAAAATCCGAAATTAGATTAGGATTTCAAATAACTGCTTCCCAAATTCTGATTGCCGATTTTGAACATTCCGAAAGATACAAACTTTTTCGTAAAGTACTTCAGCAGTTTTTTCTTAAAAAAATTGATTTCCAATTATATGTTAATCTAAATTAGAATTAGAAAGCCTATCAAATCATGTGGAAGAAAATATAGGTTTGTATTTGAAATAAGAAAGTTGGTGCCAACTTTTGGCATCCCCTGTATCGCTATAGGTAGAACGAACATCACCGAATATGACAGTACACCAAATTTTAAGTTTTCAGTCCGACTGCAAGTGGAAAAACTTCTAATGCAAGGCCTACATAAAATAACCTGTACGTATCGAACGTTCTATTTGAAATAACAAAGTTACAATGGAAATGCTGCATCGTATAGACTCTAACTATATCAGTGTAGGTCTCAATTTTCAAATTTGGTTCATTTATAATTTTATATATACATTTATAGATGAAGTCCCCGAAGGGGAATCGTGTATAGCTCAGACCCATTTAGACGTCCCTGCCCACAAGTTCGGTGAACGGCCCCATATTTCCTAAGGCTGAGGAGATGGCCAAAACTAAACTAGACAGTTTTCAGAGTATTATCTATGTCGGCTGTTCTACCTGTATGAAGATTATACGGATGAAATTAATACTTACGTGTACAGATCCCATCCTTTATGAACTCTCGTTCTTTGACACATTCGTTACATTTTTTGCCACGGAATCCATCTTTACATTTGCACTGTCCTTGGGAATCACATAAATTTGATCCATTTTTCACGCCATATATATTGCAACCACATGGAATACAATGTAAAGCGTTTTTTTCCTGAGGATTGCTGTAATAACCTTGGCTGCATCTATCACAAAATGGTCCATCATAACCTAAAGTAAAACAAAGGTACTCGCTCAAGGACACATGTAGATACTGATTGATTAGGAATTTTAGGTATGTTAGTAGACATGTTTTTTTTTTAAATTATGTATGTGCTTCTACTCATCCATACCGTTTTTGCATATGCAAATGAAACTATTGGTTGTAGGTGAACAGCTCTCAGCATTATTTTGTTCAGCATTTGGGCAAAGACACGGGGCACATCTCCCACTTTTGTTATAAAAACCTACGTCACAAAGGTGACAGTGATTTCCAGTGGTGTGGTTGGTGCATTTCTGAAAAACGACAAAATATTCATTAAACTAAACTATAATGTAAAAATTAATAATCTATCAAATTTGCTTTTTCAGCAAATTAGTGTTCAGAGAGTTATTGGTTCAAAAATGTTCAAAAATATAAGGAATCATTATCATGATTTTTGATGGAGTTCTATTTTATAATTCTCTGGTCAACTAATTAATTTCAATTCTGTTTGTCCACTATTCTATAAGAAATCAAAAACATGTTTTTGAAGATAATAGAAATATTTTGAAATAAGTTTTATTAATAAATTTATAGGTAGATTCGACATGGATTTGTTGATAAAAAAGGATTTTGACTATTCTTCCCTTAACCGGTATTACCAGCACGAATTTGCTAGGAATATCATTAGGTATATTCGTTCTACAAAATACTCAGATCTAAATTCATATCTTACCTTACAATATCCACTCTCAGGATCACAATATGTTGAATATCCATTGCAATCACAAGGCTTGGCTTCACCAACAATTTTGTCTATCCAATTATTGTTTTCCGGTCCAATAGGAAAGTATCGATGATAGCCTTGGTTTGGATTCTGACAGGATAATCCAGCATATTCTTTGGGACATTCACACCTCTCAATTGTGTGTGTTACTGTATAGTTAGTTTCGGTATCGGACTCAGCCTTGTCTAAAACCACTTCGTGAATCCTACATGAGAAATTCTGAAATATTACTTCCAACCTCTTATATTACTTTACTAATAATTTTTACCTATCAGTTGCTTTTATAAGAAAAGAAGTAACATTTTGTAGCACAACCATAAAATAATCCCTTGTTAGTTTCAATTGACGGAAATTTTTACCGAGGCTGGAGATTCTCCATTCCGTTTCAATCATTTTGATTTCTTTATTGCCGCTTGACATCAGTTCCATATCGTTGTGCTTGATAAAGACTTCGAAGCCTCCGCCGGTGTTAATTTTTATACTGAGATAGCCACCATAGGATGTTGTCAAATCTCCAAGAAATTTTTGTGGCAACATCAATATGTCATCATTTATCTGAAACATTCCAAATCATCTAGTTTTCTCAATCATAATAGAAATAAAGACTTACGTCATTAGTATCTGCAATGTTTTTTTCAATGTGTATTTTGTTCCACTTGTATCCAGCATCTTCACAAGTATCACTTCTGTTGAAACAGAAACATGTAATACATCCTAACGGGTTGTCTTTACTCAAGCCATATGTTTTGGGTTTACAAACATTACACTTGTCACCTTCAACGTTCTCCTATAAGGTAGGTATAGTGAATATGATTCTTAATTAAAATTTTCTCGATAAAAAAATAAAATAATTACTTTGCATTTACAGCTACCATTATAGTTGCATTTACAGATACCACCAGTACATTCACCTTCTTCGGTACCATTAACATCACAGTTGCATTCTCGACAATTTGGATAGTCGAAGTAGCCATAACTACATCGATCACAATTTTCACCTTCATAGCCAGCTTTACAATTGCATTTTCCAGTGGTAGTATCACATTTTAATGTAGTACTGCCATTCTTTGAACAGGAGCATTCCTACAAATCATTTGAAACAGTCAGCAAAGCAATTGTATGAAAAAAAGTCAATAAAAAATCTGGTAATAAGAAGATCGCTCAAACTTGTCGATTTTTCCTTTCCTACCACTGCTAAAATAACGGAAATAATTGTTGAATGAAATGAGCCAAAATTATGCTCAAATTACCATCGATTGATCTGTGAATATAAAGAAGAAACGAAATACCAGTTCCGAAAAAAGAGTGCAGTGTGAAAATAATCCAGAATTTGAAGCAACGTTTAAATACTCGTATAAAGAAAAAATAGGGCCTCTTGAAAACCAAAAATAGCTATTATACCATTTTATATAATTTTTGGGTCACCCTAGTATATACTAATTATATCGAAAAATAAGATTCTGTGGAGTCCAATCAATTTACACTTCAAATATAATCAATAATATATCTTAGATATATGTACAAGAGTAATATGTAGGTACAGCTATTGAAAAGCAGATTTTTTCTTGTATCAAATTTAGTAATAATAATATATTGGTTTATGAATTTTTCTTTCTTTTATTCCGATTTTGATGAATCAACACGTTTTTAAAACATTATGCATCGAGTGAAACCAGTCCGATGTCAATATCATTTCTGATTCTCGAGACAGCTGAAAATTGTACACCGTACTTAAATACATTTACATATTTATATTCTTTATAAAAACCATTGCATCCGATTCTAGAGAGGTTGAAAAGTCCTGAAATTCAAATTAGGATTTACAAAAAACGGACCCAGAAAGTAAAATAACTTCAAGCTGGTACCTAAGTTAATTATTATCAGATTTTCTATTGATTTTCTGAATATTTTACCTTACAACCAATACCAGGTTCATAGCCCCATGAGTTCTCTGTACATTCTTGACATTCTTTGCCTTCTGTCAATATAGGGCAAACGCATTTACCATTACTAGGATCACATATATGACCTTTTTCGTTGCAGGGATCACATTCTAGAAAATACAAATATCTGGATCAGAGATTATTTAAATTAACCAGTAAGTGATAGAAACTACATGAATCTTTGAGTTGCAATTCAAACTGAAAATACATATGTAGTGTTCAAATATCATTATCTTTGATAAAAAGCCAAAGAAAGATGCAATTTAGTTATATAGTCTACCTTAAGAACGAGTTGTATTACATTAACACTCTTGGTTAGTCGAAAACGTTAAATTTCAAAATTGGAACTGATTCGAATCAAGTGATTACCTGCCATATGCACTTGATTGTTATCTTAATTTTATTTATCCTTGAAAAGATTTGATATAAATGAAAACAATATTAAGAGCTTGTATTGTATTGGTGTGCTAAAAAAAGGTAGCCTAGAATAGTAAGTAAAAATAAGTATATCTACGAATCAAATTCCATACTTAACATACAAGCACGATTTCAATGATTCAATGATAAATCAATCAGGCAACTCTGTAAAATTATACCATAGAATAAAAAAACAATCAAAAGAATAACTCTCGGGAGACGCTTTTGATATGACCTACACCAATCGGTATCAATCATTATTTTAATTTAATTTTCCATAGGCGTTGGCAAAAATTTTATGTACTGAAAAAAAATATTCTAATACGAACTAAAGCAGAAATTATGATTTGTAAATGGAACAAATGAAATTAAACTAACAATAACCCTTATTCATTCTTTCAAACTATTGTTTCTATAGTTTCGAAAATTCCTATTTAAATATTTCATTGCATTGTACTTAAATAGAGTCGATTCATCCAAATGTTGGTGAGATTTGGAAAAATCTAACGTCACAAAAATTTTTATTGAGAAAAATTTATTTTCCAAGAAACACAATTGTTCATCTATAACAGAAAAACATATTTAAAAAAACAATAAGCAATGAAGCAAGATTATTTGAACATCTAGTTAAATGATTGCGTTGATCACCATTAACTCGAAAAACTAAATTTGAATGTTTCAAATTATTTTTGACCAGATAAATGAATACACAAATTTTGAGTTTATATAATGAACAAATATCAAATAAGCTTCTGCGTTTATATAAATTAACTGTGGGTTCTTTGTAATCTAGTTGCACTTTATAACTTTATTATTTATAAGGATTTCCGTAAAGACTTTGTTGTTGAGCCCCAAAATGGAATTAAATATTGAAGCTTTGAATATACTACAGAAAATTATATTAATTTCAGGTAATTCAAAAAGTAGATAAGTAATTTCTTATTTTGAAAAGGATTATGTTTTCGTATTTTTTCAATATGTTTGGACCATGATAGATTTTCATCTAGGAATAGTTCAATAAATTTTACTATAGAGGAGTATTTGATATTGTCATTTTTTGAAAATAATATGATTTTTTTATTAAATATCCAGCAAAATACCTTACAATTTTTTTCTTTAGCATCCTATCTCTCTGATAACTCAGATTCAACATTGTCCTCAACAATGATATTGGAATATCCTAAAATAATATTAACCCTGTTATTTTAACCGTTCCGAGAAACGTAGATTATCTCATTATTTCATTGTAAATAGAGCCAGCTTTTTTTAACAACATTTAGTTCAATAAATTGAAAAGTCCATTTATTGTTATTTTGAAATCATTAGGTACAGTAAGTAAAATCTGCCCATAAATTCACTACTTTAGGTAAAAATCTCCATTAAGTTTTCCATTATTCAATAAGAAAAATGTTGAACATTTCTAACAGTTTATCGATTTTGTCGATGAATGCGGCAATAGAAAAGTCTATCTAAGGGTAATAGTACCTCTCAAGCGCACTTAAACATTCAAAGACTCTCTGACTCTTAGATTTCATTTTAATTTTTTTTGAAAAAGATACAAGTTCGTAAGTTTAGGTACCGCTGTTGAAGGAAATGTTTTGTGTTTTGTTATGGTTATTAAATTGTTTAATAAACTTCCAAGAAACTCTTTCAATATTTGAATTAAATTCATGTTCGTGAAGCATCTTCCTAAGAGGTTTCAAAATAGATCAAACGCAGTTTACAATTTACTGCAACCTTACGACTCACGTGTTCCTAGAGCATTGGCCAATTTCAGTTTATATCTCCGAGTAGTGACGCTTAGAGGTCATATCGCAGGTAGAAGACAATTAAGCTTCTGGTTGTTTCTTATTCTGTGATTATACTATTCAACATGATAAATTTCACATTTGGGTTTATATAGATAGGTACATTATTTGCAGGTTCTCAAGGTCAAGGTTCTTAAGGGCTATATAAAAAAATAAATATAGTGGATTTAAAACTGAGAATGCAGTGTGGCGTCTTATCAAGCCCATCGTTCCTAGTGCGTATGTTGTTATGCCTGGCTCGAACAACCAACAGGTCTAATAAATTCTATCTTAAACATTTTTTATGTTCAATAATTAATAATTATAAAAAACGAATTTCAAAATTACAGAAGAAAATATTACAGTGGAAGTTAAAGAACGGAAAACACTGTTTGCCGTTTTCCTATTTAAAATGTAATAGCTACATTGGCTATACGCTTTACCCGACAATACTGCATTCTCAGTGTGAAACGCATTATAGAATGTATCAAGATTATACGAATTATATTGGCTCATTACTTTTACACCCCGACTGAATACTTCCATAATGATGCGGAAGACATTCATCACATTTTTTTCCACCAACACCTGGTTTGCAAATACATTTGCCATTTTCTCCATTGCAAACGGTATTCTCCAACGTTCCATGTATGGTACAGTTGCATGCCTCACAATCTTTTTTCTGATTTTTCGAGTATCCCTCCTATAAATCAACAGTTTTATTAATGATAAGGTATGTGTTGATGAAGTATAATATTTTTTTGTAAGACCTTGAATGTGTTTTGAAAACTTGTTTGGATCCTTGATTTTTTTAAAGATTATATTATATGGTTAGATATAGATATGTGAGTTTGTTTAATAGATAACAGATTTTTCAAAAGGTAGCTAATTGGATACAATCTCTGGAGGTGAGATTTTTCTGAATAGCAAGTAGACTACTCAAACAATGCTTTTGAAAATATACTGAAGCTAGATATACCTATGAGTTGGAAAAACAATATAATAAAATCAGGGATGTGTTTTTGGTAAGAAGCATCTGGCCTAAAAATAACGAAACTACTATAAGTATCAGTCTGGTGTATGTCTGCCTGTTCGTCTGTCACAGCTCATTTTTTCAGAATTTACATTATTATATACATATTACACAGCGAAAAAAGGGCTCGTTATAAGTAGTTGGAATATTTTTTTTCTTTAATTATCTTAAAATGAACAGCTTAGAAGATATTAAGGATAAATATGAAAATTTACCATTCTCTCCCCTTGTCTCTAACGCTACTCAACTTAGAATTTTGAAAAAAATACAGAATATAGGCTTTCACTCATAGTTTACATCCTAAGTACGAAACCCTCTCCACGTGCAATTGTTCGTTAAAAAAATATAGACACATATTTTCTATTCCATTTTGAATTTGACATCGAGTATATTTCATATTTTATGTCCTGTACCTAAACTCAACAGTTATTTAGAAATTTATTGAACTGATACGTATATTAATTAACTAGGACAGACTTCATTAGATGTACAAAAAATAATAAAATAACAATATTTAATATAAGAATCATAAAGATTTTGTAATTGGTATCAAGACTTCACAATTTCAATGACTTTTGCATTATGTATTGTTTTTAATTATTTTTGTCCATCATCTGATGAAGTCGGTACTTGTTATTATTTATTTCATAATGTGGAGTGATCAAGGAAAATAGCTCACGCCTCTTGGGCAGTGTTGAAACGACTTCTACTAGAGAATAATTTTATCACGCAAGAGAACGAAAATAAATATTGAGGAAAATTATAAGTACTCATTCTCGTGAATATTCCTGTTGTTGTCTTTTCCCTTCATCAATAATCTCAATAATTCAAATTGTAAATTATTATTTTCTTAGTGAATCTATATCCTACAAAAAATATTTTTCATGTATTGTTGTTATATCTATATATGTTTTTGTTACCAAAGAAGATGAAAAAAATGATCCGTGTAAAACAATATAGTTGGAATCAATCCTACGATCCTTAGTGTATGAAACGGACACCTGTACCCCTCGAACATAAGAGGTTAGGGGTTGCACTGGAATTAATTCTTTACTTGAATATATACCTAAATATACATTTTTCTTATAGAATATGAGTGTTCTATCTCAGAAATGGGAAGACAATTACCTTCAGATTTATAGCTTTTATATTAATAAACAATTTTATTATAAATATGTTAATAGCAGCTCTTTTGGAAATAAGTGAAATTCATTTTTGATCTTTCCAGAGTCCTAACTACAACATCCCTAGAATTTTTCGAGAAGTTTTCAAGTGCAAATATCTTAAGAAATCATATGTTCTATAAGATCTAAAAAAAGTTTAAAAAAAAATTCTAGTATGTATTCAAAGGGCTTTTTCGAAGGTACGAGGTTTATGAAACCCCGAAAATTTCAATATGGGGCAATTTACCTATCTTCCTCTCTCAAAAGAAAAATGAAACATGGTGTCCCTTTACTATGCAAACCGAGATTACGTATACAAAAATTAACAAACAGTCGATCAAAAATATGTAACCGTAACCATGTCAGATTTCTTTATTTCAACATTTCTTTGGTTCTAAAAATGAACAATTTGTTAAGAAAACGTATTATTCGGTTTATTAAAGTAGACTTTCTGATAATCCTATATAATCCTATATATAATAATCCAATAGGATTAGATCTGCAGACCTAGCTAATCATTCAATAAAACCTTTCTTTCTCATCCATCTATTGTGGAGTTAATTTCGTACTGTTCGTGAGTATTGAATCATATTAACTGGGTATATCGAAAAATCAAAATTTAAGCCTGTTCACCAAATCCAGCCAATATAGAACTTGGAGCATATATAGAAGTCGATGTAGAATTCAAGAATTAAATAAAAAATGGGTTTTTCTATACAAATTAAAGTTGATGGGCATAACTTGCAATAAAAATTAAATAGAAATACATTTTCTTATCATTTATGAATTATATTGTGTTGAATTCAGTCTTCTCAGATACCTATCTTTAGTTCTGGAAATTTACCAAGTGTTCGATGAGGAATCGTAGGTGCAGCTCATGCAATACAATTGTTTCGAATTAAACTTTTCTTAAAAGTCAGAGGATATATATCAAATATCAGGAAGCAAACAGGTTGAGATCTAATTTTACCCACAAACAACATTTTGATCAGGTAACGTGATATATGAATAATTGAAGCTTACTTCGCAAATATTACATGTCTTTCCAGCGTAGTGTGGTTTACAATAACATTGTCCAGTTCCAACATGACATGTCAGGAATTCCGAGCCAGTTGGATCACAATTGCAGGCTGAAAATAATAAGAATATAATTAATATAGATGTTTTGTAAGTTGATTAGGAATACTAATTTGGCAATCGTTACGTAGTTTCTAAGGATATGTAATAATTTATATTATAATGATTATAATAATTTACTGGAATGTAATGGTGACCACCTTGGGACAATTATTATAAAAAAATATGCAAATGGCCATAATATGATGGAGTAGTCCACTAGTTTTTACATCCCTAAAGCTAGCAGACCAAAGTCAGCAGAATCAAAAAATTATATTTGGTTGTAGTGGCGCACATTCAGTGCTAATTTAGTCAGATACAGTTAACACAGCAATCTTTGAAAATCACATTCTGCGATTGAATCTTTTTCATAAATAACCAATGGAAATGTGATTTGTTAACTTTTGACCGAGACTGTGCGGATACGATTAGTTTTTGATAAGTTTCCTCTCTTGTAATTTATCTAGAAAAATGTATAGAGCGTAATCAGCTGTTTCAGACAATTAAAATAAAAATTGTCTCATTATAGCTGTAGCTTTTTATATGTTCTGTTATTTATATTCATCGATTTTTATTGCATAAACTTCAAAACAAAAGGCTTTTTCTCAATTTTGTAAAAGTTTTTCATAAGTAAGATTCAATTTTTTTTGGATGAAAACCGTGTTCTGTGGCAATATTCCATTCTATTTTTACTTTTCTACCGCTTCTCTAAGTAGTCTAAGAAGGAAAGTATTGTAATATTGTATTATTTTCGTTATCCGGTTTTCAACAGATTTGAAAGAAAATTAAGCTCAAAGTTTTATCTACATTCTTTAAAGTTGCAATATTAGTTAATGGTTTTCTTCCTACATTTTCAATAAAAATTCGGCCATTGGTATGTCCGTCTGTCTATATGTGTGCCTGCCTGTGCCGAGATTAACAGATTATCCCGGGAACGGATTTACCGATTTTGTTGCTTTCTTTTTGGCTATGTAAGGATAATGAGAGGACAAACAAGATATACCTTCCCAGTAGATGAAAGCTATTTAGACCGCTGCACCGCTGAATATGAACATAAGTATCGACATATTCTGGCAAATAAAATTGATGTTTTACTAGATCTTGGTTCATTATTTCCTCATATTTTAATGCAGAAGCCACAAATATCATAAACTGGATAAGTATGTATTGGGTACAGAAGAACCCAAATTATCAAAACCCAAATTGCAAGCGGGTACAAAATATTGTTACGGGCATATAAAAATGATTAAGGTTAATTTATTTTCAAGGTTTGTTTATTTACACACTATTTATATCACGTTCTATTTATATACCTACACTTCACTATTTATATATCTCATACTAACTGTCGATTACTATGTACAATTTATATTTACTCCTTACACTATTTTCAACCGAGCGTTGCTCCCTACTAAAGACCTACCGAACTGCCGGACTGAACCGTACTCCCGGTCTCCACCATAGTTCGGTCTCCAGCGTATTCACAGTACCGGACTGACTGCCCCGGACTAAACGACTCCAAAGCAAATCCTCTCCAAAATATATGCAAGCCCCTCTTTCTCGAATCTTCAACAGATATCTTCCAACGCCACGCGAGCATTTCACCACTAACGCGAACTCACTAGATGCTTCGAGATATCATCTTGACCCTGGCATGCCTCGCTGACCAATAGCAGCATGTCCCACACTCACAACACCTGGGCCCCTCCAACGTTCGTACGCCTGGATAATGGCGCCGAATCTACATCCCAAGTTCGTTACAATATGATGCTTTCTTTTGAAATATGCGTTGTATGGTTGCCTTGACGTTTTTCACGGACTGACATCATTGGAGATGCGCGTGGTCATACCTGCTTTCTGTAGTATCATGTGAATGGACTGATAAGGAACATCGATGAGATAGTTTGGGAAACCTGGTCTCACTGGCAATAGGTGAAAAACGTGTTTCGATTGAGAATAAGAATGCAGATTTTAATTTTCATAACAATAAACTCAACAGAACACTTTCACGTCCTTTAATATGTCTCATGTAATTTCCTATTTTGAGAAGACATGGAAAAAGTGAATTTTATAATTCATTTCATTTCTTGATATTAATCACAATCTAATTATTGTGCTTATATGGTATATTCAAATGATAAAGATTAACATAGGTATAACAAACAAAATGAAATTATAACATGATAAATAATTCATTTTCATTCATATTCATTGACGAATTGGATATGATTAATGATTGTCATATTTCAAAAACAAAATACCCCGCATCAATAACACTCAAATTTCTCCTACAAGAGCAAATGTTGGCCATTTCCCCGGTGGTGATAAGAGATGATATCTGCCGGGTACTCAAATAAATGATCCACACACAGCTAGGCGACCAAGTAATCCTTTTAAATTGCTGTTTACCACCCGCTGCTTGGACTCAATTGTGACGTAATCCGTTCCGCCAGTGGAAACAGATTGAATTTTTCAAGTGGCCCATTACTAAAGAGACCGAATCAGGTCTGGCTTCCCATATATTTTAGGCGAAAGATGAAGACATTGAAAAAATATTTCTAGTATAGTTTCGAACAGTACCAACTACAAGATAATGTAATCTAATGACAGCCTTGGCACTGCAGCTAATAAAAGCAAGAATGAATTGTTTTAACTTGAATTTTAATCGCAACGATATAAGAAACTAAAAAGTTTAAGAAATGATCCATTTGGAAATGTTGAGAATAAAATTAGCTATATTAATATATTTTTGATTTGATTTATGTGATTTTAATCATTTAGACTATTTCTAATGCTCAATAAAAATTTCAAAATAATCATTTTACGTGTACTAAAAAAAGTAGGTGATATACAATTCAATTGTTTGTCTTCTTTCTTATGCTTTCGATCTGCACCGATTTGATTTGATTTTGTTATATAAAAGAGAGATGATTCAATGTGCCCTCCCCCTAAAGAATTGGGGTTAGTATTTTGAAAATTGAAAATTTTATCTGACTGGATTAAAAAAAGATCATTTCCATCAATATTTAATAAAGACATTTGGCTGAAAAAGGGTTTCCGAGTTAAAGCACTAAGAAAGAGCAAGATATGAATAAATACCTATAAGGTATCGATTTTAATAACTGATGAACAAATCAAAAATATAAATAATAATAAGGTTTATTAACTAAAATTGTACAACTTCAAAATTACCAGCACCAAAAGAATTAATATTATTTTGTATTTGTCACTACACCAACTAATTACAATTTTTGTTAAAAGAAAAATATTTTAAAGGAGGTCTATGACATATTTCAAAGAGTTTCATTAGTTATCATTTTTTAACTTTCAATTCAATTTAAATGTTGCCGGGCTTATCTTTTCTTTAATCGTGTTTTGTAACATTATTAATACTATGCATTTTCTGAGGGAACCATTTCTCAGCATTGATCTTGTGAATGAGAAACGAATTATCAAAATCGGTGCTAGCGTTTACTAAGCCTGAAAGTATACCTATTAAAATACAAAACACTACTTTACTTTTGAATTTGTGCCAGTGCAAAAAAACGATTAGATATCAGTTGTAGTGCCTTCACCATTTTTATTACCTTATTACAGGGCGACAAAAGCCTATGGGAAGTTTCCTAATGCTCTAAAACAAATTCAGAATACTTATATGCAGATTCAAAAACAAAGTTTTCCACTTCCTGCAACTGGAATGTTTATATATGTACCTACATTTATTTAATTTTTACACAAATAACTATAAGGGATACTATTATGATAGGTAGGTAGAAGACTCTTGGCACATCAAAAGTACCATTTCCAACTAAAACTAGCTTTAGTAAAATTATATTTATTTAATTACTAGATGATAACCCGGCTTCGCTCGGGTGAAATATGACTCATAATACACAATCTTTTACAAAATTTAGGTAGATATTTTTGTTGTTACCGGTTTTCAATGAATATTAGACAAGGCATAGATTTTTATAGGATAGTTCATTGTGTTTAATAATTATAATACATTAAAACTGCAAAAGTTTTTACATAAATATTTTTTATTTAAAATCAACTTTCAAACCAAACTAACATAAATTAACAAAATAAAGAGCTTTCAAGGTTTATTTTCTGTAAAACTCTCTGTTTTAAGCAGGAGAATTGACAGTACACGAACGATTTACGTCAAAGTCTATTGACATTGATTGAGCTGTTAAAACCATAGAATTTTACAAAATATATCGATCATTATTTTTTTATTTTTTATTATTCAGGTAAGGTTTCAATCAAGTTTACCGTACCCCTGGACGGCATTGTTAATATAGGTTTTTAGTGTCAACGCAGTTACATAAAACTTTCAATAAATACAATGATTCACAAATTTATACAAGGCCTGTAACAGAGACCTTGGATTTTTTGAAAACTGTCCAATTTAAAGTTTCTACTTTCCTACGCTAATATATATAGTAGCTGTAAAAGGAAAGTATTGTAATGGTGTGAAATTTTCGGTATGGAGATTTTTACAAATGTTGACGTTTCGGAGTTTTCTAAGTCTGTCTGTCTGTCTGTCCGTCCGTCTGTCTGTCTGTGACAGCATTATTTCGGGAACGGATCGGTGTATTCTGTTGCTTTCATTTTTATTTTGTTTGGTACCAATATCACTCGCCGGTGGCACTGAATGAGAATCCTGGGTGTTGAGCTATAGCCAAAAAACGTGATTTGCTCAAGACTGTAGCGCAAAAACGGCTCTAAGGATTTTGATTAAACTTGCCTAAAGTATTCTTCTGAGACCCCACCCACACACAGCGCTGTCTCTGAGAAAAAGCACAAAAAAAAGTTATGCTTGAATAAAATTCCAGATTATCCACATGTTTCTTCAGATTCTGGCTAAACGTTTCATCTTGCGAAAAAATGATATATGACCATTGTTGTTTGTCTTGACATGCTGAAAAAAATGAGTGGCAGCACGATCTGACCAGAGGATTTTTACTTTACTACCGCTATTATCGTCGCTATGTAAGGATAGTATATTATTTTCATTCAGTGGAATTTGCCTGCGAGCGGTAGGAAAATCGTGTGAGTGGACACACCAGATTTTTTTTATGGAAATGGTCTTGTCTTTAATTCTACGGTCTCAAATTTTGGTTTTTAACCCAAATGACTCCTCTATCACTCCATTGACTTTAGGGGAGAAATATTTAGGCATTGAATTTCTTTTTAAGAGCTATGTTAATTTGTAGTTTTTCATAATATTCAAAGATTATGATTATGTATTTCTTTATAATTGCTTTTTACTTATAGTATGACGAAAAATCAGGAAAAGATCGTATTGGATTCAGTAGCACACCTTCTTTATAAAACAAACAATATACTTACTGTTGAATAAAATGTATGATGTAAATACTTTGAGCATCTTTTTCCGCCTACAGAGATGAATAATATATTATATATTTATTTACTCAAAGCACTTGAAGGCATAAATCAAACTTTTTATTGTGAATGACTTCTGAATGTACATTCGAATCGATTTTGAAGGGCTTTCAAGAATCAATGAAAATCATCTACCATCACTATATTCTCTTTTTTTTTCGGTATTACGCCCACACGATCAACTTCCCATAATGGAGTTTTTGTTGATGAATTGAATGAGTCTGCCTACAAAACTTATCCAAGACTATAATAATATACTCACATCCTCAATCAATCGTTTACTAGAATGGATTGAAGTAGAAATATTGTTTTTTCCGTGACGCTGTATACAACTATTTGGAACTATTTTTATTTTTTTGCGGGAAAGTGGAGAAGGCGGGTCCGCAAGCCTTAAACTGGCTAGAGATTTGAAATTTCGTATTCGTACGCAAATCGGAGGCATGTCATTGCCTGTCAAGTTTAATACTGATCCAATAAAGTTAAGTTATTATGCATAGTAAATTTATAGAATGATTATTGCTACATGGAACAAAGAGACTCATATCTGTACATTTATATAAAGAACAGTTATAGATTTGGACACTAAACTTCATATGTCGAACGTCAAAAAAAAACTATCAATTATATTTATGTTTTATGAAATTCACCTTTTTTGAGGCTACGGGCCATCATAATTCATTATTAGTGATCAAATAATTAATGGGATTGTAGTGAATTTGTGAACAGGGCAGATGTTGCATTTATCGTATCAAAAAAATGTTTTGGTACGCTCTAACCATTATTTCTAAAATATTGACTATTATGTAAATGTGAATAAGATTTCTTTCTATAGAGTTACGGTTTTTGACTTACAGCGGTGGTAAATTCTAAATATGCGTATTTCCGCGATGACGTTTTTAGATTCCTGGCTAATAACAAGTACTTGCAAGAAAAGGATATACATTGGTAATTTTATAAGTGAACGTTCAACGATTTTCGAGACTCAAGTTACATTCAAAAGTGTGTAATAAACATTTGTTTACAAAAAATTGACCGACTTTATTAGTTGGTGCACTGAAAAATACAAATTAATATTAATTCTATTGGTGCTGGTACTTGTGAAGTTGGTGCCAGAAGTTTTCAATCTAATTGCAACTCCACTACATCAAAAGTACTAGCACCAATACAATTAATATTATTTTGTATTTTCCAGTGCCCCAAATAATAACGTTGGTCCAATTTTTTGTAAGAAATATTTTTTGTATTGCTGTGTTCTAGTTCTGCTACATTTTGTAGGCTCCGGGATGCTGGCACCCCATCTGTAGAATTTTAGAAAACCATTTATACCATTGGAAAGGTCTGAGAATGGTCATGAAAGGTCAGCTATTCTCATTAATCAGTACTAGTATTGTTTTTATTAATGTTTCAAGTTTTTCAAAGTCACTGAAAAAAAATTAGCACAAAGTTCTCTATATGACGTTACGACATCTTATAATGTGACCTTGGAAGTTTTTGAAACATTAATAAAAACATAAACATTATCTTAACACTGATCAAATAATAAAAATAATTGACCTTTCATGACTATTCTCTGACCTTTCAGATGGTGTAATTGCTTTTTGGAAATTTCATAGATGGAGTTCCACCATCCCGGAGCTCATTTTGTCCACTCAAAAAATAGTTTTTATTATTACATATTTATTGTATTAAATAATGGCACTTTATAGTTTCTTAGTTAAGGATCCCTTTCAGCCAATAAAAATTCTGTATTTGTGAATATATGTTGATGAAATTTATATATATATACATACACACACACACACATATATATATATATATATATATATATATATATATATATATATATATATATATTTATTTATTTATTTGATTCTGAATTCTTGACTGGTTTATTATTTGATAAAATAGATTTTTGTTGGTGATGCAGTCATTTAATAAATAAAATTCTTTGGATTATGCCAAGCTTTCAAGAATGTTTATTCTCTTCGTCGGGGCAAAATTCGTGAATTTACATAAAATTAACCACAAACAGGAAAGATTTCATAGTCATCAATCAGAAATGTCATATTTATTATTTCTGATTGATGACTATGAAATCTTTCCTGTTTGTAGTTAATTTTATGTAAATTCACGAATTTTGTCCCGACGAAGAGAATAAACATTCTCGAAAGCTTGGCATAATCCAAAGAATTTTATTTATTAAATGACTGCATCCCCAACAAAAATCTATTTATCTATTTTATCAAATATATGTATTTATATATATATATATATATATATATATATATATATATATAAAATGAATTGTAAATTCTTGACTGTCTAATTAATGATGAATTTTTAATGATTGGGGTTGCAGTCAAAATGCCAATAAAATTAAAACTCTTTAATCAATGTCGAGCTTTCACGATTTTTGTCCCGATGAAGGTAACAAGCGTTACCGAAAGCTCGACATTGATTAAAGAGTTTTAATTTTATTGGCATTTTGACTGCAACCCCAATCATTAAAAATTCATCATTATATATATAAGAATTATATGACTATACTAGACGTTGACATTTCCCACTAAATTGTAAAAAGTTCTCAGGTGAGTGTGTTGTCTATAAAGCATTTATTTTTCTCTTGTAGACTCAATACTCCTACAACTAAACACATTCATTTGTACTAAATATCTGTAATAAATCGCATGGCGATGTCACTAGAATCAATGTTAATGAGGTACTGCAACTAAATAAAATGAAGTAAAATTATAAATCAGTGTCTGTTATAGAAATAAGGTGATGACATGGCTACCATAAATTAACTGTTAAGTGGAAGTGCTTTGCTATGGATATACCAAGACAATAAAAAAGTATCTAGTGGAGCTGTTTTTGACTGGAGAGTTAAAAATTGATGGAGAAACTCCATACAATGAACATTTGTTTTTTGTTCGATCCTGATAAGGGGTGTAACTTTTGAACCTTAATAGGTAGACAGTTCTTATTAGATGGTACGAAAATCTTAGTGTGGGTGTCCGACTTGCAATTGGCCGTTTCCTTATGTCTGGATGATCGCGAGATTCGGATAGTAAACTTTCTCCCATTCCTACGATTCTATTTGCATTGGAAAGAGGAGTGCTAAGAAATTGTCCCATTAAAAAAATATAATTTTTTTAATGCGACCATTTTAAGAAAAAATTGAAAAAAAAAACATTTTTGTTAAACATTAATTTAAACTTGATATCATCAAAAATGCGACCTCAAATTGTACTTCTTTAGTGGCAAATGGTATATAGCACCATGCCGATAACATTACTTCGGAATCCAAAAGTGCGAATTTGTATATGAAGTTTACCTACAAATTCGAAAATGCAAACGATTAGAATAGGCACCTTTCTATATGAAATATACCTAAAAGGAATTCAATATGTATTTTCCCCTATAATCAGAAATTTCAGACGGCAACATTAAAGAAGAGATAATATTCGAAAATCTTTAAATTGGTAATATTTCAAAAGCTTCAATGGTTTCCGAGTTCCAGCACTTCCATTTTTTTAGCGTGCTTAAAAAAACAACAACGGTCAAATTCAATTTTAACGTAGGAGGAACCGTGAATAAATAGAATATTTGATAGTTCATTTAAGCATAACTTTTTGCCTGCTTTTTTGAGAGATACGCGTTATAGCTGATGGTAAATAGATTCAGCAGAACCCTTTTGGCAAGTTTCATCAAAATCGATAGATCCGTTTGCGCGCCACAGTCTTGAGCGAAATACGCTTTTCAGCTTTTACCTAGGAATCAGTACGAGCAGGATGCCCAATCTTTCTCACCAACGAGCGGTATCGATACCATACAAAAGAAAAGAGAAAGCAACAAAATCGGTCCATTCATTCCCGATATAATCTCAGAATAGGTAGGCAGACAGACCAATCGCTGAAAATATGTTTTTTGAACTCAGGGTCCTGTGTAACCTAAACATCTGATGAAAACTGGACAGCTAAAATTTCACATGATTAGAATACTTACTAGGCTACTCACGGCCGGTTTTATAAAGATCACTTCAACCATCAGTTATATGAAGATAAAGCAACGGTTGAAAAGTTTGGGAAAACTTATCAGTTGCCGTAAGTTCAGCCTTCGGTTGAGGATTTATAATAATATAAATATAATAATAGTGTAAAGTCACGGTTGACCTTCAGTTGAACCTCAACCCTCGATCAACCAGACATTATAAAATCGGCCCTTAGAGTAGCGATAGGGAAATAAAAAGTTTTATCGTTGTTTTATTTCGATTCGAATAAATAATAATTGTTTTAAATTGGAAATTTGTATTGCTTCATTCTTATTCATGAATTTTCTCATTTTAACCATTCATAATATAACAAATATAAATTTATTTTACGATCAATAATTAAAAAAATTCAATGTTTCAAATTCTGATAACACCTCTACATCCGATTTTGTTTTTAACTAAAGTTAAGGAGTATAATTTCTTTGAATATTCTAATAAAAGAAGCTCATCTTATTATTCATAGGTACATACATTTTTGAGGGGGTAATATACATTTACATTTAAAAAAATGTCATTAGTAAGGTTAATTAAAATCGTGTGTTCAATTCCACTTCAGTATCCATATCTAATTTTCTTCTGTTATAAAATTATAAAATTTGATACCATATTTGTACTTCATATCATTTTGTTAATGATCAAAATATCGCAGTCATTAATAACATCTTTTACTTTTACCGAATCGTTAATTCAACCGAAAAATATCATCATTAATATCCAATAGAAATATAAACATACAACGATACAACCAGACCAGTTCACTGCTGCAATAATAAATGGAACTCACCTTAAAATGATATTTACATTGCGTAACATGTTAATTACAGTTATGATCAGATTGCAAGGTAGAACTTAGTAGTAGGTTGAAACTAGAATTTATTTCAACCTTAATAAAGGGTCAAAATTCTCCTTTACATGCACATCGAAAATCAATAATGGATATTGAATATAAAGTTTGATAAGATTTCTAATTTCGTCTGATTGCTATAAGTTTACAAGAAATTTGGCTATTGAGACCAATTATAAGAAAATATCTTGAAAGTATATATGTATTCTAAGGATTTTTGGTTATTATGTAGATATTATTACATAATAATTAGATTTAAATACTAAAAATATGAAGTAGGTCAGAAATTAAACGGCATAGTTACTATGTTGTTATCTTTTGATAAGATCCGTAGTAGGAAATATATTCCATTAGGGAACATATATTTTGTTTAATAAAATATTTTTTCTCTTAGTTGGTTATTCAAAACCATAAAAAATACTGTTTCTCAGAAATAAATAGGTGATTTCAATGAATTAAAATGTACTATCAAGATGAAAATATTATCAGAACCGGAAATAGGTACATAGTACATAGGTATATCTCTGAAATGAGAATAAGATCTTTAATTCTTTCTAAATTATATATTAACATTTATTTAGTAAGTTATGATTGAGTATCTCAAGATTATTGTTTACATTTCCAAGGAAATAAATGTGGCACTGGCGAGTGATATAAATGATACCTTGAAGACATTGTGTGAATTTTTAGGCTCACTTCTGGTGGAGTTATTTTTTTAATTAGCTGACGAAGGATGAAGATGAATGAGAGTGTGCTTAAACACTTTTTTTGTCTAAGCTTAAATATAGAATGAGAATATAGGTAGGTGGGTATCGGCAAGGCAGAAGTATGTAATATCAAAAACAGTGCAATATTTTTATTGATACATATTTTTATTAGTTGATGCACTGAAAAATACGAAATAATATTAATTCTACTAATACCGGTAATGCTGAAGTTATTCAATTTTTGGATTGTGGATAGCCGACTTTGAAAAATTTTCAACTTTAAGGTGTCTGGAACTTGTCTCTTCACTAAAATACTAAATAATATTACTCTACTGATGATGAAAATTTTGAAGTAGTGCAGTTATAGGTAGATAGAATACTTTTAATACCAACTTCAAAAGTACCAGCACTAACAGAATTAATATTATTATGTATTTTTCAGTACACCAATTAATAACGTCGCTCCTATATTTTGCATAAAAATTATTTCACATTTTTGAATGTATCATAAGTCATCACAGTTATTGAAAGTTCACTTATATTTGGAGATTTCAATATATATTTCAGACTTTACTATTACTACAATTTTTCGAATAATGTCCAATTTGAATGAGCCGGATATGGCCTTTTCTTTAATTTTCGATTTTTAAACAATTGACCCTCCTCCCACTTTCGGGACAGTTTTCGGGGGATTTTAATAATGAATAATCAAAATAAGAGATTTATTATAGATATGAAATGCATGAACAAACACATTCGACAGACAGTCAAATTGTATACCTTTTCCGCTTAGGAATGTGGTCAAAATTATAAAAAGTTTGAGATAGTAACAGGTATATTTCAGAACACTTCGTGTAGATATTTTTAGTGAGTAATCACCGTTTATGAATTCTCAAGAGATTTACTAAATAAATTTGATCAATTAGGTAGGTATTTATGCAGTAACTATTTTAAAGGTGGTTAATCCAGCTCAATTTGTTATGCAGAGATTTGTTTTTTAATATTTGTAAGTATTCCGACCTATAGCTGAGAAAGTGGCATCGTATTTACTCTTTTGGATTGGTAAGATCTCAGACATGTCGATATAAATCAGAATACCTACTTAGATAGATTACATTTGATTAACCCATGTGTAATCGATAGAATCGATGGAATCGAATACAACAGCATAGAAGTGTTGCTCTTAACCCTTAACGAGCTGCATTTAATTATAACGTCGAAATCGATTACAGTTCACAGCAAATCGTTGGTATTGGATCAATGAACGTTGTCTGTCATATTGTAAAGCATTTAAGTTTAAAAATGAAGCCCCTGGATTGTGTTGCGGGAGCGGTAAAGTCAAATTGACGCCATTGGTACTGCCACCAGAGCCTCTGCATTCATTGGTTTACGGAAATGGGACAGAATCTATACATTTTAACTCATATACAGGAATACAATAATTGTTTTTAAATGAAGTCATTTGGCACAACAAAAGTTATTCAAGACAATTTTATGCTAACTTTCAAGGTAACTATATTATAAAGCAACAAACTTTTACCACCACGTGTCTGAGGCCTGAATACGTTGGTAATTTTCAATTAAAATCATATATCAATTAAAGTAGCGTACAGTAGGTTTGTAGCTAGGTGAATAACCAAAAGAAGCCAGTCAAAAGTTGATGGGGGAATGGCAGTGCTGACAAAGTATCTTGAAAGTCACATGGTGGTACAATTTTTGCAAATTTATTTGATGGGCGATTCAGCAAAACAAGTCGATCAGCGTTATGCACACCATAAATCGGTGAACAGACCAAGTGTGGAGCAACTTCAAATGTTTTTCCATCAGACAACGAATTGATTGTATTATTCAAGACTGCATTAAACCGCATGCCATCTGATTACCACAAAATTGCCGATAAGACGCCTGCAGGATAACACGCAAGACGCTATAATACGGCAACAATTGATGAAGTTGCTATTATTGTCATGGGTGAAAATTTTGAAAACCAAGATATTGTTTTTGCTTTTGTTAAGACAGGGCAACGTCTGTCGGGTAGTATTCAAATAAACTTATATTGTGATTGGTGTGGTGTTGACCAGTAAAGTCATAATTAAATATTAATTTTAACCTACAAACATGAGAATATCCCTTGACACGTTTGTAGACGTCAATATTAAAACTGATACAAAACAAAACAATAAATTATGTATGCGTTCTCAATGTCAATAAAAAAGTCCCAAAAAAGTCCCTAGCTGATGACGTAATCACGTAATATCTGAACATAGAAATCATTAAAAGATTTATTTACTTTACGCTATTTTGGACTCCTAGTATAGACCTTTTTAATATATTTTTTTTTGATTTTCCACTGACTGCGACGTGCCATTAAAATAAACGTAAAAACGCTAATCTTCAATTATACAAGATTCTACAAGCTTGTCGCTGCAATATTATAATCGCGCGCGGATTATAACTGACTTAACAACTTAGAGAACGGACAAAATTGAATAAACTCAGTAGATCGTCAAATTATAACTTTAGTAGCCAGTACTCTGTCTCTGCATTTACCTACTATAAGCAAATCCAGTTCATCATAAATACATACAGGGTGTCTGTCTTATCAAATGACAGCATTTGAATATGTCTCTGATTTTAGAAATCCTTAAGTCGATGAAAATTCTTGCTTATATCATGCTTTGTTTCAACTCTTATACCTGATAAAGGTTCAAAAACTATGAGATCCAGTCGGTACATCTTATTTGTTAATAATAATATAAGTATCATGTATTTGATTAAGATAAGACTGTCCGACATGTAAGAACAGTTCCGAATAGCAATTTTGTTAATATGTTCGGATCAAAAATGGACATATATTTCATGATCATTGAGGCCATCTCAACTTAGACCTCTCAACTATAATGTTTGCCATGAAAAAGTTTGTTTTAAAAATATCCTACAATTTAAGGATTTGATAAATCATGTTGATAAACACGAAATCAACAAACGTACTTAATGGGTGAGCATGGTTAAATGATTGTTTAACATCTTTGTTTTATTTTGCTGTATTCTAACTGCACATACATAATTCGATTTTTCCTGAACTCATGAAAGTTGAGCAGCATGTTAGAGTATTATGAGATCCATCATGTAGGTATGATTCAGTTCTAGGTTCTAATAAAACTATGATTGCCTACTTTCATTTGTGGAGCTCTGTGATATGGTTGCCAGAATTAAGGGCTATTAAGGTGCTAAACTTAAAAATTGGATCCTAACCACAGGAAGTTTGCATATCATTAACTAACTAATGATAAGACATAAAAACAATTAAATAAAAATAAATAAATTATTGGTATTAGAGGCTAATACGGAATTTGCAATAATTCAAATCAAATATTAATTGGGGAATTGTGTATGTTCATCTGTATATTTAAAATTGATGATTCAGTTGTTAGAAATTTGTGAAATACCTAATAGAAATGCTAGAATCAAAAAATAGGTAACTATATATGATATTGAGTAATGCTATGCTAGTATGCTAGCTTTGTCAAATATTTTCATCATTTTCGGAAAGAAGCTAGGCTCTAGGTAGTGAAACATAATGCTTTATGAATTTGGTCTATCACATTTAATAAGACAAATAATTTGTCTATTTTTGTCAAGGAACACATCCTGTATAATGAGAAATTTTCACCTATGGGATAATGAACATCGACAAAAGCCGCACATGTCTTCGACATGATGTTAGCAAACTGAAAATTACTTGTATATGTATATACTGCTGCGTCTGCTACCACACCAGTAGAGCCTTTAATGCTATTTTCAAGTGTTCGTTGGTGCATTTAATCTCTTACATTAACAACTAATCATCTTAACACCTATGACACGAACTCTGGCAAGAAGAATAGCACGTATGCACGAAGCTCACACACTCTCCGATATAATTGTTTCAAAGTCGCTAGTTACGTGATTTTCACTTGTCAGCATGTTTGGGATACGAAGTATGTACCTACCTATTTATAGAAAGGTTGCTTTGGATGGGAACAAGTAGAGATAGATTAAAGAGAGATTATTTTTCAATATTATGAAGCAGTATCGGCTAAATAATTTTGTGCTTCAAATTTGAAATTTGAGGAGATCTATTTTGCACTACACTACAACTGCTTTATTGAATTTTCAATTATTGTGCTAATGATAAAAGTTCACTGAGAAGAGCAAATAATTTTCAACGGAATCTCAAGTATAAAGCACATTTTTTCCCAGAAAATAGCAAATCAAATTCTACTCTTTGCATGTAAGTTGGTATATATAAAATCGATCCACTAGTCCAGTTTTTTTTTAAAATTATAATTGATTATTATTATTGATTATTTTCAATGTCAAATATGTACGTATACATCAATATTACGTAAGTTAGGAACGAACAATTATGCTAATTTCATTTTAAACTTCTTGGTGCTTTTTTTGATATAAGAAGGTAAGTAAATTTTTAATGGAGAACGTTTTTATGCAATCCATTTTTACATAACTCGCCACCAGATGGCGTTGCAGAGCTTCTAAAATGTTCAGTAGATCGCTATGAAAATTGGTACGTAGGTGTTATACCATTGAAAATATTTTAACGCTATCCGTTTTGTTGTATCTTGCCGACTTCAAAAAAGGAGAAGGTACCTATACAATTCGGTTGAATGTTTGCTTTTATTTTTTTTTATGGCTGTTCGCTCGTTTTGCATAGTAAACGTACTCCGATTAAGACGATTTTTATTTCATTTGAAAGACGAGAGTTGAGAAATGGTCCCATATTTAAAAAAAAACTAAAATCTGAAATCCCCTTCCCAAACAAAGCATCGCCACCCAGACAAATATCATGATTTCAAGGTTGTTTCCTATTTTCAGTTTGCCGCAGAGCGTCGAGCCGTGTCTGATAATCAATCCTAATTTTGAACTCATACTTGTATCAATCTTCAGCGTACCACTGTGGTGGATATAAACACCCTTCAAGTTGAATTGATTAATTGAAACCATCCTTACCGTTCTAGGTACTTGATATACTATTTTGTACAACTAGGCTATGTTCGACCTTATGTCCAAATTACCGGTTGCTACGATGGTTGCTGGCCAATGTCGTCAAATGTATTACTTTAATGGAACGGTAAGTGAATTCATACAAATTGGAGGCAATAAACAATCGAATATTTTGTTTAATCTGTCATGTAGCTGTCAGATAAAGGATAGGTATTTATTCGAAGTTCTTTGTTCGCACTTCCCACTTTATTTTTACAGTTCTTGATGGGTACTTAATATATCTATTGGTACTCGTATTTTTTGAAGAAGGTCTAAAATATAGTTCAACTTGTGCACAATCAGAGACAAAGAAGCACAACCTAAAAACTGTCAGTTCCAATAGAATTATTCTAGTATTATTTTGTTTTTCTCAGTGCCTCATCAGATAAAGTCGGTCGTGTTTTTCTTTGAATGTTAGTTGGTTCATACATACTCCGGGCTCACATACTGAGTCTTTTCATCTTTCCTGTGTGGTTCAAGTTTGTGTTTGGTTATTTTCCGCCTATATCTATTATTTCATGTGGCAACTCAGCCCGTTTGAATATAAGCAACAAATTTATATTCTTATTAAATTTTAGTTCGGATATAACAAAATTAATACCCACCACCAAAAATTATATTTTTTCGATAACAAACATAAACAATTTAGTTCACATAAAATTGAAAAGTGTAGGTATTTTAAAACAAGATTATATTTATATTCCGGAATTCTCCTGAATAATTTCTCCATTTATTGAACGCTTCATCTAATCAATGAATATCACTGAATCTCCGTATGAGAATTATATCAATTTCTGCGACTACATATTAAAATTTATTACATGTAATGTATTAATATTAATTGGTTGAAGTGATAAAATTATCACTTCAACCTTATAAACTGGTAGGTATGATAATTAATAATTTTGAATTAATTGCATAAACCGTAGTAGGTTTATAAAAAATATTGATTTACTGGAAACTATATCTTGTATCGAGTGTATTTATCAATATTTTAAAATGAATGAATTACGGTAGCCCTTATTTTTTACTGCCTTCATTAAAAGAAGACTATAAAAATTGATTGTGTTTTCTTATAGTTATAGTTACCTCGTTTCGCTTAGTAAACGTTCAACTATTCTAAATTGCCGAGAGATACCCCAAACGTTCTTCTCTCGTGTAGAATAATTTTGATACACTTGCAAAAAAAGAACAGGTGTGCAATTCAATTTTCTTTTTTGAAAGGTGCGATTTTGTGGAAAATTAATACTACTATAATTAATGTTGACCATCAAAACTATTAAATTATATCCTTGCGACAGGATAATTATTGTATATTTTGAAATAGACGCATATTTTGAGAAAAAGTAATGATGTAGAGTATATTGGCTCTGCAATAATAATACACTAGTAAATATCCCAATTTGTTGTAATTGTCAAGTTGGCTGATGTCAGGGTGTAAATTTGACATCATTTGATGATTTGAGAGTTTATACGTGTGTTGCATTTGATAAGTGATTATTTGTTGATAAATACGGACCTGTCGACTCATGTTATAACAAGGTTGGGATCCAAACATTGGGAAATTATGAGATGGTTGATGATTTTATCGATTAGATTTGAAAGATTACATTTTATAGCAGAATATGATTTTTTGTTTCAATTTTGTATCTCCCGTTCATCGAAAACATCAATTTTGACTCAAATTAACAAGTACTAAAATTATATGCGGTTTACCAAACACATTGTCCGACACAATTTCTTCATCTCTTTCCAAATCATCTAACGAACTTTCAAAATTTTGATATACAGTGTTGTTTTGAAGTTATTCAATTTTTTCTATTTCTTCCAAGATATTTATTTATATTTGTTTGGTATTCGGTAACATACAGGATGAAGAGTATTTACTGTGAATATGAAAAAAATATACGGTGGGATTCGGATGTTATGAGTAAATGAAAAAACGGACATAATGGATAAATCACCCTGTATCTTGGTTATAAAGAATCAGAGACCCATTAAATATAGGTTTTTTAGAACCAGCTACGTGTCCCCTATCTACCATTACCTTTTGCCCATTTCCCAATGAATCATTCCTGTATAGATTCTATCTCGGAAACGGCTCTATTTTGATAAAATTTGGTACTCATATTTATTTTTAACGTTTTACTTTTCAAGTTTATTTATACTGGTGGCTTTTGCGAAAAACGCGTGGGTGCAACCCTCGAGAGTCTCACAAACTTTTTCCAGAATGGCTCTGCAGATTTCGATAAAAATTGCAGAGAAAGGTTTTCAGGGTTTATTTCGAGAATGGCTCGGCAGATTGCAATAGAAATTTCATTATATATTTTGGGTTCGAGACGTCGATTTGGTCCCAGTCAAGTTATGGTATGTTTCACATTCACATTACACTTTCATATTTATTTCAAAATTTATTACTTATAAGCAATGTGAACGACAAAGGCGATATTAATTTACCAATCGCAACTCATTTTACACATTTTTTAACAAAGTAACTCTTATAGACCACCTTAAATCCTGTGTTACCCGAGCTAAGCTCGGTCGCCCAGATATTATTTCTTTGAATCATTGAATATCGAAAGGTCACTCACTCCTTCATCACAAAACCTAAGAAACTACAAGTGCTGGAAGTCTCAAATTTTGCATAGGGGTTTCTTTTAAAACATAGGTGCTCACAGACAGGATTTTGCAAAATTAAACCCCTAGGGGGTAATAAGGAGTGTCAATGTTTGTATGAAATTTCTGTAGTTTTAATAGTAGGATTTTGACTGTACATTAAAGATATTTATGGAAAAATAATATGGGGGCCTCTTTATTAGAGCAAATTATTTTTATCGCGTCTGTCTCTCTTTCTGTATGTTGGTACACGAATCACGCAATAACTAGGAAGGAATGGAATGGAATTGAATGCAGTTTTCCATACATACGAAGTCGCGGGCAAAAGCTAGTTCAATGATATATGTCATTTTTATGGCCTTTACCTCATCAAACAATAGGCTAAACTCATTATATGGTGAAATGATTTGGTGGGTATATGAAGGTGAAGATGCAATCATTATATAAGAAGCATATGATCACTTTTATAAAGATGCAAGTATGTATTTCAAATGAAATTGCAATATTCCAAAGTGACATTGCTGTGTTTTCGCTCATTCATAATTTAAAGCATCTGTGCATATACCCATTACATATTAGGTATGTGAAATTCTGGTGTTACACCTAAAAGAGTCAATAAGCCAGTTGATAAATTGTCAAGACGTAATGTTGGTATATTTAAAATTCTTGTGCTCATTCAGGAGATGGCAAGTAGACAGCAAGCTGTTTTAAACTATGTAAACTATGAATGAATGTGTGTAGGTATAATTCAATAATTCAATGTACTCTTCCGACTTCCACGTCTGGAATCTAAACTCTTTTATTTTCTAGTTCTCAATTTACGGTTTATATTTATTAACCAACGATGTTGTTTGCTTGTAGGAAGCAGATCATTTTCAGGATCATTGAATGAATCAAAAATACCTATACGAGAACATATTCGTGATATCAATGTTTCGGAATTTATTTCAGTTTTACATAATAATATAATGTTACTATTTTGAGATAAAATCGTAAAATTATTTATATGAACAAATGCAAGGATCAGTCAAGTGCGACTTGGGTTTACGTGGGAATGATTCCGTACTTGGGATTTTCGTATAGGTTTCCTGTAAAGTTTGAATGTAACTCTATATTCTGTATTTTATAGAAAAAATCCCTCAGTAATTTCGGAGATAAGGGAGGGAATGTCAATGTTCGTATTTTCCCTCTATATTTCTTAACCCGTTTATTTTAACATTCTCACAAAAAATTAGTAGTAGGTAGGTACTTATAAGGATTCCTTTCTTTAAATATATCACGTAATGGACTTGAAGGAAGTTTTTCTTTCATTTTTCATATTTGTTTTACACAAATGTCCAAATTCAAATCTCCAAAACAATTAAATCCTAAAAATTAGCATGTTTGTCTGTTATATACCTCTCAATTAGGTATATTGTTCGGTTTGATTTCCATGAATTATAAAATAATTATTCCATGTTTCAATATAATATAACCTATAAATAAAATTGAAATGCCTGACTTTGACATAAACTCATTTTAGTTTATTTGAACATAACAAAACCCAAACTTGTGTAATCAAGAACTTCGTCTTTTTGTTTTGCGGACTTATCGCCGAAATGGTAAGCCAATTTTACGCGGATTACATTGACCTAACCTAACCTAACCTAAATGTATTTTGACGAACAAGTTGGAATCGTCAACTAGTGATCTATTAGCAGCAGCCTTCTTGTCAAAACACTCTCGGATTATATAGCTCTACATCTATATTAATAATTCAAACTTAGTACGGTACTGAATTAAGTGCGGAGGTTTATGGCTACCAGATCACATAACTGGCAGAACCTTCAATCCACAGTCGTAAATGAGGGCTGTGCTGCCTGCTGCTATCTAGCTAACTTAACCTTAAATTAGGTTTATGACCCTTATGTCAGTATTATGGTAGGATAGTGTTTTGTTTTGTATTTTAATTCGGTACTAGCTAGTCCCGAACTAAGAATTATATTATGAATACGGCTGTAAGTCTTTAGTGTTGGCGTGTGGTTTTACAATAACATTTCACTCCTAATTCATAATTATTGACAAATATTTGAGGATCTTATTATTAATTATTATTCCTATTGTTACGTGCATGGGGTTCTCATTAATTTCCACGAATGAAATAAGGCGGATCAGTTTTAGTTGATTGACATATTTTGTACACGAAAATTAATTTTATAATTAATATTACTGGTAAAGATGGATTTCATCACCACTTTTTATTAAATAATAGTTTTCTGGTCTTGTGTTTGTCTGTTTGGTAGAAAAAATACCTACATTATAAGAAATCACTCAGATAATCATACTTTTATACTAGATTGAAAACAGAATAATAAGCTTACATGGACATATTTATTTTTCTTGGATACAGATAATGTAGAATAGTGAAGTATGTAGTTTATGTATTATTGTGAAATGAGAAATGAGCGCGGTTGTAAGCTGAATTGAGCCCAATCGGTTGTTCAAGTGCCATATAGTATGCCCACTGATTTACCGCTCCAGTAGCACATTTTATTTTTTTTTATTGCAAAGAAAATTTCAGTTAATGATAACATATCTTGTATTTCTTCTATTGGGTCTATCTGTAATTATGGATTGTTCCCTGGTGTAAAATGTACCCAATGCTTTATTAAATTAAAGTACTCTGCTTATATAATTTTTCAAAACAAATCATTAGTCAGGTTAACAAATGAAAAAAAATCTCTAGAAAATTGATTATAGAATGTATCCAAAACTAGCCTCGTATACCAGTTTCACTAGGTGATAACTACAATTGAAGAGTATTTAGAGATAATCTAATTTCTCAGTGTCTCGCAAAGATAAAGTTGTTATAATCAAGACAATCGATTCCATAGTGTACCGTGTGTCGATAGTTCTAAATTCGTTTAATTGCTTTCCTCGCCATCTCATCCAACGTTATCCAATCATTAAATGGATATTTCCCTGTATCAAAAAGTGTCAACAATGCGACTTAAAACTTAGACTCTTGAAGAGCCGTCAATCAAATTATGAATATACTGATCAAACTTAATCTGTAATAGGAAAATCGGACCTAAAATTTTAGACGATTACAATACTTTCCATACTAGGCTAGATTTTGATTATCAATGATATCCTAAAAAATATAAATAATTTTCATTTAGAAGAGCCTAGGACCGAATTTCTAGCTGGTTCACAAAAATACCAAATTATATCAATTCCACAGGTGCTAGTACTTTTGAATTTGTTGCTAAAAGTCTTCCATCTGCCATCAAATGCACTTCTACAAAATTAACTATTAATTATTTTTCAGTGCCCCAACTAATTAAAGTCGGTCTTAGTTTTTGATCGACGAACCCAAATGGAGGAGGTATACAATTCGACTGTGTGCTGTTTTTTTTTGGTTTGTGCGTGCTGTATATACGTACTCCGATTTTTGTTTTATTTGAAAGAGAAGATGGTCCCATATTCGTAAAAACTCAAATCCGAAATCTTCTTCCCATCAAAAAACGCCCCCAATGGGGTTGGAGGTAGTGATTCGCAAAGCAAGACCAAGACCAAGACCGATATGGTCTTGGTATTGGTCTTGGTCTTGCACCCTTGGTATTGGTCTTGGTCTTGCATCAAATCCTCAGTCTTGGTCTTGGGTCTTGGTCTTGCATATATGGTCTTGGTATCGGTCTTGGTCTTGCTGCAAGACTTGCAAGACTTCGCAAGACTCTTGCAAAAATTTTGATCTTAATATAAGTGTGAAAAGTTTGCGCGATTCTAAACCGTAATTACGTAAATCATATGAAGAAGAACCCTGCAATGTGGATCGGAAGTATATAATTGATAATCTTATAAGATTGCCTACAATTATATTATCATTCGAAATGGATTCATATCGACCGTATGAAGATATTGTCCAGAACAAACACGCCTGGTATGTTAATGTTACCAAACCATTCTAGAATAAGTAATAAGAATAAAACTAGGTGCGTAGAATTAAATTAGAGCAAGGGAGATGTGAAATTAATTAATAAGGTTTAAGAAATAGATTTCACCATTCACACATGAGAATCGTATCTTACTCGCTACTTAGTCTGCTTGTGCTTTCTTGGTATCTTCCGTCGCACCTGAGCACTCATTTTACTACTTTCTAGTCATATTTTCATATAGGTATAATGGTTTCCCTGCTTTATATTTGTGCATCATACTTCTGTTTCATAAATCTACAGTGGTTTTGTAACATTTTCTTGAAAAAAATAGAAAAAATATCTCAGAGTGGCCATTAGTGAAAGCGATTAAAAGTATTTCTGGTTTATAAAACTAACTTCAACTTGTGTATGAAGCTTTTCCCAAAAAAATAATGAAAATTAAAAATACGTAGAGATTTGTTAATACGCGCATTTATAAAATTAGGTATCTATTTCAAACATCAGTCGTGTGAATATATCAGTTTAGATAGTTAATTTTTCAAAAAAGGGCAATCTAAAATTTTGAAAATCTCCAAAAGTGGCTACTGGATAAAAATCATAAGAAAATATCAGATGTATAGATGATTCGTTACGTTTGCTTAAAACATTCTTCGTGATAGAAAAAATAATAAAAATAAAAAACCGTGTAGTCTACCTTCACCTGGCTACGAGCTGTCGGGTTTCTTTGGAAACAGTTCGTTAAGGGAAATCCTAGAAAGGTTGAAACTACTGTATAGGGTGTTTCAGAACTTTTTGAAATCAAGAAATCCTATAGAAGGGTAAAATGAACTTGCTCTTGACCCAACAGCTTTTAATTCAATATTTTTGGAATCTGTAAAATAAGGATCGATAATAAAGGAGTTCAAAGATAGCGATTCTTATCTAATCATTGAGGAAAAAAATATATTTCCTACCAATTTGCTGTTTGGTAACGGAACTGCGAGAGTCTTCATATATATATATATATATATATATATATATATATATATATATATATATATATATATATATATATATTCATTCATATTCGTTTATTGTTTCTAAAAACATTTCGTTTTATAACAATATGTTTGGCCTTAAACAACTACAGAGTAACTTAACTATTAACATTATAGCTAGAGTAATATATCTACCTAATCTAGATTTATTTCTACCCGAGTAAGTTATTGTAATTCAGTAGGAATTAATTTTAAATGAGAATTAAATAAGAATTCTTAATAATCCAAGAATAAAAATAAGATAATTTTATGATTCACGAATTGAGCAAAGGGAAATATGTATTCGAAGTGGACAGTTATTGTTGTTATTCGGAACTGCGAGAGTCTTGTAAGTCTCGCAAGTCTTGCAGCAAGACCAAGACCAAGACCAGGTTAGTCTTGGTATTGGTCTTGCATCCCAGTATTGGTCTTGGTCTTGGGTCTTGGTCTTGCATAGACGGTCTTGGTCTCCTGGACCAAGACTGCAAGACCAAGACTAGTCTCGCAGCATCACTAGTTGGAGGGGTCAATTTTTCTCTAAAATCTAAAATCTGGGACGGCAGAATTAAGGATAGGACAATATTCGGAAACGTTTAAACATTTTTTCAAAAGACTTACAGCGATGTTAAAATCACAAATATGTGTATTTTCGCAATGTGGAGGGGCCAATTTCTTTCGAAAATTAAAAATCTGTGACATTCAAATTAAATACCAGATTATTTATAGCAACATTTATATTGAACATTTTTACGGTTACGGTTTTCGAGTTACAAAGTGGTAAAGTCTAAAATATGCATATTTCCGCGACAATGTTTTTAAATTTCTCAATAATAACAAGTACAAGCAAAGAATATATATGTTACACTCACTGTTACACTCAAAAGTGTGAAATAAATATTTTTTACAAAAAAAAATCACCGACGTTACTAGTTGGTGCACTGAAAAATACAAAATAATAGTAATTCTATTGGTGCTGGTACTTGTGAGGTTGGTGCCAAAAGTTTTCAATCTAACTGCAATTGCACAACTTCAAAATTACCAGCACCAATAGAATTAATATTATTTTGTATTTTTCATTGCAACAGCTAATAATGTCGGTACAATTTTTTGTAAAAAATATCTGTTTAAAAAAACATGTTTTGTCCAACTCATAATTTCTATGTTTGTAATAATTGTAGTATTTTTGTAACAAATATTATTTGGTAACTTCTTATTTAAGTTTTTTATATATAATTTCAGATAATATTTTAAAATATTCAAAGATAATAGGGAAACCTGTTCGGGATTATATTCTTCCATGTATTAATCTAAGACTACTAGTTCAGATATTTCTGCTTTATTACAGAAACGTGAGTAATTATACTACTAGTAACAAGATTGTAAACAACACTCTTGATAAGAAATGTGGCTGAATGATTAATCATTCATCATAATATACCTACGTAATAATATGTATTTGATTTCTGGGAAAAGAAAAAATAATATCTATCTATGAATTAGCTTTCATTGATAAATTTAAATACCAAACGATTAATACTCAATGTTATTCATTCATGTAAACCGCTGATAAGTGGCAACGATTTATTTGTTCCAATTATTATGCATTTCAGAAGAGATGTAATAAATTTATTACTTTTATTTCCGACCCACTTTTATTAAGATAATCTACATTACAGTTAGTAAAAGGCATAGACATCTGTCAGATGTCTATGGTAAAAGGGCATAAACAGTTTCTTCCACCGGAATTACTTAATAGTGAAATGTGAAGAAATTCTTTACCTGAAAATGTAAGTTTTCGTTATTTGCTTTTTTATATGAATTTAATTTTTTAGTACTTCTAAAAGCTAAGATCGTAGAACACACTCCCATAGGTTTCCAGATAAAGCTTGGTATAATTCAATCAGTTAATACGACTCGCTATAAAATCATCACATCTATACTAATAGATATCAGACATGGAATGACAATTAAGGTGACTTTATGTCATCCATCTCTGCTGGACCTTATTAGTCATGCTCTATGGTCACGCAGTACTTGTTCTCATCCATCAAAAAGAATTAATAAATGATCGCTATTTGCTTTGACATGTCGATTTCTTAGTCGTTGATGGCCATTAAAAGTATTGATGGTGACTTATTATCTTTTGCAGAAATGTAGTTACCTACCTTTTATTGGAAAGGATCAATATTATTCACTTTTGCGTGTTTATGAACAGAAATATTTGAATAGGTATAATAAGAACTGTAACATGAGAGAGCCAGACCGAAGAGAGAACTTCTGAAAAAATGATCTTTTCGATAATAAATTTATTGGTAATTTAGTAAACTACTTTGAATATAGGATGTTTAGAAACATAGCAGATAGACATTTTGGGAATAGAATTCTGTATTACTACTTAGAAAAGCAGCAATTAAATGTTTCTCGATGTTTGCCAGAAATTACATTTTTAGGGCTTCTGCAAGTATGTCCAAGGCTATTATATATGGGCATGGTACAAGTCTTGTATAAAGAATATAGGCTTATCATGATCTGCAGAGTTGAGAAGTTAAAGTGTGATTTTCTAATGGCAGTTAATTGTTTATTTATCGTTATATTGTCGATTTTCTTTTTCTGGTATCTAATAATACAAAAAATATTTGTTTGCTTGTGCTTCATAATTCTTTTTGTCAAAGTTCTGCACAATTATTCTTCTCAGAATAAAGAAGTTTTCACTTCAAAAAGCATTCCTACGAAGTATTTGATGAAAAAATAATTAGCAAATTGCTACATAATTGTATATCGAACAAAACCGCAGCTCGACGCCAATTTCATTTCCAATTTGAGATATCACAACCGAAAATCGGTTACAAGCACACTTACGTGGGTACATATACTTACATACATACATATACATATACCATACTCCATACCTTCCTGGACATAATTTAAATCATGCCTAGTGACTTTTAAACCTAAAGGTAAGTACAAACCAAACAACAAAATCTTGTCAACTATTGGCAACATATTGACGGATATTGGCAAAATATTTGTTGAACACAACAACTTGTCCAATTCAAAAACGAGTGCTTAATATTGACATTTCAAAATGGATACTGGTGTTAGTGTTACTTTTATTATAATAGCGCATATATTTTTCATGGTCTATGTAAAAAGAAAAAAATGAAATTGCATTAGAATTGACCAATTTGTACTTTCAATCTTTCTGCTTTCAAAAAGGAAGAAAAGTTTACATTTATTCTTCGAATCATTTTTAAACAAATATAATATGTTTTAACAACAAAAGACAGTGAAATTGATTACTTGCACTATGACGAATATAATAATTAATATAATAGTAATAAAGTTAATATTATTTAACGTAGGTACCAAGCTGTAGAAAATAAAATAACAGAGAAAGTCAACCTCACTATGTTATGACTATGATGTTTTGACTTTTGTTGTGGATAACATCGCCTAGAAGAGCGATGTTTTCCATTTCAGATTGAAAACACGGATACAAACAACACCCAACAAAATTCTTTAATGTTATGCTGCCCAACATTAGCATTATGTTGCCGAGTATCTACCAACTTGTTGAGAGTTGATGGGATACGTGTTGGCAGCAATGTTGATAACGTGTATCCGGCCGAATGTTACCCGGTCTGTACTCACCTTAAGAATTACCTATAACTGTTTTCTAAAATCGGACTCATTAGAATAACTTTCTACTGAAAAGTTCACAACGAAATCAATATCTAACATAGTGACGTATTTATATTAGGTATATCAATAGTTTCACTAATTTTATTATACACAGGTATTAGCTCCTGGATTACCATGACTGTTTTTCTTTCATTTTTATTTATGATCGGGGCGGATAAGGCTTCAATGAAATTGCGACAAGTTGATTGATGAGTGTGGCCAATTGATTCAGGTATTCCCAACACAAATTTCTCCAATGACATATACCTACATACTTCGATGGATTATATGTTATAAGTATGTAAGCTCCGAGTGATCCATCAGACTTGGTTAAGATAATTAATTGATGAATACAATTTCGTTAAAATTTGAACTCTTTTACCTAGTTGAGGCAACAGTAAATTCGCGAAAATAAGAGGTTAAGTTCGTGGTAAAGTGGTAACACCCTTGAGGCATGGGCCGATTATTGCCTTTTTCGCTAATAAGTCGAAAGTAAACGAACCAGTATGAGACAGACTGTTTAATTGTATGGCCAGTAGTTTATGTGTTTTGATATTGTCCGCAAACTACGAGTAGATCTCTCACAACAACAATGAACAATGAGAACAGTCAAGTTTGTGAGGCAACACTAGGAATACCTAAGTCGATCTTAGATTTCAGGGATAAAAAAATCAGTTAATATGGAAATAATAATAAGTGATACGGTGACAAACATGATTTTAGACAATAGATAGATAGTGCCTAATTCTCGATTTCTTCTATTATTGATCGAATAAAATTCATATTTTTGTGCAACTTACAAATAGTATGCAATGCGCTTGTATGTCTGCTTTTTATAATTCCGTTCATAAATTTTGCAAAGTTAAGACGCATAAATTTTGGTGATTTTGTTATTCCGGGGAGGGGTGATGAGAGATGGTCCCATAATGAACTTTTTAAAATCCATTGTTTAGGTATCTTCTTCCAAAAATCTCCCCTCAAAAAAGGTGGATTGTGATTTAATTTTTTTTGAAAAAGAGAATATATTATTTCCATTAACATTCAAATCGGATATTTCACAAAAATAATTTCCAAATGACATCACATCGAGTATTAAAGAAAATAAAAGGTTATTCCGTTATTTACATTTTCCATCGTATTATATTTAGTACTCGTAGACTTATATTTAGGTAGGTATATACGGTTGACCCAGGGGTGCGTGCGAGCTCCATAACTTTTGTTCTATTTAAGCTGTCGACTTGATTTTTGTTTAAACAGTAGGTCGTCAAATAGCACATTTGAAAACTATTTTGATTACTATGCAGGATGTTCCAAAGTAAGATACACAATTATGTTGTCTTTTTTCAAATGGCACCCCCATATTTTTGTTACATTTTCAAATTTGCATAGAGTTATCTGCAATAGTTTTTGACTTATGTCAATTTATGTGTCAGAATAGCGTCGTGCACCAACTTACAAAAAATCCTATCTTTAGTACCATTCAAGATAACTTAAGAAACTTTTTTTATCAAATTCCCAACGCCATTGCGCATCTTCTCAATCAAAGATGATAAAAAATATGGGGCTGCCATTTAAAAAAAGACAACATAACTTTGTATTTTACTTTGGAACTTCCTGTATACTAATCAAAATATTTTTAAAATTCATTTGTCGACCTACCGCTTAAATAAAAATCAAGTCGATAGCTTAAATAGAACAAAAGTTATGGAGTTGCATGCACCCCTGGGTCACACTGTATGTAGGATCGAGAATTTTGCATAGTATTAATCTTATCAAAAATATAAGTGAAATAACTTTTCTCGAAAATTAGGACGAACTTCAATAGATTTACTGAAAAATACATAATAATATTAATTATATTGGTAAAAGAATTACAAACTTGGAAATATCGCATAAATCAAATAAAACGTAATTACAGGTTGCGGATATTGTGAACATATTTAAAAAAATGAATTTGCAGTCTTCTTTTGCAATCACTGATCACTAATTGAACCATCAATAATTTTCATGGCTAATGAAACACAAAAAATTGTCAAATAAATATTTTTTTACAAAAAATATGACTGAATTTATTAGATGATGCACTGAAAAATTAAAAATAAATTTAATTCTATTGGAACACTAGTAGTAGTAGTTGGTGCCAAAAGCCTTCTATTTACCGATATAATTAACATTATTTTGTATTTTACAGTGCACTATTGAGTGAAAACGGTCTATTTTTGACCGACTTCCCAAACGGAGGAGGTATAGGTACAATTCGACTATATGTCTGCATGTTTTTTTTTATATATTTGTTGGCGCCTTTTGCCTAGTAAACGTGCTCCGATTTTGATGTTTTTAAATAGTTTTTATTACTTTCGGTTCTTGTATAGATGGACTCCGCAGCGATTTCTCAAGCCCCATACGGTCTAGAGACTTGAAATTTCGAAATCGTACTTAGATCGCGGACATCTCGCCGCCTGTTAAGCTCCAAGTGTAATCCAATATTTATTAATTATATTATCTCATTTAAGTATTCAAGTAAGATCAAAACTATATTTTCGACATGTCGGACAATGGGATTCGTCTCTGGAATTAAGCACGAGCATGGAGCGTATATATACGTCTATGTTCTTTGGTATATAGGTACTTTCTGGCAGATCGTCGTATATATTACTATATACTCTATGGTTATGTCGCGCTAATTTAATTTTGTATTGTGGTAGACAAACAGTAATTTGTTGTGAAATTGCTGTTGCTGGCAAACAGATATACATAAGTATAGTTCAAATCGAGAAAAGGAGAGATAGCAATAGTTCTCATAGGTACAGTTCAAATCTTAAATGCCTAATAAAAACTATTTTTATTTTTTTTTTTAAATTTCACTTGTTTTTAATTTCAGAGAGGAGTATTGAAAATTGGTCCCATTAAAAAAAAACAATATTAGACATAACCTTCCCCCAAAGGGAGTTGTGGGGGCAATTTTTCCCGAAAGTTGAAAATCCGAGACGCAGAATTGAAGAAAATTCTCCGGAAACGTTTAAATTGGACATTTTTATAAATAATCACAGGTTTCCGCGTTAGTATCTGAAATATGTGTTTCAGCTATGCGGAAGGGGTAAATTTTTCCGAGAATAGAAAATTCAAGATTTGAAAATTAGAAAGGGGACCATATCCGAAAACGTTTAAATTGAAATTTTTTCAAAAATGTGTATTTCCGCTATTTGGAAGGGCCATTTTTTTGTCGAAAATTAAAAATGTGAGACGGCCAAATTAAAGATGAGATTATATTAATGTATCTATCAAAATTTAAATTCAAATTTTTTTCAAAAGAATTACGATTTTCGAGTTACAACAGTAAAGTCTGAAATATGTATATCTGCGCCGCGATGTTTTGAGATATCTGAATATTGACAAGTAAAGCCTTTCACATTGTAATAGGATAAGTACTATCTTCTTTACTATTAGTTAACGTTCAACAATTTTGGTGAGTAATGTTACACTCAAAAGTGTCAAATAAATATTTTTTACAAAACATTGAGCCGACTTTATAGGTTGGTCCACTGAAAAATACAAAATAATATTAATTCTATTGGTGCTGGTACTATTGGAGCTTCTGCCTACAACAATAAACTACAACGGCAAAGCTTCAAAAGTACCAGTACCAATAGAATTAATATCTATTATTTTGTATTTTTCAGTGCACCAACTAATAAAGTCGGTAAAATTTTTTGTAAACAATATTTATTTTTTAATATTTATTCTCACTAAACTATCAATTTTTAACCGGTGTATTATTTCAGAAGTGAAAGCTTAGCTCTTCATCTAGAGATCTTTATTTAAAAATTGAATGCCATGGAGGACTGGAACTGAAAAATCTTTCTTCATCGTATAGTTCATTTAAATAAAGACATTCAAGAAATACCCACCATGGATGAATATATATTTGCCGTCTTAATAATCAATAAACCCACTTGAGTGGCATTATCGCTGGAGAATTCATCTAGCTCACCATTTTTGGCTAACATTCACACCGACAAAGTATTCTTGTCACAACAGTGTCTGTATGTGATGACTAATGCAGATCGTGTTTATCAGAATTTATTACTTGTTTAGTCTTCGACCAGACAGTATGGAGTCATCGATAAATTTTTGTGCTTTCAAGACACCACAAGTTCACAGAAAAATATAAGAGATAACTAAATGTGAAAAACATGAAAATGACGAAAGCTAAGTTCGGCTTCAAGTTTTTTGAAGAGACTACACAGTATGGCCGATTTTATAATAAAATGCTAAGATCATCTTTTATGAAAGTACCTTTTTAGATTAAAGTCCTCCACTTTAACTACATATGTCCCAATCATAATCATAGCTCAATCAAATTAAAGGGTCTTTTCTGAAAGATCATTCTTAAAGAAGATTTGTAAAATTGGCTATACTAAAAACTATACGTTTGACTTAAAATCAAACAAAATACTTACATAATTTGAACCACTTTCTAGTGATATTCAAATGCTATCCATAACTTTAGGATTTTAAAAGTCAATAAAAAATATGATTAGAATAGAATGCCAATACCATAATCTGACCGAAGTTAGAGTCAGCTTCAGATAGTTGAAATGTTGCTGATTGGTCTTAAAAAATGAAGAAAGTTTAAGAATTGAATGCTGATTAGGAAACACATATGAGAGAGAAATACTAAAGTAGGCTTAAAATTTAAAGGAACTTTATTTGAAACTTTATTTGTTTTTATAAAATTGGCTGTTTCGGCTCGTATTCTGGCTAGCTTCAAAAGAAAGAAGTAGGCATATTGGAGGTAGATATATCTATGTCACATTTATCATCTTCAGTGTGACTATTTGCTATTATAATCTGATACAAATATGTTGCATTACAGTGTATATAAACGAAATAGAACCGAGCTTTATTTGTATGGAAATTGCGATTCCTTGGTATCAGTTATTATCGTCGTCATTACAGTTATAATTTTATTTATTCAAACTACTAGTGTAATTAAATGATAATTATTATCCACAAAGAATTTTGTTTACTATGGTAATTTCTAAATGATTGCCTATGCATCTTAATAGGACGAATATAACAACTGAAGAGGTTTACTGATACACCTTGCGGGCATCTACTTTTTATTTCAACATTTAACTATGTAAATACAATCTCTAAACACATGTTTCTTGATATTATTTGTCATTAGGTATTAAGTTTTTATATGTAATATTAGTTATCGACTTTATGTGAATATCTCTTTATTATACGAAGTTTATAAGGATGGGAAAAAATAAACTGCAGCTGGTTGTTGCACGGGTTCATTTTTTTTTTCGATAAAATTAAAATACGTGCATCCTATATCGTATTTGGTGTTAGGGTAATAGTCCCTAATGACCACAAAATAACTTCAATTGTATTATTATGAAAAGCAAATAATTATAATAGTAGTTTCAACTTTGTTAGGTACAGAAACAAATAAAAGTACAGACAACTATCAAGTTCACTGGCTGGTCTGGGCTTTGTTCGAAGTTATAAGAAATATTATCTTCAGCCAAGTCATGATTCACAGAATAGCAATGAATTGCTAGGAGTGTCAAATTCACAATGAAATTGCACAAAATAAATGTAAAGTCATATCATCAAATTCAAAGATATGTCTTGAATAGATGAAGTAATTTGAATGTATTTTAATGGGTTCTCGTATAGATATACGTGAATGAATAACTTTATTATGATTGACAGTTTTAAATCGTGTAATAGTTTTGGACTCTTAATCGATATTGAAAAGGTGAAACAAAAATATTAATACGAATATAAGTCACTACTGGAAAAAATTGAACTGTCTCCATTAAATTACAAAGACGGTGAGTAATGAGATTCTAGTGACTGGAAGTTATAGAGACAATGACCTATATTTATTAACAAAAAAAAAGTTGGATAGATGAAATAAAATTAAGACAGAGAATTAAGGCATACTTCCATCACCCTCTGCTTTGGAAATTTCAAGACTAATGGAATAGCAAACATTTTATTTACAAATTCCTATCAGAAAGATTTTAGCAGAAACTCTAATTCTGATAGGTATCTATAAATATACCTACCTAATGTGTCGGATTCAGTATCTTTTAGGAAGATGTTATGTTTGAGGTGAGTTTTCGACCCAATTAAGAACCAAAAATGATATTGATGTCGGACTGGTTTCATTCAATGCATTTTTAAAATGTATACTCCGTTTTGTTTTGACCAAATTTTGCAGAAAACGCAATTGTATGCAATGAAGGTAAATTTTGCTGCTGATAGTGATTGATTAAGTATTTTGAAATAGCTGCATAGAAAGTTTACAAACAACTAAGAAAGGATCGCTTATATGGGCAATTCATTAGATATATCCAGTTTTCCACTATGTTATTCTTTTGTAAAACCATATATGTATGTATTAAGTATTATGAAAAAATACTACCGATAGTAATCATTTCGTAGTTATGCTATGATCAAGTAAATTGAATTTTATTTCGAACCATTTTTGATGGGACATAACCTAGTCGTTATTTTTCTTCGGGTATAAGTACGATTTACTATCTAAATTTTAACAAGTTTTGAAATGACGGCTTGCAAAAAATTGCTGGCTCATGGTCTACTTATTTTGGATAGTGGAAACTGATCAGAGGGTATATGTATATACCTGGTGCTGGATGATCGAGTTAAATTCTTTTGGAAATTAAATTGGTGCCATTAACGTGTTTGCCTTTCAGAAAATAATGTAGTGAGTGCCGATGAGAAATCGACGTTGTTGACTTAAAGATGAAAATTAGGTGCGATGAAATCTACTTTTTGATTGTTTTTGTGTGTAAAGAGACTGAATCGCTTTACAGAAGTATATAACATCTCATTCTCATTTTACCTGTCACTAAAAATATATTAAAAATGAAATTTTATGTGAATATGTACAAAAAATAATTCTCCTTAAAAAAAGCATTTACAGAATTAAAGAAATTAGAAATAAGTGAAGATGCCTTATACTTTACAAATTTGAGGAGTCCTAAATGAAAACTACCGAACTAAACCATTATTAATTTGATTTTTTTTATTCTTAAAATTGAATCGAAAGAAAATTACAAATACTTTCGGACAAGAAACATGAATAGATCATAACCAAATCATATTTCAGATGATGATGCTTTAACTCTGAAAGGTCAGTTGAAAGTAATTCCATATACAAAAGAATATTCTCGATGAATGTGTACTACTACTTTGAAAATACTTTAGATATTATATCTATCTTCTTTGGTTCAGGTCGCTTTGACAATAGAGGCAAAAACAAAACTCGACTACACAACATTATGATTATGCATCGATGAATGGATTTTGACAAGATCAAATTTGTCGCATATTATTGATTAAATGCAAGAGCTTATACTTTTTCTTTTCTTAGGATGGAGTAAGAAGACAGAACAAATAAATATCATTTAATTGGACCCAAACAACTCATGTCTTGTTCCTACATGTAAATGATGATTGTGAATCACAATGACAACAATTTTTGAACGATCGATTAGGCCATTGATACATTGATTTCTTAAAGTTGATGCCTTCCCGTTAGTAGAAGAAGAGAGAGAAAAAACAACAAAAGAAACACAATGCACCGCACATAGGCGGTATTCTTTCTTTATAGCCCGGCCGGTGCCCTGCGGTCAACTGGCGGAGATTTTATCAGATAATAATGTGATACTACATTGAAAGTTAATAGCACGCGGTAGACGTTCGGTGCGCTTGGACTAATTCCATTCCAATAATAATCGACTCTCTATTATCCAATCGAAATATGCCGGATTATACAATCTTGAAAAGGGCATTTATTGGGATAATGGAAGAGTGACTTGAGAAAATGTATCATCCAAGGACCAAAAAATTATCGCATTATTAGCGTTAACATAACTAATAATGATTGTTTTAGTGGGCAGTTTGCCCTTCTATCTAAACGAACCTTCAACAAAACCCAGCCAACAAGGGAAGTCAGCTAGTTTCGATCTGTTTTATGATTTTTTTCACGTTATTATCTATGCAGATGCATTAAAAGAAAGACAAGTAATATTGAAAATTACGCTAATAAAAACATGGAAATTTCATAAATCATTCAATGTAATGCGCTAATATCGGGTGTGACGTCCTCTCTCAAAAATGATTTCAATGGACGTATTATCAAATTAACACGATTAGAAATACATGCTTGTGTAATAGCAACGAATGTTTCATGTAGCCATTGAAGGAGCTCCCGAAGGCTGTCAGGTAAAGTAGCTCGGCAACGAGTGCACCTTTGCAGTTGGTCCTAAAGATGCTCAATCAGATTGAAATCAGGGTTGCAAGCTGGCCAAACTATTCGTGCGACGTCGTCTCCAATAAAATGCGAATATGGAATTAAATTGCATGAAGTCAATTTGGTCAGATGTCAGAAACTTTATTATTTTTTTCAATATTACTTGTCATTTTTTCATGTAGGTACCTATCTTAAGTGTTTTCTTGTGGAAGAATCTAACTTCTTCAGTAACAGAGATAATAATAAGAAATCATAATGTTCATAAGACATGGAGCAACAGTTTGAGACCAGAAGAAAGGAAATACAGTTCAGAACAGAAAATCATCAAAATCATTTTTTTTCACGGTCACTGTATTTACGATCAACAAGGTTAGCACTAAGCACTCAATCTATGCTTGTTTCAGAATTACTCGACCTTCATAGGTACATATACATCGTGGTTTGCTAATAGTACCATTTTAGATAGGAACTGATAGTTGAACACAACTTAACATCATACCCCATACCCCATGCTGACGAGTCCACAAGCCCAATATCATGATACCTACATATTGATGTTTGTAATGGTCAATCCAACAAGTTCATTATTACCAATGGTATTCTTTGCAATATTGTTTAGACCTAGGAGTGGTACGTGCTTCGATAAACCGCTTGTGGGTTGTAGCATAGATCCAAGATGTTTTAGAATTTTCTTTTCAAAACAGTTGACCAAAATCAAGTGAGTAAAAGCTATTGAGAAAATGTAATTTGACATTCTTAGCCGCAAAACAATAAAACTACAATTTTTAAGTAGGATATAAATGTAGCCAATGAAATCACATATTATGCGAGAAAGCAGATGATACTGAATGATTGTTGGTATACGTTACGCCTATTCCCGTTCTCTCCTATGTCCCAAGACTAACGAGGTATGGATTATGTTGATGATACCTTGGTATATTTTTCAACCCGGAACACGATGTAGACCAAGTTGTACTCAAGAAATATATATAAACGTCCTCACAGGCAAACTCGCCTCTATATATATATATATATTAAACGTGTGCAGTTTCCGTGTTCTGAGAATATAACCGAATGAATTACGAACACATAGAGACACAACAACACAAGAAGGAAGACAGACCATCAATATATATACCTAGTGTTTTATAATAGTCACAAGCTCTGTGGGTATAGTCGACCACTAATATTTCATCCACGATGGTTCATAGTTATTTTTAATTTTGGTCTGTAAATTGCTACATTACATCTCCATAATTGCCATCATAAATATGTATCTTTATAATGTAGAATTTTTCAGATGTCACGAATTTTTAAAAGCTGACAGAATATCATGGGAATATGTAATACCTGTATTTGCTTCATGATATTTTTTATTTTTTATTTATTATTTATTTATTAACCAGTATTATACATACAATTAAAACTGCATTATAATATTAACCTACAGAAGTATATGATAATACTTGTTCGTAGGACTGGTACAAAAAAAAATGAAAAGGACGCCTATCCAAGGCGATCAAAAATAAAAATAATATTCAAGATAAGAGAAAGGTAATATAAATAAATATAGAATAAAGAATAATAATAATAGTAAAGAGAACATTTGACCTTTTTTTTAACAAAATTTATATTATTACTTAACTTAATGTAAAATAGTCATCCAATGTTAACAAAACATAACAAGCAATATGTAAAAATATTTTATCCTCCTTTTGTATTCCCTGCAATCCATTTCTTTAATAATCTTTTCCTGGCATTATTTTTTTTCAATATTTTGAGATCATTTGGAAGGTTGTTGTATAGTCTTATGGCTCTTATATAACTATTTTTTATACTCACTGTTTTGTTTCTTTGTGGAACAATAATGCTCTTATTCCTAGTGATACTATTTGAATTCATAAATTGCCCTCTCAGTTCGTCATAGTGATATTTGAGAGCTTCCAAAGAGAAAATTTGATCTATAGTTAGTGGATTTTTATGACTTATGTATTGTTTTTTGTTGACTATTTTGACTATTTTATTTTGTAAAGCTTGCAGTGATTTGATACTGGTTGCACATGCCCCCCCCCAAGCAGTAATACCATAGTTGATGATACTATGGAAAAAAGCATAATATAGTAATCTTAGCGTATCAGATGTCATGATCTTAGACATTTTGTAAAATATAAAAACTATGTACTTTGTTTTCTTTAGGATATATTCAATATGTTCATTCCAGTTCATTCTGTAGTCAAATATAATACCCAAATATTTACAACTTTGTACTCTTTTCAAAGATTCGCCATTGATAGACACGTTAATAGTATCAGGAACACTAACACAATAATTACCGAATGTCATAAAAACTGTTTTATCAATATTTAAGGATAGTTTATTTAACGCTAGCCATGTGTATATGTTATCCAGATAATGGTTCATTTTAGTTTCAACTCCCTGCCAATTTTTATCGGTAGAAATAACAGCTGTATCGTCTGCAAAGGATACAATTGTATCTTCCGGCATACTGGTCAACAAGTCATTCACGTATAATATAAATAACAAAGGTCCCAAAACAGTTCCCTGGGGAATGCCAGTATTAATTTCACAAAAATCGCTAAAACACCCGTTTACTTTTACACGTTGTTTCCTGTCTTTTAGATAGTTTTGAATGAGTTTGTGTGCGTTGCCCCTAATGCCATAGTTATGCAATTTATCGAGTAAAATCTTATGGTTTATAGTATCAAATGCTTTAGCTAGATCCAAAAAAGTAATAGCAATTGGGGTACTTTTATCAAGTTTTTCATAGATTGAATTAGTTATATAGTTTAGCGCATCCTTGGTCCCTATGTTTTTCATAAAGCCATATTGTCGTTTTGATAATATGTTGTGTTTTTCAATATACTTTAAAAATCTGTGGAAAATGGTTTTTTCAAAAATCTTTGTTAAATTGGATATCAATGATATCGGTCTGTAGTTGGAAATAATATGTTTCTGATTACTTTTGTGGATAGGTATAACATCTGCAGTTTTTAAAGCTTTTGGCCAAATTGCTTTTTCAATACATAGATTAAATGTATGTACAAGCGGTTCAGAAATAAAGTCAATAAGAGCCAGGATTGCCTTTGTATTTATATTATCTACTCCCCCGTTTTTTTGTTTCAATCTTTTGATGACCCTTTCAATTTCATCAATGTTTGTTGGAGTTAAGAAGATGGAGCTAGGGTTGACAGGTGGTAAATTTATTACAGAGTTTGGCTGTTGTATATTTCTGCAAAGGTCTGATCCTATATTACAAAAAAAATTATTCATTATGTTTGAAATTTTTTTAGGTTCAACGATTTTTTGGTTATTTTCATCATGAATATAGTTAATTAGATTGACTACTTTTGAGTTTTTACCAATTTTCTCGTTAATAACTTTCCATAGATTTCTGGAATTACCTATATTATTTTCAATTTGTTTTCGCTGATATTTATACTTAGCATCTTTAATAAGTTTATTATGTATCTTTATGTGATTTTTATACTCAGCCTTTATTGCTTCATCATTTGATCTCATTTTCCATTTCTTATATAATAACTCTTTCTTATTACAAGATTCAATAATTACTTTGGTAATCCAATTCTTACGGGGATCATTCTTGGATTGTTTGCTAATGTTAACACTGGACAAGCTAATACAATGTTTAATATCACTTATCAACGATTCTATTGCTAAATCAGGATCTTGCATCTGCAATATATATCTCCAATTCTTTATTGCGGCAATATTCCTCAACTTATTGTAGTTTATAGTTGAGTAGGATGTTTTGGGCGTATGCTGATTAGGTATTTTGTTCAACGTTATAAACAATGGATAGTGATCTGTAAATAGTTCCTCCAGTTTAATAGTCTCAAAGTCGACTGTGCTGGATTTAATGAAAATATTGTCAATGCAAGAACCCTCATTAGTATTATAATTCGATGGTCTGGTCACAGTTTGAAATCCGGGAGCAAACCCTTTCTCTAAGAAATTATTAAAATATTCTTGAGATATTTCATCAAGTTTAAGAATATCAATATTGAAGTCCCCGATTATTAAGTGATTTTTAATGTTCCTGGACATATGTAGAAACTTTTTTAACTCTGATATAAATTCTGACTTTGGTAAGCTATGTGATCTATATAGTGATGATATTACTAGACTATTATTGCCTTCAATATTGATAGAAGAATGAATAAAACTGAGTCTTCCAACTTTAATGATTTCTGTATTTTCTATTACGTTTTGTTTTATATAAACAACAACACCATCACAGTTATTAATTCTGCTATTATTATAAAATAACTTGTAGCCCGGCAAGGTGAAATAATCACAATAGTCAAGAATTCTTGTTTCGGAACAGACAATAAGACAAGGTTTGACCTCAAACTTCTCAACTAGAACCTGTAGTTTGGAATGATTAGCATTTAAGCTTCTAATATTGACGTACATAATGAAATCTTTGTTCTTATTAACAATATCATTTAGTTCATTATGGCTGTTGCAGATTGTTTCTTTTTTTACCGATTCTCTTTGTAAGTTATCAATAAATTCAAGGTTTTGATCTATTTTGTTTGTTAATATACTGATTTGCTTTGTTTCTTGTCATAATTGTATTATTCCGTGTATCTTTAGCCGGTATTTGTTGTTGCTCATATATCTGTTCTAGGTTCTGTAAATTGACATTATGAACCGTAGTAGCTGAGAAGGTTTGTTTTGATGAACAATCATGTTTTGTATTATTTATATTTGGCCCAATATATTTAGGCATTGTAGGTTTAATCGTATAATCAGTGTTTGAGATTGATAATGTCAATTTTTTTTTTAGTATTTCACATTCTTGTACATCACAAGCCGTATGATTAGTTCTATATCTAGCATTAAAGTTTTTATTAGCATAATCACAGTTTATACATTTTTTTTGGTTTTTGTCACTACACATATTTGCCGTATGATCACCAGCACAATAAATACACTGGGCTGTTTTCTTACACTTTTTGCCGCTATGATTGAAACCTGAACAATTGTAGCATATTGACACATTAAAGTCATCATAAGCCTTGCAGCACTGGTGTCCGATGTAAATCTTATACTTATTTTTAACAATATATTCATGTAGATTAGCTGGAACTTCAATTATAGCACCGTGAGCTTCGTTGGTATTCTTGAAAGTGTGCAATACTTTGCATTTATTTTCGAAATGAACAAAATTTCTGTTATTTATATCATGTACTATACCATCTTTGCTTAAATTAGTTTTTATTCCAAATATCTTTAGTCTTGGTTTATTTTGTTCCTGTAATTTGTATTGTATTGATTGATATGTATTTGATAATGATAAAAAATATAATTAACTACTCCAAAATGCTAGATTATTATTAGTATATAGTAGTCTAAGCAAAGTTTGATTTATCTGAAGATTCACTGTAATAATAGAGCTGATCTTGACTGTATCAATACCTTCGTCCATATCATTCTGGGAGAATAAGATAGTTTACGAATTTTAACATAGGTCTTCGAGGCCATGAATATATGTAGTATTTTTATGCTTCAAAATAATATCAGCTGCGTTGGTGCGACTCTCGAGGCCCCCAGAATAATTTCCCAGTAACGTAGCGGAAAATTGGTTTTCATAGTAATAAGAATCTATTATTTAATGTCACCCGTTGATCCATCATAAACAAAAGTTTTCGTAATCTCAGTAAAATTGATTAATCAACAAATATTGTGTTAAGGAAATTAATTTAAATTTTATAATTTATCAGTTTTTCAAATTAATAATGAATGATTCTCATAGTTGATACGAACATTTACATCTTCATAAAAACCATTGTATCCGATTCAAGGATTCTCAAAACGTGAAAATATGTAGAATTCGAATTATCTAAAATCGCACCCTTCATAATAAATCCCTGTAAAAATGTTCCTCTACATCTTGATGGATGCTCTAAGAAAACAACTTACGATATTTTGGACTTGTAGGCAGTCTGGACATAGTTGGTGATGTCCATCTTCTTGTCGTTCTATAATAAGTTGGCGGTCTGTGTGTAGTTGTGATGCGAGTACCAGGCCCAGGATAAATGTCCATCAAGCAATTTCGTCTGCAATTCGGGATAGCACAAGGATTGCAGTAGACGTTGCAACGATTTGGTATATAGGTTTGAGGTAGTACATATGGTGGAGATCGTCTTCCATACTGTGGTACAGGGTATTGGGGCATTGGCTGATATTGACCACCGTAATAGTATTGGACGGCTTGACGTTTGCATTTCCTCTGTCTCCTTCTAATCTTAGGAGTAGCATTCCGACGTTCAATATGTAAATAAGAACTATTGGCACGATGTGAGTTTATATGTAGTTTTCTTTGAAGTTCCGATTTGTAAACCGTTGACTTATCATTATCACTTAACAATTGTTGTTCACATTGATGAAAAGTCACTAAATATGTTAACAGTATCGATATTATTAGTATCCTCATTATTTACGTGAAGTTGAGTTCTTTTCGGAAAATCATATCTAATGCGTCCTGTGTCTATATTTTCTTCATAAACCGAAGATAATGATTAAGAGTTCTAGGGAAAAAAGATACATATAAATTTACATAGTATGGGTATCTATTATCTATTGTAGGCTGTGTATTCATCTAAAAAATACAATGGGAACTTCATCTACATTTTAAAGAACAATGAAGAATTGCCTGATTCATAATTCTAAAAAATACTCATTAAATCAAAATGATGTCAGCTGCTTATTTATTTTCTATAAGACTGTAGAGAGTATCCATCGCGTGCAAGAATCCCAAACATCTGCTTTGCATTATTTTTTTTGCTGTTCACTATAGAGAACAAGAGCAATCCGAAAAACCTCTCATTGCATGTCTATAGGTATCTTTAATGATGTAGGTAATTTGTCGCAGATTAGTGTAGCGTTGCTAATTTGTGTCTTTGCTAATTAAAGATCGGCCGCATCTAATTTAGACTGTACGGAAGGTTAATGGGATGGACGATGTGTAGGTATGAGAGTAGATCATTTCCACAACGAATGAAATGTTCCGGCATTTTTAGAGACTAGATTAGCAGCAGAAAAAAAAAACGATTTATTTAGGTTAATGCCAGAGAGGCGTTTATCTATAATTTGAGTTGAGTCAGTAAATCAACACCTACATCATATATTCATACATCAAGATTGGTATACTACTCAAAACTTAGGGATGTATCTGTTGATGAAGATGATGTCTATATATATTTATAAAATTTAGAATAATTGTGAATTTGTATTGTTTGAAAATAAACTATCAACTTCAATCAATTCTAAGACTTCGATTAAAATTAATTCCATATTGGCACCAAAGTTGTTTTTTGGGACAGCGTTTTAAAATTAAAAATGATAGAAAATTGCGTTATAACAAATTTTCGTGGTTTTGACGGTTTATTTTTTTCAGTGTAGACTTCCCAGAGGAAAACATGAAACAATATAATCAATGAAATGATATATTTTTTATCAGTTAAATTAGTTATTCTAATTGTAAATTAACTCCTATTTTTAGTTCCCAAAATAAATATTTTAATCAGCTAAAGTAAATGTTATTATAAAAGAAACAAACAATTTCTTCACAATGTTGTTGATTCATTATATTTTTTTTTCGAAATAACTAGTTTCGGTGTTATAGTCCTGCAGATAATAAGCTAGGACAAGTTGCTGAAAGATATTGATGAAAGAACACTGATGAATTTTTCAAACACGTTTACTCAACAAAAAAACTTCACCTCTACTTTTCCGAAGGACCAAAAATTCGCACGCGTCTTTAGCGAAACTTGCAGCCTCACATCACCGACATAACAAACAACTACATACGAATCGTCCGAAGCCCGCGAATCGCGAGATCCTACTGAGTACTGAAACTGAAACTACTGAGTCCGTGTGGCGGCTAGTGTACATTTTCCTATCAAGTTGCCTGCGACTGCTGCGATACACATATTTACAGCCTATTGGGGCACAGTCTATGGTCTTTTAACTATTATGATATCGCTCCGGACAATATATTACCTACTTTAGAAATAATAAAGATTTTGAAATTGTGTAAGCGATGTAAGTACGAGTAGATAGAAAACCCTTTTTGAAACCTCAAAACTCTTATGACGGGCTGAATGAACGAAGCGAGTTTATGTCAAATGTCCTCATTTTACATCTAGGTATATATTGAGTACCGAGTAGCTCTAAATAATGCAAAGTGGATAGGTGGTAATTAACTACTAAAATTGTTTTTTTAGTATTTATAAAGTTTTACCGATCGAATGAAATCAACACTAACGTATAGACTGTAAAGTCACTTGTATACACCAATAACCAATTGGAAAAATGAAACCTTATCACATTTAGGTAAATCGAATGTATAGGCTAATAACTAATTTTGATACACAGAAAAATTATGAATAATGTGGCATAATCATTACAAAAATTACATGATTCATCAATCCTATTCTTCTAAATGTTAAACTTTTATTATTACAATATAGCCTAGTTTTCACAATACACACATTCTGAAATTAATTATAATATTTTGTTGTTGTAGTACCAATACAATAAATATTATATCTATTGTATGTTTCAGCGCTTCATCGAAAGAAATCGTCCCTATTAAAAAATGTGTCTTATTTTTGAGTGCTTCATTCATTATCAAAATTCTCGATCACACTTCAAACATACATTTATCGCATTCTCTTATATCGGTAATAATGTAGGTGAACAATTATATCGATTGATACGTTATTTTTTTAATATATTCTTGACCGAAAAATGGTAGGTATAGCTGAAATTTGATTTTATGATTGCTGTTAATTATTTAGGTGTATATCTTCGCGGTACCTAAGTATGCCCTGAAATCATCTTCTTCAAGAAATAGCACAATGAATCCAAGATTGATTTCTCCCCGAAAATACCCTTCAGATGAAGCGAGAGGGGGAAAATTTGGCATTTAATATATGTAGTGAAATTGAAGAAGAGATCATTGAGAACATTTGAATTGAACATGTATCAAAAACGAGTCCTGTTACTGCCTAAGGAGTATACTCGTATACTTACATATTATTCGTTAAATTTGTATGTATAATTATTAACATTTTATGATAGTAGTGAAAAATAATATTTATTCTACTGGTACGTGTCCTTTGCATTAGGTATAAGAGATAGATACTTTATCTCTTGTATGTACAACATTAATATTACCAATGACCAATAGAAACTATATGTGTTATGTATTTAGTATGTTTAAAGTACATGATGTGAAAATATTGTTCAACTTTCAAAATGTTTCTAACGTGGAAGCTTCTGAAGAAAAAACAATCCGAAATATCAAAATCAGTGCTTGCATAATAACTAAACGCATGAACAAACGAAATAAAATAAATAGGTAAAACTACCAATTTTCTAAAATAAATTATCTCCTCCACCCCTATTTAACTTGACAAATAAATATCTCCCAATGGAGATCTCATATTTTTGTTGAAAAAATAATCAGAAGAGTTAATGATACTCTTCAATCTAGCACTAGCATTTATTTATCATTCAATTCATAGAAATAGGTAAATATTTTTATACACATATGTATCTAATTGAAAAGGTTGATGGCTTTTCCAGTTTTTAAGTAGAAAATATTTTTTTTTATGTATGTATATCTGATTCTAAACAATTTATTTTAATTAAACAACTTCATTGAAAATATCATAATTCTTTCAAAGCAACATAGAACAGACGATGATAATACGGCATCGAGTTATCTCTTCGGCAGAGAGGCGGAGATCTACCGGACGACCACGTCTATGTAGATGTGCTCCAGGTGAATATTGCAGCGTGCACGCGATATTCGTTCCCTCCATCGTCAGGTAGGTACCTACCTACATATACCTACATGCGGAAGAGAAAAGAGATGCATCGGCTGCTATCTCGATCGTAATTTCAGGTTGCCCCATTGGTTTACGAATCAAAGAAGATTGCTTGGAAAATTGAAAATGATCGTTCGAAGAGATGTGAGAAACTGAAAAGTACCACTTGATAATATATTGCGCATCCTCATGCGAAAATGGCACTAGTTCTAGATCATCATTTCAGTAAAAAAAAAATGTAGGAATTGTAGTGAAACCACGCTGATTCCTCCGTATATACAGGGTGCTTATTTCCAAACATCCCACCTCGAATTTCTGGAAACATTAAGAAATTCAAAATTTGAATCTTTTGGAAGATACCCAATTTAAACGTTGCCCTTCTTCAAATTTTCCGTCAGAACTTTGATTTTTCAATACTCCTCTTTCAAATAAGAATAAAAATCATTAAAACCGGAGTACCTACGCTCCACCTAAGCTCCAAATCGAATTGAATAACTTGATAACTTTGATAAGTCGGTCAAAAAGGTTGCATTTTTGACATATATCATAGTAGAGACCATTTTTCTATTGCATTTAAAAGAGTTTGGGCTAGCAAATGTAGAAATGTTTGAGTTTAATTATTACTCTTATTTGTTGAAATAAAAGGATTACCCTCATATTAATACATTCATTTGAAATTTGTTTTTCACTCTTTTTTGTTTGCTCTTTATTATAGATATCTAAACAGAATTAATTGAATATTTATTTTTCTTAAATTTTAAAATGTCGTGCAACAATATTATCAAAAAGTAAATTTGCTATTGAGAAATTCACCTGTTTGCTATATATTTTTTATTCTTGTGTTTATATAAGATAAAAGGGTATTAGTAATAGTTCGTAATAATTCTCTTTCCAATCCTTTATCAGCTAAACTTTAGTGACAAACATCGCCAATGCAATATGATATTTCAATCTTCAAAGTCTGTGTGTGATACAGGGGTTATACACTGTTGATTTATGTAGGCCGTTCCAACTTGCGGACGGATTAAACACTTGAAATTTGTTGTGCTGTCCTATTCGGTCATGTCTGTTCTGTCCTACAACTGTACAGGGTTTGTCAAAAAACAGTACCAACTTTCTTATTTCAAATATCATGCCATATTATTTTATTGGCCTTCTGATTCTGAGTTGAATCATTATCAGTTTTAATAACTTATCTGTTATAGTTGTTGATATGTATCAATTTCTTTGAGAAAATTACCGCTGATTAGTTTGAATCTCGCAAACTGTTCAAAATTGAAAATCCAAACTTCGGACGTTGTCAGAAAGACCAAGCTTACTTTTAACATTCCATCTATGGTCCTATTTTGTACCATATGGGCGCAGGAGACTTTCATATTATACATTCAAAAATTGTCAAAAACATTTATATTTCAGATTGCAACTACCATCTTTTTGACCTCATTTAAAAGAACATTCAATTTTAAGATGAATTTCTTAAAACATTCTCGATACCTAAACTCAACATTTTTCGAGATATCCAATAAAAATCTAGATATATCTTATTCCGTCAAGAGTTGCCAAGGAAATAAGGGACCATTTTAATAAAAAAAATATTTTTGTAAAAGTTGGAACAATTCGAGTTCATTCTTAAATAAAATTGAGACTAGATTCAGCTTGAGAAATAAGTTCAATAATTTTGGGAAAGTTGCAGGATCCAATTACGAGAGTGTAACCACTAACTGGTAAATTACTATTCTCGGGTATATAACATATCCTCAAACCTCAATACTAACGACATCATTTGAATTGAGATTGGCAAATTCTGCAATACAAACACCATTTTACACTGTCATAACTTATTGCATTCATGAGACTACAAAACTTAAATCCAAGTGTCTTTCTGCATTGGATAAACTTCGAGGATTTCTTACTCAAAATATATCAGCACGTCAGATTTTTTGAATCAATATTTTTGTTAGTTTCGTCAGAAAGGAGCTTACAATAATAGGCAAATTGGCATTTTAGTGGTTATCTAAATTGAAAATCCAGTTCAATTTCTAATAGATGTGTTTTGGTCTATGATAGGTACACTATTTTATTATGTACCTATCATAGAAATTTGAATACTGGTAAAATACTTTTGACAGACAGAATCCATAAATATTTAAAAAAAATTGTGTTAGTACATTGAAAAATAAAAAATAATATTAATTCTACTGATACTGGTAATTTTGAAGTTGTGCAATTATCGTTAAATACAAGACTCTTGACACCAACTTCACAAGTACCAGCAAAAATAGAATTAAGTCGGTCCAATTTTTATAAAAAATATTTATTTCACACTTTTGAGTGTAACGAAAATCGTTGAATGTTCACTTATACCAAAGAAGAACCCATGTTGTTCTTTGCTTGTATGTACTTGTTACGAGTATTATTTGGAGATTTCAAAACATCGCGGCGGAAATACCTACTTATGAACACGTATTTCAGACTTTACCACTTCTATAGGTATCTCGAAAACCGTAACTCTATGGAAAAAATATTCATTGTAAATATTGTTACAAATAATCTGGTATTTAATTTGGCACTCACAGATTTTCGATTTTTGAGAGAAATCGCCCCTTCCACATAGCGAAAATATACATATTTCAAATTTTAAATTGCTGAAACTCGAAAACCGTGGCTCTTTTGAAAAAATGTTCAGATTAAATGTTTCCGGATATTATCTTATCTTTAATTCTGCCGTCTCGGATTTTCGATTTTCAAGAAAAAGTGCCCCCTCTACCCCATTCGTGGACGGTTTGCGTAGGCAAGGAGATTTCGGATTTGAGATTTTATGAATATGGGACTATTTCTCAAGTCTCCTCTGTCATTTTAATCAGAAATTATCAAAAAAAGTAGACATACGTTTGGGTTCGTCGGTCAAAAATAACGAGTACCTAATACGTAATCTGCTGGTTGTATTGTTATAATTTTAATAGAACGTTATTATTAGAATTGTTTTGTATTTTCCATGGCAACTTGACACTCTTAAAATAATATATCTCGATTTTTATTGAATATCTCGATAAATTTTGAGTTTGCGAGATTCAAACTTTTCCGAAAACTGCTACTGCGGTCAGTTTTTGAGGTTGATTCAAATAAGAATTAGGTCAATCAAATGATATGGGAAAATATATGTGGGACTAAAATTATTTTAGGTAGAACGGACATATCGAAAATGACAGCAAACCAAATTTCAAGTTTCTAATCCATCTGCAAGATGGAAAACTTCTAATGAACGGCCTACATAAATTACCTTGTTTAGTCTGGGTGTTACTGGAATACTAATAGTCTACATAAAAGATCGTTTCAAAGAGTATTTCAGAATGTATATATTAATTTCAAATGATGGTTGTAAAATAGGAAATATTAAAATTTTTCTGATAATTTTTTTATTGTAGAAATTCACATAACAATGTATGGTCGAATATGCGCAATCAAATGAATATCTCTAGAACTATCGAAATGTTGGTATGTTATAGTATATTTGTACAGTCTCTAGTCTTTCTTTTTGTCATTCCGATTCGTCGGAAATAACGGTGACTCAAAAACTTGTAACAATAAAATGTAGTTTAGAATTGAGTTTTATTCGGCTCGCCTTGAAATCAAAACTATTGACCCTCATATTTCTGTAGATACTCATTCGTGTTAACTGATCTATATTTAAAACTGTAGTAATATACTGGGTGTTTTAAATTTTAAAGTAAGCATCACTCTTGGTTCAACCAGAAGTTGAAAAATGTAATAAGACTTCAAATCAAATAAAAGAATGAAACTCCTAAACTGTTTCTACTTGGATCCACACATTTGCCCATTACTGTACCTACATGTCCAGTCCAGTCAATCATCAAAATCTATTGAATTTATCAACATCAAAGTAATAGACACATAAACTCAATGAGCATAATAATCATAAAAAGTATTGAATAACGTTCAATTGAGTATTAATGTCTAAAAATAGTTTGGCTGCAAATATATATATATATATATATATTTAACTGATTATATTATTTAGAACACTGTCACTGAACAGTTCAGAGAGCACTTCCTCAATAAATTTATTCTATATATATGTATGATCGATTTGGGTTAAGGCCAAAAGATATCTAAGAAATATATAGCAATCAAATGTCATTCACACTACTGTTCTGAATATATCGGATGAGATACTGAAAATATATTCATATAATGCATGGAAAAGATTACTGAGATTTCTTAAAAATAAATAGGTAAGTTACCCAGATGAATTTGAATAAACACCACAATGCGAATGTTTGAGCGATGAAAAGTTTTTGCAAAATTTTAGAGATAGTTTTGGTTTACAAGTTAACGAAAATAATATTCATGTTTCCTTCCTGGACAAAATATAGTTCATGTCGAGAAGCATCTTCACTTCTTGGAAGAGATTGAAAATGTCCTTACGTTAGGAGAACAAAATATCAAGATGTCACTTCCTATAATCTATCCAATTAAAACTAGTGTAACTCACTGGCTTGCAAAGTATCCGTACTAAATCTAAATGACTTCCAGCACATTTTGACTCACTTGTCGATCAGATATGGAACTAATGAAGGAATTTCATACGTGCTATAAATAATGTTACACATTCGTGATGTCAAAACATTAACTAAAGGCAAAAGTCTTCTTCCGTAGACCTACTGTGTTTCTTCACTCGTAGTATTTATACATACCTACAAAAGTAGATCTGCAATCATCTGATATATCATATATAACGACTCAACTAGTAACGAGACTACGAGACAACTTAAGGTAGCTCAGTCATAAAACCAAGTAATTCGATTTCAGTAAATCCAAAATGATTTGGTCTAAGTTTAACTTCTGAAGGATGTTCATAAGCGTTTAATCAAAGTAGTACCTATGTGTTTTTGAAATTTAAGGTTGTATTGGCATGAGATTTAGCATTATTGTGATAACGTTGACTTTTATACTTTTGCATTGCGTTGCGAACAAAAAAAAATTGTGAAAAATCGTCGAAGTTCAGTAAAGACAGACAAAATTTAAAATTAGAAAAAATCATGCAGTTTTATATCTGCATCTGTTACGGTGACAATGTTAGGTACTATGAGTACCTATATCAACTTTTTATTAATAACTTAAGTTGGGGTTGGTTGGTTACCAAATGTTGAGCATAATATAAGTGTTTACTGACTTATTGTTTAAGTTAGATGACGCAGTTTATTATAGACCACTTCATAATCCAACCTTATCTGTAGATCTTACATTAACAATGGGCTCTGAGAAGATCGAAAATGGGAAAAGATTAACAACAGAAATACTCACGAAAATCTGTAGTACCTACTTACAATTATTTTTCTTAATATTTATTTGCGTTTTCTTGCATGGTGAAAATATTATATTTCATCTCTGCCAAAGAGACATGTGAGTTATTTAACATGATCACTCAAAGTTGTGAAATAAAGAATGAAATAACCTTATATAATGTAAGAGTCATACAAATTTTGAAGTTGGCGTCTAGATCTTCTTTATCTGATAATCGTATATCGGTACCAATTTCAAAATCTTTATGATTCTTTCATTATGTTTTGTTATTTTATTCTTTAAGGTGCGTCATCTAATCAAGTGTTTTTTTTTGAAATAGTTATGTATAATTTATTCTCATCTTTATAATTCGTTTTTTGTTATGATCAGTAGGTATACGTGTTTACTACTATCATGACATTCATTAATGTTGTTCTACACAACACCTACACACCTATATTCGATCAACTTACGTATTGTGTTAATCATCTACAAACCACTAGGGTAAGGCGGCGAAAAATGACCCAACTAGTGTAACCCATAACACCAGCCAATCAAGACATCATCATCAATTTCGATACACGGCATTATTTTCGACAACTCCCACGCGCGTTCTAGATTTCTTCATTAGAACAACGACTTTCTTCTTCACATAAATCTCAAGATTTCTTGACGAGCTGAGTAGTGCCTAATCTTAATTAAAATGTATTTATCTCTTACACCGTTACGATTTATTTTCCGTATGGCTGCAGAGTTAAAAGGTATTTTATATATGTTTATATAAATCTGATAGTAATACTACTTAACATTGTAACTGGAATTATATACAGTGTGTTTCATTATTATCAGGCGAACTTTTCAGTCGAGTTGAAAATATTGCCGTTGTTTATGTAGCAAAGTGATTATAAATGGTTTTCCATTAAGTAGTCCCATTTCAAATATTGTGTTATTTCTGACTAGTTGAATAGAAAGCCTCGAATCCTTAATGTTTGACAGCAAACATTATATGCTTTAAGAAAATGGTAGGATACAGGTTCCAATGACACCGAATTATTGTTTATCGAGGTCTTTGAAATTATAGAACAATAGTCATGAAAATTCTTGATGTTCGGTATAGTTCTTAGGTCGGTGGTTTTATCGGGGGGTTTACTTATTATTATTATTTCCAGCAGGATGGTGCTACGAACCACACCAATTGCGAAACAGTTGCAAAGCTGCTTGGGAATATTTCTGTGCTTGTTATTTAATGAAACTTGGAAATAATTTGACCAAGGACTATGTAATCTCTTTAATTATCTCAGTTATTTCGCTTTTACCCTAGCAAACATCATGCAATCTGTTCTATAAATGAAGTCGTTTTGAAATTGAAGAAATAATGAAAATAATTTCAGCCCTCAAATAATATCAACTCACTTTCTTTGAGTAATGCGTATTCTTTTCAAAGAATCTATTATTTTTATAGATATGTATGAAATTCAACTCTTTTATCAGCTCGAGGTGTTCTTTCAAAAAATCAAAGCATAGATTTCCATGCCCATCCAAAAAGTTTTTATTGCTTCGGTTTCAAGTAGGTAGGTATCTGACAGAAAAAAATCTTCGTATTAGCTCTTATTTAGTAGCAGGTTATCAACTTCCTGTTCATCATCCTATTTAAGATATTTATAGTTTTTTTTTCTGACGTGGTGTTTTGATAGTTAATTAGGTCGGATCACTTTTGTTTATGTAATGCTCCTTTACTTTGCCACAGGTTGATTATTTTTTTATCTACAAAGTGATAATATCAAGGATGGTGGCAACCAGATGGTTTCCGTTAACAGTGATGGCTTGCTGAAATAAGCAGAGTTTCTATTCATTAAATTGTGAATTGATTTTTCAGTACATAATTATAAAAAAAATGAATATATAAATATTTATAAAACATAAAGCATTATTTATGTAATTCTCGAGCTTACCTCTGAATGGATATGAAAAAAAAAGAAGCTCGTAATAACAACATTTCTAATAGATCTACAAGATGGAATATAAAGTTTTGATAAACTTATATACCAAACATTATAGATTATTTCCACAGAATTCCCCCTAGCAAAACATGAACAAGAAATGATATCGTGTTGAATGTAGGTACCTATATATGAAAGTCACCTCAAATTGATTGACCGTGATTATTCGCATTTTTTTATCCTGTGGCATTTTCTTTTCAGAAAAAGTATTATGGAAATATTAGGAAATAATATTATTTTCAGGTATTTCTACCACTTGATTAAATAATAGATTGTGGAAGTATAAATTGTATTACATATTTGTAATTGTAATTGAAAAGCGCAATATAGTAGGACAAAACGAAAACTGCTTTACAGCCCTAGGTGAGAGAAGGCCCCTTTTCAGCCCTCCAAAGAAGGTCTAAAATCGGGTTTTTCGATTAGTGAAACATAAAAAAATCTTTTCTAACCGACTTCTAAAAAGGTCATTTCAGTTGTACTTTTTTTGTAGTTAAGTTCGCGAAATCCGCATAGTTGTTATCTGTAAATTGTTCTCTAATTTTAATGATACTTCTTTGATTTGAAAGAGGATTACTGTCAAATGAGAAAACAATAAATCTAGCGAGTATTTCTCATCGGAAATATATTCCAAAGGGGATAGAGGAAATTTGAACATATTTCTATAACTCCACGTTTTCCGATTTAGTGCCATTGAAATGGAGAGCATTCCAAAACTTGATAAATCGTACCTACGTAGTGAATTAAGTTGTTTTTTTGGTATCTAAACTATCGAAAATACTGTCATAGAAGAAAAGCATACAAACATTTTAGAATTCAGGAAATAGGGTTTTACATGACATTTTTGTGAAATTTAACAAAGTAAGGATTTAGCAACAATAAGGAATGAAAATAATCACTACTACTTAGAATTAAATAATATTACAATAAGATAGTATCTCAAGATGTACCTATGAATATGACCGCCGCGTTAATACCTAATAGTTAAAGTTGTAATAGGTAAAAGATTATTAGTGATAAATCAAATTAGCCACAAATGCTTTATGATATTTGTCACATAATACAATATACTCTAAATTTCAAATATTTGGCAGTAAATAGAAGGTACCAAAAAAATTGTTTTCAAATAATACCGAGTGAATAAAACTAGTAGAAAATTATTAGTGCAGATGTACAACTAATTAACTTAAGATGGTGTAACTAATTAACATACCTTCTTAAAAATGCATACATGTTATAATTTTTGTAATTTGTTTCGAAACATTAGCATGCTTCTCATCTATTCATTCAAACTCCTTGCATATTTGCAGCCCCGTTATATCGACAAGCATCTATTAAAAAACAACCCCTATAAAAATATCCATTGTACATCGTCAGGCCCTTTGTACACCCTTTATCGACCGATCAGAATGTCTTTTGTATTCTTAAAACCTCTCTATGACCTCCATTTCGCTACTCGAATAGTCTAAAAATAAGTGAAATTGTCTCCGAAACTAACAACGTCTGACAAATATCAAGTCCTCCAAAGAAAGGAGAAAAAAAAAACAGTTGTAGTCCCCAAAACCCAAGTTGTAAGAGAAAGTTAACTATTTATTAGGCATGAATAACAGCAGCGTACTCCACCAGTATTTTTGACCAACTTCAAAAAAAGGATAATAAATACAAAATTCGACTGTGCGTTTGCTTTTTTATTGATATAGACATTTTTCCTCTTTTTCATTGTAAACGTAATTGGATTTATGTATGATTCTCAATCTGAGAAATTTGAGATCCAATCTATTTCTCTACAAAAAAGACATTTTGAGGATATAGAGGGCCTTTTAAATATGGAAGTTTACAATTGAACACGCAGAATTGAAGAATGGAGTAGTTTTGGAACTTTAACGGTCCGAGTAAGAGCTCTTTGATGATATACTTGACGAACAAAAAATATTAAAAGAATAGGTAAAAGTCTAGTTTAGCGGCTTTAACGCTATTTTTAACAATGTTTTTATGAAAACAGGGAACAACCTCGAAATTTTTGCCGAAATATGCGTGAAAATAAAAAACGAAAGAGTGTGGTTAAACAAGCAGTTGGTGACTTGTGTGGTAGGCTCTCAATGCTCATGTTCATTAATAATTGCTTCAGGGCAAAAAATACAATATTGCACTTTAATCATCCAAAATCTAAAAATGATCGTTCTAAAGCGCAAGTGTGTATTTATAACAATACAATTTTCACTATAATCTAATCTAATCTATAATTTTACTAAATAAATTAATAGATTAAAAAAACTCGGCAAAAAACGAAAAACAATCGGTTCATCCGTTTGGGGACTTCAATGCCGCAGGCAAATAAATACACACGTTAAATTTAATTAAAATAATTGGTTAAATACATTTTCAATCAAGTCACTTTTCAAACAAAACAAAATAAATACAAATCAGTTGATGCCATAGACAGCCACACATTAAACTTATAATACGCCTCTGTTTTTTCCTCTGTTTCCACTTAAAAATGTGGAAACAATCAACTTTATAACTAGGACGCAGTTTGTCAGATGATTCTTCTATCTATCTTGCACTGGTTCTTCAGGTCTTGTACAACTTCAAAATTATCTGTACTCTTGTATTTTTCAGTGCAGTGGTTTTGGTATTTTATATATTATATTGTTCCGTGGAAGTGGAAGTTTTTATGACAAACTATTCCAGGAGCTTATATCCGAATTTTTACTAGAAACTTGTGTTGTACATATTTGCTACTACTTTTCATTGATTTTTTGCATTCCGCGGCAAGCCTACGCCAATTTTGATGATTTATTAACCCCTGACACAAACAAAGGATGTCTGTGGCGTAGTAGCCCGTAAACGGATGGACCGATTTTGATTTACTTTCTTTTTGTTTGAAAGGTAAGTTGGTCTTGAGTGTACACAACTAGTTTTTAGTGTGCTAGTGTTTACCAGTTTGTCTGTTTGAAGCAACGTAGCTTCCAAAGGGATGAACAAATTTTGACTTAAATTTTTACGTTTGCCATTTAACAGGTGATATGAACGAGAGTGTTATTAACGATTTTTTTTAATTAAGTCTATTATGTGTATCTGTCTATCTGTCTAAGGCATCGTAGCTCTCAAACGGATGAACCGATTTCGATTAAGTTTTTCTTTCATTAAAAGGTGGCTTGATTGAATGTTCTTAGCTGTTTTTTATGTTTTTTTTCTTCAATCTAATATTTCATTCTTTTTCCAGTGAAAAAAGGCATGAGAAGAAATGTTTTAATATTCTCTTCACTCTTAACCCTTGAAAAGGGGTGGGGAAAATTTTAATCGAAAATTTAAATTGGTACCTGGCAGTATTACAGAAAAGATCATTACCAACATATACTTATATCATTAATTTTTCCAAAAATTCAAGGGTTTCAGAATTACATTACTTGGAACATCAAGATTCTTGCCGCTATATTTTGAAGAATGCTTATACTTTTTATGTTGTGATGTGCAATATTTTTCAACCGACTAAAATAAAGAGGTTTTTCACATTTTAGTGAACATCCAGCAATTTTGATGAACGACTTCATTACATTACAAGCTTACGATTATCGATTTAATCAAATTTAATATATCTAATTAAATACATCATAATATTGTAAGAATCATAAGAATTTTAGTAGATACTTCAAAACTTTTATAATTCTCACAATATATCATATTGCACTTAAATTAATGTTTTTTAGTGCTTTTCAAGTCGGTCCATTTTTTTGTAAAAATTATTTATTTACATAAGTAGGTACCTACGTCACTGATATTCTGCACCATTGTTCAACTTTAGTAAAAATTTACTGGACATTTATATTTTTCTCTTAGCAGCGCGTAAGCTACTTATTTGTTCTTGTTGGTGTTCCATGCAAATTTAATATAACGGACAATGTCAATTTAAATGTGCGTTATTTTTCATGGAAATTGGATCTACTTTCTACATAATCTCTATGTTATCTATAATATGTACCTACACCGTTTTAATACAGTTTTATTTCAAAAGTCTAATCAGCATTCTCATTTTCAGATTTTAATTATTCGAAACACTTATGCTACGTGAACGCTCATCGGCCATATGTGGTGAAAATAATAAAATGCGAGTAATGCGTGGGTTTATGTGCAGATAAGAGCTTTTAGGTACGTTTTACGATTTACAAGAATCGCTTGTTTTTATCTGGACAAATTTTAATTCTCCTAAAAGAATTCCAACACTAGTCAATTTGAGTTCATTAATTTATGCACAAATCGATTACATTGAAGACACTTAGTGTAAAATACATAATTTGAAAGAAGTTATAGCTGAGAACGATAGTACAGGATGAATTTTCTATTAAAATGTTCTTCTTTCCTAAAACCGTAATGAACATAAGTCTAATAAGCGAATGAATTAGAGCAAAAATATAAATGAAAGTTTGGGCTTTTGATCAGAAAGTAATTTGAAATTTTGAATAACTAATCCTCTTCTTTCCAGAACATTCTCTATTATAAAGCTCTTAAAAGCATTCCTCTATAATCATTGATACAATACTCAAGAGATGCGTAGCATTACGTTTTAGAAAAGTGATCATAGGTTGTGAGAATATCAAGATCAAAAAATGGATGCAATAATAATATATCTATCTACCTAATTTGGACATTCCATTGAATGGAATTTGGGATAAGAAGCAAGTAAAATACAGTATCAAAAAATCTCCGACCGATCAATATTAATGGTACGACGTTGAAGAAGATGTTAACTCTGAATTAAAAAATGTGGGTCAATGTAATTATTTGGAATGATGGTATTTAGAGATGATGGCTATGTTCAAGAAATATTGTCATTTACATAATTGTAATTGCTCTGTAAAATGATTTATAATATTATTAGGAGAGGTATAATAAGAAGAATAGTCTCTCGATGGGTGTTCTGATCTCGAAGAAAAAATATCGGCAGTTGAGAAAATTGTGGAGATATTATTTAGAGTTTACAGTTAATTAATTGATTTTAATTTGACGACTGAATAATAATACACAACCATGGTGGCCAAAACGAGGAGGTTAAGTGCTGTTGCCAAATCTCTGAGTTGAAATAATTAGTTTACGAAGCGAAGCTCCTTACTCCGACATCAATAAATCTATCGACCGACAACATTCACTTTTTTCCTTCAAACGTACCTAATATGTTAACATTTTACATTTATAACTTGAGATCTGTTCAACTTTTGAAGGGTGGTTAAATCTGATATTTAGGTATTTGTTAGAGTTCTAGATAACAACAATTACAGTTCTCTTATTATTTGAAAACTCGAAATGAAGGTAACTCAATGAAAAGTATAGCATGTACAGAGACACGTTAATTTATCTTCAGTTTTGTTACTGGATATTCAGTTTTTTTCTTCAATTCTGATGAGTGCTCAACTCAAAACTCAAAGAATTAAGTGACTAGACGATTAGAATTACAAATTTGGATTATACTATGAAATATATTTTGTAGAAATCAGTTATTGGTAGACAAAACGTTTTAATGATTTTCAAATTATGTTTATGCTGTTTGTAATCATATTTCATTTGATTCAACCCATGTTCCTAGGCTTGTATTCTTAGTATCTACTAATAGAATATACATATTATTTGTGGATGATGTCGGACTTTTGATCTAATATATAACGCTTTTTTAGTGAATCAGCTATTAAAGTCGGTCCTATTTTTGTTAAAAAATATTTATTTTAAATGCTTTGGAGATTCAGAATATTGCATTCTCGATCCTACTTGCCAAGTATCATATTTTTTTCGATCCGACGAAAGAGATTTCATATAAAGAAACAAAAAATGTCAAAATCTATTTTCTTCAGAATTACTAAACAAAAAGCCCAAATGTGTTATTTGTAAATAAACAAATTTTGATGTGGGAGAAAGATTTTCAACGACGATTTAGAAAATTGATAAAAACATGTTCTTCAAGTGACATATTCTCCGAAACTACTAAGCGTAAAATTTTGATGAAAATGCAGGATATAGGACCATCCAGAATTTACACGGAATTCCAAAATATAACTACAATGTCGCTTCAAACTTGACCGATTTATCTATTTTATATTCAATGATTTCAAAATATAGCGGCAACCTTTCAAGATTTGCAACCCGGAAACTTTTGAATTATTTTGTTGAAAAATGTACGATTAATATGTTGCTGAAAATGATTGATTTCTTTTTCATTTCAGGAATTTTAATATGTGACCTCTCCTCACTTTTATTACCATAATCGATGCGTTTTGACTATACAAAACCCGTGAGCAGATAAGATAACAAGTTTGATATAGGAAAATCAATCATAGAGTTTAATTAATTAAATTGATTGAGCTTATTATATGAAAAAATAGCATTCAAAATTTGACAGAGATCCCTTTTAATTAACGATTTTCAATTATAAGTAATAAAAAGTCTAATTTTCAAGAAAAAAAACTTAGTGGTATTTATTAGGCATTAAGTTTTTAAAGAAAAAGCTGAAAATCCAAGCTTTTTACTACTTTGCTTGATATGAACTATATCATACTTCAAATACTTAGGTTAGGCTAGGTTAAGTTCGACATACTCGTTGCCTTGATATAATAAATCCACATATCTGTCTTTATCTTGTAGACAGAGCTTAGTGGTTTAGAGGGTAACTGTTCTATGCCCATGCGAAGATCCAACGACCGAACCTATCTTTTCATAAATGTATATGAGTCTCTATGGATCCATGTCCCAGTATTATTCTATCGATAATATTATTGAATTTTCATGGGATCAATCAATGAATACAAAATTTTAAGCCTCTAGTCCGTATTTGATTCAGAAAACTGCCCAATATTGTTGAGTTGTATTACGGTGATCCATTTTATTACTTTTCTAGGTACTTCCCGGGCAAACACTAGATTGTGGTAAGAAAACATAAGGTCATCAAAAGTCTTGAGTATGGAACCCTTCTATCTCAGTATCATACTCGCACGTATAACCAGTCCGAACACCAACCCAGATCCATCCACATACATGCACCAAGAGAGAACAGCATGAGAATTTCTCCTACATATCACTTAGGGATTTTCCGGCATGCAACCCTCCACCTTTAAATCCCAGTCGCACTGACAGACTCTCACAAAACAGGCCAGTGCCATAATATACACAAATATATCGAAAAATCCACGAAAATTCAGCCATAGAGCTCAGAGATACTTCTTAGGGAATTACATGTGTGGAACTCTCAAGCTAGGAGGCCCAGTCACACTTACAGCCACTACCGGATCATTCTAATAACATTCTACACACACATGGTAAATATACCATCAAAATCCAGCAAACATAGAGTCCCACCGGCACACGGGTGCAAAATTTGGTTGGGATATCTCGAATAGTGTATGAGCCCATACGGCACATACACACCCACAGATGTTCAGTTTTAAATTTATAGATTTTCTCTGGATACAAATAAATAGTATAATATGATCTATATATTTACATTTAATATAAGAAATCTGTTTTTTAGAGGTTCGGATACTACGTGAAAAATAAGTTGAAACAGGTCATAGTGGTAACTTATAGGTACACTGAGATAGAGTTTTATCCTGGAGAAGAGCATTGTTTTTACAGCGGACTCAAAAATCAACTACCCGAATAAATTTGAAAGAATAGGTAGTAAGTACTCGTTGAGACATCTATTGCAGCTCACAAAACCATATGACGCAGCAAAGTTTGGGTTCATACCATGAATTATTAAATAAGTTCACCCTTTACATGGATCCAGGCAAGAAGTATTACAAATACGTGGACTAAGTTACGGGCATATTCTAGTCATCAATAAGAAAGAGTATATCTACAGTTTAGCAACAAAAAGAATTGTACTTAAGTAGCTGCATTATTGTGATGACCACTACAAAGTTATTTCTACTGATATAAATCTATGAATGCATACTTATTTTTAAAAAAATACTTTTTACTAAAACTAGTTAAATACAGCATGAGAATTATTCTATTGCTACCTACTGGTCCTTTAGAAGTTGAACAAGAATGAAGTATCAGTGTATTGTTGAGTGTTAACAGAATTTTTTTTAACAGAAATAGTTACAATTATTATGATATATATTTTTTAATTTTCGAAAGAAAGCACCATCTCTACACCCTTTGGAGTAGATATTTATGGGACCCTTTCTCAGCAGTGCGCCTTCCAATTAAGATCGGAGAACGTTTATCTACTTATTATCCGAAACGCGCGTTCAATCATACATGAAAAAACAAACATAGAATCGAAATGTATACCTCCTCCTTTTTTCGAAGTCGGTCAATAAATTGAATTTCTATACCTACTGAAATAACATTCCAAACAGTAGATATTACCTATTTTCAGTCATTAAATCAGAACAACTATGATAGGTAGGTACTTGAAAAAAAAATCCTTTAGTCAGTTTTTCTTGTACCTAATATCTGCCAGCACTCGCTCAATAATTCATATAAGCATGTGAACTACAAAGCTTCAACTTTCCATTCAAATTCAACTTGTAAATTACTCAATCATCTTTGCAATTGTATGTAAATTCTTAATCCCATTATAAAAGCCGCATATCGGACTGTCAAAGCAATATATAATATTGCAATCAAATTATCAAGAGTGTAGGCTATATAGGTACACATTCAATATCGACGAATTATACGTTTAATATAATTATTGTTATAATACGCAGGTATTTGAGTTTCACCATGAAAGGAATTAAATGACATCAAAATACCTATACTGTTGGTGAATTGATGAATATTTCAAACAGAATTAATCCTTGGTAAAATCGGCAACGTGGTTTTAATTGAACTAAGCGATGAAATGGAATTGAAAAAGGTCATAATAAATAAATATATGGTAACGATAGTAAGTCACGCTAGTTTTTTTGTATTTCTCAACATGTCACGTTATCATAATATTCAGTTACCTTTCAACTAAGTACCCATACTGTGAAGCAGTTTTCTTTGAATTGAAAATTTATTTATTCAATATACCCAAATAAGGTACTTTGTTGAAAGAAAATAAAGATCGCTTTTCAAGAGTAGGTACTTCTGAGGTACAGTGTGTCAAACTTTTGATGTAACTGCTGGAATTTTACGGTTGTTGTTGCAGATAGAAGTACGATGTTTGCATAATGATGAGATATTTTCTTATAAAAATTAAAACAAAATTGATCCATTACTATTAGTTTCAGAGATACATGGTGAAACTCAAATATTTCGGATTTCAGTGTTTGTCTATGACTTTGCCCTCTGATAAAATATAAAAAAGGTCTATATAATTGACCAATGATAACAGTAAACATATAATAAAATTTCGTCTTGATCCTGATTACGTGCGTAAATGATCAGAAAATATGTTTTACAAAAAATTGGGCCGACTTTATCAGTTGTTGCACTGAAAAATACAAAATAATATTTATTCTATTGGTGCTGGTTCTTTTGGAGTTGGTGCCTACAACAACAACTACAACGGGACAACTTCAAAATTACCAGCACCAATAGAATTAATATTATTTTGTATTTTCAGTGCAACAACTGATAAAGTCGGTCCATTTTTTTGTAAAAAATATTTATTTCACATTTTTGAGTATAACATTAGTCATCAAAATTGTTGAACGTTCACTAATACCCAAAAAGTTATAGGAAGGTTTAGCTTGTACTTGTTATTTATTATTCAGATATCTCAAAACATCGCGGCGCAAATATACATATTTCAGACTTTACTGCTGTAACTCGAAAACCATAACTCAAATTAAATGTTGCTACATATAATATTTTCGTTAATGTGGCCGTGTCATATTTTCAATTTTCGAAAAAAAATTGCTCTTCCACATAGCGGAAATACGCATATCACATATTTCAGACTTTACCATTGCGAAATTTGGAAACCGTAACTCTTTTGAAAAAATGTTTAAAGTAAACGTTTCTGGATATGGTCTCCTTTCTAATTTTCAAATCTCGAATTTTCGATTTTCGGAAAAAATTGCCCCTTCCACATAGCTGAAACACATATTTCAGAGTGTAGCGCGGAAACGTATGATTATTTTTAAAGATGTCCAATTTAAACATTTCCGGATATGTAATTTTCATTAATTCTGTCGTCTCGGATTTTCAATTTTCGAGAAAAATTGTGCCTTCAGTTGACAGCTGCATTTAGGAAAAGTTTATTTAAATGAGTCTTTTTAATTTGTTCGGGGGAATTTAAAATGTCTTCATGTCAAAAAATAGACATTGCGAGGACACGCCAAACAAAAGTTATTACAAGAAAAATGTGTTGTAAATGGTATAATATTGGGTTTCACGCACCTTAAGAAGTACAAGACATCAGATGACAAGCAGAAATGTGAATTTATCGGAACCACTCTATAATGAAGTCTAAACAATAGTAGGAAGTTAGCACCAAAGTAGGTAATACCCCACTATAAAGACTATAAATGTAGTATAAAGACTAAAGACTAAAAGGGTGGTAAGACCGAGAAGATATTCAGCGAGGTTTAAATACATTTTTGACCGACGAACCCCGAACGGAGGAGGTATACAATTCGACTGTCTGCTATTTTTTGGTTTTTGTGCCCCTTTTATAGAGTAAACGTACGCCGATTTTGATGATTTTTGATTCATTTGAAAGAAGAGGCTTGAGAAATGCTCCCATATTCATAAAAACGGGAATCCGACATCTTCTTCTCTCCGAAAACCCTCGAAGGGAGTGGAGGGGGCAAATTTTCTCGAAAATTGAAAATCGGAGGTGGGTATAATTAAAGATAGGACAATATCAGGAAACGTTTAAATTGAACATTTTTCAGAAGAGTAACGGTTTTCGAGATAGAGGCATGTTAAATTCTCAAATGTGCAATATGGAGAGGGTGATTTCTGTCGAAAATTGAAAATCTGTGGGCAGTACATGAAGGACATAATTATTGGTAGCAACATTTATAATGAACATTTTTCCCTTAGAGTTACGGTTTTCGAGTAAAATCGGTGTTAAAATGGTAACAACTAAAATATTCAAGCGTATTTCCGCAGCGATATTCTGAGATCTCAATAATAACTACTACAAGCAAGGAATATACGTGGGTAATACGATATGTACTATCTTCATTGGTATTAGCAAAGATAATGAGTTCCATTATCTTTGGTATTAGTGAACATTCAACGATTTTCGTACTAATGTTACACTCAAAAGTGTGAAATAAATATTTTTTACAAAAAATTGGACCGACACGTTATTAGTTGGTGCACTGAAAAGTATAAAATAATATTAATTCTATTGGTGCTGTTACTTGTGAAGTTGGTGCCACAAGTTATCAATCTACCTGCAACTGCATAACTAATAACGTCGGTCCAATTTTTTGTAAAAAATATTTATATTAGGTGAAAATGTAGGTAGGTATGTATATCTACCAACTTCTTATATTGAATAAAATTCCAACCCTCCCACCTTTTTCTGCAGGTAAAAATTTCCGTACTGCTTGAGCTATATTGGAATCTCTTTATTTTGAAGAAATCATATGGACTCTCCACAACAAAATTCCACTGAATCCTTTGATTATTTTCTTTGATAGCGCACTTCAAGTCACGTGTTTTCATTCAGTATCAACGAGAGAGAGAGCACCATCATTACACAACGCCCACAAGCCACATGTCGGCCGTGTGCTTTGCTCGAATCGGCCGTGGGAGTTTCAGCTTGAAACGATGTTGTTGTTGTTGTTATTATTGCATCGTTATTGTTTCTCTTGAGAGCGAGAGGCGGTTACACATTTAAATTTTTTGACATATTGTCTGATTAGTGCTCACAGAGTCTAGAAAAATCATTATGAATTTGCACGGCATCTGTAATATAATCAAGGTAATGAAGTAGGCGCAATAGGACTTTACAAAATTTACAAAATCTTGATCAAATGTAGACTCTCACTTCTACTAATTACATTTATTCAACAAAATATGAATGACGCCTGGAAAAAACTAAAATTACATTATCAGCAAATCTTTCTCCAATATTTTCAATCATTCTCAATTGTGGTCTGGTATAAACTGGAGAGACTACAAAACTTAAATGTAGCGAAACCCAATATAAATGATTAAATTAGCACACGTAGCCCCAAAATTATAGAGTTTGTAAGAAACCTATAGGGAAACGGAGCAGTAGCCGATTCTATTGGCCTTTGGAAACGTTCACGAATAGTTTCACGAATGATTTTTCAAATCGACATTTCTAATCGAATAGCATTTGAAATACCAAAATGATCCACAGACCAGGAGCACCAGTCGAAACATCGTTAGAATTACTCGATAAATGTTGAATTTTTGTTTTTTCTTTATATAAGAAAATAATTTGAATGTACTATATTGATTCCTCTAATTACTCGGTATTTTTAAAAAAGTTCTTTAAGCATTTTTCAAGTTTTTATCTAAATATTCATGAAAAAATATGTTAGATACAAATCTCATCTGTTCTACAAAATATTTTTATCTGAAATATATCCAACTGAAAAAATTAAATGGGTGTTTGGAAGCTTGGAATTTTATGGCATAGGTATTAGGTATATTGGGAGTAACCATACGTTCGAGACTTTTATTGAACTTGTCAAAAATCTTTAGATTTTTTCCACGTGACAACGTCTTACTCGAAGGCTAGCATGTTCATAAAGTCAAGCTAAAAATGACCTGTAGGTTTGATTCATGCAAAATCATTGTTGTTATGTTTTTTAGAAAATTTCCCAAAAAACTGTTAAATAGAGAAAGTTTTAGATAATTTTGCTTGTAACTCAATGCCCTTCACTAATGATAAAAGACAAAAATAGTGCATAAATGTTGCTTTCTTTCTCTTTTTCTTTTTAAAAAATAGGTGATCAAGACTCAAGACATTGTTAGAGCAAATTTCTAAGCAGAAAATGATTGTTTACATAACTTTCAATTCCACCGTTTCTTTGTCTGGAACCACCATCAACTTTGTTTTTTCATATGGACGTCATATTGGATTTGAATAGAAATAAAAATAGGATTTTCTTAGCTAACAATAGTTTAAAAAAATAGTTTTTAATGAAAAAATAAAAAAAATCTGGACATACTGTATGTAGAATCACAATCTAGCTCGTAAATGTTAGATTGAAATCTAACGATATTCTGATACATACATTTTCAACCAGCTACTACTGACTAAAGAATTAACAGCTCAACTGACATCAAAACAATTCAAAATTATAAGTAATAGACTAACATGTTGACTCAATAATTAATTCTGTCATATTGAAAGTACCACAGTGTTTCAACTGTAGAATACTAGCGCAGACAACGGGCTTTAGAGAGAACGTATCAATAAATTAGGATTTTAGAAAAATTAGAAAAAACACAATAAAATGTGAATTTATCGATTGTTCAAAATTAGCTGCGAATGTAGGTACCAAGAGTCGATATTATCTTTCGTTCACCAAATATCAATATAGATATCCTCTTAGTAACCATTGTATACTTTGAAGTGTGGAGATATTCCAAATTTTGAAAATCGGTACCAGTTTCCACTGAGAAAAAATATTGATTTTTTTCATTAGAATATTAATATAATTAGTCTTAGGAATAGATATACCAAAGTAAATAATGTTATTGTAATATGTGGAGGTAATAAGATGTTAATGAATGAAAATATACTAATAAAATAGTCAAGATCGTCTGATAGGAAACAAGTTAAAAGCGAGAACTGGACGTCCCTAATGCTAGCAGAGCAAAGAGATCAAATTCCAAAATACATTTATGGTGCCATATTCCAAAATTAATTGCTCTTATATTTTTTTGAAAATGGCTGCTTTGCGTTTAGAAATTTCAGATCTAAGCTAGCAAAGCAGCCATTTTCCAAAAAACTATAGGAGCCAATAATTTTGGAATACAGCACTTAATTAGCTCTACAAGCACTGATAAAGATTTTCTCAAAAAAGTTGTTTCCCAAAAGCAAAACAGCCATTTTCTAATAGAATATAAGAGCTATTAATTTCGGAATACATCACATAATTGGCACTTAATTATCTCTACAAGCACCAAAAAACATTCTCAAAAAGTTGATTTCTAAAAGCAAAGCAGTCATTTTTCAAAAAACTATAATAGCAATTAATTTCGGAATACAGCACTTAATTAGCCCTGCAAGAACTAAAAAAGAAATTCTCAAAAGAGATAATTTAAAATGATGCTGTGTTAGCTTTAGATCTAAAGCTAGCGAAGCGGCCATTTTTCAAAAATCTATAAAAGCCATTAATGTCGGAAAACAGAACTTAATTAGCTCTACAAACTTAAAACAGAAGTTTTCAAAGAAGTTGTTTTCCAAAGGTTGCTGTGCTAGCTTTAGTCTAAAGCTAGCAGAGCAGCCATTTTCCAAAAGAAACTTTAAGAGCAATTCATTTCGGAATACAGCACTTATTTAGCACCTAATGCGCTACAAGCACCAAATATGTATTTGGATTCTGCTCACTTTGCTCTGCTAGCTTTAAGGACGTGGGAGCTGGATCGGAAGTGTCTGTTACATACTTACGACCCATTATGGTCCGGCAATTAGTCTTTTCAATTTTAGTCAGCTTTCCAGGGACGTAGGAAAGTATAATCAGCAAAACATTAGACAACATTCGATAATTGCTGTTCTAAGAAGAGGGTAATAATAAATATACTGAACATTACACTATTTACAAACCATCTTATCTTCTTTAAATAACTCTCATTTTAAGTTTTTAGGAACATTTTTTGATAACCTGTCTTGAACTGATCAGACTGAAATTATTTGTTAACAACTCAAATATTTTTATTTATTATTTTAAAATTTATGCTTGATACTAACACTGTTATAAATGTTTACTATTCTTACGCTTATGCTGCTATTGCATATTACTTAATACTCATATGGGGAAAAGGAGGAGACGTAGAATAAATTGTTGTCTTATAAAAGCATATTTTGAAGTTAACTTTCAACTTACCTAATCGGTTGTCGTTTTGAGACATATTTAAATGAATGAAAATCCGTGTCACCTCAATCTATCTGTTAAAATTATTAATCTATATAAATATATTATAACACAAAGAGTATTGTATAAAATAGAGATAGATATAAACGCCTACGACAACAGACATAAGAATGATTTTCTACTAAAATCACACTTTTTTCAAAAATCTCCAATTTGGATTACCACTAGATTTTTTGCAAATTACCACTGCCTGTCAAAGAAAGTAGGTACCTCTAGTGACATTTTCAAAAAATGTTTAAAGTAATAATCTTAGATTATAATCTTAACGAGTTTGCAAGGTATTTTTCAAATATTTTACATTAAAATTTCTTCAAATTATTCTCTTCTTCTTCTGTACCTCTTGGATTAGGTAGTCTGTTCCATCTTCATGTTTGCTATCTTCTTCTGGGCCTACCCACGTTCTTTCTCTTGGTCTATAGTCTATAGTGTATTACTTGTTTTACTCTCCTATCATTGTTCATTCTTTCAATATGTTGTCTTCATTTTAATGAGTTCTGTCTTGTTTCCGTATTGCCAATGATTCACTTCCATATATCAATTCTGATCTGTCATCACTTTATAGAATTTCATTTTTGTTTCTTTACTTATCTTGTCTCGCGGTCTTCTTGGTATGGTGCCACACATCATTTGGTATTTATGTATTTTGTTTATTAAGTAGGTATATCTTTTCCATATTCTTAACTTCTGTCAGTCCCTAGAAAATTGACATGCGATACCTGTTTTATGGGCACTTCGTTTAGTATTATCTTTCCTATAAAAGCAATAACTTACGTCTTTTTATGATATTTTATTATTATTTATTTATGATTTAATCGGTAAATTGCGGTTTGTTGGTCGTCTTGGTACTTTTCACTGTTTCCAACATTTGTTCAGTAAGTGCAGTATTCTCTGTTCTATTAATACCTAACCCACCATATTTTATAAATCCTTTATTTAGGGTGTCAGGTCTAGCTGTTCTCCTTTTTTTCATTTATTTTAAGATTTTTTGTAATTCATCTAGCGAAATCTCATCTCCTGTGTATGGTGTTTCTTTGAAGTTTGAGTCTATATTTCAATTTTGGTTTTGATGTTCATGTTCATATCTTCCGTATTTTTCTTTTTGTTCTGTCCTTAGTTCTCAATAATGTTCTATTCATGATCGTTGTTCTATCCATGTACATATCTTTGTCTATTATGTGAATGCCTGCAGTGATTTGCATAATTTTTGACCGACGAACCAAACAGAGGAGGTTACAATTCGACTGTATGTTTTTTTGTAAGCTTGTCTTCCGTATGTCATTTTCGATATTGTATATAAATTTCTCCCATTAGTTCTTGTTTGCCTTTCTGACAATATCTTTTGCTTTATTACGTTTTTCTATACCTATAATATAGTCTAACCTCTTGTGAATTATTTCGAAGAGTATTTATGTACGCCTTATATTTTTCCTTTATTGCATTCTCTCTATCTGCCTTCCAAATTCTCAGGCCGTTTTTTCTTCTACATTTTCCCCCGATTGCTTCATTTGCGGCTTTTATGATGCATTATTTTATGTTATTCCATTCTTGATTTATGTTATCTTCTGTTGTGTATGACTGGAGGTATTTTTGTATTCGATGTTGGTAAAGATATTTTATGTTTTCTTTTAAGATTTATACCTACTTTGTACTCTTCTTCATCTGATAGCCTTTTGTTATTTTTTTCCATTTAGTTAGTAGCATGAAACTATGAATGGAAGATATGACCACGCGCCTCTCCTATGACGTCAGTCCGTGACAAAACGTCAGAGACAACCACAAAACGCATATTTCTAACGATAGTCTCAATTGTTTGTGCCCGCTTGCTATTCGGGTTGTGGCAATTTATATTTTTCTTTACCTACATAGGTACGTCTCCTAGAATTTTTCTTCTTTTTTCTTCGGGTGCATATACCCCTACTTTTATTAGGTATTTTAAGTCTTTCTATTACATTGAGTTCTTGATGTTTAGTCTACTCCGCATTTGTGCCCATTAATTTCTTTTTTGTTTCAGTTATGACTGCAAAGTTTATGTTTGTCTTCTTTAGTTCTTTTTTCAAACCTCGTTTTTTTATCTAAATCCTATACATTCTATATTGAATTTTTTTATATATTCTTTATACCAACGACTTAAGTTTGTTGTTAGGCTAAAGTAGACATTATGTGTTATAAAGATTTACCTACGTAATCGTAAATGATATATGTACTGTGTATTTCTGCTATATAGTGGTGATTTTTCTGTTTTGACCTTCATCTTTTTTGACACGTCTTATATATTTTCAATAATAGTCAGATCTCAGCCATTAATACATATCAACGCTTGCCGACCAGCATGGCCTTTTTCCTTCATCTTATAGTTTTTTTGTGAAAGAATATCTCATTGAATGAACCGGTCACTCATATAACAGTTATAAATTTCTATATATAGAAATCTATTAAATTATTCAATTATTTGTTTTCATTTTAGAAACTTTTGAGCTGTTTTATCATTCTGAAGCGATTTCAAACACATGACCCAAACTGTCCAGTCTATAGCAGTATTATTTGTTGGTAGGTACCTACTCGTCAACCGCAAGTTAGATCCTAGAAATCTTTCTATTTTTGTCAATGTTCGGGTGAATTTGTAATGTTAAATCAAACTATCTAGATAAAAAACGGTCTTGGTCTGCGTGCCACATACTTAGTTATCATACTAGAATTAATTTATGTCTATTATGCTTTTATCAGCTAAGGAAAACATACAGGAGAATAAAATTAATATTATTGCATTTTGACGCGGAAAATATTATCTCAGCATTCATAATCCGATAACGTACCTAATTAAGATGTATAATATTTGAGTATGATTTTCTATTTAAACCACCGATTATTTTGATAAGTAGGTACGTACCTAGTTCCGATTTGTTGTTTTTATACACATAACATAGTAATACAATCGCCTTTTTGTTGTCATGGTTGCATAATCTTTATACCTAAATGTTAGGTAAATTTCTTATAGAAATGTACCTATTGCGATCGTTCACACTTTCACACACACTTCGAAAAAAATTGTTATATGTCTATAAGTTAGTCCAAAAAAACATTTGGTTCGAAAGTTTATATATATATATATATATATATATATATATATATATATATATATATATATATATATTATCAAGTTCAAGTTTGCTACAAAAATCAACCTCTCAAATATCTCGGCCGATTTCGTTATTGGGCAATATCGGGTAAGTAGTTTCAAAATGGCGACCGTTCAAACATTTAAAAAAATTATCAAAAAAGAGCCGTACTGTAAATATCATCAAAAATAATTTTAGGTTATAGATATAATCAGTACCTACAACTTTTGTTCAGAGCAATTTTTGCATAAAATACACAGGTAAAAAAATAAAAATTAATAAAGAAAAATATTGATAAAACATGAACACTCAATATAAATTTGATGTAATTGTACATTTTCTGGAGATCTTAATATAGACCCTGATTAAAAAAATATAAAGTATATTTATTGAAAAGAAATAGGCGAAAAAAAAATTATGCCTTGAAGTGGAACTCGAACCCTGTCTGCTCTATATATTCAACAGCCAAAACAAAAACCTCTAACCGCAAGGCTATGACACATACGACAATTTTATGTAATAAAATGTATGTATACCAATGAAAAAGTTGTTCAAATTTCACTTCAATGAATTTTGAAAAATTTACCTTTCCGCTGACTACAGGCCATCGGGATTTTTCATATTGCACCACAATAGGATAATAAATAAATATACAGGGTGGCTTGACGACAAGAGCGTGGGTGATCTAGCTCCTAGATTTTTAGAGCTGTGTGAAGCTAGCCGAAAAGCACTTGATTTACGTGAAGCTTGAAAAACATCATCAAGGATTTGTAACACATCAAATCTTATCATAATATAGGTAAATAAGTCCTAATTCCAGACTTTACGATAGTACAAATAACATACTTATAAGATGTTAAAGAATGACTACATTTTGTGCCGTTTTCTTATTTCAAATAAATTTTATATATCTGGCCACACTGCATTCTCAGCGTGAATCGCAGTACCTATAACACCTTATCTTCAATTTCAAAACCTAAACTGCACCTGTATTACGCTTTCGCTCCTCAATATTTTAAATGAAATACATTTATCAGTCTGTAATTTTCAATAGATCTCTATTAATATAGATGATATTTGTTTAGGTAAAGTCCAATCAAAACAGTTGAGCTGTTACGTCATAGCATGACTTCTTTATCTTTACTACATCCATCAATAAACTATATATTAATTTATACTATACAGTAGTTTGTTTGACTCCAAGCAAAGCGCTAATCTTCAGTCATCGCGTATACCTACATAACCTAATGTACTTTGTAAATAGTTGTACTTTAGACTTGCGAAGCGAAAACACATTTCCCTTATTTTAAAGTAGTCTTGTAATAATAGAAACTTACCTTGACAGCCTGCTTCTGAAAAACCATAATACAAATTTTGACAAGCATCACAATGAAATCCCTCGACGCCTGGTCGACAATCACAGGTGCCATCATGGGCATCACACAAATCTGATTTAGATCCAATTGAATTACAGGTGCATGGAGGACAGAGAGCTGTGACATTACCAAAACCCTCCTAAAATATATACCTAATGGTCAGTTGACAACATTCTAGTGATTCAAAATGCAATTCAATCTCACCTCACATCTATCACAAGTTCTTCCTGTAAATTTTTCCTTGCATTCACACTGACCAGTCCTATTGTCACATTGCTTGGAAACTGAACCAATAGGATCACATTCGCACGACTTGCAATTTGAAAGTTGTGGATCACCATAATGTTCTGGTTTACATTTTTCACACTTCCATCCTGAGAGGAAAATTTAAACATATTATTAATTCAAAGTAACGATTCATGGTACTTCTAAATTACATACCTTCAGTATTGCCTTTACAACTCAAACACTGACCAGTCAAACTGTCGCATGGACCTCCATTACAGTCACATAATTGGCAACTGTTACCAATTTCTAGTGGATTTCCAAAATACCCATCATCACATCTAAAATATTAAGAAGAAATATTAAAACATATTGCTCTTAAACAGTACCGATTGTATCTAGAACATATGGACATATATAAAGAACTCACATTTCACAATGATCTCCTGTGAATCCCTTGGGACACTGAGTACACACATAGTTCCCCTCGTCTTCCACTCTTTCCACAAAAAAATCCAATTGACAACTTGGGCTGAAATTGTTCTCATCATTCTCCAATGGGCAAGCGCATTTCTTGCAGTCCAGCGATGTTCCTTTCAAGGGATTTCCATAGAATCCCGGTGCACATCGTTCACAGTTCTCACCTACAGTATTGTGTTCACAGAAACACTCTCCTGTATTAGCATCACACGTGGAGGAATGTCCATTGCAGTCACACTTGCCACAATAGCCTTGTTCCAAAGCTAGAGATGAGTTAGGGAAGATCCTGACATAGCCGAAGGAGCAGCTCTCACATGATAAACCAGAATATCCTTCAAAATGAGATCAACAATATTATTAATGCTACAACTACATGTAGGACTTTATCCTATCGTTCTTATTGTGCGTACTGCTTACCTGAAGGACATGAGCACTTTTCGACACTTCCATACCCCACTTCCTCCCCACCAAAATTGAGGGTAGCATCCTCTAGGAGAGCTTCAATTTGATCGGTATGGAATGTTGATCGCAGCAAAATATATTTGATATCTGCCAGTATGCTGAGGAAGTTTTCGCGTGTTACAGGTCTACTGCGATACGTATCCACAGTAAAACGATTGATGTCTTTCACTTCAGATGAAATAACGTACCTGTAAAGAATAGAGTGAACGAAAAAATCTATTCTTCCATAAATTGGATAAAGCCAAGCATCATTGGGTTAAAATTATTTTAAATTGTATGTTATTACTTACCAGCCATTTTCATTGAGCTTCACTTCAAAGGACATTCTAGATGAGCTATAAGAATCATGACCATAACCAATCTTGAGACCATTTTTTCCAATCATTATTATGTTAGGGCCTGTAGTTGGTTCACCACTGGTGTCTCCTCTCATAACCTAATGGTATTTTGAGCATTTGTACTTGAAATTCTATTGATACCATATAATGTGCGGATATTAAGTTTTATCCCTCCTCTATAAACTAAGTTATTTGAAACTTGAAGTTTTGATTGCGCTCAGATTGTCTTGAACCCATATTTGTTTCAAGCAGTACATTCTATGACTCAAGAAATCTTCCCCTCCTTGGTCGTGTACCTGATTGGAATAGGCTTGAAAAGCAAGATTTAAAAATGTTTGACACATAAGATCTCATGAGTCGTAAAAATCTAAAATAAAACTGGATAGGCAGTATTTTATGTCATAATAAGCCGCTTAAAATGAAAACAGACGGGTCCAAGCATTTTCCACCTTACATTCAAATAAATTCAAATAGGTTGGAGGTTGAGACTTAATATTCGCACAGTATATCTGAAATAAACTCGCATCCATAAAACTTACCACCCACTGAACTTTGAAGACGAAATTGGAGTTGTAAGTTTGGAGTTTGTTACCGATATAGCTTTCAGGTGCAAGCCAGTAGAGTGATTTCACTCCTGGAAATTCGTAGTTTCCTAATGAAAACACGCTCTGGCCATTCCAGCTCGGTTTAGATACTCTGGATACTTGTAGGTCGGTCATCAACCAATCTTGCAGAGATTGTATCTGAAAGCAACGATAAAGTTACTTGGGTATATTTACTTCATGTGGTTGAATTATTTTTCTACTTCTTAGGAAAATTGCAGAGATTATTGCTTTTTTATTAGACAACAAGTGAAAAGCGAAACAGAAATATATTTAAGATGTTTTGGAACGAATCAGCATTATTATTCTCAATCGATATAAATTATAAGTGCCTAACAATATTTTTTTTAACTGATGATAAATATATTAAATGGATACTATAGCTTACATAAAAAATACGTACAGATGAAATAGCATCAAAGTTTGAATGTCGTGTATGTAATTGAAACGCAATAATTAAAAACCGGAAGTACATTAGATGTGTTAAAAATTTGCGAAGAGGAGATTCCAGCGCCAAGTCAAAGAACTCACTTATGGCGTAAAGCAGGCGCCTAATAATACATTAAAATTCGGTTTATATAGATTTCCGTAAAACATGTGTAGTAGGTAAATAACTATGACTGAAATGATACAATGGATATGAACATTTTAGAAAACTATGACTGACTAGTAATGGCAAAAATACAAAATAATATGTACGCAGGTATTATAAGGGCAGGTAAGATTGATGTTATGCAAGAGATGAAGTAGATATCATTTATCCGTAGATAAAAGATGCTTGGTACCTATTCCAAAATTATCAGCACCAATTGAATAAACATCATTAAGTCGGTACTAGTATTTTGACCGATTTTTATTTTCCATTGCCACTTCACCCTTACTGAGAGCATCAGCACCTGTATGACTAATTCGGAAAAGATTTCGCAAATGTTATAAAATTTAGTTAGAAAGAGAGGTAATCGAGCTAGTCGACCAGTACAAAACATTAAATAGATTCCTGGCAAGGATGTCAAGTATTCAACAGAAACAACTGTAGAATCATTCCCCGCTTCATTCAGATTCACCAAACCCTATGCGTTTTCGCATGCCTAGACTCAGTGCTCAGTTTGTTAAAATTAACTACTCCATGTGCTTCTAACTTACCATGAGAGAGATTCTGTTGACGTTAATTCATTCCATGAGAGAAATTAATGTTTGGACAGGAATGTTGGGAGACTGTATGATTAGGTCCATTCTTTCTCGTAAGTAACCTAAGCGCTATCAATTATCTACAGTTTCTCCAAAATAAAATTATTCTCTCAATTTCATGGAGATTTGGTTCCAATAAGAGACTGCTTATCGACAAGAATTTGAGAGAGCTACAAATATCTCCATGAATTATGAGAAAAAGTTGTTCAATTATGTATAAAACTTCCACCAAATCTACTAAGTTACATGAGAATAACCGCTAAATCACTGATTTGGCTATTGTTTGACACAAATAGTTAGGTGATTTATTTGAAAACTTTTATTATATTTTTTAGATCCCTGCGATGACAATAAATATTTTACCATTTGATAATTTGAAATAATCAATTCACATGTTGATTGTGTATGATATCAGATGAGTTGAGTTACTACGCTTCTGTTATTTTTTAGCATTTTTCAGCAGAACGTAATACTAAACACACAAAATCATAGACATCCAATTTGGATATCCATGATTAAACCATTGTAGAATGAGTTTTTCCACCAGAGCTTTTACGCACAACTATGTTTACTCATATTACAAATAAATATAATGCATAATATACAGGGTGTTTCATAATATATGCGCAGGACTTGAGGATGTGATAGCTGGTCCAGAAATACGAAAAAAGTTTATATTAACTTACCCTCTAAAATGCACCATTTTCGAGATATGGGCTGTTGAAATTGTGAATATCTCCGGAACCATTTATCGTACAGAAAACGGCTTTTGTAAGCATTTTCCACTCATAACAAGCTAAGTTTAGAGTCAGAAAAAAAATTTGTTAAGTCATAATTGGTGAGTAGTGGTTGTTTTTCTCCCCAATTTCTACGGCAATGGAAAAAGGTACTATTGTCGTGAGCTCTAAAGTCGACCGTTTTCGAGAAAAATCAACTTTTATGTTGAAAAAAATACGGTTCTGTTACTTACGTTTACATACATTTTGTTTAATTAGTGAATAAAAAATTGTATTTTCAAAAATTTACCGTGTTTTTCCAAACTAAAAGTTGATTTTCTCTAAAACGGTCGACTTTAGAGCTCATGACCAACTGAAACTTTTTTGTGTAGAAAACATTGGCGGTTCAAATGGGCGTCTCAAAACCGTAATTTTTCCATTGGCGTAGAAATTGGGAAGACAAACACCCACTACTCCTTCAAAATCTTCAATTATGACTTAAAAAATGTTTTTCAGACTCAAAGCTTAGCTTATTATAAGTGGAAAATGCTCACAAAAGCTGCTTTCTGTACAATAAACGGTTCCGGAGATATTCACAAAAAAATATTTTATTTTTTCATTTTCAAAACCCTGTATTTCGAAAATAGTGCAATTTAAAGGGTATGTTAATATAAACTCTTTCATATTTTTGGATGAGCTATCACATCCGCAAGTCCTGAGCATATATTATATCAAACAAGTACAATGCCGGTGCATGTATTATTTGTTAAAAAAGAAATTTGATGCACATGATATTAGTAAACATTAATAGCTATTTGGGCGTTAAGTTGGGAAAAGTGAGATTTTTTCGTTCTAGTTTTGAAAAATCCAACTTTTTCGCATCCGTCTGCGTACTGAAGAATTACCAACCGGATTTTATAAAAAATATTTTCGCATTCACTATGTAACCGCTGTAAGAACTAGAAAGCTAAGGAGTATCCTAACACTTACAACGTTCTATCTGGCAACGCTACATACATTGTATATTACTTATATTCATTCAATCTTAATGCTGTCACATGCTCTGTCTCTCTTACATTGCAGGAGCAAATATTAGAAACACCTATTTGGCAGAATATTCAGAAAACTAGAGACATGATAGTGCTGTGAAGTGACCTACACAAATCACAATAATGCGGTCAAAGAAGTTTCACTTCAGAATAAAAGGCCTTAATATATTGAAGACTCAGAAAACTACACAAAGTAACCCTCATGCGGCCGAAGGAGATTCCCTTAAAAAAAATTGAAAATTTAAAAGCAAGAGTTTTTAAATTTTTGTGAATATAATATAAAAGAACATCAAATGGCTCAAAACTTTTAACCCAATCCGTACCTGTCACAGTTATTGCCCATTCCTGAGTCTATTTCATCCTTATATTGGACACACTGTATGCTGAAAATATTCATGATTTTATTCTAATATTCCAGGATTTCAAACATTCAAAATTATATTTAGTTTTTTGCCGCTATTGATAAATGCTTCTAGTCGGCAACAGATATGGGCAGGCAAGTTGGAGCCACATTGCTCGGGACAACTGGTAATTACGGGAGAATTTAAAATAGTTATAACTTTCGAATATAAAGCCTTTTGTGTCCTCTTACGCTAATGCTCGAAAGAGAGAGAGAGAGAGAGTCATAGTCTGTTTTGTTTGCAAGCGGATCCATAATCCCGGCCGGATGCCACTGTGATTTAATGAAGGTGTATGTTGTAGTAGCAGTAGAAGAGTTGTTAGTTGGGAGTTGTAGCGACTGAAGTTGTTTTTTTGGACGTTCTAAAAGTCGCCTGAGAGAAAAATTAACATAACGGGAAATTGTCGCCGTGCTACAATGAGCGTCGGCGTCGTTATAAAGTAATAAAGCAACGTTTCGAGCGCGCGACACTGCCAAGATAGAATAATTTTTATTACTTCAAATTCAGTCAGCGTGAGAAGTATCACGTAGTGAAAATTAGCTTTATTATAGCTGATGAATTTAATATGTGGATGCTGTAAGCAAGTTCTGATTCAAAGTGTGTTTTGATGAGTGAGATTGAATCGAAAATTTTAATTGAAAATTTCTTACCCACATACGGATTTTTTTATAACTTGACTAGAGTTAGTAGATGGTACTACAAGATTTCCATAATGTACTTGAACTGTCAACTGTTCCAATGTGACAAATCGTCAAACTTGCCATATTGATCTATGCATTTTTATTTTAGAGATCACTTGTCTTCACAATTTTGGTTAACTTCTCAGAAGAAAGTTATTATAATCTCCCTAAAGTCTCTAGAAAGATGTCAGTATGTACGTAGATAATATATTCATTTCCACGTATGTTTGTAGTGAATTTATTGCTCCACTATCTCGAGAACCACAAATGATGTTGACGTCGGACTTGTTTCATACAATGCATAGTTATGTAACATTGCGGCGATTAATAACTTTATCAAAATCTGAGGAGCTGTTTTTTTGTTCTGTTTAATATACCTACCTACATATTTTGTTCTATATAGTTTAGTATTATATAGATTTGATATAGAGAGATAATTTTTAAATTAAACATGATGGACCAAATATTATCAAAATATCGACCATCAAAGGTTTCAGAAAATTCAGACGAACACATAAATTGTTATAATCTCTATCTACAAATACCGAATTGTTTTCCGGAAGTGCAAAACAAATTGAGAAGGAAAACTAAGTATGAATTATATGTATTTTATGAAATTCTCGCTAGGTATGCTGTTTACTAGTGAATATGGGGATATGCGATTTGCAATATCTTATATATATATATAGATATATATATATATATATATATATATATATATATATATATATATATAAATTGAAGATTTCTATTTCATAAATGAAAGAATATATAATATATAATAATGGAGATGCTCTACACCTTTGTGCTTTTATTTAATTGGACACAACTACCACTAGAAGCGGATCACGTGATTTCAAGCTTGTTAGCTTTCATCAGCGCCACATAAGTGGAAGCTGTATCCAACTAAACAAAAGCAACTGGAAGATAGTCGGAATTTACCAGACCAGATCTACCAGCGGGACACACTTCGCGCCACCTAGGTATCGAGAGCCTAATTACGTTTAGCGTAAGGATGGATATATGTAAATTGAAGATTTCTATTTCATAAATGAAAGAATATATAATATATAATAATGGAGATGCTCTACACCTTTGTGCTTTTATTTAATTGGACACAACTACCACTAGAAGCGGATCACGTGATTTCAAGCTTGTTAGCTTTCATCAGCGCCACATAAGTGGAAGCTGTATCCAACTAAACAAAAGCAACTGGAAGATAGTCGGAATTTACCAGACCAGATCTACCAGCGGGACACACTTCGCGCCACCTAGGTATCGAGAGCCTAATTACGTTTAGCGTAAGGATGGATATATGTAAATTGAAGATTTCTATTTCATAAATGAAAGAATATATAATATATAATAATGGAGATGCTCTACACCTTTGTGCTTTTATTTAATTGGACACAACTACCACTAGAAGCGGATCACGTGATTTCAAGCTTGTTAGCTTTCATCAGCGCCACATAAGTGGAAGCTGTATCCAACTAAACAAAAGCAACTGGAAGATAGTCGGAATTTACCAGACCAGATCTACCAGCGGGACACACTTCGCGCCACCTAGGTATCGAGAGCCTAATTACGTTTAGCGTAAGGATGGATATATGTAAATTGAAGATTTCTATTTCATAAATGAAAGAATATATAATATATAATAATGGAGATGCTCTACACCTTTGTGCTTTTATTTAATTGGACACAACTACCACTAGAAGCGGATCACGTGATTTCAAGCTTGTTAGCTTTCATCAGCGCCACATAAGTGGAAGCTGTATCCAACTAAACAAAAGCAACTGGAAGATAGTCGGAATTTACCAGACCAGATCTACCAGCGGGACACACTTCGCGCCACCTAGGTATCGAGAGCCTAATTACGTTTAGCGTAAGGATGGATATATGTAAATTGAAGATTTCTATTTCATAAATGAAAGAATATATAATATATAATAATGGAGATGCTCTACACCTTTGTGCTTTTATTTAATTGGACACAACTACCACTAGAAGCGGATCACGTGATTTCAAGCTTGTTAGCTTTCATCAGCGCCACATAAGTGGAAGCTGTATCCAACTAAACAAAAGCAACTGGAAGATAGTCGGAATTTACCAGACCAGATCTACCAGCGGGACACACTTCGCGCCACCTAGGTATCGAGAGCCTAATTACGTTTAGCGTAAGGATGGATATATGTAAATTGAAGATTTCTATTTCATAAATGAAAGAATATATAATATATAATAATGGAGATGCTCTACACCTTTGTGCTTTTATTTAATTGGACACAACTACCACTAGAAGCGGTAAATTCCGACTATCTTCCAGTTGCTTTTGTTTAGTTGGATACAGCTTCCACTTATGTGGCGCTGATGAAAGCTAACAAGCTTGAAATCACGTGATCCGCTTCTAGTGGTAGTTGTGTCCAATTAAATAAAAGCACAAAGGTGTAGAGCATCTCCATTATTATATATTATATATTCTTTCATTTATGAAATAGAAATCTTCAATTTACATATATCCATCCTTACGCTAAACGTAATTAGGCTCTCGATACCTAGGTGGCGCGAAGTGTGTCCCGCTGGTAGATCTGGTCTGGTAAATTCCGACTATCTTCCAGTTGCTTTTGTTTAGTTGGATACAGCTTCCACTTATGTGGCGCTGATGAAAGCTAACAAGCTTGAAATCACGTGATCCGCTTCTAGTGGTAGTTGTGTCCAATTAAATAAAAGCACAAAGGTGTAGAGCATCTCCATTATTATATATTATATATTCTTTCATTTATGAAATAGAAATCTTCAATTTACATATATCCATCCTTACGCTAAACGTAATTAGGCTCTCGATACCTAGGTGGCGCGAAGTGTGTCCCGCTGGTAGATCTGGTCTGGTAAATTCCGACTATCTTCCAGTTGCTTTTGTTTAGTTGGATACAGCTTCCACTTATGTGGCGCTGATGAAAGCTAACAAGCTTGAAATCACGTGATCCGCTTCTAGTGGTAGTTGTGTCCAATTAAATAAAAGCACAAAGGTGTAGAGCATCTCCATTATTATATATATATATATATATATATATATATTTATATATATATATATATATAAATTTTATCTCGCAAACGGCTCTAACGATTTTGATGAAATTTGGTATATATATAAAAGATAGATTCCCTGACAAAACGCGAGGGTGTCACCCTCGAGGTCCATAAACTTTTTCTTGAATGCTTCGACAGATTTGGATAAAAATTTACAAAAAGGGGTTTTAAGACCAGAGAAATCGATTGGCGATACTTGCACTTTCAATGGGTGTGACCCTCAAGGTCCATGATATATCTCGCGAACGGCTCCGCAGATTGCGATACAAATTTTAATATGGGATTTGGGGGTCGAAAAGTCGATTGATCATACAGCTGTGTTATGGTATGAGAAATCAATTGGCGATACTTTCATTTTTTAATGTTTGTGACCGTCGAGGTCCACTCTAGCTATTTCGGGAATGACTCCACAGATTGCGATATAAATTTCAGTATAGGATTTGGCAGTCGAGAAGGCGATTGGTGACACAGCTAAGTTCTGGTATGTTTCACATTCATATTTATTTTGAAATCTTTAAATTCTCAACCATGTGAATGATGAAAGCAATATTTACCAATCGCAATACATTTTAACTATAAATATGCACATTTCTGAACTTTCAGAGTAACTCTTATAGACCCACTCTAAATTCTGTGTTACCCGAGCAAAGCCCGGTCGCCCAGATATTCTTCATAATTCATGGTGTCTAGACAAGAATACAATGTTTTTTAGGAGGATGAGTCTATACTGGAAAGTTCATAGTGTGGGCCTCAATTTAATATATACTTCAAAAAAATCTAATTATTCAACACTATCCTAACGTAAAATTTCATTGTAATTTATAAGAAGCTGGATTGGGGTGCTGAGTTGTGGATAAATTCTCAATCGAATTCATTTCGAACTTAGATGCCTATATTGGTTCACCTTTCCAATGATCTTCTGTTCTTGTTTAGTTTTTGGTATATACATGGGAGAGATTTTTTAATCACATAAAATAGATGATTGTGATTTCTTATTAACTCACCTTTTGTGTTTGTACTATTGCAGGCTCACAAAGTGTCGTTACTCCAGAGCAATAACAGGATAAGCAACCAATATCAAGATCTGCTCTTAATCCAAAATAGCCCGGCTTACATCGATCACAGTATTTTCCTTCGACGTTAACCTGTGCAAAAATAGTCAGATAAAAAATGTGGGATATGTGGTAATTCATTTTCACCATCTCACCTTACATTCGCATTGTCCCTCACACTTGTCCGATCCTTTCGTACCTTTCGGATCGCACGGACAGGGCTGGCAATCCGGGTATCCTCCATATCCCTCTGCACATCTATCGCACTTTTCGCCCATGTAGCCCTTTCGGCATATACACGCGCCCGCTTGGACCCCTTGTGCTTGGCAAGGCTCAGAGCTACCATGGGCGGAGCATTGGCACGGCTGGCATGGGTTCGGATCATTCGGAGGCACATCGGCAGGTCGATAGTAGTGGGGTAGACAGAGCTCGCAATTTATACCCGTGGTAAATGCCTGGAATATATCGAGTATGTTGGATTACTCTTCTGTGGTCAATATTTATCTAATCTAGTTGTTTACGTTATCAAAAAAATATTGAGAACACCTCTTAAAAGTAAAAAATAACATTTAGTAGGCCGAAAACTATAAAGAAGTATTTTTAACGAATGATTCATTTGAAAATGTATTAATTTGGTAAATAATCTTACAGTACAGTTATCACACACTCCTCCGCCCTGATAGTTGCCATTGTGATCCATGCTTTGACCCGCTCTGTCAACAACTTCGTCATAGTGGCAGGAGGTTGCGTGACCGTGACAATTGCATGGTAAACAAGGTCGAGCATCTCTAACCGTACCGACAGCCCAGCGACGTTGGTTGTACATCGGGCAACACTTGTCACAGTTGGGTCCACATGTGCGGTGTTGGCATTCGCATTCGGGGTGCTGAAAAACAGAAAAAAAGAAGGATCTAAGATACAATCTTGTCATAATAAGGAGCGAAGAATTCATACTAAATTTCAGACAAAGTGTTACTATGTGGATCTAATCAACACCTCAAGGATCATATTAGACTAAGGCAATGATTTAAAAAAAATATGCCATTTAGCAAAATCCCGAAGGAATCTGGAGCAATTGAAAAATTGGTATACTTTATACCTACATTATCAGAAAAATTTGTAATTGATCTGAATGAAGAATACAGCCTGGCTCATTTAACCAAGCATTTTTCTGATGGTGCTAGCTGGTAGACAATGTGATAAAAAAAACAATAAAAACTCATATGAATTTGATTCAAGTTAACAGAAAAGCCCATAGTTGTTGACTACACAGATGATCTGCGTTTGCTTTCTTGCGTCAACGACATGATAGCTATAGATAAAGAATAAAAGTAGGTCTGAAGATCAACAAACAAAAGAGCCAGGAAATGAAGTAAATTACCAACCAACTCAACCCAATACTTGGGCTGTATTGAAAAAATGCGGTATCCAGTGATAGAGATAATAAAAAGCAATTAATGAAAACAAAAGGAGCTTTTGAGATCTCACCAATTAAGAAGATTTACGTACAAAACTCAAAATCATTGAGAACAATGTATAATGTGTCTTTCTCTATGGATGACAAACCAATAAATAAATATCACGATAGCTACAAAGATTTGTGGAACATTTTCTCAGGTGTTATCCAATCGTTATCCAATGAAAAACAGTGCCATTAAATGCAGTAAGCAATTTTGCAAAGTAATTCAAAAGCGAACGTATAGATAGGAGGGTCTCAGATCATCAGACATAACAGTATTGCTTAAGAAGCCCTAAGAAAAAAGAATAATAGGCTAACTATGAAATCATCGAAGAACCATAAAAAAAAAACGCACAGAATAAATCTTTGAGAGCGAAATTAGTTTGCTGGTGTTTCTGAGGTCCTGCATCTCGCTTAGAATTACAGGACATTTATCAAGTAAATGTCATGTCGAAGATCTCATTGTAGCTAACCCATATTGAAAATTGATATCAATGAATTGTAAATGAAAGTATAGAATAGCCTTAGCCGCATGATAAAAAAAAATTGCAGAGTCCATCATACACTTATATCTCTTACGTTTTAATGTCTACTGAAACGTGACGAATATTCGCGGAGTCATGGACAGTATGGTAAAGTCATTTTGTCAATTACCACCTTTGAAACGAAACCGTCGATATTCTGTTATTCGTTAAATTGTATCCTTTAGAAATATATCCTATGATATATTAACATCAGAAATGAGCGGTCAAGCGCAAGTAAGCGAAAACATTGTTTCAATCCATAAAATCTTATTACTCGTTATGCGCTTTTCTATATGATGCACTTAAAAAAATATTATTTTATTTGCTCCTGAAAATCTACTCCCAGCATCAGAATTGTTTATGTAAAATAGTATAAATAACAAAGGTTTTGTAAAAGAAAATTACAAGGCAATGCAAATGGACAGGACATGTAGCATGACAGAAATACTTTAGATGGACAGTTAGTGATTTATTGGAAATAATACCTCAAAAAAAGTCGACAAGAATGGAAGAGACTTGGAGAGGCTTAGGTTCAGAAGTGGACGAACAGAAGGACTAAGGCTATTGCAGAAGAAGATCACACGTATCATTTCTTGTTTTGAAAACTTATCAGGTTTGAGAAGCATAAATCAAAGCATCGCTTGAACTACGTTTCACTGGATCAATATTTCTCTTTGATCTGGAATCTTGATAAGCAATGTTAAAATACTTTCAACGGTTGCAGCTCTTGCTTATGTTTATGAAATAAATATTAGATCAATCAAATAAGACTGCTGTAATCCTAGACTTTTATTCGATGTCCTTGGTACTCACCAAGAGCATATAAAAGTAGCTCCTCAGACATACCATATTAAGCCCATGTCAGCGCCAGTTCAGAAATATTTACTTTCTCACTATATGATCATAACTCTATATAAATAGGTACCAAACTTGAACTTTTTCCTTTCAAGAGTTTCTGTGAAAACACGCTTTAGGATACGACCATGCACCCGGAAGAGTTATCTGTGAGTCCATTTTTATCGAACTTATGACACCCTAAAATATATTGCCATTATAACTAATAAAATAACATATTTGGAAATAGATTTGATTTGAACGTACTTGACAAATTTTGGGATCTCGCATTCCTAGATTTTACTTAATAGTGATCTTGATAAAAAAGATTGAAATGGACAGGACAAGGAGCAAGGCATAGTAACGATAGGTGGACCATGAAAGTGAAACTAAAAAAATAGAAAGACGTTAAGTAAATGACCTAAGAGAAAATTGACAAGAATGGATTGGCGTGGCCTGCGTTTAGAAGTGGACGAAAGAAGGCTGTTGAAGAAGAAAAGGACCTTCATATTGCCAAATTCCAGGTCATGTTTAATGAAACAACCAGAGTTGGGAAGAATAAATCAAAACTATCACTTGAACCATGTTCAATATGTTTTTATGAAATAGAATCATAATATGCTGTTGTAGCTCTTAATAAACAGTTTTGAAATCAATTATAGTAGGTCGATCAAATATCACTACTCTAATAATAGCATTTTATTCGATGCACATCGGTCACGCCCCTGGTGTTCGCCAAGAGCGGCTAAAAGTAGCTCCTCAGACACACCATATAAGCCCATGTCAGCGCCGGTGCCACCACACAGCCTTTCCGAGAACAACAACAACAACAACAACAAGACTGCAATTGCTATTGCGAAAACCGCAATCTTTATTTGGTATTATTCGATAGTTATCGTGTGGGAACCCTATCGTCTTTTATTTCTTTTTATATTTCTTATATTATCCTTCATCGCCTGTGCTGCTTCTGCCATGCCAGTCGCTCTCTGCTTGCCCATAATTGCCGTTGTTAGCAGTGACACAAGATATGTGTATGCATGCATATATACGTACATAGGCAAAACCAGAGAATATGCAATTGCAGATGATAATAGTTATTGTATATTTCTGAGACACTAATGGGAAACCCACGTAAGAAATCAGAGATCTTACATGTGCATATTATAGCCTCGATTGATTTATTCTGAACATACAAATAATAGATAATAACTTTTAAAAAAATCTAGGACCGACTTTATTAACTGGTACTCTGAAAAATTCAAAATAATATTAATTATTTCTCCTTTTGGAGTGGGTGACAACTTGAAAATTTGGTGCCAAAAATCTTCTGCATCTAACTGCACAACTTCAAAATTACCTGTACCAACTGAATTGATATTATTTTTTATTGTTAGGGCACATACTTGCACAAATGCATTTATTTCACATTTTTAGTGGTTCGGTAGTCATCGAAATCATCTGACAATCACTTTTATTCAATGCTTTGGAAGTATAGGTGCAACAATCTCTAATCCTGGAAGCTGCAATTTTCGAAAAACATTGCCCCACGTGTCCTTTTTCGCGCGAACAATAGAAGAGCATTCTATCAAATTGTATACCTTAATCGGCAAACAATGTATTCAAATCAATACATATATAGTAAGTTTCAATACATGTAGGTATGTGAAAAAATTTCGTTCAGATCTTGGAATTTAGCTATTGAACTTCTTTTCAGCTCTGCAATCATAAACTATATGAAGGTATATGTTAAAAATTAAATATTAAAAAAGGAGTGTTGACAAAGGGTCCCATATTAAGCAAATATATAATACAACATTTCATTCTCTCCGCAAAGAGGATGGAGGGGGCATTTTTTTTAAATCAAAAATGTCATATGGCGGACCTTAAGAAGATACCATAATTGGCAACATACAAATAGAACATTTTTTTTTAAAGTTATAGCAACTGTAAAATCTCAAATATGTGTGTGGTGGCGCAAAATTAATCATCCAATTTTTTTTTTGAATAACTTTTCTAATAAAAAAAAGATTTTGAGTGAGAAAAATCTTTATTTGGACCTTTAAAATTTTGTCAGTAAAGTGGAAAATGTGATATCCGTTAAGTGGCTGCCGCCATTGTTGATATACATTTGTGCCCGTTTTATCGTATTTTCCATTACTTTCCGCAATATTTCCGGTGATAACTGCTCTCATTCCTGTCGGATATTCTCCTTAAGGGCTGCGATTGTCTGAGGCTTGTTGGCATAAGCCCACGACTTCAAGTAGCCCCAAAGGAAGAAGTCTGAGATGGTTAAATCCTCCACAATATCCATTGTGGCAAGTGCTGTGTGTGTGGTTGCACCATCTTGTGAAAACCACATGTTTACCAAGCCCTTTTCATGGGAAGTCTTTCACTAAAAGTCGCTGCCCAGCATGGTCTCCTTTGGCTCCAGTATCTTCCAGCCGATCAGCTTAGCGCCGAAATTTTAGCGGAGTTGGCGTGACACGCTGCGCCAGCCCCACCGACCGATTTTTGGCAAAAAAAATCGGCACGCTCTTGTGGAGTATTGCGCTTCATTGCTTGTCTGTTTGTATTCTGCAGCTGTGTAGCTCACAAAATGTCAAAAATGTTTGACGTGAGACGCCATTTGCAAAAATTATAAGGTTTTTCGATAGGGTGATTAATTTTGCGCCACCTTGTATTTTTGACCCACGAACCCTGAACAGAGGAGGTATATAGTTCGACTGTGTTTTTGGTTTGTGCGCGCTATTTTTATAGTAATGGTACTCTGATTTTGATGATTTTTGATTCATTTGAAAGAGGAGGCTTGAGAAATGGTCCCATATTCATAAAATCGCAAATGTCCTTCCCCCTGAAAACCGCCCCCGAAGGAGGTGGAGTGGGCAAATTTTCTCGAAAATCGATAACCTGAGGTTGTGGCGATTTCTTTCGAAAATTGAAAATCTGTGGGTACCACATGAAATACCTAATTATGTCTAGCAACATTTATGATGAACATTTTTGTCTTAGAGTTACAGCGGTGGTAAAATGGTAATAATACTTATCCGTATTTTATTAATGATGTTTTGAGGTATCAATAATAACAACCACAAGCAAAGAATATACGTGGAAAATGGGATAAGTACCTACTATCTTCATTGGTATTAGTGAACTTTCAACGATTTCCGTGACTAATGTTACATTCAAAAGTTTGAAATAAATATTTAAAAGAAAAATTGGATCGTTGTTATTAGTTGGTGCACTGAAAAATACAAAATAATATTAATTCTATTGGTGCTGGTACTTGTGAAGTTTGTGCCAAATGTTATTAATCTAACTGCAACTGCACAACTTCAAAAGTAACAGCACCAATAGAATTAATAGTATTTTGTATTTTTCAGTGCACCAACTAATAACGTCCGTCCAATTTTTTGGAAAAAAAAATATTTATGTAACCTTTGAATTACAAGTAAACGTTCAGCGATTTTGATGAATAATGATACACTCAGAAATGTTAAATATTTAATTTTACAAAAACTAGAACCGGCTTTATAAACATCCTAACACATTTTTCATTTGAAATCGATACAAAATATAAATAAATAGGTAATAAACTTACTGTATTCTCTAGGTCTCTATTACATAGTAATCGAAACATGATAATTACAAACTCTGTGAAACGAACACAACCAACTGGAGAAATATAAAATTTGAATACCAAATACCAAAATACGTGGCTATTCAGATGATAATTAGGTTCCCAAGTTAAAAATTAAGTGCTAATAAATTAACTTGACAAAGATGTTTATTTTCTTAATATGGCGCAAATATGATTAGATACTAATATGTTTTGCTTACAACTGATGATTTCGATTCAATGATAAATTAACCCGATATATTGGTGCCACCTTCGGGGAACCATGCTAGAATTTTAAAACGCTTGGTTATTTTGGTAATTTATAAATACCTACACTACAGCCCTTGTTCAGTAATAATAATTTTATAGAAATTGCATATTACTCTTCCATTTATATTTAATTATACTCAACTCACCCCTCTTGCCACATTATGCCTGCAACTTTCGGCATGTCCATTACAAACACATTGTCCACCAATGCTTATGTCCCTTATTGAATAGAATAATCTCTTGTCTTTTGATATGTCCTGAGCTAACCATCTGGGAATTGAATCCTGGGCTCCTCGCAAGCCAATCAGCCTCAGTCTTACGTAACGAGCTTTTGTGAATTCCAACAGTGCGGGGCTGGTGTCGTTTGCTCCAGGTCTGCCTTGTATTAATGATGTGTGGATCTGCAACAGGAATACAAGAGATTTTTGTCAGCTAATATGCTGAATGCAATGAAAGCGGGTGATCAACTTATGCTTCAGAGTTTGACATCTTTATTGACTAGAGAGGTTTTAAATGCAGGTTATAGTTGTAGAGTCAAGATTCACATTTGAGAATGATTTCGAAATATAGACGATGTTTCGTAAGGTTACAGCATTTCAAAGTTTTGTTTTTTGATGAGTAGGTATCCTATATACATTTGTTGAGTTCTCGGTTTGAAGGCCGTGATCAATTTTAATTTATTCGTCCATAGATTTTGTCTACGGCTACGGGAGATAACCTCAATGTTCCTGACCTTAGCTTTGATCATGTGCCTTTGAAGATTATCCTCCCTATTTTTTCTGGACTGGATGTCTTACATAGTCGGAGACGAAAATTATGGAAGAAGCTCCAAGTCCAGAAGCTTGTTCAATTATAATTGGGGCAACCGTCTCAAAAATATATAGTATAAATCAATAACTGAGAGTTAGTCTCTCGAGGCCACAATAATTTTCCCGTGGGGATTTTAGCAAATTCTTCGAGGTCAAGGTGACATTTGATACAGCGGCCGGTAGGATACTTGAGGTATCTTCGACAGTTACCATGCGAAATCCTCAGTACTAAATAGGCCAATAGATCTAATGATTTATACTAACTATACCAACAATAGGCAGATAAAAATATCTTTCAAAGTAAGAAGAAAAGAAGGATATGAAAATTGTCGCTTTAGAGCAGTTATTTTATATTTATTTGGCACAAAAGTAAATTTTTCTACAATAAGAACTCACAAAAGGATTGATAATCCTTTTTTATGTTTACAAAAGATGAAATAAAGGCATAAATTGTAAAGTAGTAAAATACCGACATTTCAATAAGAACTCTAAAGAAAAATGACGATGATATTGTGTAAATATTAACATATATTCACATATTTAGAGATACATATAAATATACCCTCATACACTTATACTATAATAGATAGAATGTACGAAAACGATTGTAAATTTTTCAAACATATTTTTACTGACATGCTTCAATTTTTTTGGAGGCTTCTCCTGCCATGTTTTATTCCATGCCGCGACTATGTGTTCATTGATCATTAACTTGGCATTTTGTCATGTTTATTTTCTCAACATCTAAGAAATCTCATGCTCCTTTCTTAGCCAATTGGTCAGCTTTCTCATTGCCTGGTATACCTGAATGTTGTAGTATCCAAGTTAGAGTGATCTCTCTCCTTTGAGGATGTGCTTTAGTTTGTGTACAATGCTTTTTATTTGTTGATTGGCACTCCGCATTCTACTTGCCTCTATCTACTAAATAAACCATTTTTACCTATTGTTTTCTTTTATTTAGATAGGTTTCTTATGCCGGCATTTTCCAAGGTCTGTAGCAACTGAGCATGGGTTGGTTTATTCAAATTTAGGACTGGTAAAGGTGCTTGGTTAACTTTACGACAGCATACTGGGTAGATTTGCCTGCCTAAGAACCATTTTTTTAATTACTTGATATCTGTTTAGAAATAAAATAAGTCAAGTTTTGATAAGCTTTTAAAAATTTTTGGAAATTGTTGATATCAAAGATATTGGCCTGTAGTTAGTCATGTTCTTTTGCTAACTTTTTTTCATGAAAACTGCTCAAATGACAGCAATTTATAGAGATTGTACAGAAGTATAATGTATCTGGAAGATTTTTTTATTTAGATTTGATTCGTGGTCAGTCTTGATTTTGGTGGATACTCTTTTACCAATATTGGTGAAAAATTCAATGAATTCGATAAAGATATCGCAATCTTTATCACTTTTTATAATATTTATATTGGTTTCTTCTATTTCTTTTGGAACTTATTTTTTTAGTAAAGTAATTCCATAGTTGTTTTCCATAATGTAAATTTATATTTATATAGTTTTTATAATGAATTCTTTAATATGCTCAAATGTTGAGTTTCTTATCATTATTGAGTACAATTATTTTTTTCCTTGTAGAATTCACTAAACCATCACTTATTCAGCACTTTCTTTTAATTTCCTGCCTTCTTATTTTTGACGCGTATCTATGTGGTCTTTTAATTTGCTAACGAATATTGTACTCTCTCCATGTAGCTCATTATTATACATTTCATACCAATATTCTCCTTGTAGTCTAGCTTTCAGTTATTTTGTAATCTATATGACATTTGAACCGCGTTTCAGTTATATGTTTATTATTTTCAGGAGGGCTGACTTTCAGAACAACTGGGTAGTGGTCATATATGCCTTAATATCTACCTATATAAATAAAAATGAATCGCCAAAAGCGCAAAACTCGGGAACGGCTCGACCAATTCGGATAATTTTTATTTTAATATTTTCGTTAAGGCATAAGGAAGGTTCATATGGAGAGAAAAATTGTAAAAATTGCGAGGAAAATAGTGAAAACACCACTTTTCCCATACGCTTTCTTAGTGTGGTGTCAGATATGTCATACACGTCAAGAGCCATTATCCAAAGAACACCTATATTATCTAGAACAATGAGCCTTTTTCCTGAGAAGATTGTGGCCTTTCGCTACGAGAGGGCAGCACTTCTGGTAAGGGACAGGGGCAAATATTAAACCTACTCCATCTAACACTGTGGAAATATAGGTGATAAAAGTAAATTATTTAACATAATCAAGCAAGTAAAAAAATCGTGTACCATAAAGCATTTCAATAAAAATATTATATTATTACTGAAGTGTACAAAAGCAGGAAGTTATTTTTGTAAGTAATCGTCATTTAAAATTGAGATAATAAATTAATAATTAAAGTGATTACTCTGAAATTTGCTTTATTTATTCATTTTTTCTATTGGACTGCACATGGCCAATAACCAACATAACTATTTATTTCAAATTTCATATATCTCTACAATTATTACTGCTACGGCAGCAAATCGCCGGGAACCGCTAGTGTTTTATAAATATATGTTCAATGCAGCTTTTTCTGTCTTTGTATAATCATTGATGGTAGATGTGAAATTGTATACTGATAATAAGTTGAGATACTTTTCTGTTGTATCTTGATCCTTCATCATATATATATTTATATCACCTACTAGAATATGTATTCCATTATGTGCATCGTTATGTATTCCCTCATTATATATCAACTCATTTTTTTAAATTTATGTAGACATTGATCACTCAGTCTCCAAAATTTAGTATCTATTACGCAATCAACCTCCTTGAGTTCATGCAATAGAATTTAGAATTCCGCGATATTTTTATTTATACTTGGAATATTGAATATTGAAAGTCTTCGTTTTTGTTTATTTTAAGGATAGTCTTAGATGCTTTCGTACACATCACTATTTTAGTATTGACAGTATCTATTTGGAATTGTTTGATGTAATCATCCATTTTAAAAAATAAAAAGTATTCTAATATTAGAAAAACAGAAAATTATCTTATCAAACATTTTATCATAAAGTTGAAATTAAAAATGTATAGAGAGAATAAAATGATATTTAAATTATCCATGCATCGGAGAATCCGAGGGATATGAGGAAGGAATCTTGTTCATTTCAACACAGATTTGGCGAAGTTGGTTGGTCTCATATTGACCTTTTCTTGATCGAGGTATATTGTTTGGTTGCTTCGAGACTGACGGACAATGTCTTCTTCCGATAGACTCTTCTCCCCGCGTGCTGGTGCTATTTCTGTTTTTTTTTTATTATTTTGCCTTTCTCGTCTGTTTGCTGTTCAAAAACTTCCTCCTCTGATGGCTTATCCTGGTTTTCTTCACTGATGTCGGTACAAATACATTCTCTTTCGGGTTGTCTTCTTGAGTCTTAATTTCTGTTAGTTTTTCATAAGAATAAGCTTCTCTATTAAAATACAAAATATTCTTTTTAAATAAGCGGAGTATTTTTGTTGCCCTGCTTTTTTCAGAATGTCATGTAAATCTTTTCTTATCTTGTACTCTTCATTTGTACCTATAACCCTGTGAAATGTATATCCCACTACCCTTCTCCAGTGTTTTGGCTTTACCTACTTAACATTTCTACTTTCAGAGTATAGTTGATTACCTCTGCAATGACAGGTCTAATGTTTCCTTCTACTTTTTTGCGATTCTAAAGCAATCTCTGAAGTCTCTATTGCCACAAGAAATCTTTGTTTCTTTTTCTGGTCCAACTACCCCATATAACTATCTTGAATTTTTTTGTTAGTTTTTTTCCAATGATTCTACTTTTTTGTTGTTCGTTTTCTGTTGGAAGTTCTTACAGTTTTAAGTTCGTGTTATTCATCTCGGTTTTATTATCTGTAGTGTTTTTTTTTTTAAATTTGCGAATGACTCAAGTTTGTCTGTTTTTCAATTTCAAAATATCTTCATTGCGAACGATGGGACTCATTTCATTCGTGTATAGCTCTCAATAGCGTACTGGACCTAGACCCGTGGTTTAAATATTTCTTGGTTCTCAATTCACTTGTGTATTCCCCATACAATGCGTAGGTGTTTCTTAATTTTTATTGCTCTAATTACTGTGTTTTCACTTGTTAAACCGTATATTGCGATGAAGTATATTGAAAGATTCTGAGATTTGTTACTTATGTAAAAAAGCATTTGAAAGAAGTGAAAGATAGAACCAAATGGCCAACAAGCCTATCATAAAATGAGACAAGAAAAAACATATTGAAACAGTATAGAAATGTTAGGAACATCTGAAATATACAAAACCGTCTTCGAAATTTACACAACAGTAATAAGACCAGAAAATGACCAGTTTGCCACTAAAACACCGCTAATTTCAAAACCAAACACAAAAGACAAATCAAACTACCGATGATAAGAAGAATGAAGTTGAAACAAAACTGCAACGCTCTATTTTTTATAAGGTGATTCTCCCTAAATTTTCTCTTGTAAAATTCAAGGACTCATTAATTGAGTTAATAATATTACTAAAGGAATGGATCACTTGTTGGATGTCTTTATTTATTTCAAATAGAGACTGTAATATTTAAAGGACGATGAAAAAAAATGAAGACATATTTCTTCTTAGCAGCAGAAGGTATTTTTATGAAACAGGAATATATTTTTTTCTAAATCTATGCCGTTTTCTTACATTCCAAGCAAGGTGTTTATACTGTAAGTGACAATTTGTCATATAAGTCACATTGGTTTAACGTTCATAAAAATGTAAATAAGTTAAATGTGTCCTTATAAATGTGGAAGATCTGACACACTCAATAAATAAAATGGGAAAAAAATATATTCTAAGTAAGATTCCTGGTGCCCATTAAGACATGCCTCGTTGCTCCACACCTTTTACAATTACGATACCAAAATATGTATATGTATAGATACCTATACACAGGTGTATGAACTTGGGATAAACGAACGGCAAAATGTCTTTATAAATGAGATTCGGTGGAGAGAAGAGAAAGAGAGAGAGAGATGTAGAGAGAGTTATGTAAGTTGTTGGATGATCAATCAAAACCCATTAGCGGACGCTAACCAGTTACAGTAAACGGATTAATTTCCTGGCATACAATTTAATAAAAGCAATGTCCCGCGACCTGAGATATTACTGTAGTAGTACCAGGCCACAGATATTTAATTCCAACAGCGGATTCAATTATTGAAATAATTAAATTATTCATTCAGCGCTGAGCGAAATTATTTTTTGCAAGCAGTCCCTCTCATAGGTAAATAGGTACACAAACTGTGAACTAATCTAATTTTTTTGTTTAGCTCTTTGAATGAGCAATTTACATTTAGGCATTTCCAAAATCGAACATTTGACATTAATTCCTGAAACATTCACCAATCTCTGACATGTACTTTTTTGTACATTTGCTGATGAGATTTTTCGAAAAAAAAAAAGTTTCAATAAAACCCTGTGGATAAGTTTCCGTACCTAGGATTTTCGAATATACTTATTTTCCTACCTCTACTCTAAGTAGCCTAGTAAGGATAGTATTTTAGGGGAATGTTGAATAAATGATCTTTGGAGGTAATTTTAGCACAACTATTAAAGCCATTTAGTTGTTTTTTTTGGTAAAACATATCTACCTCAATTCATTGTGATGGTTGTAGTAAAGAGTACATTATTGTGGAGAAAAATTCAAACTAAATGAACTTGATCTAAAATAAGGTTTACTTTAAGCTAAGGTATATTTTGGTAAGAATAAAATAATTGAAGCTGGGACAAGATGATTTTATTTTTTTTATTTTTATACATTAGAAAAATGTAAAGTTTTCTTGTAATAACTCCAAACTCTAGTAGGTCGTGGTCAAATGTTTATCTCCATTCCAATTGACAAAGTATCTTTCAAATGATATATGCTTAATACTTCGCCTATTTCTCATTATCAGTGGTAATATTCTTAAATGTGTTAAAAGTAGTCCGAAAAAGCTAATTCAATTGGTACGTCTATAAGGTGCTCACTACTGTCATTGAGTTACTGAGCTCTGATTGATCAGAGGACAAAGGACCTCATACTTTTCATCGATTTGGCATAACCTATATCTATATAGAATCAAACACAAATAGGCGTACTGTAATTGCTGCTTCGAAAAACTGTCGAAAACCTTGTCTTCGATCTTGAAATCAGGGTATTACAGAAATGATTTCCTGCAATATTTCAGAACTATGATCCAACGCGGAAGCAGTTCTTCGCAAATCACAAAACACTGTTTTAGCACTAAATAATGTTCAGGATCTAAAACTGTTGGCGTTGATTCAATAACACTTTCCAAGAATAAGGACCCTTTCTTAGAACCTGTAACTTGAACTTCCTGACGATCTATTTCTAAATGTATTTACTTATTATTTTTAATTCAAATAGACTCTAAATTACCTCTCCGTTTTCCAGTGGTGTTAGTCGCGAATAAAATGAAGTGCATATAACTTCGGTATCGGTGTAGTAATTTGGTCGTCCTTTAGCTGCCATGAATCCGAAGCGTTCCAGACATTCCTTATCGCTTCTAGCGAAATACTGCCATGGGTAATAGAAGATGCCATCCAGGGATTTTTCCAATATCCAAGTGCCTGGTCGAGGTGATATTGCGGCTTTTATTATAACATAGGCGATTTGATAGACCTGAAAAAGAAACAAATTATTAAAATCATTAATATTTTTAATGTCTATTATTTTAGGTATATGTACCTATGCTATAGGAAAATTGCTACAAGAATTATTCAATAATTTCAATAAACTAACATCTACAAACGAATAAGAAAAGCATAGTTGGAAACATTGTCGTTAAAGGAAGTAAATATATGGAAGCGCAATATGGGCATTAAACGAAAAATCATTCAAGTCCATTAAAATTTGGGTGTCAACATAAAATCTTAAACATGAAAGACAGTAGAGAAAGTTCAATGCTAAAGATAATTATTGAATAGAGTCGTGCTAGATACATATGTAGAAAGCATAACATCAAGAAATGAAAAATTACCGAATCTTTTTATCACAAAATTAGGGGCTAACTAAAGGTTTTTGGAGGATATAAACTTAACCAAGTTGAGTTCAATGTTTAGCCTTAAGCTGTATATTTGATGTGGACAGAAAATAATCGTGAATTTAAATACTTATGTATACCTATAAATCATTGCTCTTTTGCTAGATTCTCGTGGAATTAGCACAAAAATAATCAATATGGAATACTTTTGTAAGATTATCGGCTAAATCAATAATATAATCATTAAAATTCCTGTGGTTTATATCATCTTCATGCTTTAAATAACACCTAATTATATGATTTCAATAACTGATACTCCATTTTTTCAATATACTACTTTATTGATTTATAAGCTCCTAATGACACCTAAATACCCCCCATTTTGGTATATAAAAATCTAAAACCCCACTTGGAGATGATAGCTTCATAGACATATTTAAAAATTTTCATAATATAATGATCCAAAATCCACGAAATTTGAAACTTGAACTGCAGTCCCGTTTGTCTTAGAGTCGATCCAGAACTTTCTCTATATCGCCCATGCCTTTTTATACATCCTTTAATAAAATTGTTTTTTGTCCCTAATTTCGCCTAAGTATATGTATATCTCATTTCTGATTATAATTGTGACTTATTTCATTTTCCAGCATTAAATCCTTAATGGAACATTCTAAGTAACTTCAATATAATCATAGAGAAATTTTAAAGATATGCGGTGGGTATATTAATCTAAGACTCAAATTACATATGAAGGTATTGCATTTTGAACTCCATTTCCAATTTTATACCTCTCAGATAATCGTTTTATTAAAAATTCAATAGTAAATTAGGATATTGTTCGTAAAGAGTGACATGAGATTCTACTAATTTCATAGAAAAATGTAAAAGGCATCTGCTTGATCTCTAACACTAGAAAGATTTTTATATTCCAAACAATATTTCTATTGATTTTTCCATATAATATGAAATATGTTCGTTGACGGCCCCAAAACATTTACAGTACAGTACAGGAGCTTGGTTTCTATGAGCTGTTTTAATACCTTTGGGGATAAAGCAACTCAAAAGTTATTGTCACCATGTACAGTGACTAATTGTATTATTTTCCCGACAGAATCGAATATATACATACATATAACACAAGCGCTCTTTCCATTTTGTAAAAGGTTATTATAAATTCATGAGTGGCCATTCGAAACTGACGCCACCGCAATAAAATGTGATAATAAACGGCCACTTTTGATGTCATAATTGATGATAATGAGATTGGCTTGTAGAGTAGTACTAGATATGGAAAGCCAGATTTGGAACGGCATTGCTCTGATGCTGCACCAACTGCAGTATCAGAACGACATCAACGGAACCCCGTGTGGTACACGACATCGAAAAGGCGGGGCAAGGGAAATCGGCATTCATAAATATCCTGAGAGAGTTGGTAGGGATGAGAAAACAATTATTGAAATAGAGAATCAAATCTCACTTGTCACCAGTTCTACAAAGAAATATATATTTGATGGGCTGACGATGCAGATATAGATAATGGAATTCATCTACCTGTCTAAGCAAAGGATCTAATATCTTACTTTGAATATAATTCAAGTTGGTTAAGATTAGATAAGTCAACCTGCAAATATTTCTTGCAGTGCACGAAGCCTACATTTTTGACCGAATTTTTGACATTATATTAGGCTGATAACCTACCAACCATATTGATGAAACAGCACAACTCAATGTTCTCTTCAATGGTACAGTCTTTAGAGAAACCTTTGACTATTAATTAGAAGTTTTGATCACTCAGAAGGATACATTTTTCACTGGGAACATGATAACTCACAAAAACACTTGTTTTCTGTGTCCAGTCTTCTTCCCAAACATTACTCTCTTATTATATACTTTGTCGGGCCGTATTGTATATAAAAACGGAGGCGGGACTGTAAAATTTTCATGAGATAGAAATTTAAATTATCAGTCGCCAAACATTTTGTAACAACTGGAAATTATTAGATGGAGATTAACTTTTCTTCTCGTCTAGAATAGACCAAATCAGTAGATTCTCCATGTTTCTGGACTCCTAGGATGTTATTACCAACATTCTCCTTCAACAGCAATCGAAACGCCTCCAGGGCTCTAGATATTGGTGTGATAGTGTGTGTGTGTAAATAATGTAGAAATAAATAAACATTGTAAATGAATAAATCCCGGTCCCTTTTATATGCCCGTTACAGTATATACGTTCAACGATTTTTGTGACCAATGTTACACTCAAAAGTCTGAAATAAATACTTTTTTACAAAAACTGGACCGACGTTATTAGTTGGTGCACTGAAAATTACGAAATAATATTAATTCTATTGGTGCTGGTACATGTGAAGTTGGTGCCAAAAGTTATCAATCTAACTGCAACTACACAACTTCAAAAGTAACAGCACGAATAGAATTAATATTATTTCGTAATTTTCAGTGCACCAACTAATAACGTCGGTCCAGATTTATAAAAAAAAGGATTTTTAGCTATTTTTTTCTCTCGTAAATGATAAGAGATATAGTGTCGGTTAAATTGTGGCAAAGTTGCGTATTTTAGATATAAAAGGTTTTGCTATTCGAAGTTCATTGTAGAAAACGCTATTGTGTTTTTATTTAACTCAGTCAACCAATTTCCAGGGCCGTAATTTAAAAGGAAATAATTCACCAAATTATAAAATATTACCGAAACATCCAGAAATATAGACTTAAATTTGATTTCTCAGTATGAAGTGAACGTTGACGATCCAAAAACTACAACAAAAAATACAGGTCCGTATTTAAAAATTCAAAGATGGGGGTGGCCCAAGTCATATTCTGATAGCCCACATCAAGTGCCAATAGCAAAATGTGGACAGATTTTCAATATGTCTGCGAATAAAGAAGATACAGGCAAAACAAATAATTTGGTATCTTTTGGTTTTTCCTGTATATCTCCAGAACCAAAAGATCTAAATTCAATTTTTTTACATCATTGAAGAGGTCTCTAAAATACGTAACTTTGCCACAATTTAACCGACACTCTATCTCTTATCGTTTACGAGATCCCCATGTACGGAAACGAATTTGAATAGCCCTGTACATATATATTAGTACAAAATATCTCGGACAGTCTGTAAATGTCAGTGCATATTCCAAACCACAAATCGATTCTGATGAAATCCGATATGGCTATTAGTTGGATTCAAGAAAAAACATATACATAGGGATATCCTTTTCCACCCTACAAAAGAAAAGTATGAGATGTTTGGGAGTCAGCTAATGTACGTCTATAATATCAATCATTTCATACGGAAATATCATTTACCTTCCCTTATTTTTCTATGATATTCTTGTAAAAATATTATAACTGTTAGGTGATTTTATATGTAAGTCTTTAACGTGAACAAGGAGTAAATTGTCAATTCATTTTGAATACATTTATCATCAAAAGAGATCGAATCCTTGGATAGAACCACAGAAATCAGCCGGCGATGAGAATTTTATAAATTTATCAATTCTGATCTGATCAGATTGAATTGAATCCTGATTAATTTAGCCCGACGCTTGAGTTGAATATTATGAAAGAGTAACAAGAAGACGACAAAACTTTCAAAGGAATTTGCAAGAACGATGCACACACTCATAGAGAGTTGAAGCAGAAATGTTTTCCGAGTAAATATTTATTTAGTAAATTCTTATTATAATCAGTTCGAGCACGAGTCTACCTCAGAAACTTTGTTTAGATAATGTTTATAAGCTAATGAGTTCTTCTCTTCGATAAGTATATTTGAATCTTAGAGATTCCGACAGTATAATTATTAAGCTGATTTTATTTACAAGCTGAAAAATAATAGAATGTACTTGATGAAAAACTTTGAGTTTTCAATCTTTACAGGTTGGAATTGGAATGAAACATATTGAGCACTTTTCTTTTTCCCCTTTGTATTGCAGTTCGTGAGGCAGCTTTTGTGAAATGTGAATGTATGAAAAGTCATCTCTGTCATTATCAAAAGGTATAAAGTAACATATACGGTCATTTTAGGTACTATCCTATTTTCCATTTTCATAGAATAAATTCATTTCCATCAATTTTGCTCTTTCCAGTAATTTAACTGCCTATGGTTACGTAAAAACTCTTGATAAGGTTCTGGGCGATATGTATCTAATTAACTGATAGATTGTCAGAAATGGCTTTGAAGAGGTCGATTTTATAATGTCCGGTATGTATATACATATATAATGTCAAATATTTCAACCGGCGGATGAACTGATCTCTGTAAAACCGACCCTAAAAACGTAGATATAATTTAACAACACATAATGCAAAACTCATAAAGATTTTGTTGCTGGTGTCAAGAGATGATGCATACATTGACACGATAGAAGACTCTTTGCACCAAATTCAAAATCTTTATTATTCCTGCATTATGTTTAGTTATTTTTTACTTTTTCCTAATGAAGTCGGTCCTATTTTTTTAAAATTACTTTCTTCACAATTTGATTAGATAGGTATTCTTGACAATCACTCACTAAAAATTTATTTCCAAATTTTTATCAAAACCTTACTACTAACTATTTTATAAGTTATGTTATAAATATTTCAAGAAACTAGATCCATAAGATAAATCAAAAATATTCAATCTTTGACATAAATTGGTATTCATTCGAAGGGCTTTTTCAAAGAAATAAGCTTGACCAAACCTTGTAAATTTTAAAATGGGACCATCTCTCAATCTACCTCTTTCAAATTCAAAAAGAATGATCAAAATTGGTTCTTGTTTAATATGCTAAAAGAAATATTAGATAGTTATTAGGGATATTTATTTCACCGTGGTGGAATTACAAAAGATACCTACCTCACAATCATCACAAATTCATAGCTTTCAAATATCATTTTGATATGATAGTTGTAAAATGTAAATTTGAGATTTTCCCAAAAAAAAAACAAAGAGCATACCATATTTCTTGTCCATCGAAATGACCGACCAGGTAATAATAATGCGGTCTAAAATAGGGCACTTGAGCGCCGTATGGCCCTGTATACATATGAGAACGGGCGCAATCGTAGCACTTGTTCTTCGTATGCGATTACCATAGAAAGTGCGCTGGACGGTGGCTGTGGTAGTGGTGGAACAATAACATTCCGGGGCTCGAGCGGCCCCATAAATCAGCCACGGAACACGGTCCGTCCGTCAGGCCATCCGACAAAAACACGGGTGCGGAACTAAATCTCTTTGGTAGCCCATCAGCGTCCAGTGCGCCGACGACACGGTCTTCCAATTTATTTCGGATTCCAAGAATACTTAGCGTAGGTCAGAAAAAGTTGACTTTTCGCAGAGTATAGGTATAAATATCGTGTCATTACACTTGGATGAGCATTTATTTTTGTGCTTCTTTATTATGTTATTATTGCTGCTGTTTATTCTTACCCGTTTTTGGATGAAATTTACATATTTTCATTGACGTACAATTGAGTTCATTAAAAAGACGTAAATGTATTAGAAATAAATATTTTTAACAAAAAATTGGACCGATTTTATTGGTTAGTGCATTGAAAAATACAAAAATATATTAATTCTATTGGTACTGGTAAGTTATGCAATTGTACTTAAATTGAAGACTCAACATCACAAGTACCAGCACTAATAGAATTAATATTATTTTGTATTTTTCAGTCAGTTAAATTTTTTGTAAAAAATATTTATTTCACACTTGAGTGTAACAATTAGTCACGAAAATCGTTGAGCGTTTAGTTATACCATTACCTATGTTATAATTTTGCTTGTACTTACTGGTTATTATTCTGAAATCTAAAAACAAATATGTTCAACATAATAAATGTTGCTACAAATAATCTGGTCTTTAATTTGTCTGCCACAGATTTTTAATTTTCGAGAGAAGTTGCCCCCTCCACATAGCAAAAATACACATATTTGAGATTTGACCCTGGCTGTAACTCGAAAATCGTAACTCTTTTGAAAGAAATTTCAATTTAAACGTTTCCGGATATTGCCTTACTTAAATGACAATTAATTTAGTTTCATGATTATCATATGTCACAGGTTTGATAAAGCATAAGAGAATATCTACTAATAGAATTTATAATACAATACATGTACTTATTCTCAAAATTGCTGGAATTTGAAATCCTTTGCAAGGCCATAAAATATGAAATCGGCTCATGTCAGATATTGATTCACTGCTGATTCGTTTTAATAGTAATAAAGCAAGTTCAGCTTAGCTCGTTTATTGCTTTTTTATACCACGTAACTACTTTTAAAATTAGAACTGCATCAGAGAATTGTCTTCACTTGAATAAATATATAGTTATTGACTCCTCTTTGCCATAACACCACGATACCTGGCATGTATCCTCGCTCCTTGTAATTATCTTCGGAACTGAATGTAATTGGTCGTTTGATCCTTTCAAGGAATCTGGTTAGAGTCAAAGTGGATCACATTGGCTTCTCTCTAATAGTATCGCGCACCAAGCGTATCGTCTTTCTAATCGAATAAATTACTCCTCGGCACAGAAATCTGAAATGATTGATAACTCACACTCTCTAAGTGCTCCTGTATAGACAATATACTATACTACCAACTTGGGTGTTATAGATATTCAATATATTTGGAATTCAAAAAAGATTAATATGGCTTCTAAATTCTATTATTATTCCATAAAATTTTCATTAAACGCATTTCGAATAGTTCAGATAATGATAATTATTATCTGTTTGAAAAAAAATCATAGTTTTGTTATGGTGAAGTATTATTTGTTCGCTCACAATATATTATTGGTTTAACATGACAATAAATAAGCCTTTCATCAATAAGCTCTGTTCTCAAATATCTAATTAATATTTTCTTATAATTATGAAAGTAAGAATAATTTGTCATGTTTTGTAGACATATAAAATAAATAAAAAAACTACGAACCCTCAACGAGGATTCGATCCACAGATCCTAATGCCTAGCTAACTAACAGCCCGATCACTATCTCGACCGGCAACGGTAAGGTTAAAATTTCGCGAAATACTTTAGAAATTAAACAGAAGGTAAAGCAGGAATTGTGATCATACAAAAGAGTCGTTAATTCATAAATCAATGATTTAATGTGGAAGTAATTATTTTAGATTCATAGCTTTATATTGATACACAAAGTTATTGCGATAATATTTCAAGAAATTAAGTAGGTACCTAATTTATAAGATGAACATATATGAAATATGAATTTTGTCGTATTGTAATACCTTACCCTAAGCCGGACAAAAAAGACAAAATGCATTAGGTAATTATTTTTGAATAAAATAATACTTAATATTCAAACCAATGTATCTGTTAGATTTATTTTGTCCTCTTTTCAAAATTACAATGTATTCTTGAGATCGATGCAAACAACCGGCACCACATAAGCGGAATATTGTGCATTTTTCAATGGGCCACCTTATCAGTTTTTCAACGATGTATAGATACATACCACAACATTTATGGCTTGTTATATTTCGGGAATATAGCGTCATGAATATATTACAATAATTTGAAAGTTCCATTTTCCATGAGCGTATCAAATAGAACGTTTTAAAATATGGCGAATGTGCCAGCACTTGTACGTTAGCATTGGAATAAATGGAAATATTATCTATTCTATCGTTGAATGTTGAATAACAGAAATATTGTATTATTATATAAATAGAGAATATTATGTTGTTTCTTTTAAAGCACTGTTGGTACACCTAAGACCACTTAACATTTTTTCAAGCATATCAAATGAAAAGGATAGCTATGGGTAATTTGAATTGAATTTTTAAATTACATATAAATTGAACGGTTTAGAAAATATTCAGCAAAACAATGCAAATTCACCGCTTCTCCCTTATCTCCGTAAGTACTGAATCCAAGATCTTGCATAAAATACTGAATATATGCCCTCCCTCAAAGGTTTTCAGAAGAATCTATGAAACTTTTCAAAGAATGGATCTTTCTCCAAGCGAGTCCTGCCTACACTTGAACATGTTTTTCAATAGACCATACTTTTGACCAATTAGTCAGTGTCTATTATTTTCAGAATAAATGTTAACTCGATTGGAATAAAAAAATGATCGTATTCAGATATTAACGTTATTGTTTACACCTGTAGTGAGTAGATTATTTTATTTTATTTTAAAAACTGGAATACATATTCCCGAAGAGGTATAGAGATACCTGTGCACGGGTCCTGTACAAACAACAACCATGGCTCTGGCCGGACTCGAACCCGCGCTCACGATATGCTCTCGCAGGCTACGAACGCATTGCCGGTGCTTTAAACCACTAAGCCATCGTGACCCTTACTCCTTCTTAAAGTGCCGTACTCTCTATAAAACATTGGCGTATATTTGTGAAACGAGTTATCTCGCAAATATACGGAAACTACAGTTTATCATCGGATGATAATGGCACAATTTTGTACTAGGTCTTGGTTAATTCTACCCTCTAACAGCGCATTATATTGCGGAAGCCACAAATATCATAAGCAAAATATGTGTTTATTAGGTTCAGAAAAACCAAAATTACCGCAACCCAAGTTGCAAGCGTGTACAAACTATAGAAACTATCATTTGAAGCATGCGTTTTATGGTTGTCTCTGTTTTTTTGTCACGGACCGACGTCATAGGAGAGGCGCGTATTCATATCTTCTTCACTTTTCGCTTATTAGATTCAATTGCAATATTTAAGAGGAATTGACTGTGTATATTTATTAAAAATCTACTATAAATATTTCTCGTACATGTTACTTTTTCTGTATGTCAAATAAAAATATATAATTCATATGATGAAATTCAATAAGGGGCGCTACTTGGGTCTCAATTTCACAATAATCCCTTACCCTAACACCAAATAATAATAAATTACACCTCAACTGTAGGACATTAACGCCACCACTGGCCGTTATCCATATATTCTCTAGAAGATTTTCTAGTTTATTGGTATTCCGGTAAAGGCAGTGATTAGAAAACCCAATATATAACCGATAAATTCAGTTGGGGTTTAATTAAATACTCACGCGCGCGTTCGCCATATTTACAGCTATATGTAAGGAATAGTGATTGGGTATAATTTAAGGTGAAGGAGGTTACCACTCCTGTCCTACTAAACAGAGGATAAGTTACATGCAGATGCTTGGTCAATATCTCCAGACTATTCGATTTGAATATTCTATTATTTTACGGAATATGTAAGCGTTTTGTTTACATTGAATACCTGAATTTCGAAATATTCATGAATTTTATGGTTCCAACAGTTTGTTTGGAATTAGAAGAATCATAGCTATCTTCTAAAAAGTGAAATTTAACTTTATGTTAATAGGTGTTAGAACAAAATAGAATTTTAAACTACCTCTTCTAATCCTCACTATAGGAGAATATTATTGGAGCGATTAATAGGACCTGGTAGCAGGTTGGACTTATATTTAACTGAAGATGCGTACCTATGTATGTTTGACCCTTAAATGTATGACCAAGACATCAGCCAGAAAAAAGGTAGAGAAGAGTCAGTCTCGTAATATAAAATTCAAAAATCACAAAGAAATATGGTCTAGGCGCAGTTCGAGTCCCCACCGTATATCTTCCGTGAAACCTACCTGATGAAATGAGCCTATGATACATTCGTATGAATGTTTGTTATTTTTATGTAAGTAGGTAATTTCTTGAAACATTTATACTTAACAATTTCTTGATAAATCCAACGGTTATGCAATTAGTGCTGTTAACATGTGGTTGTCACATCATCTTTTGATAACAATTTCATACTCTTTTTGTTTCTTATGTTAAGTATGTATTGTTATTTCATTCTTTTTAGAGTATCATCTAATGAAGTCGGTGGTAGTTTTTTTTTAAGTTATTTATTCTTTCAACTTTTCATAGTTTTCATTACTTCAAATTTCAATCTTCACCTGGATGCCTCTACAACAGTAAGATGGCGGCATAGACAAACGGAAGGTTCTATTAGTTTACCGGTAAGAAAGTAATATTCTCAAGATACAATCAATTAAATATTTTTAAGATACCAATTTGTGTACCTACCTCACAATCAGTTTTCAGCAGAGATACCTAAAGTAAAATATTGATCTATGTACTCATATGTATATGGTTCATTGTCTTTAGGGTTTCGCAAATCAGCTAGAAAAATAGCCTATTTTTCTAAATCTACTAAATGGAGTGAGTTGAAATTTGGTGATTATACAGAGTTAGGCGGCGCTGTCACGAACGGTAAAACATACATTTTCGACATGAGCATCATATGACAGGTATCATATATATATATTTTTTTCATTATCCATTCATTCATTATGAACGGCCTAGAAGAAATAAATAACTTACAAAAAATAAGATCGACTTCGTTAGATGATGCACGGAAAAAATAAAAACTCAGAAACCATATTATTGAAATATGGTCAATTTAAATGTTGCTGGTCTCTTTTTTAATTTGCCGTATGAAACTTTAAAATTTGGAAAAATTTGTCCCCGCCATCCCATTTGGGAAAATGAGATGATGAATTTTACATTTGTTTAATATGGGATTCAACTCAGGTAAAAAAAATAACAAAATCGGATTATGTTTCCTATATGAAGAGCATCCGTTTGAAGTCGGTCAAAAATAGGCATGACCAATCTAATAAACAGACATTATTATTATTTATAGACCATTAAGTACCTGAACCAAAAACTTTAAATGGCCATAGTTCTGAAACGATGCATTTTGGAATATGTTTGTACTATATGAACTTCTGTGGTCTTTTTTGGTGAATACAATACGACTATGAAGTCATCCCACCTTCTTTTTTACACCTTGTATATAAGCTATTGCAATTTCCCAAAATGTCGTTAGAAAGAAATGTTCAGGCCACCCATGCATTGTGATAACCGACGTTTTCATGTCAAAAAATACAACAGCTTATTCCTGCTTATACTCTACAAATATAGTTATAGAGAAACGTGACTGGTGGATGTAGGTACATTTATGCATGAAGTATTGCTTACGAAAGAAATAACCATACTCTTCTTAGAAGTCTGAATGACATAATGCTATTCACGAAAATACATGTTCTGTTTTGAAATGATATGTGTAGAAAACTTTTAAAAACCTTGGATTCTTGGCAATTGTCGAAAAATGTTCTCAACAAATGTTGCTTCCAAATTCAATATACCAGCCAATCGGTATTCAAGGGATAACTGGAGCAATATCAGTGGAGAGCTCTCACACACATAAGAGTACATCGGAATACACTTTATCTAAGATCCTTTACCGAAAAATTGGTGCCAAATTGAGTGTTTTTGTGCCATTTGTGTGGCGCCCATAAGTGCCGCGCATACCAACCAGCAATAGTGCCGGCAAAACGGCACACGATAAATAAATTCATTGGAAACAATAGAAGAATAAAGAAAGCGAGAGAAAGAGAGGGCGAATGAAATTTTTCACCTAATTTCCATATAAATTATCTAGTTGTAACAGCAGCTCTGAAACCGCGATGGAAGAGGAGTGTTTAACATTCGGCATGGCAAAATGGTATCGAAACGTGCATCGGTTAAAGAGATCGTGACGTCACGTGCATCGATTGTTATATGACCGAGGCACACTGTTGATTCGTTCGTTCACATTGCCTATGTGTGCGGTGGTGACTTGTGCTCGATATTTCGATATATGTATACCTCTACCTACCAGCTACTACTAACAATATCATTTATATACGCGATCAAGTCACTGCTAAGGACGTGATGATGTCAAAAGAGTTCGTGACAGATGGCATCTAAACCTACCTACAGCATGAATATGACGTTATTCTTGGTGCAGCTCTCCATCTTCCGAAATCAAAGAATCGCGCATCGACCGACATGAATGATCAACTGAGTAATATAGAATTGGAATTTTATATCAGAACTTAATGCCTACTTGATGCAATAAATTTTGTGGAATAAGGAACTTGTTTATAATCGTTTTAGTTTATAATCGTCTTAATCTTGTACTCTAGTAACAATATTTTAGCTTCATACACGCGGTCATTATTTATGTGACAAATTGATGAAATGGTTGATTTCAATATAAAGGATTGTAGGGTCAACTATAAGAATTATGAGCTAGTATCTACTGTTGACTAATTATATTCTGGATCGATGGATTATGAGTGACAAAGTGAGCTGTTGCATCATCTTGTTCCTCTCGGACCATAATTTGTGAAATGCTTCAGAGAGTTGTATCATGAAGCTCTGAGGACGTCAGCTGCGGTTTTTTGGGTGGGTTAAGCAGTGGCAGCTCCCCACACACGTTGAAAAAAAAATTATCATTTCCTCCCCATTGAAAATTTATCAAATTATAGCTAATCCAATATCTTCAAGAAAAAAAATCCCGACGGCCTGTAGCCATCGGAAAGGTAAATTTCTCAAAATTCATTGAACTGAAATTTGAACAACCTTTTCATTGGATTCATACATATCATTACACGCAAATTGCCCGTTTTTAACCGCATGTGTCATAGCCTTGTGGTTAGAGGTTGTTGTTTTGGATGGTGAATATAAAGCGGATAGGTAGGGTAGGCAGATAGTAAAAGTGCTGCTCATGAAGAAGTAAAGTAAAAAAAATAGGAAATGGAATTGGCAGGTTTCCGGGATACCTATCACAAAAAAACACACGAGGCTGACTGAAACGCTATAGGTGCCTCAAGTCTTAGAACAACAACATCACATGCATAAATTGATGAAAAGACAAAGTTCAATTTTAAGAAAACTAAAACTTCTCAAAGTGACATGACATTAGGAAGATATTTTCATGATTGTTTACATCATTGGTGAAAATTTCAATGAATGAAAAAAATAAAAAATATATCTTTGCATTGTGCAACAGCACTCATGCGAGGTTTCGTCGACGACTCAGAATTGGTCAATTCAACAGGATAATTCAAGATGGCATACTTCTGTGTATGTGAGAGCACAAAATAGATACAATTACATGGCTGGAAACCTTACTGGATATGAGTCCTATTAATGTTCTGGGGTATTCTGAGAATTGACGTCGACGAAATAATTAAAAATTAATTAATCGCGATCGATTTACTCAATTAAGACTATTCCTGAAAGGTTGGAAACATATTTATGATTAAATGGACATTGCATTAGAACAGAGAAATGCTTATTTATCAATTCTTAATTTCCAGTGAGAAAGACAAATTGATAGCTCTATGTTCTCTAGATAAAATATGGAACCGCAAAATATTGTAAGAACAATGCCATCGTCCAATCGTGGGTCCACATTAATGTAGGTCCAAGAAAGAAGAAAACCATGTTCGGCCAATAAATCGAACGCACAAGCGTAGCTATTGTAGCGGGAAACGTGATCGCACCATGTACGGAAATCTTTCTTGAAGTCTGACAGTCCCCTATTGTTCAGCTTTAAATTATTTTAAATTGGTGCGCAAATTAGCCAACAACAACAAAAGGCTTGGCTACTTCTCAAGAGACGTCCCATTATGGTAACAACTGGGCAATTAACGGTATGCTCAGCAAAATGCCCAATCATTCTCGTTGAAACCGTTTAGGCAGCGGCATTTACTACTGATATTTATTTGATATATAGATATAAAATACAAACAGGTACATGTTCTATGGGCGGTATGACAGATAAGAGGCGATAATATTGTCAACAAGATTTATAGATTCAATATAGGAGCGAAAAATGTTCAATGATTAATGTGAGTATTGATAAGAAATTATTGAATTCATATTCTTTGTTGAACAAAATCTTTCTCGAATATTCAATATTCATTTTTTTTCCCACTAAACCACATCTTTTCCCATAGTTTTCGTAGGTAATATAGGTGACTATAAACAGACACGCATGCTATATGTTTGTTTCTCACATATTCATCGTATGTTACTGGTGAGATGCCTACATAACCTGGTATGTCCACTAGATCTTTATCAAAAGTTATTTATTGTCAGGTTCTTTTGAATAGGAACGTTTTCATTGCGTAATGGTGATTTTTTCATCGGATGCCTACATCAGACAGAGATATTAATTTTAACAGAATTCCGAAAATATTAGATACAAGTAATCCAGAAATATAATTATCAGAATTATTATATAAAGCTATGTTTTCTAAGCTAGCCCCATATGTAAGTATTGAAATCTAGATTGGTACATGACTTTCAACAGATCTTTACCCTTCAGTTCACTAGAATCACTATTTTAAATAAAAAATATAGTATTCTATTTGAAATAAGCAAGGATAGTAAGTCCAAGATTATGTTAATTACATAGGTCCTGTTTATAAAGCGACTACTCATATTTTCAGAACTAAAATAAAAAAAATTCAAAACTTCTAATATACCACTCACCGTGAGTAACGCTGTACAAGAAAATGTTGGATTCAACTTTCCCATTATAACTAAACATGACAACGGACGCTATCGCCGCATACTCTCAGAATTACATATACATATAGAATCTAAACTATTTATTAAACACATGGCAAAAATTCAACAGGTTATTCCTGGACTATTCTAAGAATGTTTTGTCCTTTGGTGATTTCTGAAAACTCCCTCTGTCTGGAAGGTACACGACGTGAAAACTATTAGAGGTGGAGCTCATTTATGGCCTTCGATCCACGGACCTAAGCCACCTGGATTATCTCATATGGGGCCATCTTAAGTTCTCAGTTTATCTTCTCCAGTGGAAAATGTGGATTATAGGTAGCTGGTGGTAATCATGTTGTTCAGTACTGGTAGATTAAGAGCTTTACAAATAATTTTTGGTAATAAAATGTTATTTTCGAACATTTTTCTTGCCATGTATCTTCGATACAAAGGGGCTTTTCAAAAATCATCAAATGACAAAATAGTCTTAGAATATTCCAGACAATAGGCCTTGAATCTTTGCCTTTGGGTTTTACCCTCTATAATATGTATAGAAATAAATCGTTCTGAGGGTGCCTCAATTTTATTTTATTCATTTTTTACACCAAAATCTCACAAGTTTATTTATGTATTCTATCAGTTATTAGGTATTAAAATATTACTCAAGTATATTTATTTTAAAATCCGGCTGGTTTGATAATACAATAAATATGAAGTAGTTTATGCTACATATGTATAAAGACGCGAATATCTGACAATCGTGACAATGCAACATGAGTCTAGGTTATATGTCAAATTCACTGAAGGACGAATTTGGTATATGTCACGACGAGCGAATCCGAGTCGTTTAAAGTGGAAGAATGTGAAAGTTGATGATAATAAAATCTGATAATACAATAATTATATTGAATCTTGACCATTTTTTTCGTCTTCTTTCTTTAGTCAGTGCGTGCGAAATGTTATTGTCTTTACGCACTAGTGTATTTTATGAATAGACGTAGAATTTATCTTCAATTGAAATAAAATCTCTACTTGTATTTTTTAACATTTTCGTTCTATGCTATCAAGTATGTTATTTGCCGTGGATTTTCTCTTTTTATGTATCTAGCTATCAATTTTCAACGTTACCCAAAGGTATTGATTCATTTTCATGGTATTATATATTTTTTAGCCCCAAATTTATTCGTCCAATTCTGTTTTCTCTAGCTATAGCTGCTTCCAGATAATTTCAAATCTTGTTTCTTGACATGAAGCAGAATAATCCCTCATTCCTAACCCCCCTGAACAGTTAATATTATACGATATTCCGGGCACTTGTCTATTTCGGATATAAGCTGGGCCATTAAAATTTATGAGAGCTACCAGAGGAGACACATACACGGAGAGAAGATTTCAGATTGAGATGATGTATGGCATACAGGCCAAAATATAAATATTGGGTTTTAGCCAGTCCCGAAATTGCATCCATCGTTGTGCAGCGCCAGACTACAGAGCTAAAATTTATATTTTTAGAGCCTTTAGAGGATACATAAATTTATAGAAAAAGTGGAAAAGTTAATAAGGCATACGAAAATATCTCGTTTCATTGAATACTTACTTTCTATTATTGCGCTTGTCATAACACTACGAATTTTATTGAGATTATTTTTATAGTGTTCCGTACCCGAATGGTGTCAAAAGGAACACTATATAAATCTGGATTTCCAATACTTGACTAATTCCAACTTTGTTGTTGACTTGAACTTGGCTGGAAAACTCAGATTTCGATTTCACTTAAAATTCAAAAAGACTAATTTCAGTAGTTCAATTCGAATGAAATATAATCAAGTTTCGTACAACCTAAAGCATTATATATGTAAGATTTCTCAGATATAAAATTGGTCTTTATATCATCACGATGCTCTCTGATAATTGAAACCATCTAATTATCTACACTTGCGGTACAATAAACATTTCTTTGCTAAGAAATATTCCAATTAGACGCTGAATATTCTCTGTCATTATAACTTGTTACAGTTGGGAGAATTATTCTATTAATGATACTTGCGGATGGCTTAAATCTTTCCATCTTTAAAAGAGAATCATTCTTTTACTAGGGTCATATGACATGCAGTTGTATTATCATGAAGTAGCACATTGAAGTATAGTTTAATGAATTACGAGAAGCTTTTGAAATAACCTAATATTGGTCATTACTTTCAAAAATATAGTAATGAAATCTAGCACTCATAACTTATTATATTCTAGGGTTAACTTTATTAGATGCACTGAAAAAATAGAATAATATTTATTCTATTGGTAATGTAAGTTTGATGTTGTGCAAGAAATTATTCATTTATAATTAGATAGAGGATTCTACCTATTGAGTATTTTTTTCCTCGGCCTATCCAAACTTTCGACAGTAACTGTGGTGATAGAATTTATAGATGATAATTTAATAACTCTGTTATTATGGTTGAATTGTATGCAATTCGATCATGTTTAAGAGAAAAGCATCTGTTACTGCTTATGTCAATGAAAGTTGAATTTTCTTACTTATAGTGAAAAAATAAACAATTTCTGCTTCTGGGGATACCTAATTTAATTTTGTAGGGCAAATTAGAATACTGATGATAATCAATGAAAAATATAAAAAGTGATCGTTCCGCTCCTTACCACCGAAACTACAAAGTTTGAACGAACATCGAGGAAAATCCTACTCCCGACTCGCACTTGATCGTCTTTTTCTTTTTATAATATATTTATCAACTGAACTTCATTTTACTTCATTACTTATCTTTGGGTAATTCCGGATGAGACGACTCTATTTAATAAGTCGTAGAACACGCATTTCGTCATTTCGTCTTCTAGTACGTACGTTTCTGTCTACACGCTGCTTGATTTTCATTGAATTATCACTTATACCAAGTGAAGTTTTTAGGTTTTGCTTTTTCGAAGTATCTTCAAATATTATCCATAGTAAGTATCCACATTATGATTGACTTCTTATTATATTTTTCATGACGTTTATTCGTATATGCATGTTTACCGGATCTCTTAAACTAGTCGTGTTCACATGATTAAGCGTGATTGGCGAAATGACTCAAATATTCCTGGGAGAGATAACCCATAATATGTTTTTATATTTTTTTCTATTAATTTGGTAATTTTAAAAAAGGCTGCAAGACAATTTGGTGTCCCACAACCGATATTAAGGCGAATAATGCGGATTGATAATTATAATATAATATAATAATGTTGAAAAACGCAAAACAGTGGAAGACAAGAATAAATGCAAAATAACAAAAATAATTAAGGGAACTAAGCATGTGATTAAGTCCAAAATCTGTAATTCTGAAAACAAGGGTAAGAAACTTTCTTTCTCTTCATCTTCTAAAGACACATCATAGAAACAGAAATATACTAGAGACTTAAGTGATGACCTTGAACATAAAGAGTGAATGTTCTGGCTGTGGACAAAAATGTCACTGTACTTCGAGAAAAGAAGGCGGAATGCAAGATCATTGTTCTTTTTTATTTCAAAAATATATAGAACATAACGACCTCAATGCAGTACCTACATTTCTGTTAGCAACTTTTATATTGTCGAATGCGCGAAAAATCTTTGTGAGTTGGGCAGTGATTTCCCTAAGGTAGGGCAAACTTACATACATATGATTATTGATTGTTGTCATTGTTGGATATAAATTCAGTTGAACTATTATGCTCTGTGTTACCGGGTTGACTTACCACAGTACTCCCATCTAATATTAAGTTGTTGTATACAATTCTTTGTGAATGGTAATTGTTAATAAATAGATCTGAAATATGTAGATTCTTGATGCGGAAATCAGCGATGTTATGTATTGTATTCTGTTTTTCATTTGTTTCAAAAGGCTAATTTTCATTTTATTTTTAGAAGACTGGAAATGTGTGTATTCCTTTTTGTACCAATCGACCAGAATGGTGTTATCAGGAAAGTAAACAAGTCGCGTATCCAGAAAAGGGACAGAAAGATCCATATCTTCGTTTTCAATGGTAAATTGAATATATGGGTCATAAATATTAAATGTGAAGAAAATATCATCAATTCCATCATTTGGTAAGGCCACTATTAGATCGTCTGTATAATTCATTATGAAAAAAGGTCTGAAGAATAGAACCGATAAAACAATGTCTAACAAACCATCCATAAATGGGAGAAATACATGCTTCCATAGGAGAGCCAAATTGTTGCTGTGGAACTTACCATCAAGTCTGAAGTATGTATTATTAAATAACAAGGTAATTAGTTCAAAGAAATGTACTTTATGTAAATACAATGGAGGCTTATATTGGACTATTTATTATTTAATGCTCGTAGAACGGAATCTAAATGTACGTAACTGAATAAAGAAATCAGATCTAAACTAGCAATTATGTAACCCGGTAGTAACTGCATTTTATTAAATAATTTAAAAAATGCAGATGAGTCCTTTATATAATAGTCATTATTACAGTCATATGCTGCTGTCAAACTGTTAGTAAAAAAAGAAGCATATTATCAGCATTTTACTAAATAATTTAAAAAATGCAGATGAGTCCTTTATATAATAGTCATTATTACAGTCATATGCTGATGTCAAACTGTTAGTTAAAAAAGAAGCATATTATCAGTTGGTACACCAATAGATGCAACAATTGGCATAAGTGTTGATGTCGGCTTATGGATTTTAGGTAAAGCATAGAATTTGGAGAAGATGTCACTGTAATAAGTTAACTTCTTTCCTAGTACCGAGTCGATTTGCCCCGTCTCTGACAAACATATTACAAGAATGTTGGCTTTTCTTTGTATACTTAAAGAAGGATCCGAGAAGGATCCCTATGGATTTCAGAATAGATTTATAAATTATGTAATATACCTCTGCACAGATGTTTATAGTGTTCAACATTCATAATTACTGCAACATTGCCCTTATATGAATTCGTTAGAGAGATTTCAAGATGGCATTTCAAAAAGTTTTTTTATACAAATTTTCAAAAAACGGATTGATTGTAATTGATTCATTAAATTGATTACTAATAATACTAGTAGCCCTCGAAATAGTGATAACTTTTTGATCTTAAGCCTGATGATGTACTTAATATAATCAATGTCTGATAATAACACGGTACAATAGAAACATTCTTTTTTATATCAGGTTGAAGGTAGAGTTACATTTTATTTAAACGTTTTACAAAATTGACTTATAATTTTACCTATCTAAAAAATGTTTCTGACTGTGATCATATCTACCTTATTTATTGTCTATATCCCCTAGTTCATATATTTACCAAAATAAGAATACATTCATTTCAGAGTTAAGACAGACTGTATAAGTAGTTCATGGATTTGGAGTAATTTATATATAAATATTTTTACAAAATATTGGACCGACCTTATTAGTTGGTGCACTGAAAAATACAAAAGAATATTAATTCTATTGGTGCTGTTACTTTTGAAGTTGTGCAGTTGCATTTAGATTGATAACTTTTGGTACCAACTAAGTACCAGCACCAATAGAATTAATATAATTTTGTATTTTTCAGTGCACCAACTAATAACGTCGGTCTAATTTTTTGTAAGAAATATTTATTTCCCGCTTTCGAGTTTAATATCAGTCTCGAAAGTCGTTGAACGTTCACTAATACCAACGAAGATAGTACTTATCCTATTACGCACGTATATTTTTTGCTTGTAGTTTTATCATTTTACTAACGTAACTCGAAAACCGTAACTCTAAGTAAAAAATGTCCATTATAAATGTCTTCTGGTCTTTCATGTAGTTCCCTCTGATTTTTAATTTTCGAAAGAAATTACCCCCTCCACATATCAAAAATACACATACCTATTTAAGATTTTAACATGGCCGTAACTCATACCTTAACTCTTTTGAAAAAATGTTCAATTTAAACGTTTCCGGATATTGTCCTGTCTGTAATTATACCACCTCAGATTTTCGATTTTCGAGAAAAATTGCACCCTTCACTTCACCCCTTCCGGGAGTCTGTTTTGAAGGAAATGAGATTTCGCGTTTGAGGTTTTACGTATATAAGACCATTCCTCAAGTTTCCTCTCTCAAATGAATCAAAAATCAATAAAATTGCAGTACGTTTACTATATGAAAAGCGCGCAAAAACCAAAAAAAAATCCCGATGGCCTTTAGTCAGCGGAAAGGTAAAATTCTCAAAATTCATTGAATTCAAATTTTAACAACTTTTTCATTAGTATACCTACATGTCATTACATATAATTTGCCGTATGTATCATAGCCTTGCGGTTAGAGATTTTTGCTTTGGCTATTGAATATAAAGTAAGCAGGGTTCGCGTTCCACTTCAAGGCAGATTTTTTTTTCGCCTATTTCTTATGAAAAAATATAGTATACATTTTTTTAATCAGGGTCTATATTAAGATCTCCAGAAAATGTACAATTACATCAAATTTATATTGAGTGTTCATATTTTATCAATATTTCTTATTTTTTGTTTATTAATTTTTTATTATTTTTTTTTGATAATTTTTTTGAATGTTTGAATGGTCGCCATTTTGAAACTACTTACCCGATATTGCCCAATAACGAACTCGTCTGAGATATTTAAGAGATTGATTTTTGTAGGAAATTTGAACTTGATACATCGAAAATTGCGACCTCTATCGTGTTAGCAAATTTCGTAATATCCCATATACATATATATATATAAACTTTTGAACCAAGTGTTTTTTTGGACTACCTTATAGACATATAACAACATGCCGTTGAATTGTTTTCGAAATTCAAAAGTGTGAACGATCGCAATAGGTACATTTCTATAAGAAATTTACCTAAAAAAACAAACAAAAAGCGAATTGTATATCTTATCCGTTTGGGTTCCTCGGTCAAAAATAAGCTAAGACGTTGTTAAATATGGAATAGGAGTAGGGTTTCCATTTAAAAATTACAAAATATTTTGAAATATATACAGGGTGACTGGTAAGTGGATGTCTGTTAGTTATAAATTATTTCGGTTTAAGCTCAACTTTCCTTTCTCTATTTTTCTTCTTCAAAATATGGTAAATTATTTCGGAATTATCTTTTTGTTTTATTATTAACTAAATAATTTTTATTTGCAACTACTGGATTTATTTTGAGAAACTAGCTGCAGCCCGCGTGATCCGCCTGCGTAGATATACATTTTCGTTGTTGGCGAAACAATTGTCGGCTGACAATAATTAATAAAGTTGCTGGTGTATTGTGGTATTTCTCTGTTTTTATATTTTTTTTATTAAGTTGTTTAAATAATTTGTAACTATTTTTAGTTTGCCCTGATGAAGAGAATAAACGGTCTTGAAAGCTTGGTTTAATTCAAAGAATAATAAATGACTGCATCCCCAAGAATCATCTTTTATTGAATATTAAATCATTCAAAAATACCCAATCAATATATATATAAAATTCCTCTAGGGCAGACAAAGTTCACACACCCGAACGGGATGCATCCAGGCATGGAGCAAGTCATAGGGATCGGCGATGTGTAACAATTCGCATTCTTCTCTGATGTGTTGAACTTAGGGATTATGTCTCTCATTGTCTGTCTGCTTGTTGGTTGGTTTTTCTTATTTGAACGATTAGCCGAATATGGTATAAGGATGACTTCTCTGTATATGTATGCGATGAGCAAATCGATCGTAAATGTTTGTTGTAGTCGTTTGATTTTTCATTTTTGAACGCGTGTGATAAGATTGAAGCGCATCTTTTCCCACAACATGTGCATCTTACGGTATTCGTAGTTTAAACGTTGAGAGACATACAAATAACAAATAACAATCAAAGTAATGTTTACCCACTACTCGTTAAGTTTGTTGATCAGATTGCATTCAGATTTTACACCTACAGACCTTTCAAAAAGCAATACTAAATGTATCATCCTCTCCTGGAAAAGTCATCAAAACCAAATCATGGCAGTTTGAAAAATATCTCTCAAATAACCTTGAGTGGAAGCTTGGAATTGCACATTACTTTTCAAAAGGGTGTTAGCGGAAAGAGTCGTAAAAATTTAACGGCTGCTCAGGAGCCGTGCAAAATGATTGAGAGCCTGTCCTAATAAGCGGTTTAGTCTCTCTTCTTTTAAACACAAATTATTTTTTTCAGCAACACTGCATCTACACGGTGGATAATGTTTTAGTTCAGAAGTTCCCAAAGAGAAAGATTACGTAGCAAGAATTTCAATATGTTGATAAACAGATTCAAATCAAGAAACTAAATTAAATCAAAACAAAATCCTTGCTCGACAAATAATATGATATTTATTACAATATTATTATATATATATAGCTGAACAGTTCAAAGTTGTTACGAATTCATTGTTCACTATTATTTATGTTAATAAATGATATAGGCAGACAGCTCTGAAGTAATTCACAGGCAATTACATTTTCATAATAACAATACAGCCGTCAAAGTGTCGTTTATCGTTTAAAATGCTCCTGTATCTGAAATCTGTGGTGTAATTTTATAATATAATAACAACCACTTTGCAGTTCAGATTTTTTATGGCAAACATTAAACTTTCAAATTGCTCTATTCAGGTTTACCTCATAACACATTCATGGCGGCGATTGATTTATTCCTAGTAATAAAGTGCTCCCGCTCTCCATAATATTTGTGTACGCTTGAAGTTTGTGATTTGAACATCTTCACCTAGACAAGCAGAATATATGATAATAAAATTTAATTTTTTTGTTTTGACATATATTTTTATTTATATATATATCTGTTCCTAACTTCTTCAATGGATCTCTCTAAAACCTACCAATCTTATCTTATTATATTAAACGGAGCTATAGTTTGAATACCCATCGAATGGGGTTTCGTCTATCTCTTTTTTTCGTTTGTAAAGTAGGTGAAATAAAATTTTAACGTCATAAACATATTTCTTCAATTTCAATCAGATCGGCTGATTGTTATTTTGACGTTTGTTCTTGTTCTCTTTGACGTTTAATGTCAAACATTTCTTTCTGAAAGTGTCAGTGTCAGTGTTTAGGGGGTTAGGAATTAAAATTTAATTTAATTTATTTACGACATGCGTAAAATGGCAGATGACGTCAGGAATCGTGACGAAACCCCACTCGATGGGTATTCAAACTATAGTCTCATATTAATATGTTACGCCAAATTATTGAGTTCGGGACAATTCAAAATACCCACGTCGTGTTCTGGGTATTTCTATTAAATTCTTGTCGGAAATGAAATACCCAGAGGGCGTTTTGGGCAAAAACATTTTCTCAGTCACCTATCTAATCTCCCAATTGGGTACTTGACATTAATGGAAATTCAATATAAAGTGATGTTCAGACGATATTAAATAGTCCTAACATACCAAAAATCACATTATGCAGGTTAAATTTCTCTTAGAATTTAAAATATAATCAATTTAAATAGTTGTAACTTCAAACCCATTATCACGTGACTGCGAACGCCTATCAAAATCGAGCAAGATAGTGACGTAGTAATCAAGTCGATGAACAAATCCTCCTCATAGAGAACATACAATATTGTATCTTCTCTCTGGTCAGATAGTGTTCTTTGCTCTATTCCTCCTTTCTTTAATACCGTGGGACACTAACTAAGGGAGATTGTGACGTTGCAGCCGTTTTTAGAATTCAAGCGGGAAGTTTAAAAACAATTTTTGAATATATATATTTTTTTATTTTCAAAATAGATTCGTAAATTTTCTTTGTATTTTTTTTTGGTTTAATTGAATGTCTGATTACAAAATAAAAATTGGTCAAAAAAATAGTCAAGTACCCAATTCGGTATTTGCGCAAATGCCAAATATCCAAAACAAGATCTGGGCCTAAGTATCTTCTGTTTGCTCACAATGTTTTGTAGATATTTCGCTGTTGCGCAAAGACAAAAAACTATCTTTTAACTAAATCATACTGATAATAATAAATAATAACATAGTAAAATATTCTAATGATCAATTCACTCAATCCTTTATAGCACAGTTTTCTCTAAAATATCTTCTACATCAAGATAATTTATTGTAACGGGAAGTTATATTTAAAACTGGGTTCGATTTATTTTCACTTATTTATTTATACCAATAACTACACGACTATATACACATTTATATTCACACTTATTTCTCGGACTATATACGACTTTCCACTGTCTATGATCTATGACCGGCTGACTATCACTAACTATATACAATTTATACCCATCTTCCGATGCCAAGCGAGCTCTCCCGAGCTTGCGCGAAGTTACTAGAAGCTTCGGGAATATGTCTTGACCCAGGCATGCATGGCTGACCAATACCAATAGCGGTATGCAACACACCACTCGGGTCCCACCAACGTCCGCACTCACTAAGGTGCTCCGCCGTCCGACGAATCGCACACGCCCACCATTATGGCACCGATCAACGAAGCCAAGTTCGTTACATTATTAATAAGAGTAATTGCACAATAAAATATAATAATTTATGTATTTGATCGCTAATATTTGTATATGTATATTAATCTATCTAATCAGATACACTAATCAGTTCTTTATCAATGTTCGATCACAGTTTTTCTCGGCTGCCTCAACACAGTGAAGGTAGCAGGAACACATTATATTATTATACATTTTGACGTTGAAGATAAAATTTCGGTGAAAAATAAGAGCATCATAACTACTTTGGAATGAAAGTCTAAGGCAATAGCAAACATTTTAAATTATGTTATATGGGTTAAAAGTAACTTTTTTTGTTAACCGACAGACCCCGAAAGGAGCAGGTATACAATTCGACTGTCTGCTTTGTTTTGTTCGTTCGCGCGTTTTATATAGTAATTGTACTCTGATTTTGATGATTTTTGAATAATTTGAAAGAGGAGACTTAATAAAAACACAAATTCAAAATCTCCTTCCCTCCGAAAATCGCCCCCAAGGGGGAAGGGCCAAAATTTTCTCGAAAATCGAAAATATGAGGTGGTATAATTAAAGATAGGACAAGATCCGGAATAGGTTAAATTGTACATTTTTTCAAAGAGTTAGGGTTTTCGAAATAGAGCTGATAGAACGACTACCACCTCCGTCATCGCCCGCACTGTAGGTACTGTTTAAATCAGTGATTGCCAACGATGCGTTCTGGGTATTTATTTCGAATAGTGACCCAGAACCAGGGTATTCTGATTTTTTCAAGGCGCATCCTGGTTAAAAATTTCGGTCAGTGGCAGAATTCATTCTTTGGACATTTATGTAGGTATAGGTATAGTTTATAATCATGCGCGGCAAACTCGAAAATGGCTCTAAAGATTTCGATAAAAATTACAACAGGGTGTTTTATGGTTCAAAATGTCTATAGTTAGGTAAGTTATATCTTATGCCAAAAAAAAAAGTTTTTCCTCAAAATTGTCCGCATTTATTTATTTATTTATTCATTATAACTACCTGGTAGCTTGTATCTTTCAGTTTTCAACAATTTCGAACTGAGAAGTAATAAAGTAATCCATTAACTAAGAAGTATAGACGTTTATTCTTACCAAATCTTAGATACAATCAATATTTCATTGTTGTTCAATGTTATGAGATAAAAACTGATGATTCATATCTTTTATATCTTACCCCTAATTATTAACAACGATAATTGACTATCATTCTTATTCTCTATTACTGAATGAGAAGAGTATGAAAGTTTTCTCAATTTAATTATAAAAAAGTGAACCTTGGCAATAATGTAATAGAATCACAATTCAGTTATAAGACTTTGTTGTCCAAACATTTGCACTAACAAAGTCATCATATCATCTTCTAAATTTATTGAGTTTATTATAAATGCTGCTAGAATATCAAATCCTGTTGGGGATTGTCGGAGGATTTCTACAAAAGGAATTCATTGGTATGCATATTCACACCTTGAAAGTAGTGGTCCACTTCAACTTTACGGAATAACTTACATTGTGAAATTGAAAGCTGTATTGTCCATCCATGGTCCATTGAGACTGCCTTAGCACTTCTGTCTCACTTATTTAGGTAATGCATATGAACAAAACACATGCATCGTGCGTTCCTCGATCAGATTTCAGGTAGACTTCACTTAGGGCGTTTCTATGGCCCAAAATAGTCTATACTTCTTCATCTGCATTTAGTTTAAAGGTAAAAGAATACCGTTCATACCACTTTTTTAAAATACCTATATGGGTAGTAGCAATACATCTGAATGTATAGAAAATATTACCAGATCATCTTTATGACATCTAAGAATACACAAATTACAAAAAATACATCAAAACTTTGAATTATACAGAGGCAACTATTTGAAACAAATTCGATAAAAAAATAGGTAATAATTTTCAAGCAAAACTCTCGGTTTCTTGTTGCGCATTTCACCAGAAATAACAGGTATATATACCTATAGTAGGTGACTCAAAAATTATGTACGATGTCATGCTTTCATTTTCAATTGAAAACCATAATTTCTTATTTCATATTTGAATTCTGCATCAAATTCAAAGTTTGTTAGATATAAAGTGTCTCAATCCCGTCAATGATTTGTATAGTATGTATAGTAGTACCAAATGAAAGAAGAATGTACATAACAATTGATATTGTGGCGAGCCCGGAGAAAATCCATCCGCACGCCGATGTTAGCGCGCCACGGCAATCATGTTTTCTCGGCCAATAATGATCGAAACAACCATGGTACAATGTACCATGGAAACAATACTCTACAACTGCAGCGAACCAGAGTCACGATACTAGTGGTGCCAGGTGTGGGGTTTATAAATTGGGAGTAAGGACCAAGAAAAAATGGTTAAATTTAACAATAAAAGTTAGGCTGATATCGAAGAAAGAGGAGGAGAACCTTGTGGTAATAAATTTGCACTTCAGAAGCGGTTGCGATTATTGGTGGAGCAGAATGGTGGAGACATCTATTCATTTGAGCTCGACGTAGATCCAATCATGAATATGATGAAAGCTCTGGAAGAAAATTATCGAGATCTGAAGAACAAAATGGAAGAAAATTATCAACCAATGAAAGCTGCGATATCAGAAATGAGAATACAGATGAAATAAAATACTTGAACTCTGGAAGCGCAAATGAAAAAAAAAATATCGGATTATGAAAGCTGTGATGACAGAAAATGGTCGCGCTTTGGAAACATAATGATAGAGAACTCTCATGTGTTGAGGGATAGAATCTCGGAAAACTCCAAACACCGAGAGCAGCACGACCATGAAAAAAGCCTCCAGATCTCGAATGGAGCCACCTGAGTTCGATAGTACATTCTCATGGGCCAATTACCATCTACAATTTGAAGCAGGTGCAAAGGCGAATGGACGGTCCAACGAAAAAAAGACAAAGGCGTTGACTCTGACCTTACGTGGTGAGGCAAATGATGTTTTACAAGCATTTTCTCCAACTGCATAGGACAACTACGATCAATTGGTGAGACATCTTAAGAAGTAGCTTTCGGAATAGAAGATATGAAAAGGAGCCACCATTCCGTAGGAGGATAGAGAAGGCTGCTCAGGGCAAACCGAGAATTGCCCATTCTAACAGGCTGGCTCCTTTGGAGGAGATAACGACGAATGACGACATCAGCTGATTCTAATATATTCCCATTTCAAAACCTGAAAACGTTTGACAGTTACAGGCATATCAACACACTTGTGAATGAGATCGACTCAAATATCGCTTCTGTATAACTATTTTTTAATTATTGTAATAGATTTTGAAAAAACTGTGAGGCCTTATAATATTTTCTACTACTAATCTTAGTTTCGGAAATATTCTAATATATATTTCTACATATCAATGACCCTGCAGGTATAAGTATTTATTAAAAAGTTTTTCATTCTCGGCTCTAGTAATATTACAATGCCACTGAGTTTTGTTTAAATTTTTAAAGATTAAAGATTTATTTTATTGTTGTAGTTGTGGCGACAAGAGTTCGTCGATACGTTATTAATGAAGTTAAGTCGATAGCTATCTCTTTTGGGTGCACTGACTCTGCAGCCGATCATCTCAATCACATTTTTCTTGGCATAAAGACATACGGTAATATTATTTTAATTCTCTTTTAACGTCTAGAAGACAATTCTGATACATTAATAGCATTGTGTCTATCTTATCTGCTTTAATTTAATTAATCAACCAATTTAACCAAAAGTCTTCTAGTCAATTTCTCATGGATATAATATCTGGTAGCAAGAACAGAAAGGACTAAGACCCTATTTATTTCCTGCTTTAAAGAGCAAATTAACAAAATCCGAATGAAAAGCCAACAAAAATGTAATTATATACAAGACGTACAGATATAATTTTCAATAATAAATTAGCAAGATATGACTAGCCTTATAAGTACCTATAGATAGGTAGGTAGATGCCTCAGCAGAATTATTGCTTTATGAGAAATGAATTTGAAAAGTTCATTCTGCGCATAGAACACCCACGATATTATCTACTACAACTCTCCTACAGGATGTTTGATAAAATAAAGGTATTAAAATATGTTGGTAAAATTAATGCAAATAAAAAAAATAACGTAAACGTTGATATTAGCTCCTTAAAGGGTAAAATATATTTTTTAGAAATTCCAAATTTAGAGTTCACTAGATTAATCGTCAATACCATCATTTTCCAAAGAATAAAATTTTGTTCGATCTTAATTTTTTTCGAAAAAACATAATATTATAATAAATAATACTCGATCGTAAATTTTTAAATTAGATAATGAACATGAGTGAAAATCTCACTTGATAACATGATCTTCAAAATTATCTGCCTGAGAAATACCCGTTATATACCTTCTATAAATAAGGTTCATTTCTTACTTCAGCTAGGTTTTTGTGAAAGTTTAAGTTGTAGGTAAATATAAACGGGATAGATTCCAAAGACTATCCAAGATAATTCTCAAAATATTTTGCATACCCTATGTCGAGAGAGCAATGAATGGAGCCTATTTATAAATTCGGGAAGAGCTTAGTAGTACCTATCATCCACTCTGCATAAATCAGTTTTGTCTTTTGTCAAATACTATGAGAGTGATTTCAGTGGCATAGAGGAAATATTTCTGCAAATACTCACCGCTAAGAAAACTGATAAACGCTGGTTGTGCTATTTCCAAGGAGATAGGTACAATGAATTTATATCAATTATCGTGATGACGCATTTTTTACCAGAATTACTTCAGTAGCCTTTGTGTTTCTAGCAGATAGATATTAGATTTTATATATTAATATCATTTTAATACTTTTGATAAAAATGATAAGGGTATAAATATTAAAAAAAACACTCCTATATCAAGTATTGGTACATCACAAAAAAAATTATTCTGTTCATCAGCGTAGAAAAGGCTTGATATTTATTGATTATTCTGGGCTTGAATATCTATCAGTTCATGATTTTATTGTAGAGGTTTTCTCTTATTATCACTAAAAAACAGCCACCGCAATGGAAATTATTTCGGAATCCCTTTGTCCAGTGTTATCAGCCGTCACTGTGTAAAATGCCGAGCATTCTCTGCTTTATTTATAAGACGGGTATAAGCAATGTTTGTATAGCTTCCACTGAAAACATTGGTTAATGTTATTTGTAAACACCATTTGGATGTTTTTATTAGGTTCAAGCTCTTTATATACATAGGTACACTTATATACCTCGAGGGAAAGTGATAAAAATACATATATACGGGAAAGGGATGAAAAACAGTGGACCGCATTGATTTTGTTTACTTTTTAAATTGAGCAGAAGAGTTTTGATGGATATGTCTAACTTTTCAATGTCTCAGTCAGTCTATTTTTGTCTGTTTATTCTTAATTGAGTATTCACAGATTTTTTCAAAGCATAGGGGTACTTCCTTCTTTATTTGTTCAATTCTTTTTAATTCAACAAGTATCCTATCCATTACCGATTCTTTATGAACCAAACACTGTAAAGTGAGCTTTTAAAGCTCAATTTATTTGATGCGTTCTTCTACACAAGTTATTAACTAAGTATAACATCACCAACGAATAAAAAAAACATAAAATTTAATCACTATGTATTTAAGTGTTAATTATCTAACGGCTATGCGGTAGTTTAAATTACATATTAATCCTAATAATGGTATGGCTAAGTTAAGCCACACATTATTCCCCGATTGGTTTACACTACTGCATAGCCCAAAGTTAGATGCTCATAGATTATATAGGTACTATGATGACTTTTCATACATTATTTAATGGTTAAACGTGAAAGTAACATAAAAAGCTATTGAATATCCTTGACAACTTACTAGCAGATAACTATCGAACTTGACACAAAAGCAGCTTTTAAATAACACATAAAGGATCTGTTTCCTTTTTTTTAACCCCCAACGCAAACAGAGTTATAAATTTGAGGTGTGAATCAGCGAGAAAATCTGTGGTTCCGTAGCTCCAAATAGTTGAATCGATTTTGATTAAGTTTTTTGTTTTGTTTGAAAGTTGACTTGATCGAGAGTGTTCTCTAGCTAGTTGAGTTAATCGTGGGCATCTGTCTATTTGTTTGTAGTTTCGTGGCTCCCAAGCAGTTTTGATTTAGTATTTTTGTTTTCTTTCAGTTGAGCTAGCCGAGAAGGGTTTAAGCTAGTTTTTTTACCAGTTTCGTCAAAAATGACAAAGGTATACAATTTGATTGTATACCTGTAATAGTGAACGAGCTCCGATTTTGATTCATGTTTTATTGGAAAGAGGGGTGATAAGAAATGGTCCCATTGATAACACATGATATTCAACTTGTTTTTCTCTTCAAGTATCCCCTCGAAAGGGGGTGGAGATTTTTGGAAATAAATTTGAGACTACAGAATTAAAGAAAAGACCATTTCGATAAATGTTCAGTTTCAGAGTTACAAAGTGAGAGCACTGGTGCTGGTAATTTTTGAGTTGTGCAGTTATAGATAGATGGAAGACTTCCAACACCAACGTCACCAACTTCAAAAGAACCAGCAACAATGGAATCAGTTTTATTTTGTATTTTTCGTTACACCAACTAATGGCCCTAGTTTTATGAAAAAAAATCATTAGTATCATTATTCATCAAAACCGTTGAACGTTCACTTATACCAAAGATGTTAATAACTACCTATTACCTATGTATAATCTTTGCTTATACTTATTATTATTCAGAGATCTCAAAACGCACAAACTGTATTTTTTTTAATGACCAATTTAAATGTTGATGGAATCTTCTTTAATTTGGCAGATTCAAATTTTCGATTTTCGAAAAAAAGTCCCTTCCACCTCTTTCGAGGGAAGTTTTTTGGGGTAAGAGAATGTTGGATTTTAAATTCGGCAAATATGGGACCATTTCTCAACTCTCATATAAAAAAACATCAAAATCGGATTACGTTTATAATTCGAAGCGTGCGTAAAAAATACAAATTTGCATACCTTCGCTGTTTGGAAGTCGGTCAAAAAGTATTATATTTCCTTTATTTTCTGTTGACACCAAACATTTGAAATAAATAACTTTTTATAATAAACTAGGAGTGGATTTATAAGTTGGTGCACTGAAAAATAAGCAATAATATTAGGTAAGTGACCGTATTTGTGCTGGAACCTACTTCTCAAGCTTGTGCCAAAAATTTTCTTTGTCTACCTATAACCGCACCAATTCAAACTACCAGTACCAATACAATTTATATTTTTTTGACAGACGAACCCAAACAGAGGAGTTATACAATTCGACTTTCAACTTTTTTTTGGTTTGTGCGTGAGTTGTATATAGTACCTAAACGTTTTCCGATTTTGATGATTTTTGATTCATTTCAAAGAGGATACCGGGGAAATGGTCCAATATTCATAAGAACTCGAATAGGGTATTTCTTCCCTTTAAAAAACAGCCCCGAAGGGGGTGAAGGGGCAATTTATCTCGAAAATAGATTATCTGAGGTGGCAGAGTTAAAGATAGGACAATATCCCGAGACGTTTGAATTGAACTTTTTTCAAAAAGGTTACGGTTTTCGTGTTACAGAAATTTATAATCTCAAATATATTAATTTTCGCTAAGTAGATTCGTCGATTTCTTTCGACAATTGAGAATCTGTGGGTATCACATGAAAGATCAACTAATAACGTTGGTCCAATTTTTTGTAAAAAATATTTAAGTACCTACCTATTATTTTTCAACTTAACAAGTTGTGAAGCCCGTCTTACTTTTTTGTAAAAAGTTATTTATTTAAATTATGTTTAACATACTTATGTTTATCCATGTGAAGCAACGCAGCTTCTAAATGGATGAACCAATTTTAATTTAAAATTATTATATTTGACAAGTGAAATAATTGCGAGTGTTCTTAACCATTTGGTACTTATTATTATTATTGTGATTGAGAACTTTAGGTACTTAGTTTCAATAAATACACCCAGCGTTATCACCAGAAACTATAAAAAAACTGTTTGAAACAAAACCTACCAGATTATTTTAGTTTTTCAAAAATCTTACATCAATAATTTTAAAAAATGATAGAAAATAGGTAGTCTTTATGGTCTACGGCAAAAACTATTTCTATATTTTCTTATGATATAAAAACAGATCCTACATGAAATGTATTTTCATACAATTCATGACGTGAAGCTACATAATCTTTTTTATAAGAAGTTGCCTTAAATAGATTCTTAGAACTTAGTAGTACGGAGCTTTAAGATACCTACTGAGATAACAATAACAATGGACATATGCCGGTGTGTTTGGCGTTCCGAACTGATCACACTGTATGAGACTGGAAGTGTATTATGATAGAATGCGGAAATTTCACATGAAAAATGATACCGCCATTGCAATTACCGCGCTAATAACCAGATGGCAGATATTCCATTCATTTTTTGTCTGTATTAATAATTGTAAGAATGGGCAAGCTATCTTGTTGGCAAGACTTCCTACCATTTAGTTAGTGAGTACGAAATCGTACAAAGATCTAATAATAAATCAAGATAATTACAATTCAACATTGGAGGTGAGTGGTAGTATACAGGGTTATTCACAGAAGTATTTTCTGATCCCTATTTATAAGTAGATGTGCGTTTCTGTTTTGTAAGGGAGCAATAAACAGGAACAAAATTTTTATACTAGTTTGACTCGCTAACCCTTATCTTATATACCTACTTGAATATAAAACACATTGAGAAATACTAAGTATTTTATATAACATTTCACCACAATCATTATAAAGCAAACAGAGTATTCGATATCTTCCTATTTTGTGACTCGCATCTAGGATAATAAATACATTCATTAATTGCTCATCAAAACTAATATAGAAAATGATATTTAAATAGAAGCAACGGCCAAAGACCCCTGTTTCTTCAAGGAAATCTGTACGGTGCCTAAGGCAAACACATTCATTCTTTTGTACATTTGTATTCCTCAATTTCTTGAACATATGCAAATCAAAAAGAATTTTAATAGTGTCATGGTATGACGCTTCTGTCTTAAGAAGTGTGAAATGGAATTGAAGTTTGGATTCACCCTCTTAATTTGTATATTAAGTCAATTGTGCCATCCTGCTAGTTCGGTGTTTTTGGTAGTAGCACACCCACATCCTCCAAAATATATTTCCTCTAAAATATAAACGGATTATCATGATATTTTTTCTGTTAAGAGGATCTAATATGGACTGTATGTAGGATTTATTTAGGTATGCAAAAGTCACAAAACGGAATTTCTCTGGGTTCATCTTCAGATAAAAAATTCTCTAGTCAGAAGACGGGACAAATTTTCAAGTCAATTTGAATCAATTTTTCAATAATTTGAAAGCACACATATATAGGTATGTAAGAGAAATACTAGGTATATAATAGATCTAAGTAATATACTTATTTATAATTGACAATATATTCGAGGATTATGTTGTTATTTGCAATAAAATATTTCTCAAACTTGTATCAATAATATTCTATTTTATCGTAAAAATCAGCCTTGTCTCAACAAAGACTATTTTTGTCTTTTAGCAGTGTTTTGATTGTATAACCTGAAGCTTGTCGACAATGTAGTAAAACAATTTTTTTGAGCTTCCAAATGTTTAACCCTGTAAGTCTTCCTCGTTGTTAAGACTAACGATCTCCGCCAAATGAAAACTTTAGAATCTTGGAATGAGCTTCATAACTTTATGCTTAAAAATAATTTGGTCTTTTACGGTTAGTAGATTGCTGGATGAAATTTGAGATTTTGCGGTTTGTAATAGCAACTCAAACTTTTCTATTTCGTTTTTTCCTTTTTTTTAATGTATGAAAACGAAGTTGTACTTTACTACTAGAAATATAATTCAATTTATTATTATGCAAGACAAATTCTAACCGAAGTTGAAGCTGATGAACGTGAGATTTATATTCTGGAATGTTGCCGCAAACTAGATTCAGGCGACTACAACAAAAGTTTCTCCTCATTTATATAGGTACTCCCTGGATAATTGAAACTAGGGATATCAATGATAATAGTTTCCAAGAAATGAAATGAAATTTCTTCGGTATTATTTTATGCATTAATGTAGGTAGGTAATACTAAATAATAAACAGTAGCAATAGTTTATTCTAAATATAGTGTAGTCTTAGGCATCTATTTAATACTCCTATATTTCTAGCGCCTATATCACGGATCTACTGTCTCCCTCTATGTACTGGACAAACGACAATGGTGGAGCAAGATCCTCTCCTCGAGAGTGTAACAGAAACACGGTACACATCTTGGTACAAAGATAATATAGCAATATTATCTACTCTACCGCTATGCTCTTAGGTTAGGTTAGGTTAGGTTACGGCCATCACAGAAGAAGCCTGTGCGATTCGTTAGAAGGCGGAGCATGTTGACGAGTGGTGTCCGGTGGCGTGATACATTCTGCTATTGGTTACCGATACACGCCAAGGCTATATTTATGTCGAGAAAAGTGTGGACTGTTCATGGCGTCGGTAGATCAGTATGGCTTTTACATGGAGTAAGTTTGCCTTTATTAGGATACGGTTTCCTTTGATGTCGGCTCAGTCACAGGACTGGGCCATGAAAGATCAGATACCTAGTAATAATTCTCGGAAATAAAATTTGTATAGTAGACTGGAATATTAGTCTGTGATAAGTACTTTATTAGAGCTAAATAAACCAAACGTCAAACACTAGTCATTTTTATATGCACGTTACAGTGATGTCAAGTGAGACGAAGTAGGTATAGTATGTTAAACAGTGAATAAACGTCATATTGATTGGGAAAATTGAACTATCAGTTGTGTAGACGAGGATTGGAGGGCACGTTGTGCACGTACTTGCTTCAACAAGGTGAATAGGCTGCAGAAATAAATTATTGAAAATTTCTATCGCTGATTAGAGAATTGGAATAAATTTCAAAACTGCTGTCACATAACCCATTTAAAAAAATCATTGGCTACTCCGACACAGGTAACGTCGCCACTTTCGCCAATATATTGAATTCAAGAATTATAGTAGAACCAGAAATCTAAGAAGGTCGTAAATCCATATTAGCCGACGATCATCATCATTATTACCTATTATTCGAAATATAGATAAGCAATAAAAGTGTGTGTGCCTTGAAATATTCCCTGGTCCGTATTAAGATATCTCATGAAATAGTTTGGCATTTGGCATAATCACATTCATTATAGTGATATTTATAACTCTGATAACTCAAGTGTTTGGTAATTTAGAACCTTCTTAGATTTCTGGAACTTGAACATAAGAATCGGCCTGTTTCAGGATCTTTCTCGAAATCCAAAATCGATCTCGAATCGTAGCTCAACTTGATTTTCCAACAAATAATTGTTGTTAAAAAAATTTATCTTATAAAAAAGAAAATTTGATAGTCATCTTGGACATCATAGTTCGGTTGATTGGAATTATTGAAATAGCAAAAAATATATACAAGATTTATAACATAATAAAGTTAAATTATATATAAATATTCTTGAATTTTTATTAGTTAACATTAGGACAGGGTTTTTGGTGTAGCTTATATTGATAAAGCTATAAGATATTTTTAAAGTTTTCTTCTTGGAAATTATGTAAAGAATACATTTTCAGATATTTAAGCCGTTATATTAGGAAATATGAAACAGTTCATTGAGTGTGGTTACCTACTAAATAAAAATTATTCAAACAATAAACAATACCCACAAATTGCTGTATAGTAAATATGCGCAAACAAAATGTCGGTGCCACTTTTCAAAAAGTTTAACAAACTGTTCATGTTTACCTACAATAGAGAAAGAATGTTGAACCATTGTGTACTTTTTTACCGTAATCTTAGCTAACAATAGTGGGAATTTACGAGGTTTTATTTTCGGAAATAAAATAATAAGATCGAACTAAGCTATGGCTTGTCTACTTCCATTCATTATTTGCTGAAATAAAAATGGACCAAATTAAAGTTCTACCCTTTCTATCATTAATAGGTAATTTTCTACCAGTTGCAATTATGTAACTCATTTTTTGGAGGTTTATTGGCTGACAAGGATAAATAACTTCGGTATGCAGTTTTTAAATAAAACTGGATTACCTAGAGGTTTTTTTCGGTGCATTTGAAATCATTGCAAAAAAACTCGGTTTTATCCTAAATATCAAATTCGATTTCCGCTAAACTATGCAATTAAAAAAAAATTTTAACAATCGCATGAAGTTACAACAGGTAATGAATTACCTAGGTAAATAAAAGTTTGAACCAAACTAGGCACCTACCCTACTGAAAATAAGCTCTTCAAAAATAAACAAACTAGTTTCAGTTATTTAGTAGGTACCTAAGTACCTACTTTCTATGAATTTCAAGATATTTGTGTTTATTTTATTTTAAAAATTAGACTACTTTCATTTTTGAATCCTAATCATCAAACATAAGATTAACATTTAATATGCAGTTGTATATAAATGTGAACTTCAATAGTATCCAAATAAATCGAAACTTATTTGTTTGGAGTTCTCAACAAGTAAATTTCAATGTAGTATTATCATGGCGATATACTTCAGTGGAATATAGTGGAACTGTTCTTATTTGACGTTATTGAATTTCCTCGATCCGACGCGCGAGACTTTTCTGGTTCTCTGTGGCAATAAAATCAATGTTTTCGTCTAATCCCATGTCAAATAAACTACTTTTGTATGTGATGGTTGCTGCGAGTTTGCTTTCACATAGGCGGAGACCAATACGACTTTGAAGACGGAAATAATAGTACCAGAACTATGATGGAAAATTTTATACCTGTTGTTTTAAGCCAATCAGATGCCTTGATTTTGACAGTTTGATATGACAACAACCTGAATTTACAAAAAATCGGTCATGTGACCTAGCTGCAAAATTAATAAGTGATAACATAGAGTGATAATTTCCCTGGCTTGACAGCTGTCACCTGCAGATGCCAGAATAACAAGCGTAGATTATTTTTGACAAATCTTTATTTTCAATTTAAAAATAAGTACCTACATGTTATTTATTATTGAGAACATATATTATTAATTCCAAATGTTTTTGAAAATCATTTTCAATTTATTTTGTTCGTCAGGGGCACTTAATGTGTATGTTTCAGAAATAAAAGTATTAAGTACTTCGAATTGATTTTGTTCTTCTCAACACTGGATTTATGGGTGAAATATGGTATAGTTTCACGAAGAATATTGAATACAAAATTGTAGATAGATACACAATATCCCATTTTACTAAAAGATCTATTGTTTGGTGCTCCCTATAAAAATAACTTCTTAATAGGGTGTATTCTGTAAGACAATGGTTAAAAGTTATTGGACGTTAAAATTTTAAGGTTATGTTTAAATAATCACTTCCCCCATCATATATTTGATAAAAATTGGAAAATGAACAGCGAGAAACAGAAGTCTGAATTTGTTTTTTAAAGAATTCTATTATATTTATTGATACTTACTTATCTATCTAATCTATAGTTTATACATTTATACCCTATAATATTGAGATCGCTCGCTTTGAGAATATTTAGAGCAATTTTGTTGATCACCTCAGCAATATCTACATGCTAATTGGAGATATGCAAAGCTGTTACCTACCACTTTTTGATAAATGGTTAATTTTGATCATTTTTCAACGGTTTGACAAGTTCTTAAACAAAGTTTTATATATACGGTTCAATTATATTCAGCTAAGAACATAATTTGTATTCTAAAGCACAGAAAACTCCAACTCCAAATGCCCCTGGTAAATTTGAAGACCAACCAATACATAAGCCTTAAAAATGTTTCTCAATATGTTAAATGAGATGGCAGATGACAGGTAAATGGTTTAACTCTCTTGGCAAAACAATTGTTGGGACAGAGTAATAAAAGTGTTGGTGTGTTTGTGGTATCGGAGTCATCAACATCATCAGCATTCTCAACAAAATCTTCAAAAAAATCGTCAGAACCTGAGAGCCAGTGTTTTTGCTTTTTGTACCTATTTATTGTTTGTTCCAAAGCCACTGTTTTTGTCGATGGTAAAATCTCATTAAGCCTCTCCTGGATAGTAGACGATTCCGCAAAGATTTGTCCGTCACGCTGAACTGAAGCGAATTAATGCGCCAACTCCATAACCATTATCATAACAAAGTTAGTGAGTTTGTTTTTGGTATGATTTATCTACGCCAGTTGTCACAGTGGCGTAGTGGTGCATGTCCGACTGCCATATGCGTTAGATTCCGGTTCGATTCTGGAAAGCGTGAAGATCATTCACGAAGCTATGTGGTAGCCATCTAATGGAAAACACTGGCAACCTACCACGAGAGATCGACAACGCACTATAGAGACTTAAGGTACGGATCTAGTAAGCCTGTTTCCGCGGCTAACGTAATCGTGACAAGCAAGCAGAGACAAAATATAGTGGAATTAGTGGACCTGCCTTCAAACAAACATTATCTTTTCACTGCTCACTTCCCGCGTTTAGGGTAGTTTCAGATCCCAAACATTATCTATTATAATCTATCCCCAAAAAATCATTCCCAATGTAAATCTTTTGGAGTTAAGAGCTATATTCTAAAAAACATACAAAGTACAAATGTTTCGCATAAGTTTACTAAGAGCTGAACCACGACGATATCATTTTTGTTATGTTGTTTTGTATAATAATTTTGCATTTTCACCAAATGATTCTATAGCTCTTCACCACCCCCAAAATGTTTTCTATGAAATTTGACGTATTATAGTCATAACGCACATTTACAGATTTGCTGAACGTAAATTTGCATTATGAATTCAAACGTTAAATGTAATTTCATGGGAGGAATAACGATAGAAGCACTCGGTAAAATTTACCTTTAAAAATTATTATAAAAAATTTGAAAAAGTCTTTACCTATGACTTCCCTCGACAAACCACTCCGCTTCGAGATATGGAAACAACCTCGTCGCTTCTACCGTTCTTATATTGACACTTAATATTTTGGACACCCTGTATATATGATTAACGAAAACCCTTACATTGCGTCGCCGGTAGTCCTTCAATATGCATACCAAAATTCATTGTCCTAGGTCAAGCCGTTATTGAGCTACAACCCAACAGACTACAGACAGACAGACCGGCGGACTTGAGATACCATGATTTTCGTGATCTAAATATCAGCAAAAATCTCGAGGTCGATTTTTTACGTGAATTTTCCCTTATTGAGGGAAGTAAAAAAAACAACAAAAACTGTATCTTTGTGGTTCAGCTCTTTCTTAGCATATACGGAAGATTTTTTTCTGTTAAGTTTTGCAGAATATAGCTCTCACCTTCAAACGTTTTACATTGGTAATGTTTTTTGGGGGAATATGGATTTTTTTGGATATTGGTAAACTATTGTTAGCTGCCACGGACTAACTTTATTCTATACCTAATCATGTTATTTTCAAAAAGGGACCTTACCTTCAAAGGTTTTACATTGGAAATGTTTATTGGATATGTGGATATTTTTTGGAAATTGGTAAGTTAATGTCAGTTGTCACGCACTAACTTAATGTTAAACAATCTGTTACTCGTCCGCGCTACCACCCAGTTAAAATCCTGTCGGAATCGTTAGAGCCGTTACGGACAGAAAACAGAAAAAAATATAAAAAATGTTGTTTTGTTATTAGTGACACATATAGGTACTTCCATATGCAATTATTCAAAACCTGTAGTTTTGATATTACAAACGGATACTTCTATTTTATTTATTAGTATAGATGGATTGTTAAAATTGTAAGAATTCAAAGGTTGTTATATCAAAATACTCATCGACTTGTCACAGACGCATTATGAACCTCTTCTCGTAGTACACGGCCTCTAATTTGAAATTCAAGTGATTATCACAACAATATCTACTATCGATTTAAAAATAACAAACACGCTCATTTGACTTCATAAAGCCATGATTTTTCTCAACTACATCACCACCTAGGTACTTTCAGTCAACCTTTAGAATGTCTTAAAAAGCAAATATAATGATCGTGAATCATTTATTTTGGTTCCTGTGTGAAAAACAGGACTGACAACTCGGTAAGAACAACCATCAAATATTACATCTGCTGGAATCGCTTTTATTGTACATTTTCATTTTTTTTCAAAACTAGATCAATATACCAAGAGTTTAAGGGATTCAACGTTTATTCACTGAAATTTGTATCCTTCTTTAATATCCGAGACATTTCACATCAAGTTTCATTCGCTGCTTTGAACTTCAGCGAACAGTTTTTGAGGATTTGAAGTTTTTTTGCTATTACGTCGGGAAGAATAACGGTCTTGCAAATTACGTCTTGAGAAGTAGAAATGTTGCATTTAGCACAAATGTTTGACCCCATACTTGATTATTTGTTCTAGTTCAGGTCATTTACAAATTCTTGTACATGTTGCTGTTCTTTTGTAACATACGGCATACTTTTCATTGGATGACAATGGAAAATAAATTGCACAGCTGAATTAGCATAACATGAGTCTCTATCAACATTTAACAATCCTCTTACATTTAATAACATGTAATACAAGTGTTTGGTTCTGTTTCACGCGCTTTTACAAGTTGATCGCAGTAAAACGATCTATCATCGATGATTCTAGTTTCTCTAGTTTTATGATTTTGGAACAAAGACAGATCTGAGCGATATTTTTTTCTCAATCTGTTGTATTTACCTACCTATTGCTTCTCCACTTGCCCCCCCACGATGGATAAATGGATAAAAGTTAGATATATATATATATATAAACCTTTGAGAGTTATAGGTACCTTGAGAAAAAGGAACGTAAATTTGAGTGTCGGAAAACTACCTTTTTGCTTTGATAAAAATGTACCACATTCGAATGAAAGCGAAGTTGTTTGCATGTTTTTATAAATAATAAATGATTTTGCAATAGTGTTAATTATGAAATTTTTGGTTTCACTTATTTATCCGATATTTATAAGCAGCTACAATTTCTGCGCCCCGGCAACACAGCAATCGATACAGGAAAACTGGAAAAAATAAATCTTTAAATCCGTCTATTCTGTTCTACAAATATTTATTCTATAAATATTACAGCAAATTACCAATTGAAAACATTTTAAGAATAATGCGTTCATAAAGGAAAAGCAAATTTATGTGTACATAAAATACATTGAATTAAATTCACGTTGACTAGCCGTTTATATTTATCGATGTATAAGATCACTAAAATAAATGCTGTGGTGGTGCCGTGGTAACGTACTTAGCGTTCGTACATCTGACCCAGGTTCGATTTTTTTATTGATAAACAAAATTCAAAAAGTTATTTCCTATAATTATAGAGGAATACTCTATGACAGAAAGATCTCAATGGTGTTCCAACTTTAATTTATTACAGTCAAATTTCGACCACTGGGATATCTCTGCTTTATTAATATACTAAGCTGATGATGATACCTAAGTATGAAATTATTTAATTTACAAAACAAATGTATCAGTTAAAAGCTGAAGAAAATTCAATTTACTATGATTGTTTCGTGAACTTTTTCTACGAGAAACAAAAAAGTTCTTTGATATCTAAAATTTTTCAGGCATGCCTCGAAAATGTGTTTGTTGGGTATATCCACTATTTTTAAGCATGCTGTAATTGTACTACATTATCAAGTTTTATCATTCCTGCATATTAGGTGTACCCTATTGCCTGGGCTACCAGTTGATCAAATTATAATATGAACATTCGAAAAGGTCGCAGTGATGATTTCCTCAACACAATATTATAAGCATTAAATAATTCTATCAAGAATTATCGTCATTCTTGTGTGATAACTGAATAAGATGTGTTCTGGAAGTAGGTAGGTGCGTCGAATAATGATACTCGTTAAAAATAATTTGATAGATTATAATTTAGGTAGTTTATTCCAAAATTGTTTCTATAATTTGAGGAGGCTAACGCATTCTAATTTCAGTCATATAGGAATAGGCGTTAGGTATATGATGAAATGGTGAATCTTTTTGAGATCGTACTCGTTTCAGAAATACAAAGTTCTCTTTTATAACATTAAAGATGGTTCAAGGTAAAATAATCATCTTTATTCAACACAACGAATTTTATTTCTACTCTTACGTTTCAAAACTTTTAATTAAGCTGGAGAACCAAATTTATTGCGTATAATATGAAAGAATATTTTTAACAAAAACAGTTGAGATGAACCAATATCTTAAGACATTATATATTAAGATAATATTATATATCTATATATATATATATATATATATATATATATATATATATATATATATATATATATATATATATATATATATATATAATAAACCTCACTGAGGTGACTAATATCTGTTCTTGCGTTTTTTTCATTTACTTCAGTAGTTAAAATCTCAATAGAATCATAATTCATCCCATGATGCAAGTCATAAACATGTCCTTCAAGAGCACATCTCTCAAAGTTTAAAATACTGTCATTTCTGTGTGATGTAATCAAGTTTTTGAGTTGAATTATTATTCTTACATGTAAATAACTTCAGAGTAAGATCACATACTATGTCATCTCAAGCTGCAATACATATTCACTACAGTTCATATCAAAGTAGTCAAAGACATAAAAAAAATCATCTGTTATGAATTTATTCGCACAAATTCTTATAAAAAAGAAATATTTTCGAGTTACCAAAACAAAAAAAATTTAACACATTCAAACAACGCAAGGGGGCGGTCACATAGTTTTTCCGCGGTGAGGCTACATTTTAGCCGATGTGCATACGAGGTTCGGTTGGTTGAACCTGTACGGTGCGTGTCAGACGGTCTATAATAGATACAGAGAATAAATAGACAGGTTATGTTTCAGGAATATTCAGAGCATGAAGAGGAGGTATTTATGATATAAAACTTTCAATTCTTTGGGACTTATGATTCAAGAGAATAGAGAATAAAGAACTTTCCAGCCAGGAAATAATTAAATTTAGAATGTTTATGTTGCTGATATATTTTAGAATATAACATTCTGATATTCCTCTCTCGGAAAATATAAATTAATGTTTGCTTGTTAAATTATCCACATTCCATGACATAACACAGAGCACGTAACAGGTATCACAAGAGAATATTTATAATCTTAATCTGAGAAGATATCTTCAGTGATAAGTGCCCACGAACTATTGTGGAAAAATGCACCAGATGAATAAACTTGTATATGAATAAGATAAAAACCAGCCTTATCATTTCTATGATAAAATCAAGAATAATTTAATAATTAATAACTGCTATAAAATTTCCTTCAAGCAGTTTTCTAATGAATGGGCACTTAATTGTCGTGGGAAATCGATGAAATATATAAACGCTCCTTCGTTATAATAATCTGTTCCTGCTACAGTATCTCTCTTTCTCTGTTATTTATGATTCACCACTTGTGCTAGGACAATTTTGATAATATGCTCGCGTACTTGGGGGACCTCTTATACATAACATAAAATACAGAACTCTACAATATTGGTGTGGTGTAGAAGAGGTACTTGAAATATATAATATATATTATCAGGGCGATAAATTCTTGAGAGGAGTCGAAAACATTAATCGGAATTTATAACTTTTACAATTTATGTCTTGATGATGTGTATACAATATTGATTCGGCTATGAGAATGGTTCAGATAAAATTAATAGTAAGTAATCAGAAAGCTTCCCTTCTGGAACAATCCCAAGTTGCGAATTTAAATGAACCGGTTGATTACTTGTTATAGATAACTAGTTGTTGCCAACGACTTTATCCGCTTGGAATTTAGTTTAATCATATATTCAAATGAGGATACAGTTTTTCTTGATAACCGATTTATATAAAATAAAGTCGATAATCTACTCCAAGCCAAGCTATATCTATATAGTCTAGAGAAGATCTATAGAAAATCCTATGATAATCCTTTCAGTAATGTCACAGATGGAGATGGCATATCATGTGATACATTATGGATTTGTTGATGAAAACTATCTTGTACAGGGTGCCCTTTTGTTTCGTTCCATATAAAAATACAAAGTGGGTGAGGAGTTATAGAATACGAAAGCCTGTTTGTAGAGCTAAGGAAGGTACTTTGAAAAATCTTTTTTCACAAAAAACTAAGAAATTGTAAAAATCAGGTTTTGCTGAAAATCCACAGAAACTAAAAGAGCTAGGTGTTACATAATGAAGCCCATCAGATTCCTAATTTTTTTTCCCAACCAATCGAATCCGTATCTATTATCGCTTTCGAGGTCCTATTGTTATCTTATTCTTATCTTGGACACACTGTAAAATATAACATTGAAAAACAAAAAGGGTGGTGTTCCACTTGGGTGGTCTACCTTGCTGGAGCAAGGTATTGGTGTTTCGGTGGCTGAACGACAGCCACAATGAATCATCATCGAGAGCTTGGGAGTTGATGAAAAAGTGCGAAGATCTGTCGTCAAATATAATAGGCGCCTGCAGAGTGTTCATCTGCTTTCACCTCACTGGCTATGTTGTCAGATTGTTTTAAACGTATATAAATACGTAGAGTATAACTATGCCCAAAACAGCGTGCAGCTGGGGCAGGATCCCAAACGCGGGTGGTGACGTGCCTGTGGACTGTGTATTGGTGTATAGAGCATATTTGCAAACTAACTTTCCTTCTATTCTCCAAATTCTACCATTTATAAAAATCTAGAGACCCTTAATTGTTTCGGCGTGCCAAGACAAATAACAATGGTCATATTTCAATCAATTTCAACTTATGAAGAACCGTTAAGCAATAATATGAATAAACTATTCATTTTTCTTGGAGACGCGCTTTGTGTCTTAGGGGTGCGGTATATACTCCCTACAAATAAAATAAGATCGGTCAATCCGTTTCCGAGATAATCTTGGAGAAGACAGACGGCCTGAATGGCTGAAAAAATATTTTTAGATTAAGAGAACACTAAAACGTAATCATCTGTTTAAAACAGGAAACGATTACAATACTTTCCTTTTGTACCTGTTTGAGGTAGCAATAGGAAAGTGAAAAGCAGCCTAGGATTTCAAAGGAGAAGACGATATAAATTATTATAATTTAGATTATTATTTGTAGCGTCAAATGATAACAATTGAACCGCATGAATGATTGAATAAATTCATAAACCTCAAGATTGTACGGCAGAAAATCTTATCATCTAACCGCGGGGCTATATGAACCTGGGCATAGTAACGCTAATAATCAGCAATCTTGAACCTCAAGGCTTGGCAGCAAGATTACTCTGCACGCATGTGAAAATACTATAATCATGCAGAGTAGGTAGGATTACCTATCAGTACCTGATATACATGTATAATTTATTGTAATTCGAAGGAAAACAAGAACATTCAATATCTCTAATTCTCAAAAGATTAAACAGAAGAGGTAGGTATGTTCCTATTGGATGTTTACTATTCTGATGATTCTAATATTTGGTACATTTACCTGCTTCAAATCAATGTCAATGGTAACGTATTCGTATTCATTTCCATAGTAAAGAGCTGGACTTTGCCACCATCTGTTGCTGCCATCTATGGCATATTCTATAGAATGCCTTTTCGCAGGATCAGAGCTATGCGTGTCACAAATGCCACAGCGTCCTTTGCCATTATCTGACATTCTACAAAACTCTTGCTTGCCTTTCTCACCGCAAGTAGCATTCACGCTAATTGCTGCCTTGGTGGCTAAATTGAAGACTGAAGGCCATAATCCTTGATTGTGTGATGAAGAAGCAGCGTGTCTTCGATGACTATGTCCAAGACCTCGGTGTGATTTGAGAAATTTTGAAGCTGAAATAAAGAAAACAATCAGAACTAGTGTTTGGTAAAGAAATTCTATTTATAATAGCTGATTTACGAGCTACGACATTATTGGCATGTACATGAATATTTCACACTAAAAGTGTTCGGGATCCTTCATACATTACGAAAATCTTTCTAAATCTGAATGTTTCTGACATCCATGTAATAAAAATATGAAGAAAAAAAAACTATGACTGTGGAATTGACTTATATACGTAGTTATACTGTTTATAGATTTTTAGAATACATTTTATTGAGTTGACAAACACGGTGATGTAGCATTAGGTGGAGGTGATAAAGCGTGCTATGAGTTCAGAATAGGACATGTAGGGAACCTTAAACTAATTGCTGGAAATTAAGCACCTGGATAAGATGCTAGGTGATTTGGCCAAAAAAATTGAGTGGTTTGGATATAACTGAGCAAAAACTATAGGTGAGGTATTGACCAGCGAAAGATGCTGAAAAATTAACGAAATTAGAATACAGGACTTTGAACATAGAATTAGTAAAAAATGTATATAAATCCATCAAAGCATTAAGCATTTAAGTAAATAAAAGACTCATAATAACGTATGCAGCACATAAACTTATCTCTACAAGTAGCTAGAAATGATGAAACCTTGAGGATAATTGAAAATACAGTCTTGGATAAGGAAAATATTATTGCATTAAAGAAAAACTGGGAAAGTATTCATAAATTTGATAAAGATTATGGATTAAAACATCAGTAAGAAGATGAGAAACTAAATCAAAACCATAAGGGGAATAGTACGAAAACATATAAAAAGAGATGTGAAACCAAATTAAACAAGATGTAAGAAAAAGGCAATTCCCTGTAAACAGCGGCCATCATTCAGATAAGAATATAGTAGGCAACATAGTGACAGGATATCCCAAGAACTATACTCCATTTCAAAAAGAGGCAGAGTAATAAATTATGATAATAAACGAATATCGTTTGTATTATGACGCTTATATGGCAGAATAGAATAGAGATCCCTTCATTATCATAATTTATTGCTCTCTCTGTTTTTGAGTAAAATTGAAGCGAATTAGCTTAGGTAAGCTTCCCATATAAGTTTTTGACAAATGAACGTAGTTCATTATATGTATGTATGTAACAGGACTTATTATACTTATTATAATATTAAGAAAAAAGACATCTTATAAGGTCCGTCCGGCCGTTCTATACATCCGATTTGCTTGTTTTTAATTGATAGGTATTGATGCACAGAATTTTCATCAAATCACCTAAGTTTTACAGTTCTCAAGTAATACTGAAATGCGATTTCCTCCAGTAGATTTCTTTTGTTTTCATGGATTTATTTTTGTATATCTCCGGTTCCAATTGAGGTTAACCATTCGTTTGGTCACTTAAATTGGTTGAGTTGGAGGGAATAAGGTACGTGTAAAAATTCAACTTGACTTAACCAGGATCCTCAGAGAAACGTGTATAGACACAGGTTTCAGGTGTTTGCCCGCTGCGGAACGAGTGGGTGCGTCTAGTATTGGTCAAAAATAAATCAAAAACTTGACAGATTTTGGATGCTAGATAATAAAGACAAATTCAAATTGTCTCCCCAATGTTACAGGTACCGCTACACAAGGTGAGAAACGTAGGCAAATTGTTATCAGTGCATTTCCCAACGTGATTATTACATAAGGGAATATGAAGCGTTCTCGGAATATCTAGTTCAAGTATCATCAGGCAAGTGGACACATTTAAAATAATAAGAATGTGAGATTTTATGTGATTATAAATTACATAAGGAATATGGAAGAATATTTTGGATTAGCTGATGATTTCTTAGGGCAAGGCGAGTCCTTAATGATTGTGAAGGTTGTTAAGTAAAACATGCATTTTTGAAAATGGGAAAATATTTGCCATAAATAAAAAAAAAATGTAAATTAGTGGGAGATTAGTGCGAGAGATATTTTTCATATCTGAATCAGCTATCTGCCATGTAACTACTCTGTGAGATAATTTACCTAGTTCTTTTTGAGTAACAGTTAGCAGGTGGAATATGGCGGACAACTTACTTTATTCTTTTGCACTTTAACATTGAAAAAATAATATACATGATAATACATAGAACAAAAAATGAGGTGCGTGTTGAGCTCGCCAGGGGATTCCGTACTTAGGATATTTGCTTATGTTTTACTGTAAACTTTGAATAAAGGCCTATATTTTGTATTTTTTTCACCAAACTCGGTAATTATTGAATTTCGTATTTCTTCGTTTTAAAGATTCGGAAAAAATAGGCCAAGCCAGACGGACAGAAAGACACCAGAGTGATCTCATTAAGGTTTTATCTTCTTGTCTGATGTACGCAGCCCTCAAAGTAGCACAGGAATAACGTTACTGACGAAATATTTGAGAAATGCTTCACCAAGTTAAGAGTTTTATCTTTTTCCCGATCTGCCAATTAAGTTTGTAAACAACATCCACTTAATTCAGTCATTGCAACATAATTAACGTAAATGTAAATAATATGTATTTAAATTTCGTCAAATAATTTCAATTGTACCTAGGTACTTCAGTTTATCGGCGAATACCAAACTTTCATGCCAGGAATTCTCTCAATTAAAGTTACAAGTAATAATTTCACATTTGAAAAGTATAAAAATATAGTATCTAGTATCTAAGCATCTGTTAATTGAAATTAATATCCATAGAAGATGCTGCTCAAGAAATTATTATTTATTCATCCACCCCCATTCATCATTAAGGAACACAAAATATGGCCGGTATAAAAAAAATTAAAAATAACTTAGAAGTAATGATATGTCATTACTTATTGTAAACGGTATTTATTTACTATATCAACATACCCTAGTTTATCTAGATTTATATTAAGAACTTTCAAACTGTAAAGAGCATCTTCCCAAATAAACATATTGGGATTGTAGGCACGTATTGCTGTTATCATCGAGAAAGGCTGAAACTCGCAATGCCAACGCGCAATCATTTTCATTCGTATGTAGATGAAACGAGCGAAGCTGCCGCTGCAAAGACGTCGACATTATGACAAGAAGCTTTTAGCTTTTAACCCCTGTGATAGTTTTCCCATGACAAGTTAATGGGATGACTACTACTTACTACAACTACACACACACAATATCTTCTTTCAGGAAAATATACACAGAGACGCGCCGACAAGATTTGAAGCATTAATAATGAAAAAAAAAACACATAACGTCGTAACGAAATTCATCTTGACCCAATCCCACTTCTCTGACTTCGACTTCTTTCAGGGCACACCCTAACTATTAAGTGTATGACAGCAGGAGGATGATGTCAGAGGCGTAACAAATTTTATTTATCAAGAGATCAATAGATATCACAAATTGTAGGTGAAAGAAGAACTTCAATCAGTTGGGGGGAGATTAGGAAAGGTGAAAAAAACAGATTTCTTCACATGAAGTCATGCTCAACTTCACTTGTATATAAATGATGATCGTTCAGAAGTTAAACGTGTTTAGGTCACATAATATGGTGTTGATTTAGTTGAATTGAAATCAACATAAAGCCCAGACCCATTTGTTTGTATTTTTGACAAAATACTAACAGCTCTATTTGACAAAGGACCAAAATGAGTCCGTATTGCAAATTATTTAGCGATAAACGTGAAACTTAGCAGTTAATCTGGACTCTTACACCATTTAGAACTCAAAAGTGAAGTTAAAAGAAATGGTGAGATGTAAACTTGTTTAAAAAAAATATTTATGTTTATTCTTTAAAGTACTTATATTTAAATGAGCAATGTGTCTACCGTCTACTATCACTTACGTACTACTTAATGATTTTTTTTATTGGCCTTTCAACAACAGTTTTACATTGTTGTGTATTCGATTTACCATTGAAACCCTTGCTTCTTGTCATGTTTCTTATTTAATTTTGATATTATGTATCACCAAACAATACGAATGCGTAATATTATTTCGTTTTATGCCAAATATTGTGAAGGACAAATTTGACCGGTTATCAGTTTAATACATTTTAAATAGACGGTCTTTAGATATTTTATAAAATTAGCTTCGTTTTTGTAAATTTGATCGTGACTAGAAGCCTATTTCTATGCATTCATCATCTGATGGCCGACTATCCCTTTTGGGTTTTCAATATTCCGTTACTTCAAAACTTAAGACATAATGTCTATGTTGAAAATCGACAATCGATATGATGACAAGATGAAATCCTGAGAGTGTTGAATGAAATTACCTACGATAGTCGAGGAACTGATATTCTAATAAATACGTTAAGTTGAAATAAAAATTTCTTTGCAAACTCTTTGACAATTGTTCAGAATTTCCATATTATCTTCATGTAACTATATTAATTAGCGTTGATAATGTATACCTCATTCTGTCAGACCCGTTATAACATAATATTTAAGAAATATCATCAAATACATAACACTCACATGAAATAATTTATAAATTTTCTAGCAAGGGCATTAATCAATAAAACTAGTAAAATGACTATGGTGATTTATTATAACTAACGGTCGCCCAGTGGTCGTACTTCGAAGGTTACTCATTATTTTTTAAATTCAAACGTTATTGAGCTCTTTTTTTGTCAAAGATATAATAATTGCATATAATCTTTGGGAATGTTGCTCTAATACGTCAGTTGCAAGCTTGTACAAAACGGCATTAGCGTGTTTTGTTTACCTAATTCATTCAGTTCAAAAAACACAATGACAGCAAGCTATTTATTTTATAATCATTGTAATGTTTTGACTTAACGCCGGTAATTTACTTTACCCTTATGACAAAATGACAAAATTGACTTCAGATTCGAAATGTTTTGCATTGCATAACCTGCGTTGAAAATGCATTAATTCATTATCAAAAATATTACAATTTCTTGAAATGACATTAAGTGCGCATTTTAATGTATCCCTCAAAATAATTAGATCTTTTTGTATATATTCATAATATTTAAATTTGCGTTTGACCAGGGTTGTCATTTTGTAGTTCACGAATTGAACAATCTGACAGCACTGACTCGTTGACATCAAATTACAATTCGGTTCGTTATGCAACACACAACACGCTTCTACCTCGTAAACCATATTTTTCAATTTTATTTACTTTAAAATATTAACGCATAATACATCAAAATTTTTACTTTGTGCAATACTTCAGCATATAAACTCATACTCCTCTGTGCACGTTTTATGCCCTAAAAATCTACAATCACATTTTAATATATAGATTATTTCAAATAAAATAAATTTTATAACATTTCAATACTACATCAACTATCTATATATAAAAATACATATATGCTTATACATTCAATGGTAGAAAATAAAATTGTGAAATAAGAATCGAAGAGATTTTTCTCTAGAAATTCAGACAACATGTAAACATTAGGGCTATACAGCTCTTAGTCATACCATCCAACAAATGACACACACCCCTCTTGAAAGCCCATATAAAAAGTCAGCAAGCGCTTATTTCCAAAGCAGGGATTTGGGCAAGATGGTGTCTGTTGGTGAATTGGATGAAGGTTATTAACATAACGTGGGTGCAGACAATGTTTTTGAATAAAAAATACTCCAAGGGGGATCGAATGAAGACAAATTGAAAGGATGTGACAATATGATCGAGAAGGTGTAGTAAAAAGTTGTAGGTACTTCCTCTATAAGATAAATACATACATCTATCTGATTCGTTATACAGGTTTTCAAGTATATGTTTCCTATTTCCTATTTTCCACTGTACATTCAAAATGTTAATAACACATTAAACAGGTCAAACAAGCTAATTTAAACATATAAATAGAATAGTAAGAAATGTTCTTTTGGTTAACTTTTTTCATGACATTTTTGAAGGAGACAGATTTGAAGTATACGTGATAAGCTGGATACCTTTAGTGTATGAAACAGGAGTAAAGAGGAAGAGGGAGAAAGGAGGGTTTTGGATGACCCCTTTAATTCAGATAATGTTAAAGCGTTCCGTACTAGTGAAGAATCACAGACACACCCGAAAAAGTACACAAATCGTGCCAAGGCAAACAAAATATCTTCTCTCTTTATTTTTCCAGTACCTCACTCCTTGTTATTAATTTAGGAATATACAGATATTCTCCCCGATCTCGAAGAAAGCCTTTATAAGTATTTCTCTGAAATAACAGAATAAGTTGAATGGGGCATCTTTTTTGAATCACATTTGCTGATTTTATCGCGTTTCTTGATAATTCAACCACGTGTTTATGTATGCAGAAGGACTTTTATGTATTATCACCTTACCTAAAATCACAAAAATAATGTCACACATTTAGCTGCAATCTGTCTCAAAGAACTATGTTATCAACTACAAATTTCCTTCAAGTTTAGCTGCAAAATAAACCCTCATCATCAACCTTCATCGACGAGTCATAACAATTACATAACAATAATTGTTTAAATAATGTTGATGTTCATGTGTCATAACGTCTGCTTCCCATCTATATACTAATAAATGAAGGGAATTTTGGAACTTTTGGATGACCCATCTGATCCAGGTAATGTTAAAGCGTGCTTTGACTAGTGAGTACCGAAAGCATGCCGTCAAAGAAAATCTCTTCCTTCTTTATTTTTACCGTACTAGTGTTTTAAATACATATTACTTTTGACCAAATTAAAAAAAGAAAATATATAATTCATTTGTTTCAAGAGGTAGTGCTGAAGAGTAGGCCCATAGAAACATAAGAAATCCAACAGGAATTTCTCAGAAATAGATAATTACAAAGGTGGTAGAGGGAATTTTTTCCAAAATCTAAAATTTTATGAAGCAAAATTTAATAAAAGATTGTTCCGGAGAACTGGTTGTTTTTTTAACAATAGTTCCCAAGTAAATCCGTACTTTATTATTGAACGTTTTTTTGATTTTATTACCACTTATAAATATGATACAAAAAAGCTTTTGAGTAGATGATGAAGATACTGAAAAATGAAAAATAATATTTATTCTTTTGGCATGGTAATTAAAAGGATGGTGCCAAGTATATTTTATTTAACCAAAAACTGACATTTATCTCTTGCATGACTTTTAAATCATCATTAACAATAGAATGAATACTATGTATGTAAATCGTTCAGTGCATCATCACATAAAATCGTTCCTAGTTTTTGTAAAAAGTTATTTCTATCTTTATTCCTTAGCTGCTAGCGGTACCATCTTCCTTTTCTGATAATTCTTTCCAGATTAATCTTAACTATGCATAGCAACGAATAATAATTCAATTTCCAATCTCTTTTTTGAGCTTGATTGATAAAACCGTACAAAATTTCATTCACGTCATCTTAAAATATTACAAGAATGACTAAAATCATAAATTAGTGTCAACTGCCTTTCTAATTATCATTAACCTTCAAAGTTAGTCACGCACTTCTTGATATCTTTTTTCGAGGACACAAAAGGTCGGTTTAGGTATAGGTAGGCTATTTAAATAAGAAATGGATTTGTAGTGAGCAAGAGAAATAGAATTAAGTAGCATTATAATGATAATGTTTACGCTGAAGGATCAATTTATCACAGATCCGACATGATTTTTTATACTTTCATGATAATCTGGTCTGATGATCCTGTCAATAGTAGGATGGATAATCTTATTAACAGAATAAGCGTAAATCTGATAAAAAGCTATAAGCAGATACAAGGAACAGCGATCACATAATGGTCCGGCAACAGATGAAAATTATAACTGAATTTAGAATAGGAAACATGTCTACCAACTTGTTAAGAAAATGTGGGCCTCGCTAACTCAAATCAGATCAAAAGACACTTTTTCTCCTTTGTAGATGATACGAAAGAAGTGAAAAGAAAAGACAAAAAGTAAAATTTGAGTGCAGACTAATTCTCTATTCCAATTGATATTTTCCATTTTAAGGAGGGATGTCTTTATCTGTCCGTTCTATCCATTAATCAATATCTCTACTTCAACTCTCCCATAACCCATTCGATCTTCGAGACAGTTTCTTATATCTGTGATGTTATTGATTTCACTTAATATCTTTTTGAATGAAATTTCCAATTATCCTTATCAAAAGTCATCAAATTTCTTCTTTTTATGATGGGATTAACTTAGAACGTATCATTTGCTGGTAAATAGAGATATCAAATCGAGTTGAAAGTGTATTTTCCAATTATCCTTATCAGAAATCAACATTTACTAGACTTATAAAAAATACTATGCAGACTTTATATTCATATCAAGAGAAAATCCGATCTAATTAAAATTCTAAGTTTCATTAGTACGCAACACGGGGTGTCCGAAAAATACGTGGATAATAGGTATTGGTATCCTCTTGGGCAAAAAATAGACCGTTTTAGTCTATTTTAACGGGCCTATAAAAATGACTGGGAATTGTTTATTTTCAAAGTTTATTTATTTACACACTATTTATATCACAGTCTATTTATATACCTACACTACACTATTCATATAACTGCCGGACAGCACCGGGCTCCCTGTCTTCATCGTACCGGGCTGACTGCCCAGGACTGACTGAACTGCACCGAGCGACCGCCCCGGATGGAATGCCTCCGGACTGCACCGAGCGACTATCTGCCTCATCTGACCGGGCTGACTGTCCCGGCTGGATTCCGCTGCACCAGTCTGACTGCCCCGAACTGACTCGACTGCAACTGGCGACTGCCCCGGACTGACTGTCCAGGACTGACCAATAATGCAGCACTCTCCGCCAAAATATAGGCAATCCCCGACTCCTCGAATCTTCAACAGAAATCTTGCAACGCCACGCGAATTAGTGCGAACTGACTAGATGCTTCGGGATATCATCTTGATCCGGGCATGCATCGCTGACCAATAGCAGCATGCCCTACACTCACATCACCCGGGCCACACCAACGTTTTCACTCTCCAAGGCACTCTGCCCTCCGACGAATCGCACACGACCACCTTCCCGAACGGCACCGACACCATATCCCAAGTTCGTTACACTATCTTATCTAAAAGTGCTTTGAGAAGGCGTCAAAGAGCTTTGAAGATTTAAAAAATAAAATACTCAAAAATGTGATGTTAAATTGCCGCCATTTTTTTTTCCATTTAAAAGTAAGAAATTTCAAATAATGAGTCTCATGACTCCTGCTTTCCGAAGAATTCATCAGGACTTCCGATCATGACATACTTAAATCTATATAGTTATTATTAATATGTGAAGCGAATTCTTTGGCATATTGTGTTCACGGAAGAAATTGTGATTTTGCATAGTTAAAGTTACAGATACATTAAATTAATTAAAGTAAATAATTTACGTCGATCGTATAAACAACAATTCCAAAAATTATATCCAATAATTATAAATAGAAGAACCTCGATATAGTACAAAATTAAATTTAATGAATCAAGGTCGAATTTCCAGCCCTGTGCCATCATTTATAAATATATTTTTTAAGTACTTTGGTACTGTTGAACGACATGTTACAATAGGAATGTACCTACAAAATAATACCTATTTAAAGGAATACGAGTATATTAATTAGCTCGGTCGAGTGTATATTACTTGGAGCAGAATTTATTTCTATAGACGCATTTCAGCCTGAATCCAACAAACAGTAATTATAATACAAGTTCCTTCCTGAAATTCACATAGATTGGAGTAAGTTTAGACGCGCCATCAGTAAATCAATCTTGGTTTTATTTGCGTCTCGATTGCGGGCTAACGTCCGGTTGAACAAAATAAACTGGAACCGAACTTTATACTAAAAATATATGAGTTTATTTTGGAAACGCAGAAACAAGTCCTGACACGTCACATCGATTGAAATTTACAATTACTAAGAGATAGATTCAATAAGTGATTAGATTTCAATTAGATGATTAGAGGTACCTATTTGGAGTTAAAAATACAAAGTAGGTGAAATTGGTAGGTATTATTGATTATAAAAACTGCAGTGATTTTTCTACTACATTATATCGAGAACGAAAAATGATAGCGATATGGTAATACCGGTACAGACTCACATAGCAACTAGCTGATGAGTTTTTGGCCAAAGTCTCTAGTGCAGATTTTTGTTAATATATAAAAAATTGCAGAATTTAAAAAAAATAAATTTTGTAGGTACCTATTATTGACAAACTAAGAAAAAAAACGATAATTGGTAACATTGAAGTTTTAGTTTCAAAATGGCGGCCTTCGTAAACTTAAAAATGATCCAAAGAAATGTCTATGACTTAAATTGTCTTAGATGATATTGAAAATAATTAAGCTACATTTTTTTAATAAAGAACTATTGGGAAGTTCGTAGTGTGGACTTCAAGGGTCACACTCATTCTGCTGGTTATTAATTGCGATGAAACATTCTCCGTCTGTTCCTCCATCTGCTTTCAATACCATTCATTTGATTATATGAAAATTTAGTATGTTGTTCTGTTTACACCGGGGAAGGTATTCGACCAAAGAAATAAATGAAGATCACATCGGAAAAAACGTCCAAAATTACCATAAATTATATAAACACATAATAATAAGGGTGTTCGAGCAGCGATTCAAACCAGTCTCAAACCGTCAGACGCCTGCGCACTTCAATTTACGACGAAATAATTTATTCCCAACTACTAGTAAGATGTTCGAGCAGCAGTTTGACGATTTCCAAACTAGTTCGGACTCAGTTTGAGACAGGTGCAGTTGAAGCTTCTTCTTCTTAGAGTATAGTGTTCTCTGTTGTTGGAGAAATCCCTTTCAGAGAACACTACACCAGTCCTATACTAAACCCGGGTTTTGTGTTTTGTCCATCAGTCTTTTGTTGATGTTCTCTCTTATCCTTGGTCATAAAACATATATATCGTCATAATCATTTGTTCTATGACGACAAAATTGTTAGAGAGTGGAAGGGGTAGTTTGCAAACTGCAGTTTGGTGTTCGTGTTCGAGTAGAACAAAATCCCAAACCAACTGGAAACTGTTTATAACCGCACATGCGCATTTTAAACATTTATCAAACCGTCCCATACTGCTCGAACACCCTTAATATAAGAGTTTAATGTAGGTAGGTATGTATTTTTATCGTGACAAATTTTTCTGAAATCAAGTCCTTCAATTTGGCATTTAAGAAACGTTAGGTTAAGTTAGAAAAACGATCCAAGTACATCAAATGAATAAAAGATCGATCTTAATCCATCCAATTTTAAAAATAGTGATAACAAGAAATAAATAAGTAAGACTTACTAGGTAGGTATATATTATATAATATATAATAGTATATCATAATTGATTACTCTCTTTCTTTTTGAAATAGAGTGTGGTAGGAAAGTGGAATAACACTAAGAACCATAAATTTCTCTACAAGCTATAAAATTTTCCTAAATACTGCAATAAATATTTGTCTTCAATGTAAATGAAGTGATTGCTAGAAAATAGCTATTAGAGATAATTCAACTTTGGCAAATTTAGTGTAAGCAGTTATCTAAATACAGAAGTGAGGTTAGATTCAAAAGTTTAGTAAAGGACCTAAAAATGGCTGCAGTATCTCTTAGATTTTCGGATAATTATCAGCAAAACAAACAAGTGAAATTAAAAAAAAATAGTTTTTATTTGGCATTTAAGATTTGAACCGTACCGATGAGGACTATTGCTATCTCTTCATTTCATGATTTGAACTACACCTAATTATGTATATCTGTTTGCCAGCAACAGCAATTCTATAACAAATTATTGTTTGTCTACCACAATACAAAATTAAATTTTTGACCGACGAACCCCGAACGGAGGAGGTATTCTATTCGACTGTCTGCTTTATTTTACTTTTGATTCGTGCGCGCCATTTATATAGTAAACGAGCTCCGATTTTGATGATTTTTGATTCATTTGAAAGAGGAGGCATGAGTAATGGTCCCATATTCATAAAAATGCAAATCCAATATCTCCTTCCCTCCGAAAGCCGCCACCAAAGGGTTGAAGGGGGCAAATTTTCTCGAAAATCGAAAATCTGAGCTGGTATAATTAAAAATAGGACAATATCCAAGAACGTTTAAATTGAACATTTTTTCAAAAGAGTTTCCTAAGAGTTACGGTTTTCGAGTTAAATCGGTGTTAAAATGGTAACATTTAAATATAAGCGTATTTCCGCAGCGATGTTTTGAGATCACAATAATAACAACTAGAAGCAAAGAATATACGTGGGTAATAGGATAAGTACTATCTTCATTGGTATTAGTGAACGTTCAACGATTTTCGTGACTAATATTATACACAAAAGTTTGAAATAAATAAAAAAAAATTGGACCGACGTTATTAGTTGATGCACTGAAAAGTATAAAATAATATCAATTCTATTGGTGCTGGTACTTGTGAAGTTGGTGCTAAAAGTTATCAAACTGCAACTGCACAACTTCAAAAGTAACAGCACCAATAGAATTAATATTATTTTATAATTTTCAGTTCACCAACTAATAACGTCGGTTCAATTTTTTTTTAATATTTATAAATTAGTATTTTCGTCTGACGTCTGACAACTGCGACAGCTGACAGTGAACAGCGCGCCATAACCATAGAGTAATACATACTTTACATACGACGATCTGCCAGAGAGTACCTATATACCAGAGAACAGAGACGTATATATACGCTCGTGCGTAATTCCAGTGACGGATCCCATTGTCCGACATTGTCGTTCCATGTCGAAGAAATAGTATGATCTTGCTTGAATGAGAAAATATAACTAATCAATATTGGATCACACTTGGAGCATAACTGGCGGCGAGATGTCTGCGATCTAAGTACGAATTCAAAATTTCAAGTCTCTAGACCGTATGGGGCCTGAGAAATCGATACAATAACCGAAAGTAATACAAACTATTTAATAAAGTTAAGATGATAAGATCAGATCATATAGGTATGTTTCTTAATATATTAGTCATTAACTTCATACCTTATGATAACATCAGACAAGCAAAACATTCAGGTCGCGAGTCCCAATCTTAGTTGTTCGCATATTTACACATTACACATATACATTATACACAGTTTGCATATATTTAACTAGATTGTTTTATATTCAACAAGTTCATAATGTAACCATAAAAGAAATCCACGTTCGTAAATACTACTTTTAATTGCATCGTTATTGTTATTATTATCAAATGCTAATATTCTGATTGGATGTTATGACATCGAGGCAACAGGTTCACACATTATTTCTGACTGATTAGTTTATTGGGAATATGCATAACGAACCGCGAAAGAGACCATTCATGTTCTATGCTCGTAAATGTGGATCGATAAACCAATTACTATGCATAATTGGGTGATAAAAATTATTTTTTCTCTTGTAATTGAGGTTCATTACCGGTTTTCATGACTTCGATAATTAAATCAACGAATTCATAGCCTGCTGTTTGTAGAATTTCATAAAGATTGTATAATAATAAATCGGTTGGTTCCGAATGAAATATTAAAATGAGAATATGTATAATAGGTGTATAGGCAGATGCAGAAGAAGTTAGAACTCAGAGATTGAAAAAAAAAACTTGATTTATATTTCTCGATGCAAATTTTAACTTCTGACTAGCCTATACTGTGTCTATATACAACATTCTCAAGTATTAATATTATCCAATTTTTTTAACTTTATATCATTGTCTATGGTATTTAGAATTTCGCACATTAATTTATAACCAGTTTGGTATTCTATTTTTTCATGACTGATTCCCAATCCCAAATACCTGATAATTTTTTCAACGTCTATTGGAGTACCTACTCATTCATAGGCATGATATGTTTTTATTTCTTCAATACACCCTCGAAGAAATGATCCATAGAATTACATTTTGGAGGTCATTCTTCTTTAATTTTTCTCAATGTTTTGCATCTTCAATAATTTATGAAACTTGAATGAATGTATAAGTAATTTTGGTTCATGAAGACAAAAAGCGAATCCACAATAGCAAGAATTTGTTTGATTTTGTCCAACCCTTGTAAAGAAAACTCATAAACTCAATCAAATCAAAACTGAAATTTCGATCTATGCTCGTATGAAAAATATCTGTGGAAACTGTATTAAATGAAAGTAACTTTAATATACTATTACATTTTTGCTACCTGCAGACTTTATTGATCTAGTGACGTTATGAAAGAGCTTCTAAATCCCTCTTAAGGAACAAAAAGTCCCTTTCGAGAGCACTGAAGGAGTCGCTTTCACCCTTCCCCCAACATTTCCTATGCTTTTGAAGTAGATCGACAATTTCTGAAAAGGACAGAGGTAAGTACACACGTCACCTAATTTTGAAATCAGAAATGATTGAATACAATTTTTTCATTGAATATGCATATCATTGTCTATACCTACTTACATACTAATATAAAGACAGCATAAATGTTCCATGAAAATTAAATGAAAATTCTATACCTGTTGTTTTAAACCAATCAGATGCTTTGATTCTGACGGGTTGCTATGATGACAACCTGAATTTCCCGAATTATTTTTAGTCACGTGACTTTACTGCAAAATTATTATGTAATAATTTCCCTGGCTTAACAGCTGCCACGTGCAGATGCCAGAATAACAAGCGTAGATTATTTTTGAAAAACATTTATCTATAAACTGTCAGAAGTTGTTTATATTTTTTGGTATAAAATTTTCGTACCGAATCTTTTGCGAATTTTTCCTCGGTTGGTGCCAGGGGAAATTTAAAAAAATTGCAACTCGAACATTTTTTCGGACATTATTCAAGCTGTAGGGAGATTATACTTGATAATTTTGCGTGTACTTAGAAATAAGTTAAGAGTAATTGTACAAAGGTTAGGTACATAAAGAAACAGCTTGGTTGAGCTCTTCTGTTCTATTTCTAGGATAGTCATAAGTAAATAAGACGTTTCTTTTTAAAAAATTAAATAGATTATCATTAAATTTTAAACCCTGAAGCAGTTACAACCTGATTGCAATTCAAATGTTCAAGTTAAAATTTCTGGACGCCAAACTGTCCTAAAATCGGATGTAGGGCTTAATCATTTGAGATCAAACGAGAAATTGCCACCCATTAGCGAAAGTATGTAGAGTTCAGAGAAAGCTTTATTTATATTAAAACTCATTTGAAATAATAATCCATTATATTAGTCTTTTATGTAAATAAGAAACGCCCTCAGTTTTATATCTCCTTGTGAAATTATAAATATCATAACAAATTTTGATAATTCGGCCTCTGAACGTTATTATTCATTTGGATAAATATTTATTTTTTTCTTGTCAGCTCATTTCTACAGATAATAACATTAACATTTCTTAATATGTTTTTATAATAGTACAAGTTGTCTCAATGACTCCAGTACCTAGTTGAAATATTTCATTACTTCGATGATACAGTAAACGAAACATACCTAAGGACTTGTTTGCAGCTCGAAGAATTATTATAAGCTTCAATTAAACTCTTGAGTCCCAACGGCTTGAGAAGTTGCGACGAAAAAAATCGTATTCATACTTATTATTTGTCTTCGCATCCTTCTCATGACAAAGAAATGAACAAGACCAAAGAATCTTCAACAATTCATAATTATTCAACAGGAAACGAGTAATTAAAGGCTATGAAAACTTCATTTTGTACAGCATGATGAACATTTTATTGAGGACTGTAGAAAAAGACATCATCATTGAAAATTGGGATAAAAAGAAATTATTGACCGGTACTAAAATGTGAATAATCGATAATTATCAATGTTATTGTGAGAAACGGAGAAGCTTCTGTACAGATAAAACATTGTATCAAAAAAGAATGCGTCTGCGTCATCATCTCTAGACTTTTTAGTAGCTCTGTGAAGTTGGCACGGCAAAATTAAGGAAAACAAATGAATATCACAGGATCGTTAAACCATGTTTGACCACCTGTAAGTTATGTTTGACCACCCTCCATATCAAATAAATAATTCTCTTGAAAATTGAAAGTTGCAGTCATAAAGCGAATCATTTGCTCACGAACTATTTCCGTAATGACTGCAATTTTCAATAGCGATTTTTTTCTCCAAGAATAAATTTTTATTTTGAGAACGTAGGATGGTCAAACGAAACTAATTATTGGTGGTCAAACAATGGTCAAATGATATTGTGATTTTAAATCGTTTTTTTAATTTTGCAGTGTCAACGTGACAGACCTATTTTTGACTTACTTAAAAAAATGAGAAATTCGGTTGTATGTTTGTTATTTTATGGCTGTTCGCGCGTTTTGCATAGTAAACGTACTCCGATTAAGACGATTTTTGTTTCATTTGAAAGAAGAGAGTTGAGAAATGGTCTCATATTTAGAAAACTTAAAATCCGAAATCTGCTTCCCTCCAAAAATCGACCCCGAAGGGGAGTGGCAGAATTAAAGATGGGACTATATCCGGAAACGTTTAAATTAATCATTTTTTTCAAAAAGGTTACGGTTTTTGAGTTTCAGCAATGGTAAAGTCTGAAATACCTATATGTGATATGCGTTTTTCCGCTATGTGGAAGGGCATTTTGTCTCGAAAATTCAAAATATAGGAAGGCCAAATTGAATAAGAGATTATATGTAGCAACATTTAAATTGAAAATTTTTTCAAAAGAGTTACTGTTTTCGAGTTACAGCAGTAAAGTCTGAAAGTCTGATCAAGTGAACTTTAAAAAAAAAGATAACTAAATCAAGGCTATATATCTGTTTGCTACGGCCTCATACATCCTCACAGATTCACCTGAAACGTATAACACCACTCTGTGTGTATCGGGGGTTAAAAATATGGAGTTTAGTATAGACTATGGATACAAAGATAAAAAATAGTTGAATTAAATTAACCTCTTTGGTAAGGAATTATTAAAAAAATCTTGAAACATATTTCTTTCCTACAGCATAAATATCAATAAAAAAGCATACAGTCGTATATACCTCCTGCGTTTGGAATGTCGGTAAAAAATATCCCTTACTTGAGAAATACATACATCCATACAAACTTCCATACCCTCCAAGTTTTATTTTTGGCGACAAACGCTAGCCTATGTCATACAATTATGAGACTGCCATATTTATTAAAGAACATATGTAGTAATATTTAAATTTGATATTTTAAAACAATTAAGGTTTCCGAGACACAACATTAGTAAAGTCTGAAATAAGTAGGTCTATTTGAATAAGTATATCTTCTCTAGTGAACGTTGAACGATTTTGATGACTAATGATATAGTCAAAATTTTGAAATATTTTTTACAAAAAATGGGACCCACTTTATTAGTTGGTGCACTGAAAAATACAAAATGTCAAAAGTCTAACAAAAACTGCACAACTTCAAAATGACCAGTACCAATAGAATTAATATTATTTTGCATTTTTCAGAGCAACAACTAATAAATAAAGTCGTTTATATTTTTGGAGTTTTAGTTTTTAATTTTACAGAAATTATATCTGTGAAAGTCGATAGCCCTAATACCTATTAAGTAAGAAATGTGAGTTATATAAGGTGCAAACTTGCTACGCTTGGAGTGATTTATGAGTCATAGAAAAATCATAGTGGGATTATAATATCAAGTGAGGTGAACGAATGGCAAGCCCTCTACGCCACTCTAGATGGCGTCCACGTAAAACGATGGGGCGGAAAGGAAGCCTCAACTTGAGACACGAAGCAGATACTACACTGCTGGATCGGGTTCACTTAGGACAAAAATAAGGTAACGCATAAGGTAAAATAATTCAGCAAAGTTGAACTAAACTTATTGTAAGGTACATTAATTGGTTATTTTCATTTTTTGAACGTGACTTTAAGAACAAAAAATATGAAATTTAAAAGTAATTAGTTAAGTAGTTTTGGTGACATTTTCTTCCTTTCTAAAAAAGTAAAAAATGATTGAGTGAGTATCAACTATATAATAAATATAATATCTTTAATAGATTGGGTCATCTTCATTGGATGATGAAAAGTTCAGAATAATATTAATCATTACCTACTTAAATAATTATATAGGCTATATGTAAAAATGAGTGAGAAACAAAATATATACAGTAAGCATTTGGAGATGTGAGGGTAATGAAAGTTCAGTTATAGATAGATAGAAACACGTTGACACCTCAATATCTCTGATTTTTACATTAGGTCATGCAATTTCTGATTTTGGTCGTTCTAAGATTTCTCTAAGTTCTCTAATGTAGTCCATCTTATTCAGTGGTCCTGATTGATGGTCCTCTTGTTTGATAAGGAATGGGTATAAATTCTATGTGAAAATAATTTTGTTTTTTGTTCATGTTATTTTAAAGATATAAGAGGTCAGTTGAGGATGAAAATTTATTCACTTGTGTAAATATTTACGTCTTAGTCAAACTAATGCAATGTATGAAAAGTTCTTTTATCTAACAATATGAAAACAGCTCCACTTGTCAAATGAGTTAGTAGAAAACATGAATAAAAAAATTGTTATCACCTACTTCTTTATATAAAACCGCTCTCCTGGAAACATAAATTGGCTTCATAGCTCCATGAAAAAATTAACTTATTACTAATTGATAATGCTAAAGCACCAATTTTTCTCTATGCAGTTTTATTTGTGCAATCGTAGTTGTAAATATCGATTAGTTTATGAACGGCCATATGATCAATCAATATGTAGAATCTTCACATTAATTGGATTGAGAACATGCAATGATTTGTTGCCCTCAAATCCAAATTTAAAAAAATCGAACCCAGAAACTGTTAAAAGTTCGTACGAGCTGTTATTTCCTAGTACATCCAGATTTTCCGATAATGTTTCAAGTAGTATAACGACAATTTGGCCACTACCACCTCATGACTGTTAATCGGCAATTTGTCAGGCTCTCTCGTACATCGGCACAGAGGCTTTACTACTATTACACCCACCTACTATTCCTTTTCGAGTCCCAAACTTATCCCAACTGTATCTTTGCTTCGTGCGCTCCCATTAGCATACCTTTGTCGGTGAGATTCGGAGTATAGTAGAGTTCGCATAATGGCCACCATGTGAAAAGGATGGAACATTGCAATTTACCATACCGCATTCACACGTTTCGGTGGATAGTAGTTGGCAATGATGGTAGTGGTGGTTGATAATATGCACATAACCTATCCCAATGCAGCCTTGCATTTGAACTTGTAGTCAAATCGGTCCACGATGCAATTGCAGAAAGGGATCAACGCTGGATGTATATAATAGTAGGGGGGCCTGCTCTGTTAGAGGTGCCTTCTCTAGTGTCTGTACGCTATCTATCCAATGATTTGGGAACAGGATTTCTTACGTAAGCTGAAAGAATATTCTAATATCTCAGATATGAATGGCTGAAATGTAACTTGTAAACTGTTTAGTATCTAATTACAAAGAACAGTAGACAGACAAATGACTGAAAATATGTTTTTTTGACTCAGAGAACTATGAAAACCGAACATTTTACACAATTACAATACTTTCACACAAACTCACAGTCGATTTCCAACCTCCAAGGAGAAGTTATATTTGACTTATGAAAAACGTCATCCGCCTAATGAATGAAGTAGTAGTATAGATACCTCTACCTCTAGTCGACTATACAAGTATGCTGATAACATATTTAATCTCTTAGATATAGAGGAAATTCTTGACTCACCCATGGACTCATCAACGCCCAGCACCAAACGCATGCACCTAGAAAGCTAAAATTTTGCACAATGTTTCTCTTTATGATGTATACAAGCAATAAGGAAGGAAAACGGAGGTTCAGAGTTGTATTCGTAGGATGTTATGAATAAAGTTTTGACCACAGAGTTAAACTACTCTGTGGTATGCCAAGAGAAAAATAGAAGAGTCTTCGAAAAGAAGCAGAAGATTTATCCGAGGCTCTTGTTGAACAAGGAACGAACTTCCTCCTCGATCTTATCTATCTATTAGGCATTTCCACTCACACTAGTGCCTAGTACATTCCCTCTTTATTGTATTATTATCTCTATGTGACAAGTATCTAATTTCTAGGGGATTTCGCTGATTTTTAGATGCGAAGTCGCAGACATTTGCTTGTCAAATATAAGGTAAGGAAGCACTACCAGAACAAACAACAATTGGAGTGAGACGTAACGGGCAGGCTATTAACAACCTCAGATATGCCGATGATATAGTAGTTATTGCGGAGTTCGTAGTAGACTTGCAAAGACTGGTGGATCGATTACCAGAAACAGCAATTAAAGGGGGTTTACACAGACATACTAGATTTGAACCAACCGAAGCTGTATTCATTTGAAATGAATAATGTGATACGATTTCAAATCAGAAGGCTGAAATGCTAGGTGCTACGGTATGGAATTTAACTTAACAAAAATCTCATATGGAGTCTTTCCAAATGTGGACATGGATTAGAAGAATATAAGCTGGGTGATCAGAACAACAAGTGAAGAATTATTAAGTTTGGAAAATGGAGAAGTGATAAATACAATCAAAATCAGAAAACTACAACTCCTAGGCCTTCAATAATAGAAGCACCTCAACAGTTCAGATCAGTAACTACCATCAAAAATAAAGTTACCATGATAATAGCCAATCTTTAAACGGCATGTTTAAATGGAGAAACTAAGGCTTAAACAATACTGTGGGTAATTAATGTAGTAGCAGAGAAATCTTATGTAACTTCAGTGGCAAAATATTGGAGATTTTATTTCCGGAAACGTTCATATAGGTAAGCTGAAGCTGAAGCTTGCCGACTATAATGATATTTCGGTTGGCTCGGTTTCATTTCATTTGCTGGAAGAAGAGAAAAAAGTTTGTTGGCCTGGCGCACACCAACCTATTTGCGTATGTTTAATAAATAATAATTAATAAACCAGACAGCAGATGTGTTTATTCGCAAACGCATGAACGGGAGCATTTTTTTCTCATTTTTGTTACGCTTTCAACGGTCTCTATGGCACCTGACACCATTCTACCTTGTACTGTACTAAGCTGTACCTACAGCATATTATACACCCGTTATTCGGGCCGACGCTTTCAAGCTGAATCTTGGTAGGTATAGGTATGGCATGTTTCTCAATGTGAAAATAAATAGAGCCTATACCTAAAAATATATAGAGATTATTTTGTAAAGACAAAAGATTGCAAACGTCAAAGCATAAGTTATTTTTCATTCGATATATGATCATTTTTCAAGATAATCTGGAAAATTGTAGAGTAAATATATTGCCCCATTTGAAAAAAAAACTAATCTTATACCCAATGATTGCATAGAACTCAACTAACAGCGAATCTTAGTAACGTTTGTGAACCCTGAAAACTTAGATTTTGTGCGCCTAGTTCCACATTTCAAACAAGTGCGATTGGCGGAAAATAGTTATTGACGACACTCTTTACCCTTCCTAGCGCTACGGAGTAGTTTTCAGCCTGAACAGGCTAATTTCAATACTGTTACTTGGATTAACTATCACGTATTTACTATTAATATCTGGGCGACCGAGCTTTGCTCGGGTAATACAGGTTTTAAAGTGAGTCTATAAGGAAATATCATCTTAGTTCAAATATGTACATACTATTTCTAGTTAAAATGAATTGCGATCGGTAGATCGGTAAATATTGATTTTATCGTTCACATAGCTCATAATTAAAATACCAGAACTCAGCTGTATCACCAATCGTCTGATCGACCCCCAAACCCCGTACATAGTGTGTACTTCAAAGGTCACATCCATTAAAAATGAAATTACCGCCAATCAATTTAACCCCTTTTTGCAAATGTTTATCCAAATCTGCAAATCATTCAAGAAAAAGTTTATGGATCCCGAAGGTGACCCTCGCGTTTTGTCGGGAAAGCTACTTAGATAATGTTCAAAAGTAGAACATTATCTATATACCAGATTTGATCAAAATAGTTGGAGCCGTTTCCGATATTTTTTTGTACAGGGTGTCCCATTTTGGGTACTTTTGCGAGGTAGCTCCGTTATTTTAAGAGATAGAGGTTTGCGATTTTCGCGACACTGTGCATTTTGGGACCCCCCCCGTATTTCCGTTATCCTTTAACTTATCGAAAAAGTAAAATAACACTCTTATATATTTTTTTCCGTAGAATGCAGTGGTGTAAATAATGTTTGTTACATATTTACTATTTTTGAATTATAAGGCAAACTTATGTTTTTTTTAAATGGTACACCCTGTATATTTAAATACTATAATATTTGTCTTTTTACCTTCTCAAAAATATATAATAGTATGCACTTTTTCTCAGAATCACGCAAATAAATGATGATTTTCGAAAATCAAATGCTAAATTATGCATTTGATTTTTATAGCAGGCCATGGATATTTTTTATGACAATCAACAAAAATAAATGTCAAATATTTGTCTATCTCATCTGCTTGTGGATCGACTTTTGTTTATAAAGCAGTTTATTTTCGGTCTTGTGGTACCTTTATTTAATTGATACTCATCAATGTCTCCCAATAATGGCAGCGTATGAAAATTATAAAAAATATGATATATTTCCAAAGGTAAGTAAGCTATTATGGCTATGAAATCTATATTATCATTTTAATTTTTTTTCTTGTTAGATATCCAGAAAGAAGGCAACCGGTTTTTAAGATATTTTCTCGTTTAAAAACAAATTTAGTTGAGCACGGATCATTTGTTCACCCGCGCGTTACAACATACAAAAAAGAGAACAGGGAAAGAAAAGATACTTTGGGATATATAGAAGCAACACCTTCGTCCTTATGTAGAAACATTGAGAAGGAAATTGCTGTGTCAAACACTGACGTTCAGAGGATCTGAAGAAATATAAATATCATCCATACAAATTTAATGTAGTGCGACATTTGCATCCTGGCGACGCTGAGCGCCGGACACTGTTTTGCCAGTGGTATTTGCAACAAATCGATGCTAATTATTTATTTTGCAGACTTGTTATCTGGTCAGACTAGTGCTTTTTTCAAGTGCGGGTATTTTTAATCGTCACAATTCAAGGAACTGCCATAGTGAAAATCTACAATGGTTATTCTAAATACTATTCAAAGAATTACAAAGATGTGCCAATTTTGCATGAGAAAAAATGGTCGTCAATTTGAACAGCACATTTAAAAATTAGATTTTTCTTTTTTTTAATATGTAATGCTATTTTTTTCCTAAATTGTCACTTTATGCTACAAAACTATTGTTACAATTTTACTGTTATAAAAAAACTCTAGAGGTGTTTTTTTTTATAAAAAGATAGACCTATATGCATGGTATTCAATTCTTTGTTAGTATTCTGTAACTTTCACGTGTTTATTATTGTTATCCATGGCCTGCTATTAAATTAAGTAATTAATTTTCGAAAATCGTCATTTATTTGCGTGTTTCTGAGAAAAGGTGAATGCTATGCTATGCTATATATTTTTGAAAAGATAAAAAAATAAATTTATAGTGTATAAATAAACAGGGTGTTCTATTTAAAAAAAACATAAGTTTGCTTTGTAGCTCAAAAATAGTAAATATGTAACAAAAATTATTTATCCCACTGTATTCAACGGAAAAAATCTATAAGAATGTTCTTTTACCTTTTCGATAAGTTAAAGGATAAAAATGCAACATTTTCAAAAATGCCCTGTATCTTAAAAACTAAAAGGGCTATAAAAATTTTATTAACGGCATCTTTAGTTTTACGAAAAAGTAGCACGGTGTCGCGAAAACCGCAACCCTCTATCTTTTAAAATAACGGAGATACCCCGCAAAAGTACCCAAAATGGGACAGCCTGTATATATACAAGAATTGTGTATTAAAATGTACAGTTTTTTTCATATGAATATTTCCGATTAAATTATCAGAAACTCATATTAACTCCTTTAATTTACAAAAAATGGGTTTTGTAAAAAAAATTGATCAGGATACGAACCGAGGATCTCCAGATTATCAGGCGTGAGCTTAACCAATGAGCTACTAATGTTCTGTAATGTTTATGGGCTCATATCCACATATCTATATGGGGTTTAAAATAAGAATTTTAATTGCTGAAAACGATTTTTTATGTAAATGTAAATACAACCAATCGATTCAATGCACACTAAAACCCATACATATGATTGTTCATCGAAATCGGTAGAGCAGATTCCGAGATAAAATTTGAATATCTATAATATAAAAATGAATCGCTGAATGTGGTGGTAAGCGCAAATCTCAAAAAATTAAGAAAGTTGAGCGGAACATTAGAAAATTTGAGAACATTTATGAAAATTTAAAGACAATATTAATTTTACATACAGTACATACAGTTGTTTGACAACTGTTAGTTGTTTGAAATAACTGTCAGCAATTGATAAAACGCGCGCTGCAAATATCGTTTATCATAGATGGATCGGTTGATAAATAATAGTTTAATTTCAATTTATTATACAGTGAGTTTTTGAGAAGTGTTTATTCATCTCGGTAATTTAAAATCAATCACACCTAATATTGAAAGAATGAAGCCCCTGGATTGTGTTGTGGGAGCGGTAAAGTCAAATTGACGCCATTGGTACTGCCACCAGAGCCTCTGCATTCATTGGTTTACGGAAATGGGACAGATTCTATACATTTTTACTCATATACAAGAACACAATAATTGTTTTCAAATGAAGTCATTTGGTGCAACAAAAGTTATTCACGACAATTTTATGCTAACTTTCAAGGTAACTATATTGTAAAACAATAAAATTTTACCACCACCTACCTGAATACGTTGGTAATTTTCAATTGAAATCATATATCAATTAAAGTAGCGTACAGTAGGTTTGTGGTCCAATTTTTGCAAATTTATTTCATGGGCGATTCAGCAAGTCGATCAGCCTTATGCATAGAATAAATCGGTGAACAGACCAAGTGTGGAGCAACTTCAAATATTTTTCCATCAGACAACGAATTGGTTGTATTATTGAAGACTGCATTAAACCACATGCCATCTGATATCTGATTACCACAAAATTGTCCGCAAAGCCGATAAGACGCCTGAAGGACAACACGCAAGACGCTATAATACGGCAACAATTGATGAAGTTGCTATTGTTGTCATGGATGGAAATTTAGAAAACCAAGATATTGTTTTTGCTTTTGTTAAGACAGGAAAACGTCTGTCGGGTCAGCTAGTATATATATATATAAGCATTGCTGTTTAATATAATTAGATTATTTGGTTTGGCATCTACCTTATTTGCTATAGTGGTTGCTTGTGCATTTCATTGATTAAATCTAGAATCAGGAGATTTATTTTCAAACCTTCCAGAAACGATAAGTGAAGTATATTTTCTTATTGTATTGTCAGCATTATCAGTTTGACAAGCGTCTAGAGTCTAGAACGCCTGGAATAATCTCGAACGAAAACATGTCGGTCGATATAGGAATCATAAACCGATAGTAGTTCTGTCAAAGTGATAAGTTGTGGAGAAAAGTACAACGACACAAAGTTGCATAGCAAGTGTTGGAAATAAAGGTTTGGAAGCAACCTACGAGCTTTGAAGTTAATTAGGTACTCAAGTGAACCCCCCGCACCGTTTAGCACAAGGCTAAACGTTACAATACTTAATATCACTGTCATTATTTGCTATTTCTGACCGACTTCCCAAACGGAGGAGGTATGCAATAATTCAACTGCTTTTTTTGGTTTGTGCGCGTGCTGTATTTAGTAAACGTAGAAAGAATCACAGTTTTCGCGTTACAGCAATGGTAAAGTCTTTAATATGTGTATTTCCACCGTGATGGTTCAAGGTCTCAGGTCTATGAATAATAACAAGTACGAGCAAAGAATATATATGGGTAATAGGATAAGTACTATATTCTTTGTTATTAGTGAACGTTCAATGATTTTGATGACTAATGTTACACTCAAAAGTGTGAGATAAATATTTTTTTACCAAAAATTGGACCGACATTATTAGTTGGTGCACTGAAAACTACAAAATTATATTAATTCTATTGGTGCTGGCACTTCTCAAGTTGGTGTCAAAAGTCACAACTACAATTATTGTACAACTTCAAAAGTACCAGCACTAACTAAGGCGGTCCAATTTTTGCTAAGAAATATTTTTTTCCTGCACCTACCTGATATAAGGAAAGTTTTATAATGAGGTAGATTTTCGCTGTTTTCAATAGATCATCAAGTTTAAGAATGCCCTAAATTGAAAATTGTATTTTCAGCTATTGATATACGCGTCTATCTGTCTGTTTGTCTGTGACAAGATTATCTCATAAACGAATGGATCGATTTTTTTTGTATTCCCAGAAATCCTTGACTACATATGTACACCACCTTCCGTAGTAGTACTTATTGTTACGACTTGTCACTTTGACAATCACCTCCTACCGTCTGTACCGACTTAACTTCTATTCCTACTGCCTGAGTCCATAGACTGACCCTGACCCATAATCGACGCGGCTCTAAATAGCTGAATTTGACATGATAATTGATGATTTCGAGATATAAAAACAATAAGCGTTTTGTTGACCAAATGCCAGATTTCTGATACATGATTGGTGCGTTTTTAAGTTCGGCTAGTTTCGATTGGTTGCGTTAAACATAAAGATTATTGTGTTTTATATCTTGTACTATGTGAAAATATACGTTACATATAGGTAGTTTCTGGAATGCTCTAGACTAAATCTACTAAGTAATTACAGATTTAATTAATGAACTATACATGAAAGAAATATAGCAAATAAGGTAGGTACAGTAACAGTATAGATTAGTTAGACTGTTTAGATTAAATTTACATTAATAAAACAAAATAGTACTAATAAACGAACTAAGAAATACAAGTGCTGAAAACAATCACGTAAACAACAATTTTGTATCTGTGATACCGTTTAACCTATAAATTAATACTTGAAGAGAATTCTTTGTTAGAATAATGCGGTCACAGATGAATATGAGATTTGGCAAAATTAATGCTCATGTAGGTATATGGCGAAGCAGTGCACCAAGCTAAACTTAATCAATTATTATGTGCTACGAATACATTAAATTAAATAAAGTAAATTTACTTTGACCAACCTTTCATATTTATCGATATATAGGATCATGAAAATAAATGCTCTATTTAATTTAATTTAATATTACTTAGATCAAAATCAATTAATCAAATTATTTTAATTTTTCATCGAATTATTTATATAAATTGTTGTTTTAAAATTTCCATTCAGTGTCACTGTTGGAACAAGATAATTACTTTTTATTTCGAGAATTCGTGTTTATTGCTATAGACCAGTAAGAGTTTACTCATATGTGTATGCTGTAGTAGCACTTAACCCAAACCAAAAGCAGAAGCAGTGGTTAAGCTCAGGTTTATTTATTTAATTGCTTTACAAATTCAAAGCAGGCGAAAACAGAGAGAACAACATGGTGGCAACACCATGTTCCTTTTCTCGATCCCGAATCAAAGGGAGCGGATGCCTAAACAACATCCTACATAAATAAAGACACGGGCTGCGTATGTATGTTTAGATAATGCTGATTTACATAAATCTGATGTTCCGGTAGAAAGACAAGTGCTTGTTACTTGAGTGATCCTCGTGTAAAAAATAAAAGAAAATAAAGACGATACAGGTTTTTCGGATAAGGGCGATATGTTTTTGAATTGAAATATTGTAAATGTGAATTCTAGTTAGCAATCAAAGTCAATCAATCAATCAAGCATAGCTTCACGATGGCTTTTCCAAATCTTTTTTCTTTAATAATGAATGCAGTGAATTTATGTCATCAATCAATAATGGGAAAACTCAGAAAGTTATAAATAAAAACTTATAAAATTAGTAATGTCATGAAATGCCCCCATTTTAAAATGTAGATAAAACTCAAAATCTTAATCGAAGAAGTTCAATTAGATTAGCCGGGACCATAGAAGTGATTGAAAACTAATTGATTAGTAATCAGAAAGTTGGCAGTTAATCAGTAAATAATAACAACATAACCTATCTTTTGTTTCTGCTATTACACAATTCTATTCGTTTCGTTTACTAGAAAATCTTTTTAAAATAATAAATTCATTCAACAGAAAATAGTGCTTCTTCTTCCATTTCATTTTCAAATTTAAATTATTTCAATTCTTATGACAAATGTCAGTTTTACATAAATTGAAAAAAGGTTGCTCTTTCTCACACTTTATATTATGAGTTCATTTCATTTCAATGATAATGTTTCGAAAAACTTAAATAAGATAAATGAAACTTTAATTATTATACCTACGAATTTTTCGCAATTGTTAAAGATAGTCTACATTACCTAAAATATTTTGGCTTTCGCCCGTTAACTGGACGGCTCAATTCATTCAAATATTTGGTCAATCAGCCAATCAAGCTGCGACATGTTTAGGAATATTTCCATATTAACAGTGGATTGCTAATACTACAAGGAAACACCTGGTTATTTCAGAAACAATATCAATTATCAAATAAATGGAGAAAATGGCTGTATGGCATATACTTAATATACCTTGGATGTAAAATAATAATTCGAGAAAATTGAGACAATTCCACGTATGCTAAGTGTTCCTGAGATATATAAATGTATACCCGCAATTATTCTTAACGGCATCTTAGAGTGCAGAAGCAAGCAGCTCAGCCACAGAATATCTTCAAATAATGTGAAATCTGCAAAAGGCATATATGTATGTATGTTTTACGGCTGGAAGTTTCGAAAATTCTCCCTTAATTGGCAAAAAAGGAGAATCGGACAGAGACTCGGAATATGCAGTACATTTTATTAATCGCATGTACTGGAATGCAAACTTGGAAATTCTCTCTCTCTCTCTCTCTCTCTCTCTCTTCTCACTCTTCAGTGCCTTGTTTCCGATTATTTTACTTAATTGCGGCACTTCCTTCGTGTAATGAATTCATAAATCTTTTAAGAGACTATGCAAAAACTGCAACTTGGTCATCCATTTGAGAGCCCAGATTTTCTAGAATATGCAGTTCGTTTCCTATTTGTTGGGCATAGTTTGGCTAAGTCTACTACTTTTCATAATCTATAATAAAACGAAAACATTATCTGCGCTCTTGCTTAAGACAGATATTAAACATACAAATCATCTTGTTAGCTATTTTTTTCATTTGCTTTCTCTAAATATAACGGGACCAAGATAAAAAAGTGAATAGCATATACAGCAACTTAGAAAGCAATTCTTTATATTATGCTCGCCAGTCTAACTTTTGTACCCTATCGATTCCTAATCAACATAATTGTTAAATTAATTCTTTGTACAAAGACAACAAACGGTTGAGGGATATTACGCTAAAGATTTTACATACGAAATGCCAGAAATCAGCGGATCTAATTTGCCATATTAAGTAGTTGTGGAGCAAATAATATAATTATGATGATATTCCATCTTATAAGACGATAACGTTGTTGGTTAAAAAAGAAATAACCACATTCACAGAACTAAGACTAGGTGAATAACAATACGGGTTCCAAAATGGGAAATCTACAATGAAATCAGTCGAATTATCATATTGACTTACATATACTTATTGTTTGTAGATTTTAAGCAAGCATTTGATAGTGTTAATCGACATAAGTTTATAGAAGATATGAATGAATTGGGAATATCAATAAAACTGATTAGACTATCAAAACTAACAATGAACCAAAAGAATAATAAAGGAAGGCTACACAAAATATTTTCCTACCAATAGAGGTGTACGACAAGGGGATGCAATATCAACTGTATTGTTCAATATAAAATTGGATGCATCATTTGAGGCGATAGAAAAAGGTAGTACAATAGTACAGAAAATGACGCAAAAATTGGATATGCAGACGATCTTGCTCTTATAGCAAGAAACTAGAGCTTACTGGATAAGATTCTGTGTGATTTGATCATAGAAACGAAAAGTAGAATTCTGCAAATTAAATACATGATTGTCAGCTGAGAAACAATGGAGAATATAAATGGAATCAAGCTTAGACTAGGAAAGAGAGAGTACTCGTAACATCCATTACCTGCGCGTGTTGGGTTTTGTGACCAAATTATGAAGAAGACGCCATTTTTTGGTGACAAACATTGGTGGTGACATCGTTCGAATTTTGTGATTTTGTGACTAAATTTGTGATAAAAATTCAATATTTTCAGTGAATTAATATGGCTGGATGTTCTGCTTATGGCTGCAAAAGCCGCAGTGAGAAAAACTAGCCAGGAATTACATTTCACAGGTAAAAATTAATGTATAGTTAGTTTTCTTGGTTATGAAATTCACATTTATTCTGTTATTAACATACTATTTTGTTAAATAACCATACTTCTAGTCAGGCCATACCTAAAACATCCCAGTCCTATTCATTTCAAGTTGTATTTTCTGTTCATTATTCTATAATAGTAGTTAGAAATCATAACTTATAATAATCATTCATGGTTTCTCCAGTGGCGTTGCTCCTACATAGCTATTTTAATATAATAAAATGATATATCAATATGTATAATAACTTTTCTGACAGTTTTTAGGGTTTAAGAAATGTAACTGTAATGTAAACATGTAAAATATTTGTTGTTTCAGATTCAATCAGAAGTAATGGATCCTATAAGTAATCAATTAACAAAATTCATATTATTTAAGGGCCAATAATGTAAATTATAAGTAAGTTTGATTAATTGGAGAATAATTGAACTTGCTGAAAGTCCCTTTCTGTTGATATTTACTATTTCATATTGTTATTTAATATTTTATACTATTGTTATTTACTGTTTTATAAGATTTGAAATGTATATTCTACTTTTGGATGGTATCACAATCGCTACTAGAAATAATGTAATTGGAGAGTTACAAATATGTATGTAGTTGTTTTTGTCTATGTGAATTTGAATTCAAATTTATAAAGTATTGAAGTATTTATTATTTGACACCATTTATTCCAATTTCCAAAGATTAAAGTGAAGTATAAAATTCTTTGTTGTTTTATTTCGCATCTCATAAAATTTTAATTCAGCATCCTAAAAATCATCTATACCTAGATGTTACTCAATAGAAATTCTATCATATTTTATAAAATTTAATTTTAACAGATTCATATTCGGTATATTCAGAACAGAGAACACTATTTCCAAATTCAGACGCTATGTGGGTTACGCCACTGGCGAACCCCTTTTTGATGACAAATTGCCTTTCGGCAGCATCGATACGAGTCCCCTCTCTTTCCTAGTCTAAGGAATCAAGATACTGGACTACAAGTTCATAAAAAAAAGTAAGAACCTTCAGATACTTAGGCGTAATGTTGAATGATAAAAATAACAGGAACACAGAAATAATAGAGAGATTAAAAGCTGGAAATTAAGCGTACTGGAAATATAATAGACTGATAAAAATTTGCCATTTGGTAAATTCACAGAATTAAGACTTTTAACTTATGCAGCTGGGACAATTTGCTTGACATGTAGAAATGAGGAAACCTTAAAGAAACGAAAAGGAAAATACTATGAAAAATAATTGGGCCTGTTTGAACAAACGGGGGCAATTCGAACTATGATTAACCATAACCTTAGACAGAAAATGGAAAGAGAAGATAATATAGTGAGATTCATAAAAAGAACACCGAAGACAAGATAGGAAGATCACGTCTGATCAACTCGTGCTACCACTCATTTTTTCAGCATGTCAAGACAAACAACAATGGTCATGTAACACTTTTTCGCAAGACAATACGTTTAGCCAGAATCTGAAGAAACATGTGGAAAATACGGAATTTTATTCAAGCATAACATAACAAGCTTTTTTGTGCTTTTTCTCAGAGATGGCGCTATATGTGGGTGGTAAAGAGCTCCCAGAAGAACACTTTAGGCAAGTTTAATCAAAATCCTTAGAGCCGTTTTCGCGCTATAGTCTTGAGCAAATCACGTTTTTTGGCTATAGCTCAACACCCAGTGTATACAGCATTCTCATTCAGTGCCACCGGCGAATGATATTGGTACCAAACAAAATAAAAAAGAAAGCAACCAGACCAATGGCTGAAAATATGTTTATTATTAGATTTTAGATATTAGAAAACTCTGAAACGTCAACATTTGTAAAAATCTCGATACCGAAAATTTCACACGATTACAATAATTTCCTTATACAGCTACTATAGTAGCGTAGGAAAGTAAAAACAATGAAAAATATTCGAGTGATTCAAGGTTATAAATCAGTTCGATCAGCTCAAACAAACGCCACCATTCCAAAAAGAATTATTAGCTTAATTCTTTATTTCAGTTTTGTTCGTCCATCTGTCTTTTGAACCTTGGCCATTGATTTAAGGACAACCCATTTGTTGAGTGTGTCCATGAATACAAACATACAATTCTACAAATGTAAAGTGATCTGCGAAGTATCGGTGAAAGGGGAAGGAACTACATTAAGCACATTGACCGTCACAGACGTGCTACAACGTTTGCGTATTTTCTGAAGCTACTACCAAAGCTCACTTTACAATTGTAGAGCTGTAAATACACCAACATGTTTGGTGAATTGCCTACTCTAGCATGACGTGCCAGAAACTAACGGAATTAAATAGCTTTACTAACTAGTTCTGGACTCGAGCAAATTATGGGAAAATTGCTTCTAAATTTCAATTTCAGATACTCTTTATAGAATAAAATACTGATTATGAAAGCCATTATATGAACAAAATATGATTTAACTTTTTGGTATTATGAATACGCCTCTGTTGAAAAGGCTACTCAACAATCTAGGCAGAACCCAATTAAAATGAATAAGTATGACATATTTGTAACAGGTCATATTTTTTCAGGCAAGATATGTTCCTACTAACAAGCGTTAAATGTTTTTACAATTACACATTCCTCTTCTGTGACTTCCTCGTTTACCAATAAAACTGTTCGAATTGATTTGAACGTGTGCCTAATTGATTTCTTTTGACAAGAAGAAGTTATGCGCATACCTATCACATTGGTGAAACTCAGCTTGATGTCGTCGTTTTTCCTCTCAAATAAATAAATCATGTTCAGTCATTGGGATATTGAATTAGCAGTGGTTTGAAATGCAAGAAGCATAACAAATAGTGAAAACTAACGTCGAAGCGGTATCCCAAGTACTTTTGCTAGCTCTACCATAAATTTATGAGAGTGCTTATATCCTCTTTCATACACTCGGGACCACCAACCGGTTGGAAAAGGGAGCAGCATGTTTATGCATTTATTCATACCTAATACGATAAGAAATTAGCAGACAGTTATTTTAAAGATTGATTTTGATATTTTTGGGTCAACAATTGAAAAAAGGTCAAGTGGCTTATATGGAGAGCCTTCCGTATATATGATTTTCGTAGGTATAGGTTTTCCAGTTAACTTTGGGCGAATGCCTAAATTCTGTGTCTTTTTACACAATATATGGAAATACATATATTTGAGATACTTATAATAAGCCTGTTCATTTGATATGTCACATGGCGTGCTCCAATATCTTGATAATTTTGAAAGATGATGTTTTTGATTTCCCCCGAAAATAATTCTTAGTACTTTCTTAGTACTCTAACTCGAGAACTGGTGAATTTTTGGAAAATTATCCAGTTCAAATGGTGGCGGAAATCTTTCCTCTAATTCTATCAGAGGAAATTTTCAAGATATCCTCCACTTTCAAGGTACTACGTTTTTGGAGGAAAGCATAATATATTGGATTCTGCTAAGTACAATAAGGCACTATAAACATCTCAGCATTTCTCTTTCCATTGAATGAAGAATCATCAAAATCAGTGCGAGTTTTAAATTTTTACTAGAATTACAAAAATTGGTGTATCACGTGAATGAAATAAAATAAATTTACAGAAAACCCATAATGTTACAATCCATGAATTTGGAGAATCGTTGCATTAGAATTCTCCATTTTGTTTAAGTCATATCTCGATGATGGAATAAAAATAGTGCATTTTTCAATAACTTTTACAAAGTTAGTTACCTTTTCTTTCGTTTTTCTAAAGTTACTTTGATTTATATATCCAACCAAAAAAATTATGAATTTTTTAATCTAGGATTAAAATTAATAAGAGATTAAATTTGATTATGAAATCGGCCCTTAATCTGTTTTACAAAAAATTTTTTTTTTCCTTTGCATAATCTAATTGAGTCGGTGCTATTTTCTGAGAAAAAATCATTGTATAATTGTTTGCAGTTTTAGGTATAGCTCTAACAATTACCTAGTAAAGCATGCTGATAAAATTTTGTTTACGTGTCAAAGATAAAACATGTTAACAGTTAAGTTGGATCCAATATGAGAAATATTTTTCAGTACACACAGCTCTCGAAGTTACTGCCGATGAAAGCACACGGATAAAAAGTCACTTTTGGTGCCGAGAACGATCCATCAAAAATGACATTATAACGCCATTGCCGGCACAACAAGAGCAAATCAAACATTCAAGAAATGATATCCTCGTTTATATTATGTACTTCCACATTCATCATCACTCACGTCGAGTATATACCTACCTATATGCATGTTCCACCTTACATGAAAAACAACCGAAAAGAAAAAGCAAAGAGAAGACAGAGAAAGAGAAAAGGCCGAAACATTAAAAATGCGGTCGTTACGGTTTTCTCCTGAAATTTCAGACTAATTTAAATTGTTATTTTAAGTTCACCTCCGGGTTGATTTTATTTTCGTATTTCCTTTGTGTGTGCCATCTCATTTCATTTGGTTCGTTGGTGCCTCGTAGTAGTTAGGTTGCATATATATAATAATATAATATGGCCTCGATGTTATTATAATGAGACAGAGGTATAAGTGAATAAGGAATGGCAGGCTAATGACATAAAAGAGGTTTACGAGGTATATATGAATGTCTTGAGGTATATTTAAATAAAAAGGATTCATGGAACATATATGAGAATACATATTTGGTTTTCACTCCAAATATGGCATTAGTAAGTTAATGAAGTTGGTGGAGGTCTGTCATTAATTTCAATTTTAAGCATGAAAAGTAGCTACTTGCCTAATTCAGTTTTGAAAACTCATAATTCTAAGCTTAGTTTCTTAGTTAATTAGCATTATCCTTTTCGACCGACTTCCCAAAAGAAGGATGCATACAATTCGATTGTCTGTTTATTTTTTTATGTATGTAACTTCGTTTCGCAGAGTAAACTTGTATAGTATTTTCCACAAAAAATGATATTGACTTATTCACTGCAAGAAAACAGCCGGGTGTATTCCCATTATGAACACAATCAAATACAGTACAGGATAATACTTTATATATTTAAGACCTTATATAATATAGGTAGGTAGTTTAATTAAAATAAAAACTAGTAACGAAGGCAGTAAGCCTTCATGAGCATATTCACATTGATTAGCATATTCATTGTACCAACAAATTTAAATTTTATCTAATGAAAATGTTCTATTTTGCCTTATTTTGATATGTTTAGCTAAATTATACTATTTTGACTTTAGTTTAACCCAAAAAGTGAAGAAATTTGATATTTTCGACGATTTTCCTTAGAAAATGGACTAAAAAAACAGGGTTTTTCGGCAGTAACTCAACACCAGATTATATAAACTTCACCAAAAACAATAGGGTTCTTCTTGGGCCGATACCAACCAACAGCAAAAAAAACTCTTAGTCAACATTCGGTTCCGTTCTTGAGATATCGAGCGCATTAATCTTCTTGCTTGCTTGCTTGCCTACAGACTCATGTTTTTTGCTAATACCTCGAACGGGAATGACGTATTTTTTTTTGGGTTTTTTACAAATGATAGATAATGTTAGGCATAACATTGGGTATTCTTAACACCTTTTGATTGGAGTGGTTTTTGTGGGTCAAAATTCCAAAAAACAGATTTTTCAAAAAAACAAAAGTAATATATTCACATCATGAAACGGTGTGAATATGATTATGAAGGTATTTAGGAAACAAGTAGTCTTACACACATTGTATGTTTATATAGTATATTTAATGACATGAAATATCCTGCAAAATCTAGTAGTTGAATTTATATAGATACACATATATGTATATGTATGCTAGACAATGCTATTCTATGACTACAAAATTAATTATAATCGGTTTAATTGTTTCTAGAGTAACATATGCGTTTTCAATAGCTATAACATTTTAATTATTTCGTAGAAAAAATAAACTTAGATATTATTATATCTACTGCTATATTATGATCCCACTATGACCGACAGTTTATTGCATGTTTATAGCCGACCTCTGGCAAAACGTCCCAGGTAAAAAAATCCCGATGGCCTATAGTCAGCGGAAAGGTAAATTTTTCAAAATTCATTGAATTGAAATTTGAACAACCCTGTCATTGGTATACCTACATGTTATTACACAAAAATGTCGTATGTGTCATAGCCTTGGGGTTAGAGGTTTTTGTTTTGGCTGTAAAATATAAAGCAGACAGGGTTCGCGTTCCACTTCAAGGCAGAATTTTTTTTTCGACTATTTCTTTTCAGTAAATATACTATATATTTTTTAATCATGATCTATATTAAGATCTCCAGAAAATGTACAATTACATCAAATTTATATTGTGTGTTCATGTTTTATCAATATTTCTTACTTTTCTTTATTAATTTTTATTTTTTTATCTGTGCATTTTATGAAAAATTGCTTTGAACAAAAGTTGTAGGTACTGATTATATCTATAACCTAAAATTATGTTTGATAATATTTACACTACGGCTCTTTCTTGATATTTTTTTTAAATGTTTGAACGGTCGCCATTTTGAAACTACTAACCCGATATTGCCCAATAACAAACTCGGCCGAGATATTTAAGAGATTGTTTTTTGTAGCAAATTTGAACTTGATACCTCCTAAACTGCGACCTCTATCGTGTTAACAATTTCGTAATATCCCATATATATATATATATATATATATATATATATATATATATATATATATATATATATATATATATATATATATATATATATATATAAACTTTTGAACCAAATGTTTTTTTGGACTAACTTATAGACATAGAACAACATGCCGTTGAAATTTTTTCGAAATTCAAAAGTGTGAACGATCGCCATAGGTACATTTCTATAAGAAATATACCTAAAAAAAACGTTGCCAACGTATTATGAAAAGCACTATACCAATTTTGATTATTTTTTAGTTTTTGTGTTTGAAAGGGAATGGCTGAGAGTGAAAAGGCCATTCAAACGAATCTTTTTCACTTAGTAAATCTAGAATTGACCTCGATAGATAATGCAAATAAAAGTGTAAAATAACAACATACAATGCAGGAATCATAAAGATTTTGAAGTTGATGCAAATAGTCTTCTATAGCTGATAGGCATCAACTTCAAAATCTTTATGATTTTTACATTATGTATTAATATTTTATTCTTTTTAGTGCAACATCTAATGAAGTCGCTCCTAGTTTTTTCCTCAAATTTATTGTATTTCATAATAAAGAAGTGACACAAAAAATGTAAGTATGTATGTGCTAATAAATAATATTGTGTCTATAACAAATCAGTTGACAAACATCACACACATCACACAATGAATTGGTAATATTGAAACCATACAAATTTACTAAGAGGCAAAAATAAATCAAAGAATGGGAGTCCATATTTTTATTATCAACTCATACTTAGGTATTTAATTATCTACTCGTCGAATGCAACTGGCTGGTAGTCGAAATTATATTTATTCTTTAGATATTTGAGCGAATACAATTCCTAAATAGTTCAGAGATTTTCTATTGTAAAACGTAAATACCATTTTTTTTTCAAGTTATTTGGTGAACGTTCTTAATTTATCATTGAGGTAAATATTCAGCAAGAGGGTAGAGCCCTTCAAAATCTGTTTTATCATCATACAAGTTATTTTTCAACAAGGTGTGAGTTTTTGGGACAATAGTAGATGGATTATCCTTGAAGATAATCTAGGTACATGCATAAAGACTATTATCTAGGTATCCTTTGAATAGAATCTACAAAACTCAGTGTCCACCTTGCGAATGTTTTTAAGATGACCGGTTATCCTGACTAGCTGTTTTAAGTCTTACCACTTTAGACAAACCAGATTAGGGTTTTGCCTTAACGCCCCTCTAATGATTTCATAGTTAATATACTTTTTTGTAAATTCACAAAATGGTTCTGGACCAAGTCTTGGTTGTTCTTTCAAACCCCTTTACAGCAAACAGTAGGTTTGCTTATTTATCGGCATACTTTGGGCTAGTTGCTCCAATAATTATTCGTGACATTTTTCAACAAACTTTGACTTTTCAGTAGCATTGGTCACTCATTTGCTAAGAAGGTTATTTTCTCTTGATACCTCTTTTCAAGAATAATATGAAGACAATCTATTATAGACATCTTATTTTAAAGATTCCGCGAAAAGTGATTCTTATTTTAACGTAATATTTGTGTTATGAAACTGGTTTTAATTCGATACAACTATTTGTTTAAATCTTCCTTAAAATGATGAATTGCGATATCTGAGGAATTTAAAGCGATGAATTTCTCAAAACTAGCATTTTGCTATATTATTCTAAAGGGAAGTTAATAATTTACCATATGCTTAGGTAGTTTTAATAACGTTTACATTGATATAATTTTTTGGTCAGAGACATTTACTCGTTATTATAACGAAAGTCCTATTCGATTAAGACTTCAAAATTTATTATAGTCGGCCAACAATGCTAACCGAGCGCGTGCAATTCTTTCAGTTCCCATTGTTGATTTATTACATAGGAAACCAACCCACATATATCACATTTATAGATCCATTATCGTAAATCCCGAAAGATTTTATAGACCTTTACCTATTACCCCTTGGTTATATCAAATAAAGATTTAACAAAACCGTTTATGTATGGCGCACGGTCGAGGTGCCGACAAAGTGATTTTAATACATGTTAAACCAGCCACATTGAACATGTATGATGTATTTACGAAGGACCAGTCTTGTGGAACACTGTTAATAGTTTTTAAGTATATGATACCTTTGGCTCTTATTTCTATCATGCTCCAGTTTTATGTTTATGCTTCTCAACGACAAGCGAATGGGGGAGTCGTAAAGTTTCGTTCCTGCAGCGACTTTCACCTAAAGCTTTTATACCTTTAATCACCTAGAATTAAACCGAAATGACATCATAATGCTGTTATTAATGTTTAATTAATTTTTTCAGAACTAATATTAAATAAAATATAAGATCTATTGGCCAAAGTGAAAGAGGAAAGGTCATCAGGAATGGAAGGCAAAGAATATGCACATGCTTAAAGTACTTCAACAATCTGGTGTATAGAGCAAGTGATGAAATCCCTGAAGAGTTAGCTGAAGAAACTGTGGATAGACCAAACTCTTTTCAATTGGAAGCAGAAGCTGAATGACGTAACTACAGTAGAAGTATAAAAAGAGATTCAAAATCGAAGAAACAACAAAGCCCATCGAATACAGCATCACTGCCGACTTGATTAAGTAGGTAGTATCCAGCTATGCTAGAAAAGGGACAAGATACCAAACTGCTGGAGTGTAGGAATTATATGCTAAATCCACAAAAAAAATTAAGAACTATTGAGCCACCTTACGTCTGAGGAGCGCATACATAATCTTTATAAATAAATATTTTTAAAAAACTGGATTTATTAGTTGTTGCACTGAAAAATACAAAATAATATTAATTCTATTGGTGCTGGTTCTTTTAGAGTTGGTGCCTTACAACAACAAACTACATGGGGATACAACTTCCAAATTACCAGCACCAATAGAATTAAAAGTATTTTGTATTTTTTAGAGCAACAGCTAATAAAGTCGGTCTAATTTTTTTTTAAATATTTATTTAAAATTTTTGAGTGTAACTTTAGTCATGAAAATTGAACGTTCACTAATACCCAAAAAGATATAGGCTTAGCTTGTACCTACTTGTTATTTATTAGGTATTCAGATATCTCAAAACATCGCGGCGGAAATATTCATATTTTAGACTTTACTGCTGTAACTCTAAAACCGTAACGCAATTTAAATGTTGCTACATGTAATCTTTTCTTTAATTTGGCCATCTCAAATTTTCAATTTTCGAAAAAAATTGCTCTTCCACACAGCAGAAATACGCATATCACATATTTTAGACTTTACCATTGCGAAACTCGGAAAACGTAACTCTTTTGAAAAAATGTTCAATTTAAACCTTTCCGGATATGGTCCCCTTTCTAACTTTTAAATGTCGAAACCTATGATTGGTTTTAGAAATGTCCAATTTAAACGTTTCCGGATATGTAATTCTCTTTAATTCTGCTGTGTCAGATTTTCAATTGTTGAGAAAAATTACCCCCTCCATCCTCTTTGGGGCTGCTTTTGGAGGAAGAAGATTTTAGATTTGAGTTTTTTCTAAATACGGGACCAATTCTCAACTCTCCTCTTTCAAATGAAATTCGTCTAAAACGCGCGAACAGCCATAAAAAAGCAAACATACAACCGAATTGTATACCTTCTCCTTTTTTTGAAGTCGGTCAAAAAGAGAAGAAACATTTTAAATAAAAGAATGGAGAATACAGGTAAGGCAAGCCTCTTGCCTAAAAATAAAAGATCAGCTATTGGTTTATTACATTAACCTCTACATTATTTTCATTGATTTTAAATGATGTTGTTGAGCGGAATGAATTAAAAGAAGCTATGGAAAACATTCATTTAAGGATCTCTTCTCAGCCTGAAAAAATAAATAGTGATAAAAAATATTCAAAATTTGATAACGAAGTCATATACCTACCTAAGTAATTGAATATTGCTGTAGGTATAAATACAATGAAGTTATTTTTTATGAAAAACGCAATTGTCACACTGCTTCAAATTTGAGAAGTGGAAAAAAGTTAAAAATAAAAAAATCAAACATACAACCGAATTCTATACCTCCTCCTTTTTTGTCGGTAAAAAACCGCCGATGTTGCATAAACAAGATTTCGAAAATATTACTTCCCATAGTCAAGGCAGAAGTTATGAATTTACAAAAATCACTTACACTTACTTGTTTCATAACTTTCAAATATGATTAATATTACGAGCGTAACTCATATTCCGAGGGTTCTACACTTTTATATTATGGTAAAGCATAGGAAGTACACGGACTTTATAGTAAAAATCATGAGTTATAAACAAATAAATAAATACATTCTAATAAAGAAAGAATCATCATTATTTTATGAAATTGTTAGGAAAAAATTGTCTCAGAGTTTTAAAAAAATTGCTAGGCGTAGATTTCATCTGAGGTCTTACGGTATCAAGAAAAAACCCTTGACTCTTAGGCTAATCTAACTAGCTTGAGGTCGTGTCGAAGATCTATAATTGAATAACCAAACAATAAACAAGCATTCTCTTTAAGATGCTTTATAATATTATGTTTTATTTCTAGAGGTTCTACTTTCAGGACTGGAGGGGGTAAGATCAGACAGAGAAAAGCAGGCAGCAAAGGGGCTTTTTGTCAGCTTTGAGGTACAGAACCTTATCTAAGAGCCCCAAGTTATCTGTGAATTTTTCAGCCACTGTTCCGTATTCTCATAAATTATCACCGAGCTGAAATTGCCCTTTTAAGGTTTTGTCCTTGCGCTCTCGATGTATGTCGAATGTTGCCCGTTAAATTTTTATCAACCAACTAAATTGGATGTGATATGTGTGAGGCGGCACACGGCACTTCTCGCGACACTACCGCCTCCATAGCCACTATCGCCGACGTGCGCGTCTCTGCCCCCTGAGTGGCGTACAAAACAGCGGTTCGAATGTCCAATTAAAGAGGAAAGTCCTACATTTCGACAGAGAGTGAATTATTGCGAAACTTCAGATGAGATAAATTGCGAACAGAGAAAGAGACAGAAGAGACAGCAGAGAAAATTTTCAGCTGCAAAATTGGATAACAAGACCACGAACAACGCAGCAAGCCGCGTTCTATAGTTCTTCTTCTTTGTCACACGATTACCAAACTCATTTTGGATTTAATATAATGATGATGTTTGTATGGGTATTTTGGATGAAGTAAATAGCTTCAAGATACGTGATTGTGCGTTGTTTTCTGAAAATATTGTCAGAGAAAATTGAATTTTTGCTCAGTTTCTTCCTCTCGGCTATGTCAAGCTTTAATAAAATAGTAAATTGAATTCTGGGTAATATGGTTTAATGGAGTAGCGTATTCATTCGGTGATTCTTGCAAAATAGTGGAAGTCATGACAAAACAGAGCGCCTGTCTTTAAAAAATGAACATTTACCTTCAAACGTCAGCACAGTATTTTTTAAATTATTATTGTTATGATCCGGTCGTACCGAATGGAAGTTTTTATTATGAAAAGCACTTAAGTGTGTTAGTGTAATTTTCTGTGTTAACTTGCACACTAAACTATTTCAAACAGTTTAGTCCAGTCAAAAAACTGCAACTGCCTTAACAATGGGGATCTGCAATTATTTGCAGGTACCTATAGAATAGTCGTTTCGATGGTACCAAAGAGATTTACGATGTTTCAGATAAATCTATTTTGAAATATTTTAATTATCTCGATATCAATCGTAGACGGACAACCGGATAATTGAACACCATATCACATTTAGTATTTATTTATAAAGACAATAGTGAGATTATTTGTAGTTCGTGTAAAACATGTGTACAAATATCTAATGTTGTTCTTGAACAATACTCAATAATACAAGTTCAAGAGAATCGAGCTAAAACGGCTAATAGAGTTGCCAGTACCTTAATGTTTTTTATCAGTGTTTTAAAATGGTATTTGTATGCCATGGTGGAAGAAAGTACCTCTCATACCCAAATGCTAACCTCACCTTTACATGGTTGGTACACACTGTTTCTACTGACAAGGCTCTGACCACCAAACATAGGCGGGATAAGCCTATAATTTCAATGTGTAATTCCAACAACTCACCAACTCAAGAAGAGAATGTAGAAAATCGCCATCTAGGCTACCCAACAAAGTCTGTCGCAGTACCTCTGTGCCATGCGGATACACCAAGCGTCACGACTTTGCAGCCAAACCTCAGGGAAGAGCGTGCTACTCTTGGCAATACTCACACACATCGCACAAGATGAATTAATTTAGTAGAACAAAATTGTCCGGAAGTAAATTACCCTCCCAGTCGGGAGGGAGACTGCTCGAGCAAACCATCGTTTCAAAAATAAATCTTTCAGCTTCGCATATTGGAACATTCGAACTCTCTCGATGGCGACCCGTCAAACGAAGAATAACGATAGTCAGCCACGAACTCAATCATCTTAACTTTGACATTGCTGCGTTGAGCGAGACCAGATTCCTGAATGAAGGTAGTCTTTTAGATGGTAGCTACACCTTTTCTCTTGAAGGGTCTTCCCTTGATATTAAAAATCAATTAGTTTCAAAACTTTATGCTCTACCACAAGGAATCTCTAAATGCTTAATAACGCTACCAACTACCTGAAAAAGCTTTGTTAGCGTAATTAATGCCTCCAACTTTCGATGCCAACCAGGAAGGCAAGGACAGCTTCTATGATCGGTTCCCAAGCGCCATTGTTTAATTCTACTCGCAGATTTTAACGCGATAATAGGCTTCCAAAATGCCTCCAATGGCAAGCTGCTTCATGAAAATGTGCCAAACACAATCATCTCAATACTGTGTTCAGATAGGAAACCAATACAACATGGCGTCATTTTGGATCCCATTACTGGCATCTCATTGAATAGACAATTGTTAAGACAGAAACAACTTGGAGAGGTTAAAATTTCAAAGGACATTACACACATCGAAAACTGGAATGACCACCCTCTAAGATTCAAACTCGATAAGCAAAACCACCCGAAAACATGCTGAGGAAATGAAATAAGCCAAAAAGTCTCTAAAAAATGAATAACAAGATTCTGGCAGAAGTTTACAAAGCGTGAATTTATTAAAAAATTATGTTTATTACTTACAGGGATTATTTAATTTTTCCTCCAACTATACCAAACCTTTTTTAGAGATTTCACTTTCCTATCTTCGGAGATTACGGGGTTGAGATCAGACGAAATAAAGAACAAGACTATAAGTGTTTCACTTGTCAACTGGAACGAAACCCTAATAAAATCACTTACTTCAACAGGAGATAAAATTTTAGCAAAAATAATGGCTTGTAGACTTTCAAGAAATATCTACCAAATTACTCTCGAATCCCAGGGCAGATTTCGTCGATATCGAGGTACAACCGACCTCATTTTTACTCCTATGCAACTTTAGGAAAAAGTCATTTGCTCAATGACGTCCAATGTTGCTCAAATTGGCCGAATGTACGTTGCTTTTCTAGACCTAACCAATTTTTTTGACTCGGTGAATACAGACGTTTAATAGATTATCATGGAGCGTTTCAGAGTACCTAGCAAATCCCTTTTGCAAAATATTTGGTCAGTGTTATTTATATCGATGAATCTACAGAAATCTAACTAATACAGGTGTTCGTCAGGGGCCCTGGCGTCGAAGCTTTGTCCATGATGGCAGACAGTAAATTACTTGCAAGAGGGCTAGAACTCAAATACCGCTTCGATGGTGGTTTGTTCAACCTAAAAAGATTCAGAGAGAAATCTGTACTGTCAGAAAAATAATTTCGTCATAATAGCGATGTGTATTTTCAATGCGCTATTTTCCAGAGAAGGTATGATTTTTCTCCTACTTAAAATTAATTTGTCGAAAAATCAGGATATACTTGTGTAGCACTAATGTTAACACACAGAGCCTCGTTAAAAAATAGCGCAATAAACAATTTACATCGCTATTATGACGAAATCGATAAAGTAACAGTGTCAGAATTTCGCACACATAAAGAACTTATCATTCAGTACTTTCATCTAAGACCAGCGCTTCATCTCAGAAAATGGCGGAGTTACGATTTTCTTTTTGGTTTTTCCCCCTTGCGATTTAGTCGTATTTCCATTCTCTACGTATTATCTCACTGGAGTAATGATATTGCTCGGTAAGTTTCCAAGACCGATATAATATTTCGTCATCTACATCATCATCTACACATCCTCTTTTATATAATCACACAATCGGTTTCCAGCTAATATATTTGTCACACTAAAAGTGATTGGCATATATATTTGCATCATAGATTAACATCGAAACAAAAACAGATGTATATATGCGCGGATATTTATATAGAACTTTCAAAGCAGAACAACCAAGTTCAACCATAGACAAAAACAGTGTCAGAAATGTTAGTATCCAAGTTGTTTTATTTATTTTACAAAGTAGAGCATATTTTCTCTCTCTCTCTCTCTCGAGCAACTGCCGAGACATAACTATGTTGAAATTAATTGATTTATCATCACATTTCCAATTGTCAAAATGACTGTTAGCCCTCTTTCACATGAGGAGTCGCAAAATTCGCACTCGTGAGCGGGGGAATTTGTGAATGATAGAAACGCAAAAGAGGACTTACTACAGAACACGAACGAGTCTTTTGGGTGCGCGAGTGAGAGCTGGTACACAGGTCGTGGACCTTGAACCTGGCGCTTCCCCTTTCGAAATAGATCTGATAAGGTCGATATAGTTATATGTTTTAATAAGAAAATAATAGATTATTATTATCGAAACTGGCTGTATTCGACAGCTTTAAATAAAACAATTGGGCAATTTTTTAGGTATGACGGATTGTCCAAAAGGTTACTGCGCATGTGCGAATAGATCAGATGAATAAAATTCAGTAATGAATACTGACATAGCAAACACTAGAAGTTGTGAATGAATAGATAATAGTAACCTTCCACTTAACGAGGCGGCTAATAATTTCCGGATCAAATCACTAGGACCTGAGGATCCTAGGACCAGAAGTTCCAAACAATTTTGTGATGTATCTAATAACCAGTATGGCGGATTAGGAACAGATGATTTTCTGTAAGGTTTAATAAAATAGGTTAGAGATTACTTCAAACTGACAGGCACCTAATGAAAGATTGGCAACGATTAACCCATTCCAAAATTATTTATTAAGGATACGTTCATATTTAGTAAAATCCGAAATTCCAAAGTCCCTATGTTTTTGGTAAAGGAATAGTAGTAAATGATTTAATTAAATATGAGATAAAATCAGATAAATAAAAGACTCAATATTTTTTCTATAAACATTTATTTTCGACTGTCTGTATTTTTTTTGTTCGTGCGCACGTTTATTATAGTAAACGTAAGTATCCCAATTTTGATGATTTGGATTCATTGGAAAGAAGAAACTTGAGAAATGGTCCCATATTCATAAAAACGCAAATCCGAAATCTCCTTTCCTCTGAAAATCAAAAATTCATGATAGCAGAATTAAAGATAAGAAAACATCCGGAAACGTTTAAATTTAACTTTTTTTTAAAAATAGCTAAGGTTTTAAAGTTTCTGCGATGTTAAAATTTGAAATATGTGTATTTCCGCTATGTGGAAGAGGCAATTTCTTTCGAAAATTGAAAATCTGAGAATGGAAAGTTAATGACCCAATTATTTGTAGCAACATTTATATTGAACATTTTTTCCATAGAGTTACGGTTTTCGAGTTACAGCTGTGGTAAAGTTTATAATATACGTATTTCCGCGACGATGTTCTTAGATTTCTGAATAATAGCAAATACAAGCAAAGTATACATGGGTAATGGTGAGCGTTCAACGATTTTCGTAACATTCAAAAGTGTGAAATAAATATTTTGTACAAAAAATTCCACCGACGTTATCAGTTGGTGCACTGAAAGGTACAAAATAATATTAATTCTAGGTATTGGTGCTGTTACTTGTGAAGTTGGTGTCAAAAGTTTTCAATCTAACGGCAATTGCACAACTTCAAAAGTACCAGCACCAATAGAACTAAATACTGATAACGTCGGTCCATTTTTTTTTTAAATATTTATATAAGTAATAATCATAAATATTAGTCCCATAAAAATATTCTCGAGGTTTCTGACAACGAATTATAATAAACTCATTATTGTTTAAATTACAATAAATACTCAAAAATGTGAACAGGCGACTGATAATAAAAACTGTGAACAAGCAAAAAATTGGTTTTAAATCTGTTGACTTATTATATTTCAAAATAGGTAAACTTACACCGACAACATCCAGAATAATAAGGCAGCTATACAAAACATCCGCAGAAGCACTGAATGTGGGTATAAAATGGTACGGGAATTATACAGGAAAATCGTAAATACAATGACAAGTAAAGAAAACAAATTAAGAGGGTAATATTCTTCCATACTTGTTTAAAGAAAAAAAAAATTGGCCAGGTCATTATGAAAGCTCATTATTCAGGGCTCTTCAAGATTGGGAATTAGTTTTTCCCTAATCCATTTTTGAAAAAGTTCACAATTCATATTATTGTGTTTATCGGCGCTGTTTGATTTGGATGGAAAAATTAAACTGGCTCCATTTATAAAACCGCCAATGAGCCAGCTTTTAGCACAATAAACCTCTTGTCCGAACCATAAACTTTTCTTCACTTCACTGATTTTTCTGAAATTATCTTGCCATAATTTATCCCCCTTACATTTGCAAATAAATACCGAAGTTTCGACAAGAAAAACTTTTTTACATATTTCCTTAAAAATGTATCTCGTTCACTAGCAATTCTAGGTAACTCACATATGTATCTCATATTGCAGTCCTTTTGGTTCTCATAATGATCTAAGGGCATTATCCAAAATGTCTCTATTGTTTGGAGTGTCTCAAAAATATACCTATATAACAATATTCCAGTAAGTACCTAATAAAATGAATAAACCTACTTATTGCAATAGTCTTAGTTCTTATGTGGATAGAAATTCACGTGAACTCTGATTTATGAAGTATATTTATTTAATATACATATATAAGTACTACAATTTATATACACTATACTGTTCACTACTATATAACTAACTATTTACAATTTATATCACAAAATTTACTTCACTTGGTTGGCCCCTTTGAAAACTGATTGACTTGCCGCGCTTCGTTGGCGTTTTTAAATCTATCGAATAAGACGCCGAGATGCTTCTCGAAAGTTCCCGATGTATATCGACTGCACTCGATGCGGGTGGAAGATATTTCGGGTGCTATCTAGGTGTTTCCACAATGAGCTAGTAGTCTAGTAGCTAGTGTTCTCTGTTTGAAAACAGTAAGTCAGAGAACGTCACATCGCGCTTTGGCATGGGTTTGGGTAACATTACACTATAAAGCTATGCGCGTATCAGTTATAGGTACATAGAAGATTCTTGGCACCAATTTCCAAGCTCTTGAGATTCTTATAATATAAGTTGTTTTTCGTTTACACTTTGTATTTTGTAATTGTTAGTGCACCATCTAACAAAGCCGATCATAGTTTTGTTAAAAGCATCTATCATTTTCGATTGTTTCAGTAATCCTCAAAATTGTTGAACGTTTACTATGTAATTAAAATATTCTATATATAGTAGATACATATTTTATATTTATCTCATTGAATTCTGGAAGTCATTTGATAGATATATTTTTGTCTTATATTAAGAGATTTCAGAAAAAAGCTGCAACAATAATTTTGATCTTTCCAAGTGCTACTAATAGCAAAACTTTGACGTTTTTGAAAAATAACCGGTATAAATGTTGCTGGATGATGATTTAATAGCTGCTAGGTACTTTATAAAAGATAACAAATCGTATATCTTTGATTTTAAGTTTTGATATCGTTGACAGCAAACCCAAAACTACACATCGCGAATCGTGACCTTTATTATAAGAGAGAAAGGCTCACCAATAGGCAGACTACACCTTATGAGAAAAATCTCCGTGGCGAATTCTCCAAGCAGTCTAGAAGAAAGGGAATCGTGGCATTGGTATAACAGCGTGTGCAATGGAACAAAATTCCCATGATATCATAAACATGATCTCCTAGTACGGTATGACTCCACTTATGGTGATGACAAGACGACATACCGAAGAGTGGGCTCACACAACGCACAAGTCATCGACCGAAGAAGCCAAACGGTCAACATTTCATATTAAACTGATCGAGAAGTTTTCCTCAAAAACAGAAATATCTGGTGTGTCCACTCATATGACTTTTCTACGGCGTTCATGCAAATTCAATAAGAATTATTCAATTTCTTCTAATTTTGTAATATGATGATTAAACAATCTTTTAATGTATTCTAATACTGAATGCTGATTATTTTGGAGAAGTTTTGGTTTCTTGAGAAACTGATCCCATCAAGTAATTCAGCGTTGTAAATGCATAAATATCATGTATCAGAGGCTGCGATTGCAGAAATCTCATTTGCATCACATGCATGACAATCATTATCTTTTTCATCATGCCGAAGCTACTTCTATTAAAAATTGCTAGAGCCGTTTTCGCCTACTTTTGTGAGCACAGCACAGTTTGAAAATTCATTATATTTAGCGTTCTTAAAAATATAGATAAAGATATAACAAATTAGTTAATACTGCCTTTTCTATGGCATACGTAAAAATGAGCATATCTCCTCTAAATAAATTGAACTTGATTGGCTAAAAATGTCATCAAAGAAGTCAGGTATGTCACTCAATTAAATGTTTCTTTCAAATAATCAGTCTAAGAACGCCGCAATATTTTTTTAATTATATTACATTCCATATGGATGTTCGCAGTATTAATCTTAGGCACAGAGATACTTTAAGTGTTGATTCTATTGGTGCTGGTACTTTTGAACTTGTGCAATTGTAGTTGGATAGAAGACTTTTGACACCAACTTCAAAAGTACCAGCACCAATAGAATTAGTATCTTTCAGTGCAGCAACTAATAAAGTCGGTCTAATTTTTGGTAAAAAATATTTATTTCGCACTTTTGAGTGTAACATTAGTCATGAAAATCTTTGAACATTCACTAATACCAAAGAAGATAGTACTTATCCTATTAACCATGTGTATTCTTTGCTTGTACTTGTTGTTATTCAGAGATCTCAAAAGATCGCGGTGGAAATACCTTCAAATATATCAGACTTTACCACTGCTGTAACTCGAAAACTGTAACTCTCTTGAGAAAAAATTAAATTTAAACGTTGCCGGATATGGTCTTATTCTTAGTTTTGCCATGTCGGGATTTCTATTTTAGAGAAAAATTACCCCCTCCACCCTTTTCGGGAGCGGTTTTTAGATAGAAAGAGATTTCGAATTTGAGTTTTTCTAAATAAACTAAACTAGTTATTGAAAATAATAACTGAAAATAACACATCCAAAAGATACAAGATCAAGGTGGAAAACAGTAAATAAATATAAATAGGAACAACAAAAATCTTAGTAAGTTTCAAGAATAACACATTTGATTTTCAGTGGAAGAGTAGGTCAAGGTAAACTGAGGAATATTCAAGTAAATCCTGCATCATAAGATTGTTATCATTTATTCTTAAAATGTCGGTACACCATTCTTGAGCTAACAACAAGTCGAACAAAAACGCCCAGCAATAACATTCCCACAGCAGTTTTGTCAGCTATATCCATTATCTTGAGAAAATCTCTATGTGTGTAAATCATTCGTATCGTAAATAAAGAGAGGTGCTCGAGTGAGTGGCGTGACCAAAAAAGGTTCAAGTATCAAATAGAGAAAAGTGCCGTAATAATTAGATATAGTTGGTCACCCGAAAAGATCAGGTGGAATTTTCAAGGACCGTAAAACAGAATTTCATGGACCTCACAGTGACAGGGCGCCTTTATTCACATCCTCAGAACAAAAAAAAAGATTGAAAGTCCATAGGCACCGTAACGAGTTTATGTGTATCAAATATGCGTAATAATCAACAATAAATCAACAACATTGTAATTCTCAATAGATACAAAGTAAGTATATTAGGATATTACCTACGAATGAGTAATTGATAGTTAATAAATAATGGAGTAGGTACCTATCTTATAATATATTATAATAAGATTTCTTGCATATAATTTTGGGAAAGAATAATTCATTCTAGGTCACCAGCCAAAAAAGTAAATATTTTTAAAAATAGACCGACTTCAGTAGATGACTGAAAAATACAAAAAAATGATCATTATTAGGGTTCCGTATTCATCCAATGGAATATTATAAGAGTTGCTTCCTTATCAAATCAAATTTGGTACTTAAATATAGATACAATAAATACAATACATACAATAAAAATATAGTTACGTTATCGTATCCCGTACGGCCATCAGGAGAATGCATCCTCAAAGAATGTAGGGGAGTAGATACAGGTTCGTCATATCTATTACCAATCTTCAAACACGTATTAGCAACGGCGTATCTGTTCAGCTTTTTTCACGTTTATGGAACGTGACGATATTTCGAGGCATTGCGTATCTTATTGTAATATAATTCTTTGATATAAACCTATAAGTTTAAGAAATAACTCAAGTACAGCAACGATTAATTCTATAGCGCAAATGGCAAACTCATGCAATCTTTCGCTGGTCGTACTATACTTATCATGTACCTGACTAACAACTGCAACACGACTATGTTACAATATTTACCTACTGCCAAAACGACGATTTGGTACACTGTTGCCGAAAAGTCAATCAAGATCTTAAACTGATGCTGTGGAAAACGTACCATTTTGGAATAATCACAGTGAAGTTGATTGCATGCATTAATGAATAATAATTGCCATTTTAATCATAGGTATTTATTATTATTATATCCACTTATTTGTCATTTTTTTAAAGAACCTAAAATTTAAGCAACGTGCTTGCTTATGAAAAATGCTGCAATTATAGCACTGTGGCATTTTCGTTGCAACAACGCAATAGCAACTAGTCGTTAATTTTCACATAATAAGCGTACCGATGTTATTCAGTACATAAACATTTTTTTACAAGATTTTATAACAAACGGTTTAGGAGAAAATACGAAAATTGACCACTGAAACTACAGGGTATACAATTTTTAAAATAATCTGAATATAGGGCTTCACTCAAAGTTTACAGGAAAACCTATGCAAGAATTCTCAGTGCGGAAATTTCACAACGCGAGCCTGACTCGGAGTTGACCGCTGTTTATATACTTGAAGTTGTATATCAATCTGAAGTTAGTTGATGTTTTCTGCCTAGGAAGGATGATGAAAGGCTTGCTTAAGTCTTTGGAAAAACACGTTCTTCAAGTATTGTGAAGCAACCATATAGATATGTGCCACATGAGTGCGGGATTTTTACCCTAGAAAACGAAAAAGGAAGCAATAAAATTGGCATAACCGTTCGCCAGATAATAAATCAGGTACTCTAAAATATATTTTCTGTACTCAAGAGGCTCTGAAATTTAATCATTTCTTGAAGACCGTCACCGAGAATATACACGGTTGTAATACTTCCCTTACATAACTACTTGGTGTAGTGATAGAAAAGTCAAAAGGAGAAGATGCCTTGTCCCATTAAATATTTTGAGGTATCAAACTCATTAAGAAGCTCTCCATTTACTTTGCAATGCTTTTCTAATCATAAACTGTACTAAAAATACTATTCCAATATCAAACTATAAATAAAATGTATCGCCCTTATTCTCCGACAAAGTTACATACTACATACAACGTCACAGTATAAAGTTGCTCATTTTATGTAGTCCTGTCAAGGAAGGATCTCTCACTACTTTACAGAGTTGCGAACACACGTTTTCCATTTTACAACAACGGCGAACTGCATTCTATTTTATGCGAAAGCTATGTCAATTTGTTCGGAGAAAAATGTTGGAATAAATAGAGCAAGTTTTATTACATATATTCTATACAAGAACGTACATACCTATATATATATATATATATATATATATATATATATATATATATATATATATATATTGCAGTTACGCTTGCGATTTCAACCAATATTTTTGCAGCAGATATTTCTATGCAAGGAGACTATAATAACGGCTGACAGAAGAATAATAAAAAAAGCGTTTGGCACTCAGGAAGTGGCCGAAAGAAGTGGAGATGTGGTAGGTTTTTGAATTATATAATTTCTTAGAAAAATCTGGATCGACTTCATTACATGAGACACTGAAAAAGACGGAATAATAATAATTCTATTGGTACTAAAATAAAAAGCAATTTCAAATGATGACAAACTTCAAAATGTTTATGATTTCTTACAATATGTTCTTTTTGTAATTACCTACGTTTTGTATGATTCTTAAGTTTTGTCTATGTTTGCAATTCTAGTATCATTAGTAGAATTATTATTTTGTATTTTTTAGTGAATCATATAATCAGTCGGTTCTGGTTTTGGTAAAAAAGAATATTTGTATAACACTTTTGAGTGGTTCATTCCATTCTTCTAGGTACAAAAATTTAGACTTCTTCCAGATAATTAGTTTAGTTTGAAAAAATGATCCATTTCAGTGGAATTGTTTGCCATTAAAAATGTATATCAAGCTGAAAATTTAGGTACTGAAAATAAAACAAGAATATTATCAAATAGAATGGCTACCTATATAAACTTTACGGTTTGTGTTCCCAACATAAAATAAATCTTTTTTTTTTATATTTATTTTCTAATTAATAGCTAAACATTCAATTTTGAATTTAACCAAGATAAATTATATTTCCCACATTTTTTTCTTCCAATAATAGGTAGTCGATTTAAATGAGTACAATGATTTCATCGGAACCGTCAAGCCGCACCCCCGATAAAACGAATATAAATTTTTTTTATTGCAAAATTACGGCCACAAAAAATAATTTTGTGCACAATTCTTTGATCATTTTTTCGTCATTTAAAAAAAGGGGGTGCAGCTTGACGTCAAGCTGCACCCCCGCACCCATTTCTGTTCCCGAAATTTGAAAATCGATTATACCATAATTATGTGCAAATTATGTGCTCTTCAATGACTTCAGAACAACTATGCTACTCTAAGCATACACCTTCTTTTTTTATTTATTAAGGTGAGTGTGGCTTGACGTCAAGCTGCACCCCCGCACCAATTCCTGTTGCCGAAATTTAAAAATTATTTCTTGAAAAATTATGTGGAAATTATGTACAAATTAGGACCACAAAAAATATTTTGTGCACAATGCCTTGACCATTTTCTCCTTATTTGAAAAAAGGGGTTCAACTTGACGTCAACAATCTCCCTGAATATTTGTTTAAAAATGTCATCAAATTACCCAATAAAAGGGAAATATCTCATTTTTTTTCTATTTCGCAAATCATTACACAGAGTATTATTTTCCACATTACTGTTATCGCTTTCAAAATTGTATAAAATTGGAAAATTATGTGACTTACATGAACTATAAGTAAGACTAAATCAGTAAAAACAAACTATAATTCAAGAATGTAAGTAAACATCAAAAAAGTTTCTTTCAAATATTGCACAAATAAGTAGAAGAAAAAATTTCAATACCGTGCATACAACATTATTTGCAAATCATAAAGTAATCGATTTTCTGGTGCTGCAAATAGGAATCGATGCAAATGTTCAGCTTGACTTCGAACTACACTCCTTTTTCTAATTACGAAAAAATGTTCGAAGAATTGTGCACATTTCTTTTGTAGCCGTAATTTGTACATAATTTTGCAATAGTTTTTTTTAATTCGTTTTACACACCACTTTGTAACTCGAAAAAAAAGTTAAGGGATGGAGAACAAAATTTCCTTTTTGTGGCCGTAATTTGCTCATAATTTGCACATAATTTTGCAATAAATAATTTTTAAATTCGTTTTACACACCACTTTCTAACTCGATAAAAAGTTAAGGGATGGAGTAAAAAATTTCCTTTTTGTGGCCGTAATTTGCACATAATTTGCACATAATTATAGTGTGATCGATTTTTTAATTTTGGCAACAGGAATTGGTGCGGGGTCTAGCTTGACGTCAAGCCACACCCACTTTTATAAATAAAAAAAGAAGTCGTATGCATAGTTGTTCTGTAGGTCATTGGAGAGCAAATAATTATGGTGTAATCGATTTTCAGATTTCGGCAATAAAAATCGGTGCGGGGGTGTAGCTTGACGTCAAGCTGCACCCATTTTTTTCAAATTACGAAAAAATGGTCAAGGAATTGTGCACAAAATTATTTTTTTGTGGCCATAATTTGCACATAATTTTGCAATAAAAAAAATTATATTCATTTTATCGGGGGTGTGGCTTGACAGACCCGATTTCATCTTCAGCTATATAAAAAAGTTTATTTTGAAATTTATCAGTTACAATAGTTTTACAATGAGTTGCCTCTTGTCATGCGAGTAGGTAATGTTTCGTATTTAATTTTGATAATACAAGTTAATACCAAACCAACATACAATTTCTTTTACATAGTTGTCAAATATCAATGTGACAAAATTTTATAGCCTATTGATGATTTCGAGGTAGAAACACAAGACGCGTTTTGAAGACCGAATATGGAAGCTCTGACACCTGACTGGTGCGTTTGAAAGTTCGGCAGGTTTCGATTGGTTTCGCTAAAGACAACGCCAGTTGCGTTTTGAATTTCGAAATCACCATAATAAGCAGGTACCTAATCAGCTGATTCTGATCATTTTGAAATTTGAGGGTTTACTAACACATCTGTGACGTAATACAAGGTGTTAGTTGAATAAAATCAAATAATACAAAATCATATGGCGATTTCGAGACAAAACCTGTCCTGTTGGTAGGTTAGAAAATGGAAGTTTTGATTGGTTGCAATATAACATATACATATTGCTGCAACTGTCATGATAACTGTCATATTGTGAACAACGCTTCAGAGCGCACAGAAGTTTCTATTGAACTATGAAGAATTTCCCTCCTACGATTCATTCTTTGAAGTGATTTTTCAGACACACCAGTAGGGATGAAATAGGTAGGTTTAAACATTTCAATGTACAAATCCTATTGGGTTATCTATTTAAACTCACAAGAGCCGCAAAATTTCATTAGGTATTTTACATCAAGCTTTTAGGTACTTTATAGTGCAAAATGCAGGTGTACATTTTCATGGTTAATAATGAAGCTGATGAATCACGTAAAGTGCGTTCGCACCAATAAGTTTATAGTGATCCTTTACAGTTTATACTAAACGAATTTGCGTTCTAAGTTGCAGCAACACTGACTAATAAACAGGTTGAAATTGAAAATGAAATGGTATGATTATAATGAATTATTTATACATATTCCTCATTTTTTTATTAACGACGCTTCAGGTATCATGAGTTAAAATTGTACTAAACTAATTGAAGTAGTATTCAAGTAGTAGTATATAAAAGTGACAGAAATAAGAACAAGTTATTTTGTTCAAAAGTCTTGTAATAAAACAAAATTGGAATATATATTTTATACGTCATATTAGAGTGATACTTGAAATACTAGCAAGTATTGTATGGGAACAAAGTATGCTCCACCTTGTAATTCACAATTACTGGAAAGTTCAAAGAATCATCTTACATGTTCCGATTTAGTTGGTGACTGATGAAAGAAAGCAATAAAATTCGAACCAATGCGTAGAGAGTTTTGAACTCTGCTTGCTGGCGTCTCGAGTCTATAAAAATGAGAAATTCTATACTTTGCATGCGGCCTGTGCACTCTCTAATAATATATATACACAGAATAGTGTACCCTACGCTAAATTGTAAGTAGTAATCATCGACAAAAGAATTTTAGAATACAATTCGCAATAAAAGTTTTATGACTTGCCGCACGGTGCGCATTAACAATGAAATTGATGTTCTTGCGGAGATCATCCTTTTGTTAATGAATTTAGATTGAATGCATTCTTCATTTTAGTGTTTCTATAAAAAATAATCGCATTGTGATTTGTAAATTGTCCAGATTTGAGTTAGACTGGATGATAAGATGAGTTTTCAGTGCTTTATTTTTGTAATTAGAATAAATGATTTTTGGACAAGCTTAGTCAAACGATTGTGAAAGTTTCATTCGTCTTTGAGTTGGCAGTACCAACTTGAAAGAGCCAAACAATATTTGTCAATAAAGGATTTGTTTTATAACACATAAAAATTCTGGGTGGTGATCAGAGATTATTAAACTTCTTGCTATTTTTTTTCATTTTAAAGAGTGGTCAAACATAACTAATTGGTGAACAAACGTGGTCGATAAATGGTCATACTATATAGTTTCCATTCATTTCCTTTTAATTTGCGGTGCCAAACCTTACCGAAACTACACAGATATCTATTTAGATTTTGGTATAAGCTTTAAACTTACAGAAAATACATAGAAGATGCAAGTTTTCTATTGATGTAAAAAACTGAGGCTTGACCACCATTCTGAAGACTTGTTCAATCATGAAAGTGGAATTTTATGAAAGACCAAAATTATGTTGTGTTGCTAAGCAGCGTACCGGAAGGTTCGTTTGATACAAGAAAAGTCAAATGAACTTGTTCTCATGGTTGCAATTAACTTATAAATAATAAATTAATATTCATGTAAAGCTAATCTTAATTGATAAATTAGAGAAATCACATGATTTATAATTTTTCAGATGTGTATTTGACTTATGAGTCACTATTGAGCTATCTCAAGTTTGGATGTATTCGTTACGTTAGGGGAGGTTGGGCTTAGATCATCTTTCCTGATTTATTAGAGCACCATTTTTGACCCTATCCCTCCCTATACTTTTAACAAGACTTCGTGCTATGAGAGTTTTGGGAGCAAAATGGCGGTCGAGAATACTCTTATATTCTAGTGTCTTAGTATTATCTAAGCACTGTGCCTTAAGTCCAGACCCAAACTTGCGTAGAGTTCTCGGTTGTTGTAAGGTGCTCTAGGTGTTGAATACACCAATGTAATTGCTGATGCTCTCAGTAGGCACTTCAGCTGATAGGTACTCCCCATATGGTGTAGGCTCACGAGATTCACTCGCGTTTCTAGTTCACCCACTGTGTCAGTTAGGATTGCCTTGAATGTGAGCTATCGACCCAACTTGATGTCCGGGTACTCTGGACGTAGCTCATGCCTAAGTATTCTGGACTATCAGTTTTAACTTTCTAGCCGCCTGTTTATAAAGCAGGTATTTCTTGGGGGTCTGAAGTATTTCTCAGAGTTATCTTCAACTCTAACGAATCTATGTGGCTTCGTAAGAACAAACTAATAAGAATAAAGTAATATATTAACGAACTTTATTTTTCGCCTAGGTGGCTACAGAAAGTTTCCAAAATATTTGCTACTGCTAAAGTTATTTTTTTAGACATACAAGAAACTTGGTTTAACAAAACCTGTTATATTATCGAATTTTTCAGTATTATTTGTCAAATTCCCAGCAATATTTAATTCGAATCGAATTATTCTGATGACTATTCTGACCTAATTGTTATAAGCTTTACAAAATGAGGCACAAGAAAGACTTCCTGTTATTCACACAATTTTTTCATCAATTACGTTTTATTTGTGAAATATACCATTGCGGGAAACACAACTCGTTCACAAACATTTCTTGCTTAATCTCTAAGATGGAGCATAATTATTACCACTCGATAGAAGCCGACTCGATCATTAATCACTTGTAATTCCAGAATAAACATCAAAAATCGAAATATATCATCAACTTCGTTCCCTTCATAGGAGAGAAAGAGAAGAGGAGAAGGCCATCATCATAGTCTTGCTCTAAAATGCATTACCTATAAGGCCACACCATAGCTCAATAAATCATATCATAATACACCTTTTCTCCTGTCATTGATATCGTGTTCGGTGCCTTGTAATCCGCTACCATATCTCGGTGATACAGGGTGGTCCATCGGCTAGCTGGCTATACATGTTGTCAATAGATATTAAAATATGGCAGCGCGCATAGAGATTAGAGATGGTGTCCATGCCGATGAGATGGGTAGCTGGGCAATAGATGTATTGTTAATTGTGTATATGTAGCATCAAAAAACCTACTACGATAAGCATAATCATTAAATCACTACTTAGATATGAATCGGATTTAGGTGCAACTGAGACACCTGTAGGAAGAAGAAACTTTAACATAATCCAATGCCGTCGAAGCTCTTGTTAGATTGATCTAATGTATAATTCAAATTAAAATGGGATACTATACAAAGCCAAGGAACAAATGATGGTATTGACTGAGAAAATCAAATTTTCTGAGTGAAGATATCAGAGTTAAGGCCTATTCTCACCTAAGCGGCATCGAGCGTAGCGGCACGGCGCGGCGCGAAACGAAGCGCAGCGTCATTTCGTATAGGCTATTCCCACCTGAGCGGCATTTGGTAGCAGCAGAAACGAAAAAGTTGTATTTTATGTTTTTTTTGTGGCCAATTTCGAGAACAAATTGTGATTAAAAATTGTTGACAACATTTATTTTTCTACTTGATAATTTCTATCTATGAATTTTTGTTATCTACTGTAATATAATGTGGACTTATTTTTTAATTTTTTTTTGATATTATTAATTTATATGATAAAACAAGATTTTACCATTTTAAGTAGATATATTTAAGTAGATGGCCTTTTATAATTTGTAGGATTTAGTATCTATATTTTTGAAATTGTAAAATGGAATGAATCCGTAAATAAATAAATAAACAAACAACCTATACAGATGCAAAAATAATAACTCTTTCCCAAACAGTTTTTAATTCAAATAATTTCAATTTAGAAATACATATTAACTCTTTGATAATTTAGTTTTTTTATAGTTGGTTCTGTTGAGATGTAAATGCAAAAGAAACTTAACCCTTTCGTTAGTTTTCTCTCCAATTTCAGACCATACATTCTCCCGTTTATTTTGATTGCTGTATTCTTTTTCGGCATGTCATATAGTTCTTCGTATCTATCAATTTTTTCCACATCCATAACTAATTTTGCACTGCAAGATCTTGTGGTCGGCAGGCGTTCACGAGCGTCAAAGCATGAGTTGACGCGTGCCAACGCTCCAGGCCGCTTTGAGAAGTTGACGCATCGGGCCCGAACGCTGCGCTTGGCGCCGCGTCTTAGTGAGGACCGTCTCATTCAATAACACGCAAACTATTGTGAGCGTCATTTTGACGCGCCGCGCCGCCCCGCGCCGCTTCGCTTGTTGCCGCTTAGATGAGAATAGGCCTTTATTCATAAAGCTGAAAAATCAAATTTAACTGAAACGTTATTTGAAGCAGATGTATATTTATTGAATACTATGAAATTGCTGCAACTTCGCAAGCGGAAATTAGCGGATTCCCCAAAAAATCAGTCATCATTACTATATTCGTCCCTCCTATGAATACAAACTTTGAAAGCCCGTTTCCCCTCCATAGGGTTTTAATTTTATAGCATGTCCACCGTCTTGGTCTTCAAAATAAAAGTGATATTCACAATCAACGTAACAAAAAACCTTAACTCAACTGCTCTCATATCGATTTTTAGATCTATTTACCTCATTTTAACCCCTAATGGAGTCCACACAGTCGAACATATTCCACACGAATTGACCTGAACTTATATATATTCGAGTAGGCTCGATAAAATAAACCTGTTCATCAACCAAATTTAGCATTTAAATACGTGTGTTGATATGTCTTGTTGATCAACTAAGTTGAGGAACATGTTGAACTGTGTATGGGGCCCATAAGGTGTTGATTTTCGGAGAATTGCAAAATAGGTGTTTGCTTACGTATTTGTTTTTAAGAGCAGGTACTTACGAATTTTCAAGTCAAAATATCTATTGAATATTAATTGTCTGTACAAAATTTGTATTTTACCCCTTGTGGTTGAATTTCAGAATAAGCATCCTTATTACATCATAAAAATAACCTCCGTGTAAAGTTTCAGTTTTCTAGATCCATGGGCTGAGCGTTGATGAGTTAGTGAGTTGGTCAGAACTTTTCTTTATACAGGGTGTTTATCAAACTTACGACAAAAATTCAGGATCCTTTGATGGTTTGTGAGAAGCAGCTTGTTTCAAGAGAAAAATTTTAACGACACCATTTAAAATTACATTTAAAATTTCTTAATCTACAATTACAGTTCAAAATATCTAGATACCTACAGCTAGGATGTAAGAATCCAGTCTCCTTCATATTGACCAAACTCTTTCTTAAGCACAAAGGTTTTTTCTTATTACGTTACATCCAGCAATCAACCGATTTCTTGAATCTTTTAAATTTTCTTCTGGAGTAGGATAAACTAATTAAAGAAATAATCTATAGGGCTTAAGTCCGGAGATGACGCAGGTTACAGGTTAGGTCCACCTTAAAATTGTTTCTCGCCCTGGTTCTTCGAATCAAGGCTACTTTTCAATTATCATCAAAGGACAAAATGTTCTTAGAAAAGACCAGGGAATTCCTACCCCATGAATTCTTGCCGTATGTTACCCTATATATAATAAATTTCTTTCTATCAATCCAGTCATTTTTTAACTTCTATTAAAAAGTTACTTGTTAATTTACTTATAATGTATTTTAGTTCTCAATATTCGATTTCTCAAGTATAGATTTTAAGTTACTTGCATAAATTCTAATTGGTATATTTGAGTTATCTTCAATTCATTGTTTCAGTCTCAATTGAAGGTAACCGTCTATATGCTCACAAAATCATTTGTAAAATACACTAAACAATGAGCCGTAATATATGTAACAACGGCGAGAATGACATGACAGGTAATAGTAGTTTATGCTAAAAGTGCGTAAAGGGACAATCGTGATTTTGCAACATGAGCCTAGGTATGTGCGAATATGACATACCTATACCTATACCTAAAAGAAAATGATGTCGTTTCCCGAGTGTCAGTTTCGCTCCTCTGCTCATATTTTCTGCAACACCTGTCTTGGAAGTTGAATTTCATAGAGTCGTTATTTCTTCGATCACTGCGTTGAAATTTTTGATAGTAGAAAAATTAAATGTTGCTCGCGTGCGGAAATTCATTACTTTTCATACAAGTGCGTAAAGTAGTTTATGATGATGGCTGAAAAAATACTTCACGCACTACTGTGCGTTTGGTGCGGATATCGGATACTATCGCCACGATAATCAGTTTTCGAAAGTTGAACTTTCCAGACAGGAGTTGCAAAAAAGATTAAAATATAAGTGCAACTAAGCAAGGCAGCGGATGACTAAATTTAGAGACAATTGCAATTAATATCAGTATACCCTTATATTAATATAGTTTATCTTCTATATAGTATTGGAAATATTGGATTGGATTTCAGTAACAAATCAGAATAAACATTTTTATTTACTTAATTAAAATAATTTTATACAAAATTATTCTATTCCTCAATAATTATTTAATACATCTTTAAATATAACTGAAAATACATGCTCAAAAAATATTTATCCATTTTTATTGAAGAGCATAATAATGACCATAGGGTACGGTTCGGAATATCCTCAACAGCTGGACAATTATTCCAATGCAAATGCAAATCATTGTGCGATTAAATCGAATTGCGGGTCCTTTCTTGGCCATCCTAAAATTAACTCAGAGAACCGTAAAATTGAAGATAGGCATTAGCGACTGTTAAAGCTGCATTTAAATTTTCGATAAACCCTCATATTTCTACGGCCTCTTCCCAGCAAATCGCTAATGATGGTATTAAAACCTCACAGGTAAACATTACGGCGACAATCTCCAACATGAGCCCCTTTTCTGATTTTTTCCACGCCAGCGAAATTCGCAATAACTATATTTTTTTTTTACTTACTATCATTCAATCAATTAGACTCTGATCAAATTAATAAGGGTCTTGAAGACGTTCTCAAAACATACTCGTGCTTCGCTTTTACTACAACGTTCCCAAAATGCTTATAATTGCTAAAGTTTGCGAAATTGATTAAAACTTAATAACTACTTAATAATTATCATTTTCATAGAGGCATTATTTATTGATTTATGAAATGAAATCGATACTCTAGAACATTGGGCAATATGAGCACTAAGAAAAGCCGAGGGTAGATCAGAGCTAAGTACCTAAACATATATACCTAGTTACTGTAAATACAAAATTGATAAAAAAGGAGAAGACTTATTTAATGAACACCAACCACTGGAAGAGTAAAGGTCAAAATGTAGCGGGAAAATAGCTGAAAACTTATAATTTATTGACGATATTTCGATATGCCAAGAGAAATTTCGATATTCGCTCAATGTGTAGATAAACTCTAAAATATGATTAAAAAACTACAATACGAAGCAACCAATCATCGGTCTTGAAATGAATATCCCAAAGATAAAGTTTTAACAAACGCAAAATGAATATAAATAGTCAAACTCAATATGTGAAATGAAAGGCATATACTCCGGCCAAGAAATAACTTTTGGTAAATTAAGATGTGTGCTTTAATCGAAGCAAGCATATCATTAGTATTTTAATAAAAGTGACCAGAAACACCGGCAACTGGAGTAGCAACGTTACCTGGTGAAGGCTATGTGGAGAGAAAAGTAACATTGCTAGTCTAAATCAAGATATGGTAACAAAGTGAACAGCATGCCTAATATTTTACCAAGTAGTCCAATACAAAGATATATGAAAAATGCTTAAAATGGTTTATTCTGTTACTCAGGAGCTGGGCTCTTTGGCAAACTAAGAAAGCCTCTCCTTCGTACGCGACGCACATTAGAAAATTACAGGACTTCTAAAGAGGATACTGCCTCGTGCGTCTGAACATCATTGATGTGGACAATAAACAATAGTCGTCTCTGTAGACTGTAGAGTGTAGAGACTACAGCATGAAGAACGAAACGTCGACTCATATGTTTTTAGAATTGGTTGGCCCTTCAGGTGAGGATTTTCGGACCTTAGGTATTGAGACCAGGAACATCAATCGGGGTATCAACCCGTATCTGTTCATTAATTTGCTGCCAACTCTCAAAATATAAAGAAAATCGTAGGAAATTTACTGCCGTAATGAAATGAAAATTGTAAATATATCTAAATCCGAATACCAATATAATATTTATTTGAAAACTACCTTAATAGAGAAGTGGTGATCTTTTGGACTGATGATTTAAAAAAATATAAATAATAAAAATTTCATTAAAATTAATGCAGCAACATATAACATTTGAATCTGAAAACTTTTACTAGAGTAAGTCAGATATTAATATTAGGTACAACTAATAGAGAAAAAAGACAATGAATAAGGGATACTCAAAAATGCAGGCAGAACAGTTTGACTGCAATATATCCAGACAGACTTTCGTACCTAGGTATTATCTGTTGTATACGTAAATCACAGCATAGTATTACATTTATGATAAAATTGCAGTAATGTGTTGAATATATGGTTATTGTTAACATGATTATGTGGATGACATAATACATTTTAATATATATAATCCAAATTTTATACTTAAAATCATATTTTGAAATAACTCTGAAACGCCTATCAAACCATCTTAGTGGGGTTGTATTTTACAACTGTATTAAAGACAATTGTTTGAGAAAAATAGATAAGTAACTCCACCAAAAAAACATGGTACAATTTTATTACTGAAAAGTATTTAATATAACATACAGATATATAATATTTAATGTAAAAATAACAAAGAATTTGAAATGGAAGAGATAATATTGTACCAAACAATCAGTCATATCTTGATAGAAGGTCAGTTGTAATTTTGATAATAATATACCAAATAGATATTATGATAATGGATTTTTTTGTTACACAATTCTGAGTAGTCTTGATTAAGAATGCACAAAAATTCTCAATTTAAAAAAAAACATTTTTCTTCTCCCCTTCATCAATTGTTTTTGAGGAAACGGATATATTGGATATCAGAACAAATTAATAAGGAGCTATTCTCAGAAGTCACCTTTCAAATGAACAAAAAAAATCATCAAAATCGGTGACTTTTTTCGTTAAAAAAATGTTTGCTAGTTTAGTATGAAACAACGCTGTAACATCGATAAAGAAAACATACAATCGATTATTAGAATGCCTCTTTTTTTCTTGAAGTCAGTTAGAAATCTTCATTGCTCTTTTGTTAAACTTTCCTATTCAAGTTTTCATAAACCGAACTTTTTATAACTCAAAAGATATAAAAGGGTTTAAAAACAATTTCCCGAAATATTTTATAAACAAGGATTTAGAATACATGATAGATAGGCATTATCCAATTTTTCAAATAATATTTGTAAAATCTTTTGATAATCATTTGAATTTGTTGAAGAACGGTTTGTATTTGTTTCTATTGTTGATAAAGAGTTGAATCAGGTGTAAAATACAAATATAGATAAATAAACTAGAATGATAATATTTTTAGATATATATTTTATTATAAATTTCATGCCAAGAGAATTTTACTCCTTAACAAGTTCTAAAATGACAGATCTGAGAAATGCTAATGGAACTTTTTATATTTATTGTTAAAAGGAAAGTTGTCAGGAAAAAAAGATTATCATTAGATTTTTTGTTTGTGGCACTGATAATTTCACTTTGCTGAGATAGCACACACAAGACAAGAACAAGAGAACATCCTGTATGTTAATGTGTCTGAAGAAGCCATCATATTTTATTCATGTGCAAAGTAATCTTGAGACAAAGGATATGTGTCCACCTACGAACAAATAAACATTGACTGGTACACAGGTCTGTTTTCCACTAAGTTGGACCTGACTCACTATTAAGTCGGTCCTAGAAGATTGATGAATCATTCAACAAGTATATAGGCCTGTCCCTCTAATCCTTCTACCTCAAATAATGAGTGTGCTCTTTTTATACTGATATTTCGCACTACATGCTACTTAAGTAGAATAAATTATTCATAATTAGTTACTTGACAGAAAAAACTCAAATCAAACATATAAATAAGGTTGAAGTCAGGATCCACAAAGATAGCTCGTAGTCAAATCTAGTTTATATTTGCTTCCATTGTATAATCCTTAAAAGTTATAGATTCAACACAAACATACGTAATAGCGCATTTAGAAAATTCCGCGAACTATCTAACCACGTGAATAGTGGCCATTTATTTAGCAGAATAATTCAAATGGCAGCTAATTTAGGTTTCTTTCAGTGTAGGTGATAAAGATGCTACTAATGTGAAGAAACGCTCGGATCTGCTGTTTTATAGCAAACATGTGGAAATACTACGTTTTATGGACTCTTCGTCTATAATAGTTGATTTGATTAACGACCTGTTTGTCTATCTGTTTATTAGTCATCTGTAAATAAATTTTAGATATGAATATAAATAAGTAAATACTAATTTCTAATACGTTTTTCTTCTTAAGAACTTGGATATTATTATTTACTTGTAGATATCCGACTAAGGCAACTATTCAGCTCTTACTCTATGCCAGTTCTATGGTACAGACAGATTATCTACTCTGCATGAGGCAGAATACGGATCTGAACAAGAAATTGACGTTGTTTAAAATGGATTCTTGAGGACAAACACTTGAATGTTAGGTGTACAAGGATAGACTTAAACCAACGAAGAAGTGAAGGAATCAGAGGTGAAAAATAGACAGTAACTGACAGAGCAGAGAGAAATAGTGTCAGCTTATTTGGCTATTGGTCGAAACTCCTAGGTAATAAATATTTTTTACAAAAAATTGGACCGACTTTATCAGTTCTTTTGGAGTTGGTGCCTACAACAACAAACTACAACGGCACATCTTCAAAATTACCAGCACCAATAGAATTAATATTATTTTGTATTTTTCAGTGCAACAACTGATAAAGTCGGTCCAATTTTTTGTAAATAATATTTATTTCACATTTTTGAGTGTAACATTAGTCATGAAATTTGTTGAAAGTTCACTAATACCCGAAAAGTTATAGGTAGGTTTAGCTTGTACATAGCGGAAATACGCATATCACATATTTCAGACTTTACCATTGCGAAACTCGGAAACCGTAACTCTTTTGGAAAAATGTTCAATTTAAAAGTTTCCGGATATGGTCCCCTTTTTAATTTTTAAATCTCGAATTTTCGATTTTCGGAAAAATTTGCCTCTTCCACATAGCTGAAACACATATTTCAGACTGTAGCGCGGAAACAAATGATTATTTTAAAAAATGTCCAATTTAAACATTTCCGGATATGGAATTTTCATTCATTCTGTCGTCTCGGATTTTAAATTTTCTAAAAAAATTGCCCCCTTCACCCACTTTGGGGGCGGTTTTTGGAGGGAATGAGATGTTGGATTTGATTTTTCTCAATATGGGACCATTTCCCAACTCTCCTCTTTCAAATGAAATAAAAATCGTCTGAATCGGAGTACGTTTACTATGCAAAACGCGCGAACAGCCATAAAAAAAGCAATCTTACAACCGAATTGTATACGTACTCCTTTTTTTGGTCGGTCAAAAAAAAACGGGGAAAGATTCAAGCATTCATAGAAATGGGAAACAAAAGATCCAATGTAGTGAAATAATCTAGAACCTATGGTAAAAGTTTCGTACATGTGGAGTCGTAGAAACACTTATCGAAAGTGTAGAATAGAATACTTATAAGGTTTAATTCACGAAAGGCATGTTTTGGCCTGTTATTATTTTTTCTCTAAAATTCACATCTTTATATACTAAGCGAGCAATTCAATTCTTCTATGTTTAATAGTTGACGTCGCCGTCTTACTGTAAATGCATTTCCAAGTAATGATATAAGTCATAAACTAACGAAACCAAGTATTTAAGATGACAACTGGAAAATAAGGAAACACATAAATTTCCATCTCAATAATACGACAGTGAAAAAAATCAAAGACCTCATAATTCACGAAAAGAGAAGGTGTGTATAGGAGTATAGAAGCTAAAGGTTTTCTCAATTCGTTATTAAATAATTGGCTTTGGTTGTGGAGTGAAACCTCAGATATTAAATATTATACACAGACATCACTCTAACCCTAATAAGGCTCGAGATCTCAGAAGATTAAGGTATATCAAGATTTCGAATTATGAGAAAATTGGGTTAACTGCAATAACTTCCTACTGAGGGAGATATCTGCAAAAAATTACAATAAAGAGCAACGGGTAATTAATAATATTTCCATAATATGAAATGATATAGAATACGAATAATATAATTAACAAAATTATATCATCCAAAACACAGTAATAGGAGGTCGAGTTTATCTAAAATGTGCAATGAGAGTGCCATCTTTAGTTTTTGACAACAAAAAGTTGCGAGAGACTTATCAGTTGGTTCTCAGTTAAACTTCAGTTAAATGATATTTTAATAAGCAGATTTCAAGCGGAGAGAACACTCTCTCATAATATAATTAGTACGAAATTGTAAAGTAAAAATAAGTATGTAGGAACGGTGTGCGAACAACGCCCTCGTATTTTATATGGAATATTATTTTGAGGTACATAAAAGCGCGCCTGTACGAGCTTTAAACTCATCATCATCATCAGAGATATACCTACAACAGCATGATGGGCCGACGAGTGTATTGAACTATGCGCCTAATGGCTTGGTGGGTTTCTTTTGAGTCGCGGAAATTGGTCGGTCCACAACAGATCAGGTGAAAATGGAATGTAATTGACGAATTATAAGTCAATTTTATAGACGCAAACCACTCAATCATGTGTGAGAATATGAGCTAGGACAGTGACGGGGAAGCACACTTGGGAAATAAATACTTCTAAGAAGGAATTTCAAACAATGGATTAGTTTTGAAATTTAATGTAGTTATTTCACATATGAAATTCAATGAGAAAACCTTCAACTAATATACAGGTTGGACCTCCGGGAAAGACTTCGATCAATTGTGGGCAAACGATAACTACAAACAGTCTGAAAATTTGGTGACATACTAAAGTCACTGGGGGACATGCGTCTAAAATATTTTCATGTCAGTAGCGTTACCGGTTATACCGGAAATAGATGCCAACTTTGTTATTTTAAATGGAATACTCTGTACATTACCGCATTTTTAGATTTCTTGTATAATTTTGAAAACATTTTATGTATATGTCCTATACCAAAGTCGTTTGTGATATATTTCAAATCTTATGTCAAAAATTAAGTTTGCAGTCCAAAACATAATTATCAGTCTTTTGGCTGATTTTCTTGTAGAAGATCTACTTTATCTTATGATATTTATTATTCTATTGTATTAAGCAGCAAAACTAAGGGGAACTTTGAATAAGTTTGTCTATACAAAAAATTAGTAGTTTTTAAAATAATTGGCAATTTTACATTTTTCTATGTAAAAATGCTACACATCTAAGTTGTGTTAGAAGTGGACTATTCATTGAACCGTTTGAAATGTATAAAAAAATTCATACCTTCAAAAAAATATAGCGCCCAAATTAAGCAACCTTGTATTAAGGTATGTTTGCTTGTATCGGCTTGTTTTGATATCAACGCTAGGTATGTGGTGTACCTAGGTATTTTGCAAACACCTTCAGAAAATCCCCTTATAGAAGTAGGTAAACATATTTCTCATATTTTAGAGAAAACATTCACCAATTTACAAAGATATCGTTGTCTATCTATCTGTTAGTAGAACTTCAATGATGCAAAGCTACTTTATCGATTCAGCTGTAATTTATCATGGAAATAGCTAATATAACACTTTAAATAATATTGTTGATATCGTTCTGATTTTACATTACATTTACAGTACTCTTTCCATTCAGAAATATTTACTTCTTACAATAAGATGTTACATTACAATCATCGCAAAGTTAGTATTTTAATCACCTTTGCTGAATTTTCAAAGTTTTAATGGGATCCATTGTAGACAAATACATTACTATTGTTTCTATTATTATTATTGGAAATGCCATGGAGTAAAAGTGATGTAAATGTTAATGCCACTCGAAGCTTTTAAAGTGTCACACATGAAAGTATTATCGTACCGCTACTGGTGATTCTAAGTCTCCCAAGCCAAGGTCAATTTCTTGTACTATAAAATAAGGCATTTCAGATTAGGTATTCCTATCGAACGTCCCAGAGGTAAATGCTTGCCTATCTAACATCAGTTTATCTAGCTTTTTATTATGAGGTTATATATATTTACTAGAGAAAAACTCAACTAGTGTCGGCTAGTTTAATAAGCATAAAATTGAAAATTTCCCGCCATTTACTTTTTGTCAGATCGAAATAAAGATATGAAAATGTTTTGGTCTTCATGGTGGTCGCCTATCAGATCGATTACAAAAAGTGAACGATATTTTTTGTCTTCTTAGTTTGTGACGATATAAATGGATAATAATTGACTAGGTACATGAATAATTAATTTAATGATATTATTTTCTTCTAGTCTACGTCAATGTTTACGAATATCGTAAATTTTGCATGTTTATTCGTTACCTACCTATAAATAAGAATACCTACTTTAATTGCAAGACGAAAGAATAATGACTTTTATACTAAAATAATATACGATTATTTTTTACAAAAAATTGAACCAACATTATTCATTGGTGCACTGAAAAATACGAAATAATATTAATTCTATTGGTGCTGTTCTTTTTGAAGTTGTGCAGTTGCAATTGGACTGATAACTTTTGACACCAACTTCACAAGTACCACCACCTAATAACGTCGGTGTAATATTAGTTACAAAAATCATTGAACGTTCGCTAATACGCTAATAGATTAAGGCCATTTTTATTGAGATGCTATCACACTTTCCGTTTTCTTCACCTATACGAGTAGCAATCGAGCAATAGTATAAAAATTTTGAGTTTGACAAAATCATATCCACTAAAACACCAGTATGATTTTTTTATAACAATTTTTTGTATTTTAGGAATAAGATAAAACAAATTCATCACCTTGGGCTCTGTGAAAATTTGAGACTTGTTCCAGATTCAACTTATTCTTAGGTTTGCGTAGATATGATGAAAAAAAAGAACCCTTGTAAGATTAGTCTGTTATCCGTAGGTCTGTTCATTTGTCTGTTGTGTCTGTTGTGTCAGCCAACATGACATTCCTTTCAAACGAATTGTTATGTAAAAATTGTTTGGGCATACCAAGAAAAACAACAATGATTATATACAATTTTGACAGGGGGAACCGTTTACCCAGAATATGAATAAACAGAAGGAATATTTGACAACGCAATATATAGAGCATAATTGAGTTTTATGTTTTTTTTTTCAGAGATACGTTTAGCAGTTGTCAAGCGGAATGATTAAGATAAGTTTTATAAAAATCTTTAGAATAGTTTTCGCGCCACAGTCTTTAGTAAATCACATTTACCCTGGAAACAAAATCACTTGTCCTTGTTACTATTATCAAAGTTTTTAATGTTTGTTATTATTATGTAGAAATCTCAGAACATCGCTACGCAAATACTTGTATTTTAGATTTAAACCTCTTACCACCGCTCTATCTCGAAAACCGTAACTCTAAGAAAAAAATGTTCATTATAAGTGTTGTTACAAATAATATTGTCTGTAGTGCCAACAAATTTTCAATTTTTGAAAGAAATCGCCCTCTCCACATAGCCTAAATGCACATATTTGAGAATTTAACATACCTCTTACTCGAAAACCGTAACTCTTTTGATAAAATGTTCAATTTAAACGTTTCCGAATATTGTCCTATCTTTAATTATACCGACTCAGATTTTCGATTTTCGAGAAAATTTGCCCCCTATACCCCTTCAGAGGCGGATTTCGGGGGGAAGGTGATTTCGGATTTGCGTTTTTATGAATATGGGACCATTTCTCAAGCCTCCTCTTTCAAATGAATTAAAAATCATCAAATCGGAGTTCGTTTAAAATATAAAACACGCAGTCAAACAAAAAAAAGCAGTCGAATTGTATACCTCCTCCGTTCGGGGTTCGTCGGTCAAAAATAATATTGATTCTACTGGTGCTCATACTTTTGAAGATGTGCAGTTGCAGTTAGATTGAGAACTTTTGGCACCAATTTCACAACTACCAGCACCAATAGAATTAATATTATTTTGTATGTTTCAGTGCACCAACAGATAACGTGGGTTAATTTTTATGTAAAAAATATTTATTTCACACATTTGAGTGTCACATAAGTCAAGAAAATCGTTGGATGCTCACGTATACCATTATTACCCATGTATACTTTGCTTGTATTTGTTATTATTCAGAAATCTACAAACATCGTCGCGGAAAAACGCATATTTTAGACTTTACCACTGCTTTAACTCGGAAACCGTAAATCAATGGAAACCATTTTCTATATAAATGTTGATGCAAATAATCTGGTCTTTATTTATCCATCCTCAGATTTTCAATTTTAGAAGGAAATTGCCTCTTCCACATATCTAGAATATACATATTTCAAATTTTAACATCGTTGAAACTCGACAACCGTAGGCTCTTTTGAAAAATTGTTCAATTTGAACGTTTCCGGATATTTTTTTATCTTCAATTCTGTCATCTCGGATTTTGGATTTTCGAGAAAAATTGCCCTCTCCACCCCTGGAGGGGCGGTTTTCGGAAAGAAGGAGATTTCGGAGTTTTTATGAATAGGGGGCCAGTTTTCAAGTCTCCTCTTTCAAATAATTAAAAAATAATCAAAATCCGAGTCCGTTTACTATATGCAGCGCGCACAATATCCAAAAAAAAGCAGACAGTCGAATTGTATACCTCCTCCGTTTGGGTTCATCGGCGTAAAATTCTGCTGTTGCTGGTACTTTTAAAGTTAGTGCTAAAAGTTTTACATCTAACTAAAACTGCACTCATGAAACAAATATTTAAAAAAACTACCCCCAAAGGATGTGCAGAAGAGGATTCTTTTGAAAATGGAAAATTTTAGAAAGCAAAACTATATCTGTCAATATTTACATTGAACATTTTTCAAAAAGTTTACGCATTCCAATAGCAATAGTTAGGTCTGAAATAGGTATCTGTGTTTCCACTATGTCTCCAAATCTTTGACTAAAAAATCTGTGATAACCTTTTTCACAAAAACGAGAACAGATGGCACACAGAAAAATTCAAAATAATATTAATTCTACCATAGTGATGATAATTTCGAAGTCGGTGCCAAAACTCTCTTATCTACCTATAACTACTCTATTTTAAAATTACTGTTTCCAGGCTTTTGTACATCCGATGGAAAAAGGACTGATTTCAAAATCACTTAGATGTCTGTCTGCCTTTCCGTCTGTCAGAGCCTATTATCTACGAAACTACTAAATAAAATAAAAATTGCTACTTTTTTATACAGAGTTGACCATATTACAGCGTATAGCGTGAATACACAAATACTAATACAGAGGGTAGATTTTGTGGAAAATGATTAAAAGAAAAATTTTGTTTAAGTAAATCATTAACCATTAAAAAAGGTCATTAATGAATAATATAGATGCATTTTTTATAACTGTAAAGTGTATAGTCTAGGAAATATTGCACAAACATGATGAAAATTGATCATTTCCCCTTTATCAGAGGAACTGCTGAGGCGAAAATTTTGAAAAATAAACAGAATAGGTATTCACTCATATTTTACAGAAGACCTACTTACGTTTTACAGAACCCTCTCCAAGTGACCACTTTTTTATTCTTAGATTGACTTTGAAACAATATATAAATCCATATTCCATATTATTCCATTATTTAAACGATTCAATTTACTCGAATATCTTTCACATTCTTCAACTAGATTTACTCAATATTTAGTGAGAATAAAATACAATAGATCTTTCATTAGCAGAAATAATGCTGCACCAAAACATCTGGAAAGTTTCTCAGCTATAATTAGGAAGTGAGTTTTAATGCCCAACTAGGTATGTTGTGCCATACCTAATACTCCTTTCTCTTTCTTCAGCATCACTACTATCCGTAAAGCACTCATCAGGATTCGCGTGTTTGTGCTGAGTTGTTTTGTACAGACAGACAATTGTGGGAAAATTCAAAGCTTAGCTCCGTTACATTAGAGAGTTACAAATTAGGCATTAACTCATAATTATAGACCTGTAGCTGGTATAAGGTTACGCAGCTATTAACTTATAAAAGGCCCAGTCACCAATCACATACAACGTGCGGTTTTTCTAAATACAGTGAGGAGCAAATATATAGATAAAGTTCGATAAAAAAATCAGGTATTCGTTTTTTTTACTTTCTGTTCTTGCTTTAGTGAACAATCATTTATAGGTTACCATTCATTTCAAAACATAGCGGCAAAAATGCTCGTAGTAATTTAAGTCGGCAAACCATGATTTTTTTAAAATTTCTATTTAGACATTATCGGAAATGATCTATTATATATTGTTGATAAATTGATAAAAATTTAGAAAAAAATGTAAGGTAAGTACCCTCTACCTCTTTTGAGACAAGTATTTTGGGGTAAACCTGTAATAGGTTCATTCATGTTAAACGTGTTTGAAGGTCAATTTGAGGATGTTAGCACTCCAAGTAGAAAAATGTGCAAATCCATTAATATTGTCTAACGCTGATTAAATAATGGGACTGACCTTTTATTAAAATTCTCTTTACTTTCAGATGGTATAATTGTTTTTTAAGTTCTACACATTGGGTGCTTAACTCTTTTAGTCAACTTGAGAAATTGAAATATATATCTATATATAATAGCGAAAGGTCACTCACACTCATCACGAAATCTAAGAAGCTGCAAGTGATAGAAGTCTCAAAATTTGCATGGAGGTTTCTTTTAGAAAGTAGGTGCTCACTAAGACGGGATTTTGCAAAATTCAACCCCTCAGGGGGTAAAAAGGAGTGTCAATGTTTGTATGAAATTTCTATATCTTTAATAGTAGAGTTTTGAGTACATTAAAGATATTTAAGGAAAAATATGAGGGACCTTTATTAGAGCAACAGAAGCCAAAATAACAGTTTTTTAGAACGTTTGTCTGTCTGTATGTATGTATGTTTGTAAGCGCATCACGCAAAAACTGCATGGATTGAATGCAGCTTTCACCGATGTATCACTAGAGGTCTAACTTAAAATATAGGCTACATCTTATGTCTTTCTGTATGTTTTTTCACGCATCACGCAAAAACTACTACAGGGAATAGAATGGAATTGAATGCAGTTTTCCACGCGCACGAAGTCGCGGGCAAGATCTAGTGTTAAATTTTCAAAAAATGCCCCCTTCACTCCCATTAGGGGAAGATTTTGGGGGAATAAATCGTAGGATTTCTATTTTTTGCAATGGAGCCAACTCTCAGCAGGCTTTTTTAAATAAAAATGAATCATCCTCCGTTGGGAGGATGATTACCTATTTTGAAGCAATTTTCTTAAAAATTAATGATTTCTATACATTTGCCTCGCACTGTATAAAGGCCCTCACAAGAGAATACAAAAGAGCAAAAAAATTGATATGTCCTGCCAAAGAACAATACGGTCTACAATTAAGCTAATTGCTATTATCGACATAAAACAATTAAGATAATTAAACGTTATAAGAGTATCGTATCAAGGAAGTTTAATCCAAAATTAAAAAGATATATTTAACGATTATCAGATTGGACCCACTATAATATTATCCAAACGCTCTATTAAATAACATTTTGTCCAATAGATTGACTTTGAAGATAGGTACGTGGTCAATAAATTACCATCAATAAAGTTGGGCAATAACAATCGGATGCATCATTTCTCAATTTCCAGTACATGATAAAGAGAGTATTATAAAATCATTGATTAATTAGTTTATAAATATAATGGCGGATACTACATCAAGAATATTAGTGTTAAGAGGAAATTATTCCTATAAATGGCTTGGATGCCTCGATTTTGACTATAATATAATATAATCCTGGCTGTACTTTTTCGCAAGAAGTCTATCTATTTTACTTGTCTATCACTCCTCTATGTAGCTATGTAATTAATAAGTCATGAAAATGCACATGCACATATATTCAGTGATTTCAAAATATGGTTGTACTTATGTTTTTTGGAGAAATGTCCTATTTAAGCGTTCCTGGAAATTATCTTCTCTTTGATACTGTCACATTAGGTTTTCAGTTTTCGAAAAATATTGCCACTTCCACTCCCTTTGGTAAACGTTTTCAGGAGGAATGAGATATTGGATTATAATCTTAGAACATTCCTCTTTACAATGGATAAAATAAAAAAATAGTGCAAGTCTACAATGCAGAACGCGCGTACATACATAAAAAAACATACAGATGAACTGTATACCTCCTTCGTACTTGTAAAGTCGGTCAAAAATGATGGCTAAACTTCAACTTCGACTCATATTTCAGCAATGAAAATTTAATATATGAATACGTTTGATTTTGACATTTATCAGATAAAATAATTGTAATGGTGATTTTTTTACAAAAAATTGGACAGACGTTATTAGTTGATGCACTGAAAAGTATAAAAAAATAATATTAATTCTATTGGTGATGGTACTTTTGAAGTTGTGCAGTTGCAGTTAGATTGATAACGTTTGGCACCAACTTCACAAGTACCATAACCAATAGAATTAATATTATTTTATACTTTCCGTGTATCAACTAATAACGTCGGTCCATTTTTTTGTAAAAAATATTTATTTCACACTTTTGAGTGTACCTAACATTAGTCACGAAAATCGTTGAACGTTCACTAATACCAATGAAGATAGTACTTATATTACCCACGTATATTCTTTGCTTGTAGTTGTTATTATTGAGATCTCAAAGCATCGCTGCGGAAATACGCTTAATTATTTTGTATGTTACCATTTTAACACCGATTTAACTCAAAAACCGTAACTCTAAGGAAAAAATGTTCATTATAAATGTTGCTACAAATAATTATGTCTTTCATGTAGTATCGAAAGATTTTCTATTTTCGAAAGAAATCGCCCTCTCCACATAGCAAAACTACATACATTTGAGAATTTAACATGCCTCCATCTCGAAAACCGTAACACTTTTACATTTTTTTTCAATTTAAACGTTTCCGGATATTGTCCTATCTTTAATTATACCAACTCAGATTTTTGATTTTCAAGAAAATTCGCCCCTTCCACCCCTTCAAGGGCGGTTTACAGAGGAAAGGAGATTTCGGATTTGCGTTTTTATGATTATGGGACCATTTCTCAAGCCTCCTCTTTCAAATGAATCAAAAATCATCTAAATCGGAGCTCGTTTACTATATAAACGGCGCGCACGAATCAAAAAAAAAATAAAGCAGACAGTCGAATTGTATACCTCCTCCGTTCGGGGTTCGTCGGTCAAAAAATGATTGAACACAAAGTTACTATTGTGTAGCACGCTATCCCAAGTAACATTTAAAGTTTCATTTTGACCAACCAAACTATCGCGCTATAATAGACGCCCATTTGTGTTTGCCCTTAATTAAATGCATAAAGGTACATATGGTTTTCTTTTTTTAATATATTTGAAGGACTACGTTATCCTTATTTGAGATGTACCTATTCCAGAAATAGCCCAACTGATGCACAGAAAATCTGTGAATACAAATTAAAAAGCATTAGGGGCCAAAAATAACGACTAGAGTGTGTAGGTAGAATTTGAAAACCATCCGTATTCATAAACAAAACTATTTCGGTATTAGCTTAGCTTGATACTAAAATTTTACCATAGTAACTATCAAACTATGCTAGTATCAAACGAGTTATTTATGAATACGTCGCAATGAATCCGCCCTAGAGTGAAGATTTATCATTTTCTAAGATTATTCTAACATAAAAAAGGATTTGCAGTCATAATCTTATGGGCCAATTAACCTTTGAATTTGTTATTTAATAATTAGGTGCAAACCAAATTTTGATCCTGTGTGAAGTCAGCTGAATTTGTCATTATGCATTTATCTAGTAACTCTAAGACTGGATGCTGATCTATAGGTAGTTTTTGAGTTGTTTGGTCGATTTAAATTTTCTGCATACCTGCCTGCAATTTATCTAAATAGATGCAGACAAAAAACAATCCTCACTTATTCCTGATTACACATCTAGACACTGAGGGAAAAGTAGTGAGCGGGCGGTCAGTCATTGCTCTCAAACGCTTAGACACAACAAAGATTTGGCAACTTTTCAACTCACCAGGTCTATGATTTATTTTATGAATAATAGCAAATATCTGTTCTGAAATAGTTTAGGAATTCCAACGAGTAATAATTTTATTTCATTATGTCGACAAGCGAATAGCATCAGATATATTTTTGAAATAATATAATAGATAGTAATGACCGCGACACAAGTTCAATGTTATGTAGGTTCATAAGTCAAGTACTTGTTGAATGTATGGGATGCCTTATATTAGTTATAAACAATAACAACGTCGGGAATTTATATATAGCAGCCTGCAGATTTTATTTTCCTTTGGAATTACATTTTTATATTGTGTTTCACGATTGATCGGATTGATCGGAAAACTCACATCAACTATCTTGGATTGTATGGCTTATCATAGAGAATAAAAACTTTCATCCCCTCGCAATCGTACGGTTTGGAGAATTTTATGCAAAATCCTATCCTAAGTCCCTATCATTTGGAACAGCTGTTCAAATGAAGGGATTAAAATTATCCCCTCAGGTATGACTTTTCTTAAGTATATTGACTTCTATGGCAATTGAACCTGAATGTTGGTCTGGTATATTATAGTCAGAGGTTCTAAATAGTTAATACACTCAATAATGTCGAATATGCTCAAAAGATTGATAATCCATATGAAATCATTCAGGAATGCTTTCATGACAAGAAAGCCATCATTTACCGCAAATTTCATCATTTGAACGATTTTTTTAAGGACATATTATAGAAAGAACAGACCTCAAGTTTTACGAGATTATTACATTTAACGGATACAAAACGAAAGCGATGGCACTGAAAATAAGAATTCTATCTAAGATAAAGGAACCTAACATATTATCTTATCTATCAGTTAAGGAATAATTGTTAACTGCTGTTGTAAGGACAAATGCTTTAAATTCATACACGTGAGCTTAATCCTCTGGATAATTGGCTGAGAGATAACTAGAACACAACCAGAAGAAAAAGAATGTATAAAAGAATTATATACTGTAAGGGAAAAAATGATTCTATTTAACCGGAAATGCCGAATAATGCTGGGCACAGTTTAGACTATTATTTAAGTACTTAAACGAATTTGCTTCACATGTTTACTTAATATTGTTAGTAACTCGAAGCAAACTGAGATATAACCTTTACTCTATGATAACTTTGTATATGGACGAGCTTTTTTGGAAGATGCAAAATTAACTGATTTTCTAAAATACGATACCATTCCACTATTTACAATTCAACTAGGTATTTTTTGAAAAGCTAGTTCACTTTGTTAACAACTATGGGTGTTTCCTAATGAATCAATGTTTTTACAGAAATAATTCATATCACATGCCGTTGCCAATGCTTTATTAATCAGTAAAAAACAATTTCAGGCTGATACTATTCAAAAATTGAGCTTTCAGATTTAACAATAAATAATAGATTGGAAATGTAACAAAACTTTAATCGTGTGTATAGGTAGATATAATTTATTTGATAATTGTTCAGTACCCACAGCTGACAATGGCCAGTAAATAATTTGAATATTTTCAAACTAATGCTTTTTCGCCATGCGCGCGGTTCCCTTTAGCTTCCTAGGTTGCAAGTTGAGCTTTTATCTTGTGGCAATAAAAGAAAGAAAAATGATTAATGAAAATGGTGCGAAACACAAGCAATTTGTTGAATGAATTTTGTCAAAAAAAGTTGAGCAAACATATAGTAGAGCAAGGTAAACCAGACTATAGAATGTATGGAAGGAATAGAGTGCGTGAACATGTGCAAGGGAAGAAACCTCGAAAGAACAAGAAGACAAAATCGACAATTTCGTAACCGAATACGTTACTGGGATGCTCTATCTAAATATGCCACCAGATCAACCAGGTTATGTCAGCATTAAAATAAAAATGAAAAAGTTGCCGAATCTGCAGTAAGGTGTTACTACATCAGATATTCGTGGCGAAACGCTACTAAAATAGGTAAAACCTGTTTTCGCGGCGAAACCGGACATGGCTAGCCCGAAAAATAGCAAATTCTACGACAAAAAAATATATTTCTGTTATCTGTGCCACAGTAGCTTCTTTATTAAACTAATTAGTTGACTAACATTTGTGCTCCACTTTCTTTGCTAAAAAAAGACATCATAAACTAGCTAATAATAATAATCATTAATATTAATTAGTAATAAGTTTTATTGTAACAATGGCTGTAATTCTTTATCAGTAGGAAGTAGGAGTGCCTGCAGCAAAACAGCTGCAGGCGTATTCATAATCGATACTTAGTAAACTACTTAATTAAGTGTAGATGGCTAACCTTAAATTAGGTTTATGACTCTTATGTCAGTGTTATGGTAGGATAGTGTTTTGTTTTTTATTTTAATACCGTACTAGCTAGTACCGAACTTAGATTGGATTATGAATACGCCTGCATGTGTTTTACTAAAATAAACTTGAGAATATGTCAAGATGTCAATTTTGATGGTGAAAGACGTCAAAATGAAAAAAGTACTCGGTTAATATTGAACAGCTGATGAATGCCCCATATAGAAAACGATACAAAATATTAAACAGGCTTTTTTATTACTATTGCAAATTACATTAATTTCTTTTTCTCTTAGGCAATCCCGTTCTGTTAACTAGTTATTCATACTAAACTGGATAATACCTAATGTTCGAGGACTACTGTACTACAGACAATAATCGTCAGATTGCAAACATTTTTTTTAAAGAGGTCACATGAGCACTTTACTGTTTAATATTATTAAAGTGTTGAGGAAACTACCGGAAAATATATGGTCGATATAAAAATTATGATTTGTTGAAAGAAATAAACTCTATGTCTTCTCCACAATATATTGATTACATTACAATTAACAGAAAAAAAGGTTGTGGACATAAAACACAAATAAAACTGATCTAAAACCAAAATTAGTCAATAAAATAAAATTAAATTCCGAGAAAAAACTTAACTTTCACATTGTGAACCCAAAAATAAAATGATATTCTAAAAAATAAAACCAAAAATAAATTCTATCTTGACGTTGAATTAATGTGGACTAGTCGACTACATGATTGTTATTACAAGCTCAAACTTGTACTTCACTCCACTTTGAGATAATGGACTTTTACCTAAAATTATGATTGTTGAAACAGCTATGGGACAATAAAATGAGAGAGCCTGGCATAAAAATCATATTATTCGTATTGTTTCTCCTACCACCCTCAGGTGGATTCTGAAAAACATAGAACTGGCTTTCCTTAGGTCAAGACTCTCTCCTACTACTGCCTTTTCTTCACTACTTTATTTGCAATTTATATCCAGTCCATCCAAAAATTAAAGATTGAGTCTTGTGTAGATAAAGGCTGTAATCTTTTACCAGTGCCAGATAGCAATGGAAATACCTTGACTTTGCTGACGATCTGTCCTTCTCATACAAAGTTAATCAGGATTAGTCAGTGCTTTGAGTCGCATAGTAAGTTGAATGGATATCAACTTTAACAAGACCAAAGAGATGCGAGCAAACGAAGGAAAGCGATTCTAGTATACGGCAGTGAGGCATCGAAAGTAACTCAGCAGTCGTCAGCTAGAATCTTTTATTGACGGATGACATCGCAGAATTATTTCCACTTACTTCTGTTGAATAACATCGCCGACCAAAGTCCCATCTAAGTGAAAATAAGCAAAAGAAGATGGATTTGGATAAGCCACAATTTGAGAAAGCAGAAGAGCGACGTCGAAAAAACTGCTTTACAATAGAATTAAGAAGGCGAAGAAAGAACAAGAGACCTGGAAAAGATTAAGCAAGAAGAACTGCTGCCAACTGATAGGAATAGATTTTGTCTCTACTCTATGCTTCCGAAGAACTGGAGGGTCATAATTGAAATGATCTAAAATATAATATTATTCAATGTTTTATTAGAGTTATCTTGATTTGAAGAGATTGAGATGCCATGGCAGTTTTAATAAAATATTTTTTTTTCAAAAAGCTGGTTTCCCAGGAGATAGAAGTGGATCTGCAGGTATCAAAATATGATGAAACGAACAAGTGACAAATCATTTTTAATCAAATTTAGTATTTTTCTAGTTTTGAATTGGGGTAGTTATCAATTATCGCAATTGAATATTGTTCCGAGAGGCACGAGAACATACAAAAAAATAAAAGACTTGTATAAGAGAAACTACGTAATGGAAGGGTACTAGGTACTTAAAAAGGTAGATTAAACGAAAAATAGGAAAAGTATTTTATCATTTACTATAATTTACTCCCGGAGTTTTTGGATAATGCCAAACCGAAACACCAGGTAGATCCTGTCCTCACAATTGAGGATAATATAAATCTTCTTCTTCTGTATAAACAAACGAAAAATTCGGATTGATGAGAATTATTAAGACTTCATTTTAACTTTCATGTATATTCGAGAAGTATATCCTATTCGGTGTTAGCCTCGATAAACAAACATATTTTTTCACAAGAAAATACAGTGGATATCATTTGAATGAGACGACTCAGGTACAAAAATTCCATATTTGAGAAAAAGGACCGTTAATCCTCAACTGCTATTAAATTTAATAATTAATTTTGGAATAAGTGAATATTCACTATGAATTTGAAAAAAATTGATTGTAGATTATATGAGTATCTAACACCTACAGGTAAAAAGAATAGCTTTGACAATATTATGGTTATAAAATCATTAAATAAAGCTACGAATTATTTCTAATAAATATTCGAAGACAATAAAAAGGTGTTGGGCTCACTCTCTCTCTAAATATATACCTGTAGATAGAGAAAAATAACTTTTCGGTGTATACCCTCATGATCATAAAATAGGCCCTTATCTTAATGACTTTCCATAAAAGCTTTCTGAAATATACGAACCGTCGTCAGTTTACGTTCACAGTTTCACAGTGAAATAATTGTTACACCATTGTTCCATATCTCTACCTGGATTTTGTGTGCTGTAAAACAGGTGAATGATGCTTACCTAGGAAGCTGACAATATTATATGGTATAGTATTATATATCTCGTTTCTAGGAAAACTCGTTAGATGTTGATGCTGGTCAAGGTATATCATTATTTACTGAATTATTAACTGATAAGCTTAAGAGATAAGAGCAAAGATGTGTGAAGGATACTTTTGAGAATGCTTGTTTGCTTTGAACATTTTTCTTCCTAGTCGAGAAAACAACGAAAAAATTATATAAATTACCTATTTTATTATATTCTCCTTAACAGGTCATTGAATAATTTCCAAAGCAGCAATTATCCAATGAAGGCCTCCCGTCTGTCTATTTATTTGATCAGTAAAAATTTAGCAATTAATTTTAAGTTAACTTTACGATGGGGTAGATGAGAGAAATTTTATAAATACCTAGCAGATGACACTGAAATATAGAACAGAGTTAGGAACAAACAAGAATTATAAGTACCTATATCACATATTTAAAATGGATGAAAAGTATAAGATGATTTTAAAACCAAAAACTTTGGGCTCAAACTAGTCATGCATCAATTATTTTATACTTTCTACTCCTGTTTGAAATCGTGATTTTTTTTTTTTCAAGTAGGTATATATAGGTATCTCTAATTATTTAATATTAGACCATTAACGTCGCTAGTATCAAATAAACCAAATGTAATATCGACATCGACGCAGTTAACACACATAATGAGAATCAATTAATCTAGAATACATCCAATCAACAATGGTCCACATTTCATAATAAACAAAATAATATAAAATAAATATTTTTTTCTGTCTGCTAAGAACAAAACAGGTCCAAGGGCTCATTCATGTATTTATGTATATGTCTATATATTCCTATACCATTGGTAAATTTATTATTTCTTTGCCCTTTCTGTGCCCCCTGCAGTTCAGGCGCGATTTATGATCAAACAAAAAGTGGAACAGGGAACAGGTTGTTGGAATTGTCACGTGATTATGTGTTTGTTGTTGGGATGGCATGGCGCCACAATTATTCTCCTTCTATAAGTACAATGGCGACCGACGAAAGTCTTGGGAACCTATGTTATGAAATAATAACCGACACCGTGGAGTGGAACTGATTACTGGGCTCTATTGTTGGTAGGTTATTTTAGAACGACACAAACCCTATTAGAGAGAGAGAAAAAGAGAGCGATATTTTAACGCTTTATGTATGTCAGGCACTATTGATAAACAATCCAACCTTTTATTATGCTTTGTTTTACTTTACAACATTAACCATGAAAAAAGGAATGTCACTACCACTATCAATAATTTGTATTGAAGTCCTATTGTAAAATATATACCTACAGTTTTATTCTGGATTCCTATAGTGAAATGATTTAAGACTCCTCTATCTCCACAATACTTGTTTTTCGCGATTTTGGTTTTACACGGTTTGTAGAATAACGGACAACGTATACCCATTATTCAAAAATGTATTTGTCTTGAGCAAACGAAATAAGCACGTGACAATTACCTATGCAAAAGCCTCTTACGGACGAAGCAATTTATTTACTTAAAATCAAAAATGTATTTTTGTAATTATTCTTAACAAAACTCAAAAATGGAGAATGTTAACAATTTAAAAGCTACTGTGAAATAATCACACAAAATGTGTCCGCCACTGTCTGGAAAGTACACGTGATTTTAGAATTCCGTCAATTTGATGATCATAGTATAGAGCAATGCAGTTTGTGGTTTCTCGACATTTCCGTTATCAAAGAAAGAAGGAAATGAGAAATAAATGTATTATATAAAAAAAATCGATCGCCAATGAAATAGATAAATAGCGACAGCTCTTGCTAAATTTTTGTCCATGAATCAAGTCACAATATTGGCAACAACAGAAAAAAATATGACTTAATTGAAGGAAGAGTAGCAGATGAACATTCTTCAATTACGAGCACAGTGTAAGAGATATACCTAGCACTAGAAAATATGGAAAAACATTAGGGATATTGCCTAAATTTGATTCCAATGCTATAATAGATAAGGTTTTCAAGATTTATCAAAGAGTTAGTCAGCTGTAGAGAAGGTTTTTTTCAAAATCGAGAGTTTGAAATATAGATATTCTTTTAGTCAAGACAATCGTAGAATCTGTCGTATTGAATGATAGCTAATTTGAATGCCGCTCAACTAAACTTGACACAACTGAAATCATTGCCAGCAATTCCTAAACAGACCTTGTTACACTGGAAAAAATTACTAGGGACAAATTTCTGGTTGAAACTCACAAATCACAAACTCGAATTTCAATCATATAATAAAACAATTCAATGAATAGGTATCCCATTTATTGGATGGCTAATAAATTAAATATATAAAATTTTGCTGGTCTTTGGGGCAATAAAGAAGCTGCTTCCATGTTAACCCAATTATGTGGAAATTAAGCCCTGGCGACTACAGATTATTTAAAAGCAAGAACAACAGATTCCATGAAAAACTGAATCATATGCCATTTAAAGAGTTTTTCTTTTTAGTGAATCTCTGTTTGGCCCTGTTATTGTAGAACAACTTGTTCAATATATCTTGGCGGCTTTTAAAGACGCAATGTGTCCAAGGTTAATGCAGAAGTTTACCCTGCCCATTAGAGACTACATGCTAAGGTTTGTTTTTAGACGACAACTATAAAGCTGAATTGTCAACAAAGAAAGGGGTTAGTTAATAAAGGGTTCATGGAGCTTTATGCCAGTTCTGGAATGTATGCCGGACCTCTCAGCAGGTCACCGCTTCTCAACTCAACTGAGGTGATTTTGCAAAAGATTTACCAAGTTAGGCGTTACCGTAGGTGGTAGGAATTGTAATTTATTGCAACAGAATATAAATTTAAAAGTTTTATTTATGTCCAGTTTTAATATATGAATAGAGTATAGACAAGAAATAAATAAAATCATCCATTTTTTAAGTTTTGGCTTTTTCTAAGCTCTAATTAGCATTAACTTATATTTATATTGATTATTCTAATTAATTTCCGCAGAATACGTTATGTTGAATATACGTAGTAGATATCATTTGAATCCATGAAGAATGTCAGTAGGACATAAAAAAGAGAATTTCAAACTTCACAGATTGTTTTTCATTATACTTATATCATGCTTTAAGCAAATATTCGTAATATATCTTTTACAACAGGCGTTCACTTCAACTTCCGGCAAACATAAATAAGTGATAATATTTTCAATTCTTGTGAAATTCTCACGGACATTGATTTTGGGGTGCAATTTATTCCATTATTTTATATTAATGGAAAAGAGTTAATTATTACCTTGTTTCCCACTTCCGTGATGTTTTATTCTGGCTACAGCAAAGTCGGTCGTAAAAAGGGCTACTACAGCAACAATTACAAGGATATGTCGGTGGTAGAAGCAGGATGACGATTTGAAGCACATTTTTCACTGTTTCAGCACTCGGCGAGGCGCATATGCTAATCACTTTGAATTATTCAAGTTCACTTCCAAAATGTGACGATCACGTCGTTGTGACATCTTACGTTGCTGCTGAAAACCTGAAAGAAACAAAATACCTTATATCTAGAGTATTTTTTTAATTCTGTAAAAGCTAGTATTGTTCAGATTACTGTTTAGTTATCGTATTTGTTGTGTTCTTAAGATACTTTTTCCAGAATCTTAATATACATATGTTTTATAACTAGCAGCGACTTTATTAAATGATACATTGATTACAATTGTATACAAATCAATAGAAATATCGCATAAATTAAACAAAATGTAATTACATACAATAAAGATTGTAAAAAAAATATGCAACAGATATAGTTTCAGTTAGGTATAACCAGATAGAAGACTTCACAAACTCCAAAATTCGTAGGTATGATTTTCATAATAAGTAGATATAGATATATTTTCTCTAATTAAATTTGATATTACTATTTTTGTAAACCTAGTACCAGTAAAATTACTATTAAGCATAGGTATTGTGGTTTTTTAGTGCGTTACCTATAGAGTCTTAGTTAATTTCATCATCATGTATACAACGTCCATACATAAGCACATATGAAAATAGATTGCATATAAAGTGATATATGTATTATAAAATTTAAAATATGTAAGTAATCAATTCTCATGTTGTCAGTGCAATAATTTACAATAAAAATATAATATGTTTCTGTTTCAGTTTTATAATCTAACAAAATATGAACAAAATTTACACGGAAACCTTTGAAGTTTTTAAAAATATCTGGTTTAATGTTGCGAATAGTCACATTTTTTCGATTCTGACAAATACACTATTTAATCAAAAAAATCGCGTCCAATCTTCTTGAGGTGAGATTTTTTTTGGGTTCTGATATTTGAAGTTAAAATGAAGTTATCTGTCAGAACTCTCCTCTGTAATACAAACGCACGTTCACAATGTAAAACGCACGCGAATTCTGCATACAAAAGATAAAAAATTCAGAATACTTCTTTGGAAACATAATGGGTAATATATACTATTTATTTTGAGTATCTAATCATGAAATAAATTACATTATCTCAAGAAAATTGCATGAGAATAGCTTCAAAGATTTACCTATGTCCAAGAAACATAATAACAAAATATAGTGTACGATTGATTCATTATTTTGAAAGAACATCTACAAAACTAAAAAAAAATAAACATACTCAACAACATTCATGGTTGTATAAGGGATGTAAAGGAACAATAATTATCGTTGAATGCGCAAAATAATCCAAAATCAACATTAAAATTATTATCACTTCATTCAAGGCTCACAGACACTAGAAATATCACAAAATTAATCGGTTAATCGCCGGAAATGTCGTTTTGTCTCGTTATCGTTTCTAAGTTCACCGTTTTCGTATTTTTGCCCTTTTAGTTCGCTCCACGTGATATTAAGCTTCGTGCGCGTGCAACTACAGAACCTACGTTCGTTAAGATCGCGACTGAGCAAGTCAAAGTCAACTCACTCTCTACCTAGGGCCTTAGGACGCTTAGGAACTTGTGCGACGTTGCCGCTATAGGTAAACCCGACACGAGGGTATAAGCCGTTTAGATGATTTATTAAGGTATAGACAAGATTTGTGCCTACAAGAAGTAAATTGGATTGAACATAAATATTATAAGTACTGACCATTTTCAATTATTTAGCAATCAGAATCGAAACAAATCTATGAGCTCTTTGTAAATTTATTGTTGTAGTATATCACATTTGTGATAATCTAGTTAATTCAAACAAATTTAAATTCTTAGAAATTAAAAGTGAATCACAAAAATAGTATTGAATATCTAAGGGAAAATTCAATCCTAAAAATTAAAAAATATATCCTGTTAGCTCGTTATGATTCATGTAACATTTATATAATATTTTTGGGGTACCTACCAAGAAAGTCGTGACAAAAGTGCTCTATATCAACCGCCAAGAAGATAACTTCTTATTTTACTTCACTAGTACTAGTAGATAAGTGCAGTAGCTAATTCCTCCATTATGTTACGGCACTTATGCGGAAAGTAAGTGACTTTATGCACGCTCTAACCCATGTGTTTGCCATACATATAACCAAGACGTCGCCTTTCATGTCCCTTCAGTTTTTAAACGCGATTGTGACATTTGACCACTGCAATTTCAAACGAATATTAATTTAAAATAATAACGTAATAAATATCATATTATTTATTCACAAGAACAGGCACTATGATGATTTCTATCTTTCATATGGTTGTCACTACTCGCCTTCGGCTTTCTATGATATATACCTACCATACCTTCAGTGAATTTGACATATACCTTGGATTTTTCTCGCGATTGTCACATATTCCCCCCCTTATACACTTGTAGCGTAAACTATTATTTAAATTTCAAAATTCTAACAAATATTTTCCTTCCAAATTACATGACTTGAATTTTTCATTTTCTCGCGACTGACATATGTTTTTTTTGGGCTTTTATTATTTGAAATAAACAAAGAAAATAAATGATTATTATGATGATTATTACTTTTCAAGACTATCGCCCCTAATCCTCCATAATCTGATGTCTTGTATTTGTAGTCAAAACCTCTGATGTAGTAACCTGTACCTAATCGCTTATAATTGAATAATCTCTATGGTAGGTAAGCATAAAAGTTACTATCACCTAATAATTACTAAGCTTCACGAAGTATGTAAATCATAATAATTCTGAAAAATGCATCAAAATTAATAACTGGCGCTACCATGTGTATGACGTTATGAAGAAAATATATCTATTTGTTTATTTCATGTGATAATTAATGATATTATTATTCAGATAATTAGTTCGCATATATCTATCTGTCTAGTTGTATTAGAATAATAAGAAAAAGTGAAGGTTAAATTAGCTAATCAAGGATTATTGAGTTATTATGGTATAAATATGTTTACTATTGTGCTGTAGACGTGTCATATTGAAAGATAAAAATACCAAGAAAACAAGAGCGATTTATAACCAAGAGAGATTTGTATATCTTCCTTGATAAAAAAACAAATGCCATGCTTTTAAAAGTTCCCTAATCAATAAAGAAAAAATATATAAAAGCAGCCAATCCTTTTTTTCTGACTTTAAGACTTTTCCATTATCACAAAGTCAGATAAGACACCTTTGATTACATAAAAAGTTTGTTCACTTTTTCACCGACTTCGCCAGAACGAAAGAGGTAGGTATACAATTTCAGTATGTTTGTTTCTTTAAATCTCTTCGCGCCTATTGTTAAACTTGAATGTTGAATAGTAGTAACAAAATTAAATCCAACATCTCGTTCTTCTAAAGAACTTCCCCAAAGGAGGGTAGAAGGGGGCAACATTTTTTGAATATTTTATACGATGAGCTTGAAGATAAGATCATTTTTCAGGATCATTTAATTTGGATTTTTTTCAAGGTTTTGAGTTAAAGCACTAGGAAAATGTTAGTGAATTCACTGAATATAAGAATACTATCAACAATTTTCATTACTAATGAAATGTAAAATAAATATTTTTTGTAATATAGCCGACTTCATTCGTTGGTGATAAAAATCTTCTGTTTAATCGCAAGTGTACCTCTTAAATATTACCAACACCAATAGAATTATCATTATTCATCAGTGCTCGAACTAATAAAGTCGGTAAGTACCTACTGTATTTTGTAAAGAATATGTATTTTAAAGAAAGATTTGAATGAAATATAAGAATCACTCTTCTGACTTAGTCCTCCAAATTTACGAGTACTTACCATTATTTTATCCAAGTCATTTTAATATGTGTTGATCAGATCCAAAATGGAGAAGACCTTAAGGAAATGGGTTCATAAAAGCAATACAAGTATATTTTCTCCTTGAAGCGGTATTCCATTGCATAGAGCGTTGGCGAGTTTAGGCACCACTGTTTTAAGACTATCTTCAGAGATCCCCGAGAACATTTCTGATATGATGGTGTTAATAATTCTTCCAAATTTTTAAAAATAGTCAATATAATTAGAAAAAGAGTATTTTTTCTATTTTCCAGAATTTATCATTGTTTTTTTTTAATAAGAATGTAATTGAGAGAGAGAATTATGATCATGTTTTGCCGCTACTTCACTAAACATCTGGTTTCCGACGCCTCTTAGACTCTTAGCTAGTGGATACCTATGTAAATTTCACTGTTTATAATTTTTATTATTTTCTCTACTTCACTCATCTTTTTCGACAAATGTTAAAGACAAAAGGTACCTACCTATAGTTAGGTGAAGATCATATCTATTAATTGAAAATATTTTTTATAATATCAATCTACTTTTTAGCAATATTTTGTAAACTTGATATCTTTATAAATGTTATGGCAATATGGGTAATTTTGAAATACTGGAGAATATTAGAAACTTGGATTCAGTACGAAGTAATTAATTGGTTTAAACTACCAAAATTTCAGAGTTAAAAAAAATATCTAAAATAACTTGTGAAGATTGTTAGCATTTAATGCTTTACAATAGTCTCACACCGATGATAATCCCATTGCATTATCCGTAAATTAAACCAATATCAAATAGCTCACTATTATTCAATTGCTACTGAAGTTGTCCATTTAGTTTGAAGTTTTTATCGCCTAATACTTGATGTAGCTTTAAATATTTTCTCGTATTCCGAAATTTCATATAGCTGTCTCACTCTTCTGGTATTCCCTTTACTTTTACTGGTTTAAATTTTCGCTTTTTAATTGAGCCCACCAACATATATTTCAACAAACTTTCGAATTAATTATTATTTCGGAGTTGCTTATTGACATATGTGTGCTGAATTTTTTTTAAATTAAAGGGTAAGAACGATTGCAATAGTTAAATTTCTATTGCAATCAGTAAATTTCTATTTTATTCTATTTTTATATGACAGAATGACGAATGTAATAATAGTATCTGCACATTCATAGGTTTTAGTTTTGAATTTTCTTCTGAGATTCTTAGAAAAATCAAAGACATTATTACATGAATCAATTAATAATATGTGCAATGACGTTTCCGTAATAGACATATTATCTCAATTTCTCCAAGTCTGTTGATGGGCATTATTTTGAAACTTCAGTGGTCATGGTCATAGGTAGGTACCATAAATTTACGTATATATATACATGGCCGATTTTTATATCAAATCCATACATCTACTTTGAATAGTACCTAAAGATTATCAGCCGTATTCATAATCCAATCTTAGTTCATTACTAGCTAGTACCGTATTAAAATAAAAAAAACAAAACATTATCCATAAGAGTCATAAACCTAATTTAAGGTTAGGTTAGTTAGATTGCAGCACAATCCTCATCTACGACCGTGGATTGAAGGTTCAATCAGTTGTCTGTTCTGGTAGTCATACGCCACTTATTAGTAGCGTAAGTTTGGATTATAAATACGGCTGTATGAATTAAAAAATCCCATTTTCTAATTAGTAAAAAGACACTTCACATATTTTGACTACAATTATAATAAGTTTACTCCGCCTATTCGTTAATTATATGTGTGTATATTTATATAATTTTTGGCGAATACAAACCTGTTTTTATCGAGGTTTTTATTATTATTATACTAGTAGTATGCAAAAAAAAGACCCAAGATATTGCTGGTAGATAGGAAGATATCACTTTTTAAATAACTGATCATACATACCTACATACACCCGCACAGAAATCCTCTTAAAATTTGTGTATTTGGAGCTTGAAACTTCATGATACGACAAATATGAAATGTAGAAAAATCGTACGTATTACAATAAAAATCCGATATCCTATATCCAGCTAAATCTACTGAAATACATAAACATCACAGTTTATCTTTTTTATCGATTTCTTATTGAAAAGAGTGTAAGAAAAAGTAAGTATATGAATAAGTATTTTTACAAAAAGGACGATTTTATTAGTTGATACTCGGAAAAATTCAAAATAAGGTTAATTCTATCAGTGCTGGAGATTTTTGACCGACTTCCCAAATTGACGACACAATTAAAGATAGGACAATATCCGGAAAGGTTAAATTGAATATTTTTTCAAATTCTGAAATATGTATGTTTTCGCTATGTGGAGGGACCAATTTGTTTCAAATATTGAAAATCTGAGACGGCCAAATTAAAGACCAGATTATTTGTAGGAATATTTAAATTGATCATTTTTTCCATAGAGTTACGGTTTTTGGGTTACTTACAGCAGTCTAAAATAAGCGTATGAATATAATAAGTGTGAAATATTTTCTTACAAAAAATTGGACCGACTTTATTAGTTGGTGCACTGAAAAATACAAAATAAAATTAATTCTATTGGTACTGGTACTGTGAAGTTGGTGCCAATAGTCTTCTATTTAACTACAATTGCACAACTTCTAAGTTACTAGTACCAATAGAATTAATATTATTTTGTATTTTTCAGTACACCAACTAATACAGTCGGTCCAATTTTTTGTACAAATATTTATGATGCGGTGCTGTTTGCTTTTAAAGGGTAATACAATTTTTTGGCACCAACTTTAAAAGTAGAGACCTACCAGCAACAGCAGAATTAAGTTATTTGGAAATGAACTGAATTGATAATTTCCAGACACTTCATCAATTCTCAGATTCAGATTCATTTAAATCATTCGGTAATTTTTGTTGTAGGTGTACATTATATGTAGAAGCTCCTAAAAAGAGATAAATTGTTGCAGATGTAGAACTTCCCTAAATATATTTATATATTTGTGTATATATATATATATATATATATATATATATATATATATATATATATTATTTATTTATTTATATATCTTATATATTTATATTTGAATCATTTTCGGTTAACTATCATTTGGCCTTTGGTCCTTTGAAATATTCACACAATCGATTTTAAAATTAATAGATTTGGCTTGAAATTGAATCTAAATAGTTTTCTAACATCTTATGACAATGAAATGAGACAAGGACATTATACACACATAGTGAAGTTATCTTTTTTATATTGAATTCATAAGAAATTGAACAATCATTCAACAGAAGAGGCATACGGATTAATTTATTATGTGTGATTATTATTGCTGCTGTCGACCGTTGGCTTATTTAACGAAAACATAACTTTTGAGACGACAGCTTATTCCCATCAGACTCTAGCAAAGACATGATGAGAAATCGTTCTCTCTTGTAATAGCCTATTTCGAATAACTTTCTTTCTGAAAACAAACAAAAAACACCTACTTCCCAGATTTTGATGAAAAACTTAATTATCAGTACGTTGCTTCATAAATATACATCTAATTATGATGTTCGATAACATTGGTTCTCGATCTTCTTCGTACATACCTACGAACACGGCCATTGGCTAAGTTTGCGTACACTACCGATAGGTGACAGGAGAAAAACTTAAAAATTTACGAATAGCAAAGTTGAAAAATAAATAAAAGTTTTATTTTTTAAATGCAACACCGAGGAACAGAGAAAAATCCTTTTTTATATTCAAACGTTAATCCATTTGTTTGAGGGGCAAAATTCTTCTGGCAAGTCACACATAAAATAACCTACTTTAATTGAAACTGATTATGAACTGAAGAGAATAAAGTACGCCAATAAAAGTTTACGCAAGTAAATGTCGTTCCTTCTGCAAGACAGCAAGCAGCAGTATCCAGCTTGCAGCAGATGTTTACGTGTCGGAGCTCCCTGAGTACAATTTTTCAGTGGTTTTGGTATGTCTGCCTGTCTGTGTCAAGATTATTCCTGGAACGGATGGACCGATTTTGTTGTTTTCTTTTCTGTTTGTTTTGACAATTGGACAATTTTCATATTCATAGTCGTATGAGTGGCAACACCGCATTTTTTTAACAATTAACTCAAATTATTACCAAATGTCGCATGGAATGCGAAGTTCGAAAATATTTGTATGCATGTTTTGGTATTTCTTTCAATGTTGTTGAACACAAGATTTAGGCTCTTAAAAGGGAGTGATGTTTGAATAAGATTCTAGTTTTAGATGAATCAAAATCGACAATCCAATATTAGCGTAACAAGAAGTTATGTTAACGCTTTCCACCCTTTGCGTCCGATTTCGAGAATGTTTCATTCTAAACTAGAAGAGGACCGTGACTTCGTCAAGGCATAATGTATGTGTCTTCATCAACAGTATGAGGTAATAATAAAAGCTTTTTCACCTAATACCCGAACAATAACAAATCCCTCAACAGATTCATTAGGTGTATGTCTAGAAAATTTTGCCTTCTTTGATTATGTTCTTAAAAACTTCTTGCTCTACCAATTTTCAAAGTAATCAGTTGAAGTAAAAAATAAACAATATTTTACAAAAAGTTGTTTCTGAATACGCATTCGCCTTGAATATCTCAAATTATATAAAATAACTATAATTATTAATTAAATAAGAGTGATAATTGCATTTTCTCTAACATCGGAACTGCTCACGATTGCAATGTATCTAAAACAAATTTAAAAGCATTATTGAGATTGAGAGATGCATATTAATAGATTTTATATTAGGCTTTACCAAAGTCGTCGAACGCCTCTGGTATCTTGTCTGTCGCGTTTGCGGCGTCAACAAAGCGCACAGTTTATTAAAAGTTGCTCATATAAAAAGAGAAAAACAGAGAAATGGAGGTTCCCTTTTATTTTGTTAGCTGGATAGCGCCGTCGTCGAGTGGTGAGATTTTATCGGAATTTTATGCACTCGCCAGATAAATTACAGTTATTTTTTATCATATAATGCGTATACGCCAAATCTGCTCTCAACTGGCTTGTTCTATATAAAATACTCGTGCTATATACGATGACAAATTGTTTGCTATCTGGCTTTCTGTATGTGTGTGATTTTTCAACCATATATTTAATACTTCTTAACATCCATCCCGTAAAAATAAAAAAAATAGTTTATTTTTCGTCTGATCATCTTTAGACATAAATTTGTTAGATTTGGTTACTATAATGTCAACGTTATATAATTTGCTCAACTTCTGGCATTATTGTGCAAATTTAAACGTAACAAAGCCTTCTTCAAAGATGTGATATTTTTCACCGACTTCGAATAAAATGTGTGGATGTACTCGCGGTATGCAAAATAAACGTGCTTCAATTTTGATAATTTTTCTTATATGCGAAAGAGGACTGCTGAGATCCCGTAATAATTTAATAAATCCAAGATGTATTTTTCCCTGAAAATATCCTCCAAAGGGCGTTGACGGGGCGTTTCTTCGAAAATAGAAAATTTTAAAAGACAATATTAAAAAGCTAACATTTTCAGAAACCCTTAAAATTGCATTATACAAAAACCTCAACGGTTATAGCCCTTGAAAAGGAGGGCTTTTGAAACATTTGAAATTATTGTACATATTTATTGAAAGTTTTATGTTGAAACTCAAAAATAGTAAATAAAAAACTTTTAATATAAACTAGGCAAAGAAAAATATTCTAGTGGTACTTTTGAGGTAGATGCCAAGTGTTTTCTATCTACCTATAATTTATAATACTTCCTCTCTACAACTGCAAAATTGCTGGTTGGTACCAATAGAATAAATGTTATTTTTTTTCCAACCGTTCTTGTGCCAGCTTTTTCCAATTATTGTTTGCACCGATCTTCTTGGTGTCTTCATCCACGTCGTCTGTCCATATTCCGGTTCAGACATGAAATTTTTTTTCGGTGGGTACTTTTCCTTGGCGCTAACAACAAGACCTGTGCATATTTTGATCAATGTAACGATGTCCTATCAATCCGCTACATGTGCATAATTCAAAGTTAAAGCGTTGTCGCCATATACCATTACCTTATCACATATTGCTCCGAAAATTCTGAAGGAAATTCTTATCAGGTTTGACATTGTCCACATTTCAGATCCATATTTAAGAACTAAAAGAATATGGGTCTTGTACATCTGTAATTTTGTTTTCAATGACCAATTTTATCTGAGTAGATATCTACCTAGTCCGAAGAAGCATTTGTTTGCCAGTTTAATTTTTTTTATTTATGTTGTTGTATTATTGGAGGCAGTAACTATAGAGCCCAAATACGTAAAATTTCCCACAACGTTCAAGTTAAATTCATCAATCTTAAATTCTGGACCGATGGTAGATGTTTCTCGACCCGCTTGAGACGCCATGAATTTTGATTGTTAGGCCCATTGGTTGCTGCACTGAAAACAGGATATTTTTCTGTTATATTGCTTCCAATCAGGTCCCAGTCATCTGCGAACGCCATCACTTGTGTTGATTTATAGAATATTGTGCCTCTGCTATTTAATCGATAATCTCTTACGACTTTCTACTGTTGCGATGATGAAGAGGAGGCACGCCAGCGCATCTCTGTTTGACTTGAAAGTCAGCTGAGGTGTCATTTTGTATTTTTACTTTGGTTTTGACTTTGCTCATTGTTACTTTCACAAGATTTATCGATGTTGTATTCGTTGGCTTTTTTAGTTTTTTCTTGAAACAAATATTTGTTCGAGGGTAGAACCTCCAGGTCTAAAACCACTTTGATATTTACTTACCTAACTTTCTTCTGTGTAATCTTTTCTCTTCTCGTCTCATTGTTTTATACTTATCTATGGCTTGACTTGTTCTGTGTTGCATCATTATTTTGTGTGATTTATTTTTGTGCATGGTTATTTCTTGACAATCATTTTAACAACCGTTGTATTTTTCAGGTTTGCCTGTTCAATGTCATTTGATGTTGTGATTATGGCTTTCTTGCAAGCGTCCCACAATTCGGACATAATCTATATTTCCTCAGTAGTTGTATGTTGGTTTATACTGGGATGTATTTCATGACGACTTACAATTTTGGGTTTTTGCAGTAGGTATTGTATTTATTCTGTGATTTTATCACATTGTTTTTTTGTATTACATATTTTAGCATGTAAGCATGTTCCTACAAGGCAGTGGTCAGAATCTACATTGGCTCCTCTATAGCTTCCCACATCTAGGAGATTGGAAAAGTGTCTAGAATCAATAAGTACATGGTCTATCGGATTTTGATATAGTCCATCGAAGGAGATCGACGATACTTCCAACGATCATACTTTAAGAGGCTGTGTGATCAATTAATCTTTGACCGCTATTATTGGTTGCCTCGTGAATACTAAATTGTTTGTAGCATTCGTCTACTGATTTTAGGATTCATATCACCAGTAACGATTTTGAAATCATTTCCATCCAATTTAAGTATTTTCTAGGTCTTCCACAAAAATAATCTTTAGTTTGAAATACAAAATGAAATGAGATGTTCTGACAGAATGAAAGCTGTTTCAAATTCATGTTCAGCTTTGTAACTGCTATAATAAAAATCAAGGTTTAGTTTCTGGATAATACCCTCCCAGTCCATCTAACCGCCTATATCCATTTAACATTTGCATTGTATTTAATCAGTTCTTCAATCAGACTTCATTGAGTTCGAATTTCATATAGGGTTCTTACGTTCAATGTTTTTCAACTAACTATTTTGTAACAACATTTTTTACAGGCAGAGATATTAACCCGGCGCAAACCTCCTATTCTTCCACTCTCATTAGCCCAAACCCTGTTTCCCAATGGGATTGTTTACCACGGTCTTCCAGGGGATTGCTCATTTTACTAGGGTAATTCAACGTGGAGATGAGAATTATAATTGAGTAGGAGAGGCTAAGTGATGCTATCAGTATAAAACATCATGTATTACTCATCACTAACACATTTGATCCCAGAGTGCTTCAGCTGATTTTTTTTGGATTTTATTACTTATTTTTATGTATTTATGTATTACGTGCGTTTCGCATTGGACTGTTGAAATGGTCCCATTAAAAAATAACACGTATTTCTTCCTAAGTTGACCTTTAAACGGGATAGAGGAAGCAATTTTTCAACTGTCCAACATTTTTAGTGGCAAAATTACAGGAGAGAAAAATGTTACAAAATGTTTTTCATCTGGAATATGCTGAAAACAAATGATAAACTGGTTTATCACCCTAAAATAAGACGAAAATCAAGAATACTAATTTTCTAGTTTTTGTCTCCTTTTGGCGATAATGGCACCTTTTTATTCCAAAAAGCTTGCGAGAAATTGAAGCAAAAGAGGTAATTGTTGTGGAAAAATACACATGTAGAGGTATAAAAGAAGTCGTACTTACCAGAAATCTGACTGTAGAAACCGTCCCAACGAAGTATTTTCTTGAAAAATTCGCATTAATCACTACAAACACGTAAATTTCACCTTGTACTTCTTGACTCTTGTCTAGCCGCTATTATTGTCATATGTCATATTATTGTTGTTTTGAAAATGTTACAAATACTACACCGTTGCCTTTAAAATGTAGTTAATTAGCAAATATTTAGGAAACAAAGCTGTCACCAAAACACAAACCTAGCCAACCACAAAATACTAAATCTATATTTAATTTTATTTATTAGTTTCCTTGTTCGAATAAATTTCATTTGAATTATATTTCATATAAAGATACTTCTTTCTATTGTCTAAAATGTATGCTACTATAGCAAGAATACTTAATGATAATTCTTTTTCTAAAATGAAATAATCAGCAACAGGGTATTTATAATCGTATGGAAACATGTTTCCATAAGATTATTTCAGTACATAATTACAATATGGCAGTTGACCAGAAAGTGAATGTGTTTACAGTGTAATATTCAATTAAAAATGGCAATTTATGAAGAAATTGCCTCGTTGAGACGGTTGCCTACAGTGATTTAAATGGTAAGTACGAATTTTTATTTACCTCTAAACGCGTTTTTTCCCAATCCAACACTCCTTTAGCTTCAACATCTCGCAAGCTTGTTGGGAAAAGAAGAGGCAAATATCTTCAAAAGGAGACGAAAAGAGAAAATTGGTATTGGCGCCACAGTTATCGGAAAGTCCCCGTTGTTTTGATTCCTATCTGCAAAAACATCTAAAATCTTCACCCCGTTTAAGTTTGGTAGACCTGTTTCTTTTTTTAAAAAAAGACATCTCGCCAATCTCGCCATATATCGAGATTCCTTACTTTGTGTAAACAACGAGCTTTTCTATAATTTCTAGAAAAGTTATCTGTCTTTCAAGTCGCACTATCGAGGAAAGTATTATTTTGCCTTAACAAATATTACCAAGAAAAAAAAAGAATGTTCAAAGGGTTTCCATATCTCAAACAAATTCCATCGAATATAGAAATTATCTAATCAGGTCGTGTGAGCATTATTTTCAACATGCCAAGAAAAACAAAAATAATCCTATTCAATTTTGACATAGAAGGAACCCTTCAGCCAAAATATGAATAATGTTTCTTGAAAGAAACACCCTTTTCAGCTATTGCCTAGCTAAAAAAAATAAACTAGGCAGGAAGACCAATGACTGGAATTATGTTTTTTTATTCTATTCTATTCTAGGCTAGGCTCAATTGATAATCTTATTTTTTCTTGAAAACTAAGTCAGACAGTGCTGACCTCGCATATATTTCACAAATATAAGGAACTGACGGTTTATCGCCTGTTGCCAACAAAACTTTTTGAGAGGCCTCACTTATGTAGATTGCCTTCATCTAAATGGGTTTTATGGAGATTTTTTTTGCGAGACTCTCTGTCAATCAAAGAATTATTCATCACCTCTTTCAATAGTTACATAAACACTCCGTATATTGGCTAATTAGAGCTGCAACTTATTTTGTTTTTTTTTGTTTCTAAATACCATTATTTATATATCTATAATTTGTCTACCCCAAATTAAGAATGAATCGAATATTACAAAAAAGCTCGATTCTACTTCGAGTGGATACAGTCTTGTCCGGTTATTTTCTTGAATGTCCAAATAAAATATATGTAGATTGTATAAGTGCAAAAGTAGTAACAAATAAAATAACTGTGTAGAACAGGTCCCCATCGAATTTTGGATTTTTCTCTGCTAGATGTGTAGGAATATATTTTAGAAAGACATTCCAATTGAAATTCTGTGTGGCAACCCCTAACAAGCCTACAGGAGGGTGGAGTAATATGGGGTGCTGGGTGGGGAAAATAGGAGTTTAGTGATATACATTTGCAGTAATTTGGATAATGTAATAATATATTAACTCAATAAATAAAAAATGCAGCAATTAACGAAAACAGAGCTATCAAAAATGTTAGGGGAATCAAAAATCAGCATGCCACTCTTAATGTTATAGAAACGTTTTTTATGAATATCTAATACATAAAGTCCAAATTTGTAAGAACAAATAATAAATAACCAATGAAAACTTGAGAATACACCATCATCGTAGTGAACAGTGCAGCAGTATGGTGCAGAAGGCCTGTCATATGAGTCGAAATTAGGAGAAATTCGAGTTTAAAATAGTAAACTTTTTTCTTGTCATGATAAAATGGCCGTCTAATAATTTTTGGTGGAAACAGTTCCATTATGTGTATTAAAGTTGCTGTTAAAGCGAATATGCCGAGATTGACCGAAATAAATATTCCTAAGTCGGTTCACTTGAAATGTATTTATGTAAATACCAACCTATGTTTTCATGTCGTTTTTTGTTGCATAAAAAGTACGAAGATTAAAAAAAAAATATCAATCAGCGGCCACAAGATAGTGCCCAGTGCTGATTAATCGATAAATGTTTTATCGAGTCTAGAATTTAGAATGAAACAAATGGGACTTCGAAACCCTATTGGCTGTTTAAGTATTTGGAAGAACTTCAGTAGCATACTTTGATAGGCTAACTGGTATTTTCCTATTTTTTTATTTTTAGGTAATTTATCCGCAGAAAGATCCTGTGATATTACCGTCCCTTCACATTTGATTAAAAGTTTTCACAGAATCAGCTTAGACAACATTTATATCATTAGAAACTATAAATTTACAATCTTCATCACTATTCAGCTTTAGGAAATTCATATTGATATGCCACTGGTTACTGAATATTAATGTAGAGTTATTAATCTTTCCCCTTCCCGAACAATTTATATACCAAATAATCTAATCGAAATATTTACTTACCTGATTCAATCCAAATCATCACCTAGGAAAAATGCGGATTTTAGAGGAGAAGAAAACTTATAGGAAATAAAACTAATGTATTCAATATACTTTTTTATTAAATAAACATTTTCTGTACTCCATTAAGAACACACACGGACAATTCTCTGAATAAATTTCGCTAGAAGGACTGTTAATTTTCCCATTATTATTTTTATCATCATCTTCTCTAAAGATTTGGTCAACAGTATGTATATCCAAAACTGATATAATTATATTATTGTAGTTGAAATCATTTTTATACTAAAAACGGCAAGTACAAAATTTATAAATATGTATTTTGTTTAATATATTTCGGATCATTATTATGTATAATAATATATAAGTTATTTAACTAACAATGTGCTGCATCATCGAGTATAAAAATGATTTTTATAATGATGTGAATTCGAAAATATATATCATATACATTATGATGAGAGAAAAACGGCACAAACATTTACTTTCACTATTATCTCCTTTTAATTTTTTTTTTAAATAATTTGCTAATGATGCAATTCTATCCCGGAAACGAATCTAATATATATGGTTAAAGTAAAGAAAACGTAACAAAAAAATCACTAAAACTTGTACTATTATTTGTAATTAGTACTAGAACGTTCAAAATATTATTAACAACTTTGAAACTTTGAAAAATTATATTTTGGTCCGACTTCCCGGACGGAAGGGTTATTCATAATATTCGAATGCCTACTTTTGATGATTTATTTTTCATTGCAAATATATTCGAATTTGCGAGAAATAACAGAGGTATTTCGCAGTACCTACCTCTTCTCAGAGCATGCTTGAAAATATGTAGAGTAGCAATCTTTCTTTGCCGATTCTTGAACGAAAAAAAAAATCAATATTTAAGTATTACTTCTAATGTACCTAGGGCAATTTTCATAATGATCATCAAGTTCAAATTCCTAATTTAAATATAAATATTCTGTAGGATAAAATTGCATCATACGATGCATTGATGTATCGAATATAACATTCAAGCTGAACAAATTATTTCTGATTAAAATTTCACATTGGTAGTACACGAGAAAGGTAGTTCTCTATTCATTGCGAGAAGTTTAAGAGTACACAAAAAGTAACCAATATAGGTATACCACCTACCTGTGAGCAAATCCATGAATTAGATAAGCATTAGCATAATATCAGACACTTTATTTCTTAGCCATGATATGTAATATGTATTACCTATGTATTTTTTAGTTTAAATCAGAGTAGTCTGTCGGTCGTCTACCAAGCCAAAGCGACTCTCCTATATACATAAAAGATATGTCGTGTACCCGATTATTTTCATCAACAATTTTATTGACCTGTGTTCACACTAACATCTAAAAAAATTATTGCCGTAAAATATAGATTTGCCCACAAATTATAAATAATATATCATAAGCACATTCTTATTTAGGTACTGAATTTTTCGAAAATAAGCTTCATTATTTTCATCATTAAGCGTTCTAAGTTCAGGCTATCATTTCTAAAAGATATGTGTACAAATTTACTTTCAGGTTATCATGGTAAAAAATCGTATGAAATAGTTTTAAGATTAGTTCCCCATGAAATAGACATAGTACCATTTCCAGTCTGAAGCCGACCCTGTTCCTTGTCAGTGGTGTTTGTTAAAATAAGCATATGATCAAAACATAATTTATAATAAGGGATAATCATCGAGAGCTTATATTTGTTAATGATTCTACGATTTTCAATCATTTGCAAAGAACATTTAATTATTATTTTATTCCATTCTAGGAGGCCGCAAGAGTTTGCTGGAAATGATAGCATGTTGGAAATTATGCAATATAATGATGGCCTTATAATTAATAATATTTTCTATACATTTACAAAGATACGATTATAGAGAGGTAGCTTATTTCTCATATATAATCGATCTCTAGGCTAATCTCTTATAGTCTTTTCATGACTCCAATAGTGCTATACAAAAAATGATTATACACTTCAGTAGAATTACAAATTGATGGAAATTCTTTTTTCAATTTCTTGATAATAGAGGATAGTTTACAAATAGTATTTCATATCATCTTCAAAAATTTACAAGTGGACTACAATTTCCAATTAGAAATGATTTTTATTTAGAGTGACATTTTCTACATAATTTAATTTCAAACACTACAATAGTGTTTTTAACATATATATATATATATATATTTGTCACTTATAGTGGCAATGTGCGCATTTTATATTCTATCCCAGTACATCTTCTTGAGGAAAATGTGTTTGAAAATATATCTCACAATTATTATTATTTTGCCAATTACATTCCCACTCATATTTTTGTTGTTTTTAGTATAAGATAATTAACATGTGATATTTTTCCTTCGCCTTGGAAATATTGATTAGTTCAATGTTTCAGGTAAATTGATATGTTATTTTGTCTTGATAATGATATGCTTATTACAAATATTGCCTTATAGAATGAGATTTATCCCAAATACATGATCCCCATCGAAAATTTGGCAGTACAGAAATTCTAAAAACAAAGTGCTCGGTCATCTTATATACTTGATTTCAAATTATCCAATTTCAAGGTGTCATCGTTCCTAAGAACAACATACCCAAGAATGTGTAAATAGAGGATAGTAGATACCTAGTTGGTAAACTCATAGCTCGAATCTGTTATCCGTCGGTGATGTTCTAGACCAAAAGCCAGTAACGTATTACAAATTGTCATTTCAAAAGTTCTTCGTGTTTCGTTCAGTGAATGTGAAGTGTTCATATCTTATATCAGAACACGGTCTATCGTGTACACTCAAATAGTTGCTGGCTCTTGACCTATTTACTACGTCAGAGGCAGTGGTAAACAAAATGGCGCGTGTTTGAGATTATCCCAGCTGTCTATCTGAATTTCAGTATTACTTTTTCCCTTTATATACTTATTGTAGGATGTAATGTAATTCTTATGGCATTCTTATTTTGTTTATTCACTGATATTTCAGTTGTTGATCGTCCCTCTAGCCGCTTATCTTGCCAGATATGTTTTCAAATCAAAGCGCACTTTCCGTTCTACAGCATGAGTAGAGAATTAAAAACTGAACTGGTGAATTTTATCAAGCAACACATTTTGGTCCATCCAATGTTAAACCTTCTCTAGGAGTGTTACATCCTTCCCCCTCCATACATCCTTGTACATACCCTTAGAAAAATGATCAGCTAGATTAGGCTAGATATTTCCTTTCTTATAAGATATTGGTTATTCGATATACTAGAGCTGTAGAAGTTATTATATTGTCTCTCACAATTTTTTTGTCTAAGTCTCAGCATCTACAAATGACATCAATACAAATATTCCGGTTTAAGCTTGAATGCTCAACCAAATAAATAGATGAGCAGGTTTCAAGAAATATGCTTACTTGAAAACTGAGAGAATTAAATAGATATGTCACCAAAGAAGAATTGATCGACATCTCAGGGCCGGTTTCATCATGTAATATTGACCGAAGGTTGAAACACATCCGAGGGTTGAACGTAACTTTCCGTAATAGAAAACCCCAACTTTCAGCAACAGACAGTTTGCTCTAGCATTTCTGCCGGCGGTGTGTTCAACCGACCCTCGAATAAATGAAGTTTGAACTGACTTTAATAAAACAGGCCGATACCTACTTCTTGAATCCTCAAATCAATATGAATGAACTATACTTAGACCGGAACTTAGACAGCAGTGAATGAATAAATGGTGTATTTTCCTATTCATACGACTGGGAAATATCAATCTATCATATGGAAATTTCGACTTCCTTAGGAAGTAGGATAACTTTGTTCATCCCAACGAAAAATGAAATGCCTTGTACCTAATTCATTTAATTAAAAGAAAATACAATGCGTATGGAAACATATCTATATAGGTTGCGTAGCAAGCGTAATATATCACTTGATGGTTTCATATAAGTCTAAATATGACTGGAATTGATCATGGATACAGAATCAGAGCTAAAGAAATGCGAGGCACATATCTTTTTCGAACAAATCAAGAAAATCCTAATAGGTAAAATCAAATGCATACAGTAAATGTAATCAGAATTATTACATCAAAACATATTTTCAACAGTTTTTCTAACGGAAATTATCTAGTAGGTATTTTATTCTCAAGTCCATCGTGACCACAATTTTCCCTAGTTTTATATGATATAGAATTTACGAACGCCTTCACCATGAACATGGAATAAAAGTAAATCTTTGGTCTAAACTCATCACTAGCAAAAACGCAGTAAAGCGGAACTGAGATAAAAACAAGAGTTCTGAAAGCTGATGGCAAGATTAACAATTGCGACTATCTAGATGATTGAAACATGAATCTAGAAAATTTATTTATACTATTTGTAGTGATATCTGTAAAAAAATCTAAAATTTGGCAACATTAGTCATTAGTATTAATAATCAATGTATTTAAAATGAAAAATACAATAATCATCAGATATTACCGAAACTTAGCAAAGTATTCAAATTAATTAAAATGGTTCCATTATTGCATAGTTATTCAGAAAAAATGTATTTCCTAGACCACCTTTGCAATGAAAATAATCAAAATATTGTTTACACTTTTGTTGAATGTGAAATATTTATAAGTAATATGCAAAGTAGATTCTAAATAAAATTATTGGTTGATTCCTTGCATGGAAACTGATTAAAGCGTTTATGCCTCACAATCACACGCAAATTTTTAACGTTTACCGTGGATTGTCAGTATCGCAGGAAACTGCAATGGTGATGGTTTTATTGGCCGGGTGCTGGGTTCCAAACCCGGCTTACCCTGCAGGCTGTGACCCGGTCACCTCTGTAACAAAAAAAAATGTGTTACGTACTTAAGTATCTTATACCTAATAATAAATGACAGAGCACCTCCATCTTTCTTATCGTTCTTTTTCAAGATATTATCATTCAGTTTTTCACTTGGTATTCCCACTTTATGATTATGCCATTTACAGGAAAATAATCTCAATTCAATTACAAGACTGACTAAATATTATATATATTCGAGATACAATTACAATTTACCCGAGCAGGTCTAAGTTTGTAAAGACTTTGAAGTACTTATTTCAAGTAACTACCTAAAAATACGAAGAATGGTTATCATTAATTATTTGCTTAAATTTGATTGGTGGCTGGTGGTGACAAAAATGTCTTTAATGCATTCACGATATTAATAATATATGCAGGCACTGTTTGGTGGGTGCTTCTGGAAATAGAAATTGACGCTTTTTTTCTGGAGTATATGACAGTAGAATGCAGAAAAATGGCTTCATATTTTGAAAATGAAATGTGAAGCTCGACAATGAAACTTTATAGTGATAACAAAATTATTGTTTTCTCCTACATAAATATTTTGGGCTATCTTTAAAGTAGGTATTCTACGTCTATTGTTCATTTTGTGAGAGAACCTGGGCAGCAAAATAGGCACAAAAGCTGCAGCGCCATCACATCTGAAAAAATACATGTCACCAGGCATAGGCAAAATAGATATTGAACGGAAATAGGTACGTTCTTTTTACTTATAATATATCTTCATGTGTGCTCTCATTTTCCGTGCATTTTGCAATTCTGCAAGACACATGTTAAAACGATACCCAAAAATAAATTTATATTCTTATCTTATCGTTAACCGTAATCTCTCCGACAGGCATATTGGACAATTGTTTCCCTGTTTCCCCACTTTTCCAACTCTATAATCACGCAGGAATATGCATTTCTAACAGAAAATATTCTTAGAAAATAAGCAGAATGTCTTCAACTATTTTGGATTTGAAAGGCCTACATTTAAAAATTTGAATAAAATGTTTCTCGAATGCGAAAAGTTATAGGTACCTATCTACTTATTTAAATGATTTGTTTGTGTTTTTCCTAAATTATTCCCATCCATAACGGTACTCGCAAAAATCGTTACAACTATGGAAACAAGAAATCATATCGGATGAAATGGCACCATGGAAAAGGTAGGTACCTTTAAAATGTACTACCACATGAATAAATATATGATACAGATGCCGTCATAATGAAAAATATGAGTACGCCTTCAATTTAATAATCAAATAAGCCGTGTTCACAATAGATAATAGCACTAGTGATCGTACACGTTAACAAAAATTTAACCTGCCTTTTCCAGACATTCAGAATTCAGAAACAATTGTTTGCTATTTGCAATAAATAAATATAATATAATAATAAAAAAATATTTATTTATATATTATAGGTTTCTTCTGATGTGGACTGTGAACACGCCCATTGAATACTTTCCGCGTCAACCTCGTATCGTTACTTGTCCATTGTTCAGCTCAGAAGATTATGCAACACAGCAGACAATATATTCAAATGGACGGGAAACAATATGAAAAAAAGGTATATATTTTCATAATTTACATTGTATTATTATTAAATATTATTTACTAGATTAATTTTACTATTCTACTGAGATTATAAATTATATCATTATCTTCACTTTATTTCTTTAGAGAGTATTGTAACTCGCCGACTTTGTAAACATTCGCCTCTTTAGCTCAGTGGCAGAGCACTGGTCTTGTAAACCAGGGGTCGTGAGTTCAATCCTCACAGGAGGCAGCTTTTTAAATATATTTTTATTTTCAGTATAATGTTTAATATAATTTGCCAATAAAATGTATTATTTAAAGTTTAGTGATCTCTTCAATTTTTATTTTGACTAATGCATTATTAATCAAATAGCTGAAATAAGCTGTTCACAAAATTTAGATGTATGTATGACGGTTCATAGAGTGTTTCAGTTATTTAATCTTCGTCTCGAATATCAAATTTTAATACTGGCATAGATCATAAAATAGGTATAAGACGCAATTAATCGAGACAATATTTAACTTAGAATTAAGAAAACAGCATCAAGTACCTATTATACTACTATAATCGACATCTACATTCGTAGATTGAGTAGTCGTAGGTAGTGAGTTTTTGTAGGTAGGTGTAGGGTGTAGGTGCCTACCTGAGTTTAGTTTTTTAGATACCTAGGTACCCATAGGTACCTGATAACTAGGTACCTAACTAGGTACCTATAGAAATTGTGAAATGAAAGAAATCTGAAATTTCAGATTTTTCGTTCGGTTACCTTCCAACTTATGTAGATAGATTATGTATTGCGTATTGTACCTTTTGTATGATTGAATAAGTATATTTGGTGGTACAATAGAGTTTAAGTTGGTCACATTTTTGAACACTAGGTACCTAGACAAAAGTGAAAGAGGCCAATTGGATATAGGTAGGTATGTATAGGTAATCAGATTTATAAAATATACTCCAGTTAAGATATATCTGATTATTCAAATCAAAATATAATAAATTATACCAGACTACAGTGAACTACAGAAAGTATTAAATCTAATATAGCACAGAAAATATAAGATAAGAAACAATAGATCTATGAAAACAAAATTTATCGCAAGGCGAACTATAAGCCTCTTTAGCTCAGTGGCAGAGCACTGGTCTTGTAAACCAGGGGTCGTGAGTTCAATCCTCACAGGAGGCAAAATGTTTCTTGTATTTTTTTTCATGATACTTTTTTAATTAAGATATTAGACTCGAATAAAGAGGGCGAACTTAATCTATTCAACTTAATAAACATTAATGCATATTTTATTTGTTAATTATTCTTCTAACAAAAAATAGTGTAGCATCCAAAGTAAAAATTTATATCGTTGGAAAAGTTATTTCCAGAGCTATGAATACCGAAACTATCAGAAGTAACTAAGAGAGAAATAGGATGTTGTTTGTTTACAACAACCATCAGAATTTCCTTGTTTCAAAGGAAACTTCAGGGCATCGTATATATGTACCCAAATGAAGGTTGCCAACATGCTGATGTTAAATTAATACAAGTTCGAAGTTATGAAAGTTGGAAGATCAACAAGGAGCTGTGGATATGTGTTGGTAACAGGGAAAGTTTGGGAAACTGAGCCGTTCCACATTACATTGTCAAGTTTTGAACGCTTTAGCGCTTTATTTCACATGAAATCCGAGAGTTTGTATAAGAGACACAGCGAAAGAGAGAGGACCATTTATTTGCTTTTAGCTATACTTCTTGTTTAACCGTTTTTGTGCACATAGAGAATTTTCTACAAAGTCTGTATATTGTAGTATATTATTGCATTTAGATTTCAGGCAAAATGTATAATCTCTATACATAATATATATCGGTGTTGAAATATTCCATGGGGAGTCGGTATGTAACTTGAAAGTTTTCATTTTGTGGAGATAGCTGATTCAGAAATAATGAAAGACTAAATTTAAGCAATAGTATTGAAAGTATAACTGCATAATCGAGTGGTAGCTTTACCTTCAAGATAATGATATTTCATTGCAAAACATCATTTATGGCAGCTCTAAGAAAAACGCAAACAAGTATACATTACAATTAACTTTTAATTAACGCAATAACGATATGCCAGACATTCTTGATATAAAAAATAAGAATAATTTTATCATTACAAAAAAATATGTTTGAACTTTCACAAGTTTGACTTGGATAAGGTACATTTTCGTTGATCTTTTAATTTCTACCACATTTATTCCAGGATGAAAATTGTTCAATCCTCATATAATGTCGGGATATCGAAAACATAAGGCAGGGATGAGAATTCGTTGGAACCAGTCTATCATGAGATGGAAGGGATGGTTCGAGCTCAGTGTCTTATCATAGAACTTTCACAAACCTCTTTCATTAATATTCGTAGACGTACAGTAGACGTGCTCTGATTTTGATGATTTTTTTTTCATTCAAAAAAGTTCTGAGATATAGACCGATAGAAAAAAAATCAACATTTCCTTTCCTCAAAAACTGCTCCCAAATGGGATGAAGGGATCAATTTTAATTTCAGACATCAAAATTAAAGAAGGGTCCATATCCGGCAACATTATTAGTGGACTGTTTTTTAAATAATGGTTTCCGAGTAACAGCAACAGTAAAGTCTGGAATATGTGTTTTACTGCTATGAAATGTGAAATAGTTTTTTTATATTACCTAAGGTCGACTTTATTGCATGGTGCTATGGTGCAATGAAAAATACAAAACACTGGTGCTGAGTACCAGTACTTAGCTTCAGTATACTTATTATTATTTTGTATTTTAATTTAATTATTATTTAAAAATCTATATTTAACCATAACAATTAATTTTTTGCAAAAAAATGACAACGTTCAATGACTAATAATATTTATTTAGGATGCGATATAGTTTAAAACATCCAAAGATATGCTCTAGGATGTCGATATACAAAATTTGAAAAATATATAGATTTATATGTTATTATCACTATCTCAATTATCATTAATTGAGTGACATGATTTTTATAATTAACTCAATTACGTGAAGCTTAACATAACTTTATATTTTCTGAATCTGAGGCCCAAATAAAATCGAACAATTTCCTCAACTTGACACCCGAATTTATCCGAACTCGTGCTTTCAGGTAGATTCGAGAAAACAATACTGTGTTCCATGGTACAATAAGACCTGTACCATGCTGTGTTCATCAACCAAGTTCACCATTTAAACACATGTATTAGTGCCTTGTTCTCGTTGATCAACTAAGTTGAGAAACCTGGTTTATGAACATGTTAAACTGTGTATGGGGCCAGCAGATCCCAGTTTTTGACCGACTTTCTGATATCTCTTAATACAGAGTTATGGAAGGTGAGTGGCCTATTAGATGTTTTCAGAAAACAACTCAATATTGTAAGTTATGAAAATTTGCATTGATGGCTTTATGAGAAGGCTCAGTCTAATTAAAATAATGGTGAATTACAGCCACTTCTGGTTCCTATACCATAAGTAGTTACTAACTTTTTTATTTCAGATGGAATGCCATATCTTTTATTTAAAATTGTGATTCGACGACTTATTTCAAAGCAACTTTTAACTGAAGCCTATATATCTCAAAACGTCATAATTTTTGATACATTTTACCTTAGTGATTTTTTTACTAACTTTTTTACTAGCTGAATTTTTAAAATACTTTTTACAAAAAATAGGACTGACTTAGTTGGTGCACTGAAAAACACAAAATAATATTAATTCTATTGGTTCTAATAAGTTTGCAGTTGTGCAATTATAGCTAGGTGGATAGAAAAACTTTTGGCACCAATTTCAAAAGTAGGTACATGCACCAAATAAATATATCTTATCTTATATTTTTCAATGCACCGATAAATAAAAATCGATGCTGTTTTTTGTAAAATGAATATTCTACTTTTTGAGAGTTTCATTAGGAATAAAATTTGTTGAATATTCACTTGTAGGTATTCAGCGATTTTCCTCTTTAGCCGCAGCAATCTTGAATTTGCATGGATCTGTAACTGGGAAACCATTAACTCACTCTTTGGAGAAAGCTTTTGGTATTTAAACTTTGTTTTTCGTTGAGACCAAGTCCCCTTTTAAATGAAAGAAAAATCATCACAACTAGAGCACGTTTACTATGCGAAACGCACGAACAGATAAAAAAGCAGAAATAGCTACAGTCGAAATAGGTCAAAAATTAATAACATCCACTGTGATGGATAACAAAGTATATGCCTCATATTTAACTTAGAAACAAACTCGGTCGAATGAATTTGGTGTTCAAAGAACAGAGCCATACTAGAGCACCTTTAAAATGAAAATTTTCGATTATTCCAAATAGAACACATGGTATTTTTTTATACATACTTGAATTGCATACCGTTTTTATTTCTATAGATCCATTGTAGAGTTTCCAATATCAAAATTGAAAGGTTTTTGAGTAATTTGAGAAAATGTGAAAAATTTACTCAAATCTCGTTGATAATATTGTGCCGTGAGAATAAAAACAAAATAATATTGTTTCATTCGATGTGGATTATTATTTATTTAATGAATCTATTGTGTCAATCTTTCTATTCTCTTCTGAAATATCTTCTTAAACCAATAAAAGTTGCCGGAAAAAGGCATAGAATCACAATTTTAAATATGTATTCAAATTCGTATCGGATCCTCGATTTTTAAATTAATTTGCATGTGGTCAAACTATTAAGCCTCGATGAAATTGAGCTAGTAGTTGGTTTTATCCTCATTGATCTCTAGTCCACTGCCTTCTGCTGCCTTTATTATGGCGTTAAATGCTATCATATCTCTATGCGGTCTGCCTATAATGTCCACCTCGTCCACACTTTTATTCATAATTGTGCCTCTTGTGTTTACTGCTAAATCTGTAATTATTCTCTCTAATACCTACAATATTGAAGAGAATGTATAACAAGTCTTTTATTTGAGGTGAGTACTTCTGAGTTTTCATTCTGCACTCTTACGTAGCTTTGCACATCGTCATAATTGTTAGCCTCACCAGATGTTTTCGTATTCCAAATTCTATAAGCGCTTTTAAAACCTATAAAAGGTGGAGTGTTTCGATGTTATAATCTTTTGTTTTTTCTGGAATGTGGTGCAGCACAAGAATTTAGTCTGTGGTTTATTTCTGTCTGCTGAAGCCACATTGATATGTGCCTTTTATTTTATCTGTACACGGTCAAAGACGGCTGCTTATTACATTGGATAACACCTTATATTATACAGTATAGTAATGCCCCTTTAATTACCGCATAATTAGCGGATCACCCTTTTTATGCTGTGAGATTATTAGGCCTCCATTAATCAGGTATATCGATGTTAGTCCAGATCAGTGAGGTCAGTGCTTCTACTATCTATCATATCGCCACCATATTTCACTGGTAATTTTATCATGGAGCTTTATTGTTTTTATGCTTGTCTACTGCTTCTTTGACTTCTTACATATTAGGTGGATTATCTCCCTGTCTTCGTTTTCTGGGTTCAGCAATGTTTCTTGCTCATCTACATTCATTCTTGCTTTATTTAGTTTTTCTTGCAAATGATTTCTCCACTAGCTTAGTATTTCATCAGTTTTAGTTAGTGTTTCCTTTTTGATCTCTAATGTCTGGTAGAATGTCCGGGTCTGTGAGCGGGTATTTAATTTCTCAAGTATTTACAGTTCTCTCTCCATATTGTCTCTTTTTGCTTTCAAATGGATACGTTCTTCTTGTCACTATATTCTCCACTAAGACAAACTAAAGAATAAAGCAGTGCCCAAAACCTCACGATTGGAGATTATAACATCGAAAGTGTAAAGGAGTTCACATACCTGGGCACTCAAATAACAACATGAGTAGAGAGATAAGAAGACAAATATACATGGCTGACGTATGATCTCCACTAGCTTCTTGTAAAGTCGTCCAGTGTCATCATGTTAGGTTAGTGAACTAGCAACTTGTATAATATCTAGGAGAAAAGTTGAAAGCCAGGCTACTTTACTTGCTAAAAGATTGCGAGTGGGATTGTTGGCTTGTAAACTAGCCCTGTGTTATCGTAGTTGTAGTTACTAGTGGACTAGCTGCTTGTATATCTGTTTATATCATTAATATTGTCTAAAACAGGGTACTGCTGGTAGATATGGCGTCATTCCATTGTATTATTGGCTTTCCAATTACATAAACACAAAACTGCATTCAAAAGACGTAATACATATTAAAATATGTATAAATTTAACTGGTAAATTTTTTCTGTTCTTGTATAAGACATAAGTACTAATATACTGAACAAAAGTTTACGTATGAAAACAAGCACTATTATGACTTAATTAAAATGCCAACTTATTATGATACCATAGCAACCGTTGAATAGAATATAAGTGAAATTATTTTTCATCGAATTCTCACTTTCATAACTCGAATAAATGAATAAATCCATAACGAAGCCCGATAGGACCATACGTTATTACGAATTATTAACATTAATATTTTCATTTTCAGCCACCCTGTATATTATAATAGGTGGGTCGGAACTCGATTAACAAGAAATGAAGTTTCAATATATCTCTCTCACATCCCTATACAATAAAAATCGATAACTTTTGAAATAATTTCGACAACCAAATGTTTCTTTATTACATATATCTCAAAAATCTTTTTTATAATGTCGATTTTATTACTGATCTCGGAACAACGATCTGTCTCATTTATCCTTACAGTCTGATTCAAAGATTTTAAGAAAATGGGTGCATGCATGTGAGAACGAATGTTGGTAGAGAATTTTCATGTCAATTATCTTGAGAAGATGTGAGAAAATTACTCCTTATTTTTATTATTCCGGAAGTTTTTTGAAAAATGTATATTGAAATTATATAGTAGATATATTTTTTTATTAATCTAGAATTTAAAAAACAGGACCGCTTTCATTTTATAATCCACAAGAAAAATGTAATTAAATGCGTTGCTTGTAAGTTATAGGTAGATAGAAATCTCTTGTTACCATCTAAAAAAAATCATAACTTTAGAAGTAGATTTATTTTCATTGCATTGTCCAATGAAGTCGGTTTTCTATGAAAATATTTGCCTCATATTTTTGAATGGCTCATTTTGAAAAGCTCTAGATCATACATAGGTACCTAGTCCAAGCATATACCTATGCATGAAAGGCATTTAATTTTTTTTGTCGGTGTTTCAATTTTTTGCGATTTAAATCATGCTGAAAATTATCTTTACTTTAATCTTCAAATTTTGACAAAAATGTCCCCTCCTCTTAAATACATGGATCTGAGAAATGATGTTTTCGATTCAATATCAAATATTAACAGATAACTTTATCACCTGGAACACCGAAAATAGATTTTTGATCCAAATAAAAACCAAAGTTAAACTTAACAGTTTGTGTTCCAGTTGAATGCTGAAAAATCAGCTTTGAATTTGACAAGTGGTCAACTTTTTTTGGTTGGTTCAAGATAAGGTGGCTGTTCCAAAATTCAAAACATTAACCTGGCCAGGGTTAAAATGGCCGTCGCAAATTGACAGATATATGGACTCAATATAGGAATATGACATTGACTGATGACATAATTTAAGCCGGGTCAGGCTAATGTTTTGTATTTAGGAACACACTAATTGACACATATATGTTGAATTTTTTATTATGCAGTTCTAAACCATGAAAAACCATCCGTCTTACTACTACTACTAGATAGTTGAGTGATTTCTCTATCGAAACTTTAGACATATATTTAAGGAATTCTCTTGGTTTAGAGATCTTTCATTTTGATTGTCATCACAAGGGCATATCCAGAACGTTGTAAGAAAAAATTAACCTGGATAACATTCTACTTACCTAATGCTAGACGAACCATTCGTCCTTCTGGGTGGTCTGAGAGACATGATCCGAGGCAGCGTCGGAGCCATTAAGCGGCGTCCCGACGACGTCCCGTCTCACTTTGCCCGGCAATAGAGGCGGACCCGGGCCTGATGCGTGCTGATGAGGAACCCTAGGGGACCCGCAGGGCGGCACCAGTTTCCCGAAGTTTGTTGGTGATGGGTGGCACTGCTAACGACGCCAGTCAGCGTCGTAGTACTGCCAGCGGCGCCGTGCTTCATGGCGCCATTCGAACCGTACATTTGTTGTACTGAAAAATAAAAGCCGTTTTTAGTGAAATCAAAATCACTGAAATGTACTGCTATACGCTGTGAGTTACTTAAAATAGTTAAAAATAAGTCAAATATATTGACAAAAGTAGATTAAAATAGTAATTTACACTACAAGTTTGTAAACGGGCAAACTAATATCTGACATGTTATTGCAACTTGATCCTATGATTAAGTAAGAAGGACGAGTTAGGAATGTGTCACTACAAGCCATGGGTGAGCAGAACCTGTCCTACAGTCGCGTACCTACATAGAGATACTCGGTTTGTTCGGATCCCTATCTGATGAATAACAAAACAAGAATAATACATATCTGTAACTTAGCTGGCCGACTATATTTGATGGTTTGTAACAATGAAGAGTCAACCAAGAGTAGGTACTAAAATATAGTGTATAATGAACTAAAATGAGTATTTTCACGATACTCTGTGCTCAAGAATTGAACTTTCAAGGTAGGTGTCAAATATTTTTATTATTGATTATTCACTATTAATTGCGACTCGGTGATTTCTCAAAATTATGTTATAGAATTCTGATGTGTCCACTCACACAACTTTCGTACCGCTCGCTCTCAAACGCATTCCATCCAATATAAAAATCGTCTGATCACTTTGTGTGACCATGTTTTAAGCTTGTCAAGACAGACAACAATGGACATACCTACTCCATTTTGACATAATAATAATAGTACCATAAAATGTAAATATTTGTAATTCATAGATCATTTGACGTAAGTTTGCTCCAGTAATTATTCCTCTATCTTTTAAAATAACAGGTAGGGCTGAGTGGAAAAGCCAATCCAATGAAATCGTTATAACTTTTTTACAGCTTAATGGATTTCGATAAACTTTATATTGTTTCAAATAGAATCCATTGCCTAATAATATAATCAATTTTCGTTTCATTCCAGTTGCTTTAACGATTGCTAAATGGCGTTATGTGATTTTTTTAATATTTTCATCATTCCTTCGAATTTTTCAAATACGATATTATATTTTTTAGGATTAAATATAAAGATAAATAGTCCAAACCGCATTTCAATATCTATTTTTTAAGTGAAGTAAGAAAAAATATAGGTAAATACCTATTGGTAATCTACTACTTCAATTTGTTGTAGATATACAGTGCATCCCATTTTGGTTGAGACAGCCAGGTATCTCTGTTGTTGTTGAAGATAGAACCTTGCAGTTTTCGCGTTCCTGTATCACTTTTTTGTGAAACTCAAGATGGCCTGAACAGATTTTGCCTAACTTCTTTTGTCCATAAGTTACAGGGCGTTTTTGAAAATTCACACTTTTTGGATTCCCCACAGATCTACGAATACAATAAATTTGATGGTACTATTACTGGTCAATCTTTTTTATTACTTTGTAAATTACGCCCCCTTGCGATAGAGAAAGAAACTTGAAAATAATTTTCAGCACTTTCTCTTTTGAGAATTTGTCATGGAAGGTAATAAAGGACTTTAAGTTGGATGTTTTACACAATATCATCCAAATCATTAGAGCCGTTTTCGCGGCACAGTCTTGAGAAGAACGTGTTTTTATTGCTTAGTAAACAGTGCGAGCAGGGTGCCCAATCTTACTCATCGGCGAGAAAAGGCGTCGTCGATATTCTATAAAACAAAAAAGCGATCAACAGACAGACAGGCAGACAAACCAATAGCTGAGTTTTTTGTATTTAGGAACTTCTGAAACGCAAACATGTAATGAAAACGGAAAAATTTACACGATTACAATACATTCGTTACTCGGATATTTAGATTACCGGTAGGAATTTTAAAAGCCAAACATTGAATGGAATTGTATAGTCCTTTTCACAATACATGATTGGTAAGGTTTTTTAACCTGGAACGTTTTGCCAGAAGTCGGCCATAAACATGCAATAAACTGTCGGTCAGGTTCGGATCATAATATTGCAGTATAAAAATATTTAAATATCTTTTTTTTTCTACGAAATAATTAACAAGTAATCGGTTTATTTAACAAATACCTAATCTTTGCTATCAATTAAAGATTGTTCAGTATCTGTCTGGCTCATGTCCTCAATTCTTTTTAGATTTTATTATTGATCAAGAATCATCTTATCAAAAGTTCATTTTATGTTACCAATTAAGCATTCTGAAATATTTATAATCATAGCAAAAATTATACTCATTGCTCTCATAGTATCTTTTATCTTCTTTCTATTCTATCCGAAAGATTTTAACGAACAAATCGATTACGAATCATTGCACTAATTGAGAAATGTCTCTATGCTACTACTCTCCATTAGAGAGAAAAAGGATGCGGCACAAACTTGGCCATCGGAAATAAGACAAATGCTTTTAAAAGCAGGAAATAAAAACCCGATACCTATTATTTCTTTGTATATTGTTTTGGAGTAGACGATGTTTCTCGTTCTCGAATGGAGTACTCAGTCAACGGGTGATTGTTAATTCTTTCAAACGTAAATAACATCCTCTTCTTGTAGTTTATATCATTGTGAGTAACAATAAGTTATATCCACTAGAACGACCAATATAGAAAATAGACTGATATATTTTATGAACAGAGACATTTGTTATATTTACACACCCTGCTAAGTGACAAGGAAAACGCCCCTCAAATAGCAAGTGCATAATATTTTCCATATTATTCTTGGGAGCCTTGAATTTTATCGTACAGGGTGATCCTCCTGGAAACCCATCGATGAATTAAGGGAAAATTATAATGCGAAACAAACTGAAAGTATTTTCCAGCTTTGCTATTCGATATAGAATTTTTGAATTCTCCGTAATGATGTTTGTATGCCAAAACATATTTTTTACTATAAGCCAGATTTAATTTGGGATTGTTTTTTTGTAAAAGAAATAACTTTAATAGTATTTTTATCGCATTTTGATAATTATTACTACAGGGTGATCAAAAAAGAAGAATAACAGTTATAATTGGTCAAAAGTAGATAGTTTTATCAGATAGGAGGATATATAATGGTTTTCTCATGAAATTTGAAATATGTATATCGAAAACGGTATAGGACATTTTACATAAAATGTTATAGGAATCTAGGACTTCGCGTACACGTCTTAATAATGTTCAAATAAGAGAATTATGCGAATCAGTCTATAAAATTAAATTTATTAGGTGAAGAATTGAAACTTATTCGATGAGTCAACATATACCTACATTTGTTGAAAACTTTTGTATTCTGTTACATAAGTACGCAGATGTGATCGTCTCATCAAAGGTAGAAAATACAAGAGATATATCATAGATTCCAAATAAATATTTGTCTGTGCTACATAAAAATAAAATTTTAATAACTGAGGTATCCGTATTTTATTATTTAAGTAGGTAAACTTTGAGACTGATGTGTGTACTGAAACTGTGACAGATAGTTAAGACCTCTGCACACGTTCCTATTCATCCGTTCCCATCCCCACGATTTAGCCCGTCTTCTGCTGAACACCTACACAAAATATTAACATACGTTCCACTAAACGCCCGCAACGCCTTCCCCGACCGCGACCGTTTAAATTGCCGTTCCACTAACGTAAAAACGCCGCGGAGTCGTAGGCGAAATTTATAGGTAGAACGCAAAGGCCCCGTGAAGTTGGGGCCCCCAAATGTGAATTTGACATTGTAATTCAAACGTTCCTTTGTCCAACGTTTGTTCATGTTTGTCCAGCAAAAATTCTCGTTTGTCCACCTTTCGTCAAAATTTTATACAAGGAAAACTTTATTCATGAAAATAGTTCAAAAAAATAAAAATCGGAAATTTGACATTTTGTCTCGTACGTTTGTTTGTCCAATGTTTGTCCATGTTTGTCCAGCCAAAATTTTTCATTCATTCATTTGTTCACCCTCCAATAATTATATAATTGAAAAAAAACTTTTTCCGTTTTCTTTTAAATATCTAGATTATAAAAATAAATCAGACAAATTAATTCGAAAACTTAAAACAGCATATAGCCAATGAGACATTGAGAAAGATTATTTAAATTCAATCGATAGTTTGACTGACTGTAGTTTGGACCTTATAAAATTGTTATTATGAATCAACAATTGAAAAAATCCTGGATAAATGAGTTTAATGGGCGGGAAAAACGGTCCAGGTGATAAATTGTTGAAAACATCAATTTGTTTAACCACTGTGAACTTGGGGACCCGATATCGGTGCTTTATTCTTCATATAATTGCTCGATAACTTTTGGCACCAATTTCACAAGTACCAGCACCAATAGAATTAATATAATTTTGTATTTTTCAGAGCACCAAGTAATAACGTCGGTCCAATTTGTTGTAAAAAATATTTATTTCACACTTTTGAGTGTAACATAAGTCACGAAAATCGTTGAATGTTCATTAATACCAATGAAGATAGTACTTATCCTATTATCCACGTATATTCTTTGCTTGTAGCTATTATTGAAATCTCAAAACATCGCTGCGGAAATACGCATAAGTATTTTAGATGTTACCATTCTACCACCGCTGTAACTCGAAAACCGTAACTCTAAGGAAAAAATGTTCATTATAAATGTTGATACAAATGATTAGGTATTTCGTTTAGTATCCACAAATTTTCAATTTTCGCAAGAAATCGCCCTCTCCACATAGCAAAAATACAAATATTTGAGAATTTAACATGCGTCTATTTCGAAAACCGTAACTCTTTTGAAAAAATGCTCAATTTTCCGGATATTATCCTGTCTTTAATTATTCCACCTCAGATTTTCGATTTCCGAGGAAATTTGCCCCTCCACCCCTTCGGTGGCGGTTTTCGAAAGGAAGGAGATTTCGGATTTGCGTTTATATGAATATGGGACGATTTCTCTAGTCTCCTCTTTCAAATGAATCAAAAATCATCAAAATCGGAATAGGTTTACTATAAATATACAACGCGTGAACAAACACAAAAAAAAGTCGTATTGTATAACTCCTCTGTTCGGGGTTCGTCGGTTAAAAATAAAATCAAAATTATTAGTTTGCTTAATCCCCATAGATATCGGGATCAGGATACATATATATTATATATATTAGGTATCTTCTATATAATTATTGTGGCAATAATAAAATATACAAGTACAGTACAGTTTGCGAAAGCACATGCGGTGAATGCGCAAATAAAATAGCTGATAAAACAATAAAATCTCTTGACTGTTGAGATAATGTTTGCAAAATTGGTGCTTCATATAAAGAATATACATAATAGCTTAACAATGAAATGAAGCTTGATACATACTTAGCACATTACAAACTGGCTGTTTATCCAGAAACTATCTCAGTGCGAGACAAAATGTCAACTTTCCGTTTTTTATTTTTTTAACTATTTTTACGAAGAAATTATTCCTGGTATACAATTTTAACAAAAGGTGGACAAACGAAAATGTTTGCTGGACAAACATGGACAAACAAACGTGCAAGATATAAATATTTTCTACCAACAGAATTAATATTATTTCGTACTTTTCAGTGCACTAATTAATAACGTCGGTCCAATTTTTTGTAGAAAATATTTATTTCTCACTTTTGAGTGTAATATTAGTCACGAAAAACGTTGAACGTTCGCTAATACCACTAATATCCTATAACCCACGTATACTATTTGCTTGTCCTTGTTACTATTATTATGTAGAGATTTCAGAACAACGCTGTGCAAATACGTAGAAGTATTTTAGATTTAAACATTTTAACACCGCTCTATCTCGAAAACCGTAACTCTTTTGGAAACATGTTCAATTTAAACATTTCTGGATATTGTCCTATCTTTAATTATACCAACTCAGATTTTCGATTTTCGAAAAACATTTGCCCCCTACAACCCCATCCGGGAGTGGTTTTCGGAGGGAAGAGGATTTCGGATTTGCGTTATTATGAATATGGGACCATTTCTCAAGCCTCGTCTTTCAAATGAATCAAAAATCATCAAAATCAAAGTACAATTACTATATAAAACTCGCAAACGAACCAAAAAAAAAGCAGATAGTCGAATTGTATACCTCCTCCGTTCGGGGTTCGTCGGTCAAAAATGCAAAATTTTTGTTTTGTCAATTTTGTTTTCTGTATTCTGACAAAATTTCATGCTATAAATTTTTAACTGAAGTAGGATAAACGATTTTCTTCTGGATAAATGTGGACAAATTACGGACACTTGAATGCAAGATCAAAACTTTAATTGTTAAACCTTATGGTTGAAACTCTTTGATTTACCACACTCTACTGGTACGTGCCTATACTCAGATTTCCGATTAAACTTTCGTTGAAAATTATCTTTCTGAACGTGTCTCTAGCTATATTGTCTGTAAGCTATGTTTATTTATCGAATTAATTTGCCCATAAGTTATTTTTATAGTCTAGCTATTTGAAAGAAAACGGAAAAAGTTTTTTCTCAATTATATATATTGGACGGTGGACAAATAAAAATTTTTGCTGGACAAACATGCATAAACGTTGGACAAACAAACGTGCGAGACAAAATGTCAAACTTCCGTTTTTGATAACTGTTTTCATGAATAATGTGTTCCTTTCTATAAAATTTTAACAAAAGGTGGACAAACGAGAATTTTTGCTGGAAAAACATGCACAAACGTTGGACCAACAAACGCGTGAGTTTTAATGTCAAATTCACATTTGGGGTGACAATTTCACGGGGCCGAAAGCAAATGTTGAGCAAATGTATGCTCACAATATGGCGGCAGGGTGAAAACTTGCAGTTGTAAGTAAGGGCCGATTTCATAATGAATCCCTAATGGGAGATTAGTTAATTCTTCAATTTGTGTAAAAGATATTTTGATGAGTATATAAAAATAGTGCATTGTTTAATAACTTTTACTTGTCACCTTATCTTTGTTCTTCTAAAGCAAATTAAAATTTTACGTCCAATCAGAAAAAAAAGAAATTTTTAATGCTGGGTTAAAATGAATAGGAGATTAAATTTGATTATGAAATCGTCCCAAAATATTTCGCATTAATTCGAGTAACATTTTCAGCACGTCTCGCATCAACCATTGACAATGTCACTTCCACTGCAATATCAGTTTCGGGATTATAGAAAGTAATTTGTTTCGTTTCCATCGTTGTACTTTTGAATTCCCGCCACGTTTTGGTGAAAGCCCACTCTGACCCATGGTCTATAGAGTGAGACCATGACTGCGACCCAACAATATTGTATGGGCGAAGTAGGCACGACGCGGTCGCGAACAGTGATGTCATGTATGACGTCGAGCAATCGCTCGCGACGATCACGGGCCTTGTGTGGAACAACATATATCACAGTACCACAATTGTAGATAGTGACTCATGTTTGGGCGTGCTGATAGGGATTTCATAGAGCAGAGACCGGAATTGTTTGTTAATATTACTAGAAGAATAATTCAGTTTCAACCACTTTTTATAAATAGACGCAGCGGATACTTGATGAAAATCCTTAATAGAAATACACAAAGACACTAAACACTAAGATTTCCACAAAAATTATTTTTAATAATAACCGCACGGCTATGAATCGTCGATTTCTTTTCCCCTCAGGCCCGCAAAGGTCTATGTTGAAAATATGAGTCAATATCTACAATAGTGGTATCATACATATAGAGGCTGATCGTTACGTGTGTGGAACGTACCCATTGATTAATACAAATTTCCCCTTCGGAATTCGTTATCTAGCAAGTAGATTTTTCACCTTTTTTCTACTTCTAATCTATATACTACAAGTGAAATCAATCTTAACGTATTAACAGTTAGGCTATATCTTAACATACTCATGGTATTTCTCGTGAGCTTGAGAAAGACTAGCGACATACAGAAAACACAACAATAATTGTATTAAGGTATAATTAGCTTAATAAAATATAATTCCTTGATTACCATACTTAATTCCTATATTTGGTTGCTAGTCCACCATCGGGCGCCTCCCCAGGTGGCGGATAGGGGAATGCCTCCCAGATATGGGTGGTACCGGGGAAATTCAGTACCAGGGGCGGACCAAAACTAGAACTGAATGACGGCAGCTGGAAATACCACAAGCAGCGCATGATAAGCAATAAATGGTTGTGAATAAGACAGCAAACGGCAGAGTGATAGTCACAAAGAGGCGTTTGTATAGCGATGGAGAAATCAACGGGAAACTACTCCATTATTTTTCTCAAATATAATTATCATGGCATCGTCAAATGAAAATTTTAGAATTTAGATTAGATCGCAGGACTTCCCAGGTCGTCAGCCAACGAAATCCATGTGATTTAAGAATAAGCAAAATGGTAAAACCTTAGCAAACAGAAATTAAGATTGCGACATGGAATGTAAGAACTCTGAGGCGGGAAAACTTGCTAATGCATATCGAGAAATGGATCGCTTGGGCATCCAAATACTGGGCTTAAGTGAAGTTAGATGGCCAGGTTCAGGAACAACTAGAGCTATGAATAAAACACTTTATTACTCCGGCAATAATGACCCTAAGCACAGCAATGGAGTCGGAGTCATTTTGGAACAGGAACTCAGCCAGGTAGCAACAATTTTTTTACCAATCTCTGACAGAAATCTGCTGATCCAGCTATCGGGAAAGCTTCCACGGCTGATAAGCCCAAAGCTGAACTTGAGGCTTGGTACACGGAGTTGGAAGAACTACTTAAAGTAACCAAGAAACAAGATCTTACTTTTATTATGGGAGATTTCAATGCTAAGATAGACCAAGGACGAGTATTGGATTTGATTGGAAAGTTTGGTCTGGGCGAGAGAAATGGCATGGTAACAAACACCTGGTACAAACATCACCCCCGCAGACTTTATACATGGACATCACCACAACATACGAATGTCACAGTGGTCTGAAACCAGATTGATTTCATCTTGGTGAACAAAAGATATCAAAACTCAGTTGCCAATGCCAGGACCTACCCAGGAGCCGATATTGGCTCGGACCACAATCCTGTTGTTGCCGAAATAAGACCGAAATGGAAAATCATTAAAAAAACAAAACCTTCAAGAAAACCAGATGATGGACTGCTAAGGGATGCCACAGTAAAGCAAACAGTAAGCAAAGAATTGAATGAACACCTTGCAAATGCTTCTCGCGCTCCTGTCTCTACCATCGATGTAGATAGCATGTGGAGGAGAAATCTTAAATAAGACCACTGACACCAAACTAAGATCAGCTCCTGGAAACAATTGGCAGGACTGGATGACAGAAGAAATCTTGAATTTAATGGAAGCGCGAGGGAGAGAAAAATTGTTAATAATTTAATTAAATACAAAATTCTTAATAAAGACATCCGTATCAAAATAAAGCTTGCTAAGCAGAGCTGGATGGAAAATAAATGCACAGAACTCGAAGATCTAGAGTGACGTCATGACTTCTTCAATCTGCATAAGAAAGTGAAAGAATTTACATCAACAAACAGGAAGTTCCCAATACACAATATGAACAGTTCGGATGGCAAATTATTAGATTCCACAGAGGCAAAGCTAAGAAAATGGGAAAACTACATCAAAACCCTATTTGAGAGCGCGAGAATAGAGCCTGGTCCAGCGGATATAAATATGGAGGGACCAAATATTCTGAAATCGGAAGTTATATATGCAATAAATCAACTCAAGACAAACAAAAGTCTTGGGGTAGACGCAATATACCCTGAAATCCTAAAACTAATCAACTAAGAAAACATTGATTTATTTGTCGCCCTGTTTAACCGCATTTATGAAACTAGTAAAATACCTCGGTAATGGTTAGAATCGGTTTTCATAACATTTCCAAGGAAACTGAATCCCAAAAATTGTGGAGACTTCAGCCTGATAAGCTTAATGAGCCATGTATTAAAAGCCATGCTTAAAATAATCCATAATCGCATTTCTAGAAAATGCGAAGTGATCATTGGAGATGACCAATTTGTTTTTAGGAGCGGAATGGGTACGAGATAGGCTTTGTTCAGCTTACTGGTGCTAGCACAAATTGCTATGATCAACAGCGGCACATTTTTATCTGCTTTATCGATTTCGAGAAGGCATTTGATAGAGACATGATCTGCTGATGGACTGTCTTCGTGGCATAGGACTGGACGAGAAAGACACTACTCTGATACAAAACTTGTATTGGAACCAGAGTGCTCTTATTAAAGTTGAGGAATCTACATCTAGACGGATAGAGATCCACAAGGGAGTCAGACAGGGCTGTGTTTTATCACCGGTACTGTTCAACTTGTAGTTAACAGAGCTTTGGCGGATATCTCGAAGGGAATCAAAGTTAATGGCGTGAATATTAACACCATCAGATACGCTGATGATACTGTCTTGATCGCCGGTTCGGATGTAGGCCTGCAGCGACTCCTCAACAATGTTCACACGGTTTGTGAAGAGTTTGGTATGAAAATAAATATAAAGAAAACCAAAGCAATGGTCATTAAGAAATCAAAGAATGTCCCACAACCAATTCCGATAAATGGAGAGGCTCTAGAACAAGTGGATAGATTTCAGTACTTGGGATGCTGGGTAGATTGCAAGCTGGATCCAGATACGAAAATAAGATCGAGAATAGAACAAGCCAGAAACTGCTTTGTGCTTCTTGAGAGGCTCCTTTGCGATTCACGAATCAGCCTCGGTCTGCGTTTACGACTTTCAAAATGCTACGTTTGGTCTACACTCTTGTATGGAGCCGAAACATGGACACTCAAAGCACAAACCATCAATAAATTGGAAGCTTTCGAAATGTGGACATATCGTAGGATCCTCAAAATACCAGGGGCATCACATACCACACACGAAGAAGTTTTACGCAGGTTGGGAACAGAACGAGAGCTATTTAAACTCATAAAGGTACGCAAAACAGCATATTTAGGACACATCCTGAGAAACGATAAATATCGATACGCACAGCTGGTTGTGATGGAAAAGATTGAAGGCAAGCGTGGGCTAGGAAGGAAGAAACTATCATGGCTGAGAAATATACGCCAGTGGATTGGCCTAGACTACGAGACATTGATAAGAACCGCCGAAAACAGAGAAGAATTTGTCACGGTGATTTCCAACCTCCACTGATGGAGATGACACACTAAAATGAAGATCATACTTAATAACTTCTGGATTATAACATCTGGTTGTAGGTGTATTGGTGCATATACACTCCCTGGCAAAAAAAAACTGGCCACTGACAACTGACCCCAGTTTCAAAGTTGACTTAAGAATAAAAATGAAGCTTGATACATACTCATATTGAACCGTGATCTTTTCTTAACATTTTGTTTTTTGAATCACTCCAATATTTTTGTTGTTACTAGAGATACTATTTTTTAAAGACAACGCCTCGGAAAAAGCGCAGGTAGAAAGTTCTACGTGTAAATAATCTGTCTAGAATCAACATCTTCTACAAACCTTGAGTAGGATTGAAGTGAGAGCACAATCTAATGAAGACTTAAAGAAAACGACCTGTCTTCAAGGAGGCCTGCCACAGGACCACAGCTGCTTCGAAGCCATCGTCTTCAATTTGCGCGCCTACATTTGAATTGAGGGATCGCGCAATGGAATAATGTCCTTTTCATGGATGAGTCGCGATTTTGCCTGAGATCGTCTGATAGTCGGGAGCGAGTTTGGAGACGTCGAAATAAAAGATTTGGCGACTGTACAATTTCAGAAAGCGTAAGTTTCAATGGGGGATCTGTGATGGGGGGGCGGGAATTTCAAGGGACTTCCGTACAGATTTAAACCTTGTTGAAAACGGCGCCTTAAATGGGAATCTATATATCGAAGAAATCTTCCAGAGCGCTGTTGTTCCTTACTCTCATTATATCGGAGACGTCTTCGTATTAATGCACGACAATGCGCAACCGCACGTTTAGTTAACGAATATTTGGATGAAGTGGGTATTGAATGAATGGTTTGGCCAGCTTACAGTCCTGATCTCAATCCAATTAAGTATCTCTGGGACTAACTTCAAAGACGCATTCGTCACCGACCTGCTTTACCCGACAGCCTTCTTGATCTGTGAACTGCACTTCATGAAGAATTTGGTGCCATTTCACAACAAATTCTCACAAATCTTATTGATTCGATGCAACATCGACTAAATGCAGTGATTATAGCGCGGCGAAGCCACACTAGATATAAGCCACTTAAAATTTGTTTATTATTTTCCCTCTCATGTTTTTCTTAGTTTTATAATTAATCTTAGTTTTCGTTAGTTTTCTAATTAAACTTACGTTTCAATTTATATTTGTTGTGATTTCACATCTTCTTTTAAAAAATGTGTATCTCCAGTACAAACAGACATAATCTCGTGCTTCAAAAAACAAAATTTTAAGAAAAGGTCGGAGTTCAATGTGATTCAAATCCGTTTCCGCGTATGCTGCTTTGATTATTTACATATAGATGCGTACTATTGAAAAAAGTGTATCTCTAGTAAAAACAAAAATACTGTCGTGATTCAAAAAACAAAATGTTAGGAAAAGATCGGGGTTCAATTTGAGTTCAGTTGACAATAGCTGCTATAGCTGTTGCAGTCCACAGGGTGTTACAAAATAAAGTAAATAAACTTCGTCTCATTGTTGCACCCCTTATATGCTCATATTCAAATCTGAATAAAAATTTCTGACATAGCATCATTACTGAAAAATCAATCTACAATTTAACAAAAAAAAAACATCAAAATCAAATGAGCGGTTCGCGGGGAAGCCAACGTTGAAATTGGGGTCTGTTTTTATTGGCCGTTTTTTTTGCCGGTGAGTGTATATACATGTGTGTGAGATTTATATTGTGAAATAACAAGATTGAAGTGTTTGTGATTTCTTAATCGCAATAATTATTTAGTTTCATTTTTCTACACTGCTTGAAATCGCTAGTGGACGCGTAACCTAACCACTGGCAGTACATTTTAGATATTTAGTATACTAGCCTACACGATTCAAGTTCCTTCAAGCTAATCAAAGAAGGATATCTTTCAAGTAGTTAAAAGATAATTAAATACAAATCATGAGCTTACATGAATAGGAGGCATTTTGTTGCTGAACCGTACCACGGCGAGGTGAATTGCTCCATCCTCTTCTGCAAATGCATATGGAAACAGCTACAATCAGGACCAGCAGCACCAACAAAGCACTTATTACTACTACGACAAACCAAGTAACTTCCAGGCCCAAAATGGTTCCTGTCTCGTTATCTGAAAGTAGAATAAAAGAGAATTATATAAGTATTTCATTCAAATCCGGCTATTTGAGTATGAGGACCTCAATAATTTACAAAGACGGTTTGAAATTAGTTTAGATGTCAAAATTATTCAGACACTAAGAGGAATAGCATTTCCATTAAACAATTTTCCTGACTATGTCTAAATCAATAGATGTTGCTTATGTATTTCAATCAAATGAAAATAAAACTTACTCTGGCACAATGTTGTTGACGATTCATCTGAACCATCTGCACAATGGTTAATACCATCGCATACTAATTCAGTCGCTATACAAAATTCCCTAAGGTTGCAACGAAACTCCGTACAAGCGTGTTCTGGAAGAAATAAAATATATATGTATTACATTAATAGAAATAATTTAGTTAATTAAGGTGAAATCGAGACAAGAAAATATTATCTACACAATATGTATGCTTCTTGGGTATCTATTATTACTGTTCAAAGTCTGGATTTTTTCTCGGTGCAACTTTCTGAGGACTGATTTAAGCAGTTTTCAACAGGTCTTCAGAAATTTTAAAATAAATAAGTAAACTCTATATTTCTAAGAGTGTCATCTATTTCCAAAATTGTGTAAATATGTATTAGAACGTAAGTGAGTAACCTGAAGCAGACATTTAATAAGGAGTTATAAAACACAGTTTGAATTATATCAGGTCTGGCTACAGTAGGTATATCAGGGTGGCGTCAGGTTGTCAAGTTGTAGAATTAATAACCTAGTTCTAATAAGTACCTAACATTAAATATTTTATGTCAACCCCCCACTCAGATGAATGTATTTGAAAAAATATATATTTCAATTGTTAATTAGTCATTAATCGAAAAGTATAAACTCAGCAAAAACTCTAAGCTTATCAACATATTTTCTTAAATTCCAAATTTTTAATGGAGATGGGTCATTATATATAGTGCTGTTGTGGGTGTTCGATTAAGTTCGTGTGCTGAACATTTTACAGCTTCTCTCTATAAAGAAACGTTGTTCTAATCATATTAAAGATTGTTCGGTTCATTCTTTCAGATTTTTCATTAGCTTGTTGACTATATGGTAATGTATATTCGAATCTTATTTCCTCCGTTATCAAACTTAAATCTTTTTACTTTAATATTGTGACATATTGCTTCAAGTTTTCTTCAGCATCGCTCTTGGATACAACAGAAAGTGAAAAAAATTATCTAATATTATCTGGAAGTAGCTGTCACCATTAAACGTGTCTGGGGTAATTTGTCCAGAAATATCAATATGAATTAGCTCTCCTAGGCATCTTGCTTTGTTTTAGTTCGTAGGAAAGTGTGATCTATTCCTTCAATACATGTTGATTAGATCTTATCTAATGGCTTTAATCCCAGCTTCATTATAACATCTTCGATTGCATGTTTCCAACGTCTACACCAAATCTCAATATTAGTATCACATTACATGTTTGAAACTTATTTATGATGTCATCTAACATCAATACATACAACCCATTCTTTTTCTCACATAATAAAATTACCTACAATAATTTTATGGTCATTGTTCCTCACTTTTGACGCTGAAAATATATTTTTCTAAGTGTTCCTAAATAAAATGGTTGCCAGCTCCTGAATCTAACACGCATGATATCTTACTTATGTCAACATTGCATATATTTACTGCATGCTGTATTCTCTTCTTCTGCTGTGTGAGATTCTAATTGCTTTCCATTTTTAGCCTCCTCCTTATTTCGATAGTTGCCTCTTGAATTCTTCCTATGGCCTCTATAACCCCCTCTATTTACCCCTCTTGAGCTTTATTTCCCCTCATTATATCTTTTTTGACAATACATTTGTATCTGGAACATATACTGCCACACGTAAAACCTCCTTTTGTGGTTCATGCTTTATACTTCATTTCGTTTTAGTTATACTGCTTTCTACTTAACTGATGCTCTCTATCTCTTCATCCATCTTGGAAATTACAAAATTAATTTTCACTTTTGTTGTTTTATCAAGATCTGGCCGACCATTCAAGGCATCAACACAGTCCTCTCTTTATTGTATTAGTGTCATTCTAAATTCCCAATTATTGTAGTTGTTTGCCTTCCGTCTATCCGAACACGTAGGTAGTTGGTGTTTTCATTCGGGGGCCATAACGTTTTAAATATTTTCTTTGAGTGGAAGACTATATATATAAACTATTTCGAAATATTTCTCAAAGAGTAATAACCTTTTTGAACACCTGAGAGTTGCTGTCTAGTTTCGCGAAAATATTTGACAAAATTTTAGCCTCTCAATAAGTCACACATACAAATGTATAATATATTCCCCGAAACTCAATCAGGATTTCGAGTTAATTACAGTTGCATGACTGCTTTGTTGAAAGTTATGGGTGACATCTAAAATGCCACAGATAAAGGACTATTAACATTACTTGTATTGCTTGACTTAACAAAAGCCTTCGATACAATCCAAAATTCAATATAAATATTAATTTTAAAATATATTGGTTGTAATTTTTCCGCAATGACTGAGTTACCTTCACGGTAGAACTCAAAGGGTTAGAGTTGTTATGCTCTTTGGTAGCAAGCCTACCTGTCACAGGGTGATTGATTCTATTGATATTAGTTTGAATGGAACTCAAATACCTATTATAGAAAAATATAAAAACTTGGGATCAATCATAGATAATTCTTTTAGATACAGAAAACACACTTTACAAATGATCAGAAGTGTCTACTTTCATTTAAAACTTATCTACCCGTACAGGACATATCTCGCAATAAAAACGAAAACGTTACTGTATCAATCTTTAGTTCTGTTAAAATTTAACTTTGCGTCTGAAGTATACGGTCCATTCTTGGACAACTATCATAAAGCTAAATTACAGAGAGTTCAAAATTCCTGCTGACGTTTCATATATGGTATTCGTAAATACCACCATATCTCCCACAAAATAAAGGAGGCTAAATGGCTTAAGATATATTTATACAATAAAATTAAATTTCGTATGGACGTTCACAATTTTAATATTAGATTCAAAGGAAGAATATCTCCCCATATACATCGTAAGTCTTTATTTGAACGTTCTTTCACGTATCAAGTTTACAAAAATTACAATAATATACTTGTTCAATTTCATAATTTGTCAGTTATTAATTTCAAAAAGGCCATAAAAGTAAACATGCTTCAATAGGTTTTTTCTTTAGTATGTTTACTGATTAACACAAGTTTTCTACTAACTACCATCCTTAAATTTTCAAGATGCTCCAATTGTAAATTTTTCTTTTTTCCCCAATTCTATGTAATTTGCTGCACTATAAAATTCAATATAATTTCAGTAATACATAATCTTCCCTTGTGAATGATCTTTTTTTATAATTAGGATTAAGTTGTAAAGCGGGGAGTGGTTTAACAACCACTTATCTAAACTTCACCCGTTGGCAATTCGTGTTTTCTTTTTTGTTTTTATTTTGTAAGCAATATGTACCAATAGTTGTCAATAAAGTCATTTATTATTATTATCATTATTAATATATTAGGTAAATTTCATATAGAAATGTACCTATTGCGATCGTTCACACTTTTGAATTTCGAAAAAATTTCAACGACATGTTATATGTCTATAAGTAAGTCCAAAAAAACTTTTGGTTCAAAAGTTTATATATATGGAATATTACGAAATTTGTTAACACGATAGAGGTATCAACTTCAAATTTGCTACAAAAATTAATCTCTTAAATATCTCGACCGAGTTCGTTATTGGGCATTATAGGGTAAGTAGTTTCAAAATGGGGCCATAGTGTAAATATCATCAAAAATAATTTTAAGTTATAGATATAATCAGTACCTACAACTTTTGTTCGAGCAATTTTTCATAAAATGCACAGAAGAACAAAAAAAAGAACTGTTGGTAAATCATGAACACTCAATATAAATTTGATGTAATTGTACATTTTATGAAGTTCTTAATATACACCCTGATTAAAAAAAATATATAAAGTATATTTATTGACTAGAAATATGCGGAAAAAAAATTTCAGCCTTGAAGCTGAACGCGAACCCTATCTGCTTTATATTCAACAGCCAAAACAACAACCTCTAATACTCTGACCGCATGGCTATGATACATGCGGTTAAAAATGGGCAATTGGCATGTAATGACATGTAGGTATACCAATGCAAATGTAAAAAAAAATTTTTAATGAATTTCGAGAAATTTACCTTTCCGATGGCTAGGTATAGGCCGTCGGGATTTTTTTACTTGGAATACAACTTTGACAAATTCATTAATTTCTGATATTTAGCAACTTGATCAAGGTATATTAAAAAGAGCCGGCCAATTACCATCGTACAAATAAAACCTATTAACATTCCCTCCCTTATCTCCGAAACTACTGAATTTTGTGAAAAGTATAGAATTTAGGCATTCACTCAAACTTTACTGGAAAACCTATACGAAAATCGTAAGTATAGAACCCTTACTAGTCCCTTCCATTTTTTCAAAATAGTTGAATCCACTTCAATGCTAATAGCTTAAAACTTGGGAAACATAAGATTTTTCCGTTCTAGACGTGAACGGAAAAGATACTGTTCCCAACAAAGTGCACTCAAGATTTTGTAAAATCCGCTAAAAAGTTTTTTTAATTCTTAGATTAATAGATTTTATTTTTCAATTTAATAATATAGGATAATCAAGTTCCTTTTGATGCGGTGTGTCAATGCTATGGAAGTGATAGTAAACAATAGCTATTTGTGCATTAGGTTGGGAAAAGTGAGATTTTTCCGTTCTAGTTTCGAAAAATCCATGTTCTTCGCATCCAATTGAGTATTGAAAAATTGAAGTATTAATAACCAGATTTTACAATAGCTGTTGATGCATTAAGTTGGGAAAAGTATGATCAATCTATTTTCTCCGCATCCAGTTCAGTAGATATTGAAAAATTGAAGTATTACTAACAGGATTTTACAATAGTTATTTGTGCATTCACTTGGGAAAAGTAAGATTTTTCCGTTTTAGTTTCGAAAAATTCATTTTATACGCATCTAATTGATTATTGAAAAATTGAGTATTACTAACCGGATTGTACAATATCTATTTGTGCATTGTTGGGAAAAATTAGAAAATATACTTTTCCCAACGAATTGCACACACGATTTTGTAAAATCCGGTAAAAAGTTTTTTATTTCTTCGTTAATAGGGTTTATTTTTCAATTTAAATAGGATAAACAAGTTCCTTTTGAAGCGATGTGTCATTGCTGTGGAAGTGATAGTAAAGAATAGCTATATCTGCATTAAATTGGGAAAAGTAAGATTTTTCCGTTATAAAAAATCTTTTCAGCATTCAATTGACTACTGAGAAATTGAATAACTACTAACCGGATTTTACCTACCTAAAGGCATTTGAATAGAACTAGTCAGATACCATTTCGGCCTTCTTGCATACAGATAATGAATTGAGGAGAAATTAAAAACATCTACTCTGTTTTTGTTGGAGAATATTTTCAAAAGCGCGTTTTACTGCGAGTATTTATTACACAACAGTGCAAAAAACTAACAACTCGAATGAAAGAGCAAAGTGGCTATTTATACTAGAAATTAAGAGCCTGTTTACTTGTTGAGAAGGCTAAAGCTGCCATTATTATTCTAATGGTTATAACACGATTAGCATGCAAACTAACAGAAAAAGTGAACATGAAATTAAATGGAAATTTTAATTAAAGTCAGCATCCTCTTTTGAAAATTGCCAAGGGTTGTGTTCTTTGCATCCAAAGATGGGAAAATATTAAATATTAAATTGCATCCAACCTTTGACTATACATATTTCTAGATATATACACCAAAGAGAATGCTTGAAAATAAAGAAGATCGATTTGGTAGCTGATGAGGAATTGCAATTTCTGCAATGCTGAGATTATTGATGTTGCAATTTCACTAGTGATATATATGTTACGCTTAAGCATTGTTACATTCTTAAGTCAAATCTCACTGATTCAACAACCATTTCATTACATCTTTAGAAAGAGAAACAAGTGTTTAATGCTTACTTGGATCCTTCACAGCAGTAATAACAAGCTTGAAGCCATTCGAATCGGTTCCCCAAGCATCTGTGACATATTTCAATGTGACGTAATTAGTTCGTGTAAACATGGCACCCAAGTTCTGCTTAGTATTCCTGCATGATAAATCGAACTGGAATGAAAGAAAAATAGCATTAATATTGTTTGCAAAGAACAACTACTAAATAAGACATATTAATTGAAACTTCTTGAAATTTCAAAACAGAATGAAAATGCTCCGTGTATCTTGAAACATTACTAAGATATCATTGATGAAAGGCACCGTCTGGGAAAACCAGTAGAGTGTGGAACAACCAAACAGAATATATTTATAGTCAAAAAATGTCAAAAAGCATTTATGCATCTGAAGTTCAGATAACAATACAGGAACCTATCTAACTTATCAGACTAGTTACAAAAATTACATAATTCTATAATTTACAGTGTTGTATATAAGCGGTTGAGACACACTGGACAAAAGACAGGAAATTTGTACATAATCTCAATGATTCTGAATAATTATTGAAAATCCTGGGCAATTGTAAATCACGAAATGTCATACTGCAACGTAAAAAAATCATCTCTACATTGAATACAAGGACATGCTCAGTTGGTGAACGCGTTTGACAAAACTGAAGGATCGAACATAAATACAGACATATTCTGGCAAATTAAATTTATATTCTACTAGATCTGGACTTATTATTCCCTCAAAATATATGGCATTATATTGGAGAAGCCACCACACATATCATAAAATAATTATGTATTAGCTACGTAAAAACCCAAATTGCAAGCGATCAAAAAATATGAGACTATGTCCCTGACGTTTTATCACGGATTGACGTCATTGGAGATGCGCGTGATTATATCCTGTTTTCGTAGTACCTATCATTGATCCCCATTTGAGTGATAGTGTTATAATATGACTTGTACCTTGTACCTATAGTCAATGTGACTCGACTCATCCATCCACTTCGCCTCCTAAATAGAAGAATGGAGCTCCGCCCAGGAGTCGTTTTGTCGTCGGCGTGTCCATACATGTGACTAAGAATCTCCTCGATCCGATATCATTGAAGTCATTTTCAAAGATGCAATCGTATATTTATAGCGGATAGTGCGAAAGGACTGATAAAAGCCTATGTATCGAAATCCCCCCCCCCGGCCCGTCGTCTCCCGCGTTTGGGACCATGCCTCGATGTTCTGTATTTTGACGGATTATAGTTGTCATATTTATAATGGCCCATATAGGAGAAATACAGAAGAATTAAGCGAATTTTGACAAAAACGGATTTTTTCCTTAGGTCCCTCAGATACATACCTACGTTATAAATAATAATCAAAAAATAATCTGTGCAATACCCATGACCCCTAATCACATATCTGTACAATATGTTAAATTAAAATTGAAGTATCTTTCTGAGTTTTCAGAATAGAATAGTTTTGTTTAGTTCATATGGTTATTTCAAAGAAATATTTAGTTTGAAAAATATGAAATGAATTAGAAAGATTCGACCTGTATGCGAACAGTATTAACGTTTCCAAATCGGCAGATCGTGAGAATCAATAAAATGGCCAGCACGATCACCTGAATTCACTATATTAAAGGGATATGTGAAAATTCTAGTACAAAAAACTAGATTTAGCATACTAGAGAATCTTGTTATATTCAATAATGATGTTCAAAGCGAGCATTTTGATCATCTGGTACAGTCAAATTCTTGTTTATTTTTTGTGATTTAGGTACTATATCAAGAGCTATACCATATGACTAAACTTGTGTTGTAGCAAAATAATAATTAATTTTATTTAATGTTGAATTTTGCAATGAATTGAAAAATATTCAGCCGTATTCATAGATAAATCTAAGTTCGGTACTAGTTTAGTTTGATTGTTACCAACTATAATACCTAACGATAATATCACAGTGCCAATTTTAATATCTTGCTAAGCTAGTATCTACCGAACTAGATTTATATGAATATGGCTGATACTTTTTCAAACAATATATTTCAAGCCCTTAATTAATTGTGGGTTATAACTTCAATCAAGGAATGTTCAATGTAGAGATCAACTTTTTCAATGCCGGCTGTCATTTCATAATGTAAAATTTATCTATTTCAAGATTTTTGGAAATTTGCACAATAATTCAAATAGAAAGTTTTTCCCATTTGGCTGTTTCACACTGTATAAACCAAACAATCCATACATTACTCACCTTATAAGTGCCGACGGCATGGGCACCATCATAAATATACAGGTGATCATTGCAATCCAACTGAAGAAAATCAAAACGCAGCATAAACCTCTGCAGGATGGAATGCGTTTGGAATGTGATAATACACTCCAAGTTTCTTTCATTTTGAGACCATAGTAGTGCACCATCAATTTTTCTGTACAAGTTTTGGAGAAAGTGACTCTTGCAGAGACTTTGCATAGAATCTGAAACCAAATTAAATATTGATTAGCAAGTTATATGAACATCTGTAAAATCTACTCTACTACTTGAGTGCGTAATTATTGATTCAATTGATAGAGCCATTATTAAGATGTAGCAAAAAAAGTTTATTTTATTTTATGAGGACCCCTTTAATTCTTATGTTTCTTTTATTCTCATTATTCTTTATTATTGCAGCTATAGTACCTACTACTTACTTTTTGAAAATTTCTTTTATTGCAGTTCAAGAGATAGAGCGATTTGTAAAGTCAAGCAAAAAACGTTGAAAAATTAAGTTCTTTTTTTAATTTTTGCTCTGTTTTTATTATCTTTTGTTATAGCAGCAATAGAAATACATATTCTATGAAAGTTTCAACTATCTTCCTATTACGGTTCATGATACAGCCTGCTGACAGACAGACATCGGAGGCTTCGTAATAGGGTCCCGTTGACACCTTCTAGGTACGGAACCCTAAAAAATAAACTGTACCGGTAACCCGGCTTTTGAGCTTACCCACTATAAGCCTAATAATGCCCAGCTGTGACTAGCAAAGCCAGCTTATGTTAAGCATGTATCTATGTAAACCTCAAAGAAGAATAAGGAATCAATTTTTATTACTCTTGTCCCGAGTTTTTATTGATAACAATAGGAAAAACGAACAAGTGGACCTAAATTTCATCTGAAATCAACTTTCCGATATATAAAGCCGAACATGTATTGACAATAAGTTCTGATTGGGGTAGATTGGGAGGAGACATATGAAGGCCCGGATTTTCGTTGAATTTCAATATGATTGAATAAATTCTATCTCTGAAATATTGCTGGTATCTACTCGTTGAAACCCATATGTACATACTTAACTAATATTTGCTATACAGGATGTCTTTAGAAAATTCTACCGCTTATTTCTGTGATCAAAATAAGTCGATTTAAGCAAACTCACTTTTGTACAAAGTTGAATGTTTTAGGCGCTATACGGTCCTGAAATTATAATTTTAAATGTGTCTTTAATGTTACAGATTTCTAATTGCTTATAAGATGTTATAGAAATTCAGTACGGTGTTTTATTAAATAAGGTAAATAAGACCATAGCAAAGATATCAAAAATATCGCTTTAGGTAAAATCTTATAAGCAATCTGTAAATTTTGGACTATTACTCAAGTGAACTCACTCTACAACGATCAGCACAGTGTTGAACGTTACAATTGTTGTCAGAAGTGGGATGGTCAATTTTGCAAGCAGAAATAACATCAGCTCGCACAATGGTAGAATATGAACCAGTAACAATAACAATATTACAATTCCGACCGCATATCCTTCCTTTCACAAACAAGCTGGATCCTTCATGACTCAGTAGAAATTTTTTGATTTTTAATGATTTGAGACTTGGTTAGAGTAAGCCAGTCTTTGCCCAGCAAAACAGGCTAACTGAAATTTTCTTGCACATTGCTGTGGATAATTCTTCTTTATATATCCTCTCACAATTCCAACATAAAGTCTGAGTTCTTTGTTCAGTTGTTTGCCCATCCAGTTTTTGTAACATTTTAATAATTTGATTAATGGAGTTACCATTGCCATACGACTTCTCTTTGGATTGAATTGACCCATCGTGTCTGTCGCAGTCTGAAATGACTTCTGGACGCCTGTTTAGCAGCTTCGTGTTCAAGTGCATGGGCAAGGGCATCTTCAATTCTTATAGGACTACTTAACTTAAGGGCTTGTTGCATTTCAATATCTCTTATACCATCAATGAATGATCGTACTGTTAACCTATCAAGAAAGTCTCTTGGTGCTGTAGGATATGCCAGTCGAACGAGCCGACCAACATCAATTTCATATTGTTGCAGTATTTCTCGAGACCTTTGTTGTTTATACTTAAACTGTGCTTGGTAAACTGGTTTTATATGCTGGTCAGCGTAACGCATTTCAAGTTGATCCATAAAGTCTCATACGAATGTTCGCCTTCAATTAGGGTATTTACAATATGTTTTATGTATTTTCGGATTGTATTATCAGGTGCAGTAGGCATTCGAAAATCTATTACTATAAATACCTAGATATTTTCCATAATTTCGATATGGCTTTATTTACCCCCATTGAACCATGCTACCGTACAATTTTAGCAAAATCCTATTAGCCAACAAAAACTTGTACAAAAATCTATTTTAAAATTTTAACTTCAAGACCTTAAAGCGTCTCAAATACGAAAATTTTCACCATAGAATACGTAAGTTATTATAATCTCTGGTTTGCACTAAAGGAAGTCAGCATTTTGAAAAGGATTTTTGAGGATACCCTGTATGATAAAAATATTTTCAGATGTCTTCGATTCCTTATATTATTATTGTGGATAATTCACAATCATTTTAAATACATGTTTAGGGTTTTGTACCAAATTGGTACAGAGACTCCGCTGTCCTTCCTTCCGCCCGTCCGTCTGTCAGAGGGCTCTATTTATTGACCGTAATAGGTAGGGAACATAAGTTCAGTGTATGTGTATTTCTGTTGCCGCTACAACAATAAATACTTAGTCCGTCAGCGGACTGTATCTTATGAACCGTAATAGGCAGATAGTTGAAACACTCACAAACTATGTATTTCTATTTTCGCTAAAACAACAAATACTAAATCCTTCTGTCCGTGGATCCGTTCGTCTGTGAGCGGGATATATCTCATTAGCCGCAGGTTATAGGTAGAAAAATAAAGAATTTAGAGAATGTGTATTTATATTAATTACCGCCATAACTGCAAATATTATGACCCTTCAATTATCTTTCCATCTGCCAGCCGTTTGTATCCTATAAACAGTCATAGGTAAACAGTGGAATTTTACTTTTACAATGATACGGAACCGTTCGTGTGACAGTAGTTATAATTTTGAAGAATTGGCTCAAATTAGATGTGTCAACTTTCAACAAATAGATGATGTTTCCTCATAGACGTATCCAGAAGAGACATTTACCTACTATTGTGAGTATATTGCGCAGCCACCATTCTCACTTTCAGGCTTAGAAATTTTGTAACGATGTCGCTATGATCAGTTTTTGATGACCTCGAAATCATGAAATAACGTTGGATGTATGCCTTACGTCATTTTGAGACTCTAAGATAAGGTTTGCCTCGAAACCAGATCACAGTGACGAGAACCATGTTATAAATTCAGAAGAGAATTCTCACCCACCACGAAAGTTTTGAGACCTGTATGTAGAATCGTGATTACAAACTATGCGAAGTAATACAATCCAGTGTACTGACTAGTACCAAGATTGTATAGAACACGATAAATATGTCACAAAGTACTTGCTAAGGCACTAAAATGTAAAGTTACAGAGCTAGCTAAATAAAAAAATGTTTTTCAATCGATTGTTTATTAGATAGGCATAGAGTAAATATCTACATATTGGTAACACGAATACTATTTATATTGGTTTTCATTTGTAGGTTGGTTAGGGATAGTGTCAAAATGGAAATCTAGAATACCTACATAATTCTAGAGCTCTAGTCTTGCATGTGTCAAACTTGAACAAAGTCCTTGCGTAGGAGATCTAGGGGAGTTGAAAGAATTTGCACATTCTACTTCATACAAAAAAATGCAATAAATTCAAATCAAATAAGAAAGATGGACTTGAAATAATCAGGAATTTTATTCCAACTTCACTCATTCCTATAGGTAAGATTGCATAGAGATCGAGGTGAATTGAAGCAGTTTATCTTTGGGTAGAATTGAGGGTTTGATGTTGAAAGGACGTCTTTATTATGTTATTACATAAAAAAATGTAGTAACAAAATGGGAAACAGAATCACTATATAACAAATTATTATTCATTCGTGCGTCCCAGAATCTTTTTTCCTTTAATAGATATCTAAGTTTAAAACAATAATCTCACAAATATTTATTAAAAACTAAAAACTACAAGGAATTAAAAAAATGCAAAAGCTGTCTTCATCTAAACTATTCTTTTTTGTCTGCCTTTTACACGTAAAATTTTATTCGAAATTTCGTCGATTAGTCTGATTTCAAAGTGGAAGCAATGGTTAAAATAAAATGTGTAAATGAAAGTTGAGCATCAACCTACAAGCAAATTATCTATACAAATTTTGGAAGATTGGAGTTGAACCAGTCTGTCTCAAACTACCTGAATAAAAAAAATCCTCCAAATGTTTATGACTTCAAAAAGAAGAAGCAAAAAACAAAGATATTCGCTATTCCAGCGCTATGATTTAAATTGACACCTGACGAGCTATAACTACATAAACCTAAACAATATATAAATGCATTGAAGTAATACAGGTATTTCAATGATATATCTTAAATTACCTTTTCACTATTTTTGCGACGTAGGCGCCAAAATACAACCGATTGGCCTGAAGTAATGGACGCAACCATGGCCTCGGAAAGTAGCTAAATTGCGTCATTGTCATTTACTTTCCGATTTCAAGTTCCACGAAATCAGTGCTACTCAAAACCACCTCTGTTTCTCTCGGTCATCCCATAGAGAATGGGTGAATTTGGTGGAAAATAGCTATCGATGGGCGCTTACTATTTTTTCGGCTAAATTGGGCTAGATGACTCAAGCGGAAACGCTGAAAACTTAGCGTTTGCTTGTTTTTTTGAGTGTAGCGCCGTCCATAGCTATTGTCCGCCATACACCTCCATTTCAAATACATTGTAACTAAATTTTCTTGTCTGGGATATTGATTGTTATAAGGATAAGATACATTAATTATATGGCTAGAATCACAACCCTCCAATTAACAAATATAATTAAGGTAGAAAAATGATTATTTAGACGAAATAATTTAAGATGTAGAATAAAAGTTCACTATACTTAATGTATAAATACTTCTAAGGAGTCTTGTAATATTAAGGTTTCTGTTGACTTTCCCCAGGAGCAATTGTCCCCAGTTTCAACATTCTATTTGCTTTTTCAATGACTTCATCTCCATGTTTCTCGTACGCACTGTCAACATGACAAATTAGATTACAGATGACGAGAGTGGTTAGAACCTATGCAAATCCTCAACATATGTACCTACCAGTGATATTCATGGTTAGATTATTTTTTAGAATTTATGCACTTTCTGTTTATATTTGAAATCATTGTAAGGGAAGAAAGCAAATAGGTATGTTGAAGAGTAAGTACCTACCTACTTTCAAAAATCAGGTTATTGAGAGAAACAAGCCATTCCGCAATCAGATAATTTTCATGTAGCTATTCCAGCTATTCATATATTCGAATCTGTATTAATTTTATAAATTGATATAATTGGTTAGTTTGTAGGTAATTTCAAAATGCCGGTGGTCCAAAGTTTTAAATTTGTTCCAAAAATATCCATTGAGGGGGAAAAGCCATTCCACATAACAAGAAAACTAATAATATTAACAGTGCAAGTCTGCCGATCATATCAATAACTTTCAATCCATTAGTATCTATTTAAATACTGGGGATGCTACCTAAGTTACTGAAATGTAGTTTTTATTGTTAATGTTTCTTTATGTCGTAGCCTTAACAACTAGAGTGATGACTTGATTCTAACTGTAGATTCGGAAATTCCAATCTAAATTTTTGCATGAATGGTCGAAATATCTGTTAACATAGTATCATTTTCTACCCTCGTACATCGTCAGCATCGCTTAGTTTTGTTCTACTTATAGAGGGTAAAGTTTATCTTCCCATTTATCAAAATGTCGAAAATCACCCTCTATTTTTGCCCCGCATCTGACAAAAAATCGGAATGCAGGCGTTGAATTCAATTTATATTGTGGTATTACATTCTCCAAGCTTTGTCTCAGAAAGCTGCTCGACAAATTGGAAAAGGCTCAGCATTGGCACATTGCGAAATTTCAAGACGACATTTAATCATTGTTATGTCACAACTAGGTCTTATAGTGTTACATTGAAAATGTTGTGAGAAAAAGGGATTTAGCTAATATTTATTAACACACATCTGAAGGAAAAATAAATTGAAGAAATGTTCTCAAACCAGCACTAATCGCGATAATATGATTGGGTAAGTTTACTTGTTCATGAATTTCAAGTGAGATGTAACATAGACTAAAGGTGGGTTCAGCTAAATGATCCACTTATAAAAAACAACCATATGTATAGGTCGATAGAATCGATTTTGAGGGAACTTTCAATTTCTATTCTTTGGCAAGTAGGTGCAATATAAATATACCTACTCGAATATTGAACGAAGTCGAGGGCGTCGGCTAGTATGTAATAGATAATAAATACTGAAGATTTTCTGAAAGTTGTTATAAAAGCTGTATTTTCTTCTGAAGATCAATAGTATTTTATAGAAGGTTACTAAATATTAGATATGGCATCATTCTACCGCTCATAGTGATAGCTTATACCCTTACAGTTTAGGATAAGTTTTATCCTGGAGAAGAGCATCGCGTTTATAGTATGGCTCAAAATTCAGCAACCAGAAATGGTACCGGTTGCGACGAAATCTGTTGCTGCATGTTTAATCCGCAAACTCAAAAAACAATAGGACCTGGAAAATTGAGGCGATGGAATTGACAGAATAAATTCATGACAAGCGACATGCGCTTCAAAAAATATGCGAGGACAAAATCACCGGCATCTACTTGCGAATCATATATCTGTAAGCGATTTCATTGAACCGGTGCCCATTTATGTCAATAATTCTTTATTTTCCGTCCAATTTCCGAAATACTATTGCATCTGTCTGTTACATTGTTAGTGAAAAATCAGAACAAATTGTTCTTGTAACATCATTTTTTTGAAGAACAATCGAATGTTCGGGCCCCAATTAAGCTCCGACTGCTTCTACTATGTTCAATGAGAGAACATCAAAGGTTGGAGGGAAATATCCGTTAGCTGTCAATGGCATGTATACGTTGAGCGACGCTCTGACAGTGATTGGATGTTCAACATAAATTAACCAATTAGCCAGTGGTGACCGTCTGTTGTTGTTGGATGACGAATTGTTCCAGCAGATACTACAATTCTATACAGAGCATACGCCAGAGATGAACGTGCGGAAAACAATAACTTTCAGTTATGTGATTGACGATATGGTGGTGACTCCATTTGGTAGGTACTCTTCTTGGATATCATTTTTATCAAGAAACTTAAAATATGTAGAAGTAGACTATCTGGTAATATTATTTTGATAAATATAAACGCATGAACGAATGCTGGAATACAAATTTCAATTTGCACAAGAATCAATGAGCAGATATAGTTCAACATTCCAGACGGCTATAACTTCCGTGGTAGGTGCATATAGAAAGGAATACAATAATGCATTTCTAATTTCTCAAATCAGCCAAGACACACATATCAAATATCAGTAAAGATTTATTAGACTGTAGTCATCGCTAAGCTTAGGCCGTCTACTCACCAACTACGCTTGACAAGCTGGTACCATTTACCTAGCTGTAATGTGATGATAAAACGGAACCCTTATGAGATCTTTGTATTTTGAATAGCAATTATTTCGGAGTCAAACTTTTCGTAAAATCTTAACCATAGAATTACAATTGCATTAGATAAACGTAACAAGAACAATAAATCAAAAACTTCACCCTATTTTAAATCAGGTGTTTATGAACTCAATCGCGGTGATTACTCGAAAGCTAACGTATGTCAAAATGTTAAAATTTTCAAACCTGAATTAATGAACACAGGAGTTCATGAAGCTAATCAAACTAATTCAAAAATTTATAACATTAGCCATTATGATTTGTATTAAACATCCTTATTATTTAAATAGGCACATATCATCTTAGAATTTAGTGTGCCGAAATAACTGTCATGTTTAAACAATATATTAGTGGAAATTTATTATAGTGTTTTAATTTTAATTTAAAGATCTAGAATTATGGTTATAGAACCGGCTGCGCACGATGCTTATATGGATGCTTGCCTATTCGAATCTATATACGGGCGCACAAACACACTCGTATGCAACAGAAATAAAGAAAGAAAGAGTGAGCCGTCGAGAGAAAGTTGCATTGAGGCATTGAGGTAACCCCTAGTGCAAGCAGCGCAAGCTGGAACGTTGTTCCAAAAGAAGTGATTCTGGGCCTTTTGCATACGTTGATCCTCACTGTATCTCAAGGTCTCATCAACCGCGATTTAAAACAAGGGCAATTAAATTGAAACTACTGAAATTAATCCATACTATTCCCGAAGAAGATAAGCCTTTCTATAAAAGATAACCGAAAACTGCTCTGCAAATTAAATTGAAAGAATGTAAAGTAGATACTGGCAACATAATCTCTTTTTGAATAGTTTATCCACAAGCTCAAAAATAAGAGCGCAAAAGAATGGGTTCACGATACAGATCATAAAATAATTTCTCAGTTCATATGGATTATGGAAGCAAAATTATGTGAAGAGATTGAATGAATACAATACAAGCGACAAGCACTTGTGTAGGCCTAGCTGCAATAAATTAGTATTTAATTGCTATGCAGCAGTAGGTGTATACTAGATTATACCTAATGTCATTTATAAGAATAAAATTTTAAATAAAGAAGAAATATATATTTGGTTCCGGTGGAGGCACAAATCTCATCGATACCCCTATACAATCATCACCTATCAGTGAGCCGATCGAATCAGATGAAATTTTCATAAATCACCGCAACCACATTGGCATTTTGGGAGGATTAAGGATTTGTGAACCGATTTTCCTAATTGGGTGTGAGGTTGCCAGCATACAAATGATACCAGTTGAATAAATCTAGAGCCGTTTAAACCCATTAATGCTGGTTGTTCGTAAAATTACGCGTATTCGAGCCTGCAGTGTTGTTATATTGATTTTCAGGAGATACACTACTGCTATTAGTCTCCGGTGACTTTATTTAGTTTATTTGATCTTACAGATCCTAGTTGAGTGTTTTAAACGTGACTACAGAATTATATTCTGGAATTCGCTGAAATCTAGTAAATCATACTCATCTAGGTATCTATATTAATGCTATCCATGCTTTTAAATTTAAGGGAGAGTTTATTGTGCAATCCTTTATCATTATATTTGAAGGACAGTCAATTTAAACATGTTTTTTGCAGATCTATACATACAGTGCTTTCATTTCAAAACGAACTACCCTAAATATCGTTTGACTGAGAGGAAAATTAAAAAAAAACAAAAAACATGTCAGTTTACATGTACAGGGAGAAGTGTATTTTCATATTTGATAAAATTTTATGAATCACCTTCTCACCTCCAGCTAACCTAACTTTAATATGTCAAATGGCAGTCCCCATAGTGTGACACATCATTTTAAAGTGAATACAATTTGCTAATCTAACGGTACCAAAAAACATGAAATCGGTGGACGTAGACGCGAATTAGAAGAAAAAATGTATGTTAATAATTAAAGAGTTTATCGAGTTCGAATAATTTATTTTATCAAATGTTCAAAATGTGTGCCGTTATTGGCGAGACAATAATAAAGCCTGTTTTGAAATTCATCTCGAACATTATCGTAAACTTTTCTGGCAATACCTCTGCCTTCCAGTGCTATTCTATTTTTAAGTTCTTGAATATTTGCAGGTGGAGCTCTATCACCATGCTTTATAAATAACTCCAGAGGAAAAACTCTAGAGGACTTAAATCTGGAGACCATGCGGGCCATTCCATTGCTACATGTCTGCCAATCCATTTGCCCGAAAATTTTTCATTGAGCCATTCTCGAACTGCTATCCACTTGATTTTCCAAAGACGGAACGATCGAAGGGTATACTGCATCTTCTAATAGGTTCCTTATGTTCCGTATTCCATATGTTCCGTACTATATTTTTTATTTCAATTACTGGAATACATTTTCCCGAAGGTATACAGGATACCTGTGCACGGGTTCAGTACTACAAACAACCATAGCTCTGGCAGGAATCGATCCCGCGGCCACAATGAGCTGTCGCAAGCTACGAACTCATTTCCAGCGCCTTAGCCCACTCAGCCATAGTGACTGGTACAGTTGCCCAGTGAAATTTTCTTCCACAAAGAATGTCCCAATAATTTGGTTTCCATAAATACCTGCCCAAACATTGATCTTTTCTGAAAGTTGAGTATGATCTTCCCGAAATACATGTGAGTTTTCATTATCCCTGTATCTGCAGTTGTGTCTGTTAACTAATCCATTTAGGTAGAAAGTTGACTCGTCAGTAAGCAAATATTTTTGATACATTATGGGTCTCCGTTCGCTGGCACATTAATTCTAAAAATTGTGTTCTTCTTTCGTAATTCTCTTCGCTGAGTTGTGTAAAATTTTGATTTTGCATAGAAAAAACTTATTCCCTCTTAAAATTTTGAGTACGGAACCGGTAGAAATATTGGTGATCTCAGCGATTTTCGAAATAGACAAAGTTGGGTTTATTATGAACTGTCATAGTACCTGAATCTGGCAGCCTTTGTCTAGAACTGTTTGTTGCCTCTGTAGTTTTTTTGTTGCATAAAGACCCAGTTTCTTTAAACTTACGCACCAATTCTAACACATAATTATGCTCCACGTTTTTATCTGGATGTCTCTCATTGAACATTCTGGTGGTATAATAAATCTGTTGGGGGTTTTCTCGATGTTCGGGTAGGTACTAGGCACTTCAATGACATTTGGATTTTGGTTTTGATTTTGATTAATGGGTTATAGGGATAGCGTGTAACCTGTGTCACATTCTATATTAATTTATTTCCCGGAAGAGTTAAGTATTTCTTTATAAGGTAACAAAAACAACTCTCGAAATTAAGTTGCAACTAAGTATGGGCTTGCACTACAGATTATTCACACTTCACATGGCGGATGTATATGATATATGATGATATTTTTCAACAGTTATTTCCTGGACAAAGTGACGGGTAGACGATAGTTACTATATAAATTATATCTGATTATGATACAAATAAGTATGTACTTCATCAATCGTATGCCTACTTACAAAGTTAAACTTGTTGGGAAATATTACTATCCCTTTCTATACCTAATGATTTCCTAAGGGCATGTTCATTTCTCAAAAGAAACTCTCTCTCTCTCTCTCTCTCTCTCCCAAATACTTTCACAATAATTGTGGAAGCTACTCCATTAAAATTTCAACTGGTTAATTTTTGATCATGCTAATAGAGAGATTTGCTCTCTTGAGAGCATTAAAGAATTAACCCTTTCTATTGTTCTATGGAACTATAGATTGTCGAGGAGGCAATTCAATAGCAAAGAAAGGGATAAATAGCAGGAGAGACGAGTGAGAAAGGTGGCATAAAAGAAACGATTCATAGCGAGGAAACGTAAATTGTGGCTTGAACTTGGCACTTTTTCTTTATTATTGTTTGTCGTCCCTTTTGTGTTACAAACTGAACAGAACGTGCTTGTGAAGAAGGGATTTCGTTTCAATGCTTATATCAAACTTCCATTATCGATTTGGGATTAATCTTTATCATTTGTTAGCTTTTTCGAAATATAGGTGTACACTGCAAACTTGATTGGACCATCAATTTTATTAACTTACTCCGTTCAGATTGTGGGATGACTATTTTTATAGAATATGTTCTTCAAAAATAACTTCGCCTCATTTTTTGTTTGCGTTAGAATTTCTGCGAATAAATAGATACAATTCTTACTTTCAATAAAATTACATTATCAGATCGTGGATCAAATCACGCCAGTCTTTATCTTGAATGCTGTGTAAAATGAAATACAGAATGATTTGAATTAAGAACTAGATGCACGCTACTTCTTCCATGGATACTGCTTATAGCGTCTTTTGCTTGAGTAGGTACCTATAAAGTTAATTTGCCAATTTCATCGTTTCTATTTTCATACATAAGTTTGAAAACTTTTGATGTGCTCTAATTCTCAGATACGCCTTAATGTTTTCGAAGCTTTTGGGTTAACTACCAGTATATACCTATCATTCTTTAATTTATCTTTTCCTGGATAAAAAAAGTATTCTAGAATGAGACTCAGAATATAAACTATACTTATCTAACTCTGAGCAGTTTAATTGAAATCAAAGTATTTTTCATGTTTTATGCGAACATTGAAATGATTTAATATGTATATGTATAGACTCTTAATTATTGATTGACTTTATTTTGTAAGCAGTACCTGAAGAGCATACCTCCTTTCGACCCCCTTTTTAAGCATATTGGGTTCATGGACGAATATATGATATGTCAATCTTTATTTGGATATTAGATTAGAATCGATAGATATTAAGTTTATTTTTGAGTTGAACAAAAATATGTATGTACCTACACAATATTTACATTTGTAATAGAGTTTAGTATTCTTGACTAGTTTTATTCAATAAAAAGATGTACATGAGGATGCAGTCATTTAATGAATAATTTTTTTTGAATCAGGCCGAGCCTTCGAAAATGTTCATTCTCTTCTTCAGGGCAAACTAAAAGTCGTTACAAAATTAGTTCAACAACAACTTATTTAGAATAAATTAGCAAAAAACACGAAAGATTTCATAGGCATCAATTACAAATGTATATATATATATATATATATATATATATATATATATATATATATATATATTTAGTTGATAAAAATGAATATTTATGAATGATCTTTATATGTTTGTAGCCATTTGAACAAAAAGCACAATTTAATTAAAATTATTATTAAGGAAGAAAAATATTTATGTAATATTCTTAAATTTACATGCATTTTATCATTGAACCTGTCTGTCATAATATTAATATTAATTTAATTGAATAAATATTCATTTTTTACCAACTTCATCTAGATATGACAAATATAAATAATGATACTTATTTGTAAATGATGGCTCTGATATCTTTCCTGTTTCTAGCTAATTTATACTAAATTCACGATTGTAAGTATTTTTATAATATCTACTTACTATAAAGTTATTGTTGAGATAAATTTGTAACGATTCGTAGTTTACCCTGAAGAAGAGAATAAACATTCCCGAAAGCTCGGCTTATCTCAAATAATGTTATTCATTAAATGACTGCATTTCCAAGAACATATTTTTTGTAATAGAATAAATTCATAATTAACGTTGATAGTAGAAAACGCATCAAATAGCTGCAGGGCATTCCTGATCAGCAAGCCAACTCCAAAGTAGGACCTTGAAGGTAGAGATGTTAGCTACAAGCGTGACTGAAGCCTTGGAGCAACAACTGAAAATGCTTCTTTATGACTGTCTGTGCGCTAATTTGGAACAACAGTATAATATACTATAGGGACAAGGAAGAGTCGACGATAGTTGTCAATAGACAGCCATCGAAAAGACCGTCCAGCCTGTGAGAGACAAAATTGATGAGCAGCTGCAATTTGAGGTCCAGCACAGTTCTAGTACCTTGTAGAACCAAGAGGCAGTAATGAATATGTGGTAGAATTACTGCATTGATTACAGAACGCTAAAGACAATAGTTTTAGTCTTTCCAAGGTTGAGGTTTAGTTTATTAGTTTTGGCCCAAACACTGATGCAAAGGTTGACTTGATTGAGACGATGCAGGCAATCTGCAGCAGGAGTACAGCTTAAATGGATCTGTAGATAATCAGCATTACGAATGCAAGAGCCAGTATCATTGATGAGAATGGAAAATAGCAAAGGTCCAAGAATTGAACCTTGAGGAACAACAATTTTAGTGTACCTCCAGTACGTTAGAGAGCCGTCAGGACATTTGACAGTCTGCATGCAACCGCTTAGATAAGACTGAAACCAGGAGACAGCGCAAGCTGATAACCCCAAACTAGCAAGTTTACGCAGAAGCAGTGCGTTACAGACTGTGTCAAAGGGTTTGGAAAAATCAAATGGTATGAGTAGTCAGTTTTCGAGTATCCATATTGGATCGAATGTTATTAACCAATCTAAGCAGGTCCAAATCCGCACTGGTGAGAGTCCAGCAAGTTGTGCTAGACGTTAGATGGCTTTGCTTATAAATGGCGTAGAGCAATAGGATGATTGTCACTTGATGTTGTCGGGGAATGATTACAGAAAGCTAAAATTATTAAATAATGTGTCACAAATACATTAAATTAAATAAAGTCGACCAGCCTTTTATATTTATAGGTATAGTGGACAGTCAAGGTTAAATGATGCATTCTTATTTGAAATTGATAAACAAGATTCAAAGATTATATCCAATAATTATAGAGGTATAATCAATGAATAATGTTGAAACTCAAATTTAATGAATTTCGAACACTGGGCAATCACTGGTATTTAGTTATTAACAGTACTGAATCATGGCAAAAAATCACCATTATTACGTGCAATGCCTGAATATTATCTATCAACAATATCTTTAATTCGTCTTAGTACCGTGAACCAAATTAACATATGACAGTAAAGTTTATTGTTGTTTCGCTTCATAATAACAAATTGGTCATTTGATTGGTGAACAGATTTTGACAAAAACTTTATCTTGTTTCTAATTTATTTCAGAGACATAAAGAAAATTAAACCACTTTGAAGCAGATATCAATATTTTGTTCTCGGGATGCGCGAGGCAAATTTTAACGTGCATTTACATAAAAAGCATCATTCTAAATACCGTCCCATCTATGGTCCTTGATATGTGGAGATGTGTAAAAATCTCAACTTTGGATCATGAATACAAATTTTAGGAATTTAACAAATCCCTTTTTTTTGTTTCGATAATTGAAATGTAGGTACTTCTGTTCATTGTTCATCTTAATTTAGTTAGCATATGTTTTAAATACCATGGATGAGCTGAATGATAAATATAACGAAATAGTGGGATATAAGAATGAAATTAAATTTACGGAGCGAATAAATAAAATTGAAGATTAAAAAGTTGCAGGAAATAAAACCATACTTTATTTTCCAAATGATATTTTTCTTGCCTTTTTAGAATATCAAACATTTTTCCACAAATGGCACTCAATACTTGTCTGATACTCCTTAAGAAAACATCTTAATTTGCATAATCTACTCCATCCATACCTACCCGCCGATCCAATTGACAATCATTTGGATCAATTCACAATTAGAAATTCAATTAGTGTGGAGGTCTCATTCGCCACCCTTATATATCCTAGACGTGATTAATAGTGAAAGGGCGGTGCGTTGTCGTCGACAAGGGGTGAAGGGCGTCGATGACCAGAAATCGCACTGATGAAAAACTCACAGAAAGAACATTGCACAGGAGAAAGTTGTTAAATTGATGTTGGTGAGTGAAAGTGGAATGAGAGTTTTTTTTACATAGAACATTTTTTGTTGCACCAAGACTTTTGCAAAGGGTAACGGTCCGTATCGAAAAATATATGACATGGGGTGATGGGGATCAGCATAAGAATGAAGTAGCTTAATTAGTGATAAAAAGAAAAACTTCATAATGAATGAAGACAAAGGAAAGGCCTGTATTAATTTGGTTCACGGCATTTCATTACGTATTATCCATTAGCAAACTTCACCTTTAACAGGTGTGTAAATTTTTATATTTACATATTATATAATATATAAGATTATTTAGATGTCTGTCTGTCTCTCTGTCATCATAGACCAAACGGAGAAGGTTTTCGCGTTTCACATAGTAAACTTGCTCCGATTTTGCAAGAGGAATGTTGAAAAATACTCCTCTATTAAACAAATTTAAAATATAACATTTCCTTCCTCTAAAAATTCACTGCAGAGGGGTGAAGGGGGGAATTTTCTGGCAACATTTAAATTGGACATTTCTCAAATAAAATACGGTTAGAGTTACAGCACTAGTAGGTAAAGTCTGAAAAATGTGTGCTACCGCTTAGGTATTTATTAAAATCTCTGAATATAACTTAACTTTAAAATTATCATGACTAATGATTCACTCAAAAATACGAAATTACAGAAATTAGGACCGACTTTATTAGTTGGATCACTGAGAAATACAAAATAATCATAATTCTACGGATGTTGATAATTTTTAAGTTGGTTCTATCTTCGCATTTCTATATTTAATTTTTTTCTAGTAGGTATTTTCAAAACTTAATATAGAATGTAGAACATAGTCAATTACAAGTTCAAAAATATTCCCAAAACTCATCTCTGACCTAAAATATGACTATAAGTTTTCGGTATTGGCTCGATTTACAATTCCAGACCCTTATTTGCATCTCTTTCACACGCTCATGCATAATTCGTTGGAAAATTCCATTCTTTGATCATATAGCGCTTCGCGGAAATATAGATTTCCCTCTATTTTATCACGGAATATCTATTCAAATTTTACCTTTTGTATGCGTTCCATTCAATGCTCTCGCATGATTTACGATTCTATTCTATCGGAAAAAGAGCCCAGCTATCCGTAGAAGTTCAACATTAATATCACCCTGTACCAGAGAAGTTTTCAAATTCAAACTTAATTTTTGCTATTTACATTGTCAGCAATATGAAATAATGAATTTATGATGTAATAGTAGTAATAATTATCTTACTATTGGAAACATTGCGTTTTATAATGCTGCTCCAAAAGTTATTTGATGATAATGCAAATTCAGTCCAATTACGATATTTATTTATTTTATTTTACTTTCTAGTACCATATAGAATAGTAGAAATATGGAATATCTTCATTATGATCTAAAAAGGAAGTGCAGAGAACTACGAAATCTTTTCAGGAATATCAGACCGAAGGAGTCTGAACAGAGTATAAGAATCTATAATTATCTAACATTCTACAAAACTACGGCGGACTGGATGATGCACTGAAAAATAACGAAGCAATATTCATTCTGTTGAAAATTTTGCGAAGTTGCGCAGGAGATGATGTATCTATCGGTATCAGTTATAGGTAGATACCACTACCTACTTGAAAATTACTATTTGGTATTTTTGGAATAAATATTAGTTTGAATTTTAAATGCATAATCTTATTGTAGGGGAGACCCATATCAATTGTAACAGGGTATCAAATGTAACATAACTCTTTTCCGCACCATCTATGGGCCAAATTCGAAGTGACTTTCAGAGTAGGTTCCATTGGTTCCATTCTAAAATACGGCAGAAGTTCAGCGCGATTGGTTGGCTATTTACAAAGTTATCATCTAAATTGTAGATTCTACTGTCTCTGGTAAGTTTCAACTATTATATTAAATATGTAATAACTCAATTGATGCTGCACTTTTTTCTGCTTTGTTGGTATTGTGTGAAAGAGCATCTTTTAAGCTTCCAACCGTGATATAAATCGATCTCAAAATGTGGGGTTATGTTATTTCATTCGCGGTGAACGGCTAATTTCGGCGGGTGGTCACGTTTGTAACACTCAATGTGGGTCTCAATTGTAACATGTTACAATTGATACCCACCACGTCTTTAAATTATTTTAAGCATTTGATTCAAAATTTTTGTGGCAATATAGTTCAAATCTTTACAGAAATGGTCAAACCAAGAGTTCGGAAAACAGCAAGAGGGCTAATTCCTCAAGGTGTAAAGCAAATCGGGGCTATTACTTCCCAGGAAAGAGGAACATTGGTGACCCTCTGCGTAGCTGTGAATGCTATAGCGAATGCCATTCCTCCAATGTTTATATTTCCCCTGAAAAGGTACAAGGAACATTTTGTACGAGATGGTCCCGAAAACTGTATTGGTGGGAATAAAAGTGGCTGGATGCAAGAGGAGGACTTTAATTTGTTCATGAAGCATTTCGTGAAGTATGCTAAACCAAGCGAAGAGAACAAGGTGCTACTTATCCTGGATAATCATAGCTCTCATTTATACTTACCAACGATTCAATATTGCAAAGATAACCACATAACGTTGTTGACCTTCCCACCTCATACTTCACACAAATTGCAACCTCTTGATAGAGGGTTTTCGGACCATTTAAACGATATTATAATGCCGCTTGTGAATAATGGATAAAAAAACAACCGAGAAAAGCGCATAGTTGTTTATAATATACCGCAAATTGTTAGACAGGCACTTCCTTCAGCAATAACTCCAAAAAATATTATGGCAGGATTCTCATGCACTGGAGTGTGGCCATTTAACAAGAATATATTTTCAGACCACGAATTCTTACCTGCTCAGGTCACAGACCGGCCTCTGACCACTGAAACGTTAGCTAATACAGATCCAAATGTCACAGAAGAAGAAAATGCGTCGGAAAATGATCCTGCAGAAGTCAGATTAAAATCGCTTTCAACGACACCACCAGTTTCCGTTAAAATTAACCATTTTCCACCTTTACCGCAGAGGAGTGCAACTTCATCTCCGGCAGGCATCAGGCCCTTCCCTCGAGCAGATTTTTCTAAGCCAAAGACGAATCGAAATAAAGGAAGAACTGCCATCCTTGCCGACACCCCTGAGAAAGACGAGATCGTTGAAAAATATAACAAAAAGCAGATCTTACTGGCAAAGAAACAAATCGCTACTAAGGAAAGGGTTCAAAGGATCAAGCAAACTAAGAACCGGAGGAAGACACACGAAACTGCAAACGATTCTTCATCGGATGAAGAGGAAACAATTTGTCTCAAATGTTGCGGAACCTACAGGAACAGTAAGGAGGAATGGCTACAGGGCCGCCTATGCAAGAAATGGGCACATTCCACTTGTGCGAATAATGACCCTTTGTTCCTTTGCAACAATTGTAAATCAGATTAGGGAGAATAATATAATGTATTGTTATTTCTTATTATTCTAAGACCAGAATACTTTAATGTTTTGTTTTTAAGGTATATTTATTTATTTTTGTAGCCTCAAATGAATATTTACTTATGTTGTTATATTTATCAGAAATAAAACTTTTCTTTTTTTGTATTTGATTGTTGTTACAACTGACACCGTCTACTGTAACAAATGAAACCTACCCGGTTTCAATTGTCACATATGTCAAGCTTGAATATTTCTTTTTTTCTACGCCGACTGAACGCAATTTTTCCAATATAAAAATTAAACTGTCATTTACCACAGTCGGAACAAATTAAAAATAAATAAACGAGCATTCTGATTCCTCCACGTTACCGCGTATTAAATAAAAACGAAGAAATGTTACAATTGACATGGGTCTCCCCTATCCTTTTAGCATAATGTTGATTATTTAACGTATTTAAAGTAAAACTCAATATAAAGGCTTCCTCCTTTTCTCCTTTTTCTCATGTAAAATTATCCGTATTTTAAAAATAATTCACCCCATTTGGAATTGGGAGAAATATGTGTTGAATTTGCAAAACCTTATTTAGGTCGAAACTACTATCAGGTCACTATTAAACAGGAATATGGAATCTGTTAATTACATTTGGAGCGTAAAGTATATATGAAAGAAATAATTAAAGTACCAGACCGTCACTGTACTACCGGACGCTCACCCTATATATTCTATGTAAAATCTATGTTCAGAACGAAACACAAAAGACAATTTTATTGAACCCAAATATCTCAATGAATCCCTACAAATCAACTTTAAATGTTAGATATAGTTTTTGCTTTAATAACTACAAAAAAACATTTTCAAAAGAAGCTAGAATTTTTAACTATAGACACAACAAGACATATATGTAAGTCACTTGAATTTTGCCAACTAAATCTACACATTCAAGTATATGCACCTACAAGTACTGCTGATGATGATGAGATAACCCAGATGTATGAAGATATAACAACCGCCAAGAGATCTGAGAAAGTTCTATATTCCACTATAATGGGTGATTTTAATGCTAAATTTAAAAGAAGATGTAATAATAACTGGAATGGGAGAATTTGGCGTAGGCGCAAGAAACCTTGAGGGGAATGCTGCAATATATACAGAACGAACACCTACACTGTATCTCTTTCATAAAATCAGTGCAAAAAAGTGGACTTGGAAAAGCCCAGACGGACGAACGAAAAATGATATTAATTTCATAATTTCAAACAATAAAAGTATAATCACAGACGTTACGGAACTGACTAGCCTACACACCAGCAGCGATCACAGACTCGTTAGGGCAACTCTAGTTATCAACACTGATACTGAGAGGAAAAAACTTGTTCAGAAGAAGAACAGAGCTACCATGGAATACCTGCAGCCGAAAACCGAATACCAAAAAGAATTAACTAAAAACTGAAAAATCTCCAAGTACTAGAAGATATGGATCTAAACCAGTTGTCAAACAAACTGACACAAAATCCAAAATAAGAAATGGCTATACGAGGACACAAAAAGGGGTTTGCCGAACTATTCAAGGCTTATAAATCTAATATCGAAACAAATTTAGAAAGAAAAACGATCATACAATACACAGAAAATAAAAGACACTATAAAAGACAACAGTAATATAGAAGTTTTACGATCTAAGATGAAAAGGAGATAGATAACATAGAAAATTACCGACCGATAAGCCTGCTTTCCTACATGTACAAATTACTTTCTAAAATAATTACTAACCGTTTAACAAAATAACTGGATTACTATCAACCAGTGGAGCAGGCAGTATTTCGCAAAAAACTATAGTAACATTGACCACATACAAACACTGTGGAATGTCACAGAGAAGAGTACTGAATATAACATCCCCTTGTGCTTGGCGTTCATTGACTATAAAAAGGCGTTTGACTCCCTAGAGATGTGGGTTATCATAAAGGCATTAATCTCAGCTAGGATTGATTTGAGATATTCCACTCTACTAAGAAATATCTACGATAATGCGACAATATAAATTAAAATCGAAATATGATCAACAAAATTATCGGAACCCTAAGAGGCATACGTCAGGGTGACCCCATATCACCTAAACTGTTTACCTTGGCAATAAAATGACAATGGACATTTTTAAGAACCGATCTAATCTAACGCATAGCTAGTCTCAAATGGAGCTGGGCAGGACATGTCAAGAGAAAAGAAACATTGAAATGGACCAAAAAATAACCCCCTAGCGCCCAAGAACCTACAAAAGAAATGTGTGAAGACCTCAGAAGAGATGGTCGGACGACATCAAGACCATCGCTGGAAAGCAGTGGCAACAAACAGCACAAGACAGAGAGATGTGGTAACAAAAGAGGGAGGCATGTGTCCAGCAGTGGACAATGACAGGCTAAGAAGAAGAACATCGACATAAATAGAAAATGCTATTAAATAAGATGAAGTGACCGAAATTGAAGTTCTTGGTCAGTTCACTAATAATCCAACTTAATCTACTCGTCATGCAGCTACTTCAACATGACTGTGCACCTCAAAAGGAAGGTATTGGAGAACATCGACCATACAAATTTTTGCTTCAGTGCAACCTAACTGTACCTACTACTTATTTAAATGATTAATTGGAATGACGAGAATCCAAGTGCATTTAGGAAAGGTTCTATGCGTCAGCCCCAATAACTTAATGTTGGAAAGACGGGACTTCTCCATTAGAACAAAATTTTAAACATTTTCAATAGAATGGAGCAACTGCTTATTATATACTCCCAGTTTGACAATGGTTAGATAAAATCATTATCTTAACCAAATGATTGGAAGAGGATGTGGGGTCACATTAAATAGTAGTTTTCAATAAACTCAATAAAGCATCTTCTCGAGAAGATAATTCAAGAGTGTCGATATACCCAGAGAAATTCTACGTCAAGGATTTCAAGACAGGCTCCTCAAATTTGTAGTTTTCAATGCAGTCAATAGAAGTTGAGGAAAGAATAATTTAAGAATGTCGAGCGATTACCAGAGGAATATTTGCAGATGTACATCAAGGGTTTGAAGAATGACTCTATTATTATTTTCAAAATAATGTAAGACTTCTTCAACATAGGGTTTCTACAATAAACCTAAAACTAAAACATCATATAACCCGACGAGATCAAGTGATTCTTACCCGCCTCCGTTTAGGACATACAAGAGCTTCTCACGGGCATCTCATTAGCAGAGAACCCGAACCTATTTGTGCCATATGTGAAGTGTTATTAACTGTAGAACACATTCTAATAGACTCTCCTTTATTTGAAATGTATAGAATCATATGCAATATAGACAATTCTATCAAAACCATTCTAGAACCAATTGCAACATTGTGAACCTCATGAAATATCTCAAGCATTGTAATTTCTTACACAGATTGTAGGAAACTTTAGCCTCCGCTAATAACCAATTGGTTGATATGGTTTAATAATAAATAAAAAAATAACTTTTTAGGGTACCATTGTAGGAGGTATAGCATTATTTAAGAGCCTTATGATAAGGTATCATAATAAATATTTTTTACATAAAAATGAACCGACGTTATCAGTTGGTGCAGTGAAAAATACAAAATAATATTAATTCTATTGGTGCTTTTACTTTTGAAGTTGTGCAGTTGCAGTTAGATTGGTAGTACCACCACTAATAGAATTAATATTATTCTGTATTTTTCATATGCATTACGCATAGAGGGTTCTCTAAAACAAGTTCAGCTCCCCACTTCAGAGCACAATTCAAGTTCCTTTGAGGACGACATACCTATATATTCACGTATATCGCATCCTCTCGAAAAGTTGGGAAAAAACAACATACACAAAAACCCTCATGCTCTACCTATAACTTCGCTCGAAATAAATTTACGGGCACCCGAAATAAAATTCCGGTCGCGCTGGAGGAAGCCAAACGGACAACAGACATACAATATCCAAATCAAATAACAATACCGGGGAAAATACGAGGCCTGCGAGTTTAAAACGAAAACAAGTGCCATAGTATAAAATGGAAAACTTCCACTTGCAAGAGCGGAAGCGCGCGTCCGGGTTTCTATACCGAAATAAATCATATCGAATTACTACAGGAGTACAATAGAGAAGCTGAACACAACAAAAAAATACATTACTCGAAAATGTTGAATTGTGTGCACACTCCTATTCAGTGGCAGCTGAATTATCATTGGTGTGGGAAGGGATAACAATAATAATTAGTATTTTTTGACCGACGAACCCCGAACGGAGGAGGTATACAATTCGACTGTCTGCTTTATTTATTTTTTTTTTATTTTTTTTTTTTTTTGGTTCGTGCGCGACTTTTATATAGTAGACGATCTCCGATTTTGATGATTTTGGATTCATTTGAAAGAAGGGGATTGAGAAATGGTCCCATATTCATAAAAACGCAAATCCGAAATCTCCTTCCCTCCGAAAACCGCCCCCGAAGGGGTGGTGGGGGCGAATTTTCTCGAAAATCGAAAATCTGAGTTGGTATAATTAAAGATAGGACAATATCCGGAAACGTTTAAATTGAACATTTTTTCAAAAGTGTTACGGTTTTCGAGATAGACGCATGTTAAATATGTATTTTTGCTATGTGGAGAGGACAATTTCTTTCGAAAATGGAAAATTTTTCGATACTACATGAAAGATATAATTATTTGTAGCAACATTTATAATGAACATTTTTTCCTTAGAATTACGGTTTTCGAGTTAAATCGGTGTTAAATGGTAACAACTAAAATATTCAAGCGTATTTCCGCCGCGATGTTCTGAGATCTCAATAATAATAACCACTACAAGCAAGGAATATACGTGGGTAATAGGATAAGTATTATCTTCATTGATATGGTATAGTGAACATTCAACGATTTTCGGGACTAATGTTACACTCAAAAGTGTGAAATAAATATTTTTTTACAAAAAATTGGACCGACGTTATAGTTGATGCACTGAAAAGTATAAAATAATATTACTTCTATTGGTGATGGTACTTGTGAAGTTGGTGCCAAAAGCTATCAATCTAACTGCAACTGCACAACTTCAAAAGTACCATCACCAATAGAAGTAATATTATTTTATACTTTTCAGTGCATCAACTATAACGTCGGTCCAATTTTTTGTAAAAAAATATTTATTTAAATTTCAGTACACTTAAGCTGACGCTGACGACAAAATCAGAACACATGTTAAAATGGTATCATCAGGCGAATTGTGCACAATGGGCTGACGAGTTATGACTATGACGGATGGACGCTGATTGTCAGTGTTGGTTAGTTATCACAAGGAGACTTTAACTTAGGAGGTTGTATGCTCACTCAATAAGCAGACAAATATAGGTGACGATCGATTATCGAAAAGTTTCTCCTGTATATCTCGATAATTTTTGTCGAAAGGGTCAACCAAATTGCATACTCTCGACGTGTAGTGTTTTATTTAGTTAACGTCACGACAAAATATATCACGTCAGCCTAGTATGCACAGTCCTATTTATAATAATGGTGTAATTTTTTTAATACTTCATCTGTCAACACGACACGTCAGCGTAATCTGAAAGCATTTTTAAAGGATATATTGTAAGTTGCACATTTAGAGAATCGATCCATTAGAATCACATCATCAAAAAATAACTTTAATTCTATAACACTATAAAAATCGTTCGACAAACAAACAGACCATAGCCTGCTATTATATTTGGAAATGAAAAACCAAATAAAACATATCTTGAATTTGATATCTTCTGTTTGATTCCATAAGACTTTTTTCGTTTGTCCAAATCAGTATGTACCTACCTATTAATTATAATATGTCAAAAACAATGTAGTATTTTTATATTTATAACGCCTTTTTCATTGGTACCTTGACTAGTGAATCTGTGTATAAGATGAATCAGTAAAGGGTAAGCAAATTTTTAAAACTTTAAAGTATGGTAAACGCATGTGCGTCCAAATCCGCAAGAGCTGACCACAAAAGACAGGGGTGTCTGGGCAGAATTTATCCATTTTTACTGTAACTATCGAGTTACAGTGTCAAAATATGATTAAATTAATGTTTTTATATTAGAAAAAAAATGATTCCTATATTCATCTGCCAGACATAAAAAAATTTATTCCTCTTTCTAAATCTGTGAGTTTCAAGGGTATGTTTGGGATTATCGATTAAGATAGTTTGTGAAATAAAAATAAATGTGTCAGGCAGGTACATAGCACCCATGTTTTTTCTATAAAAAAATTCACATTTTAACTTGGTTTTAGTTTGATACTCGATATGTTCAGTCGGAGACCAAAAAAACCTTAAGCATAGGCAGATCACCAATGTATTGGAACAAGATTTAACGAGGCAATCAGTAAATAGATACTAAGTTCTAAGAGTAATTTCGGGCTGCTACTTTTATTGGTGTGGTTACTAAACAAACTGTTTCGTAGAGAAGTCATAACGAAAAATTTTAAAAATTCTGCCAAGGCACCTCATTATTTTCCTTATAGTCGCTATAAAAACTAACATTTCGAAATAATTTTTTCCTGTTATTCTATCAGTCAGTTTTTTGCAGTCATCTATTAGACTACTATACTCTATTTATTGAACAGAAATAGGTAAGCCCCGACCCATAAAAGCGCGCAGTATTTGAGTAAAATGTTTCTATTGGTCTAATTTTGAAAACGCGCTACACGAGCAACCGGAAGTTGCTGTGTGTGAAACCGGCTGGTGCCCATTTTGGTCGCCAAGGATTGGGGCACGGGTCTTAACTATTTCTGTTCGATAAATAGAGTATAGAAGCGGTGTACGACACTGTCAACTGTCACATTCTTTCCACAGCTACAAATATTTTTTTCGAGTTATAGGTTATATAGATTAAGATCTACACTGTCTTGAATTTAACTTAGAGAATGAAAAGAACGACTCAACTAAACGACCTTTTAATAAACGGAGTCTATTGTATGTTTACACCCCAAAAAGGAAAAATAAAAAATTGTAGCTATTAGGATTAAACTACAGATCGTATCGAGCTAGAATGAAATTTTGAATTTATGAAAAAAGAATCAAGTGTTTTCGATTTAAAGTACTTGAAAAGCTCAAAATTATTCTTCTATTTTGAAATCAGTGAATATTGAACAGACTTAAAATATATTTTTGATATTGTGAATTACTGAATCGATAATATAAGAGCATAATCATGTACAATTTCCAACACACTCTACTTATGCAAACTTTTTCGTCCGACATTCAAAAACAAATGAGTTAAATAAATTATACTTTTATAATGATTCAGAATTTTTCATTGTAATCGCCAACGATCTTGATGATTTCTGAACCAGGTAAATAATGTGAAATAAGTAAATAACAAAAATAAAATGCAATCCTAGAATACAAATAATATGTAGGTATTCAGTTGATACTAGAATTGGAATCTTAGGAATATCGTGTGAGTCATATAAAATGATTTGTGTAGAAATATTGTAGAAAATACAAAATTGTCTTCGAAAAGGGGTAAATTTTCTCAAAAAATTGAAAATTAAAGAGGAAGCCGTTTCCAAAAATTGGTAAACCATTATAAATATTAATGGAATGTTTTATGTGAATCTGTTGAGGCATAAAATTGTTAAATAAATAACTTTTCTCAAAAAATAATGACTTTATTAATTGAAACTCTGAAAAATACAAAATGAATAAATTTATTCTGTTGATAGATACAAATACTGGTACTTTCGTAGAAGGTTACTGCAACTGGTACTTCATCTCTTGCATAGCTTGGAGATCACTAGTAACTGGAAACTACAAAGAAATATTTATTCATTTAAAATATTTCTTTGTAGTTTCCAGTTTCGATTAATAAAGTCGTTCCTAGTTTTTATAAAACGTTATTTTTAGATCATCGTTTAGACTATTACTGTAAGTGTAAATTCTCAGTCCATTTCAATGGTAAAATTCTTTCTAACAGTCAGAGTGTTACATGTTCTAAAAGTAATAAAGCATCTAGAAGTCTTGACAAAACGTCCGGGTTATAAAGCCGCCGCTCTATACGGTGCTAACAAGTCACACGACGGTTCTCTCATCCGCAATATCAAGATTGATGTCGTGAGCGTGATAATATTAACAGAGCCCTCTGCCACTGTAGATACTTCTGTGTGCCGTTTATACTCCATAACACATTTACATACGAACTGTCGCTTTTGCTGATTGGTCATGATGTGATGGCGAGATTCAAAACGATGAAATTTCATATCTTTCATTTTGATAAATACATATTTAGGACTCCTCTAATGTTATTATTCTTTTTACTATTTACACATTAAGTTTCATACCAACCAAACACTAGAGTGTTATAATTAGGTAAATTTCTTATAGAAATGTAGTTCGTTATTGGGCAATATCGGGTAAGTTGTTTCAAAATGGCGATCGTTCAAACTTTAAAAAAATATATCAACAAGAGCCGTAGTGTAAATATCGTCAAAAATAATTTTAGGTTATAGACATAATCAGTACCTACAACTTTTGTTCGAAGCAATTTTCCATAAAATGCACAGATAAAAAGATAAAAATTAATAAAGAAAAAATAAGAAATATTGATAAAACATGAACACTCAATATAAATTTTTTTTTTTTTTTTTTTTTTTTTTATTAAAGAAAAAAGTCGCATCCACCTTCCGGTTATTAGCGACATTACAATATTTAACTTAGATTAACAAAAAGAATACAAAGTACATCAAAATTTAACAATTTTATATCTCATGATATAAGTCTATATCCTTCATGTAATTTTTAAGATTAAGTAGATTACATGTTTCTCCTAATAATGTCTTAAGGTCTTGTGGCAAGTTATACTTATTTCTAGATAATGTATATTTTTTACAATCAATGAGAAAATGTTTCACTGTTAGAGTCACATCACAGACATCACATCTGGGAGCTTCGGTTCGTTTCAGCAGATATTCATGGGTTATTCTGGTGTGGCCAAGTCGAAGTCTGGTCAGAATTACTTGAGAATGGCGGTCTTTTGGTAATGATCTCCAAGGATAGATGTCACCTTTCACTTCACGCAGTTTGGATCTTGAGTTACACCATTCAGTATGCCATTTTGTCGATAATTTGTTCTTAAACCAGGCTTTCAAATCCGAGGCTACGCACTCCGAAAACTCACTAATTCTACCACAAGTCACGGCATTTCTCGCGTTTCGATCAGCTTCTTCATTACCATGAATTCCAATGTGTGATGGTATCCAGATGAAGTGAACAATCTTAGAAAAATTTTCGAGGCGGATGAGTTCTGCTTTAATTAATTTTTCAATAGGATGTTTTGGATATAGTCTCCGCAGTGATAAAATAGAACTTAATGAATCCGTTAGAATGACTGATTTCTCATAGTTGTAGTTGTTCAAGTATACTAATGCTCGGTATATTGCATATAGTTCAGCTGTGTGGATGCTGCTGAGGGGTGAGAGTTCATATTTTTCAACAGTTTGACCTATAACTACTGCACATCCCGTTCCTTCTGAGGATTTGGAGGCATCAGTGAAAATTGTTTGAAAGTCTGAATAATCGTTGGAAAGAATTTCCAGTAGTGAATTTTTGATGATTTCTATATTGGTGTTGGATTTGTTATACTGAGTGAGGGTGTCATTGCATTTTGGAATGCTAATAGTCCATGGTGGTGGGTGCTTGATGTCATCGGAAAGGACGTTTGGGAATGTAATATTCAAATCTGTTGTGAACTTTCGAATCCGTGCATAAAATGGTACCTTAGATTGCGGTTTATTATTGAAGTGGCTAGTATATCTAGAGGTGAATGTAGAATCAAATGATGATTTCGTCCTATTTGCAGCGGTTGAAGCAGCGTTAGAAAGACTAAGAAACTGTCTTCTTAGGTTAAGAGGTGGTTCGCCAGCTTCGCTATGTAAACTCTGAATTGGGGTTGTTCTATAGGCTCCTAATATTATTCTGAGAGCATTGTTTTGAACTGTATTGATAGGTCTTAGCGTCGATTTACTGGCCGAAGCGTAAATAGTACATCCAAAATCTATTTTCGATCGGATTAATGTCCTATAGAGAAGAAGAAGCGTCCGCTGATCAGCTCCCCATTTTTTGACCACAAGAGTTTTAAGCAGATTCAATCTCTTATTACATGCCAGCAGCAGACCGGAAATATGTTCCTTCCAGTTCAGTCTTCTATCGAGAGTCATTCCCAGAAATCTAACAGAAGATCTAAGTTCAATGTCTTGTTGATATAACTGCAACTTTGTTTGTGTATTGATGTCATTTGAACTAAATATAATACTGTGAGTTTTTGTCACAGAAAAAATGAAACCTGTTTCGTGTGACCAATGTTCCAGAGTGTCGAGAAACTTTTGAAGCATTACTTCCATAGTGTCTAGATTTTTTCCTTTTACGAAAACTACGAGGTCGTCAGCATACAATCTTGCTTTCAGTGGTTTCTTCAAGCCTTTTAGGATAGAATTGATGGCAATTAGAAATAGGGTTGGACTAAGCACAGATCCTTGTGGTGTACCGTTTTTTTGAGGGTGTTTGCTTGATAAGATACCATTGACTCTGACCTGGAATGTTCTATTGTTCAGAAAATTCCGTATAAATGCTAAACAGTTGCCTCTTATATTAATTTTTTCCAGTTGTCCTAGTATATGGTTTCTACTGGCTGAATCGAAGGCTCTTTTAAGGTCAAAGAATATGGCATAGCATTTCTGCTTTGTAGATAATGCCTCATGGACATCGCTTTCTAGATCTACTAAGTTGTCCAAAACTGATCTGTGAGGTCTAAATCCATTTTGTTCTGGAATTATCAAGTTTCTGCTTTCTAATGTCCATTGTAATCGTTTGTTGACAATTTTTTCGAACAATTTGCTGAACGCGCATGTCAGTGATATCGGTCTGTAGGATTCAGGATCTAGACGCGACTTATTAGGTTTGAGAACAGGAATAATTATTGATTCGTTCCACTCTTCCGGGAATGTTTGAGTCAACCATATACTATTGAATATTTTCAGGAGATGGATTCTTGCTGTTTCAGGTAGGTTCTTAATAAAATCAACTGGAATGTCATCGGGACCTGATGCTGTGTTTCTCAGATCGAAGAGGGCCTCATCAAGTTCGTCTCTCGTTATTGGGAGGTTAATTGGGTCATTGTTCGCTGTAGCAGTGTCGATCATGTTAGATTCGGATGTTGTATTATGCTCCAGAAATTTTGCATCAAGATTTGAATCGTCTGAATGTTTTTCATAGGTTTGGGCCATCAGTTCAGCTATATCATAGCTTGAGGAAATCAATTGATTTCCGTCTTTAAGAGTTGAAATATGAGAGGATGTCTGGGTGCCTGATATTTTTTTGACTCTGTTCCAAACTTCCGTCATGGGAGTGGAGGAGTTAATGCTAGCAATGTAATGTTTCCATGAGTTTTTCTTGGCTTCATGTATTATAACACTTGCTTTAGCTTTCAGCCTTTTGAATTCAATGAGATTTTCTGTTGTTTTGTGCCTTTTGTATTTTACAAGTGCTGATTTGCTAGCATGGATAGCCTCATTACATGCGTCATTCCACCACGGTACAGGTTTGTGGTTCTTTATCAGCTTAGTCTTTCCGATCGATATTTGTGCACTTTCTGTGATTATGTTTGAGAGATCTTTAAATGTGATTTCTGTTCCATCACGAACAGCAATTTCTATTCTATTATCAACTTCTTTCATGTATCGCTCCCAATTGGCAGATTTCACTTTCCATTTCGAAGGAATAGGATACAAAGGTCCTTGGAGATTTATGTTTGTGATCTCGATGGGGTGATGATCACTACCATATAAATAAGGGAGTACCTGCCATGAAAGGGATGTAGTCATAGAGGGATCACATAGTGTTAGGTCAAGGGCCGATGAGTCACCTGTAGCTGAATTAAATCTGGTGTTATTTCCATCGTTCATAACACATAGCTGATAGTCTTGAATGAAGTTAGCGATGATTTTTCCTCTAACATTAGTGTTATTCGATCCCCAGATTGCGTTGTGGCCGTTGAAATCTCCTAAGATAAGTCGTGGTGTTGGTATTTGATCTATTAGGCTTTTTAGGTCGTTTCCGTCTATTTGTTTATCGGGTGGTAAGTAAATATTACAAATATTAAAAGTTTTATTATGAATGATTTTTATAGCAATAGCCTCCAGTTGTGTGGTTATAGGTATCTCTTCTGCTTCGATGTGTTTTTTGACGAGTATTGCAACACCTCCAGATGATTTGGTTATATTCAGACGATCCTTTCGAAAGTAGTTGAAGCTGTTTAATGAACAAATGCTATTTACATTGAAGTGTGTTTCTTGTAAACAAAGAATATCTGGGCTTAGCTCCGAGTTGAGAATTTGAAGCATAGGTAGATGGCGGAAATATCCGTTGATATTCCATTGAATTATAGATTTGAAGTTGAATGTTAATTATTATTATTATATATATATATTTTTTTTTTTAATGTTGATCGGTCGACGAATCACTCTCTCCTCCAGTACTTTCACAGCCCATTTCATTAAGAAGTTTTCGTTTAAGTTTTGTCAGTCTTGTCTTTATTGCACGATCAGTAAGTTTAGGGTAGATGATAGTTAATAGATCTTTAAGTGAAGAGAAGTTAGTTGTATAATCCTTTACCACACTAATGGGATCAGTAGAACCTTGAATATTTTCAAAAAGGCTTATGATTTGATCATAATTTAAAATTGGTGCAGGAGTCATGTTGTCGATGAAAGATTTTGCCGGTTCTAATAAGTCTTTATTGGATTTTGCATTTGCTTTGAACTTTTTAATTATTTCAGTAGTAGCCGGCTTGATGAAAGTACTATTTTCTGTTGGAATTTCTTCTTCGGGCGTCAAAATTTCTTTAGCACTCCGTTTGACTTGTGAACATGTAGGAGACCTTTGAGTTATTAGATGTTGCCTCTCAGGTGTTTGAAATAGTGGCTCATCGGTTGTTTCAGGCCTCGTAACTTCCATGGAATCATCGATAGTTGAATTAGACTCAGAACAATGCGCTGCTTTATGACCTGGTTTTTTACATTTATAACATGATAGATTATCTTGTGAAATAAAGATTCTGTAGGACGTATCCTCGAATTCAACCACGATAGATTCAGGAAGAGTAATGCTGTTTAGTGAGCTGATGTATACCTGTCTTCTGAAACTGAGAATATGGCTATATTCTGGAGATGTAGCATTTATCTTCAGAAAAGTTATTGGAGATACAAGCTTAAGACCGAGTTTTTCAAGCTCTGTTATCAAGATATCATGTGGAATTGTTGGACATACATTTGACAGAACAACTCGTTCGGTTGGTGCAATAAGACGTCTAGCTTTGAGTAGTTGTCCGTTGACTTCAATAGTTCCATTTTTTTTAATGAATTCATCAACAATTTCTTTGCTTGCCAAGTACATACAAATTCTTTGGTTGGATAGTCTTGAAGTGAATATTATATTTTTGGGTTGTATAATAGTTCCTAGTGGTATGAGATAATCTTGGAGACGGGTATTTTCTATTGCATTGAAAATTATTGCTTGTTCTTTTGTTGGGAAGTTTTGCTTAGCGGCAACTGAGGAGTAGCTCTTGGGTAACATTTGTTTCTCAAGTAAGTTGTTATTTTGAGAACTGCTGTAGTCAGCAGTCTCGAGAGTGGTTGAGTTTATTTGTGTAGCAGTATTAAAATCTCTCGCTCCGACCCTGTCCATTTTATCAAGCGGACACGGTGTTTCGCGCGATTCACGTTCGATGTTATTGTTTATATTTACATTTACCTTGATTGTCTTCAGATCTTGATTATTCAAATGATGTTAACCATACAAGTTAACTATTAGATGCAGGAAAGGTATGTAAAATCTCACAATTTCTGAAACGATATTTCCACTACAATTTATAAAAATTCGATGCACTGATAAGATAAGGTGTCACTCCGTTAATAACCAGAACCGAACTGCAATATAAATTTGATGGCTTTATATTCAATAGCCAAAACAAAAACCTCTGTTCAAATTTCAATTCAATGAATTTTGAGAAATTTACCTTTCCGCTGGCTACAGGCCATCAGGATTTTTTTTATTTCAAAGCTTTTTCAAAGCAGTATTTACTACATGGTTAATCGTGTACTACAAGCTGCAAAACAAATATATAAGATCAGGAGCAGTTTTTACAGCAGATCAAATTAATTCTTAAACTCCAGAAGCATGCAATTTTCAACTTAAGCATTCTAGGTAATCAACTGAGAATACGCTCCTCAATTTATTACTTTTGAACAAATCTGTAACTTTTTTCACCGCTGATCTACTAGCAATACTTACTGATTTTTTAAATTCTGACAAACCTGTCCAACTGCTATATCAGAATAGCGGAAAGAATAGATTTCCTCAAGATTCAATGGTTTATAAAAATTTTATCTGTAACTTCAAATTTAGTTTTAGTAAATCAATGAAGCCAATCTTTAATACTTCTCTTTTTTTGAATAACTCTAATATAATGTACGTTTTTTCTCAATCATCAGTCTAATATATTTAAATTAATGTACAACCTAAGAATATGTATAGGGAAACTGACGCGCATTCTGATTTTGCGCAGCGCCCCGAAATGACATACGGTGATCATCCAATTTTCATGCCACCCTAACCACTCGTATTACTCATCCTGTCTTTCTTGAAAATCAACATTCCTAATGTGAGCCAATCAGGACTCTAGAAAATGACAAATCTATCTCACTCACTTATAATCACTTGAAGAGGATTACATGACTGTTACCGTATCTAAATGATAAGCTAAGGACAGAGAAAAAAAAGAAAAAGCTTCATTAACAAGAATCAGCCTGAAACTAATAAATAAGATATTTTCAATAATGACCTATTAATTATAAATTGTAAATGAGGTAGTTCATCATATTTCATTTTCAAATAATCTGGTAAATAGGTTCGAAAATAAATGTTTATCTCCTGTACTTTCAACAAGTGGAATTACAATACGATATCATCATCATATATAACTCTCACATCATTTAGAAAGCAGAACACCGAGAAGAAACAATGCTGAGACACAAAACTGTCACAACATCTGTGTTGTAAAACTTGTTAGCAAAGTTATTGTTAGCTAAAATCTTGTCGCTTGAAAACAACGATAATTCTCTCACATCTCAAGTCTCTATGGATCTTCTTCGGGCCTTGACGGAACACTTATATCTTAATTAGTCTGAGGACGGGCTAAAACGTGATTACAACTACAGAAAACAACAGCATAATACAAGGGCTGTTCATTATTAACAATTTGTATTTTTTTCAAATTCTTTCATTTCGTGATTCACCCTTACGGTTCAACAGGTGATCTATATCTTTAAGGTATTTTAAATAATAGTAGCTCGGTAAACAATATCAATAATTATTCTCAAATTAATTGTAAAAGTCCTTATATATCTACTATACTCCTATACTTACCTTCATTTTATAGGCAAATGTGAATAGGAATCAACTCTCAACTCTTTTAACAGCTGAAAGTGGTAGGTACATTATAGTATTTTTGGATTAGTTTTTCCTTATTGCTATTGAGAATTCATATTACTTTCATTAATAAACAATGATTTCAAAGACTCACTATTTTCCATGAGTTTTTATGTATACTAAAATCCCCAAAAAACATTCCCAATGTAAGACTTTTGGAGGTGAGAGCTATATTCTGCAAAACTCGACAAAAAAATCTCAAATCTTTCGCATACGCTTAGTAAGAGCTCCACACCCCTACAACTTTTTATGTTTCTTTGTATACGAATTTTGCTTTAATGGTACATTTTCGTCAAGTGATACTATCGCTTCTCACCGCCCCCAAAATTCCTTCCACTAAATATGAACTAGCATTTCCAGTCACCTGCTCACTTTAAATGATAAAATTGTCACTACCTTGCATACATACTTGAAATGAATGCACTATATTCCGTCTTGGAAAAGAAGATGAAATAAAACAGAATTAATATCGCATTTGAACTTACATTCGTTTTTACGAATTTCATCTGTATATTTAACTATATGGTCAAGTTCTAAAGAGTTCTATTGGGAGAAAAAATCAACTTTGTTAGTGATCAATACAATATTTTTACACATATCAAAAATACAAAAGTGCAATACGATCTATTTCTTAATATACAGGGTGTTTCAAATATATTCACAGGACTTGAGGATGTGATAGTTCGTCCAAAAATATTTAAAAAAAAGTTTATATTAACTTACAGTTTAAAATGCGCCATTTTCGAGATACCTACAGGGCGTTGATATTAAAAAAAATCGTTTCTCCTGAACCATTTATCGTATAAGTTTTGAGTCAGAAAAACATTTTTGTCATAAATTGTGAAGATTTTGAAGGAGTAGTGGGTGTTTTTCTCCATAATTTCTACGCTAATGGAAAAAGTACGGTTTTGAGATGCCCATTTGAACCGCCAATGTTTTCTACACCAAAAAGGTACTGTTGGTCGTGACCTCTAATTATAAAATTGATTTTTCACGAAAACGGATTTTTTTTTGGAAGTGGCTAAACTGTCACGGACTAACTTTAATTTTCAATAATCATATTGATTGTAAATACAAATATATATGTACATACAAGGTGGCTCACGGTCGATGGTACCTTAGACGTTTACGGAGAACGGGACATAGGATCGTTCTGAAAATTTGGTTGTTCAAGTAATTGCTCTAATCTATCGATCTAAAATATGTTCATCGATGCAGCGTTGTCGCTTATACCAAAAAGTAGCAGCTTCTTTGTTTTTTCAAATAGAACACCCTATATATTTCTGCGTTTTGCATTTGTCCTCACTTTCTTAATATTTTTGCTACACTTACTTACACCTATCTTTAACGGTTCTCGAGATACTATTTTCCATATTTTTTATCCAAAACATAGCTCGAATTAAATGTTTATTTCTGCGTTATTTCAATTCCTAGGAATTTGTCCTGCGTTGTACAGGGTCGTTCAAAATGTGTGATTTTACTGCTAGATACAAAAATGTTTAAAAATGCGTTTTTTTTTAAATGGAACATTCTGTATATTATGAAATATCCTGAAAGATACCTAAATTTCCTTCGATTTGATTTATCATGTTCCTACAGTAGCCAGAATTCCAAGATAAGAGCAATTGTCTAAAAAAATCAAATTATATTTCTCATATTTATCTAGGTTGCTATTAAATGTCATCATAGTACATGACATAATGAAAATTTGACAATTAGTGCATTATTAATAATACCTTTGAGTATTTCTCAACGTAAGTGATTTGAAATGAATGAAATAACAATTCAAACGAAGTTCTAATAAAATTGTTTATTCTTCATGGAAAATGTGTGGAAGCTATCACAACAACGTGTAGATAATTAAATGAAACGTACTTTGATTTACATCCAATGAACAAGAGGAAGTTTGTACGATCACAAAATAATTTCATTAATTATCTGTTAAAATTTAGAAAAGGTTCATAATTAGTTTTCAAAATGCCGACCATTGGCTTCCAAACGTTTCGATATCCTTTTATTTGTATATATAGTTGTAGCCCTCCTTATTTCACTGGTATCTAGTTCTTCAATGCAGTTGATTATCCATCCATAATGCGCCCGTACAAGTTTACTAAAGTTCTAGCTCTAAAACCAGAAGATCATCAAAGTAGGGTTCAATTTTGCAAAACAATCCTATTTCGCATCCAAGACGAACTCTTAAAAAAAATATTTAGACAGAAGAATCAAAATTTTCCAGAGAAGGAATTTTTATAGAAGGAACGGGCATTTTTGGGCTGATCAAAATCCAAATATTGTCAAGGAAATGGGATTTCAGGAGAAGTTTAGTTTCAACGTATTTTGCCTTAAAAAGGATCACCGAATAAGTTTACTTATTTACGATGAACGGTTGAATTCTGAGAAATATTTGGAAATTCTAAGGTTAGTTGTGAACGACTTCGTGGACAATCTGTCATTGGAAGAGTATCGTTGCGATAGTTTCCACACATTTTCCATGAAGAATAAACAATTTTAATAGAACTTCGTTTAAATTGTTATTTCATTCATTTCAAATCACTTACGTTGAGAAATACTTAAAGATATAATTAATAATGCACTAATTGTCAAATTTTCATTATGTCATGTACTATGATGACATTTAATAGCAACCTAGATGAATATGAGAAATATAATTTGATTTTTTTTGAAAGCTACTTAGGTATAGGAACATGATACATCAAATCAAAGGAAATTTAGGTATCTTTCAGGATATTTTATAATATACAGGGTGTTCCGTTTAAAAAAACGCATTTTTAAACATTTTTGTATCTAGCAGTAAAATCACACATTTTGAACGACGCAGGAAAAATTTCTCTATTCAGAATTCATAAACATTATCTCAATGACCTACTAACCATCGACCATGAGCCACTCTATATACATACCGGGTGTCCCACTAAGGTCAGCGAGGTAGAATAATAGGGAAACCGTGAACCCTACGACTTCGGAAAACAAAACTCCTAAGTAAATCGGCTAAGAGAAATTCAGCTGAGATATTTTCAACTTTCTAAAATGGCCGCTAGGTTGCGTAATTACCATGGTATAAATTAAATTTAACTTTTTCTCAAAAAATCGATGCATTAACGTATTGTTCTAGTACAGGAAATGGAAAGTTCATGAAATTTTGCGTAATTTTGGTCTGCATACTTTTCCGTATTTTTGATTATAAGGGTGGGGGGAGCTGGGAGACAGTACTTTCTTAAACCGCTGTAATCTCCTAGACGCTTTATCCAAATTTAACGACTTTAGTCTTGTCTGAAAGATAATTCAACGCTTATTTCAAAACTCATGTCGGATGTGTATACTAAAATAAATTTGAAAGTTTGTATGTTCGGATGTTTATTCTATCACTCAAACGGGATGATCAGATTTGTATGAAATTTGGCCACATATCGTTTATTACTTGGATTAACACATATCACCAAAAACAAACTATTGGACGTATCCACTTGATATTTGGTAAAGATCTGTCTTATCGGAAATTTGTGTTGATATATTTCTATAAGATCACGGGTTCACGGGGGAAACATCTATAAATATATGGTTCCTGTAGTTTGCTTCGGTTGTTAGTGAGCATGTATTACTATAATCACAGTTTGTTATGCCTATAGTATTGAGAAAATATTTTGGAGTATATTCACAATTTGGACCTAGATTTGTTTTCATGTCTATCTGCATCTTGTAGGCATTTCTTTGTGGAGTGTAGACATTAAACCAGAATATGTTGGAGTGTTAGCACATGGTCTCTACGTGAAATAGGGAGGTTTTGCCATGGTTTCACTGAAGGCTTCACTTCGAGAAGTTTACAGGTGGATTGACGCCAGCGGTTTTGCCACGTACGTATACGGTCATTTATCATATAGTGGAAGTCACCAGTAACCGCATAAGACATCGTTTCTAAATTATAATCGGTTATGGCTTCTTTTGCTATCCTGTGCGCTTTATCGTTTCCATTTATCCCTGTATGTGATGGGGATCCAGATAAGTTTTATAAGTTTCGCCTTCTGTTCTGTTTTTGGTTTCAGCTACGAGTGGGTGGGTAGGATCAGAAAATTTCCTCATCATATAAGTTGATCAGGATGATCACACGATAAATGGCATACAGTACAGTACTGCATGAAGATCATCTGAATTGCAGGTGTGTATTAAGACCTATTACTGCTGCTCCTGCGAAAGTTTTGGAGGCGTCAGTATAAAGTTCTACTAGGTTTAGAATTTAGTTGAGTTGGTGGATTGTTTAGGTAAATTATTCAGATTTGTAAGGCATATAGGTTTGGGTAGAAGCCATGGGGAAAAGGAAATAAGGATTGTGGGAAAACATTCGGGGAGCCTGATGTTCAGTTTGCTGGAAAAGATCTACTCATAGAAAGGTTTCGGGGCTCTGGGTTTATTGTCGAATAAGTTTCTGAATTTATTCGTTATGGTATATCCATAAGTGGAATGTTTTGGTTGAACTTTTAGTTTTCCTGCGTACACTAAGCTAACTATCTTCTGCTTTCCATGACAGGTCCGCCAGTTTCACTATATCAGCTTTCGAATGGAGTTCGAATAGCATCAATGGTTATGCATATCGCCAAGTTATTTATTGTGTCGTGTCTCGCCGGCAATGATTTATTAACTGAGAGAAAGCAGTGCCTCTTTGCAACTTAGGTCCTAGCCAGATTCGGAGTAGTTTTATTTTACTGCTGGTGTGCAGCCCTGATATTTTTTAACATTTTTCCTAACATTGGCATTGAGCTATAAATTTTGTCCAAAATTGATGTTTGGAGTTTTTTTACTATGAGTCCACTGAATTCCAGTTGGTTTTCTAAGGATCGCTTCCTTTTGCATTTATTGAAGGCCCTTTCAATGGCTTTTATTGACTCTCCGTACTCTAGGTTCTATGTCTTGGTGTTTGATGTTTCGTGTTTTTTTTATTGATAATTTGGCTGCTTCTATGATAATACTTGAGAAATTATGAAAAGTTTCATCTAGGTTCGTGGTATATTCACAAGTGTTTCAGTTTATTATTTCTGAGATTTTATCCCAGTTTGCAGTTATTATGTTCCATTTAAGAGAAATTATCAGGAGTTGCTTCATATTGGGTGATTACTAAGGGGTACTCATCACAACTGAAAATTTTGGTAAAAGTTTTGGATTACATAAAGTAAGGTCAAGTGTTGTGGATGCTCCGGAATGAATATTGAATCTTGTAGATCTTCGTCATTCAAAATAGATAAATAAAGTTGCTTCATTATTTCATCAATTATTCGTCCTCTCAGTGAATACGGGAGGATCCCCAAGTAAAGTTGTAAGCGTTGATGGCACCAGCTATGGCCCGATGCTCTGGAATTTGTTCGAGTAAATTTATTAATTCTTGTTTTTCAATTATTGTTTCTCCTGGTGGTTAGTAAATACTACAATATTTATAGGGTTTTTCCCGCTATTTTTACGGCTTTGGCTTCGAAGTTACGTTCAAATGGAATTAGGTTTGCTTCTACGGAGTTCTTTACCAGAATTGCGACAGCACCGCTTGTTCTTTGACGGTTCTTCCTGCTTTTATAGAAATTTTTGAAATTTCTTGAGACTGTTATAGTAGTCGTTCCATAGCAGTATATAGGAGAAGGAGTTTTGTGCGCTTATAATGTTGAATGTGAAGTCTGAAATTTAAGTAGATTATTCGTTCTTATTAATAGGTCGTTCCCTGTGAGGAGTAACTTTCGTGATCGGGATGATTATCATTTTGTTCTATTTGGAGATGTGTTAGTAATTTTATTTTGAATTTGGAGCATCTGCCTTTCATAGATCTTCGACCGACAAACCCCGAAATCGCAGAATTAAAGATAACAAAATATCCGGAAACGTATAAATTGAACATTTTTTCAAAAGAGTTACGGTTTTCGAGTTACATTGATGTTAAGATCTCACATATGTGTATTTTCGCGAGCAGGAGGCGATTTCTTTCGATAACTGAAAATCTGACGGTACCACATGAAAGACAAGATTATTTGTAGTAACATTTATAATGAACATTTTTTCCTTAAAGTTATGGTTTTCGAGTTAGTTCGGTGGTAAAATGGTTAAATCTAAAATACTTATGCGTATTTCCGACGCGATGTTCTGAGATCTCTACATAACAAGTATAAGCAAAGAATATACGTGGGTAAAAGTAAAAGTACTATCTTCTTTGGTATTAGTGAACGTTCAACGATTTGCCTGACTAATGTTACACTCAAAAGTGTGAAAAAATATTTTTTTAAAAAATTGATTCGATGTTATTAGTTGGTGCACTGAAAAATACGAGATAATATTAATTCTATTGGTGCTGGTACTTTTGAAGTTGGTGCCAAAAGTTATCAATCTAACTGCAACTGCACAACTTAAAAAGTAATTTCGTATTTTTCAGTGCTCCAACTAATAAAGTCGGTCCAATTGTTTAAAAAATCTATTTATGTGCGGAGCTGTAGTTAGATTGAGAACTTTTGGCACGCAGTTCTAAAGTACCAGACCCAATATAGAATTAATATTATTTTGTATTTTTCAGTGCACTAACTGATAAAGTCGGTCCAATTTTTTGTAGAAAATATTTTTGAGCAGTGTATAGATTTTAGTTAGCATATCTATTAAGGCTCTGAAGTCAGTTGTATAATTTTTTATTATGTTGTTGGACTCCGATAAACATTGTCGAATAGATCTGTAATTTGAATGAAATTGAGGATAAACAGAGGTGCGTGGATGGTTATATACCCTTTCATTGACTCACCTAGTTTATAGGCAGAGATAAAGTTTCTGCAAGTTTTGTACTTTTTGTTGTTTGATAGTTTGTCTGTAGGTTTGATAAAAGGATCTGGAGGCAGTGTGTCATTATTTCCTCCTGTCTGGATAGAGGCTGTTGTGGGTGAGGTGACAATTTCTTCGAAACTTCGTTTATTATTTGTTGTTGCGTTTTCCTGTTTCCTCTATTCCCATCTTGGTTTCAAAAGGTATAATAGGTTGTTCAGAGATGTTTGCTTGAGTATCTGCACTCGGTATAAGAAGAATGGGTGTTTTAGACTATGCCACTTTGTGACCTTTATTCTTCTTCTTCTTACATGAAGAATAATTGGGGTTGTCCTGTGTCGGAAATATTCCATAGGATGTCTCGTCTAAGTTCACAACTAGGGACTCTGGGATTGAACATTGTTCGGGGTTGATAAAAACTTTTCGTCTGGAGCTGTATATGTGACTATATTCTGAGAGTGCAGAGCTAATTCTAAGGAAAGTAATAGGGGACAGGAGTTTAAGGCCAAGTTTTTCTAGTTCTCTGGTAAGTGTTTCGTTAGGTATGGTAGGACATACGTTAGTTAGAACTAATCTTTAAGTTGGAGTGATATATCCGCGGGCTTTAAGTATTTACCCATTTATGATTATTGTGCCATTGTTGTTCGTCATAAAGTTATCCACTGTTTCTTTGTTGGTCAAGTATATACAGGTCAGATAGTCGTGATGAGAGTAAAATATTTCTAGAATCTAGAATAATGAGATTATAACCAATCGATTGTAAAATGTAAAAATCCAGTTACATCTTTTTATCGGTATCCTTGGAGCCTTTTTGAAATAACTGTGCAAGTAAAGGTACCTAGATAGACCTATGAAAGAATTGCTCGTTTAATATTTTCTGAAAAAATAAGCGTTTCTAATTGAATTCCATTGACAGAACAGATGAATTGATTCTTGCTGCTCACTTGTTTGACGGACTTCCAGGCGGAGGAGGTACACCTTCAATTCGACTGTTTTCTGCTTTTTTCATGTCTGTTCGAGTGGTTTGCATACTAAACGTGCTCCGATTTTGATGATTCCTTTTTTTCAGTTGAAGAAGGACTATTAAAAAACACACACATTCATCAGGTCGTTCTCAACAAAATGTTCACCGAAAGGAGGTGGAGAGGGCATTTTTTCTAAAATTGAGAGGACCAAATCTATCAACATTTGAATTGGACGTTTTTTTAAAATATGGCAGTGATAACGTCTGAAATATGTGTACTTCCGCTATGTTTTAAAATCTGTGAATATAATTGAACGTTCACCGATTTTGATGAAATTATACACTCAAATAGTTTACTCCTCCATTTGTGAAGCAGTTCAAAAATAGAACCGATTTTATTAATTGGTGCACTAAAAAATACAAAATAAAAATATTTTCTAATCATTTGTGTTAATTTAATTAACTTTTACCATGGCACTCGCATTTGTGTTTACTTTGAATTCTGCTTTTAAAACACCATGCAATCATGAAAAAGAACGCCATTTTCCTTTTTATGATGACATCGCGTAGCATATTGCAAAATTTTATTGACATATCTATATGTCGCGGGGATATGATTAAAACGGTCATTTGTTCAAATCTTAAGGAATTTAATTAATTCACTGCTGGTCTTAAAATCCTTAATCTGATTTACAAAAATGTCAAATATATAGAGGGTATCCGGAAAAGATGTGGAACAGGTAAGGGCAGACTTCTGCGTGAAAAATAGGTTGGTTTAGCCTAGCTTACTTATATAAGGAACTGCTTCATTTAGTTGTCTTTGAAGTTGAAGATTGACGAAAGATAAATATTTTTTTAATTAAGTACTCAAAAAAGAAGCTGATAGATCACCGTCATTTTTTGTGCGTGGTCTTATATCTACCACAAAACTACGTATTTCGGTGCTGTACTGAGTTCAATTTAAAGCTAAGAAATATTAAATAATGACTTCATATGAAAATAGTCGTTTATAATTATTACACCAAAAAAATAACCACAACGCAAAAAATTCAGTCGGGTAGATGAATTCAGTGTGAATCTTTTTAAACTTTTTGAAAGTTTTGTTAAACCACAGTTGTGATCGATATCTAACGATTTCAAGACCTTATAGTTTTTTTTCTATAACTTCCAAGATCGTCTTAACGATTAACAATTGATCAGAAATAATGGATGGTAAGCGAACGATAGTACCATGAATGGAATACTTAATTCTTCTTGAACTCTTGACTTGTCAATAAAGATGGTTTTTCTCTATGTCTTGAAAGTTGAGCACAACTGGTGGAACGCTTTCTAAATAGCTACAACGCAAACAGCCCCACCAATTCGACTCAATTTATGATAAATCAAGAAAAAATATCTCTAGTCGGGGGGTCAAGAGTTCAAGAAGTGCCTGATTCACTGTATACTCGAACGTTTACGATCCATTGCTTCAGATCTATCGTTACGACGAAATGAATCGAAGATCATTGAAATCGTCAACAATTAATGTGCTCCAATGAAAATAAATGATTCCACAAACAATGTATTCTCTGGTTGGTATCTTGGTTTCTGATTTGTTCGGAATAGATAAAATAATTAATACCTATTTTAAATGGCAACTTTTCTCTTAAATCGATATTTAATGATGCATGGTCAACTAAATACACTAGTGATATCTTAATTTTTTTATTTTTGCCATCTTTTTTGGAATAGAGCTTTGATCAAATCACCATTTTTTTCATATTTCTGGGACGTGTAAACAAAACAACCGAATAAATTTGTAATTGTATCCATATAAAGATAAACCAGTTCAATAAATGTATCAGTAAATGCCTAGTCTTAAAAATAAGACCTAGCTTCAGGCCTATATTCTCATATAAAGAAATATCTAATACAAGATCATATGCAATATGGACTTTTTCTCTTATAGTGTCAGCAACAATTATTGGTCTATTTGTGCAGTGCATTGTTCCTTAATGACCTTATCGCTCCAACATCACAAGCGGTTTTGTTGCTCTGTATATATATACATAGCACATAGTTAGAATATATTGAACTATCCAGCAATTTCATTCGGTTGCACATACTGGAAACCTCTAGAGATTTTGAGTTATGATATCGATTTACATGTAGTCTGATTAACTCATTTGCCTGGAACAAGCTTCCATATTGCAATAACTAGACATATAGCCCGACTGAGGAGCTTATTTGGTAGCATAACGCCTGATAAATTGAGTCCTCACTTGACTCAAAGTTTCGATGAACTAAGATGGTGATTGTATAACATAATATTTTATCTATTGTCAGATGACTGATGTGATCAAGAGCTCTAGAGGGATTTTATTTTTTTCAAGTATGATTCTCTTTGTCAAGTGGAGGAATGTTGAATACTGAAAGGTATGCTATAGTCTTGGAAGATCTTCAACATGAAAAACAACTCTTTTCTCTAGATATCTCAAATTAAAATGATACACAATCCTTAACAGTATGTGGAATACTCACAAAGAATAGTCGACAATATGTATGGAAATGGTTCCAAGAATCGATTATTAAACGTGAGAACAGAAGTAATACAATTTCTGAGGTATCACTAAATCGATATGCCCCGAAGCTATTGTTGTTTGATTCTGTCAAAGGGACATACAATGCATATTTCTGGAAAAAGCATTATATATGATCCAAAGAAATTATTCCACGCATAATAAATCTCCTTTAGTGAATAAGAAACAAAATTGAGTTTCAAGTTTGACCTACATTTTTCATTTTTTTATAAGATTATGACTGCCGGTTGTACAGATTTTAAATTATAGTTTATTATTAAATAGTACATACATAAATGTATTATTTCGATAAAACCGTTTTATTAGTCTTTAAATTTAGTGCAAATTCTCTCAACATTGAATAGAATTAAACAATATTTGAGAGAATATGTCAAAATTATCCATCAGATGCACCATCTATAAGAATATAAATAATTAATTGAAAAGTTTTCTTTCTGCTCTCATGACTCGATAGAAAATAAACAGAAAATTCAGCAGCAGCAGTTACGCCTTTTCTATTCTCCTCGACTCCCCCAATCTCATGGGAAAACAAATGAAAGTGAGTTCTGTGCTATTGGGCATGCTAAGGCACCTACTAACGCAGCTGGAGTGAAGTTGTAATGGCTTTATTCTTCCGGAACTTAGCAAGTAGCGGAAGTGTCGTGTACTCGAACAACTCTGTTAACAGGAACGAGATGATTACACGGAAATTTATGCTTTGATTTGACTTTCTATGGCTTTTCAGATGTTTCAATCTTGTAGAAATGGTAGATGTATAACACTTCACAAAAAATATTCAATAGGAAAATGAATGGCCTATTGCTTAATGGGATATAAATAGAGTGGGGTTCTATTGTACAATATTAACTCGAAACATCTATGATTGTGTAATTAGACATCATCTAAATAAGTACTTACTCGACATATGTTTAAATGAGTTCTGAACAAATTGGGTGTTCTCTGAAATGATTGATTCACTAGGTCAGATTGTTTTTACTGAACCATTTGAAAGCTTCAATAACTATTGTATTTATTTAGTAGAAAATAATTTCTAAGTTTTTCGATGTATTTCAAAAGAAGATGACAAATTATATGTTTCTTTTAGAAAAATCTTATTGTAATATTCTACAAATTATTTATTGCTGACCCAAAAATAAACAATTGATGATTTACATTTATTTATATTCTCCTTTAGTAAAATCCTTTTATATACCTTAACCATGAATGCGCCAATTCACTGATCGACAAACCACATCTTTATATTAATTCGTGAAAAGAATATTTTTACACCTTCTTAACCATATTGCGTTCGCGGATAAATATGTGATTTGGCATAGTTAATGGTAATATGCAGAAAGCAAAAAAATACTATATAATATGTGTTACAAATAAATAAAATCAAATAAAGTTTATTTATGTCGACCAGCCGTTAATAGTTATTAATATATCAGAAAACAAGTCAAATATTCTGTTGTACTGGTTAGGGTAGTTGCCCTTCTAGAAAGTTCAAAGCTGACCCCGGTTGTACCAAATTCTTATTTGAAATTATTACACAAAATTCAAAACATTAGGTATATCTTATAATATAAGAAGTACCTTTGGTCAGATTTCGACCACTGGGCAATGGGCAATCAATACCTAGTATTTAGTAGGTAGGTATATATTATTTCTCAATCGAGTTTTTTGTCGATCCGCCATATCTCCCTTAATACTTCAGCAAAATTGTTGATTGAGACATAATTTTGAAGTTTACATTTCCGCATGATGTTTTTTTGTGTCTGATTTTGAAATTATGTAGGTAGACAGTAGTTTTTTGATACTAAACAAAACTCGCAAACAAGCTTAAAAAAGCAGACAACAACAATCGATTTTTATACTTCTCATTCAGGAAATTAATTTTGGATCTTGAATAGAAACGGATGACTGCATCTCAGTCGTATTTTATAGCGTAAATTATCAAATTCTGTTACTGGACGTAGATTTCGTGTGGCAAATAAAAAAAAATTCAAATGCGTCATGTACATGACCTTTGTGATAATCATAATCATCTCCACACAAGCTCGAATCACCAATCGACCAATCTTTATTCTATAAAATAAACAAGATATGATTATTTTCTAAGTCTAAATAGTTTAATTAATCAATAATAGTGTAATTAGGTTATTAATGGATTTATAGGTCGTCCTCAAATTCGTAGACTAAAAAACAATGGATGATGTTCGGACGCTCATCAACATTGATGTAGTTTAATTTTTATTCCCTTGAGCCTTTAAATAGGTACCTATTTAGTAGCGACTACACATGTTCAAATTTTGAACTTCACCGTGGTGTATTTTTCACGATTGTTTGTAATCGCAATTTAACAGTTTAAATGAATAAAATGTCATATAGATACTCAATAAGTGATCCATCATACCAAAATATAAACTACCGAATACCCCAATTTTCGTTAACATTACCTTTTTGGTTGTTTTCAATAAAACGTCTAAGATTGATTTGAAAGCTCGAGTAAACTCGGGTCAATGTTGTTATTAATAAATTCTCCCCAAGGAAATCTCTGGGATATCATCCTTGGTAAAATGCATTTAGAAACTGAGGGATTTGAAATTCAATATTTGGATCTTAGCTGTTGTTTCCTGGGTATGATGGTTTTTTTCAGAGCTGATCAATAAATTAGTAATATAGGTACATCGGGCAATATTTTCTCGAAGAATGAATTATAATCGAAAAACGAAGATGAAGTTGAAAATACTATAAATTATAAAGGACCTGAAATTAGAAACGCATAGGTATTTTCAAGCTTTCTTATTATTTTTGATAATTTATAAAAAAACTCTATAAAATGTGCATCATTAACACTACTCTAAGCGTACAATAATAAGGTTTGAATCTTTTGGACCGACGAATCTCAAACGGAGGAGGTATACAATTCGGATTTTTGTGTTTGTTCGCGCATTGTATATAGTAAACGTACCCCGAATTAGATGATTCTTGATTCATTTGAAAGAGGAGACTTGAGAAATGGTTTCATATTCGTAAAACTCAAATCCGGTATCTCCTTCCTCCGAAAACTGTCCCGTAGGGGGTGGAGGTGGCAAATTCTCTCAAAAATTGAAAATTCGAGATGCCAGAGTTAAAGATAGGACAATATACGGAAACGTTTAAATTGAATAATTTTCCAAAAGAGATACGGTTTTCGAGTTACATTCATGTTGAAATCTCACATATGTGTATTTTCGCTATGTCGAAGGGGCGAATTTTTTCGAAAACGGAAAATCTATGGGTACCACAAGAGAGACAATAATATTTATAGCAACATTTACAATGGACATCTTTTCCTTACAGTTACGTTTTTCGAGTTAAGCGATGGTAAAATGGTTAAATCTAAAATACTTATGCGTATGTCCGCAGCGATGTTCTGAGATCTCTACATAATAACAAGTACAAGCAAAGAATATACGTGAGTAATAAGATAAGTACTATCTTCTTTGGTATTAGTGAACGTTCAACGATTTTCGTGGCTAATGTTACACTCAAAAGTGTGAAATAAATATTTCTTAACAAAAAAATGGACCGACGTTATTAGTTATCGCACTGAAAAATACGAAATATATTAATTCTATTGGTGCTGGTATTTGTGAGGTTGGTGCCAAAAGTTATCAATCTAACTGCAACTGTACAACTTAAAAAGTAACAGCACCAAAAGAATTAATATTATTTCGTATTTTTCAGTGCACCAACTAATAACGTCGGTCCAATTTTTTGTAAAAAATATTTATAATTCATATTTTCTAAATTTCATCATGACTAAAACCAACCACGATATCATTACTTTTGATCTATACGACTATACGATTACGATATGACTGCTTTTTTAGCCTCTGCGGTAGAGCCGCCAACACACAATCCTATCAGTTTCAAGGATCGCGGGTTCAGTTCTTTATACAAAAATTGTACAATGATAATATACCAAAATAATATAAAATAATATAATGATAAAAATACAACAGATGCCTGCGGTTAAATCGTCTATATATTTGTTTACTTATTAACTCATTTCTCCTATAAAGTACTTGTGAAGTTGGTGCCAAAAGTTATCAGTCTAACTGCAACTGTACATCATCAAAAGTAACAGCACTAAAAGAATTAATATTATTTCGTATGGTTCAGTGCACCAACTAATAACGTCGGTACAATTTTTTTAATATTTATATTTCATATTTTCGAAATTTTATCTTGACCAAAAACAAGCACGATATCATTACTATTGATATATACTACTATACGATTTCGAAATGACTGCTTTCTTAGCCCTAGCGGTAGAGCCGCCAACACACAATCCTATCAGTTTCAAGGATCGCGGGTTCAGTTCTTTATACATAAATTATACAATGATAATATACGAAAATAATATAAAAGAATATAATGATAAAGATACAACAGATTCCTACGGTTAAATCGTGTACATATTTGTTTACTTATTAACACCTAAAGTCCTTGTATTTACTATATACTTTACCATGATATAAATAAATTTACGTAACCCTAGGGGTATGCACTCTACTAGTACTTTGTTATATTTTATTTTTAACTTAGGACCACTAAGCAAATATTTTTAATTTCTGACTGACTGCCAAACGAAGGAGGTATTCAGTTCCATTGTTTGTACCTAGCTATACTTTTTTATCTCTCTTTTTATCGGTCTCATGGTTCTTTTTTCATTTGAAAGAGGACTACTGAGAGTTGCCAATATGGAGGATGCATTTATTTTATAAAATTGAAAATTTAGTAATCTTGATGATGAGACCATTCCCGGAAACCCTTAAACTGAATTTTTTTCAAAAACTTTAGTGGTTTCCGAGTTAAACGATACTAGTAATGAACAAAAATGCTCCCGATATATTGTGAAATCGATGAATGTAAGTGAATGCACGAAAAATGGATAAATAATGAAACTCTCAGAAATATTTTCTACAAAAAAAATTTTTTCATTTGAAAGAGGACTACTGAGAGTTGTCAATATGGAGGATGCATTTATTTAATAAAATTGAAAATTTAGTAATCTTGAAGATGAGACCATTCCCGGGAACCCTTAAACAGAATTTTTTTCAAAAACTTTAGTGGTTTCCGAGTTAAACGATACTAGTAATGAACCAAAATGCTCCCGATATATTGTGAAATCGATGAATGTAAGTGAATGCACGAAAAATGGATAAATGAAACTCTCAAAAACATTAAATAAATATTTTCTACAAAAAAATTACCGACTTTTGACATTTCATATACATTGAAAGTAAAAATTCTCCTCTATCCAAAAGCCAATCGAACACCCAAACTCAAATTCATCTCAACCTTTATAATAATTGAATTGATATTATGACATTTTTCATATATTAAAGTTAGTGGAAAACGATTGAACATTTGCAATAACTCGTCCACACGTAGGCTAATATGGAAGTGTAAATTTTATTGCACATGGAGACCAATTTATACTCCGGAATTTAATATCTCTATTGTCCTGAGAGATATGAAAGACATTTTGAAAAAAAAGCTATAGATATAGACAAATCTCCCATTTTAAATTAATTCTTAATATATGGGGTGCTTTTTAAGATCACAGCGTAACAAAGTTTAAGTCAACTACTCTGTATATTATCTTCCAATAATTGCACTAATCTATATATAAGATAACCTTTATGAAATCGTCACTCTGAAATATTGAAAATCTACACATGAGGGAAATTCCACGTTTGTTGCAAGCACATTGCAACCCATCATATAGCTTCCACCTCATACCTACGCCGTGACTCAAAATAAAACGAAATTTTTCGTTTTTATTCTTTAAAATCGCAATCCATTTAACATAGGTAACTGACAAAACATATATATATATATATATATTAGGAGTCATAATATTAATATGATAGTTTTATTTTCATTTGATGTGTCAATTCATTTTTAAATTTTGAATGAATAATATAGTTTTATATCTACTTAACGTAAAATTGACTGACTACGCTGTTAAAGTTTTTCCATTATAATTCGGACCACCCTGTATATAATATAAAAATATGGAGATGCTCTAGACCTTTATGCTTTTATTCAGTGGGATACAGCCACCCACTAGAAGCGGATCCACATCGAACAGTTACAAAATTCTATGAACTATCATGATGCTACATGGAATTTTCAATTGGTAGTTTAAACAATATTCGAATACTAAATCAAATCGAGTATTTAATAAATTTTGGTACAGAAAAATACCGTTTTTCCATTACGTACATACCTAATTTGAATGCATAAATGAATTAATCTCATGTACCTACATAATTTCTTGATTTTTAGTCTTGAATTAGAATTATGTACATAGTGGAAATTCGGCAACACTATGAACATTATATGATGATTGAGATATAGGTGTTGCCGTATTTGCATTATGTAGGTACCAACATTATTTAATTCCAGAAATAAATTATGTAGATATCTACAGGGTTTTCTATTTTCAACGATTTTTAGGTTACTAAAGTGTTACATATTTACAAAGAGAATTCGAAATCCCCATAAAGAGATACAGAGTCTCCTATTAAAAAAAATAAGTTGCAACTGAGAACTTTTCGACCTGACGTCGTATAGTCATTCCGAGACGCAAGACTCGATAATTGTTCTAAAGAAACATTCATGTAAAAAACAACATGTATCAATTTTAAAAAGGTGTTCTAGTGTTATTTAAAAAATGTTTATTTTTACCCTGTATAAGTATCTCTTTTTAGCCTTCAACAGATTACATGGGTTACGGAGATTTCCTATAAAATAGTCGAAAATGGAACATCCTGTTAATAATTTAAATTCAAGATTTAATTAACAATAATTGTAATAAAAATATAATTAACTCAAATATAAATTATAAATTTCGGAATTAAATTTGTGAACATACTAAATTTTAATTCAAAAATAAAAACTAGGCCTGTAGGTTTAACTTCTTATTTATTTTACCATAGCATAAAACAGATTGCAATGAATATGATTTGAGAATATAATAATATTTTTCTGAATTTAAATTCTATTACTGAGAAAAACAAATCCATGAAGGACTTATACGAGTATTTTAATAGAAATTCGTGTCCATTGCGAATGCTTTTTTGACCGACTTCAAAAAAAGGAGAAGGTATACAATTCGGTTGTAAGATTGCTTTTTTTTATTTTTTTATGGCTGTTCGCGCGTTTCGCATAGTAAACGTACTCCGATTTAGACGATTTTTTTTCATTTGAAAGAGGAGAGTTGAGAAATGGTCCCATATTGAGGAAAATCAAATCCAAAATCTCCTTCCCTCCAAAAACCGCCCCCAAAGGGGGTGGAGGGGCAAATTTTTCTCAAAAATTGGAAATCCGAGACGACAGAATTAACGAAAATTCCATATCCGGAAATGTTTAAATTGGACATTTTTGAAAAGAATCATACGTTTCTGCGCCTCAGTCTAAAATATGTGTTTCAGCTATGTGGAAGGGGCAAATTTTTCTGAAAATCGAAAATTTGAGATTTGAAAATTAGAGAGGGGACCATATCCGGAAACATTTAAATTGAACATTTTTTCAAAAGAGTTACGGTTTCCGAGTTTCGCAATGGTAAATTCTGAAATATGTGATATGCGTATTTTCGCTAGTACAAGCTAAACCTACCAATAACTTTTTGGGTATTAGTGAACGTTCAACAATTTTCATGACTAATTTTACACTCAAAAATGTGAAATAAATATTTTTTACAAAAAATTGGACCGACTTTATAGGTTGTTGCACTGAAAAATACAAAATAATATTAATTCTATTGGTGCTGGTTCTTTTGGAGTTGGTGCCTACAACAACAAACTACAACGGCACAACTTCAAAATTACCAGCACCAATAGAATTAATATTATTTTGTATTTTTCAGTGCAACAACTGATAAAGTCGGTCCAATTTTTTGTAAAAAAATATTTATTATATTTTTGATTATATTTTTTTTATGTTATTATATTAAGAAAAACGGCGAGCCATATATACCATTTATTTTTGGATTGATTTCAGCGGTAACTACACATAGAAGAAAATGGCTCATAGAAGTTATTGACCGTATAAAATCAAATATTTAAGGGGAAAAGTTGAAACCGAGCACGATAACCAAAGAGTGTATATATATCTAGAGCTGCTCCTGATGGTATCATTTGTTTTATTTATTAGAGACATGTGTCCGGGATTCGGTCCGCACTCTATTGCCTCATCGTGTTTAAAAAACGGTATTTCTTATTATTATTTAAGATGGTTTTGGTATGTATAGGACTCCTTATAGAACAACCAAAATTATTTGAGCACTTGAATATGCTCGGTCTCAACGTTTGGGACAAAAATAAAACCCATATCTACTTTTTCAATAGTTTTCCTGATTTTATGTTTCAGTTCGTACCTTATTTTCAATCAGGTATGACTTTTACTCTAAAATGCAAAGTAAATATCCATAAATCTATTAAATAAGAAAGAACATACAATAAATACTTGAATATAGTAGAACCTCGTTTATCAGGACTCTCTGGGACCATACACATAATCAATAATATGGATAATCTGTGCAATATCGGTAAATAGCCAAAACTTGAATATGCAGACTTTGAAACCAAATTAAATAGTGTTCGTAAGACATTTAAAACTGAAAAAGAAAATGTATATGTACCAAACTTAAAAAAAGAACTAGGACCATCAGTTGGTGTACTGAAAAAAAAAATTAGTTCCGCTGGTGCTGGTAATTTTGAGGTTGTGCCGTTATAGGAAGATAGAAGACAAGTAAAAAGTAGCAGCACCATTGGAATCAATATTATTATTTTTTTCAGTGCACACTAGTAAAGTCAATCCTAGTTTTTGTAAAATGTTTTACGTTTTGTTTTTACGCCAGTACGAACATAAAAAGCACAGTATAATTTTATACATCCTTCGTTTGGTAAGTCGGTCAAAAACTACGTTGTTGCTTTCATTTAAAAATTAATACTCAATATGAGTTTCAATTGAAAAAAAAAATGAATATCCAGAAGATCGTGAAAGACTGATCAACTCTCGTAGGAGTTTTTTCTGTAAGTATATTAATTATTGTTTCAAGATACTTAAAGATGACTAGAAGAAATACATGGAGGAAAACATAAATAAGACTTCATATGAGAAAACATAAGTATCTGAGACTCTTCTGACCTTCTTAGTAGAAACATAAATTTAAAGAAACGAAGACGCTAAAAAATATTTCCGGTTGATGTTGAAAATTTCATGGTTCTATTCTTAAAATATGAGTTTGAACTTCATACTGTGAACTGTGAACTTTCAGAGAATATTTGCTTTTTTATGTATGTATGCGTCTATTGCAAGATTGCTACGGCCATATTTTGAAATCACGCTCAACAATTCTCAAATACTCAGAAATTTACTTATATTTTTTAATAGTTCCGACTTTATTAGTTGACAAGTATACTGAAAAAAAGTAAATAAGGTTTATTCTATAGGTGCAGGTACTGGTGTCAAAATTCTTCTATTTACCAACAAAACACAACTTCAAAATTACCAGTAGGTACCAATAGAATGAATCATATTTTGATTTTTCAATACTTCAACTAATAATCTCTGTCCTATTTATAAAAAAATATTTATTCCAAATACTATTTGCTGTTTAATTTGCTTTGGTATGAACCAGAAAAAAATATTTATTGCTATACTTATTTTATTTCCATATTCTTTTTCGTTTCATTAATTTTCTCTGTCAAAGGCACTGATTAAATTAATTAGTTTTCCTATTTCTTCAGTCATTAATAAAATATTAAGCGAATTTTGTTGTAGGAATCAGTTTGAACAATAAATATTATTTTTCATTGATTCTTTCGAGGATCCCTTCCTTTATATAATAATAGTATATCAGTTAGAAAAAGTGTTCTAAACTGGATTCCTATTGGTATTGCAAATCCTTTGAGATTTCCATCGAACTACTTTCTCCAAGCAATATGATATTATTATTGGTCGAGAACAAACCCAGAAACCAGTCTGATTAAACGCATGTTCCAAAGTCTCTCTAAACCAAAACTTCCCACCCATACAATCCAAACTTTGCAATTCTGCCGTCAGAGGTTAACGAGATTAAATTAATTTACTGACTTCGAAGTTCGATTGTGCTATAAAGCTATAGGTATATAGATATATACATATATATTTGATGTTTGTATATGTACGTCGGAGTGTGTGTAGTAGCTCGAAGTTGGCTCGTAAATCAAAACAAAAGAGTCCATTTCCTAGCCAATGATGATTTGCATATCGCGCGTAGTTTCCTCTTTGCGATAAACACCCAATGTTAGCGGTTGCATCAGTATAATGTTAGATGGAATTGTGTGATTAATTTCCAAAATATACTCGTGAACCTGACAAAATCAGTATGGCAATTTATTTTATTAATCAGCATTCAATACCCGACACAAAAAACATTGGACAAAGAAATAAAGATTATATATAAAAAGGACAAGAATGTATACAGTAGAATATGTACAGTACTGGAGTACCACACAAACAATATTAGGTCCCTCGAGCTTTACGACAAAGTTAGATACCTCGCCGGCGAGCTTAGGCTACGGAGACAGGTAATAAAAAGCGAAACTATGGAAGCAATATTGTGAAAATAAAAGAAAAAGAGACAGCCGGTGAGATAAATTCCCCTCGGAGCAGCGTAACGCGTGACGATTTCTGCCTGCCTGCCGCAAGCCGCGTTATAGAACCACGTTCCAGATACTTTATTACATAGATCATTGAAATTAACAGAAAACTTAGGAATGAATCTAACTTGCAATTATCATTTCTCCTCTGCTTGATATAGATTTCCATAACTAGAATATCAAAACTTGATTGGCTTCTATTCACTAAGCGTGAACGATTTGTTGATGCTATTTGTTGATACATTTCGGCCAATTTGGCGATTTGACGAAATAACGTACTACTCTATTCACCATGCGTGAGGCGATTTGCTCATATGATGTCTGCACGTCAGCAGTTGACAAAATGGATTCGGAGAAAGAGGTCCTATTATTAAATCTACGGCATAGGCATGCTTTCTAGTACCGTGAAGAGAATTCCCATTTCAGCAGATATTGTTTGGAATGAATGCCTTTTATTGCATTTTTTTGTTTCTATCATGTGGATTCAACAAATACGGTTGAGCTTGTATTTTCTTCACAAAATTTAGAACAACGTCGTCTATCCACTCAATCGGGTGTCAAGTTGTCAAGTCCGTGCGAACGGAACGTCAAATAAAGAAACTAGTTTATTCGCCGATGCAGTTCGCTAGTGCGTTTTGTTGATGGTTCGCTGAAAAACCGACATCCCGCCAAATCGCCGCACATCGAACCGCATCGACGAAATGCATTGTACTCACTATTTGATTTGCAAAGCATCCCGAATCGTCGCACCAATGCATAGTGAGTAGAGGTCTTTATAAGAGGTTAAATAATTCGTTCTTGACAGTCTCTTGATAGAGACGAGAAAGTTATTTATCCTTGTACAGTAAACTCTTTGTCATTTTCTTCGCTTTCATCTAATGATATTTTTATTGGAGGACAGGAAATCAATATAGGGCATTGTATTTTTCAGCTTGCCATAAAATAACTTTTTTCCACAGGCAGTGACTGATCACACAGGAAACATTCGATTCTGATCGTCGGAAAAATTGACCTTGATTAGTTGCGTCAATAGATGGTAGATTGGCAAACTTCCTATTTTCCTTTCAAATGGCATTACTGTGTTCGACGAAATGCTAGTTCGTAAGGGAAAGGCAGTCCAAAATATTTAACTAGCCCCACTATTCACAATTAAAGTTACTATGATATCATTGAGCTTGTTATAGAGTTTTATAGCTAACTAAGTTCAAAACTGAAGATTGGACAGTTCAACATTAAAATATATTAGGAAAGTGTTTATATTTGAGTTTCAAATAATAGGTTTTGCACTAACTCTAATTAGGAATACCTCCGACTAAGAATGACTAAGGAAGGACTATTTTTGACTAAACACATAAACATGTATCGTTCGTGTCTTCAAGTCACATGAATTCTGGTATATAAATACAATTTTACATCGTAGGAAATAGAAATCAATAGAGTGGTTGAGTGTTATTTAGATATGCCGATTAATGTATTTTTAATGTCGATTTAACGTGAGAAAGTTGAAAAATGTTGTAAAAGTTTGTGGTATTAGAAAATATGGTTATAAGGCCACTTCTATTAAAAATTAAGGTTAATGTTCATTGTATCTATATTGCATATCATGAGTAGATGGTTAAGTAATATTGATTTATTTCTTGATAATGTTTCAAGAGCCATCTCAAGCTTACTTTCTGTAATTTTACGGGATATTTGAGAAAATATTTTTTTACCGCATTTTGTCACTATTTAGGAGTCAACAGACAAATTATACAACTAGTAGATGCCCGTGACTTCCTCAACGCCAATTGTTTGTAGCGCCTTTCGCTTGTGTATGAATTTATCATCTCAATTACAATTCTTTCAATTTTAGTCGTACCTACTGTAAAAACAATTCTCTTCTAAAGGAAAAAACTTATCCTAATCTGTTACTAAGGAGATATGACTATGACCATTCTCATCAAAATATATGTTTTTTAAGTACTACCCGAACATCGAAGAAATCTCCAACATATTTATTATACAGGGTGTTTCATAAAGACTGGTCATACTCTTAATAACATATTCTATGGTCAGTTTTAAATGCATTTTACAACATTTATCTATACCTATACAATAATGCACCCTTAAAAAGTTACAGCCCTTCAACGTTGCATTACATTTATAAGTTTTTTGGCTGTAAATCCATACAGTACAAAATAATAGCTTGAAATTTTGGTATCTACAACTTCATAGGTTCAAAAATCATTTGCGAATAGAGTTGAAACGTTCTAGTTACATCTAGTATACTTTTTTTAGAAATTTTGAAAACAATAATTCCTCAAGGAACTTTTTTGCCTTTTGTCACATTTTGTTTGGAAGAACCGTTTTCCAGATAATTTGCAAAAATGGAACGCATGGACTCGTTAACATTTAAGAATATCGGATACGTTTGTGATTTCTCGACTTACTCCAGAAACAAATTTGTCACATTCATCACTTTGGAGAATCTTAAGCTTCAATGAAACCCATAGTTAGGTACATTAAATGAAAAATCCGTGCAGTTTTTAATTAACGCTTAAATTATTAACGGAACAACGCAATAACGTAATATTGTGAGAATGTCGTAAAGACAGTACAGCTGTAATTACTAATTAGGCTATTAAATTTCCAAATGGGAGACATCCCGAACGAAGCATGTTTCTCAAAACTGACCAGAGGCTTCACGAAAGGAGGAATTTGAAGACAATAAGTGTAGGAAATTTTGGAAGATCCAGGAGCATCGGCACCGTCGAAATTAAGGAACACAGTTTATAAAATATGACGAACGCTCTGCTATGAGTACAGATTTTTTTTATTACAGTTAACCTAAGAACACAACCAAATAAGTAATTCTGAAAGGTTTAAATGGATCACGAGTAAATACCTAAAGGAGGTGTTCAAAATCTCCTTCATTCTCCTGTATCAAAGCTGGCATCGATTCCTCAGGGAAATTCGCATCTCATGAAAGATGTGGGGAATTTGAGAGAAATCTCTTGCCGCCTCGTCGATACGTCGCTGTAAATTCTCTCTTGAATATACAGGAATCGAATAAAACCTGACTACATGTACCCCCAAAAATTAAAATCTAGTGGAGTCAGATCAGGAGAACGGGGTAACCAATTTCGTACTTCAAGAGTGGAATGTGGAGGATGCATGTACCACATGTTCCTTCTAAGTTCCAATGGCACATCATCCAGTAAGTCGGGCAAATCGTCTCGCAAGGATTGATGGTATGCGGCCCCTGTTAAGCGGTTGGGCAAAGTAAAAAGTCCAATAACGCATTTACCAACAATTCCGGCACAGGCTTTAATTGAAAAGCGCGTATGTCTATACAATAGCGCGGAGATTTTCCAAAACCCAAATATGCAAATTGTGTCGATTTAAAATACCATTATTTCTAAACTGCGATTCATAGTTAAACAAGATTTTGGGTGCAAAATTGTTGCCTTCATCTAAAAACCATTAGCAGAATTGCAAACGAAAATTTTTATCTCCAGGTAGTAGTCCTTGCACCGGCCAAAAATGAAAGGGCTTCAGTAAAGCTTCGTGAAGAGTTCTCCATTTCTGCAGCTAGTCTTCGTGTTATCCCAGCAAATCTTTCTTCAATTTCTTGTAAAATTTGTTCCTCAGTCTCGACATTGCGTATACTCCGGGGCCTTACAGAATTTCCTAAAGTCATTTTCTTGTAACTATCCCTTTCTCGTAGTCTCTAAGAAACATTCTTCGTTCAGAATGTCGTCGATTTGGGAATTGAACGGCATAACGCCTCTTTGCGGCTGCACTATCTCCACCACATTCTCCCAAAATTAAGTACATATCCGCCATTTCGGAGTAAGAAAGTAAGAAAAGATAATCAAATCTTGCACTTCACGTAGGTACAACAATGCAATCGACACAGTTAATAAAGTAAAGAAATCATAAACGTCAAAATATCATGGCAACTCCGATAATCTCAAATGTTAACAAGTGCATGCGTTCCATTTTTGTGAATTATCTGGAAAAATTTTATTGCAAATGAAATTTGATAAGAGGCAATGAAGTTTCTTAAGGAATTGTTCTTTTCAAACTTTTAAAAAAAGTTTGGTAGATGTGAAGGAAACTAAAAATATGGGGGTGAGAAGGGGTTTAATGCCAATGTCACCCCCTTGCCTTTACTGGAACGTTTCAACTCTATGCGCAAATGATATTTGAATATAAGAAATGGTAGGTATCAAAATTTCAAGCTATTATTATGTACTGTTTGGATTTTACAGCCAAAAAACTTATCGATGTAATGCAACTTTGAAAGGCTGTAACATTTTAAGGGTGCGTTTCTGTATATAGATAAATCTCAAATCGACTTAAATTACCCATAGGTAGGTCATACAGAGTATGAAATAGCGACCAGGTTATTACATGGTAGCAAATTACCAATATATCAGCTACATTACCTACCTACTACCGATAAATCTAGCGTTAATCCTATTGGTTACGTATAAATCGTTATACATGACTTCAAAATAAATGTTGTTTTATGTATCATCTGATAATTATATAGTTCCGAAAATCTTATATCTTATCATTCGTGTTAATTGAATAGGATTTGAATAATAATACTTCAGTAAATATAATGAGATCTGTGATAAGATACTTCATGCTTTCAAAGTTCTAAGAAACCTACTCACTTCAAGTATCCAACTAAATCTAATATAACCAGATGTTTGTACAATCTAAAAGTTTGTCTACGAATATTCCTTGAGGATTTGATATACCTAGTTTTCATTATTTGATTTAATTTGACACCCCTTTACTTTATTATATTGGATTATTATTATCTGAACCAAAAAGATTATTCCTGTGAAATTCCACAAGTTTGCGGAACGATTGGCACACGAGAGAAAAACTATTTTCAATTTCTTCCAACTTCGACCGTAGCGCACGATAACCAAAACGACGAAAAGATTTTCAGAAGGAATGAAGCAAAAATGCTCTGCTGCCTGTTGGCGGAGATAAAGCAGCGCGAAGTGACAAAGTGTTTTACCCCAGGATTAATTAAATATCAAATTGGAATTTTAATAACCAGCATATCGGCGTTCTCCTATATATAGGTATATAGCTAGAAAATATGAGGTGGTTATATTGGTGTAATGAAACGCCCCTTTCTGACATTAATATTTCCAAGTTGCTCCCATACTCTCATAAATTATTATACTTATACTTGACGAATATGATCTGGGTTATTTTGTGTTTTAAAATCCTCTGGAAAATTTATTTGTATCTCTATCACAAAAAAAAAACACATTCCTGCTGATACTCTATTATAACAAGATAAAACAATACAATGAAATCCAATCGTCTTTAATTTGCGCCGCTAACTCGACACAATGTAGCCGTTTGATTGATACTCGGTTGAAAAGTGGGAACTATCCAAATAACATGAAGTGAGAGAAGTCGATTAAATCGTTTGAACACTAGTTTGTCGGTAAAAGATCTAAAGAACAATAAAATGTGTTTTCTTTACTTTCACACCTCTATCTGAAGTTTGCTATACCGGGTTTTTCAATAAATGGAAAATATTGCACACAAAAAATATGAATGTTTAACTTAAATCCCATAGAGAAAATTTTGGTTAATTTTTCGGTGGTGGCTATTAAAATCCCCTACATACCTAGATAGATGAGTGGGGATGCACATGAAAAACATGCAGGGGCCATAAGACTGCTAGAGGCTTGTAAATATTAACGATGGAGAGTGAGTCTATTCTAATAGTGATCTCATGGATGTTATTGCTTATAGATATAGAGCATAGAAAGGCGTTCTCTATTATACTTTGTACATAAGTTTACGTCGCATCCATATATCGTTCCTCTCGAAAGAAGCTGTTGCTCGTTCCCCTTTTCTCAAATATGAGTAATAACTAAATTCTAAGGTGATAAGTATAAGTAATAAAAATGATCAACATAAATTTCAATGACATATTATAAACTAATTAAGTAACTATTATATGTGTACTAGCTGGACATATCATTGAGCAGATAAGCATTCGTTCATTAATTTATAAATTTCTAAAATTCAATTTCAATCTGTATTTTCCAGTGTGTAGGATTTTGAAATTATCATTAAATTTGTGGTGATCATCTTTGAGATGTAGCGCATTGTTTGAATTAGTTTTATCGTATTTGATACAGATTTGAAAATTTCTTCCAGTTTGACCATTCTGCAAAGGCTTACCTTTGAGAGAGAAAAAACTCAAAAATCGTGCTATACGGTCCCGTTATTTTGATTGACTCGTGCCACTTCATTTTTTTCCAGCGTGTTAAGACAAACAACAATTGTCATAAGTATTATTATTTTTCGTAAGAGGATTTTTCAAAATATAAACAAAAATTTTGAAAATTCAAAATTCAATTTGAGCACAACTTTTTCCTGCTTTTTTATATATGGATCTTGGAATTATGATCGAAGGATCACACAGGAATACTTTAGGCAAGTAATCTTTCTTTCTACGGTCTTAACATGATTACAATACTTTCCTTCTTAAATAACTCTTAACTTATTTTGATCTTCTTACGTGTCGGAAGAAAGACATCATCCATCCTCAAAGGCCAGGCGACCAAGTTTCCAAAAAACCTACATCTATACACAGTTAATGTAGTCATAAGACTACATCCGACTCATCATTTTACACATTTATATCTAACTGTCGCTCTTGCTTCGTTTGTCAATCGCTGTAGAAAGAGTCCTAAATGAGAAACACCGTCTACAAAAATCTAAATTATGTAATATCCAAGAAAGACTGTTTGAACTGATTATTCTATCAGTATTTACGTGGAAGGCTGAAACGAGACGTGTGCAATTGAATTTCATAATGAATCAAGATGTAGGTACAGATTGGCGCAGAATAAAGAGCTATTTTGAAAAGGATTTAATATAAATACATTACAATTTTATAATTGACATTTAGTCACCTTAAACTATAACAGGAAGCGGTATCATTTATATTACGAGTTTATTCCATGATAATACCTTTGTTTCTGCACATAAGTTTAAATTAATTACTTCTGAATTCGCCACCTCAGTCTCTCCTAGTACATAAGATGTAGCATCTTCTTAGAGTATCATGAGCTTTCCTGTCTTTGAATTTCTTAGTATTTGCTTTAACACTTTGTGGTGTAATTGTTCAAATGACAATATCCCAAAGATCTTTGGATTTAAACAAGGGTTTAATTTTCAGCTCCCATAATGGAAACGTGGTGGTATCTTCCAAGATGGGCACATGATCGAAATCTTCTCTACTTATCTTGAATTTTATGTTTATCACCTGTATAAAATTTTATATATTCGCCATTTAGAGCTCTGGGCCGATAACCTGTTGTTTTGAATGTTTTAAATATCGTTATATCTTCAGACTTAAATAACTAGCGTTAATATCTTCAGAACTATATTATATATTTTTATAATTTCTTTTATGTTACCAATAACAACAAATTCCTGAAAAACATATTTTGCTAAAGACTGTAGCATAAATGTGGGGAACTTTTCCTGAGTTTTGTTCTGAAAGCCCTCAATCATCCTTCAAAGGCGCATCTCCAAGAACAAGCAGGGAAAAAGTTAGGCGCAAATTAAATGTTACATTTTCTGAATGTTTCTTGATATTTTTGATAAACGTCTTGCGAGAAAAAAGTTTTGTGACGCTTAAAAAATTGATGGTCACCAGAGTCTTGTAAGAAATATGACAATAATTAAAAATTGCCTCCAATGCTGATTGAATTCAAAATATAGTCGGTACTAATCTACTTTGTAATGTAAACTTGACCTATGTCAACTCATAACAAATTAACGAATATAAACACATACAGAATCCATTCCACCAATGCTCAGGACAAGTATGTCTAATAACACTATTATACTATCGACTAATTATAATCATCCGGAGGACAACTCGATGATCCGCGCTATAGTTACATAGATGCCGATCGATACGACAGGAAGAGACCCTAACTACTTACTATACATACATACATACATACATACTGACGACGTAGAGCGCCGCGACGCTCCCCTGACGTAGGGCCATAAGATCACCTAGCAGGAGAACTTTACGGGCAAACAGCGAAAGTGGGAGTGAGACGGAAAGATAACCAGACAGTTCCGATCGCGTTGGTGATGACGTGTTTTAGTGATAGGTGAGGAGGTGAAAATTTAGTGTTGTAAATTATATCGTAGCGATATCAAAAATCCTCTACTCAAATAAATATTATAACAACATAAAACAATACAATGAATTCCAATCTTGTTTAACTTGCGCTGCTAAATCGACACAATAATGTAGCCGTTTGATAGATACTCGAAAATACTGGGAAATATCCAAATAACATGAAATGAGAGAATTCAATTAAATCGTTTCATTACTAGTTTGTCGGTAAAAGAAGAACAATAAAATGTTTTTACTTTTCCACCTCTATCTGACGTTTGCTATACCGGGTTTTTCAATAAATGGAAAACATTGCGCTCAAAAAATATGAATACCTACTTAACACAAATCGCATAGTGAAAACGAGGCGCATTTTTGAGATGCTGTTTGTCATACATCTATCATACTTGACATAAAGTGTAGTGTTGGAACCCATAAATTCAACTAGTTTGATTTAATTGATAGATGTGACCCTGTAATACAAAAAAAGTTGTGCGATCTGGGAACCCCTATCAGAAACGTAGTTCCTTACGCCTTCTCTCCAGTTGCGTGATGTTGGTAAGGGTTGTTTATTTTCGTTCTCAGTAGCGAAGCACAGATCTGGGTTTTGTGAGATACGGGTTTTGTTTGTGTCTCCAAGCTGCAGACCAGAAAGTTCCTCTATTCTTAGCATCGAACACTTGGTGAGTGTTGGATTGTCCGTTCCAGTTCACCAGGTCTTTATCGTTTTGATATCAAAAATCCTCTACTCTTATAAATACACGTATAATCGACAGAAAAGAAGATATCAGTCGAATATTACTTGCTTTAAACTAGTATCAAAATAATGTGTTCCAAATCTAAGCTGAATGAATCGTTCTTTTAGTTAATATTTGAGCTTCAGAGTGGGTTAATTTTCTGATAATTTTAGTAAAATTATTTATGGGTTTCTAAAAGAAAGCAGCAGAATGAGTTTGTCCTTCGAGGTACAAACTACGTACTTCCCAGTAGACCGATATGAGTGGAATTCCTACCATGATAGTACCCGTACTATATAATATATTATAGTAGTGCACCAGCTGCCAGCAGTAGGGTATAGTATTTATTTATTGTACTTAATTATTAAATTTGGATTTTTTTAATTCTCTCACAAGAATGTAGCTTAAAATCGTATAAATCTGTAGAAAATATTATATATATATTTTCAATAGCATCTAAATCTTATATTTTGTCAACTCTTGGAGGCCGCCATTTCGAACCTTCAGAGTGAATCATACAGATTCAAATCCTTCTTAGACAGTCAACAGTTGCTTATTGTACCAAGTAAAAAATTGTATCAAGTCGCTATCATTTTTAGTTCTCGAGATAATGTAGAAGAATCATTACTTACCCCGATACATACGTACATACCTAAAAACTAAAACGTACACACATTTTCCTAAAAACTTTAAAACGTGGAGATTTGTCTAAAGATATTCAAAATTCTAGTAGTTATATTTCCATGGTTGAGCGATTAGGTGGGTACGTTACCAATCATTTGTAAAACAACTTCATACCAATCCAAAATGGAGCCGTATGACTTATTCCTAATGGTTAAAAAAGCTTACTCGGTTGTTTTTTGTGTTGATCCGTCCATACTTTAATCTTTATATTAAGTAGCTATGTAAGGAAAGTATGCTATCGTTTTGAAATTTTTCGGTGACTAGTTTTCAACTGATCCTTACGGTTTAGAGACACCCGAATCCAAAAACATATTTTTGGCCATTGGCCTATCCGTCTGTCGTTCTGTCACTTCATTTTTTTATCGCATGCCTTTGACACGAGATGGAAGTTTCAATGAATTTTCCATAAAGTAGGTATTTTCCTAGGAGCTCTTCACCATCCTAGCAGGACGCATATTCTAGATATAGCATAAGAAATAGTTAATCTCAAATTGCTTTTCTTATTTCATATTTATTACGATAAAAAAATAATATGACTATTTTTGTTTGTATCAACCAACAAAAAAAATAATCGCACGAGTCAATTGTACAATTCTTATATTTAGTGGAATTTGTTTAAGGGCTTTAAGAAAGTCATGTAAGTGGAAAACCCAGACGTTTTTGCTCACGACATCTTATCTGTATTCATTGTTTTTACAGTGGAACAGATTTAAATTCCACTTTCTTTTCTTAAATTTTGAATGGTGCAAATTGATTAATAAAATCATATTGAATTAATTCTTAATAATAGCAAATATTTTAAATTCACCCTATGACATCTAGTGAATATTTTGATTATAACACCGATTATACAAAAAAGGAATGTAAATTTTTGAGTTATTCCTCATGGTAACATTTCACTATTCAGTTAGTAGATACATAAAAACATTTACACAAAAAAGCAGATAGAGCATATTTATAGCTGTAATAGCGCAATACATATAAGTTATGTGTCGAATACATTAGTCGGCTACGTAGATACATATATATTGATATGAGGTCAAATGTTTCCGTTTTTTAGGTCACATCAATCAACATATGCATAAATGACATTCGTTTGCATTATAATCCAAAGTTGATAAATATTTGAAACTAGAAACTGATATGGAATTTGAATGCGTCTTTAAAAATCCCTATTGATTTTATATAATAAGAATTATTTGATCCTTACTAATTTGTTCGTTTGACCACATAATAAGGAACACTAGCATCATTCTAAATAATGCTACAAGAGTGTAAAGGGACGAATATCTGACAATCTTGGTACGACATGAGCCTAGGTATATTATGTCATATTCACCGAAAAACGAGTGATGTATATATTCGCCCCCTTGCCTTCTGGTAAAATAAATATATTTTGCAACACCTGTTTTAGAAGTTCAATATGGATGAAAGATTGAACTGTTCGTATTTAGGTTTTAGTTACAAGTCAGTGTGACAGTCTGTTACCTATTTATTATTTTATGATCCTAAAGGGTGATTCATGTTTTACTAGAATAACTTCAGGGATCGATGAAACTAACGAAAATAATGATAGTTTGTTTTATAAACCATACTCCAAAAACGCCTCCGTTTGGAGGAAAATGTAAAAATTCTGGGCCTCTTTTTGCACAACAAAAGTATCAAGCAAAAAGTGCAAACTGTCTTACTTCAAAATGCTCTAGGATATGTTTTGTTTTTCATGGCATGCTGCAACAATATTGCCCAACGCAGCTGTCTGTAATTTTGTGGAATATCTCGAAAACTAAGCGACTTATCAAAAAGTTTAAGAATAAAGAATGTTACTAAAAAGACGGAAAATTCCATAAAAAAATATTACCTAATTTATCCTGTGACGTGCGACAAAAAGTTTCACAAACTTCCGTGAAGTCGACCCCCAGAAAAACAACACCCTTTATAGCAATTAATCTAAAATTTTGAACACATATCAGTTACATTACCCTTAGCATTTAACCAAACACTTGAGTATTTGCATGCGCTGGCATACGAGTAATAAAATAAAAACCGAAAAATAATTCAAACTTTGAGGCCATTCTACTCCAAACGGAACACTTTTTGGAGTATGATTTATAATACAAACTATGTGTCATTATTTTGATTAGTTCCATCGATTCCTGAAATTATTCTAGTAAAACCTGATTCACTCTGTATAGTATAAACGTTATGGTGTAGGACTGGTATTAACTATAAAATCTACTAATACAATTATTTAAATTAAGTTTTTTCATCAAAATTATTATATTCAATCTGCAGGAATAACACGTTAGTTTTGAATACTTAGGTTTAATAGTAAAATTTGAGAAAAAGTAATAACGCAATGTTTCTGTAGGTATTGGTTCTATGACTGACCGCCACCTGAGCCACAGCTTGTGTAAAATCATTTACATCCCGAATCAGTGTGGTAAAGGAGTTCACAGTTCAGAAGAATTATAACCTCAATCACATAGTGCGGTAAAGGTAGGTAAGGCTATGGATAGATGAGCAGATGAGAACACTCATTGCTCGCTCGCAAAATACACTTTCTAGGTAGGTATTGTAAAAAAAACTTTAATTGTTAGGAATAGAAGTATGCAAATGGTTCTAATAACTTTCCAGGTATGTTTATGGTACAAGTATATTCCTAATATTTTGGAAAGGCGTCAAATTAGTGACTATTAAAGAAAACCGGTAACGGCTTTTATCTCCTTAATAGGTAATGATATTGGGAAACTTTGCCATTTTCCATACTCTCACAAACGGCTGCTTATGGGAAACATTATCAATATTCTAGTCGTATTTACCTCTATTCAAAGTTCCTATTTGAACTTCGTTGTTGCTCATATTATTTCGCCAATATTCAGCACATCATGATTGAATTTGTGCTCTCTTTCCAGTGCAGTATGCAGCCATCAGCCAACTCTAAAAATTCAATTTATATACAGCGAATGCTGATATTAAAAAATGAACTGCATCCTTGATCCGGACGGTTGCCGAGGAGGAGACTAGTACATCGCACAATTATTAAACGGCGAAGAAAACGTGCGGTTGCGAAGATTTTAAAACTTCTTTCGATTGCATTAAAACTTGTTTGTAAAGAAGAAGAAGAAGAAACTTCATAAGTTTCTAGCGTGCGAGAGAGATCCATTTTTATGATGGCGCTAGCAGAAGGAAACTTTCCAAGTAGGTGGCTTTCATATTATTCTCGGGATTCCTTTCACGTAAATAGGCGACCAATCCTACAGGAATTAATCTTTTGTCTCGGTCTCGGAGCGTATTGAAACTTTTGCAGGACTATGGTGTCGTCAGAGAATGAGCCAGTCTTTCACATACTAGCGCCAAAGAGAGACGAACCTCGCTGCCGAGCTTTAAAGTCTGTTCAACAAAGAAGGGATTTATAAATAACAGCCATGAACGGCATAAATAAATTATTACTAGGAATCACTAAGTCTCTCGGTGTATGAGTAACTTGAAAAATAAAAGACATTAACGAAGAAAATATTATAATTTTGGAGTAGTACGAGATATGCTGTATAAGTTAGTTAAAGAGAAGACTTTTGGATCCAATCTCAAAATCTTCATGGTTTCCAAATAATTATAAGTTGTCTGTGAATACATTCTGTTTGATTCACCTAATATCATACATAGCTGTTACGCGGGTACCCACATAATAAATATTATTTTGTACTTTCCATTGCAGCATCTAAAGAAGTGGAGCCAAGTACATAGATACTTCCTACTGCTACAAAAGATAGGTAAAAAAAATTATAATCATTTATCGGTATCGTTTACGATTCAAAAAGAATCTTATGTATAACCACCCGCGAAACATAAACAGAATTAGTTAGATTATCTTGTTTTTTGTGTTGAAAAACGTATGTGTGCTAGAACAGTTAATTCTAAGATGAAACTTGCCCAGAGTAGTCGCTCTTGACCATTCTTCATAGGCATATCTCCCAAAAAAGCAGAGATAAAGTTTAGTTCAAAAAACTATCTACCTATCTATCTGCTTCTACTCTACTAATATCCAATTGTGTCCGATCTTTTCCGTTAATTCACGGGCAGCGTCATATAGTTACTGAAATCAATCAACAAACTACAGAATAAAATATCCCTAGTCGATAGCAGACAATAAAAAAACTAAACAAAATATATTTAATTTTTTTTTTTAAAGTGTAACAAACTTATCAGATTTCAGAGATTATCAGATTAATTTTAGAGTAAATTATTTTACATTTTTGAGTGACCAGGAAGAAGCGCCTTGTCGGAAAAAACTGATTTTGCATATTTTGTGAAAATATTTTGTATTTATAAGACTAGGGGCCAATTTCATAATCAAATTTAATCTACTATCAATTTTAATCCAAGATTTATTACATTTTTTGATTGGACGTATAAGTAATTCAAAGTTTCTTTAAAAGAACGAAAGATAAGGAGACTGACATTGTAAAAGTTGTTAAAAAATGCACTATTTTTATCCTGTTATCAAGATATGAGTTAGACAAATTGAAGAATGAACTAATCACCCATTAGGGATTCATTATAAAATCGGCCCTTAGGGCCGTCAGTCACCTTATCTTTCGTTCTTTTGAAGTAACTTTGAATAGGAGATTAAATTCAATTATGAAATCGGCCCTCAGCCGTAACTTTATTTGAGATAAATAAGTTTTTGGAAAAACTACAAACTAATAATAATTCCATTGATACTGGTAGTTTTGAGGTTGAGCTGGCAATTATAGGTAGATAGAATACTTTTGATACCAACTAAAAAAAAAATAGAAAAATCACCAGCAAATTTAGATAACACTATTTTGTATTTTGACCTAACTTAACCAGAACTAATCTAACTGAGAAATCGAGTTTTTTGAGAAATGTACGATTATAATGTTACTGAAATGAATCCTGTTGGATAAAATTATCAGCTCAAAACAATGCCCCCTCAAGATTGAAATCAGAACCATATAAGCAAAAAAAATATGATGATAATTACATAGATTTTAATAGATTATATCTGCTTCATAGATACTAATAGCCAACGAAACGATCAAAATTTTATTTCCATGATGGTAGCATATTTATATAGTATTGCTAGATCTAGGGTTAAATGCAACTAGAACTCGATCTTCGCATCAGTCAATCTTTGTGTCATTTTAATCAGATATTTCATGATAAATCCGAACATAGGCAAAACTTGTCTATCCGTATACACAACCCTAATTACAGTCATTATAACGGATGTGGGTACAAGCTGTATGGATTCTGCTCAGGGAGAATTCATTAATGCCCAGAGTATACTGACAAAGGAGAGAACGTCCTTTTTGTGCAACAATGCAAAACTCACCTAGGTATATGCTTTTCTGTGTTTAGTTCATAAGATAACCTCTAGTAATTAGTATATTACGAAGCTTTTGTAAACTATGAACTTTGCTCTCATTATCAAACAAGAAAGTCTTAAAAATTTTGTTTTATTATTAGCAGATTATCACCAGAAAAAAGCATATTAATCCTCTACAAAGCTAAAATAAATAATGTAGAATCTTTATGCTTTCCATTATCTTGTTCTACTAAAACCAAGACGCGTACTTATGTTATAAATGGTAGTATTCCAACATTATAACCGCATTTTTTCCACATTACCAATAAAGAACTCATACTTATTTAATTTTGTAAACATTGCTTTTAGCAACGCATTATCCTTCTTAATTGATTCTGTGGTCTTGATAGATTTTAGGAGATATTAATTATGTGGTTTCAATATCCTGGCGGCTAGACCACAATATTCCAGATTCGATATTATGTTTCTCAAGCTAAAGCCCTGCTACATACGCTGCCTTGAGCGTGTTTAGCGTAAGTCGTAGCTTGTGATCAATCGAAATCTGTATATGAAGCAAGTCTGCTAAGATCTTTTGCGTACTGCTTACCGTCTCTTTGATCTGGACATGTGAATACAATTACAATTTAACAGTAAGGATAATATATATACATATTTATAATGACTGACTTGCGTAGCTTAACTAGAGAGTTGTGAAGTTGAAGGTGAAAATTTGTTAAAACAAAAAATATGCTGAAACAGACTGTAACAGACATTTTGAGACAAGTATTAGGCGAATGTGAGCTAAATGGACTAAAGGAATGGAGATATATAACTCTTAGATAACAAACCGTGAGTTTGTTCGATGTCAATATCTTCAGATGTAGTTATAGTGAACATTTACCGTTCACCATCATCAACATAATCTAACTACATAATTCTTGCTGTCTTGACCTAAGTTTCAATAAAAAAATCTAGATCCTGTAACTAAGTATCCTTGTGACTGTTGGGTGATGTCATTGACATGGATTGCACATTCTCTATCTCGCTGATAAGTGGAGCATTACCAGATATAGAGAGATATATACTTTCTTTCACGAATCATGGCTATTGTGTGTAATCATTCACGAGCTACGTACATATCGCTATCTCGCTATCATCGCATCTCATTATCATGAAATTCTCCATTACGTTTGTCGATCTAAGCTGCGACATCAGTATGTCAAGCTTATCTCCTTCCATACAATGATAGGGCGCTGCGCGTATGTCCAAAGGCAACGCAATCTCTATTTCAGAGGCGTCACAAAGTCATTGTGACATTTCAGATAATTCAGGTGCATAAATTTATATTTTATAACTCAATCATTAATTGAATATAAAATGTATTTTGTGTTTCTGCATTATTGTTGATAACAAATCTTTAAAATAATTAAATTAAATAAATTAAAAAATTAAATAAATCGGTGTTAAAATGGTAACATCTAAAACAACAACAAAAAGCGTATTTCTGCAGCGATGTTTTGAGCTCTCAATAATAACAACGCTACAAGCAAAGGATATACGTGGGTTATAGGATAAGTACTACTATCTTCATTGGCGTAAGTGAACGTTCAACCATTTTCGTGACTGATGTTACACTCAAAACTGTGAAATAAATATTTGGTACAAAAAATTTGACCGGTGTTATTAGTTGGTGCACTGAAAAATATAAAATAAGATTTATTCTATTGGTGCTGATACTTGTGAAGTAAAATTATTATTATTTTATATTTTTCAGTGTACCAACTAATAACGTCGGTCCAATTTTTTGTGAAAAATATTTATTGAAAAGATGCTTCCGAACACTTTTGATCTACAAGCAACCCACACAATAATATAGATATTATTTTGGTTTGTTTCCAAACATAACCGGCGTGAATTCAGGATTACGTACAGGAGGAGAATGGATACTTTTTTTGTAACGCTGTTTTTAGAGAAAATTACATTATACATACACAAGAAAAAAATCCATCAGGTGTGATTCGCTCTCACATGGAGAGGATTTCGCACAAAAGTTTTCATATAAGTAGATTAGTTAATTATATATCGTTTTTAAATTCAATACACTCAAAACAGTTAACTTCAGTATATTTCCCTAAATTTGAACACTAGATTTTAAAATAAGAGATACACTTGAGTTCAGAATTAAAACGAGCTCTTCCATTTGATGTCACATAATGCACTTTGATATTTTAAAAATGATCAAAATAAAGTGTCCATTGTTCCCCTGTCTCCGCGCCTGAGTCATGTGGACAACAATTCATAGCAGGAGTTCAAATTTCCAATCTCATATCCAAAATAAAAGTGGTTCCATAAGTGTTCACAAAATACTGAAAAAAAATCTTCAATCGAAACCTCTATTAGTAAGTACACACAAATTGACAATTTCACAATAATTTCCCATTGTCTTCAAACTGTATAAATGGGTGCATCCGACTTGGTGATTGAAACATCGGAATGTGCAATTAAATACCCGAATCGAGGAATATGTTCATTATCCTCATCTCAAATATTATTTGCCAAAACACCAAAATGGAATCCGGAACTATTGTCACGTTGTTGCAGTTAATTTTGATTGTTGGGTAAACGATGTGATAAATTGGGTAGAGGCAGAGGCTGCACCGCTGCGTTTGCTTTGGTTATTGCTGAATTATGGTCGACTGCATTGTCCATATCCAGGATATTGTGCACATGTTTGAATTTTTTTATAAAAAAGTAAGAACTGGATTACATTTTCATTGTGTCAATTCTTCTTCGATAACTAGCGATCAAAGTAACATAATTAAAGGAACAATTTTAATGTAAAAATCTGGATGTTTGTCCGGACGAATTTCTTCAAATATAAAAATCGTCTGATCAGAACGTTCATGTTTTGCATCGCAGCAAGACAAACAAAACAAAATATTCAGTTTTGACTTAGAGGAACCGTTTAGCCAGAATATGAGTAAAAACTAGAATATTTGACAGTTCATTTGAGCATGAATTTTGTTCTTTTCAAAGAAAGGTGTTGTGAAGGGCTTTAGCAGAATGTTTTAGACAAGTTTTATCAAAATTGTTGGAGTAATTTTTGAGCGAAACATGTTTTATTGTCCTTACAGCCTAACAAAGGATGCGAGCAGGATGCTCAATTTTTTTCACTGGTAAGCGTTATCGATACCGACACAAGTACCTGAAAATATGTTTTTTGAACTTTTGAATCTCTGGAACATAGGTAAACAACTGTAAAAAACCGAACACCGATAATTCGAGCTTAGGCGACTCCTCTGAATTGAAAGTGTTTTCAAAGACAAGAGGAACTACAATTTAACGTAGATTCTGTACCACCGGTACGTCCCACAATAAAGATTAAGTTATATATAAGAGAGACACTCTCAAGTGGACCGTAGCCAATTGATAAAAAGTAATGGAAGAAAATGGTATATCATTAACATTTGGGTCCTTACATAGATCTCAAACTAATATGGGAACCACAGATAAACAACATGATTTTTGACCGACGAACCCCGAACGGAGGAGGTATACAATTCGACTGTCTGCTTTTTTTTTTTTTTTTTTTTTTTTTTTTTTGGTTCGTGCGCGCCTTTTATATAGTAGACGATCTCCGATTTTGATGATTTTGGATTCATTTGAAAGAAGGGGATTGAGAAATGGTCCCATATTCATAAAAACGCAAATCCGAAATCTCCTTCCCTCCGAAAACCGCCCCCGAAGGGGTGGTGGGGGCGAATTTTCTCGAAAATAGAAAATCTGAGTTGGTATAATTAAAGATAGGACAATATCCGGAAACGTTCAAATTGAACATTTTTTCAAAAGTGTTACGGTTTTCGAGATAGACGCATGTTAAATATGTATTTTTGCTATGTGGAGAGGACAATTTCTTTCGAAAATTGAAAATTTTTCGATACTATATGAAAGATATAATTATTTGTAGCAACATTTATAATGAACATTTTTTCCTTAGAATTACGGTTTTCGAGTTAAATCGGTGTTAAATGGTAACAACTAAAATATTCAAGCGTATTTCCGCCGCGATGTTCTGAGATCTCAATAATAACCACTACAAGCAAGGAATATACGTGGGTAATAGGATAAGTATTATCTTCATTGATATGGTATAGTGAACGTTCAACGATTTTCGGGACTAATGTTACACTCAAAAGTGTGAAATAAATATTTTTTACAAAAAATTGGACCGACGTTATAGTTGATGCACTGAAAAGTATAAAATAATATTACTTCTATTGGTGATGGTACTTGTGAAGTTGGTGCCAAAAGCTATCAATCTAACTGCAACTGCACAACTTCAAAAGTACCATCACCAATAGAAGTAATATTATTTTATACTTTTCAGTGCATCAACTATAACGTCGGTCCAATTTTTTGTAAGAAATATTTTCTGATATACTTTGGATTAGTAAAATCGGCTCTTCAATATGGGTTGGTGTTTGGGGCTCCTCAGCGTACTTTGAGAAAACTACACAAAGGGCAGCAAGGGATTCGAATGCGTGCGCCATGCTCATCAAGCGTTTACTCATCCAAATCTTCGCCAAGGTCTAAGCTGTTTAACTCTGATGATAACAATGTGCCTAAGGCCACCGAGTGGAATACATCTGAAAGAAATGGAGTCGCCCTAGTAACCTAACCTAACTCTGATGATGGAAGTCGGTCAATATAAGTCGGCTGCCACGGGTTTCTTATAGAAATACTATTGTCGATATTAAAAAAAATATGGATTAAATTTGGTGTCAACAGGTTTAAACTGGTAGAATTTAACTAAAAACTTCATTCAAGTTTCATGATATATTTCAAGAAAGCTTCAGTGTCTGGTTCCACGCAGTCGGAATTTATACTCAGTTCTAAATATTCGAGACGCCGTTTTCAACTTTTTTTTATAGAAAAACCAACTTGTTTAATGATTTTTGTATGCGTTATGAATAACTAATATGTAGTAGAGTACTAGAGTTTCCTTATAAATCAGACAGTATAATATACATGCGCGAGATATTCGAAACATCTACATACTTCAGCTGTGTGGTATTTTGGTTGAAATAAGGTACCTTCGCACAAAAGCTTATAGTCGTAGCAACATTCACCCAGCGACGGAATGCTTTTGATCTTTTCAAAAGCTATCCTGAAAGACATTCTATCCAAGTTTCTGTTGGGCCATATGAATATGTCCCATAGAAAGTCTGTTACACCTATACAAACTATGGAAACTTTGGTGATTTCATTTTCAAACTAAATATTATGCATGCCCAAGAATATACAATAGGAGCATGTTGATAGTTATTGAGTACTGTTGCTATAATTTATAAAAGGAGGTTATAACAATATAAGGGAGTATAATAGCTTATTACCGAGAGTAAAGGCACTGGTTGTTCGATGTATTTCTTAAATTGAGTTTTCTACATTTAGTGTTATGGTTCGAAGTATCGTTTACGCTAATTGATTATAGCGAACAACCAGGATAGAGAGAAATACGTGAGTAAAGTTTTTATTATTGATTAAGATTATTTGACATCGGACACCTAAGGATGAAAAAAGTTTAAAGTCATCCGAGCGTTTTTGAGAAAGAAGACATACGTCTTTTACTCTTTCATTTTTATTTTTATTATGAATGGGTACCAAAAATTCAAACACGAATACTATTCTACAGAAAATTGACATTTATATTTATAAAGTTTGGAACCCAGTTCACTTGCAATTGATCATTTTTTACAAGTTAGTCAGACATATTCATAATTCTTAGTTCGGTAATAATTTAGTTTGATAAGAAAACTGTCACGTTTGATATTATCGTTGCCATAATAATTAACTAACAAACTACTAGCAGGTACTTTGAAAAGGAATATTTTTCCCACTGATAATAACTAGGTACAGACATGTCTGAAAAAAAAACTAGCATTATCCGTGAAAAATTTGTAGTCTTTGGGCTTCTAAATATCTAACTATACCTAATATCGTCATTCATTTAACCCTATTTTAATATTTGTAAGTATTTTTAGAGTAATACCATCAACTCTACTTAAAACATTAAAAGCAACAATTGTATTAATATGTAAGTACTTATTTATTGTTAAGTATTATTCTGGATTTTATTTATAAGAAAATGGATGATGGGGATCAAGTCGCTGGTCTCTTTTTTGATCTTTCCAGAGCTTTTGATAGCTTAAATCATGATTTCCTGCTCAAAAAATTAGAGAGTTATGGTTTTAGAAGTAATATATTAAAATTATTCAAATCTTATCTTGAGTGTCAAAAATTTTTCTTCAAGGTTGAAAATAGATTATCATTCAGCAAGGACGTAGATATAGGGGTTCCTCAGGGCTCAGTGTTGGGACCTCTTTTATTTATAATTTTTGTAAATGAAGTTCCTAGTTATATAACGAGAGGACATACAATTATGTTTGCCGATGATTCTTCGGTAATGGTCTCAGCACGAAGCTCGGAAGAGTTGCTTCAAAAAATCTATCAAACGATTGATGAATTCAGTACTACTTATTTACATTTTAGGAGCTCGGTACAGAGACCTAAAATTCTTCTCAATAATGGACTTGAAAGTGTAACAAATACTAAGTTCTTAGGACTTTATCTGGATGAAATCTTATCTTGGAACTGTCACATAGATTATGTTAGTAGGAGAGTGAATCTACCCTATATAAATAGTTCCTTTAGTCAGAGAATTGTTATTATACAAAAGAGGACTGACTATAAGACTTATATTCAAAATTAATAGCAGGGACAGCTGTATTCCAGTTTCTAAACAAAAGAAAATTTTATCCATGCCTTCCTTATATATTTTCAGAATTCTACTATATGTAAGACAAAATCTTAATCATTTCAGAACCAACGCCGACTTTCATTCATACTTTACTAGAAATGCGGATGCATTAGTTTCAAATAAATATTAAAAAAAACTGAACAATCTCCCTCCTACATGGGTATTAAACTATTTAATAAATTAACATCACAGATCAGGTTACTAGAATTTAGAAAATTTAAAGCATACATGAAGAATCTCTTGCTAAGAAAATGTTACTATTCTATAGGAGAGTATTTGAGTGTTTTTTTTTTGATTATCTTTAGTTTTAAGTCTTTTAATGAATATTAGTCATGTCTTTTTTATTTTTTTAATACATTGTTTTTATATTATTTTCCATTATTTCTAATCTGACGTGTACATCCATGTATCTTGGCTCTTGGCTTACGTACAAATAAATGCTATCTATCTATCTATCTATGTATACCCGAATACGTTTTTTTTGAAACCAAGAATGATCTTTACTGCTAATAAATTCACCATTCCGTTTTGGGAAATTGATATCGAATACTTTTAGAGAAATACTTACTATAGAGAATTATATTTACTAGTGGTAGAATAATTTAAAAATTAGTACTTACTTTTTCTTATTTTAGAAATGATAAAATAAATTTCGAAAATCTAAAATAACGCATTTCTTACATTTTTACGGGTGAATAAAAATAAAGGCATATCTAACAAATATGGTAAGTATGAGTAGACCTCATACCGAGAGGTTTCCGTACATTTTTATTAAAGTTAAATTACTTTATCAGAGAAACTATGAGGTATAAACAAACACATACCTAAATTTATTTTCATAAATAAAAAAGTCAATCTCAGGAATCTACTTTACTTTAATCATTATACACTATTATTATATTTTCTCATATTATCATTATCTGCATGATCTCTTATGGAAAAGGAGGTTTTAAAGAATGGACTTGAACTCTCGACCCAATGATTAGTGGATGTCCACTTTATGACTGAGCCATCGTGATTTAAAATTGTTTTCAAGAACATTGATAGGGATATCATTTGATTTTTCCTATATCCTTCACATTAAAATAAACCACCCCAATTTGTTTCAGAGCTCCTACTTTGCTATTTCCGGTAATTAGGAGGGTAGGTTGAAAAAAACTTAAAAAATAAGACTATCCCTTTCAAACAGAGCTATCCCCCGTTAAAATCTCGACATCCATGTTTATATCGTCGATTTGAGTTTATTCCACCATATTTTCTGTATTAAATTTATTATAAATATTTTCCAGAAACAGCAAAAAATGGAAGGACAAGATATAGGGAGGTTAATAAAAGTTAAACCGTTAAAATATCCTGGACATTTACTCAGAAAGAAGATAAAAACAATAATAAGAAAAGTAAGTAACTGGACATCACTGGAAGGAAGGCCGAAATGAATACCGAAGATAGGATGGGAAGATCAAGAGGACATAAGAATAATGAAGATAAAGGAATGGAGAAGTGATATACAGCAGAGGGCATAATGGAGGAATTTAACAGAACGAGCAAAGAGACATAATAGGTGATAGAATTCACAGAAAAAACAAATAATCAAAAAATAACGGAGTGATTCAACGTAATAACTGAATACGACGAGCTCAAATGAGCGACCACTTTTCTGACAGGAATGAATAGCCTTCATATATATATATATATACATATATATATATATATATATATATATATATATATATATATATAATGAATTTTTATTTTATTCATTATTAATTAGACAGTCAAGAATTTACAATTCATTTTATATATATATATATATATATATATATATATATATATATATATATATATATATATATATTGATCGAATCTTTTATTTTATTTATTTATACAAAAATATTTTAAATGTAAACGTATTATACCAATGTAATGGGGAAATAAGAAAATAAAATGCAAATTTGCACATATTCATTTCATACAATTTGTTTTTCTTACATTTGTTATTTGCCAAAAAAGTATTTATCTACTTTCAAACTATTATTATTAGCATGAAATACAAAAATGCTGAAAAACTCGAAAATGACCACAGTTCTGTCAAATTTGATCAAAAACACTAAAGGTCAAGTATAATATCTAGATTTGTGTGACACTTCTTTTAATTTTTTGACACTTATGATTATTTTCTAATGTTAACATGGCTCACATCTAAAGAGGCCGTGAACTTGACACCCGAATTTCAAATTTACTCGGACTCGTGCCTTGTGATAGATCCTAGAGAATGAAACACTGTTGATCAACTAAGTTGAGGAACCTGCTTCATGAACATGTTGAACTATGTATGGGGCCCATAACACAACTTGAAAGTTCTTTAGAGTTCTTACATAAAAAATGTTAGATTGCCGATTCTTTCAAAAATGAAAATATGGCTTTTGACCTATTTAAACTTGATTATTATTCTTTTTTTTGATCACCCTGTAGGTATCAATAATTATCAAAATAGCATACAGATACTATTAAGTGAATCTTCTTCTACAAATAAACTCAAATTAAACAGGCGTAATTTTTCAGGTAAAATTTCAAATAAGCTAAAAACGATTATACTCAGGTATAGGACATTTTAGATTGAATGTTTTCAGAATTAAACGAATCTAGAAACAGAATAATTTATAGGAGGTTCCATCTGAAATTTAAAAAAAAAGTTGTCATCTACTTCCTGTATAACCGGAAGTGCCATATTTTTTAAAATAGTTTAGCCGGATAGCCTCCATAAAAGTCAGTATTTATTATCAGTATAGTTCTCTATTTTCAAGATGGTTCATTTATAGTTTTTTAGATTTTGATGATTTTTGATTCATTTGAAAGAGGATACTTGTGAAATGTCCTTCCCTTCAAAAAATAAGCCCGAGGGTGTGAAGGGGGTAATTTTTCTCAAAAATCGAAAATCTGAGGTGGCAGAATTGGAAATAGGAAAATATCCGGAAACGTTTAAATTGAACATTTTTCAAAAGAGTTACATCGATGCTAAAATCTCAAATAAGTCTATTTGCGATATGTGGTGGGGGCGAAAATTGAAAATCTGAGTACCACATGACAGATCAGATTATTTGTAGCAACATTTATTATGAACATTTTTTGTTTAGAGTTACTGTTTTCGAGTTAGAGCTGTGGTGAAATGGTAAAATCTAAAATACTTATGCGTACAAGCAAAAACTATATGTCGATAATAGGATGAGTACTGTCTTCTTTGGTATTAGTGAACGTTCAACGATCTTCGTGACTAATTTTATACTCAAAAGTGTGAAATAAATATTTTTTGCAAAAAAATTGGACCGACGTTATATTAATTCAATTGGAGCTGGTACTTGTGAAGTTGGTGCCACAAGCTATCAATCTAACTGCAACTGCACAACTTCAAAAGTACCAACCCCAATTGAATTAATATTATTTTGTATTTTTCACTAAAAACGTCCCTCCAATTTTTTGTGATAAATATTTTCTGTATATCAATCAATGCAGATCTCAGAGGTTTACACGGTGTATACCTATACTACCTAACTTTAATCTCTCAGAAAAGAGTTATCGTTATAAATCCAACAGCAAAATAATCCAAAAGATATTCCCATTTAACTTTATGATCGATATATAAATAAGAAAATAAAAAGTTCCCTTTAATAAAAATGAGAAGGTAAAATCAATAGTACTTTCTGTTTCTTTTTCGGTGCTAATAATTAAATTCAACAATAAAAACACAAATGTTCCTTTCGAAAATATATGCCTGATCAAAGTTAGTTGGTTGCAGCAAGACCTTCTATTAATTTTCATAATAACACAATGAATTAAATTAAGTGATATTCCTGCTCTTTTTGTGAACCTTGAATTCATAAATAAATCTTTTCTCAACAGAAACCATGGTTTTCATAATAGTATTTGCATTGAAGATTTTGCAGAACTTTCATCTCCTTAAATTCCAATTTAGCCAAGTTATTATTACCAGTCACGTTCCCCTTGCTTATCCCTGCATAATCTTCTTATCTCAGGCCAACTGCAAACGACCACCAGTCCAATCGATATCAGTTTATATTTGATAACGCACCGCCTCATCGTCTTCTCCTTCTTCTTTTATCATCCTCTTAAGACAGCTTTTTATTTAACTCAATTATAGACACCTATGAATATTCTTTTTGTAGTACGTTTTACCCGATAATAGCAAGGAAGAAAAGAGGAAAAGAATTCTAGAGTTTTACTATGGGAGATTAGATATATAAACATGTATTTAACAAACGTGTACGGGGTCAGAAAATATCAGAAATGGGTTTCTGACCGACATAATGAAAAGACGAAGTATATTTTTTTATATGGGTATTACCTTGTTTTGAATAGAAAATGTACACGCACCTATCTGGATGTTTCTTCTTTCATTTGAAGACTGATGAGAGATATTCCCTTATTTAACTTTAGAAGATTCATGTTATTTCTAATATAAACACCGTCTGCAATGGCTGGTGGAAAATCTTTCCCAATACTATTTTTAAATAGTTTTTATTACTTTCGGTTCTTGTATCAATGGACACATATACATAAGTTTAGTTAAAATCGAGAAAAGGATAGCAATAGTAGGTAGGTACTCATCGGTACGGTTTAAATCTTAAATGTCTAATAAGAACTATTTTTAATATTTTTTTTAAATTTCACTTGTTTTTAATCATTCATTTTCCAGCAGATTTTAAGCTTTTGATTTCGTAGACATAGACTCGCTTCCCTTTTAACACCCTACGAAATGGGTGCTGAAAAACTAATGTTTAAGGAAGTTAACGAAAAGATAGTTTTTGTACGATTCCTTACCACATCTATTTCAAAGTAAGTTAGATTTACTGGTTGCTATGTTGGTTGCTAAGCAAACTCGTTTGTCAGTAATTTTCTTATAAAAACTATATATGGATTCATATATTCTGAAGAATATAAACATTTCAATATTTTTTCAATATATCATGGAGTTTTCACCTACAAGTTTTTTCAAATATATTATTATTAAAAAAATATTATACAAATTCTTTAAAACATCAGTCATATAATAGTATAAATAATTTGCAAGCGTCTCGAACGGTTTCGGACAATATTGTCTTCAACCAATATCCCATCCTTAACTTTCTTGATACTTAATATACTGTACATTTTAAAGCGTTTGTCGTAATTGAAAATCATAAGGTAATGATTAAGATACTGTCATAAGCAATGAGTTACTAGTAACTTTCTTCAGTTTTCTGATAAAATCTAATTTCAGCATAAGATAGTTGGCTCTTCAGAGTCATGATATGGTTATGTATTACAGTTAAGTCTATCATGCTGACCCATTCCACTTAACACTTGCTTCATAGTTAGTATTTCAGGAGATACTTCTGTCAACAGAGATAAAAGACAATGATTAGGAATATTGGTTCACCCCTTGTAAATTTTGACTAGATATTTTTTCTACAATTAAGAAAGTGTTATCCTGAAAAGCACACAAAATCCACAAAATAAGAAAAAATCTTCAAGACCAATTTGGATTCTAAATAAATTTGGCTAAATTGCCAAAAATTGCTATTTAACGATAAACGCACTCAATATTATGGTTATAGTAGATAGTTTCTCTAATACATACTGCAGGAAGCTGCTTTCTATTCGATTTCTTTTTCATTCTCTATTTGAGATATGAATCTTTACTGGCAGATATTGCTCTATAAAATATGAGCTAAAATTCATGATATAGAACACAGGGATTATATTTTTATAAGACCCTTGGACAAATTAACTTTATTTTTTGATTGCGCATATTTAACTTTGGAAAATATAATACAGGAATAGGTACTCGTAGAAAAGAAAATTATCATCGACATTTCTTTGGAATGGAATACTCCGTTTTTTTAAAATGTTGAATGCAGTTGAAGATATTTTTGACCGACAAAACCAAACGGGGGAGGTATACTATTCGACTGTCTGCTTTTTTTGTTTGTGCGCGCGTTTTATAAAGTAACCGTACTCCGAGATGATTTTTGATTCAATTGAAAGAGGAGACGAAATGGTCCCATATCCATAAAAACTCAAATCCGAAATCTTAGTCCCTTCAAAAACACCCCTAAAGGGTTTAAAGGGGTCAATTTTTCTCAAAAATCTAAAATCTGAGGTGGCAGAAGTAAAGATAAGACAATATCCATATCCGAAAACATTTAACGAGTTACAGCGATGTTGAAATCTCAAATATCTGTAGTTATTTTCGCTTTGTGGAGGGGCCAATTTCTTTCGAAAATTGAAAATCTGAGGATACCACATGAAGGACCAGATTATTTTTTTCCTTAGAGTTGCGTTTTTCGAGTTTTGCGATCTCTAAATAACAAGTGAAAGCAAATAATATACGTGGGTAGTAGGATAAGTACCTACAATCTTCTTTGGTATTAGTGAACGTTCAACGGTTTTCGTGACTAATGTTATACCGAGTGTTATACTCAAAAAAGAATTAATATTATTCTGTATTTTTCAGTCCACCAACTAATAACGTCGGTCCAATTTTTTTAAATAATATTTATTGTGCTCCAATAACAAAAGTATTTCTTATTATTATTATCTTGATAGTAAGGTGGACAAATAATAAACAATACTTCAGTTTCTATCAACATTCCCTTATTATTATTGTAATTGAGGAAGAACAACTAAATAATAAAAGTAGATATACGTTATACAAAATACGTACAAAATTTTTAGTGAAATCCAAAATTGAGAAAATATGAACGAAATAAAATAAAAAAACTTCCATCTCATGCCATTTTTCTGTATTATACTAGTCATTAGGATTTAAAAATTAAATAGACTCTGTATATTTTATGAATTTTATTCTTCATTTTACGAATGCTCTGTATCCCTACCTATAAGAAGATGCATTTACAAGGTTTTGTTGTATTCTACAGAAGACAATTCCACTAAATAGAAACAATAATATATTTAGATCATGGCATTCTGGAATGAAATTATTCGTAAATATTAATATCTCATAGACTGCATTTATATCATTTACAAGCCTTAACCTCTATAAATATAGAATACGGTTATCAAAAGAACCTCTGATATTTGCGATCTTAATTTCAAACAATTGAGAATGAAACATAATAGATATTTAATCTTGAACAGGGTCATGCCTCTGATATGTAAATTTATCCTGAAATCGGTTCAGCAGATTCAATTTCAAACTGAGTTTGAATATCATATATAAGTAATCAGTTTTTTTGCCAAGAATCAGCAGAAGGCGGTATTTTACGATGATTGTAGTGGTTTGAGTCAAGTAACCTTTAAATATCAAGAATAATAACGTATTCAGTACTATTCAAATACCTAAAATCATGAGCTTTTACATGCCTTCTCTAACCTAATCAGAGATATGTATGGATATCTACTTACATTTTTTAGTTTTCTCGGCATTGCTGGGTAGAGTATTTAAGCAGAATATAAAGCACAGAAAAAACAAAAACACCAAAGGAGGTCCTGGCCCCCTATATCTAAACGTCATCATCACTTTTCTCGGGTTTTATACATCGCGGGCACCTAGGTCACCGAAAATCGTTGTTCCACCACCAACACAACCATGTTCAACGTCTGATGGATGTCTTTGGCGTTTTCTTCATTCACGGGATTATCGCATAATTTTTCAGTTCTGTTGTGGTCTGTGTAAATTTTTGTAATCAACTTTTCTGATGTTTGATAAAAGGAATGTGTAAGTGCTGGATGTACCGACCTACAGAGGTTGTTGTAGTAGTAGCGCGTACGAGTCGGTCGGAGGTGAATCTGTAGATATAGTTTGTGATTTCACACGCGATGCTCGCGCAGGACGCTTCACAAAATCGATGACGACGACTATGGCGTCCTCTTCGCCTCTGTTTTACAGCAGGACGACGTCGCCTCTTTGGAAAAGGGTAACGCTAGTGCTCCCTGGTAACGCTGTTCCATATCGATATGAAAGGGTAGCGCTGAATAGATTTCCCATCAATACTTTTCGGCACAATTTCGGATCAATTAGAAACAAATTAAATGTTATTCTAGGGAAAATAGCTAAAAGTGAAATAATAGATATAGCCAATTTAATTAATGAATATCAGTTTTTTATTTTATTATTTTTCTTAATAAATTCGCATTCTTTGGGTATTCACACCTATTTTAGCAAAATATTAAACGAATAAGAGGATGAAAGAAATAAATATTTCTATAAGAAGTAGGTAAGACCGATTTTATTAGTTGATGCACTGAAAAACTCAAAATAACTTTAATTCAATTAGGGCCAGTAATTTTGCATTTTTCAGTGCACCAACTAATAAAGTCGGTCCTATTTTTTGTAAACTAATTTTTAAATTTCCAATTCAAACTCTGCTGGAAATGATTTTTTATTTAATTATGTATACCTATAGGTAGATTAATAAGAAATATTTATAATAACATTTACGAGATGGGAACTTTTATTGTTTTTTACGGTACATATACAGAGCTTGGAGACCGTAACACAAAAGCATGCTGTAGATAAACAAAATCTTATTCTGTGGGTTAATTTTGTGGAGCAAATAAGAATATTAAAAGAAAAAAACGTTATCAAATGAAAGGCCGCACTATGAGTAATTTAAAAATATTTATTTTATTCACGCAAAGTTTACAAAAGAACGGATTTGTGAATGTTAGTTAGTTCTCGAGAGATGTTGCCCATAAAAGGATGAATGAAAAATTCTATATTTGTCACATTTGATATTTAAAATATGTATATGACAAAATCCCCACAAAATTAAAAAATCCCGATGGCCTGTAGCCAGCGGAAAGGTAAATTTCTCAATTTCATTGGTATACCTATATGTCATTACATATATGTTGCCGTATGTATCATAGCCTTGCGGTTAGAGGTTTTTGTTTTGGCTGTTGAATATAAAGCAGACCGGGGTCACGTTCCACTTCAAGGCTGAATTTTTTTTTAACCTATTTCTTATAAAAAAATATACTATATATTTTTTTAATCAGGGTCTATAATAAGTTCTCCAGAAAATGTAAATGTATTTTATCAATATTTCGAATTTTTCCTTTATTAATTTTGAATTCTTTTTCTGTGCATTTTATGGGAAATTGCTTCGAACAAAAGTTGTAGGTACTGAGTATATCTATAACCCAAAATTATTTTTGATGATATTTACATTAAGGCTCTTTTTTGATAATTTTTTGCACGGTCGCCATTTTGAAACTACTTACCCGATGTTGCCCAATAACGAACTCTTCCGAGATATTTAAGAGATTGATTTTTGTAGCAAATTTGATCTTGATGCCTCCAAAACTGCGACCTATATCGTGTTAACAAATTTCGTAATATCCCACATATATATATATATATATATATATATATATATATATATATATATATATATATATATATCTGATGATAAAATACCCCATGTGAGTCCATATTTGAGAAGATTCAAAGGGATGAATAAAAAACCAATTCTCACAGTTCCTTTTATTAGTGCTTTTATCATCAGATAATTATGGCTGAACCGGCCCACCTTACCCGACTCTACACAAGGCTATCAATGAATCGTAGCCTTGCTGCCTGATGATGATGCATTGATGCATTGAAACCGGTTAAAAAGCACTAATAAAAGGAACTGTGAGAATTGGTTTTTTATTCATCCCTTTGAATCTTCTCATATATATATATATATATATATATATATATATATATATATATATATATATATATATATATATATATAATGAATTTTTAATGATTGGGGTTGCAGTCAAAATGCCAATAAAATTAAAACTCTTTAATCAATGTCGAGCTTTCGGTAACGCTTGTTACCTTCATCGGGACAAACTAAAATAACGAACAAATTAATTATAACAAAAAATATTAATAATATGAACTACTTACAATCGTGAGATTAATGAAATTTACCAGCTACAAACATTTTTTATTATGCATTTAACTTTATGATTGAACTTTTATGTTTCATAATTAAAAGTTACTATGGAATTACGCATACTAAGATCAATCTATGTATGTAGCTAATAAAAATGGAACACACTTCAGAAGTTAATCACAGGATATATCATTTAAAAAATGGATATAATATAAAAATATGGCATTATCTTGTATAATATGAAACAATATATTAATTTAGAGAAACATCAGATGGCACACTATGATAATTATCATTATATAATTTTAAAATATATGAGTAAATGGAACTAAGTCCATTTATATCCGAACGTTTATTCATAAAAAAATAAATAAATGAAAAAACGTTCGGATATAAATGGACTTAGTTCCATTTACTCATATATTTTAAAATTATATAATGATAATTATCATAGTGTGCCATCTGATGTTTCTCTAAATTAATATATAATAATATAAATAATAATATATAATATAAATAACAAAATGTTTTTTGGACTAACTTATAGACATATAACAACATGCCGTTGAAATTTTTTCGAAATTTAAAAGTGTGAACGATCGCAATAGGTACATTTCTATAAGAAATTTACCTAAAAAAGTCATAACCTTTAAATAAGATACAATAATATTTTATATCTACTTCAAATTTGAACAATGGTTACTTCATCCCCCCAAAAGGTTTCTAACTACGCCCTCGGCCTGAAGAGAATAGTACAAGACATGCATTCGCGGGTGTGAGGATAGGCGACAGAGGAGAGATATAAATGACGCAGCAGTGATGCTACGAAGAAATTCCGGTGAAGCTGCTTGTGTTTGTTTCAGATATTTTGATGCTACTATATATATATTTCATTATTTTGTCTGTCATACTAGTAGCCATATCGACTCTTGAGCTAGACTTTAGCAATCGAAATTTAATTTGAATTATGTATAAGTACTCTATCTATCACTTAAAATGATCATTTCCCAAAATATATATTGTTAAAAATTTGGCTATATCAGACATTTGTGATTTACTCTTATTAATAAATTAGCATTAGAATATTTCTTTATTACTGACCGCCTTGGGAAAACGGAGGAGGTATACAACCCAATAGTATATTTGCATTTTTATGAATTTACGTACGTTTTGCATAGTAAACGTACACCGATTTTGATGGTTCTTGTTTCGTTGGAAAGAGGGGTAATAAAAAATGGTACCACACTGAAAAAAAATCCAAAGTTTCCTTCCCCCTGAATACCTCCCCCAAATAGGATGAAGGGGGCCACATTTTTCAATAATTGAAAATTTTTAGTGTCGGGATAAAATAAAAGATCAGTAGATATAGTAATCAACATAAACTTCTGGAAAATGCAAATGATATGAAATTTACTAAAAAGCAGACAGTCGCAAAAGAGATAACTGCTGCCAAAGGATATTTCAGAATATAATTGTATGACATAAAATGTTAACGTTCGAAATAATTAGGTATTCATGTTAGTGTCCTACAATAACCTAAGTGTTGCTAGCAGAAACTAATAGCACTAGACAACGAGTGCAGGAGTTATGGCTACTTGTCATATTGCATCTACTCTGTTCTTATTTTTGAAAGGAGTGAAGTAAGGTTTTTTTTTCAACATTCCAAGATAAGTGGAAATTTTTGCTTGTAGTATCCATCAGTACTAAGCTTTGTGTATTGTGTGCTGCAAAAATATTGGCGAATTATGGGTTTCGTAAATGACAAACCCGACAACGCTGTGAAATATGCTGGCGGGGGCAAGTTGACTAGAGTAAGACGACGAGCTCATCTTACCCCAACAAGTAGATATCGGGTTCATTGTTTTGGCGAAAATTTAACAATGGAATTTCTTTGCCAGATGCCCCGTACCTACAAAAGAAAGTCTGATCGGCAAGGCTGGAGCGACGACAGCTTAAAAGCAGCACTACTTGCTTTTAAAGAAGGACATTCTTGCAACCGTGCAGCAGATAGTTTTTCAATGCCGGAAGCCACCTTAAGGCGTTATATCACAAAAAGACGGTCAAATTTGGTGCTACCTTTAACTGTGGACGTTATCGAACTACATTCACAGAGGAACAGCAGCGCCAGTTCGTGTAATACATAAACGATTTGAACCAAAAAGCTTTCGGGTTGATATCTACCGAGTGCCGCAAATTAGCATTCGAATTCATAGAAGCAGTTGTTATTTGGTTGCCCACCAAATACGGATGCTGTTGCTCAAAAATCAGGATGAATGACCAAGGAAACCTTCATCGATTATCTTAAGCACTTCCCCCGTTACGCTCATCCAAATAAAGAAAATCCCATTTTATTGATATTCGACAATCATTCCTCTCACATTTCTTTAGCTGCAGTGAACTATTGTCGAGAAAATGGCCAGCATTACCCTCGCATACAACTCATCGGTTGCAGCCATTAGATGTTGCATTCTACGGACCTCTCAAAATTTATTACGGCCAGGTATGTGATAAATTCATAGTGAACAATCCTGGAAAACAATAACTGATAAAAACATCGGCAAAATTTTTGGAGAAGCTTATGAAAGAGCTGCGACCATAGGATTAGCAGTGAAGGGTTTGGAACGGACAGGAATTGAATCATACAATCCGGATTTATTCACGGATGTGGATTTTGCACTTGCAGAAGTTCCAGAACGTCCTGCATCCCAACGAGTAGGAGAGGAGACTACTGAGGAAGGCACTGCATCCCCAGAAGTAGAGACTACTGTGCAACTCCCTTCTTCCCCAGCAGTAGAGATTGCTGTAGAACACCCTGCGTCCCCACTAACAGATACTTGTGAAACCAGCAATTTACAAGAAGATGATTGGGATACTTCTGATGAAGAAATGTTGTGTCGTAACCAGGAAATGGAAATTGCTGATCCGGAAATCCCAATCTTGGTCAATCCCAACTCAGAAATGGGAACCCACTGCCAAAATTAAAGTCCCCGTGGGAAATAAGACCTCTTCCAAAATATGACCGCTCAAGCTCGGGCACCAGAAAAATGGTAAAGTGCTAACTTCGAAACCTGTTAAGGATGAGCTTGAAGAGAAAGAAACAGTCTGAGAAGGAAGAGAGACGAAACGAAAGGAAAAGGAGAGCAAATTCAGCGAAGCTTAATTTATCTAAAAGAAGTAGTAAGAAACCAGCCAGAAAAGAATCTTCTCAAAGATCCCAGTCAAATGCCAAAATGAACGAAAACATCGCATGTCCTGGATGTTTCGAACACTACATGGATCCTCCAAGAGAAGATTTAACTCTTTGTGACCAATGCGACTCATGCTGGCATGAAAGTTGCTCTTCGTTTGAAGGTACTGGGCGATTTGTTTGTTTCATCTTAACCAGTAGTCTGTCATCTTACCCAACTGTGGGGTAACATGGCGAAAATGAATGTGTTTCGTTTATTTCATTTTTGAAGAAAGTTTAAGTTTTGTCATCAAAATATGCTACATGTTTAAAGAAGAAGGATTATATTTTTTATTAGATAATTTGGTTTGGATCATTGCAGTAAAGTTTGCATTCTATTTGTTTTTTTCCTTAAGGTCGCCAACTTACCCCACCCTCTGCTACCACCGATAGAATATATGTTTCACATTTTGCCTCAACCGTGATCGTCATCTAACCCAACTCGTCATCTTACCCCACCCTCTCCTAGAAGATGATTCATTAATTATTGAAAATATTTGTACTCAAAGTTTGTTAAAAATACAAAATTAGACGACAATGATGCAGAGGCGTAGAATTTAGAAAAGGTCAGTCGCTCAGATGCAGCTGTATCTATATAAAATAAATAGTTTTAATTTAACAGTCTTCATATATTATTTTATGTTTATTGTTATGGTTAATTTCATGATATTTATCCCGCCATTACCAAGTTTTTGTTTTTAGCGCGAGGTGGAGGAAATCCACCTTATGGACATCGAGTGGACCCTACCCACTCGATAGTGTGAGGCTTTCCAGTCCATAGCCTGGTATACTCACTAAAACCTTAACTTATCATGTTAGAAAATAATTGAGGCTATTAGAAGGAAAAACCTAAATACACTCAATAAATGATATTTAGCAGCCTCCATTCTCATTCTAAATATTCAAATTTATTAGTTATTATTTAATTTGTAACATATCATTGTGAATAATAATAATAATGATAATATAATAATAATAATAATATCCTTTATTTCCTAAGATACAAAGCATAAAAATACATAGCAATAGGTATAAAAATATAAACATTAATGTATAGGGACAAGGACTTATCTAAAGAAACGTGAAATAAAATTAAAATATACATTTTATTCTAATATTGAAGATACTCATTTAAATTATAAAACTCTTTCTTTATCAGATATTCCTTGAGTTCTTTTTTGAAACGAGAAAATGTGTTTTGAGAGTTTCAGGTAGATGGTTAAAAAGTTTTATGCCCAGGTGGTTTGGGGACTTTTTGCTGATTTCCAGCCGACATTTGACCGCACGAAGATCATTTTTTGCTCGAGTAGAATGTTCATGAAAATCAGAATTACAGAGGAATTTCGACTTATTCAGAAATATATATTTACAAATCTCGTAAATAAATATGCCTGGTAGAGTCATTACACCTAATTTTGTAAACTTCGTAGGACATGATTCCTGTTGCGTAAGGCCCAGGATACATCTTATGACCCTCTTCTGAGTAACAAAAATTTGAATAGAAGTATGTGAATTACCCCAGAAACATATGCCATAGTGCAGCCTAGATCCTACATAGGCATTATAAACAAATATTAGTTGTTTCAAATTTAAGACAAATTTTAAATTTCTAATAATAAAACAAAGGCTGTTTAATTTAGAATTTAGTGAATCACACTGAGCCTTCCAGTTTAAATTTTCATCTAAAATCAATCCTAAGAACTTGGTGTTGTCAGATCGAGAGATAGCCTCAGATCCCACAGTCAAAGATATATCTAGATTCTGATGATTCTGGAAAGTAAGAAATCTTATATAGGTGGTTTTTGAGCTATTGAGATATAAATAATTATTACTAAACCATCTAAAGAGAGTTCTAAGGCCGGCAGTACAGGCCCCTTCTATTTCATTGTTTTTGGTTGACACAATAAATGATTAATCATCAGCATATAATGTCACAAGCCAATCAGGATCTACTTGGCGCATTATGTCATTTATATAAGAAATAAATAGAATAGGCCCCAGCACCGAGCCCTGAGGTACGCCTATATTAATATTTAGAGGATCGGAAGTACATTTTCCTTTTCCCGTACTAGATGGTACAGAGAAAAATTGTTTTCGATCTTTTAAGAACCCATTCAACTATTCAGCGGCAGGTCCTCTTATACCATATGCCATCATCTTGTTCATAAGGAGGGAAATATCCACACAATCAAATGCCCGGCTAAGATCACAGAAGATTCCAGCCGGACATTCTTTATGGTCAAGGTGTTCTATCACTCTTTCATAGAAATGGTGAATAGCAGTTAATGTTGAACATTTTTTCCTAAATCCAAATTGCCCTGAAGATAATATATTGTGTTTCTCAAAAAACAATTCCAAACGACTCAAGAAGCAATATTCTAAGACTTGAGAAAAAACAGATATCAATGCTCAAGGCCTATAATTTTCCGCACAGTGACTGTCACCTTTTTTGAGTATAGGTATAATTTTATTTGTTTTCAAACTAGAAGGAAAATAACCGTTGTTAAAGGTAAGATTTATTAGATATGTTAATACTCGTGTTATGGGGTCTGCTATTTGCTGTAATAAAAATCCTGAAATATCATCAAATCCAGATTATTTTTTGTTTTTTATCTTCTTGCTTAAAATCGCTTTGACTTCATTCAGTCACTGGGCGGAGATACATACTTTTAACATTTCTCTCTATATTAGGTTTATAATTGGCATCCCTTCTGATATTATTAACAATATTTAAATGTTCTTGTTGGAAAAACGTATTTAAAAAAATTGAGATAACCTTGGGATCGCACTCTCTACTACCATCAATATTTATTTCTAGATTTCTAAAATGTTTTGATTTATTTGTCACTTCTGACACCACCTTCCAAGCTTCTCGAATTGGATTCTTGGATACGCAAATTCTATTTTCAGTTACCAACTTTGAATGTTCTTTCTTTTTTATTCTATAAAATTCATTTAATTCTGGGAATTTTTGTTTAAGTTTATTAAGTTCTCTCAATTCTGAGATAGATCTTATTATCTGACTATTGACCCACCGATTTGATCAATTTCTGAGTGTGATCTTTTTTACTGGAAAATTCACTTTGAAGTAATGCAAGATAATGTTGTAAAACTTATTGAAAGCCAAATCTACTTGCGTTTCTTGCAATACTAGCCTCCAGTTCTCCTTCTGGCAACATTCATAAAAGGACCTAATGTTGTTTTCGGCAAATATCGTACCTATTAAGTTTTGAGCCGGTTTTTGTCTAGAGTTTTTAATTTGAAGTCTTACAATAACGGAATTGTGATCAGTAAATTCATTTGTTGTAACCCTACAATGCGCAGAAAAAATATTGGTATAAACATGATCGAGTATGTTTTTGTCCCTTGTGGCTTGATTTACGATTTGTATTGCATTATATGAACTTAAAATACCACACAAAGCATTATAATCATTATGGTCTCTTATTGGGTCTCTGTTAAAGTCCCCTAATAGCAATAATTGCCGGTTAGGCTTATATATGTAGTCTAAAACCTGTTTAATACAATCACAAAAAAAATCAAAATTACTGCCTGTTAATTTGACAGTTTGATTATTTTTATTACTTTTGTCAATAAACAATATCCCACAGACCTCGAAATCAAATTCAGTACACTTAACAGGAATATGAAGGGGCTCTGCAATAACACCAGTGCTGCACCATATCCCCACCCCACCACCCTTATGCAAAGAACGGCAGTAGTTGGAAATATTTCTAAAGTTTTCAAAATGTATATAATTCACATTATCGGTGTTTAAGTTTCAGCCAAACAAAGAACTTTTGTGTCGTTTGTACAATCAAGCGAGATAAGATCTGCTTTTGCCTGGGTAAGCATCTGACAATTTAAATATAATATCTCATAACTGAAATATCCAGTTACTAAACTTTCTGTCCTGTCACACTCCTTTTTTCAAAAAACTTTGAAATATAAGCTCCTTCAGGCCACATAGCTGGATCCATGGCCGCATCCAAATGGTTGCAGTTAACAGTAACTTTGAATGAGCTATAGTGTTCCGGATATTTAGATTCAAGAGCACTACATATTGCTTCAGGGAAGTGATTCTGCATATATTTTTGTAGTACATCAACTTTTGTTTGTATATTTAAACGCGATACAAACACGGCAGATCTTTTTGGTACCGCACTAACACCTTCGATATTTCCACTACCAATGATACCACTGAACTTTTTATTTTATCGAGACTGTCTTTTTGCTGTTTTCTTGGACACAGTTAATTTCCAGTCGTTATCATTTTCTTGATCTGTTTGTTTTGATTCACAGCTGTTTATTATTTGCGGTGAAAATTGTTGGTTAGGGTTCGCCTTCTGAGAGACTACAGGAGTGCTTATCGTAGGTGTTGCCACGTTGTATGTTTCAGAATTCCTTGATATTTGAGTATCTATTGGAGTATCTTCTTGCTTCTCATTATTTCTAAAATTAATTTTGCATTGTAGTAGGTTGATGATGGTTTCTTTATCACATATTATGGTGCACTTGTCTAAAATTATTTTATTTTTATCCTTGATCATTCGTTTCAAATACGAAATTTCTTTGCGCAGTCGGTCAACTTCTGTATAGTCATTGTTTTCAATAATGGTGTCCTCTAAGCTGTCGTCAAGTTTATCACAGCATTTCACTTGTTCATTCAAAATTTCCAGGTTTTTCTTTATGCAGCATGCTCTATGCAAATCAAACTCACAATTTACACACTTTACTAAATTTGTTTTGGCACTTTTGCTACAAATTTTGCAAACTTTTTTGTTAGACATTATAAACGATGTACACTTTACACTGTTGCCGTAGTCGCTATCTAACCTATCTAACTGAATTTGATTTTCGGAAAGACCCACACTACTTATTTACAAAGTACTTCTTCAACGTTGTTGTTTGATATAAGAATATACCTACATAAATAGAACCAATCACATGAAAAAATGTATCGTTAAGAAAATATATGTACTACCTATGTACATCTATGTATCTGTCTACACAGATCATCATAGACCTTGTCACGCCCAACACAACCAAACGGTTCGTATTGCAAAAAATTTAATAGAAACATGTTTGTTTTTATTGGTACGCCTAAGGTAATAGAAAATACAAAATAGAACCGACTTAATTAAATGGTACAATGAAAAATATAAAAAAATAATATCTATCTAATTATATTAAACGAGCAATATATATATATATATATATATATATATATATATATATATATATATATATATATATATATATATATATATATATGCAAGATTTATCTCGGACTCTGGTCTACAGATTTTGATGAACATTCATATGTAAAAATTAATATAACAATTCATAATAATTAAAAGTTAATTTTACGCAACATGAGTAGCTCATTGATTAAGTAAATTAAAGGTATTAATCAGAGTTTTTGATAATTTAATCGGAAATTTTCATTGAACAAAATTTGTACATATCTAATTTAATATATTAATACGAGCAATTCTTATATATAGATAAAAAAATCTCAGATACAGCTCCAACGATTTTGATCAAATTTGGTATACAGATAATATTCTACTTTTCAACATTATCTAAGTGGCTTTCCTGACAAAACGCGAGGGTGTCACCTTCGGGGTCCATAAACTTTTTCTTGAATAATTCGTAGATTTGGACAACAATGTGCAAAAAGGGGTTTCAAGAGCCGAGAAATTGATTGGCGTTACTTGCATTTTTAATTAAATTTCCTTATAGACTCACTCTAAATTCTGTAATACCCGAACAAAGCTCGGTCGCCCAGATATTTAATTCTAATGGTGCTGGTAATTCTAATGTTGTGCAGTTGTAGTTAGATAAAATACTTGGCACCAACTTCACCCTCCTTGGGTGAAGTTTTTGAGGTAAAGAACATGTTGAATTTTTCAATGGGACCAACTCTCAATAGTCCTTTTTTAAATGAACAAAGAATCATGAAAATCGGAACACTTTTCAAACAGCGCGAACACATATAAAAAAAATGCAGACAAACAGTCGCATTATAGGTATACCTCCTCCGTTTGGAAAGTCGGTCCGAATTAGTAGTTACATGAACCAATTGTTTGAGAGCCGTAGAAAAGTAGTGTAAGTGGACATACCAGAATTTGTTTTGTTAATAATCACAATTTTCATTCTAGAAATATATTTTGATTCTAAAAATATTAGAACTCTATACCGCAAAATGTATAACTACGTCAAAAGTATGAATTTCAATCATCAAGCATTTCTGATAAGCTCTCCTTTACTCTATGTTTTGTCACATGTTTTTCCTTTTGTCAATTGTTACCCACATGATGCACATACAAAAGCCATTCTCTTCATTATTTTACTATTTGTGTGTAATTAGTTTGTATCTATATCAACAATGAAAAGCTAATGTTCCAACTACCTACCCTATTACACATGTAGAGATGCTCAAATGATGAAGTAGTTCCGTCCATATCACAAGATCCAAAAAAACTCTTCAGCAGGTAGTAGAATATAACGCGAATTATTAACGCGACATATTCACTGTCTATTATTTTGTATTGTATTGAGTAGCAACGCAAGAAATTTATAAACCGTAAAAAAAATTAAAGCCGCGTTAGAACACTTGGAAAGGCAAGATTGTTGCTACTATATTTTGAGATTAAACGTTCGATCTTGATGACCAATAACCGCTCAAAAATCCTATACCTATTATAAATGTGAAATCCATGTTTGGATGTTTGTTACTCAATCACGCAAAAACGGCTGAACGGATTTGCCTAACAGATAGTTTATTACAGGGATTAACACTTACCCACTATTCATACCGGAAAAATGTTAGGTTCCTGTAGAACTATCAAAAAGCAAACTACAGGATGAATCCTCTTGAAGTTTGGTATAGATGTGTCTTGTGGAACATTATATCTAAATATCGATACCTATTAGTGTCTTTATTGAGGTTTTTTGGGACGTAATTCCTCGGGGATTTCACTGTTTCACGCGTGCGAAGTCGTGGGCTGATCCAAGTGTGCGATGTCGCGAGCATTTTAGTATTTAATAAAAATTACTTGTTACTAAACTAGTCAAGTTGGTCCAGGTTTTTGTGAAAAGTTATTAATTTCACATGGTAGAGTGTCAACAGAAAATAAACGAAATATAATACTTTCAATAAATATGTAGGTACACTAATATATAATTTTTTATGAAACCATTAGTTTTTGAATAATGTTCCACTTAAACGTGTCCAGAAATGGTGTTTAATTCTCCGTCTCAAAATTTTAATTTTCGAAACAATTTCTCCTTAAGCCCCTTGTAGCGGATTTTCGGAGATAAAAACATGTTAAATAGTTTTTTTCAATGGGAACATTTCTCATCACTCCTTTTTCCATTAGAAAATGAATCATCACTTGTAAGGAAATATGCTTCAAACAAAGTGCAGGCCATATCTATAACTTAGAAATATTCTTAAGACATTTAGCCAATGGCTACTTTATGAGATTTTTTTAAAGTTTTGTCGACCGCCCTCTATAAATTACTAGTACGGTCATGCCGTTTAAAAAACTTAATCTAGATATTGGTATGATCGATTTAAGCAGCAAATTTTAATATAATATCAAAATATATTTTAGTCTTCTTTATTGACTAGCACCATGGTGTTAGGAATTCAAAGGCGCAAACGATTGCAATTTCTATATGAAATTGACTTAAAAACGTACATTGACACAAATTGTAGGCCTCTGTTGTCCACGCGAAGTCGTTCAAAATTAGGACAGAATTTATAAGATTTAGAATACAAAATAAAATTAATTCTATTAGTATATACCTACTGTTGCAATTACAAAAATATATTATGTGCCCAACTACAACGACTGTTTGTCTATTTGTTTATGGCTGATCGCGCCTTTTAAACAGGCTCCTATTTTCATTTTCTCATTTGATAGAAGAATATTAAGGGTTGGTCCCACAAAAAAATAGACATTTAACATGTTCGTCCTCCCAAAGGGGATGAAGGGTGCATTTTTTTCTAAAACTGAAAATTTTAGACGACTATACATATCTAGCAACGCATAAATTGGACATTAAAAAATATCATAGAATTCCGACTTACAGCAGTGGTAAAGTCCCCTCTCCTCTGTGAAGTGGCGGCAATTTTTTTCTAAAATTTAAAATATGAGACGGCCAAATTAAAGAAGAGATTATATCTAGCAATATTTAAATTAGAAAAAAACTTTTTCCGAGTTACACGGTGGTAAAGTCTGAAATATGTGTATTTGTTACACTCAAAAGTGTGAAATAAATATTTTCTACAAAAAATTGGACCGATTTTATCAGTTGCTGCAATGAAAAAAAAATCATAAACTAAAATGTTTTTGAACACATTTTTTAAGTACCTACTAATTACACATCTAAGCATGTGTAGATCACTATCTGGTCCAGATTATTTGCATATTTAAATTACAATCTTCTCTGAAGAGCAATCTTCCGTCGGCTATTTCCTTCTTCCACAGCTTTTCAATGTTACTTTTCATATGCATTATAAGCTGTAGCTTTATTCACTCTTTCATTACCTTTGCATTAATCATTATGGGAATTCATATAAATACAAATTTTGATAGGTATATAGTATATATTCATTTCAAATGGCAAACAATGTCAAATCAATAAGTTGTTATTGATTAATTGTATAGGTACCAAGAATCATTAAAAAATATTTATATATAGATAATTTTACGCGTAAGTGAGTTTTATAAATATTTCTAATTTCGAATAACTCACTGAAGAATTATAAGCTTCTGAATTCTATGACTTGAATGAGTAAAAAATGAAAATGGTTATCAACTTGATGCTGATAACATTATTAATCATTTGAAAAAGTTTTTTACCTTGAGATCAAATTACAAGAAATATTCTAAACGAAACGCAGAGCAAACAAAACCAATACAAATATTATAAGGAATATACATCGATATAAATCCAGCTCCCTGATCTCATCTAAAGGAAACAATGAACTGATGATTACTGTGCACATCCGCATTATCTATAGATAATAGACATGTTTGATTATGATAGCTGATAAAAGGTACTTATAGAATTTTAGAAGATTTTATATCACTGGTGATTGGTCTCGAAATCCAACCGATTGATACTCAAAATTTCTATAAATTTGAAGGGAATTCGAGACCACAATCAGTTAGTAGTTTTTTTGACCTTATCAAATCTAGGGGTTGATACTTTTTTTAGGAATTCCCAATTCTATAAAGTTTTTTCACTCATTTTCAAATAAAACTGATTGTTCATTAATTTATTTGTCTCGATTTATTCTCATTGGAAACTTATCGCCTCCATCTTTACGACATAAAACGAGATAAATTCAGCGGGAATATTCGAACGTGTATGAGTTGAACTGAAGTTATTTGTATATTGATATGTGTTTGGAAAACTAGCAGCTTGCGATTTTAGAAAATTATTATTTTCAGTAGGGCTATGATTTAAATATTTTTAATAAAGAATCTATAGTAATTGGTCCAATGTTAAGAAGAATAATTAAGACATATTTTAACTTTTTAAGGTACCTGGATGCCTTTACCTTAGTTTTAAGGAAGATTTCTGCCTGTTTGTTTCTAAGCATATACTGACGTTTCCAAGTAATAATTTTTTGCTCGATTATCACGACAGGTTTTCATTACATATATAATCATGCATCAACGTGTCGATTTGGCTTCCATGGAGTTGTGTACAAAAGTTTGTGTTATGTCTATAAATACCTACAAAAAAACTAGACTTCATTAGATGAATAAAATAACAACACATAAATGTAAGAATTACAGATTTTGAAGTTGGTGACATGATATGATGTATCAACTATAGAAAACTTTTTGCACTTTATGATTCTTATATTATAAACTATTATTTTATACTTTTCAGGTCCTAGTTTTTTTTCAAGTTATTCATATCATGAGACATTGATTTTATCACATAAGAAATTGCAAATGAATATTTAGAAAAAATATAATTAAAATCTTGAGTGTTATGTCTATTGTTTATGTACTCCTTTCATCAATAATTTCACTAATCACATAACAAATTATAATTACCTTAATAATTCTATAAGGGACCTAACAAGAAAAATATGTTATCTAAGTATAATGTTGCTCTCATTTTTTCAATAGCATGGTAAAAAGTGGTTCTGTTATAATAAATGAAATGAAATACATCTGGTAAGAAAGGGTTTGAATCCGGTACGACATAGGTTCGACATGTCCATCAAGTTAGCGAGACTACTTTGAAAACTATCAATGCCATTAGGTCAGCAATTTGCCGCTTTTTGCCCTTAACTTGTTGTGGAAAAAATAAATTTGCTGTTCTTTTTTCTACTAGAAAATTGATTCGATATTGAATTAGCGAAGCCACTCTATTTATATATCTAGGTAGGTATATATTATCTATATAGGTTTATAGGTACTAATAAATAAAATGGAAGTGTCTGTATAGAATATCAAAATAACATGCTTCAAGTAATTGCATATCGAAGTATATGTGTCACTAATAACAAAAAATCTATTGTTAAAATATTTTGTCTGTCTATTTGTTCCGGTGAATCTCCTTAACGGTTAAACCGATTACGACGGGATTTCCACTGGCAGGTAGCGCGGAGGAAGGAGCAAGTTACAGTTAGTTTATAATAAAAATTGGAATAGAATAGGATTCTATTTCATTATTTTCTATCATATATTATCTTAAATACTTTGAAAGATCCAGAGAGTAATTCTAATGATGAGAACACTTAGACTAAACAAGTCTATCTACTTATTTGTTAATTTACTGATATCTCTTGTGTTATGAATAAATTAAAAAAAATAAGCTAAGTAATTTTCAGTTTTAATATTTTGTCTATACATATTATCGACGAAATTGTGGATCAGGAAGTTCATTGTCAGATTTTATATTGATTTATGTGAAATAGAAATACATACATGACTATAATTATTAAAGTCAGTTTATTCTTCTCAATATATATATATATATATATATATATATATATATATATATATATATATATATATATATAAATATATATATGTATATATATATATATATATATATATATATATATATATATTTATTTATTTATTTATTTATTTATTATTATTACCAGATATTTTACAATAGTAAACCTACAGAGGTAGACTAATACCTGTGCGTAGGACTGGTGAGAAAATATATAATTAGGTACCTATATAAACTTAAACTAAAACTAATATAACATAAGTATTGATACTCTTGCTTAACTATTTTTCCCAAGTGCCAACTATCTGTTATTTATATGAATTTTATTTTATAAACTCAATCAAAAATAACAGAACATAAAGATAATTATTTACTTGAAACTAAAACTAAAACTAATATAACATAAGTATTAATACCACTGCTTAACCATATTTTCCAAGTGCGAACTCTTTATTATTTATATGAATTTTATTTTATGAAATCAATAAAAAATAACAGAACATAAAGATAATTATTCTCTTTACTTTTTCGCTTTCTATGTTCTCATAGAATTTTGGTAATTTTTTTTAAGTACTAAGTATTAGACAAAATCCATTCTTTTAATTTTTTTTTTCTTGTGTATTCATTATTTAAAGTCTTGAGAGTGTTTGGTAAACGATTGAAGGTAATAATTGATCTTACATAACTACTTTTACTACTTACAGTTTTATTTCTTTCTGGCAGTTGCAAATTTTTGTTTCTCGTTATACTGTTGGATATTATAAACTTGGTTTTTAACTCTTCATAGTGTTGTAATAAAGATTCCAGCGAAAACATTTGGTCAAGATTGCAAGGAATAATGTGAGCATCTAATAGGTTTCTATTGAAAATTTTAAGGATTCTATTTTGCTTTCTTTCAAGTAATATCAAATTATTTGAATAAGCTCCTCCCCATGCAACGATTCCATAATTAATTATGCTATGGAAAAGAGAATAATATAAAATTTTCAATGTTTCAAACGGTATTATCCTTGCTAGTTTAGTGAAAATAAATACTAGATACTTGGTTTTTCCTAATATATAGTCAATATGCTTATTCCAACTCAATCTATAATCAAACATTATGCCTAGGTATTTACAAGAATCAAGTCTTTTCAAGGAGTAATTATTGATCTTGACGTTAATGTTTTCTGGTACACTATTGGAATAGTTCCCAAATGTAATAAATACTGTTTTTTCAATGTTAAGAGACAATTTATTATGGATAAGCCATTTACTTATTTGATTTAGATAGATGTTCATTTTGTTTTCAACCATTTGCCACGTTTTGTCTGATGAAATAACAGTAGTGTCATCAGCAAAAGAGACGATTGAACCCTCAGGCATATCTTTCAGTAGATCATTGATGTATAATGTAAATAATAGTGGACCCAGGACAGTTCCCTGAGGTACACCAGTATTTACTTCTCTGTATTCACTGTAGCATCCTTTAACCTTAACTCTCTGTAATCTGTTTGATAGATAGCTAGAGAAGAGCTTATGGGCATTGCCCCTGATACCATAATTTGATAGTTTATCAAGCAAAATTGTATGGTCTACGGTATCAAATGCTTTCATAATATCAAGAAATGTAATGGCAATCGGTAGGCTCTTATCCATATTGTTATACAACGTGTTGGTTATGAAAGTAAGCGCGTCCTTGGTACCTAAGTTCTTAAGAAAACCATATTGCTTATTGGATAGTATATTGCAACTATTTACGAAAGTCATAAGTCTTTTGTGGATTACCTTTTCAAGTATTTTTGCTAAATTTGAGATCAGAGATATCGGCCTATAGTTAGATGGTGAGCTTTTATCTTTTGATTTAAATATTGGTATTATTTCTGCTTTTTTAAGAGCGTCAGGCCAAATATGCTTTGTAATACATAGGTTTATCAAATATTTAAGGGGTTCAACGATATAACAAGACAGTTTCTTAAGAACTTTTGTATTAATGTTATCAACTCCACTACTCTTTAATTTTAACTGCTTTATAATAGTAGCAATTTCATAATTATCTGTTGGGAATATGAATATAGATTTTGGGTTCATAGGTGGTAGAGTTATTTTAGAATCATGTGGTTTTTGTATTTTTTCATTGAGTCTAAGACCTATATTACTGAAATAAAGATTCAGGTGGTTACAGATTTCAATCGGATCAGAGATTTTAACTTTCCTATAGTCATCTATTATATACTTAATATCTTCGGTTTTGATATTTTTTCTTCCGAGCTTGAGATCAATGATCTCCCAAAGTCGCTTAGGGTTGTTTTTGTTAGCTTCAAATTGCCTACGTTCATACATAAATTTGGCCTTTTTTACAACTCTATCAAAAATTTTAACATAATTTTTATATAAAATTTTGTTACATATATTATTTGGATTACTTTTCCATAACTTGAATAATTCTCCTTTCTTAGTACTAGAGACAAGAATAGCTTTTGTAATCCATGGGGTTCTAATTTTTATCTTTCTATTATTTTTATTTCTAGCCTGATTAATACATCTATTTAATAGGTTTATAAGTGCATCTGTTGCTTCATTTGGATCTTGTATTGACATTATTGATGTCCAATTTAATTTGTTAGCTTCTTTGCATAATTTTGTGTAGTCGATTGGATTTGAACTTATTTTGGGACTGAAATTACTTAATTTGTTTATTTCCAGTAAAAGAGGGTAATGATCATTGAAAAGATTTTCGACTTTGATAGCTTTAGTGTGAAGGGATTTTGTTTTTATGTAAATATTGTCAATACAAGAACCAATTTTAATGTTTTGGTCAGATGGTCTAGTAATTGTTTGGAAACCAGGTATATATCCATTCTCCAATAAATTATTTAAGTGGTCATGACAAAAATTATCAGGATTAAGAAGATCTAAGTTGAAATCACCAATTATTAAATGATTTTTAAAACCTTTCTTATTTGTAAGAAATGTTTTCAAGTTGTTAATAAAATCTGCTTTGGGTAAGTCGTGGCACCTATAAAGAGATGAAATTACTAATTTGCTTTTATTTTCTAAATTGATATGCGAGTTAAGAATTTTTAATCTACCAAACTCAAGTACTTCACTACTTTCGATTATATTATCTTTAATAAACATCACTACACCATCGGACCGATTTAGTTTACTGTGATTATAATAAGATTTGTATCCTTGAAGTGCATAAAATTCGAAGAATTCCATTTCCCACGTTTCTGAGCATACAATTACACATGGTTTACACTCTAGACTCTCGATGAAAACTTGTAATTTAGTATGATTTTTATTTAAGCTTCTTATATTAACATGGAGGATAAAGTTATTGTTTTCAAGAGACAAATAGTCATTGAGAGTGTCGATGTTGTGGAAAAGGTTTTCTTTTTCTATTAATTGCTGCTGTATTTTTTCAATAATTTCAATATTTTGTTCCATTGACATGTCCATAATCTACCTTTCCTTTCAACATTTTGATTAGGTACTGGAACGTCGGACACTCAGGACTACTCGCCACATGATCAGTATTATGCATAAGCTTGTATTTAGCGTTTGCTTTAATGCAATTATTGCACCTTTTCACTACTTTAGGGCACTCACTAAGTTTATGATCTTCGCAACAATATTCACAAATAGTTTTATTTTTACAAGTACTACTTTTATGGTAATACTCTTGACAATTGTAACATCTTCGTATACTCAAATCTTCATATATTGGGTATCTTTGCCATCCCATATATACTTTTTTCCTCGCCATTAATTCAGAAAAAGTGATTGCTGAACATTCCCCATATATGGTCTTCTTATTTGTTTCTCTATTTATCTTCACATATGTTATTTTAAGATGTTCACTTTCTGCTATAAATTCATTTTGTTCCCTTAGGCTTTGCTCAATTTCATCTATAGTCGAATCATCCTCATAACCTATAATCTTAAACCTTGGAGCTTTAAGTTTAGTAATTTCTAGATCATAGTCTTGAAGTTTATTCTCTGCTTCCACTTTCAACTTTTCCATATCGATTTTGTTCGTACACTTTATTACCATGCTACCATTATTCAATTTTCTAGTGTTTTTGATTCCAATTTTTAGTTCAGCTGGTTTAATTTGTGCATGCAGGTGTTCTGCAGTTAGTTCAACGTTTTGGCTCTTCTTTGGTTTTATTATTAGGCTTGGGAAATTTTCTGTCGTGGTAGATTTGTTTTGTACAATGTCGCTAAATGATGGGAGTTTTACTTTTAAACTTGCTTCTAATTTATTTTCCAGTTCTTTTAGTCTTTGTTTTAGCAATGTAATGATGTCGTCCTTATTGTTTATTATTGTAGTTTTATCATTTATGGTTTGTTGGAGTATAGAATAGGTATCTAGGCAGGTGCATTTAGGGCAGTATAACTTCAAAACTCTTCCATTCTTTAGTTCTAATACTCTGATTTCTGAGGCTGACAGGGCACAGCATTTTCCGCAGATTGATTTAGAGCACCTATCACACGTGAACACTTTGAAATTCGTAGCCTCTCCTTTATTGCATATGACACACTCCATGGTTGTTTAAATATGAATTATTTATATTTATTGATAAATGGACACAACAAATTTCCAAATTCACTAGGCTATTAGAGTGAAAAACCAGACGTCCACCATATGCGATTCTATGCATAAATTATAAATGTTTATCTTCTTCAAGATTTAATTTCATCACACTGATAAGTATATTTGAGTCCAAAGGAGTTTGTTTCTTAAGATGCGGTTTTCTGCATTGCACAATTACTATATCCACCATAAGTCATTAAAATCAAGATAAAGTAAACAATAGGATAGCAAGAAAAATGCCAGAATTGAAGGAGAACTTTAAACACAGATGTATTCACCTTCACATTCACATTATAATTGCTGAATGTTGTAAATCTTAACGATGAGGGTAATTGGGAAAGGCAGCATAAATAAAAGAAGACTCTTTTAACTCAATCCGAGCTTTCGGAACTGCTCAGATCCATTTTCAAGGATACTGAAAACATTTATTTTAAACAATACTTCGTACATATTCTTTAGATGTATATATTACTTACGTTAGGTGAGGTTGGTTGTTTTCAAAGATGTTAAAAATTGTGAGACATTAATATGGAATAAGGGGCAGTTGTATAAAAAAAAAAAATATATAAAAGTATATGGTTCCTGTTGTAGAATAAAAAGACAGTGACATTGGAGTAAAAAAATGTTTTTTTTAAATTAATAAAATTGGAATAAAATATATATAGACAGATAGAGAGGACTGATAAATTATTAACAATAACAAAAACAAAAATGAACTCGACACTTCTAGACATATGACTTTTGACGGAGGACATTTGGTTTGCATAAAATTTATATTCCCTAGCTATTTGGATATATATGGTATATATTTACCAACATACAGAAACAATTAACAAAAAAACTGATGTCAAGCACTTGAGTGCCATATACTCATATTTACTTACATCGGAAGGTCAATTTTCCAACATAAGTGTTCTTTGAGCAATACATAGAAAAGTTGTTCGTTTATCCAAATAGCTAGGGAATATAAATTTTATGCAAACCAAATGTCCTCCGTCAAAAGTCATATGTCTAGAAGTGTCGAGTTCATTTTTGTTTTTGTTATTGTTAATAATTTATCAGTCCTCTCTATCTGTCTATATATATTTTATTCCAATTTTATTAATTTAAAAAAAACATTTTTTTACTCCAATGTCACTGTCTTTTTATTCTACAACAGGAACCATATACTTTTATATTTTTTTTTATACAACTGCCCCTTATTCCATATTAATGTCTCACAATTTTTAACATCTTTGAAAACAACCAACCTCACCTAACGTAAGTAATATATACATCTAAAGAATATGTACTAAGTATTGTTTAAAATAAATGTTTTCAGTATCCTTGAAAATGGAACTGAGCAGTGCCGAAAGCTCGGATTGAGTTAAAAGAGTCTTCTTTTATTTATGCTGCCTTTCCCATTTACCCTCATCGTTAAGTATATATATAATTTTAAACTAAAAATAGCGAACAATATCTGGTGTGTCCAGTCACACGACTTTTCCACCGCTCTCAAACAAATGCCACCAAATATGGACATCGTTCGATTGGTTCATGAGTTCCATTATCATTGATTCAGGCAACCACACATTTTTGACCGACTTCATAAACGGAGGAAGTAGGTATACAATTCACCTTTTTTATGTTCGCCCGTTTTAAATAGTTAACGTTTTCCAATTTTCATGATTCTTTTTTTTATTTAAAAGAGTACTATTGAGATTTGGTCCCACTGAAAAATTTGACATTCAACATGTCCTTCATCCCGAAAACTTCTCCCAAATGAATTTCAATGAATACAAAACTCGTCGGATCAGGTGATGTGACCATTCATTATTTTCAGAACTCCAAGAAAAACAAGAATAATCATATACAATTCTAACATAGGATGAATCGCTTAGCCAGAATATAAATAAACTGTCAGCTTATTTACGCATAATTTTTTTCCTGATTTTTCTCAAAAATACCCGTTACGGCAGATGATAAATGATTTCTAAGAGAATACTTAAGTTTAGTTTCATCAAAGTCGTTGGAGCTGTTTTCGCTTTACGGTCTTGAGCAAAGCATGTTTTTCAGCCATTGCCCAATATCCCGCCCGATTAGGATGCCCAGTCTGTCACCGGAAAACCTTATTGATACTCTACTAAATAAAAAAGAAAGCAAGAAAGTCCATCCGTTCCCGACATAATCTTCTCACAAAACGACAGACAAACAAATGGATCAATGGCTGAAAATATGTAGCTCCAATATTCTGCTTATAAGCGTTTACCATCTGCAATTACGCATATCTCAAAAAAAGCAAGGGAACAAGTCATGCTCAAATGAACTATCAAATTGTCTAAATCTTTATTCATATTCTGGTGGTTCCTTCTATGTCAAAATTTAATATGGCTATTGTTGTTTCTCTTGGCGCAATAAAAAAATTATGATCACACGACCTAATCAGACGATTTGAGCGGTAGGTCGTGTGAGAGGACACACCAGATTTTTCATTATTGTATCCACTTCACTGAATAATTATCTTCTTCTGCCTCAATGTCCTTCTTTAAATATTGTAGTTCGAGATCTTTTCCGTCTATGCGAATCCCTAAGAAAAAACTGCTGATCAAAAAGAAGCAAATTCGCTGCTACTAAGTTGTTTCGCAAACTTGACGTGGCACCATTATTGTTTATTAAAAAAGAGCGGCAAAATTATTTCTTTCACAACTGATTAACTGCAAAAAAGCGGCAAATTCCCTAATAATTAGTTTCCAATAAAAAAATCCCGATGGCCTGTAGTCAGCGGAAATGTAAATTTCTCAAAATTCATTGAATTGAAATTTTAACAAGCCTCCAGTCAGAGCATTACTGACCTTATTTTCATAAGATTGGAAGAGATTTTAATACACGAACTTTGTTTGAATAATAAAACGAAATATAAGAAGTGAACAACAACATTGGTGAAGGTAAATTTATCAAGGATAAGAAAAATAGGAAGGTACATTTGAAGTGACATAAATGGTTGTCAAAATAAACCAAATAGAAGGTCAGTACAATTTAATTTAAAATATGGGCAAAAAACTATAGAAGATACCGAAAAAAGTAATAATAACGAGCAAATTAAACATTTGAAGGAAATATTAAAGCAAAATGATTTATTGATCACAGAAAAAGATAATACAATAAACGAAAAAAATAAATTACTAGCTGAAAAAGACACAGTTATTGAACTATTAAAAAAACAAAATATCTTTCTCGAAGAGAACTATGAATTAATAACATCAAATATAGTTGAAAAGATACTATTATGGATTCACTAACCAAAATTAATGAATCTATAAAAGAACAAAATCTATCAAAATCAAATTACGCTAATATTTTGAAATCATCTCCGGAAATATCGAATTTTCCAAAAAAAACAAACAAGAATCAATATATATCGAACCAATATCGAAACAAGATTTTTCAACAACACAAAATAATTTAGAAAAGCAGATTGATATCAAAAAACTAAAATTGGGAATTAACTCAATAAGAAAATCAAAAAATGGTAGCATAAAATACTCTGGCAAAACCGTCCAAGAACTGCAGAAAGTGATTAACAAAAAATTAAACAATAAATACAAAACATCTATAAAAAGATTGATGAAACCAAAAATTAAGATTCTTAATGTTAAGTATGAAGAAATTCTCGATAAAGAAGAAATTGAAGGAGCAATAAGAAACCAAAATAAATTGATTAATGAAAATGATGATTTTAAAATACAATTCATAAAATACTATCAGGATAAAAAAGTTTGTACAATTTTTGAAGATATAAATGAAAAATTATATAAAAAATTTTTGGACAATAATAATAAAATTTATATTGGATGGCAAAATTTGACACTTTATGATGATAATGGTATTTCACAATGTCGAAATTGTCAAAGATTTCATCACATAAGCAAAAATTGTAAAAACTTAATTGTCTGCTCAGAATGTGGTGGAAATCATAATGTAGAAACATGTATATCCAATAATATGCGTTGCAATAATTGTATTTATTTAAATGATAAATTTGGGAAAAAATATGACACTAATCATGAAGCTCACAGTCAATCTTGTCCAACATTCATATATTATAAGAAAAATCATTTGTCTCAGATTGATTTTGAATAGATAAAAATATTTAAATTTAATAGTGATAGATATGTATATTAAGTCTATTTTTTATTATAATTATTATGGATAGATATATAAATGATTTTAAAATACCAAAAATTAAAAATGTGGAACTAAAAAATACTCATGAAATGAAAACAATTTTATCACTTAATAGAAATACTACTAATTTCAAATTTTGCATAATAACATTCGTAGTATAAACAAAAATTTTGATGAATTTACTATATTTCTTGAAGAAATAGATACCTCAATTGATTGTATAGTATTAACAGAAACTTGGAAGTTATTAGATACCCAGTTTTATAAATTAGATGGTTATATAACAATATATAATGATGGCATAACAAATCAAAATGATGGAGTAGTAATTTTCATAAAAAAAGATTTGTATATTTCACATAAACTTATTAAAATAGTTATTTAATTCAACAAAAAATAAATTATAATAAAGAAACTATTTATATAAATACTTTCTATAGATCACCAAATATTTCAAATATCGAAACATTTTTGTATGATTTAGAAAATATGTTGGAAAAACAACCAAAAGATTATTTATATAGCTTATTCTTAGGTGATATAAATATAGATTTACTTAAAGAAAATGAAGTTACACAAAATTATCTAAATATACTTAGCGAATATGGATTTGTGTCATCTATAAACTCTGTAACTAGATCGTTATCAAATACTTGCATTGATCATATTTTTGTGAATTCTAAAGATGACAATTATGATGAAATAATATCAGCGACCATTGAGTCGGATATTACAGACCACTATATAACTTATATACAAATAATTATAAAAAGCAAATTTAATTCCAGTAATATTAAACACTCTAGATATTACACTTAAATTAACAACAATAAGTTAATAAAATTAATTGAAAATGAATCTTGGTCAGATTTTCCGAATATAAATGATGTAAATTTCGCAGTTATGAAATTTTTAGGCATAATTCAAGATGCTGTTAAAAATTCAACAAATGTAACTACAATTAAAAGTAAAGAGAGAGAGAAAACCGTGGATTACAAAATCACTTATAATCTCAATGAATAAAAAAATGAGCTGTATAGAAAATTAAAACAATGCCCTTATAATATTACCTTAAGAAATCAATATATAGAATATAAGAAGATTCTTTCTAAAATGATAAATCAAGTCAAAAATGATTATTACAAAAATAAAATAAACAACACCAGTGACTCAAAAAAATTGTGGAATGTGATAAACCAATTAACCTCAAATAAAATGAAAGATAATGTCAGAGCAATTAAAAATTCTTCAAATGAAATAACTAATGATCCAAATTCCATATGTACAGAATTCAATAAGTTTTTCTGTAATGTTGGAAATAAATTAGTAGAACATATGAAACAATCAAAATTTATCAACTTGAATGAAATCCGGAATATATCAAAATTTACAATAGTCTTATATCCATGATAAATATGAAATTGAAGATATTATAAATAAATTTAAAAATAACAAATCTCCAGGTCCTGATCAGATAAAAAATGAAACACTAAAAATTTTATGTAAATATATCAGTGAACCTCTTTCGAATATATTTAATAAATCATTATCTACAGGAATATTTCCAGAGGAATTTAAGAAATCAATAGTTATACCAATTTATATACATGGAAACAAAACAGATATGACAAATTAGGGACCGATTTCTCTAACTTCAAATGTATCAAAAATATTAGAAAAAATAATTAAAAATAGAATTTATCATTTTTTAGAAAAGCATAAATTACTCTCCAATATGCAATATGGTTTTAGAAATAAAAAATCAACCCAAGATGCAATAAAAGATTTAACCTGTCTGATTTATAATTCAATTGATAATAGAAAACCATCTATAGGTATTTTTTTGGATTTAGCTAAAGCATTTGACACAGTCAATGACAAATTATTACTTGAAAAATTAGAACAAATTGCAATACGGGGCTTAGCTCACGATCTTATTTGTTCCTATTTATCAAATAGAAAACAACACGTTAAACTGAATGGTACAATAAGTGAAACACAAATTATATCATGTGGTGTACCCCAAGGAACTGTTTTGGGTCCATTACTTTTTATTATATATATTAATAACTTTTTTTCAATAGAAACTACTAGTAAAATTATTTCCTTTGCTGATGACACTGTCATTTATTATGAAAACGAAAATTGGAAACATTTAAAACTTGAGATTGAAATTGATTTCATCAATATTATAGACTGGCAGAACAAAAATCTTTTTTCAATTAATTTTAATAAAACATTTTTTCTTCCTTTTTGTAGTTCTGGTAAACGTATTCCGGAATTCAACGAAATCTCAATAAATTTAGAAATAATTATTTACTCAAAACAGGAAATTAAATATCTTGTTATTATTTTAGATAGCCATCTCAAATGGGAAAGACACATAATATACCTAGGTGCTAAATTAACAAGAATATTATTTAAAATCAAAATTCCATCAAATATATTGGATTATAAATATATGAAAATGTTGTACTTCAGTCTATTCAAACCACATCTTGAATATGGTTTAATAGGTTGGGGGGGAATTTCTGAAACGCATATAAAACCAATTGAAATTTTACAAAAACGTTTAAGACGAATATTGAAGAAAAATAGCAGATATCCAAGTAATATATTATATAAAGAAATTAATATTTTTGATCCAATACAAATTTATTTCAAAATTCTTGTAATAGATCAATTTAAGAATAAAAAATATCACAATATTGTTTCTCACTGTCATCTCACTAGACAGAAGCAAAACATTGTTATACCATTTAAAAATAAAATATAGGTCAAAAAAATTGTATTTACTTAGGACCAAAAGTATATAATTATTTACCCAAAGTTATAAAAAAATATAAGTACAATCAGAATATGCCATACTTTTATTTATTGGTATGTAATGCTTTGTTTCTTACCAATTAGCTATTAATTGATTTAAAAATATGTTATTTATAATTACCCTACAAACGGACTTTTTAGTCTCGTAGGTTTTAATATTGTTGTTTGTTGACAAAAATGTGAACTCTCAAATTGTCAATAAACGTTATTATTTATTTATTATGTTATTACTTATAAGTTGCCGTATGTATCATAGCCTTGTGGTTAGAGGATTCTGTTTTGGCTATTGAATATAAAGCAGACAGGGTTCGCGTTCCACTTCAAGGCATAATTTTTTTTCGCCTATTTCTTATGAAAAAATATACTATACATTTTTAGGTAAATTTCTTATAGAAATATACCTTTTGCGATCGTTCACACTTTTGAATTTCGAAAAAATTTCAACGGCATGTTGTCATATGTCTATAAGTTAGTCCAAAAACATTTGGTTCAAAAGTTTATATATATATATATATATATATATATATATATATATATATATATATATATATATATATATATATGAGATATTACGAAATTTGTTAACACGATAGAGGTCGCTGTTTTGGAGGTATCAAGTTTGCTACAAAGATCAATCTGTCAAATATCTCGGACGAGTTCATTATTGGGCTATATCGGGTAAGTAGTTTCAAAATGGCGACCGTTCAAACATTTTAAAAAAATTTCAAAAAAGAGCCGTAGTGTAAATATCATCAAAAATAATTTTGGGTTATAGATATAATCAGTACCTACAACTTTTGTTCGAAACAATTTTTCATAAATTGCACAGAAAAAAAATTAATAAAGAAAAAATAAGAAATATTGATAATATATGAACACTCAATATAAATTTGATGTAATTGTACAATTTCTGAAGATAATATAGACCCTGATTTAAAAAAATATATAGTATATTTATTGATAAGAAATAGGCGAAAATAAATTCTGCCTTGAAGAGGAACGCGAACCCTGTCTGCTTTATATTCAACAGCCAAAAGAAAAACCTTTAACCGTAAGGCTATGATACATACAGAAATTTATTTCTAATGACATGTAGGAATACCTATGAAAAGGTTGTTCAAATTTTACATTAATGAATTTTGAGAAATTTATCTTTCCGCTGACTAAAGGCCATCGGGATTTTTTTTAATCAGGGTCCATATTAAGATCTCCAGAAAATGTACAATTACATCAAATTTATATTGAGTGTTCATATTTTATCAATATTTCTTATTTTTTCTTTATTAATTTTGCTTCGTACAAAAGTTGTAGGTACTGATTATATCTATAACCCAAAATTATTGTTGATGATACTCGGCCGAGATATTTAAGAGATTGATTTTTGTAGCAAATTTTAACTTGATACCTCGAAAACTGCGACCTCTATCGTGTTAACAAATTTCGTAATATCCCATATATATATATATATATATATATATATATATATATATATATATATATATATATATATATATATATATATATATATATATATATATATATATATATATATATATATATATATAATGTTTTTTTGGACTAACTTATAGACATATAACAATATGCCGTTGAAATTTTTTCGGAATTCAAAAGTGTGAACGATCGCAATAGGTACATTTCTATAAGAAATTTACCTAAAAAGAGAATCAAAATTATTTTCCAAAGTTGTTTCACTAACTTGATGGACATTACGACAACGATTCCTAGGCTATAACTAGAGGCTGTGGTGAAACACCTACGTAGACGACTATTCATGGCGATCAGTTGAACGGTGTTGAAGATGAAAAACACTATAGCGCCATCTAGCTGCAAAGCAACAAAATGGATAGCGTTAACGTAGTCTAATTACCAATTTTCATGGCGGTCGTTGAAACCATATAGATATTCAGTAGGTATCTACTTCTATAAATAGTTGGATCCTTGACACGAAAAAAACTATGATGCAGACAAATATACAGTGAGAACCAAAAAGTCCGATCCCCCACCCAAGTAACTTCTTTATTATACAAAATAAAATAAAAAAGTTGTACAGTTTTATTTGACTTTTTAATAATGTTATAAAATAAAAAATGGTGCAGTGACTTATTAGTCTATTTTTCAAATGGAACTCCCTGGATATTATTAGATTTTTTCTCTCTACGTGGAGTTCTACTCAGATTTCATGCAGCATTTCCTATACTTAAGTTGAAATGATTGCAAAAAACTGTTCTGATTTCCGATTCCTTACATTAATTCAGTAGGCTGTATACTAGGAGTACGTACAGTAACTGTAGCAACAAGTAAATAACTCTTAATTTTGTTGTGAAGAATTGTCAAATTAGAGTTAATAATATATTTTCCTTAATTGCTTTTTTCATTATTTCTCTCGTTGATATGGCTCTTTCATTATAAGACAAAGTTGAAGCCGTTATCATATTTGGTGAAGCTAATCGGAATTTCCACGCTGCTAGTTATCTTGTGTAAAGCCGAAATTACTTTTTAAAAAGATTTATTCAACTATTTTAACACAACAGACTTATAAATGTAACTTCGATACAACGTACTGTATGATTCTTGTTCAAAATTATAAGTGAGTGATGCTCACTTGGATGAAAAGTTTTATATAAACATAAATGTTGATTCAGCGTTTAATACGCTGACCTCTTCGAAAAGAAGCGATGCAGTCGCTGAGCTCAAGGAAATTAGGCATGTAACTTGCTGTTCGCATTTCCATCCATGAGAGATTTCCGGAACGTTTAATGTGTTGAATATATCTCCGGCAATTCGTCGCAAAATTTCACAGAACAAGAACGGTAAAAGGTGCTCCAAAATCTGGAAGGCCGAAAATAATTACGGAAGATGATTAAATTCAAGTACTAGCTGAAATGGTAATCAACTAAGCAAGTAGCTGAGACATGTAATGTTTCTAAGACATCAGTAAAGAGGATTTTAAAAACAAATAAATTCCATCCCTACAAAATTAAAATTTTGCACCAGTTGGCTGAAGGTGATCCGGATATTGAATTTTGTGAGACCATAACAAAAATAATGGTTTCCAAGATTCAAAACTATAGGCTTTGTTAAATTCTAATTATATTAAAGAAAATGGAAGAGAAAATCTAATTACTAAAGTTCAACTTTCCGTTAATTGATTACGGAGTTCGGGGGTCACACTCCATTCACCAGAAAGTCAAACAGTACATACTTTCTAAAACAAATTCTCTAAAAAGAACTTAAAAAATAACGCTGATTAAAAAGAGAGAGATCCACTTATGTCAACTATCGAAAGAAAAACATTGGTAATAAATACATAAATCATCTTTATTGTAAATTCAAGACATCAATAGGTACAATAAATACAAATCTCCACTTCCTAATTTATATAAACATTCTCGAAAGCTTGGCATAATCCAAAGAATTTTATTTAATGACTACATCCCCAACAAAAATCTGTTTTATCAAATATTAAACCAGTCAAGAATTCAAAATCAAAAAAACACATATATATATATATTATCTAAATTATCATATACCAGTCATATTATGATATCCATGAATTTCAATTCAAATCGATGTATAATCAAGATGATTATATATCTGCCGTTTTTCTGATAAATAACTAAATTATGCTAGGACGTCTAACTGTGTCGACAACAACTACTGCGAGGGCAAACACCTCTTTCGCCATTGAATAACGTCAGCAACTGTTAAGGTAATACGAACAATTTATTACATTGTCACGATATTGCGTAATACAACCATAAATGTTCAATCAGATTGGTTACCAAACAAAGCACCGCCACCAAGACAAATATCATGATTGCAAGGTTGTAGCCGCAGAGCATCGAGCCGTGTCTGATAATGAATACTTATTTTGAACTTATACTAGAATCAATCTTCAGCGTACCACTGACGGTGGAGAACAATATGAGCGATGCATTGAACACGTAAACTTTAAGGAATTATTTCATACAAATTTTTCAAATTCTATTAGACTGGATAATAATTGTGATTCATTTAGTACTAAAATAATAATTATGGAATTCAACTATTATCATCATGCTATTTCATAAAATGTGACTCTCATGTCAAAAGTATAAAGATTAGTATAAATTATTAGAGAAATACAAAATTCAAGAAATACGTTGACTTTGCAACGAGACGCTAATACAGTTTAGTTGAAAGAGCATCATACAATTCTGAATTCGGATATGTAATTACATACAGGGTGTTCTATTTAAGATAACTAAGTTTTTCAACTTATTAAATTCAAATTTTAGACCATATTTTTCATCACCCTGTATGATATTTGTCACTGAAATATGATTCAGGGTATTACCTAACCTAACATTCATCTGTATATCGAAAACTATTGGCAATACAAATACCTCCGTTATTTGATCAAGGCCGGTTTTGGCGCCGCCGTTTTGGCACCGGAATTTTTTGGCCCAGCCGGTATAGTTGAGAATATAGAATATCCCTTCATTTTTTACGAAATGAAAAGTAAATCAAGAATAATAATCATAAAGAATTGTTGGAAATGTTGCTTATTTTCAGTAGTATAAAATAAAAAGAATGAACATATATTAATTTTTTCCTAATTGTTTTTTCTCAGAAATATAGAAATTAGAAACTTAATATGTTGAGGTAACTCTATTTTTCATAAAAGGAAAAAATCACCCTTTTGAATTAAATGCATTAAGCCTACTTAGAGCCTCTGAATATTCTCTGCCTCATTGACATTTGTAAGATTAAAGATAAAAAGTTAGATGAGGTGTACGGACTATAGGACACAATGTACTTATATCATAAAAAAATATAAAAATTTATTTATTATCCTTGACAGTAAAAAAATATGTATTACATGTACTTCAAATAAACATTTTCACATTCTCCATAAATAATAAATAAATTTAAATAACCTTGACTTTTATCGACAGTTGTTATTATTTTCATAGAAAAACGAAAAGTTGCCATCTATTTCGAAAACTACTAATTTTTGTTTTAGACAAACCTACACAAACTCACCCTTATTTTTACTGCTCAATACGAAAAAGTTATAAAAAATGGGGTCTTAAATTGAAAAAATGGACTTTGAACATTTTTTAGATTCTATTTTTCGAGCTAGTTTTTTGATCACTAGGTTTAAACAATTATTAGTGCCAAAACGGCCGGCTCCAAAACGTCCTAGACCCGACCAAGACGGCCGCGGACTCGTGGGAGATTACCATACACGATATAGGAGAATTCAGTGACTCTACTCATTCAAACAGTGTATACCCAAAATATGAATTATATTCAAGTGAGATTTTATATACAGGGTGGGCCAATGAAAACTTTACACCCCGATGTATTGACTTTAATATCAAAATAGGGAAAATGCTCGGACCCCTCGATTTTTATATCAAGGGGAACAACTAGGCTACTTTTTTCAGTCCAGTAACTACTACCCCCTAACGGGGGTAAGCACAACCCCTGATTTTAAATAGGGATAAGGTGTATTGCTATACCTTATTTCAAAAATCTTATTAAGTACTATGTGATCCTAGAATTTTGCTCAAAAACTTCCATCCATAACGAAACGACAAGGTAAAATATTTGTAATTGACCTTGAGGAAAATTATTGTTATCAGACTGGCATTTCAGAATTGATTTATTTTCTTTTTTGATTCAAAACACATTGAGACCATAGTTTTACTCAGTTCCTCGTGAATTTTTACGAATGTTACCACCGTCTTAACTCGCTTGTGGTTTTCACTGGAATAAAATGTAGAAGAAAGGTTGGAAATTTAAAAATTGTCTTTAAGAATGACGACTCTATGCGAATAACAGTTAATTTATTTAACGAACGTCATCATGAAAGAAATGTATCCACTACTTACGTTTTGTAACTAGTTTCCATATTTGAATTTAATGGTTCAGTAGAAAATAAAAAGAGGGTGCATTAAAGAGACGAAGTGGCTGTTTTAGGTCATGTAGCAATGGATCCAACCCTCAATACTAGGAAATTGTCTGACGCATCTGGCGTATCACGCACGACAATATGGAGAATCCTTCAACAACATAAATTCCATCCTTTCAAAATACGATTGGTTCAGGAACTGTATGACGATGATTTTGATCGCCGACTCCAGTTCTGTGAAGTGATCAGTGAAAATATTAACAATAATCAATATTACATGTTCGATATCTGTTTTTCGGATGAGTGTTAATTTTACGTTAACGGAACTATAAATAGGCATAACTGTATTGGTCAGATGAAAATCCTAGACTATTTCATGAAGTGCATACTCAGCATGTACAAAAAGTAAATGTTTGGGCGGGTATTTATGGAGAAACATAATAGGACCCTTTTTTGTACCAGGTAACCTCAGTGGCGAAATTTATCAGGATTTATTAAAAAACACTATTTATCCAACCCTCGTGCAAGTATTGGAGAATGAAGAAGACCAAGATACGAGCATTTTTCAGCAAGGTGGCGCACCACCTCATTTTGTACAACCTGTACGACAATTTTTGATGGAAACTTTTCCTCAAAATTGGATAAGAAGAAGGGGACATATTGAGTGGCCACCCAGGTCCCCTGATCTGTCTCCTCTGGACTTTTTTCTTTGGGGTCATCTCAAAATCTAGGATTAATGCTAACCTGCCCGATTCACTATGGAAGATTTGCGAAATCAGATAAAAAATTAATGTCGTCAAATTACACCCGACACGTTGCGTAATGTACGGGAACGTTCTGAACAAAACTTATTTTACTGTATGGAAGTGAATGGTGGTCATTCCCAGCATTTAATAAACTACTAGAGAAAAAGTATTTTCTTTTTGTTTTAAGGTACACTTTGTGTTCTCATTGTCTCTTTCCCTATTTTAGCTGTCATATTGTTATCAATGAAAATTTTCATGAAAAACTTCAGGATTATATATGTCATATATAAATAATGACATTTGTAATTGATGGCTATTCTAAATTCACGACTTTTGCCCTGAATAAGCGAATAAACATTCTCATCAAAGAATTTTATTCATTACATGACTGCATTCTCAAGAACATCTTTTTATTATATAAATATATATATATATATATATATATATATATATATATATATATATATATATATATATATATATATATATATAATTTGAAGATATCTATATTTCATGAATGAAAGAGTATATATATATATATATAATATAAAAATATGGAAATGCTCTACACCTTCATGCTTTTATTTAGTCAGATACAACCACCCACTAGAAGCGGATCACGTGATTTGAAGCTTTTTAGCTTTCATCAGCGCCACATAAGTTGGATACAGCTTCCACTTATCACACACATCACATCTATATATAGGTACATATATCCCACACACATTAATCCATTTATAACCAATATACATATTTACACATATATATACACACACATATACATATATACACATATATATACACACATATAGATACACACACATACATACACACATAAATACATATATAAACATAAAATAAATATTACATGTCAAGTATAGGTACATATTACATACGCAACTATACATAAATATATATACATATTAATTTTGAGATACATCTGGAGAAAAATTATTATAATTATCATTATATAATTTTAGAATATAAGAATAAATGGAACTAAGTCCTTTTATATCTGAGCGTTTGTTCATAGTGTTATTATGTTTCTTAATATTCACCATTTCTAATTTATTTTAAATTCCCGATTGTAAGTATTTTTATAATACTATTAAGTTGTTGTTGAAATAATTTTGTAACGATTTGTAGTTTGCCCTGAAGAATAGAATAAACATTCTTGAAAGCTCGGCTTCAATCAAAGAATTTTATTGAATATATGACTGCATCCCCAAGAACATATTTTTATTTATTATAAAACCAGTCAAGAATACAAAATCAATATATATATATATATATATATATATATATATATATATATATATACAGGCTGTTTCAAATTCGACTCTCATAGGGAATACGAAGATGGTTAAATTGGGGCAATGTTGCGAATTTATGTACTCAACAATACGACGTTTAAAAAACTGAAAATTTTGAGTAGTTCCGGAGATATCCGGAAAAAAAATAATTTTCGGAAATTTTTTTTATTTATTCCTGGCTTTATTTCTTAATGAATTTCTAAATAAATAGCACATTTACATTGCCACCTTTTTCACTATTTCCAATGGTGTTAACAGTTTTGTATCCTGACGTTTCGTCTCTGTATAACTATCATGAACTTTTTTTTATGGGAGCCATATTGGCATTCCACAAATTTGAATAGCCCTTCTTATTACCATTTCGACACGGTATCATAAGTTGGCCTTGTTGTCCTAAAAATCCGAGAAATTAAATAAATTAATTTTATAAAGTAGTTGGCTTTGAGTTTTCCAAACGGTGACACGTAAATGACATCCTGTATTATTGTCAATTGCTGAGTCATTGAAAATGGAGTTCTCCAATGAAGAAAAACGAGATATGATAAATATATTATATTGGAAGTGTATCATTTTAACCTGTAGGTATTCCAAGAGACGACAACCCCACCGATCTTTATTCAACTTATTGTTTACAAATTTATCTAAGCATGGTTCCTTTAAACACCCAGAAAAAAATCTGGACATAGGATTGATAAAAAAACTAAAGAAATCATTATCAATGAGCTATAATTAATCTTAAGTTTTTCAAACGAGCCAAAATTGAAGCCCCAAAATTCGATGGTAAACAGTCTTGGTCAACATATAAAAAGCAATTTGATGCTGCTGCTTTGGCTAGTGGTTGGTCAGATGAAGAGAGAGCCACCGCATTGATCTTGGCTCTATGTGGTGATGCATTGGAAATCTTAAATACCCTAACTGGCGGCGAACATTCGTATGAGATTTTAGTGGATCAACTTGAAATGCGGTACGGTGACCAACATTTACAACAAGTTTACCAAGTATAGTTAAAGAATAAGCAGCAAAGATCTGGAGAAACACTACAACAATATGAAATTGATGTTGCCCGGTTCGTTCGACTGGCATATCCTACAGCACCAAAAGACTTTTTTGATAGGTTAACAGTACAAACATTCACTGATGGTATAAGAGATATTGAAATGCAACAAGCCCTTCGGTTAAGTAAACCTACAAGAATTGAAGATGTCCTTGCACGTGCACTTGAATACGAAGCTTCTAAACATCTCAGACTGCGACAGACACGATGGGTCAATTCAACCCAAGAGAAGTCGTATGGCAATGGTAACTCCATAAAGCACATTATTAAAATGTTACAAAAATTAGATGGGCAAACAAATGAACAAAGAACTAAGACTTTGTATTGGAATTGTGGACAAGAAGGACATATAAAGAAAAATTGTCCACAGCCTCACAATAGCAATGTGCAGGAAAACTCCAGCAAGTTTCGCGGGGCGAAGACTGGCTTACCCCAACCAAGCCCCAACATCATTAAAAATAAAAAAATTCCGACTGAGTCATGAAGGATCCAGCTTGGTTGTGAAAGGAAGAATATGCGGTCGGGATTGTAATATTGTTATTGATACTGGTTCATGTTCTACCATTGTGCGAGCTGATGTTATTCCTGCTTGCAAAATTGACCATCCCAATAGAAGTTATATACTTGAAACTGCAAATGGAGTGACAATACCCGCCATTGGTTCTTACGAGGCAGATATTCAGCTGGGAAAATCAAAATTCAGACATAAAGTATTTGTTGCCGAGATTTTGGACGATGTTTTATTTGGGCTAGACATCATGAATAAATTTGGCTTTGGTTTATGTCAACATCTGAATCTAGAATAAGAAAAATTAAGGTAAACAGGACCATTACGATACCTGGATGGTCTGACAATCTCATCCATGTTAAAATAGAAGGTTCTAAGTGCAAGGAGGCACTGGTACTGGAAAGTAATCCAGAATGTCAAGTGAGCATCCAATTAAGGTGAGAGTTTTAAATCTGTCCGAACAACCTAGAGTTTAATGAAAAATGAAGTAATTGCTTGTGCGGAACCTATAGTATCTGTCAAAATATCAAGCAGTCAAGGGAAAACCATGTGCCAGAAAGGAAGAGAGCTGAAAGTGAGATTCATTTCTCAACTTCCTAACCAACAGAAGGCGAAATTTGGTGATTTATGGGAGAAATACAAATAACTATTTTCTTTTTCGGAAACAGATCTAGGACGAACTAATATGGTACAACATCGCATTAACACAGGCAACCAACAACCAATAAAACAAATTAAGGTACCATTAGCAAAACCAAATGAAATGGAAATACTTATAAATAACATGAGGAAACAAAAGGTAATTGAACCTTCGAAGAGTCCTTGGTTGTCACCGGTGGTCTTAGTCACAAAAAAAGATGGCTCGACTAGGTTTTGTATTGATTATAGAAAATTAAACGAAATCACAAAAAAGACAGCTATCCTCTTCCCAGAATAGACGATACAATGGATTGGTATTCAGAAGTGAAATATTTTTTTTTATTGGACATGAAAAGTGGATATTGGCAAGTGGAAATGCATCCTGAGGATAAAGAAAAGACAGCATTTTCAGCCAATACTGGTCTATGGCAATTCACTGGAATGCCATTCGGATTGTGCAACGCTCCAGCGACTTTTGAGAGATTGATGGAAAGAGTACTACGTGGACTCATTGGAAAAAATGTTTAGTATACCTTGATGATGTAATCGTTTTCAGTGAAACATTTGAGGAACACTTGAAAAATCTAGAAGAGGTATTTCAACGATTCTCACAAGCAAATCTTAAACTTAATCCCGAGAAATGTGTCCTAAGAACTGAGGTGAAGTATTTGGAACACATAATATCTGCAAATGGTGTAAGAACAGATCCGGAAAAAACAGAAGTGGTTCATAATTGGCCTGTACCAAGGAACAAAACAGAACTGCGAAGTTTCTTAGGCCTGTGTTTATATTACAGACGGTTCGTAAAGAATTTTGCTAGTATTGCCCGTTCATTGCATCGACTAACTGAGACGGAAAGACCTTACAATTGGACTCCAGAATGTCAAAATGCTTTCGAATATCTGAAAGGTGCTTTGTGCTCTTCTATTGTTCTGGCTTATCCCCAGAGAGAAGGATAATTTATCCTAGATACTGATGCCAGTAAAACAGGAATTGGGGCAATTTTGTCTCAAAGAATAGAAGGAGTGGAGTATGTACTAGCATATTACAGTAAGAGTTTATCAAAGGCTGAACAAAATTACTGTGTAACGCGGCAGGAGTTACTAGCTGTAGTCAAGGCAATAAGACATTTCCACAAATATTTATACGGTCAGACATTTGTTCTACGGACCGATCACGCATCACTTAAATGGCCAGTCCAAGAGCCCAGGAGGTCAGATAGCGCACTGGCTCCAACAACTTCAAGAATATGACTTCAAAATTGAACATCGTCCTGGTATTAACCACGGAAACGCTGATGCACTGTCAAGACGGCCTTATGCAGAGGACTGTAAAAACTGTTCAAGACTTGAAAATAATTTGCCAGAAATTCTTAAAGTCAAACAAACTTTGATAAATGGCGACCCAAGCTGGAGTTGGGAAGTACTCAAGCAAGACCAACTGGATGATAATGATATTGGACCAGTGATGAGGTGGAAAATGGATGGAGCAAGACCTACTTGGCAGGAGATATCAAATTTGTCTCCTGTCATAAAAGGATACTGGTCACTTTGGGAATCTTTAATAATTGATGATAACGTTTTAAAAAGAAAATGGGAAAGTAATGATGGTAAGACTGTTCATTTGCAAATAATTCTTCCACGCAAAAGAATTGCACAAGTACTGCAAGAGATTCATTGTGGAGCAAGTGGTGGCCATTTAGGTATCAATAAAACTTTATCGAAGATTAGAGAGAGGTTCTACTGGTTAGGAAGCCGTGCTGACGTAGAGGACTGGTGTCGGCGATGCGATACCTGCTTTACCAGTAAACGCCCGAATACCAAAACCCGCCATAGGATGCAGCAGTACAATGTGGGTGCCCCATTTGAGCGAATAGCTAGGCCAGAGGTAGTCGCAATTCCAAATCAGGAGGCAAAAAGAGTGGCCTATGCCCTAATTGAACATTGGATAAGTCGGTTTGCTGTGCCGTCGGAAATCTTTCAGAGTGTGTGTAACCTAATGGGCATTAAGGAAACTCGTACAACTCCACTGCATCCACAATCCGATGGAATGGTAGAGAGATTTAAGAGAACACTAACAAATTATTTGAGGTCAGCAATCAATGAACACCAAACAAACTGGGATAAGTATATACCGCTCTTCCTACTGTCCTATAGATCTTCCACTCATGAATCGACCAAAGAATCCCCAGCTGGCATTGTGCTAGGTAGAAATCTGAAACTTCCGTCTGACATCTTGTTTGGTTCACCAAGACAAACTCCCACATCTGTAGATGCCTACATTCAGAGTTTGAGGCGAAGACTCGAGGAAATACACAATCTTGTTAGAAAACAGTTGAAGATTTCTAGTGATCGAAGTAAGGCCCGATATCATATTCGTGCAGAAACCGGACAATTTAAAATTGGTGATAAAGTGTGGTTGTACAATCCACAAAGACGAATAGGTCGTTCTCCAAAGATTGACAAACAATGGGAGGGACCATATACCGTTATGAAGAGGATAAACGAAGTGATATATAGAATTCCCTACGCAGTAAAATGAAAGTGGTTCATATCGACAGACTTTCACTGTACAAAGGGACTGAGGTGACATTTGATCGAGGCGATCAAAGCTAAGAAGGGGGCAGTGTTACGTGGGTAGTTTACCATGTACTTACTGTTATTATTTCTTTTAGTTTGTATTTGCTCTGATTCCTTGCTTACAATAGTTATTGCATGTATATTTCATTATGTAGTTCTAGAATTATAGTAGATTTATTCTCGATCCTTCCAGAAACAATTTGTGAGGTACAATTTGTCATACTATTGTCAGTTTGACAAGGATCTAGAACATTAATTATGTGCGTCTAGATAATCAATGAACATTCTCGATGAATGTCATATCATGATTCAGATATGTAAAGCCCTGACGACCACGGAACAGAGTCAGTTTATTGAGTCAGTTTTATTATAGCAGTCAATTGGAGACATAAGTCGAAAGTAGTTGAAACGCGATAGTCAAAGTGACAAGTTATGACAGTTGTACCATAACAGAAGCTCGTGTACAGAGTGTTTGAAAATAAATCATTGGAAGCAATCTGCGAACTTTGAGTCTTACGCAAGTGAACTCATCCCACAACGTTTAGCACAGGGTTAAAGGTTACAGGTGCCTATTGTCAAGTCTCATTTTCATTTTGTCGATCTTTAACTGAAGCTTTTCTCGGGCAAAATCGTGGATCACTCCAGTCGCTCCTGTAGGAGACACTCCTTCATGATCGTCGGCTGATGGTCTGCCAAACATCAGATCTACGGGGAGCTTCATTTATCTTCCAGACAACAGCATCGATGGTGTATAGATGCTGGGAGCTTCTGTAGGCCAGGAGACAGAGGGGTGCCAGTTTATCCCAGTTACGTTGATGCTCATTCACAAATATTGAGAGGTATTGATTGATGGTCCTATTGTGCCTCTCGACCACTACATCTGACTATGGATGAAGTGGGGTTGTACTTCTTTTTCAGATCTGCAGCAACCTCATTAACTGCGTCCATATTTCGGATTCAAAGTTTCTGCCTTGATCGGTATGCAGCTCCAAAGGCACTCCGTGTCTGGATATCACGATTTCCAGTAGGGCCTCGGCTACTGTAACTGCTTCCTGATTCGGCACTTCTTCTGGCTACTTCGAGAAGTAGTACATGGGAACCATATTGTACTTGTTTCTTTCCCAACGTTCACCTGACAGACACTGCATCATTTTCCCTCAGGTTTCTGTCTTCGGACTCTTCTTAGAAGCACAGAGGTCACATCTTCTGCACCATTTTTCCACATCTCTTCGACAGTTGATCCAATAATACCGCTCATTCACACGTGCCAGTATTCTAGTTACTCCAAAATGGCCTCCACTGCGACTGCCATGCAGTTCACGAGGTACTCCATCTACCATCTTTCGAGGTACAACGGTATGATTCACAATGCTCATACCATCTGAACTTTCCCATCTACGAGTGATCAAGTCATCCCGCAAGCCCAACAGATCCCACAGTACCGAGTACCCCTTGACCGTCTGATCAAATCTGGAGATTTCTTGCCACTCAGGACGTCACTTTTGGTCTAGCCAGCCCCGTACTATCGTCAATTCTTTGTCATTGATTTGTTCTCTTCTAAAGTTATCTCTGGTGCAACATCCTTGGCTATTTCTTTTTGTTCCTGCCTTTGACAGAATTTGCAGGAACTGCTACAAGGTCTCCGTGACAAGCTGTCAGCGATGGCGTGACTTCTTCCTTTTCGACGTTTAATTTGAAAGTAGTAACTCTGCCATTTCTCCTTAATGGAGCGCAAATGTAACTTGGGGGCTTGATAATCAGTAGTCGCAAGCGTTGGCCCCCTTACACTGGAGTTTTTCTGAAGGGTATTCTCTCTCTGAACATTTCGTTCTTCAGATCTGGGTCGTCGCTTGCAATTTCTACTTAAATGTCCCTCTCGGTTGCAATTGTAACACTTAATCAGTTTTATATATCCGGACTCCTTGCCTCCTCGACAGCAGAATTTCTGGAACACCAACTCCAGCTTATTAAATAAATCTACATTGTCTTGTGGTTCATCTGACACCCTGACTTCTCTTACTTTGCTGTGACGATGAATCGAAGCATTTTTGGCAGCTTCGTATTCCGCACTGACAACTGTTTAGCTGTGGTGTTATGCCTACTTAGCCTCAACGCTTGCTGCATGTCTATATCTCGAACTCCGTCGAAGTATTGAACACTAATTTGCTCAATGAATTCATCCGGGGCCTGTGGATAACTGATAACCATGCTCTCAATGCTACTGCTGAATTTCTGCACTGACTCTGTTGAACCTTGAATTCTGATTTTCAACTGGCTCTGTTACACTTGGCTAATATATATGTTGCCGTATCTTAGCTCCAATGCGCCCGCAAAAACCGTTTGTTTGGTTTCAGGAATGTTTTGAAGTGTTTCAAGTGCCTTTCCTCGCAAGGCCAATACCAACGCCGTCGCTTGGCTGCAGCCTCAAATTGACGTTTGTACATGGCCCAGGATGTTTCGCCGTCAAACGTTGGTGGTTTAAGTTTTTCATTGGCTGTAGTGATCGCCGACGTGTCCAATTTGCTGCTTTCGTCGTGGTAGACTTCGGTACTTTTCCTCAAACTCTTCTCGAACTGTCCCAATTCCTTTTCGAACTGTCCCAATTTCTTCTCGTACTTCTTGTTTCACGGCATCGATTTCTTGCAATCTGCTCGCAATTTCTCTGTCATTGTACCTCTTCTTCATACTTTTCTTGTCATCGTACCTCTTCTTCTTTCTTTTCTTGACATCGTACCTCTTTCTCGCAGCCTTCGCTCCTCCTCTTCTCTCTTTTCTTGTTGTCATAGTTCTTCTTGTTTTCTCAAAAAATCGGAGAAAATGAGTTAGTTGTTTCTCCATTTTTCTGTCTGCTTTCGGGTGTTCACCATAGACAAAAGCCTCTTCACTCACTTATCCCAGTACTGACACCAAATTGTTGCAGATAACAGACTAATTTACAATTATTAAATAAACTTTATTTACACACGAAAGTAGAATAATAAAAATTACAACTTCACTCTACTATTGGATGTTCAGACTGTCTATTTGCACACTTTCTTTTACACTCCGTCTCATGCCGGCAATTGTCCCCAATATATACCCGAGAAAGACTCTCCAGATATTTCCAGCCGCCTCTGGTCTTTGATCACTCCAGCAGCCACTGGACTTTTATCGAAATCCTTTGTCGGCATGCTGGTGGGCACATGCGTCACACACTTTGTCAGCGGCGGCTCTCAAGATCTCCATGGCTCGCGCATAAGCACCATTTTGTGGCCCAATGCCTGTATCCTTGCTGTACCCCTTGCCCGTTACAATATAATGGATTTTATCATGAAAAAAAGTAATTATATTGAGCTATCATTGATTATTAATTAAAGTGAAATATTTAAACTAAGGGTTCCAGTGATTTTCTATTAAATAATGTGAAATGGTCAGTTTCCTACTAAACGAGCAAAATGATATGTTTTGTATTTAAGTACATAATATATAACAAAAATTCCCGCCTTAGAAAGACGATAGCCAAATACTAAAATATTTATCAGATTAGATTCAAATATGCAGCAGCATGGATGATGATTAAGGAAAACATTATCATAAGTAAAGAGTATCTGAATGAAATGAGGAACTTCCTCTGGCTTCCAATGCAATGCAATGCAACGGATCCACAGTTATCCACTCGGCAGATAGAAGTGCTAGTTAATAAGAAACAGGTTTGTTTCTTATAAACTGCATGTTGCTCATACTCTACAACTCAATGACTATCAGCCTAAAATAACATTTAGTAGATTTGTGATAAATAAAATGGCTGAGAATGATGGTTTTTTTAATCAAGTTATTTGGACTGACGGATATTATTTAGGAACTGTGTCGTAATGCCGAGATAAAACCAGAATTTAAGGTTGTTTGAGGCATACTGCGGAAGTTAAGTCCTATACTGTATAGGGAATTTTAACAGTGACACGTCACCTAGAAATACTGGAAGCAACATTAGAAGGTTTTTGGAAAAAATTAATATCCTTAGACAAAACTTTGCCATATGGTATCCACTATAATGCTCCTGCTCACATTTCCAGGAATGTTATAAATTAACCAAGTTATAGCTACGTATGCGCGTAGGTATCGGGTGGCCACCCAGATCAGTAAATCTAACACAACTATACCTCTTTTTATGTGATACCGTCAAAAATAAAGTGATCGGTAGTAATTTTTGATTATAATAATAATGCAAAGCAATGAATATTAACTCTCGCACATTGGCTAAAGTAACTGATAGTATTTTCAAACGATGCCCAGTTGCGTTTGGCAAATAATGGTCAACATTTTGAACATTTGCTTCACTTAAATTTGTTAATATTGATTCATTTTAATTCTTTGTTAAAATAATTTGAATTCATCGCCTACTAAGTGTAATTTAGTTATGTTCAAATAAGCAGCAACTTATCACCTGGAACCTAGATTGTCTCTCACCACTGAAAGCAGAAAACAAAAATGATAAAATGCAAGATGATCCCATTCAAAAAATAAATTTACTATCATTATATCGAAAATCGCAAGACTGGTGTTTTTTGACAATTAATATGAGTTTATCTTTCCAAAACAAGCACTTTTGTTCAACTTTTTCTACCATAACATAAATATTGAACTTTTTCCAGACTGTCTTTTTTCGTTATTTTTTGAATATCTTCGAAACTACTCCTAATTTTAGATTTGTAAGCAGAATCTGAATCAGCATAAAAAACTGATGATGTATAATTTCTCATTTAACCGAAATTGTACCTTTATTAATACCAAAGATAGCCATGCAAAATAAATTTGGGACACACTGTAAATTATATCAAATATTGAAGAAAATGTATTTTCATTTTATCAAAGGGTTAAGTTTTTTAAAAAACATCTGTGGGAACAGACTCAACATACTCTATCATTTATAAGTATGTCTTTCTCTCATAATTTCAGTTTGTTTTCATGTTTTTGTCAACAGTCGATCTTCTTATGATTTGCCAAATTATTAGTCTTAAAAGTGCTACCCCTCTTAGGACTATTTACATTTAAACGTGGATTCCGTACCACTGATAAAATACCTCCGGGTAAATCCGTAAACAACCAGAAAAACTGGGTGTACCACATATAATTGTTATTGTTGTTTATTCAATTTTGGGCTCTGGTATGAATCCAAAAGGCCATAACTTCGTTTGATATATAATATTGTGAGTCTCTCCTGTCGTGTTGTGACATCTGTATTCGGGAATTTATAATCCGGATGTCTCCTGTTTACCTACCTATATATCACATATAGGGAAATATACACTCGCTGTTTCCTCTTGAATTTTATACTACGGTTCATTTCATCATTTTTGGCAAATGCCTATCTGCAACAATATAGAAACCACAGTTCTTATACCCTTTTTGATACATAACTATACTTAATAACCCTTGCCCATTTATGGCGTGCACTAAGATTTGTACCTACAGTCCTATTATCTCTAGAACTGCCATAATCTCATTTAGTTCATTCTTTAAAAAAACTATTTTATTTGATTGTAATTTTTAGAAAATAACTAGTTACGGTGAACCGGCCAATGATGAATTGGCCACCAATGAAAGGTCCCGATGATGAACAGGCCACGCCGAACTGTTCTCGATATCCGAGTGAAAATCCTCCAAATGGGTTAACGTCCTTTAATCGTTTTTAGGCTTCTAGAATCGATGAAAAATCTAAACTATTTTAAGATCAGTCTGTTATCTGTCGGTCTATACAATTATATTAATAAATAATAAAAGTTTTCTATAAACATTCGTTCACAAAAGTGAAGTACTGCCGGTTATCTTAAAAAGAAATTATTGAAACCTAGAAGTTACTTATACAGAGCTTAGAGACCAATAGCGTGAATATATTAATTCCGGCCCCTGATGTTAAACTTTTGAACACTGAATCTTCTAATACTAATAATTAATATCAGATAAAGGGGCTCATTACCATTATTCTAAATATACTTTTTTTTAAATAAACCTTAGAAGGAAAATACGATGATAGAATAACAACCTACATCTCTGCAACTATTAAAAACTTTGCCCAATAACTGAGTTGAAGTTGTGGAATTATAGGTGGATAGGAGACTTTTGGCACCAACTTCAAAAGTACAAGCACCAGTGGAATTAATATGATTTTGTATTTTTCAGTGCACTAAGAAAATCGACCCTATTATTTGTGAACGAAATATTTCACACTTTTGAGTGTATCATTAGTCATCCAAATCGTTCAACGTTCACTTTTTTTTTATTGCAGAAACATACAGACTTTACCTTTGGTGTAATTCGGAAATCACAATGTTTTTTAATGTCCTACATTAATTTGGTATTCTCTTAATTTCTATTCTAGAAAAAAATGCCCCTCCACATAGCAGAAGGGCATTTCTCTGTAAGCTGGGTAACCCGTTCTAAGAAAATTGTCTTGGAACTTTTTACTTAGGTATATATTAAAAAAGTCCTATTAAAGGAATACATTTCCATCTATCTAATAATAAAAAGCAGATGAACCAAAAATAGTTTCATTACTTAACGAAATATTGAGCATTTTCTGTAAAAATATATACAGGGGACTGTTGCCTATGTCAGGGGACTGTGTATTAAATAGCAAATACTATTTTAGTATCAAAAATCCAAATAGAAATCTTGTGTATTTTCATAAAACTTTGAAGTAAACTAAACAAAAACAAATCATAACATAAAGTAATAAAATAAATCAACAATTTCATATAGTATATAGCATAAAATTGTATTCAAAGATTATGGTTAAATTAACACTTATCGTTTTTCAAAAACATCTAGAGGTGAATCAAATTTGTAGAGTATTCTATCCCCTTTCATAACTATATTTGGATTAGGGAGTTTCTGTATCACCTGGTCCACTGTAACATCTGCCACATCGTTTTGATTTAATCTAAATGTTTGGCCTTTATTGTCATGGAGTTTTAGAAATGTGACACGGATATCGCCATCTTCCTCATCGATATTGTTAATAACGCTCACATATTTATATTCCATTTTTGAGGCAAGCAATTTCACGAGGATATAATCGCCATTGGTAAAAGTGCTTTGGAACTAGGTCCAGCTTCATTGTCTGGTTGGTTCTGAATCAGTGAACACATTTTCCATAAATTAGTTTTCCGATGTTGAAATCTGGGCAACGCTCATTGTCACAGTGGCAACTTTGATGTTTCATCGATATTTCAATGGAATTTTATTTGAAACGAACAGCATTATAGAATTTTCCAGTTACTTGATACACTTTGAGAGTTCCAACAAAATTTTTGACCTTGTTTACTTCTCCTTCAATTTCACCATGCATTCGTTTAATCGCATCATCTTGGATAATGTACAAATTAATGGCAGGACATCTCTCTTCAATGGCTTTCACGAACTTCTCTAAGTTTTCGTCCATCACTCAAGAAATGCAGGTTTCTGATTTGAGGGGGCAAAGCATTGAAAATTGGATGCAGATGAGTCCAAATGGCAGCTGGAGAATGAGAGAGATTCGTAGAGACAGTGCAATAATATGAAATTTATCTTTCAAATACTCTACGACCGTGTGTTGACTGATCTGTGTACACGACCCGCCAAAATGGAAAACTTGAATTTCTTACCCGTATTTAGTGGAATAATTTTCGGAGAAGTCCATGTGAATTAGAGCATCTTCTTCTGTCAGCGATCTTTTCAGTTTTCTTATTGTACTAAACTGGTGTACAATAGTTCTTTCGTGACGGAAAAACATCTCTAGATCATCATGCAATTCTATAATGAAGTTACGAGGCTTCGCATTAAATGACTTTTTAATGTATTTGGTTACTCTACGGGCTCTCCGGAATTTGGGTCTACAAAATCTTTTTTTCAGTTGTCCATTTTTTTGATTTGTCTTCTGTCATCTTTGTAAGAAGGAGTATTATTAGTACACTTCTGGCATTCTCTAGTCTAACACTGCTCATTATAGCGGGGTCACAACACAGTTCCTAAAGTAATTTCTGATGGGTATTATAACTTAAAATCCTCCCATTGTATAAAGCTGATAACTTCAAATCTACGTTTGCTTGGTTAATGCACACACACAAGTATCACGCTTATCAATTTTTGATATGAAAATCCAAAACGGTCGCAATCTACAAAAGGATTGATAACTTAGTTTGAGATTACTGCTCTGTTGGAATTTCTTGTATAAGCCGAGTAACGAATCAAGCATGTATCGTTTTTGTTTCCGCTCTTGTTTTCTAGTGATAAACTCTTTCTTTCCCGCTCCCAGTCTACTGTTGGAATGATCTTCGTAGAAATTAATAACGGCTTTCACACATACATCTGAAACTCTGCTTTTTCTAATGAGGCCATAAGATATTTTTGACTTCTTTATTCTTTTATAAGTTATCACACCTTTGTTTTTCATTCGCCATAACTTATATTTATCAACAAGTTTTCCTGAGACTATTTTTGTTAAAAATCTCTTTTCTCTTACCGTTTTCATTCCTGAAAAATTCCTTTGTAATTGCTCATTTAATACTTCACCAAAAAGTGCCTTTTTAACTAGATCCTTTTCTAGATTCTGGTGTATCTGTCATTTTCTGCAACTTTGTAATCGGTGTATCTTAAGGCATGATATCTATTTTCTTCTTCAATCGCGATAGGCGTCTCTTGTACTTCAATACTTTCTTTTTAAGGACTAAAATTCAAGAGGTGGTAGTCGAGTTGAGTTAGATACATCGGGATCTGGAGTATTTTCTCTTATATACGTGTTAGTAATATTTGTTAATACTTTCTTCTTATTGCGATACTTGGTGCAATGCTCTCTCCACTTTTTCTTTGATTCTCGGTGTTCTCGTGGAGTCATATCCTTAGCAAGCTTCCTAGCCCCCTTTTCTTTTTTCTTAAGATATTTAAGATGGAAACCGACACATGCAAAGAAAAAGGACAATGATTTTTGGAACATTAAATACACAGGGTTGTAGAGGAAAATTGACTTGAATATATATAGCGCTGTACCGAAAGATCAACACGCACAACGAGGGGTCTCCATACTAATAAATAAAAAACTAAAATCAAAAATTACAGATTGAGAAGCAATACATGAAAACATAATAAGAGTTAACATGAACATCCTACAACACAAAATTACAGTATTTGGAATCTACGTGCTATCAAATGACACTAACGTTAACGAGAAGGACCGATTCTTTGAAAAATTAAACCAGGAAATAACAAACTTAGGAAATAATAGGGAATTAATATTATTGGGGGACCTAAATAGCAGAACAGGAATCAAATGACAACATAATAGGACCATTTGGAGAAAACATTGTGAAGGATAATGGGGAAAGACTCGTAAATATCTGCGAACAACAGCAATTAAAGATTACCAATGGTTACTTTAAACACAAAGAAATACATAAATTCACATGAACGCAATAGACGAGAAATTTGAAATCAGTAATAGACTATGCAATAGTCAAACAAAAAACAAAACTAAAAATTGAGGACGTTAGAGTTTACAGAGCAATCTGCAACGTTTCGGATCACCATTTACTAAAGACCAAAATAAGTTTCCCTATTAATCATAAATCAGAATCAACCATCACAGTCCGAACTACAGAAAACGAAGACGAGAAATATAACTTGGATAGCCTCGATCACGACAGCACTAAATACCTTTTCCTGAAAAGATTAGATGAGTATCTACAAATAACAGATAACGCAAGCATAAAAGATATATATGAGAATACAAAGGAAGCCTTGGGTATGAAAAAGAGACCAAAGAGCGTTAAATATTGGTGGAATCGTGAAATTGAAGAATTGGTCAATGTTAAACAAATACTGTACCAGCAAATTGCTAAATACCAAGAAAGAGGAAGATTTCAGAGAATACAATGAAAAGAAACGAGAAGCACGACTAACAATCATAAAAAGGAAAAGACAATCATGGGACGAGAAGTGTCGAGAAATAGATGCTTGTATAGGTGGAAGAAAATGTAGCGAATCCCGGAAATTTATCAACAAAGTTAAAAGGAACGAACGAACAAATAGTACGATCCAATTAATCCTAACGCAAGAATGGGTGCAACATTACAAAGCTCTACTGACAGAACATAGACTGGAATACGCACAACAAAGTTACAGAGATATTCAGATAGACGGGGAACAAATACACATAGATGCAACACTTAAAAATGCAATAAAACAACTACAAAACGGAAAATCTCCCGGACCAAGTGGTATAAATGCTGAACTCTTAAAAAGCCGAACATTAAAACTTAACGAAACCCTGGCTTATGTATTTACGAGATGTATAAATGGCGAAAACATCCCCGAAGAATGGAAAATGGCGTACATTATATCTCACAAAAAAGGGAACAAACTGAACTGCAACAACTACCGTGGTATTTCAGTAACAAGCACTATAAGCAGAGTCTACGTAAGAAAACTGAGAGATATGATGGAAAAAGAGTATAAGAACTATGAAGAGGAAGAACAGTGTGGTTGTCGAGCGGGTAGATCTTGTACGGATAACGTAGTTTGCTTGAAACAATTTATCGATAAAAAGTGTGAAAGAAATAGAACAACACATATACTGTTCATAGATTTGCAAAAAGCATAAGATAATGTACCCATCTCTAAACTTTGGGAAGCGCTCCAACAAACTAACATCAATTGTATACTTATAAAGGCCATACAAAACCTCTATAAAGACATGAAATCTACGGTTAAGATAAAACAACGAATATCGGAACCATTCAGAGTCAACAAGGTCCTTCGTCAAGGTTTCTGTATATCCCCGACACATTTTAAAATATATGTCGCTAAAGCACTGACTATATGGAAGAGGAAATGCAGTGGGATGGGCATTCAAATTGAGGACAATACCTTCCTATATACGCTTCAGTTTGCCGATGATCAAGTGATATGTGCTGATGATAAGGAAGATCTAGAATACATGGCATGTAAACTGAAAGAGGAATATGAAAAATGGGGTCTATGTTTGAACATATAGAAAACACAATACTTATGTGTGGGTGAAGAAACAGGCGACCTTACATTGGAAAACAGTGTGATACTCGAACAGTGCGAGAGCTATAAATATCTTGGGGTCAACTTCAATAGAGAAGGAACAGACGACTGTGAAATAACGGACAAAATAAACAAAACAAGAAGGATAATTAATGCTTTAAATCGATTACTTTGTAGTACGGAAATTGGAAAGACACGTAAGATCAGAATCTATAATAGTTTGATTAAAAGCACGTTGATGCACGGATCAGAGAAATGGAGAATCAAAGAACACCAAAAAAGAAAAATTGAAGCAACAGAAATGGATGCCATAAGATGAGCATCAAGAATATCAGAACTGGAGAGTATTCGAAATGTTGAAATAAAAGAACGAATGGGAATAAACAAATCGATTACAGAATGTATTGAAGAAACACATCTAACCTGGTATGGGCATGTTCAAAGAATGAGCGACGAGAGATTACCGAAAAAAATAATGAAGTAGATACCAAGGAAAAACCGGAAAAGAGAAAGACCCAAAGCATCGTGGATCAAGGGCATAAACAGGTCAATGAGTGAGAGAGGCCTAAGAGAAGAAGACTACCGATTATATATATATATTAAAGATGTTCTTTCTCTCTAAGTTTTTCCCATTTCTGCGGGTTGTTTTTGATACGTTCATATCTCTTTCGCTCGGCTTCTCTTTTTCTTTGTAAAATCTCTTCTTTAGAGAGTTTCTTCTTTCTTGGTACCATCCTCAAAATAGATGAGTACCTAAAACAATACCATACGTAATATAGAGACAGTCCCCTGAAAGCGGAAACTGTCCCCTCTCCTCTTAAAGTTCAAGGAACTGTTGCCAGGGGACTGTTTAATTTGACTTTATTGAAAGGTAACAGAAAATTTAATAAAGTTATGAAACTTTGCTGTACACAGGGAATATTTATCTATTATAAGAGTATGAATTTACTAGGATATAAAGTTAGTACATAAACAAAAATAAAAATAATGCTTACTAAAGGACTGTCGGCTTACAGGTTTCGATAGGTGTACCAAGGATGGACTCAACACTAAATAGAATGGCGCCTGGCGGCTAATGGCGGTTGCTATTCAAAATTCAGATCGTTTGTGTTTCGTGTTTTAATTATTTTAATGTAAACTAACTATACTGCTTTGTTGACACTCCAGGGGACTCTTATTTGAGCATCATAAAAACGTTTTTGGTATAATAAATATTATTTGAATCAATATTGCATAGTGAGCACAGTTGGATTAGGTAATTATCTTCCAAGTTAACTAAGAAAATATGAATATCTATACTATTTTAATATAATATCGACTTGTGACAACGAGTTGCCCAGTTTACAGAGAAACGCCCAGAAACACATATTTCAGACATAATCACTGCTGTCTGTAACTCTGAATCCAATGCTTTTTTTGGAAAATTTTCAAATCAAACGTTGCCGGAAATAGTCTCTTCATAAATTTTGTAGTGTCAAATTTTCGATTTTCTAGAAAAATTGCCCCCTCTTCGCCCATTAGGAGAAGTTTTTTGGCGTAAGGGCATGTTGAACGTCGATCTCTTTAATGGAGACAAATGGAAAAGAATCATGAAGATCGGAGCATGTTTAATATGCAAAAGGCACGAACAGACATAAAAATGCAGACAAACAGAAGAATTATAAACCTCCTCGGTTTGGGAAGTCGGTCAAAAAACCTAACTGTCGAATTGTAGCCCTCTTTCTTGGGCGCCCACAGACCTTACATAACATAAAGGGTATTTAATGTTTTACCCCTGGGACGTACACTAAGCCGTTTTTGTTGAATGCCTACTTACTTACCTAATATTGCTAATAATCACCCAAATATCTCATTTATTACAGACGACATCGCTCTATACTCAAAATAGATAAAATAAAACTTTTTTAGAAAAACTAGACCGACATAAGATTTTAAGTGGTGATCGTTTTGCAGTTGGTGCCAAAAATCTTCTATCTACCTATAAATGCACAACTCCGAAAGTATCAGCACCTGGAATTCATTTTATTTTATATTTTTCAATGCACCAACAAATAAAGTCGGTCCTTGTTTTTGTAAAAAAAGTTTATTATAATTATTAAAATGAACATGATTCTATCAACAATATGTTGATTCTATGATGTGCCAGAAGACGATTTGGATCCTTAAGAGAGGCTGCTGCTTTTTCTACACTTGTTCCAATTGTATCAAGTCAGTCAAAATATTAAGAGGTTGTTTTTATTATCGCAACAAATTGCTGGATTCATCGAACGACGAATCTGTAGCTGGAGTGAAATTTCGCACTTTCATATTCTCTCTGCACATTATTGCTTTTCATTTCCTTCAAAACTGATTGCATTTCAATTCTATCAAGAATATATGTTTTCGGACAGGATGGTATTTCTTCTGATCATACGGTCTCCAAAATTAAATAGACAATTTAGGTGAAAAACATTATCCAATATAACTAACTACCAAAAACATTATTTTCTTACCTTGAAAGAAAAATGCGTTGCTTGAAGTAACCCACATTATTGAGTTGCACATGTTCATTTTCACAGTATCAAACCACTTTCTTGACCGACGAACCCAGAGAGGACGTATACAGTTACTCGACTATCTGTTTTTTTTATTGGTTTGTGCGCGCGCTCCGATTTTGATGATTTTGATTCATTTGAAAGCGGAGAATAGAGAAATGGTCCTATTTCTCAAGTCTTGAAAATCGAAAATCTGAGGCGGCAGAATTAAAGATACGACAATATCCGGAAACGTTTAAATTTTTCAGAAGAGTTACGGTTTTCGAGTTACAACGATATTAAAATCACAAATATGTGTTTATTCGCTTTGTGGAGGGGGCAATTTCTTTCGAAAATTGAGAATCTGAAACGGCCAAATTAAAGACCTGATTATTTCGAGCAACATTTATATTGAAAATTTTGACCATAGAGTTACAATTTTCGATTTACAGCAGTGGTAAAGTCTAAAATATGCGTATTTCTGCGACCATGTTCTTAGATATAGATATTTAGAATAAGATTAGTAGGTACTTCTTCAGTATTATTGAACGATTAACGATTTTCGTCACTAATGTTACACTCAAAAGTGTGAAATAAAAATGTTTTACAAAAAAATTGGATGTTATTGGTTGGTGCACTAGAAAATACAAAATAATATTAATTCTATTGGTGTTGGTTCTCGTGAAGTTGGCGCCAAAAGTTTTCAATCTAGCTGCAACTGTACAACTTCAAAAGTACCAGTACCAATAGAATTAATATTATTTTGTATTTTTAGTGCACCAACTAATATAACTTCGGTCCATTTTTTTTGTAAAAAAATATTTATTTGCATTTTCTGTCACATGGAATTCATGAAAGCTAGATCATTCACATTCCAGTCATAAGAAAGTACGCAACATGTATTTCACAGGGGCTCATTTCTTGTAGTTTCAGAGTAAGCAAACAAAGTTTTGAAAGAAGACGTCAATCAAGTCAATCTGTCCATAAGTTAAGAAAGGTCGGAAGTTGTTTTAGATTCAACTCCAAGGTAAATTTACCTATATCTGTTCATTTTAAAGCAATTTTATACAAACTTCAATCACAGGTCTGAGTGTCCAAATAATAGATTGACTGCTTCAAATGAAACAATTAGAACATTAAGTTAAAAGTATTCCAATACGCCAAATCAATTAAAATTAACCTAGGTAAGTTACAGAATATATAAGGCAAGCTCTGCTTATATAGGTATGCAGGAATTCCTCTTTTTGGGTGCGATTATCAATTCACTTCAGTTTTTTTATAAAGTGAAGTTCAAAAGTATTTATATGGACATTTAGACATTTTAAATATTTCTATGATTATTACACTAGTGTATTTATTTCAATGTTGATTTTGAAGAATTAAGTGTTTCTGGTTCAAAAAGTGACAGTTGATCTTATAATATTTTGTAATTACAGATGATTTAAGTAAAGACATCCAAAAAAATTTTCCCATATTCACATGGCACATTTTGAATGTGAAAATCTCGAAGTTTTTTTTATATTCATAAATACATATCTACTACATTCTTATGTAATCCTAATAAAAATCAAATCAAATTTCGTATATGTTCTTCCACCGAAAAATGCCTAGAGGCTTTGCTTCTGATCTTACAAAATTATAATTTTAATATATCGTTTCAAGTTTCCTATAATATTTTTATATAGATGCATGTATGTTTGTATGTACAATTATATTAGGTACATTTAATTGTAAACGTCATGAACTCTCCAGTTAAATTATTTCTTTTAAACATTTAAGTAACAGCGAGGTAATTTGAAAAATTCCTATATTAAGTAGGTACAGGGTGAAAAGCATTACTTCAGATGTCTGATAAAGTTCCCATGTCCTCACTAAATCCTTGTCAGAAATTCCCAATCTGTGTCAAAGATATTTATATCAACAGTACTAAATTACTAGGATGTAGGATGAAATGTTGGTTTTCTACTAAATTATGTCAATAAATGAACTTGCTGATTAAAATAAAATAGTGATATATAGTTTTGATTGCAATTGATAAACTGAGCCTCAATTGGACTTGCGATATCATAGATGCAATTATTGGAAATATATACATTGAATGCTATGAAATAATTCCAACTTTGCCAATAATTTGACAGATATTCGAGACTAATTGAAGTTCCTTTTTTTAGAGCACAATTTTTTAAATAAGCAGCCGACTTTTTTGTGCACTTAATTAACCATATAAGACAATAATGTGATAACAGGTACGTTTGTTTGTTCCTTGGTAGTCATTGAATTAATAGAAAATTTGAAAAATATATTCAGATATTAGAAATAATTATTGTTACCTAGTAAGACACGATAGGCATAATGGAGTATTTAAAAAATATATAATAGTATTAATTGATATGATTTGATATGATGTTATAAGAAGATATAATACCTATAATCCAAATTAAACAGAATCCGATATTTTTTTAAAAATTATGACAACATTGTCTTATTCATCTCAAGATCTTAAAAAAAATCATAAATGCAATTACAATCTATTGGTATTTAGTATTTACTATCTTCCATGATTTTTTAATAATTTATCGTTGCCAAGATCAAACTTACAGCTTCTAAGAGAAATGAACGAAAATTCAACTGTTTACACTTATTCTGCCAATAAATCTTTTACAGCCTAATGTTTCAGTTTAAATTTTGTTCAATATCCTATACCTATTTATGGATAAAATAGTAACAGGCCGATGTCTGTATATATATATAAATGAATAATAATTTCATGCCTAGCTGGTAAATTGAACCTACATTTCGTAGGGTGCCGCAATAAAAACGAGGTTTGTCGTCTACATATTGCGTTTGTATGCTTTTTTTCACTATACTGCTCAATCAGATTGATTACCAAACATAGCATCAGTCTCCCAGACATATATAATGATTTCAAGGTTGTTGCCTCTCATCAGTATGTCGCAGGGCGAAGAGCCATATTTGATAATCAATTCTAATTTGGAACTCATACTTGTATCAATCTTCAGTCTAGAACTGTCGGTGGAGACAAGTATGAGCGATATATTAAGCGTGTATAATGGTGGATAAGAACAATCGGCAAAGGTGAATAATTAATTAAATAAATGAAGAGCTATTCGTACCAGATGACCATATTAGAATATGAATAATAATTTCATGCCTAGCTGGTAAATTGAATCTACATTTCGTAGGGTGCAGAAATGTCCATAGATAGATGGGTTTGACATCTTTCCTGTTTGTAGTTAATTTTATCTAAATTCACGAATTTTGCCTTGACGAAGAGAATAACCATTCTCGAAAGCTTGGCATAATCCAAAGAATTTTATTTATTAAATGACTGCATCTCCAACAAAAATCTATTTTATCAAATCAATTCAGAATCAATATATATATAATATATATAGAAGAAGAAAAGAAGAAGAAAAACTAATATGGGGGGTCTTTATTAAAACAACAGAATCTAAAACAACTGTTTTTAAAATTTTTGTCTGTCTGTATGTTTCGCATAACGTAAAAACCAGCGCATGGAATTGAACGCAATTCTCAAGGCGCACGAAGTCGCGGTCAAATGCTAGTAGTAAATATAATTATGAGTGTCAGAATTTCAAAGCTTATCTTATTATCAATTGCATCTTTACTAAAATTAATAAAAAAATAGAATTTTTGGATTTATTTAAAAAAAATGTATATGTCATAAAACACAGCCAACAATTAGTCTCGAACATCTTCACATTATTCTCGAAATAACACATTTATTAGTTTATGTCGACAATAATTGCATTACTAGTGCTGCAAGCTAATTGTGACCTGGGTAATCAGTTGCAATCAAATCTATTTACGAAATATATCACAAAATAGAAAAAAATAGTTATCAATCGCGATACTATTTATTCGTTTATTTTATCAAAATCATCAAACCATAAGAAGTCAGTATACGTGCATACATACATAGTACATGAACCAGTGATAAAATGATAATAACATCTCATGTATTTTTTTTATTTTGTAAACAATCTTAGAGGTAAGAGTTAAATTACATTGTTAACTAGAATAATTGTTTTTCTGGATTCAAAACCAAGCGAAAATTCACAAGTACCTAAGTATTAATTGGATTGTCGTTTTTAAATTCCAGTGGAGTTATTTATTTTCTCCTATTCCACTGAAGTTAGTTTTTTCTCCTATATTGATTGATAAGTTGTATTTTTGACCAACGAACTCAAACGGAGGAGGTATACAATTCGACTGTGTGCTTTTTTGTTGGTTTGTGCGCGCGTTGTATATAATAAACCTACTCCGATTTTGATGGTTTTTAATTCATTTGAAAGAGGAGACATGAGAAATAATCCCATGTTCGTTAAAACTCAAATCTTAAAGAATTTCTCGAAAATTGAAAATTCGAGATGATAGAATTATAGATAGGATAATATCCGGAAACGTTTAAATTGCAAAAAACTTTTTTGAGTTACATTGATTTTAAAATCTTACATATGTATATTTTCGCTATATGGAGGGGGCGATTTCTTTCGAAAACTGAAAATCCGAGGGTACCACATGAAAGACAAGAATATTTGTAGCAACATTTATTATTAACATGTTTTCCTTAGAGTTACGGTTTTTGAGTTACTGCGCTGGTAAACTGGTTAAATCTAAAATACTTATGCGTATTTCCGATCTTCTGAGATCTCTCTACACAATAACAAGTACAAGCAAAGAATATACGTGAGTAATAGGATAAGTACTATCTTCTTTGGTATTATTGAACGTTCAACGATTTTCTTGACTAATTTTACACTCAATAGTGTGAAATAAATATTTTTTTACAAAAAAATGGACAGACGTTATTAGTTGGTGCACTGAAAAATACGAAATAATATTAATTCTATTGGTGCTGGTACTTGTGAAGTTGGTGCCAAAAGTTATCAATCTATCTGCAATTGCACAACTCCAAAAGTAACAGCACCAATAGAGTCAATTTTATTTCGTATATTTCAGTGCACCAAATAATAACGTCGGTCCAATTTTTTGTAAAAAAATATTTATCTTCAAAAAATTTCTTATGAAAATGGTCAGACTAACTCAAGTGGCCAATAATTTTGTTCTGCATATCAGAATATCAGACTTACAACAAGGGATAGTTATTGTTACGTGGATGAATTATCACGTACCTATGTACGGTTATTATTCGTTTCAGTATCTATGTGTGATATTGTCTTGTTTATAGTTTTTATAGCTGTTGGTTGTGTAATTGTGTATTTCAATAATTAGTTCTAGAATTTGTAGATCTATTCTCAAAGCTTCCAGAAACTATATGTGAGGTACAATTTGTCAATTCAGTCTGTCAGAACCAGATGTTAATACATGATACTGTAACAAACAAGATATGCTCAGTTGGTGAACGCGTTTTAAACCGCTACGCGCATGCCGTCATTCCGTGACAAAATGAGGAAATCGAACGGATAAACATATGGCGGGCTAATTGAATAAATATAAATATATTCTGGTGAATTAAATTTATTTTGAACAATTATGACGCCTGTTTTTTGATCTTTTGATAATATTCTCTTATCATGTATGTACCAATTATGTAATAGTCAAAGAAAAATAAGTGTTTTGTAAAATTTTGAGAAACTGTTCCAGTAAGAAAAGTTATCTTCTCAATAGTTACTAATATTTCGTATTGCAACGAAATAAAACACGTATTTACTTTTTCAATATATATAAATGCAGCAATTGATTTATGAATGTATAATTATATAACTATTTTTGTGAATTTTCTTTTCCCTATGCAAGAATCTAGTTTGATTTTCTTATTCAAAATTCACATTCGAAAAAACATTTTACATCTAAAAAATAAAGATTTGGCTTCACGACTGAGTTCTATGTGGTTTGAACATTTTAAAAGATTTTCTATATAACAACAACAAATTTTCAGACAGTCTCTATTAGTTTTACTGAAAATGGAATCTAACTCCATACATTTATTAACAAAACTCTCTGTGGGTTTCATCAATCCACCTTCAGACAAATGGTTGACCCATGAAAATTGAGCATCATTTTTATCAGGAATGTATCCCAGATTTTCCGTTTTTCTTTATTTAAATGCAACAAATCGTACTAAATTTTCTAAGCCATCATACTCTAATTCTGATAACTCAGGATCAATCAGCGATTCGACCTCACTACTTTTATCTGGAGTAGATATTGCTAAGGAACTTAGCATATGCCCAGTAACAACCTTAGCATTATCTGTCTCATTTTCATAACGGGAATTTTATCTAAATCAACATTTTGTTCATTCAAGGCTAAACCGTAAGCATTAATTCGATTTCTTGAATTGTTCATTGGAACTTTGCTATTGAAAATATCAAACCAGTCATTTGTAATTTTCAGTAATTCTGAACATTCGAACCTATTATTGCCATTCTGATATTTTTAGAGACAGCTCTAGAAATGGTATGGGAAAACAATTTTGTAGCTAACTTTACTTTTTGGAGATCTGATCCTAACCGTTAAAAAACTTTCATTGATCTTATGGGCAATATTCAAATCCAAATATTGAGTATTCTATAGAAGTTATTCTATTGGTTTGGAAGTTATTGGTTTCTCATTGATTTCGATTCCTATATCAAGAAAATGATTGCGGATAAGCTTTATCATGCGAGTGACATCAGCAAAAACATAAATATTTTTACTAGTTACAGGATTCGCAAAGAAGGTTCTATTTTCAGATTTTTTTAAATCCGTCCTATGTTTTCTAGTTTCTTTATTATCTCAAATAATAATTATTTCTTGATATTACAGTTATTATCATGAAATAGCGGATGTTTCCAATTTCCACATATTCCTCTTGACATAACCAATTGAACATAGCTTGATGGTTTTAAAGTTGTGTCTGTTCTCTTGTCATACTCATATGATTTTTGTATTTTCATTTCGTCGAATAAAAGAAAGCAAGCTCTTTCCATCTTAGTCAATGAAGAATGTTTCATACATCTTAATACTGAGTTTAAAATTCCTTAAAAAAACCATCTATATTATCAAAAACAAATTCAATTCTCATTTATTCATTCACTCACCAGGTTGTAAATCAATTTTTGCGGCCCATCTTCTCAAAGTGGAAACTCCCGGTAAAGGATAACCTCTTTTTCTAAGTAGTCTGTATGAGCGAAGTCCTCCCGCATAAAAAGAGATTAAAGCAACATCTTCTTCATTCAATTTCACCTCTTTACCAGACTTTATTTTTTTAATTTGTCCTTGTGTGAAAATTTTGTGGAAGGATTGTGGTTCACGTTTTTGTTCTTCAAAAACATCTTGAAGTTGTAAACATTTTTGTTCAAGCAATTTTAATTTATCAGATTGGTCTTCTAACCTGGACAATTAATTATTTAACAAATATAATCTCCAAGTGGCGTTTGTAATTTAGGTACCTACCTTTTTTGAGTGGCGATTGAAAACGCCTACAAAGTTTTCAGATTCTCTTTCGGATACACCTTCATTTATTATAGACATTTCTTGCTCCTGCTTTTCTAGCATATCTTCATCACTAACTATCTGCTTGTGTCTATATAAAAATATCGTGATAAACTTTATAATATATACAATTATTGTCTAGATTCATTACTTACACTTTTATAGTTCTTGTTGGACTTTGTAAATCTTTTATGGAATGAAGATTACTCTCGAGGTTGGAATGATTAGTAACTATTAACTGATGGAATAGCATTCGGTTTAATTTCCATTTATTCTTTGGCAATTTTGAAAGTCTTTCTTTCAACTGATAATCATTTTCTGTGAAATGATCTGAGCATATTCTTGCAGTCTCGGTGTTGAATTTGTGCTTTTGATTACATGTATGAACCCAAGCCTTGCAAATACTTTCCTTTTTCGGAAATGAAAAATAGCGACAGTCTGGTTTACACTGCTTACTCTTATTAAATATTATTATTGTTAAAACAACCAACCACTGCACCTACAACCGAAAAAGGAATATAATTTGAAATTTTTGAATCTGACGTTTTGCCACGGACTGACGTCACCAGAGATGCTCGTGAGCATATCTTTCTTGTTATAGTATCATGGTGTTAATAGTAGTAGTCTTTACCGACGGTGACAGTTTAAATTGTCAGAGTGACAAGTTGTGACAAGACGTACTGCTACGGAAGGTGGTGTGAAGGGTGTTGGAAATAAAGCTTTAGAAGCAAATTGCGATCTTTGGAATGATTGATGCAAGTGAACCCCTACAACGTTTAGCGCAAGGTTAAACATTACATTTGGTGTCAGAACTGGATCCCGCGCAATTTGTTGAGAATATATTGTGAAGGCCAGATCGAAAAATTACGGCGAAATGGCAAATATTACAGAACTGACGGAGTATCTGGAAAAGGAAGAAGAAAAACAAAGACAAATATTAAAAGAACAGGACAAAATTATACTACAAGAAAAAGAAGACCTGAAAAAAAATAGACAACAAGAGAAAAATACCAAGAAAGAATTAGACAACAAGAAAAAGCAGATCAAGAAAGAATTAGACAACAAGAAAAAGAAAGATCAAGAGAGAATTAGACAACAAGAAAAAGAAGATCAAAGGAAAATTAAACAGGTAAGGTAAGTACGTGATAATTCATAGACGTAACAATATATTCAATTTTGTCATAAAAGATACAAACCATTTACCCAAAATTTGAATTGAAAGGTCGAAAATAGAAAATATCATTTATGTACCTATAAACTGTTTTTTTTTTCAAGGATGTGCCTCGAGAAAATGGTCAAGAGCTTCCAGGAAAGTACTAATACAAGTTTCATCAAAATGGCTCCGTATCCGTTTGCGAGACAAATAGAAATATCAACTTTGTAATGTGCAATTTCTGTACAAAATGAGGTCATTAAAATTTTTGTAAGTATCAGTTTTGGATTTGAACTTATACCTATGTCAAAGATAATGGAATAGTCTTATCTTTGTCTACGTGATCTAGAGTAGAGATTCATGCTAAAAGTTTGGCTTATAATGGTTCCTACCTGGTGAAATATAAGTCTACGTTAGAATATATGTTGTTTATAAATTTATTCCAAGAATTGGCCTACTCATTTAAATAGCATTGACGTCAAAGTAAATACCTACTTTTGAGAAACAACCATTACATTTTCATCTAGTGTATTACCTGTCAACATGGAATATATTATAAAATTGAAAAATGTTGTGAAAGAAAACTAATTTAACTAGTCATTTTTTCTGGTAATACCTACTTTGCCTAAAACCTTAGTACAAATAAACTAGTAGATCCACTTTGACAGATATTTTCGTCGACAAAATTCGTGAGATTATTGGCTACATGCAGAGCGTTCAGTTGACTGAGATACATCTGGTCCTTACGATATGTCCTAAGTGAACACGATATATGCGATGCGTGCGTTCGTTGTGTGCGGTGCGGAAAACGTATGCGATCAAACTGTGAAATATAAATGATTCTGTACAAACTGAACACGGTAGGCGTGTAATATTTAACAAAATAAATTGTTTGTTTCTGTCCGCAGTCGCCACTACGCCAAAAATTACATTTTTTGGATAATAATAATCCATTAAAAATAAATTAACTTGACACACTGACATGCTGAGATGCATGCGATTTTCGCATTACACATATCGTATCTACCTAGGACATAGCGTACAGTTTGATCGCTTACGTTCCCCAAAGCATCGCAACGCAACGCACGCATCGCATATATCGGGTTCATCTAGGATATAGCATTATCAGCTTCGAGCGTTGCAGTTGTGTACCAGAAAAGAGACGGATTGGCAAAAATGAATGTGCACTGCTGTGTACCCACACATAAAGTAAATAAGTTACGTTAGGTTAGATTAGGTTACCCACATTTTCTTAACGATATGTTTGAAGAGTGCCCAACTACCCATTGCCAAGTAGCGACGATCGGAAACTTTTGTCCATATTCCATCAAATCGGTGAACCCGCAACGCCAAAAATTGTGGCGGAAATATATCAAAGGAGTTTCTGTGGAGTCAAACTACTAGTTTATTTTTACTATGCTAAAAAAAGTTTATCATATATAGGCACTTACTACAATTTAAAGGACCTAAGCGAAAATGTTATGTCGGAATATCAACTCATGTTTAAAACGATGATTTTTTATGAGGTCAGTCTATGATACCTATTATCTATTTTATTAACTAAAGTTTGGTCCTAATGTTCCGAAGATTTTTGATTTTCTAAGATAAGTACCTCTCAGATTTTTCATAATACATTTTTATTGAAAAAAAAGTGTGTGTGTGTGTCCGACGCACGAATGGAGTTTACTCCTTCAGATCGACTGTCTAAATAGGCACAAAAAGGCTTACTAGTCTAAGAAAAACATTAATACCATATCAAATGGTAAATAAATGAATCAATGAGTATACCTAAATTTTTATTCTATTTACATTTATTATGAGTATTCGGTAAAGTATATGGTAACTGAAATACGACACACGAACGTTGGCAGATATGTGGTTGACAAATCTTGAAAATACCGCATCAATGGTTGTACCATACCTCGTTATCCCCAATGTTCTATCGGAAATAATGTCTAAATTAAGTTCGGATTTTAAAAACTGTATTAATCTCAATCCGTCATCTTTATTAAAGTCGATATTGAAATCGCGGATAAGTATAACTGGAAGTACATGTGTCTAGTTTTGATCCACCTTCTGTATAAGCTAACAATGTCTCATGAATGAAATCTATTAACTCATCAACATGAACGATCTATCAACTTGCCCTAACTTAGACAAAGTTACTTTAGATCTAACTTACAAATTTTGTGGTTCTTCTGATAATTTAGCTATGTTTTTTAATATTCAGGTAGGTATCTGAAATTGTTAAAAAAATAAAAGGTCCTAGGTTTACCGAAGAGTTTAAAAATTACTGTCTTTCTCTTTATTTTGAAGGCCTAGAATTATAGGTATAAAAGAAAGCTTGTAAATTTGTTTTGCTTACCGAGTGTATCAATATTACTACAGATAGGTTTATAAAAAAAGCGATTAAGCGAGAGTTGATAAAAACGTTTTTAGAATTTTGAGTCAGAAAGTTCAACGATTTACCGTGTTAGATAAACGATTCTCAGTATGTGTCGATGAATCAAGTTTGAAAGCCAGTTTATTTCACGGGATAAATACAGACACAATTTTAGGTTTTGAAAACTTTGGCGAAAAGGAAAGATCATTGTCTTATTAAATCATCATGTCCTGCGAAAAATCTTCAAGAATTATTATTAGAAATCATTGAAAAATTACAAGAAATTTGACTTAATGTATTTTGTCTCGTTTGTAATATGGGCTCTAATAATATTCAGAACAGAAATTTGAAAAAGCCAAATAGAGACAGAAAAGTTATTGTTTGAAGACACACCCAGTAATATGTAAACCTGCATTTGTAAATTAAATATCTGTCATTTTTTGTAATGTTTAAAATATAGTTACATTTCCAATTTAAAAAAAGATTATTTTGATTCAGAATAATTGCTCAGAAGAAAACTTTTTATTTTATTGTGTACCCACATTTTCCTAAATACCGCTCTGGCAAATACCCTACTACTCTATGCAGCGACCGGCGATCGGAAAGTTCCGCTGAAATTCGGCCATATCCGTCCTCGTGGGTAATCGCGCAGCACAACAAATTCTGGCTGAAAAAGGCCAAAGAATTTTTACGGAGTGCGGATACTATTTTACTTATTTTTTTTTTTGGTTCCTTTTTGACATAACGACTCTGAAAATAAAATACATTCTACAAATAATAAAAGATAAAATAAATAAAACATAATGGTGATTTCTGAAAAAAATAAAATAAAAACTTACATCATACGAAATTAAAAAACAACTTCTGAATGATAAATTAAAATGTAAAAAAACTAAAAATCTAATGTGATTAAGGTTCAAATAAAACACCTTGCATACTTGATTTGTACGCCGCTTCTCAATATAGAGTCAAAGATTAAATACACTATCTTTGGTAGAGTATTCAGATGGTCGACTCTTCTCAACACATCAGGGCAATATGCATTGAAAATCCTATCATCCGTTCGAATTTGTCCAGCTCTGTATATTTATCATTTGAAGACGCTTTAGATTATATATTATATACATATACATTGTATTTATTTATTATATAAGCATAATACATTCGTACGCTGCCCCGCAGCATTACTCTATGTAAGTCTTAATACTCACGCCTGAAAAGTGAAAGGTGCTCATAATAAGTTGCGCACAAAAACTTAACGAGGTCATTTGTTTTATGATGATTTTACTGCTCATATTTTCTTCATACCGGGGGCCTTATATGAAAATCGATTCTAAGGGAGTAAACTCCAATAAACTCCAAAAAACTTTTAATAGTATTTTAAAATAGCATACATAGATTTTTTATGTACTTATGTATCTAAGACATACGTAATTTCTTCATTTGTACTGTCACGGACTATAAATAATCCTAATTCATTTGGAATTTTAGTTTTTACGTACAATTTACATCAATGATATGGCCAACCATATATGAACAAATCTACAAACGTTGATTGAAGAATGATTTAGCGAATACTAACTAGTTGGTTTTGAAATGTGACTATTTTATGATATGGTCGGCTACTTCATGATATACCTAATCATTTCTCTGATCAACCCACAATAACTTGGTAAAATAATTTTTAGCACAAAAAATAACTTAGGCATCAAATGCATTATGAAGCTTTCTGCTAGAAAAAAGCATATCTATCGAATACATCTAACATGCGGAATATTTCATACATGAAACTGTAGGTAATTCAATACTACTTTATAATACTTAGAGAAAGAAACTTTATATGGTTACACGAAAATTGATGTACCTATATTTCTATATAATCAAATGTTACATAATCGAGTGAAACTGAATAATTATTAGCATTTTTCCCACGCATTTATAAGTGGATTATAAGATATCTGATATGTCAGTACCAGAATCAGTCTACCCGAAAAAGAAATCTTTATATCAGTAAAAGTTTAAAATAATTTCCAATTAACATCTTATAATTTGTAATTTTAATAAAGTGATCAAATTTAAAAACGTTTTTTATACTAAATAGCTACCTATATATTCTCAAATTCATCATTTTCTCCAATAGCGACATTTTAATGTTATTCAGAATAATTACAGTATGTAGTAGTTTAGAATTGTAAACGCCATTTGAGCTGTTATCTCTAGTAATGAATAATAAATTAAAATATCTGTACAATGGCTATAGTTGCGTCTTTTTTAGTATGTATGTCAAAGTTCCATCAACAAAAATGTAGAGAAGACTAGTCCTAATGTCTCCTAGAATACTTCAAGACTTTCAAATACATGATAGGCATCCTTAAATTTCGAAATGAAAGATTGACATGGTTTTTAAGGGGCCTTAATAAGGTTTAGTTTATAGAATTGACCGAATAAACGCAAAAGAGTTGACTTCAATGAATTTTCAATTTCTATTAAATTTGACATTTAAGCTTAAATGTTGTGAAAAGAAACTGGCTAGCGCTCAGCCATGCTGTCAGAATATCTGTTCGAAATGTATTTCCTAGCGCCAACGACAGCTATTTCCCGCCAAACGCACCTATTCTGTAAGTAGCTTAAGAAAACTATTGTAGTTTTCGCCATAGGATATAAAGAGCTATAGATAGCTATAATTTTTTGGCCGACGAACCTAAACGGAAGAGTTATACACTTTGACTGTTTGTTTTTTTCTTTGTGCGCGCGCTGTATTAGTAAATGTACTCCGATTTTGATGATTTTTAGATTCATTTGAAAGAGGAGACTTGAAAAATGGCCTTATATTCATAAAAACTCCAATTCGAAATCTCCTTACCTACAAAAACCGCCCCGGAACGGGGCAGAGGCAGCCACTTTTCTCAATAGTTGAAAATCTGAGACGGCAGAATTAAAGTTAAGTCAATATCTGGAAACGTTTCAATTGAACCTTTTTTCGTTACGGTTTTCGAGTTACAGCAATGTTGAAATCTGAAATATGTGAATTTCTTTCGAAAATTGAAAATCTGAGACTGCCAAATTAAAGACCAGATTGTTTGTAGCAACATTTAATTATAACATATTTTTCCATATGGTTACGGTTTTCGTGTACATTAGTAGCGATGTTCTTAGATATCCGCATAATAACAAGTACAAGCAAAGAATATAGGATATCTTCTTTTGTATAAGTGAACGTTCAACTATTTTCTTGACTAGGTACCGTTACACTCAAAAGTGCCGAAATAAATATTTCTTATAAAAAATTGCACCGATTTTATTAGTGAAAAATATTACTGAAAAATACAAAATAATATTAATTCTATTGGTGCTGTTACTTGTGAAGTTGATGCCAAGAGTCTTATATATTTAACTACAATTGCACAACTTCAAACTTACCAGTACCAATAGAATTAATATTATTTTGTATTTTTTCAATGCACCAACTAATAAAGTTGCTCCAATTTTTTGTAAGAAATATTTAAAGGTGTTCAATAAGAGACATTGTTAACTGAAATGTTATGGAGAGGGTAGAACTTTGGTTTTACTGCTGAGTAACAGTATCTAATTATATTAAACGAGCAATGCTTGTATATATATATATATATATATATATATATATATATATATATATATATATATAAAATGAATTGTAAATTCTTGACTGTCTAATTAATGATGAATTTTTAATGATTGGGGTTGCAGTCAAAATGACAATAAAATTAAAACTCTTTAATCAATGTCGAGCTTTCGGTAACGCTTGTTACCTTCATCGGGACAAACTAAAATAACGAACAAATTAATTATAACAAAAAATATTAATAATATGAACTACTTACAATCGTGAGATTAATGAAATTTACCAGCTACAAACATTTGTTATTATGCATTTAACTTTATGATTGAACTTTTATGTTTCAAAATTAAAAGTTACTATGGAATTACGCATACTAAGATCAATCTATGTATGTAGCTAATAAAAATGGAACACACTTCAGAAGTTAATCACAGGATATATCATTTAAAAAATGGATATAATATAAAAATATGGCATTATCTTGTATAATATGAAACAATATATTAATTTAGAGAAACATCAGATGGCACACTATGATAATTATCATTATATAATTTTAAAATATATGAGTAAATGGAACTAAGTCCATTTATATCCGAACGTTTATTCATAACATTTGTTTCTTTTTGAATATGAATCATTTCTAAGAAACTTCGTTTAAAAATGTTCTTTTCAGAACATAGAACAATTGAGTTTTCAAAATCTATAGTGTGCTTTTTGTTTATGGCATGTTCGGTCAAGGCACATGACGGCTTTTTACATCTTATATCACTTTTATGAGACGTAATTCTTCCTGATAAACTCCTAGAAGTTTGACCTATATATGATAAATCACAATCATTACATTTGATCTCATATACTATTCCAGATTTTTCTGTTGTTTTTTAAAAAAAAAAGCTCGACATTGATTAAAGAGTTTTAATTTTATTGGCATTTTGACTGCAACCCCAATCATTAAAAATTCATTATATATATATATATATATATATATATATATATATATATATATATATATATATATATATATGCAAATTTTATCTCGGAATCTGGTCTACCGATTTCGATGAAAATTCATATGTATGGGGTTTAGAGTGTATTGAATCGATTGGTTGTATTCACATTCACATAACAAATCTTTTTCAGCAATTAAAATTCTTATTTTAACACCCATACAGATTATAACTTATATGTGGATATGAGCCCGTCAACATTACAGAACGTGAGTAGCTCATTGGATAAGCTCACGCTTGATAATCTGGAGAACCTCGGTTCATATCCTGATCAACTTAGATTTTTTCTTAACAAAACCCATTTTTTGTAAATTAAAGGAAAGGCGTTAATATGAGTTTCTGATAATTTAATCGGAAATTTTCATATAAAAAAAATCACATATCTAATTTAATACATTAATACGAGCAATTCTTGTATATATACATAGAAAACTTTGATCAAATATGGTATATAGATAATGTTCTAGTTTTGAGCATTATCTAAGTGGCTTTCCTGACAAAACGCCTGGGTGTCATCTTCGGGGTCCATAAACTTTTAAACTTTTTCTTGAATGATTCGCAGATTTAGATAAAAATTTGCAAAAAGGGGTTTTAAGAGCCGAGAAATTGATTGGCGTAACTTGCATTTTTAATGGATGTGACCCCTGAGGTCCACACTACGTACGGGGTTTGGGGGTCGATCTGACGATTCGTGATACAGCTGAGTTCCAGTACGTTAATTATGAGCTGTGTGAACCGATCTACCGATCGCAATATATTTTAACTAGAACTGCACATATTTGAACTAAGATTAAATTTCCTTATAGACTCACTCTAAAACCTGTAATACCCGAACAAAGCTCGGTCGCCCTGTATTTACCTTTGAAAGAGTGCAGGAGTTACTTGAACAACATGTAAATATCTGAAAATAATAAACAAAATTTGTCAAATAGGTCAAAATTGCTATAGAAATAAAAGATGAATTAGATTACACATTTATTTTGTGTCGCTGATTTTTTTTTTATTCAATCATTAATTATCTGGACAACAATATTATCTCAATAACAAAGGAAGAAATGATCAATACGAACAAATCAAACAGTAAACAAATCACGATAAGTGATAAGTCATAGTTAATAATGTATCTTGGTTATATGTAATTCTTGGCAAGTTCACTTTGCTATAAGAGGCGAGTACATTAGCATTTCATGTTCCGAAATATAACATTATATATTTTAAGGGAATCCTGTCAAATACACAAACGGTAAGGGATTACAGATATATACATACCTATACCATACAAAGAATCCCCTAATCTGCGCTAAAGTTAATTAGAATGTTGGGTTATAACGGAATTTCAGTGTATTGGCAACAGTGAAACTAACAAGGTGTGTTACATATGTTATTATGCGCGTTTTTCTTCAACCTAGAGTCTATAATAAAATCGAGTCAGTGGTGACATAATACTTTAAGGGGTGTGATATGCTTGATAATAATTGCTCGATGATCAATGGAAGATTGCTCACTGAATTTGACAAAACAATGCTGTAAAACAGTAAGTTCTCAATTTTAACACAATAATTTTGAAAATATTAGGATTCACAAACAAACGTATTTTACAGGATAAAAAAAACTGTTTAGAACCATACACAAAAATTGCTAATAAAATGAATCTCAAATTGTTTATCATTCATTTTTTTTTCTATTCCGAAGATTCAAAATCAAAACAGACCTCAATTTACAGCATAGTTGAAACCTATGAATGTATAAATCAACCCCATATTTAACCATGAGATTTATTGTATGAATTAAAACGATCAATGAATTCTAAGATTTCCATAATCGCATAGTTAATTAAACTGATATTCAAACATTACTTACCTATACAAAAGAAAGTTTCCAAATTAATTTTAGGACATCGTAAAGTTTTAATGTTAAAAAATCTTTCTCATCTTTTAGATTAATGCTTGATGGTTTCCAAGAATTATTAACAGCATTTAATCACAATCAGATGGTTATGAATATGAATAATAATCGTACATTAAGTGGTATTTCTACAAAATACTATTTTGTATAATATTTAAATTCTAGGAATTAAAGCTGAACCAATATAACTTATGCTCCCTTAAATTTTACTTATCTACTTAAAAAGTAATAAACATAATCTTTTGAATCCAGATACCTATTCGTAGTCACGACAAAAGCTATTAAGATTAAATCCAGGTAGTTACCCATTTGTTATTAAATTGTTATTAGTATCCTAAGTACTTCGATCAAAACTGCTAGCACATATAAAGATTCTCTCAGTTTAACTCCTTCAGCATTCAGCAGACGTACCTATAGTAGTTATCTTGTTTCCTTTGATAGATCAGTGTATCAAAATAAAATTAAGAAAAATACCTATATCAACTCGAAACTGTCAACGCTCTTGAGAGTATCCCACCATAATTTTACGAAAATGCGAATCTATAAAGCCGATGGAACCTATACTGAGGACACCGCAGATACAGAATTTGGTTGGAAATTATCTGACATTGTGATTGACGAAGGCCAAGCCAATTATGAAGAAATCAATCGAGAAACAAAGCTCTACTCCAAACTAAAGAAGACAATGGGCTGGTCATCGATTTCAATGGATTCTATTGCTGAAGAAGATGACAAAGAATTGAAGATTGAAAAATACAGCCCACAAATAGAAATGGAGCCAATACTCGAAACGGAAGATTGTGAAAGTATCGTTGAGGGACCTAATATTCCACCCACTGAAGAAAGGCCATGTGAAAATGTTGATATTGATATGCCCAGTAAGGAGGATTTGATAAAACTGATAAATCCATGTAACTCAGAGACAAAAATGTTACTGGCTGTAATTTTCTACTCTAAATACAGGAATCTTGTGAAAGAAGAAGCCTCTGAGGAACTCCTCAAGTCAGTTAATATGAAAGCAACAAATTTTAAATGCCTCATGGGTAAGTTTTCAATCCACATATATACTATTAAGTATATAAGATATGACTCCATGCGTATTACCACCTTAGCCATTACACTATATTAAGTCTAGCTACCCATACTATTGCAAATAACACTATTAAGGGTGGATTTCATAATCAAATTTAATCTCCTATTTTTGATTAAACATTAAAAATTTCATAAATTTTTTGATTATACCTACATATAATCCAAAATTAGTTTGAAAAAGATAAGGTGACTGATGTAAAAGTTATTCAGAAATGGAATATTTTTATTCCGTCATCAAGATATTAGTTATACAAATTGAAGAATTAACTAATCTCCAATTAGGGTTTCATTATGAAAGTTTTCCTTTGAACAGTACTTGCAATATTATTTTTATACATATATAGCGATGGTTTGGCTATGGGGTCAAGTTCCACTAAAGCTACAATTTTTCACTTCCATACGTCATAAGATTTCATAGATTTCGATTTTTAATTTATTAAAACCTTTCTGACTGTATAGATAAGTGTAGAAATAATAAAGAGGTACCTACTCAGAAAATTTAATATCGAACATAATCAAAATATTTAAGAGTGTCTTATTTATTGTAATATTATTGAATTCAGATTGAGAATTAAATTATTATTTTCTCTTATACCAATTGCAAGGGCTATCCTTTTTACATTTTTCTTTATCGTCCACCGGTTTCTCATAGCACGGATCGCACGGATCATCGGTCTTTTTAACTTTTGGTAGCTTACAATTTTTTTTGCTACATCCTTCATCTTTAATTCCACAGTCGTCTCTACTGGTAAGGCAATGGATACTATTCATACAGTATTTGTTGCTCAATTTTGATCCCGCAAAAAACGGCGTACCATACAATGCTTGAAGGAGATGATTGGGCAAGGGTTGATTGTGTGTATTCTTGGGTTGTTTTTGAATTTGATTGAGTTTGACAGGGATCGATTTGGCACCTTCAAAATTAGCATAATTTTTATTTCAATCAATCAAAAATTAGTTCGAATTGTCCAATAACAAATTCTAATGTTTAAACAATTAAAGATCATTTACTTACCAAATGTGCTAGCGTTAAATTTTCTGGTTATTCTACTTAATTGGGTACCGCTTAGGGGTCTTTGATTCAAGCAATATTTCAAATTTACTGTATTCGACAAGAGCTTCAAAGAACTCTGAAAATATGGACAGCACATTTTTGTAGCCAGCTTGGTACAAGATCCTAAATTCATAGTTCGAGACATTTTACAATAATTTTGAATATTGTTTGACAATATTAAAATTAGAAAAAAAATCTGACAATTTGTTGACAAAACAACTGACAAATTATTATTCTACAAAATGATGTTTAATATTGGTTTAAGTATAATAAACAATGTTTCTTAAACATTTTGGAAATATTGCAGGTGACTGTAAAACTAACATAGCAGAGGAAATGTACCAGGAAATCCAAAACTACCATGCTACCAAAGAAGATAAAATGCTGTCCCTGATGATGGAGTTGATTCTAACAGACGTTGAATGTGATATGGAGGACATAGTAAGCGAGCAGAGTGATGGTCCAAAACCAAATCTACCCCAGTTTGTGCTGGAGACAAGTGATCTTGGTAACAGCATTCCAAGCAGTTCATCAAGCAAAGGCGAATATCGGAATTCTAGTGTAAGTATAAATAAGCAAAATATGGAAGGAAAATTACTAAATTTTGACTGTACCCTCCAGCCGCTGCACAAAGAGAACAAAGACTATCTACATGTTTCAAATCGATCGAATATATTAAGCAGTATTGGTTTGAGTGAAGAAGATAGGAGCCTACAAAATTTTTGTGAAGAAACTTATGAAATGCATAAACAACTAGCGGAGATTCGAAAAAGTTTTCAAGTAAGTTTTAATACCATTTAAATCATTATGGAGAATTCAACACGCACAATTTCGAACTATGTACAGTGGAACTTCCTCATAGCGAAAGTCCGTGTAACGAATTGTTTGTAAGATCTTGCACCTTAAATTTAAGTACCATATTTAAAACACCCTCTATAGCGAAGACAATTCTCTCTATAACGAATGTTTGTGGAATATCCATTACTGATTATTCTTGGAACAACAATGTTTAAACGGGTATTTATAAGAAGGGGTTTTCCGTAATTATGTAGGTACATAAAGCATTACGATGGGCGCAGGGTTTGTTTTGGAAGAATTGTAAATGTACAGGTACCTCTTTTTACCCAGATTGTTTACTTTCAGTTGAACTATTACGTGAGCTTGGAGGTTTCATTCATTTTCAAAATAAATGCAAATATATATATATATATATATATATATATATATATATATATATATATATATACACTTTAGATATTAATGTACTTACATGTTTAAAATGATATAAATGATAGAAAAAAATAATTAACGTTGCACATTTTGTTATTTGACACTAGAAACAAATATATGGGTGGATTTTGCGCTTTCGTTAATGGGTTCTACTGTATTTCATTTCAATTCAGTTACAATTCCCGATCTATTATTATATTATCTCTTTATAGGAAGATGAGAATCGCGTCGATCGATTAATAAAAGAGGCTATAGCTTATGAGAAAGAAATAAAAGAAGCTCTCCACCTCGATGATATACTCCACCTTCTCAAAGGCGATACTGAAAAGGTCAAGCTGAAAAAGTTGCCGTTCAAGATATTCTACGACAAATCGGATGATACTGATGCACAAGAATTGAATCTCATAATATAACATTTCGCTTAAATTTACCATGTATATAAATGACTACTACTTCGATATATTATGTATAAAGGGGGATACCTAGCAACGGGGAATATGGATCAAATAAAAGTCTCAAAATGGCGAAGAAAGGTCAACCTGTCCAATTACAGACTGAAGTTGGTAGTGATGAGGAATGGGAAAAACTTTTACAGCGAGATGGACTTATTAGTGAGTATTGTTCACTTTTTCCATCCAGTTTCTTAATTTATCTTAATTTAGTTTAATTTGAGATATTCGAGACAATACGATTTTATATTGGCCCTGATGTAGGTACAAACAGTTTTGTATAAATACATGAATTTAAACCTAATTTATATTCACAAGAGATTCACAAATTATATTTTTGCATCGAATGTTTGCTTGAGAATGGATAAGAAAATGAAAGAATCTTCAAGATCAGTATAATTCGTAACGCCAATATTTGTTTTTAGCAAGATTATCATTACTGGATTTAGACAAAATCGGTTTTTTTTGTTCAGCAATTAGGAAATTCTTCAAATGTTTAATTAAATAACAAAAAAATATGATAATATGTAATTATCTATACTTATTGAAATAAATTGACATTTGTAAATATGAGTGTAATTATTGTTTATGTATAAAAACTTGTGGAATGCATATGCAATTAAATAAAAATGCAAAATGAATATGGCCCACATTAAAAGATACTCATAAAAAGGAAGAATTAGAATAAAATTTTTGAGTGATTGAGTTATCTAAGAGAGGGAAACGGGTGAATGAATTTAATTGTTGCTTAATAGCTGCTACTAGAATTTCACTTCTGCTTTAGCTATTTTGTACATCTTTGTTGAATTTATTATGAAAATGCCTCCTTACTGTCTTCAACTTACTGATGAACAATTAACGTGAATTACGTCATGTCACGATGGGTCACGCGTGTCCCATCTTGAACGGACATCAATTTCCATATCAGTCACGTGACTGTGCGTGATCGTGAGTACCTATCGGTCCGTATTTCAATTTTCGTTCAACTTACCATCACCACCACTCCCAATATATGCGCATATTGGCGCATTTCTTTTTTTGTTTTTCCATAGATACCTGAATTCTGCACTACTTATCACGTTTCATTAAGTGATGCGAATAAAATTATTCATGCGTGAATCACGAGATCAACCATGAATCATGTGAATTATGTTAGATATTCACGTTATAGCGTGCGTGACCCGGTCCGGATAGATCGTGATTCCTACTTCAACTCACTAAAATAGTCTACTAACTGTAACAATAACTTGAAGGTTGAACTTTTCTCAACTGATATTGACAAAGGCTTATTTTATTCCAATATTAGGTATTAATATGCAAATCAAATCTTCAATTTGAAAAACAATGCGTGTGAATTCACATAACGTTCACTCCATAAATGTACATTTTCTAGATATAAATAAAATCGATTTAAAATGATTCTCGTCCACAACGTATCAAGTACCTATATACGGTTGTCATATCGACAAAGGCCCGAATTCAACAAATATTTGTAAAATTAACAGCAAAGACGATTTAGAAACAGTTTGTATAGAGATTTTTAAACAACAGAATATCTCTAAAAATAATTCAATTGTTTTTTCGCATCTCGAGATATCAGGAGCAAACATTGAAAATTATACCGGGACCAGTTTCGTAAAACGGTTTGCAGTAGAAAAAAATTAGTAGTAATTTTTCTGTCTACAAAATATTATGAGCAAAAATAATGATACTGATCCCGAATCAATTTCATTCGCTGTATAATAATTGCATATTGAGCATCTAAGTCATATGAGGAAACTGGATGTCAAAATAAAAATTTCTTGACGTTTAGGACCGGATTGGCCAACTGAATATTGGACCATCTGCTAAATATATCAGAAAAAAATCCGATGGCTCGTAACCAGAGAATATGTAGATTCACAGTTTTTGGGAGGAAAAATTCAAACAAAAGTTGAAGGAACAAATGATATATATTACTTAAAAATGTTTTTGATGAAATTTAATCAACCGGTATGTTTTGAGATTTTTTTTAAAGGTCTTGTCGGCCCCGATTTTGAAACTACAAGAAAGATCATGCTCATTTACAAAAAAAATCGAGATTTTTGTACGTTTTTGTTGCAAATTTGAACTTAATATCTTCAAAAACACGTCCTCTATCCTGTTTAAAAAATTTTTAATATGCTAGGTATATCTAATTTATATATTCCCAAGAAAAACAGAAAACGTATAGATATTTTAAGCAATAAGCATACAAACAAAATGGTTTTTATTTCTGTTGAATATAACATATTGAGATTATGATAATTGGAAAGAGCTCATTATACTATTTACTGCCTGAAGCACTTGACTGCGAAAAAAAAACATAGAGCAAACTCTGTTCTATTACCAATATAATAATTATAATGATAAGTAATAATAATATAATTAATTCTATATTTGAGGACTGGAACACTTAGCTTGGAACCAGCTCTCATAAAAAATATGTTACTACTTAACTACCACAATCGAAGGCTGAGAGTTATGCCAAGGACTCGATATCTAGACTGTTTCAACAAAGTTGGCATATTCAGGGGTAAACCTGTTACAAATTTGTTGACAAAACAATTGTCGGGTGACAATTACTGAATATGTTGTTTGTATGTAGTGGTATTTCTCTGTTTTTATTTTATTAGGTAAATTTCTTATAGAAATATACCTATTGCGATCGTTCACACTTTTGAATTTTGAAAAAATTTCAACGGCATGTTGTTATATGTCTCTAAGTTAGTCCAAAAAACATTTGGTTCAAAAGTTTATATATATATATATTTATATGGGATATTACGAAATTTGTTAACACGATAGAGGTCGCAGTTTTGAAGGTATCAAGTTCAAATTTGCTACAAAAATCAATCTCTCAAATATCTCGGTCGAGTTCGTTATTGGGCAATATCGGGTAAGTAGTTTCAAAATGGCGACCATTCAAACATTTAAAAAAATTATCTAAAAAGAGCAGTAGAGTAAATATTATTAAAAATAATTTTAGGTTATAGATATAATCAGTACCTACAACTTTTGTTCAAAGCAATTTTTCATAAAATACACAGGTAAAAAAATAAAAATTAATAAAGAAAAATAACAAATATTGATAAAACATAAACACTCAATATAAATTTGATGTAATTGTACATTTTCTGGAGATCTTAATATAGACCCTGATTAAAAAAATATATAGTATATTTATTGAAAAGAAATAGACGAAAAAAAAATCTGCCTTGAAGTGGACTCGAACCCTGTCTGCTTTATATTCAACAGCCAAAACAAAAACCTCTAACCGCAAGGCTATGACAATTTTATTTAATAACATGTAGGTATACCAATGAAAAGGTTGTTAAAATTTCAATTCAATGAATTTTGAAAAATTTACCTTTCCGCTGACTACAGGCCATCGGGATTTTTTTTGTATCTACGCCAACGGTTCCAAATCCCAAACACTATTTTTAATTTAATCTAACCACACCAGATTTTCACAATCGGACTAGTATTCTGTATTTTCTTCTTAACAGACAATACCAATTTAGTTGATGAAACACATGTTGAATTGTAGAGAGTAGCCAATATTTTTCTCTGAGGTATCTATGCATCTCGATGAATCTCGAGGCAAAATCGGTTCAGCCGTTTAGAAGATTGGCCCGGAAAAACAAATCCTCCAAGAATATGCCTCTATTTCAAAATCTCAGGCAGACATTTCAGTTTTATGTTCGGGTATGTATAGGCGTACCTATATAGATTAAAATTTATTTTGTTGTTCCAGTTGTCGATGTTTATTCCGATTGGTGTGGACCATGCCAAGGTATGGCCGCTAATTTGAAGAAATTGAAGCTCGAAATTGGTGGTGACATGTTACAACTAGCGACGGTATAGATCAAGAATATAAAAGGTTGTATCATCTTGAATAATTTAATTTTAGGCAAAATGTGACAATATCACTCAATTAGCTCGGTTCAGGGATAAAAGTGAACCAACTTGGATGTTTATATCTGTAAGTGAATATAATTATCTCATTCTCGTTGCGTTAAACCTTGGTTATGTTAAAGTCCAATTGTTTATCATTCTGCATCCAAAACTTAATCTTCGTAAATACAAATTTCCAGAAAGGTAAAATGGTAAATTTGATGTTTGGTGCGGACGCTCCTAAGCTCACCAGATTAATTTTGGAAGAGCTCAAATTAGAACAACTCGCTGTTAGTGGAGAAAAACCAAGGGAAGGTAGAGAAATTACGGAGCTTCATGAGGAAGAACAGGTAAAAATATGGTGAAATATACACTACAAACGTAGCTAATAGTAATAATGTTCATAAGGTACGCTATGATGCTGTAGAGAAAATCAGAAAAGCAGCGAAAGAGAAAGAAGAAGCTAAAAGAGCTAAGGAGATCAAGGAACGTAAAATTGCTGAATGCGAGAGTATCTTGGAGAACCTGACACATTTAGGTATTATATTAGTATTACCAAACTCAAGAGATAAATATGCTGAAGCTTTATCCGACTTGATAAGTGAAGCTGGGCTAGCTATCCAACAAACTGAAAAGGTAATAATATGCATATTGCGCAAGTCCACATTTTCCTATCAAATTTTCCGGAAAATCATTTTTTATCCTTTCCCAATGAACCTAATACCTACCTCACCTCACACCTCTGTTAAGCTCAGGTTCAGTTCACAGAAGATATATATAACGAATTGCTTTGTATGGTGCCAGACGAAGAAATATTTGACGAGGAGTCGATGCAAGATCTACTCAATGGTGAAAGTGTATTTCTTCTTATCAAACCAACAAGGGGCACCGTCATTGAGAACATGCATGAAACAATATTACAAATTGTTTATGGTGAAATGAAATGCCCACCAGGTTGAGAGTCAACATCATTTATATATTTGGTTATACAGGGATTTGGTGTTGTTGCAGGTAGTCCCGATAGTCCGTTTGTGAAACTTTGCAAAAACAATGAGAACGGCATAATAGGCATCTGGACACCAATTCAACCGTATCTGTTGGCTACCGCCTGGAAACTGTTCTTTCCAAAATTGTCGAGTGAATACTTTGTACCTGAGCCCGAGCCGGAACCTGAACATTTGGCTATAGTTTTCGATCATAAAAAGGTTAAATTGAATCAAATCATATAACCCACATGTTTTACATCTTTAATAGTAAGCTTGGTTACAATAACCGGTTTCTTATAGAAAGGTATCAAACTTGTATGATGCTATAAAACTGAAGTGACAGTGCCTTTGACCCTAATATTTTTTAAGTCTTGATTCTAAACACAGCCTAATTAATATGTATAAACAGATAGATTCAAAATTCTCTTAATGACATTACATTCATTCTAGTTTTTTCCCTAATAGTAGTTATTTTCGATTTTAGTCAATCCCAACGCTGCTTGGTGGATGCTTTCTGAATTTTCTCGGAGCGGATATTTTTTCGGAAGTTTTTCTTCATGTACTAAAATTCTAGCCAAAAATTATCTATATATACAAAAATTCCCGCTAATCCGTGAAGAGTTTTCACAAAACTATACAATGACCATCTCGTGGAAAGCACTGGCAACCTACCACAAATAATAATATCCAGGAGAGCCTCTCAAATAGTTCGGATGCGGCGATAAATTGTATATTTTTTAAATTACGCGTTTACAAGTATAGTCGAGACGTCACAACTCGGCGTTGGAGTATGAAGAGGAAGAAGATGTTGAACTATATGTGTACATTCGTTATATAACTTTCAAATTGAAATCTGCCAAAATGTAGGTTTGCCATCCTGTCTATCAAAAACGACCATAGTTTGAAACAATTGGAACGTGCCTAACAAAATTGGAAACTGTGGCCCCTTAAAAGAATCAAATTCTTAGTTCAGCAAGTTATAAAATTGTATTATGTTGCCGTTCATAATTATTTTAATAATGAATTTCATTTACGCATCAGCGTCAGTTACTGTCTTTTAACTTCGTTTTTCACTCCAATGAATATATTTTTTAATTTTTTTAAAAGGATAGTGCCATATTTAACAATGTAAACTTGGTTATTATTCGTACCTTTTTTTAATTTAGTGAAATGTAAAGCTTTTTGAAATAATGAGTGAAACATAATTTCTACCATAAATATTCTTTTGTGTGGAATATTTGCAAAAATTATTATTATTATAAAAAAAAACATATTTAAATATAACGATTTACATGTCGTAGACTCAATGAAACGGGTGTACAGTAATTCCTTGCCCAAATTTCTACTTATTTCTTAGATAGAATCTAAACATTATAATAAAATTCTAACAGGCCAATGTCGGTACATTATAGATATTTAAGAAAAACTAATATGGGCGGTCTTTATTAGAGCCTTAGAAGCCGAAACAACAGTTTTCCGAATTTTGATCTGTCTGTCTTTATGTTTGTACACGCATCACGCAAAAACTACTACTTAGAATTTAATGCAATTTTCACTGATGTGCTAGAAGTCTTAAAATATAGGTTCCATTTTACCGCGTCTGGCTGTCTGTATAATTGTACAAGCATCACGCAAAAACTACCGCATGAAAGTGAATGCATTTTTCCACACGCACCAAGTCGCGGGCAAAACCTAGTTAATAATAAAGTTGATATTATAAAGTTATTCCGATACATACCCAACGGCAGAATAATAAAGCAATTTTCTGAGCGTTTAGTTTGGTGACAATAATCAAAACCATAATAAAGCACTCGCCATCTATTCTCGACCTTTTTCGAGAGCCCAAAAATAAATCTATATTTTTATAGATTAAGTCATAAAGACTACTACAAACAGTACTCACTTTGGCCGAGATATTAGATCCTGATATTTCGCCACCTTTCCAACTCTGTTTTAGATTTAGATCTTCCGAAGGCAAAATAATTTATTAATAATTGATTCAGATTTCCGAAGCACTGCAAATAATGAAAGAATACCCTAATGCAATTATGCACTATGGATTCTTCACTTCCGAAGAACCGGAGGAAGCACAGCTGGTTGCTAAGAGTGTTAAGCGCTTGGAAGCTGAAAGTGCTGACGAGCGATCCCAGTGAGTTTCCAAATTCTTAAAATCAATCAAAGTAAAACACCGATTGATATTCTTATAGCAATGGAAAACTAGTTATCCAAGCTTCAAAGAAGAAGAGTGAATGTATCTTGGCATTCGCTCAGTTGGGACCCGTTTACATGTCGCCAAATGCTGATGAAGGAAAGAGAGAATGCATATTATTCTTTCCTGAGGAATATGCAGAATCTTTGGATGAGGAGGATTTAGCATTTGAAGGTATACCGAATGAACTTAATGAAGCTGAAATGCTTGAAGGGCAACCACCGACCCAAGAAGGTGGAGAAGGGGATATGAATGAAGACGATGAAGGCGAAGAAGAAGAGACCTCTGGTGTTGAATCACATGGAAGCCAGGAAGAATCAGGAGAAAATGAAGATGATGAAGATTTACTTGTTTGATTTAGTTTTCGTCATTTGATGAATTAGATCAAAATGACAATTTATCATCATCAAATACAATTTATTTCAATTCAAAATTTTTATTTCCAATTAATGAATGAATTAACCTTTTTCAAAAAAAGAGATCTGAACCATCCTAATGTAATCATATTATCCAATCTATCCATATTTCCCCAAGTCCACAATATGCAACTTATCATACACACATCTCTCAACAGTGCGTGTTTGCTCGATAATGCTGATGTACATGAACGAAAGTCTCTTACAAAAGTTATACAGTACCACAAAGTCCACGTTTTAAAAACAGTTCTAGGTTTACAAGGTTCCGTAATATCAGCAAAATATTTTTTATTCGATAGAACAACCAGTTTTTTGTCATTGTGATAGTCCCTTCATTCCCGACTCAGCACTGTTTTTTCCCGTCGTAATGTGCTGATGCAAAGTTATTATTGTTTTGAAAAAATTGAGCGTGATGCAGCTGAATAAAACAACTAGGAGTAAGATTTTTTTAAAGATCTGAATTTTGTCTGGTGCAGTGACGTAGAGGGCACCAAAGCTGCGTTTATTTGCTCTAATTATCATTTATGTTCATACAGGATGCTTCAAATGTTACTTTCATTTTCATCGAATTCGATACAAGTTTATGCGATTTTTTTATGGAAACCCCTTTATATTATTTTGTTTTCACATTCTAACTCAAATTACCTATCTGAGAATTCCAACAGTTTATATTTTTTTCCTAACAGCTCTTCGATTATTTGTGTTTTTCAAATTGTTTCTACATAATTAAAAAAAATTTACAAGATGGAAATAAAATGAAGGAAAATAATCGCTTTTAAATGTCATCCACCTTCTTTAATATATTTTCTGATCTAAACTATAAGAGATCTTTAATTATCAGCATTTTTTTACCAAACAATAAAAACTGACGTTGGTTACTTAGATTTCAAATATCGCCTAAAACGAAACAATTTAATAAATTTTGATTTTTTTGAGTCCTGTAAAATTTGCTTCAAAACTGTGTTTATTCATTATGAATTATACAGAGGAAGAGTTTACTGGAATGGTGTATGAAAAAGGCATCCACAAGTGAAAAGTTTTGAAATATTGAAGCAACGATTTGAGAGATCAGACCACGTAGAATACGAAAAAAAATTCTTGTTAAAACAATATTAATTCAAGAGAACCAATTAGCTATTAGCTTAAAGTGGTAGAAAATCCTGAGTTGAGTGTTAGGAAAATTAGCAGACATATAGATGCAGATTTTTTGAAGATATTTGAGTTTTGTAGGACGATGCAAAAAAATCACGGAAAATGCGAAATCCGAAAAGCATTATGTTCACCTATGTATCTTCCACACGAACGAATTTGTTAGAAGGCACAACTATCATTAATATAGTACCGAAAATCCGCATATTGAACATGTTAAGAATTATCAATATAAATGGAGCATTAATGTATGGGGTGGATAATTATGTTGTCGGTCCATATTTTTTCGAAAGAAAATTGAATGCACCAGACTTTCTTCGATTTATCAGAGTTGACTTTCCTAGGATGATCGAACCAGCACCACTTTCTGGGAGAAGTACGGGAGATGTTGGATATAATGTTTCCTGATAAGTGGGTAGGACGACAAGGACCTATTCCGTGGCCGCCGAGGTCGCCAGACCTAACATCAATGGATTTATATCCTTGGAGAAAAGTAAAATCGGAGGTGTATCGTATTCGTGAGGCATTTCAACTAATTATGCCTTTTCATTTGAGCTGAGTGAGAGAAAATTCGTGGAGATATTGAGGAAATTTAGTGAACAGATTGGAAGACATTTTGAACATATATTATAAGTCAATTTTCAATTTTTCAATATTTCTTTAATTTTGTAAAAACAATTTAAAAAACAAGAATAATCGAAGAACTGTTAGGAATAACATATAACATGTTGGTAAGATCAGATAGGTAGAATGTGAAAAAAAAACTAATATACAAGGTGTTAGCATCAGCACATTGTGGCGGGAAATAAAATTAGTGCTGATTAGGGAATAGAGCCATAGAGACCATCACAATGACAAAGAATTTAACTAGTTCTTCTATTTAAAAAAAAATGTTTTTGCTATTACAGAAAGATGCAACACCTTGTGCATCTGGAACTATTTTCGGAACGTGACCTTTCTGGTGCAGTATAATTTTTATAAAATACTTTTTTTCATATATCATTATATTATCGATATATCGAGCAAATACGCACTGTTCTGGCACAGTAAAAGGTACTGCAGCAAAATCTGAATTTCAGTTAACGAGGCATTAGAAATTTTCTGAAAATATTATCTAAATGTTGGGTAATATAGCAAATGCACTCTCTTAGAGAGAAAAAAATATTTTTCAATCATAAAATTATGAGGAATTGAATAAATTAAATAATACATAAAATCCATTTTTATTGATTTTATTCTAGGTAAAACTAACCGAACAAATGATTGAGGAGATGACATTCTTCTCTGATTTTAAATTCACCAATAGGTCGATACAAGACTGCCTCAATACCCGAATATCATTAGCACTCTTGATTAAACGGATTTCAGAAAATCTTCCTGGAGACATTGATGAAATCATTCTTCAAGTGATATATGGAAACAGTAGACAATCTCCAGGCGATGAACGATCAGCAAGTTACAAATTAATGAGCATTGAGGAATTTGATGAAACTGGCGAGAACACTTTGATTGGTATGCCAGTTTTGTTATTATTATGTTCTTTCTATTTTTATAATCTACTTTTTTATCTACATTAAAATTACTATTGTCAGCCAAGTAGCCTGTACGGTTTTTAAAATCTCTGTAGGTTTCAGTCCACTGACCAAAAAAAACATATTTCTAGATAGTAACCTGTGTGACCGTCATTTTGCTTCTGTTGAAACTAATCTGAGAAAGAATGGACTTATTTTGTTACTTTCATTATTGTTTGTAGGATACCGAGCCCTTATGCTTGTAGGGCAAGAATGGCATCATCGTAATAGCTGTTTATCTATAGTTCTAGAATGTGTTTTGCTCAAGACTAATGTGGACATGGTTTTTCTTAACGAAACTTGTCTAAAGTATTTTTCTTGGAAACTTTGATCATCCACTCAAGGTGTATCTCTGTTTATTCTTATTCATATTCTGACAGTACTTTCGTCACACAACAAACTTGAATATTATTGTATTTAGTTATCAGGCGACAAAATTAGTAGAAAATGAATAGTAGAGTTTGCTTGAGTGCGGTAGAAATATCATGGACACACCAGATATTTTAAATTAAATGATTCCAATGTGACTCTATAAGTTAATCTTATTGGAAATAATCATATCTTTACAACTTTTACATAGGTATATGGGCCCCACCGAACAAGTATTGCAAAGCATTTGGATTGAAAAATCTTTTTCCCAACGTTTCTGGTCCTTACAAATTGCCAGAAATTGCATTGCCACCACACTATGTTGCTGTCGGATATGATGCATTTAAAACAAGAGATGTCATGGAACTATGCAACCAATATCCCGGACAAGTATTATCTTATGGATTCTTTACCAGTGACATTCCTCCTGCAGCTCAGTTGATTGCAAAGACTGTAAAGGAGTTTGAAGAAAGGACAATACCGACAACATAGTAAATATTCTAATGGTCTACTAACAAGCTTGTTATCCTTCAATGAGTGTTAAGGTGCATTATAAAATATATTTTTTTATAGTGATGAAAAGATCGTCATACAACTAGCAAAAACCGACCCAGATTGTGTTATGGCTTTTGCCGAACTTGGTCCTTCCTATATGAGCGTGGACGCTGTAGCCGGAGAAATAGACTGTCAATACTTCTTCCCACCAGGATATAATACGCCAGTCGAAGAGGTTACAGAAGTTAAGAAAAAATCAAAGAAGAAGGGTAAATCGAAACCTACAGCAGTTACAAGTACACAAGAAGAAACAGTATCACAAGCTACCAGCGATTTGAATAAAGAACAAAGTGAATTGGATCATGGCTGTGAGGAGGATACGGAAGATAATGTCAGTGATGAGGACAGAGGAGCAGATATGGGAATGGATGAGGAAGAAGATACAATTTTGGCTGCAGATAAAGCTACATCACCTATAGAAGTTGTTGGACATGATCAATAATCAACTGACAAAATTAGAACGTCTAGTTGGGTTTAATTTTAAGGTTAGAAAGATTAGGGTCTGTACTAAAAGGTAAAACAAAGAAACTGTTAGTTGAGAAATTTATTAAAGATTAAATAATAGATTTAGCTTAAACTTTATTACATTGCCACTGGTATCCAATGCCGTATCTCTATGTGCAAAAAATCAATAAAGAAAGTAAGAAAAGAGGAAGAGTATGTTCAAATTCTGAAACATTCCTGTAGGAATTTATATCTATAGACATCATTAATGAATCAAATTGATAACTCATTAAAACCAAGGATTAAATACACCAAGATAGGACAGTCAGACAAGGCAGATAAAATGTGAGAGAGATAAAATTTGCTCACCAGCTTACCAATTTAAAAAGCCAGGTAGGCGATTTCAATGGCGTCGGCGCATCATTTTTTTCAAGAGTGCCATTAGCCTACTACCAACAAATAAATACTGTATAATCGTTGATATCACTCATAATAAATTAATAAATGAACTTCGCAACGTGAGATTCAATTATTTTATTTTATTCTTTGTGTTTTTAAAATATGGAAGATGAAAATTGGAAGAAGGGAGCTGTATATTGTAGGTATTTACAAAAACTGTAAGTCTTAAGTATTTGTATTCTGATGAGAAAAAAGTTAGTGTTTTCGAGTTATCAAATTATCATACAGCCTTTTAAAAGTTGGCAATGATGGCTGACAACGGTCAAAATGTCTGCTAAAATAATCCTCCGTACATCTTCCAGTATTGTTATTGCATCTTATGTAGCACTTCACAATATCGCTAAATTGGTGAACTGCATTTTAGCACAAAAACTGTTTAAATGTGTCACAATAAAACAATATTATTAGTTGTTACTACGGTAACCAAACTCACAAAGGCTTATTTTGTTTGATTTCTTTCATAGACTAACCACCTTGAGGTAATACGTGAATCAGAAAAAAATTCAAAGAGCCCATAAAAACTTTATCTCTGTCGCAATAACATTCTTTATTTAATAAGAATACAATTTGGACCTTTGAAAAAACATAAGTTTATATCATATGTCAAATATGACAGGTGTGACAAAAAAGATTTCAGATCATTTTATTTAGAATAAAATTTCCCATAAATTTTGTATTCAACATTTTTTTCTAAAGTTAGTATTTGCGGAGCTAGGTAAATTGGTTTTGAGTATAGCTTACAAAGCATCCATTCCATACCAATTTAAACTTTTTCGTATCTGCCATAGTATCCGAGATCCCTGTACTAAAAATAAAAAAAACCTGCTCTGTATATACGTTAGAAAGTCTATATTTTCAAAATATTGGAAATTTTATATTAAAAAAAATTAAACTACTAAAAACCATACTCAATTATATATAGTTAAAGCCAATATTGAGGTTGACCCCTCCCAGTTTCTACGCCACTGGTAAAGTTGTCATCTTATTATCTCGTTCTTACTATGTACATGACCAACCCTTTATACGTAACGATATATTATATATAGGTACTCATTATTTCTCCAGATAGTCAAAGTTAAAAATAATGCTTTACCTACACTTATTTTGATTCTAATGAGTAGGTACCATAGAACAAAATAAAAACCTGTAGGTACTGATCACTGACAGTGTTTTTGTTTCAGTTTCGCATTTGTCACGTGAAGATGATTTCTTCTTAAAAGAAATAAACACACTCAGTGGGATATTTCTAATTATAAATGAAACACACCACGAATTTGTCTGTTCATCCGTTCTACTATTTAAAAGAATTGTTAGGGTACGTCCAGAGAGAATAAAAAATCTAAAATACAATTTTAAACACTGCAGTTTTCTCAAATAATATCATTAAAAAAACTGAGTTATTTCTAGGGCTGATCCTTGGATAGCTGCTCTCATTGGCACACATGTCCTGTCTAGAAGCAATAATATTGTCAGCTTACCGATTAAAAATAACTTTGTACTTACATTAAAGTTTGTTAAAGCACACAAAAATCTGCATTTCTTCCAAGGCTGATCCTTGGAACACTGCTTCGAGTGGCACATAAAAATATGTCCTGTTGTGAAGAAATTAATAACATTGTCATATTACGATTAATAAAACATGTCCTTCCGGAAAAAAATAGTATCACTTCATAAATCATGCAACTAACTGATATAATAGTACCTTGACTGGCATTCCAGATTCAACAAGAATACTACTCCTGTCTGCAAAATAGATAACTAAGAATAAAAATTATACATATTTATGATACGACATAACAAAATACAATACACATTTTCTCAAAATAGAATGTTTATATTTCAATAAACAAAATTGCTTCTAACGAATCTCTTTCCAATTCAAGTCTCTTCGCAATGAATGTCGTACAAGTAACTCGAGAGTTGATTTCTCACAAATTTATTACTTTAAATCAGTATTGCTTAAGCACTTTATAATTTTCAGGAAATATGTGGAAAATCTGTTGTATATAGACTTCACTCTTGAATTCCATGTTAGTGGTCATCTTCTTCTTTCTTCTTATGTAGGCATGATGCCTGTTCCTTCATCGCATCCATGCCTAATCTACACCAATGGTGATGTAGTCGCTCCACCTTTTCCTTGGTCTCCCTGTGCTTCACCTTCCCTGTGGAGATTTGTCCCTTGCTATTCTTACCAGTCTCCCCCCATCTATTCGGCTTATGTGTGCATTCAACTCTTGCTTTCACCCCAGCACCCACTCATTAATACACTCTACTCTGCATTCTCTTTTAATGTTCTCCGAGCGTTCCCTGTCCATCAGTGTTTTTCAGCTATTCTCCGCAGTTTCATTTCTTCCGTTTCCAAGAATCCTTTTGTTTTGGTTATGTCGGGTCGGGTTTCTGCGGTGTATGTCATTATCGGTCTTATTGCAGCCCTATAGATTCCTAAATATGTGTTCTTCCATATTGTGCTGTTTAAATATGCTGCAGTTCTTGTCGCTTTCAATGTTTGGTTCCTGACTACTGTTTCTACGTCCCCGTAGCTTGAAATGTCTATTCCCAAGTATTTGAATGTTATTTCTTGCTGTATGATGTTGTCCTCTACAGCTAGTTTGCACCTGATGGGTATTTTAGATGTCGTCATACATTTTGTTTTCGCGATGGATATGGACATAGTAAATTTTTTTGCAATGCAGTAGAACTTGTGCAACAATCTTTGGAGGTCATCCTCGTTTTCTGCTGTTAGCACTGCGTCCTCCACGTCACACAGGATTGTAATGCTGCTATCGCCCATTCTGTAGCTCTTTAGTTCTCGCAGCTGCCCTATTATCTCATACATGATCAAGTTAAAGAACAGGGGGCTCATCGAGTCACCCTGCCAAATGCGATTCTCTACTGGGACAGGCTCTGTTAGACCTCCATTGACCTTTGCCTGTATTTTATTGCCTTTGTATATATTTTCAATTAGTTTGATTAGTTTATAGGGTACTGCTCTATTATAAAGGAGGTGCGTTACATCTTTTAGTTGGACGGGCTCAAATGCCTTCTCAGTATCTACCAAGCACATGAAAGCTGGCTTGTTGTATTCCACTGATTTTTCGACTATTTTTCTTATGATAAAAACAGCATCTGCGCAGGATCTTCCAGATCTGAATACCTGCTGTGCGTCTTCTAGAAAAATAATAGCACTGATGTTGTTGGCGATAATCGTCGTCGTTTATTTCAATTTGGTGTTTAGTAGAATTATTTTATTTTTATTATTAGTGGTGAAAGATAAAATAAAAGGGTAACGAAATCCAGCATATTAAGCCGCGAACGGGTAACGTGGGTGAGATCGGCATTATTCAAAAGCCATAGAATATGGAATCAGGGAAGACACAGCAAGAAGCAAAGATGAGTCCCTCTCCGTTACGTTATTTATCTGCGCCAGCAGTAATTCCTAAATAGACCCTGCATCGCTTACGCCCCAACACTTGCCGAAAAAACTATGAAAGATGTAGCAGACAAGAAAAAATCTGATCTCAATCAAAACAAATATCTACTAATCTTTGAATACCGACAGGAAGAACAAATTTAAACATAATCAATCTAGACATGCAAGCAAGAAGGTAGGCTTGAGAAGAAGTTATTTGTTATCGAGAAGACGGAAAGAAATGTATAATGAATATAGACGTTGACATAAAGAAGAAAGAATTGGAACAACATTTTTTTTGAAGAAACAACAAGACATTCTGGATTTGCATCTCGCAATTAAACTGACAAAGGTGGAAGCGGAATCATCAATCGCTGATGAGGATGTAACTGGGTCAGTTCGGTACAAAGAGTCAGTGGTAAGTGCCAGTCCAGGTGTCCAAATATGAATGAACGGAGAGTTCCTATGGAAAAAACATACTGAGGTTAAAGGTACAGACACATCTTCCGAAAACAAGGTGCTTCATAATAAATTAAGAACAAGTAGTGAGTTTCATTCGAATAGGTCAGGTAAATATTCATCTCTATAATATAAAAATAAATCGCTGAAAGTGTTGCTAAGCGCTAATCTCGAGAGCAGCTGAACCGATTTCGCTAATTCTTTTTTTGTTGTGTTCATTATTATCAGAAGAAGGGTCTTATGAACGGAAAAATTAAGAAAGTTGTGCGGAACCTTAGAAAATTTAAAAACATTTATGAAAACTTAAAGACAATATTAATTTTACATACAGTACATACAGTTGTTTGAAATAACTGTCAGCAATTGACAGAACGCGCGCTGCAAATATCGTTTAACATAGATGGATCGGTTGATAAATAAGTTTCATTTCAATTTATTATACAGTGAGTTTTTGATAAATGTTTATTCATCTCGGTAAGTTAAAATCAATCACACCTAATATTGAAAGAATGAAGCCCCAATTTTATGCTAACTTTCTAGGTAACTATATTGTAAAACAATAAACTTTTACCACCATGTGCCTGAATACGTTGGTAATTTTCAATTGAAATCATATATCAATTAAAGTAGCGTACAGTAGGTTTGTAGCTAGGTGAAAAACCAAAAGCAGCCAGTCAAAAGTTGATGGGGGAATGGCAGTGCTGACAAATATCTTGAAAGTCACATGGTGGTACAATTTTTGCAAATTTATTTCAAGGGCGAATCAGCAAAACAAGTCGATCAGCGTTATGCACACAATAAATCGGTGAACAGATCAAGTGTGAAGCAACTTCAAATGTTTTTCGATCAGACAACGAATTGGTTGTATTATTCAAGACTGCGTTAAACCGCATGGCATCAGATTACCACAAAATTGTCAGCAAAGCCGATAAGACGCCTGCAGGACAACACGCAAGACGCTATAATACGGCAACAATTGATGAAGTTGCTATTGTTGTCATGGGTGAAAATTTAGAAGACCAAGATATTGTTTTTGCTTTGTTAAGACAGGACAACGTCTGTCGGGTCAGCTAGTAGGAAATAAAAATGTTTCCACTCATCAGTGTCAAATGACAGATAATGACATAAGACAATTTTTTTGTAAACAGGGTGTTCCAAAAGATTTGCCCATTTTTCCCACAGAATGGCCAAATTTAATCCATCAATATCAAAATTCTACACCTATTTGTAGTTTCACAAATGAAGAAAATCAATGTCGACTTCAAAAATGTCTCAAAGGTAACACAAAAAAGATAACACGGTCTATATTGTCATTACAACAGAATGTTGAAAAAGTTATCATTCTTTTGGATAATCGTTTTGATCGAGCGGAATATAGTATCTCGCTTCTATTAGACACGGTGAGAAATTTTCCCAAGGTTAAGGAAGACAAACTGGAAATGTTAGTTGAATTATCAGATGAAGTAAAAAACCTCATCGCTACTATTGAAGCATTGGAAGAAGACGATCATTTGCGCAATCCTCCACTTTTACAAGAGCTATTGCATGAACAGCCATCTTCACAAAAATTAAATTGGGTTGAATACATCACTGATAGAAATAAGAATTATAAATTGGAGTTCTCTTCATGGCTAGACAAAAAAGCAAATGCTGCCAGTCATCTTTTGATTCCTAGAAATCCTGATGAGAAATTGTTGTTAAGTGGTTGTAAATGATTTGATAATCAGCAATGACTGACTGGTATATTTTTATTTAACTGCAACTAACATTACTAAGAAAGATACAAATATGATCAATAAATTATTATACTACAACCAGTGCCTAGTAACAAGTCAACTACCACTCTTTATTCTCAAACATGTATATCATAGGGTAGGCACAAATTCTAACAACAAAAATCGTATGAAAAATAGAGATATAACTCTAACAACAAAATCATCATTTGAGTATTTGTTAATAATTTGTCCCTCTCGATTAAGGACTCATGGACTATTGTGACTTCAAACAAAATACGTTTTTCTTGTCTCTTTCCATTTCACAGTATTAAGGCGTCTAGAAAAAGAAAACCAAGTTCGATTGGTGATTGTCAAAAACCTCACAATAAAATGTTACACCATATGATTAATCAAGAGACGTTGAAACTAATTGCCACATATTGACAGACAGAAAAGTCCTTCAGAAAATTTTGCCAGTAGTGATTTCAAAAGTTAGACAGTTAGCTGAAACATTTGCCCTTCTTGACGATGTTGCAACCATGAGTTTGATTGACAACGACTTAGCAAATGGAATTATAACTGACTGAACCACAACAATCTCTTCATTTGCAATGGACAAATAATCAGTGGGAGGAGAAAATGATTTAAGAGTTGTTGGATTTAAAATTCTTCCAAATCAGATCAAAATGCGAAATTTCTTCTGCGACATATTCGAACCAACAAAGGACTTTCTCTATACCTAGCCAAACTGTCAGTATTCAAGAAATTAATGATTATTATCCATATATGGATTGCCTGTAAATGATCATTGGAAAATTGAAACTTACGATGATTTGGGAAAGTGGATGTCCAGAGAAGATCGACGTGCTCAAAAAATTTGGACGCAACAATGAAGAGAACCGGAAATAAATACGATACAGAGCTACTCTGGAAAGATGATGATTTGATTCTCCCTGACAGGAAGAAGAATTCCATGAAGAGACTATTAGCCACTGAGAAAATTATGGATACGGATACATTGTTTACTGAAAATTATATGAAAAAATTGAAGATATTATTGAAAAAAATGATATATTTCTAAACTTTCAACCGAAGAGATAAGTATTTCCTCGACAAAAATTTCGTACCTTCCTCATTTCGGAGTCGTCAATCCAAATAAACCCAAAAAAATGCATCTGCGAAATCTCAGCAAGTAAGCCTAAATGACTACTTATCGACAGTGCCGGATCTTTATAACTCATAACAAACTATTACTCTCAATTTTCTAAGAGGAAGATTTGCATTCACTGCTGATATCAAAGAGACATTTTTGCAGGTGGTAGTCATGAAGGAAGATAGAATGTCTCAACGGATGGAGGAGGATACAGGTGAATGAGAGGAAAAATGGAACCAGATATTTACGAAATCTATGTTGTTTTCATCGACTTGTGGTCCTTGTTTGGCACAGAATGCAAAAAACATAAATGCTCATTACTTCAGCCACATGTACCTAAAAGCTGCTAAAGCGATAATCAACTCCTCCTATATGGATGATTACTTGGGTGGTGCGGATACAGCAGAAGAAGCAATGAAAATGATAAATGATATTTTTTTTTGTTTTGTAAATGATAAAGGAGGTTTTACGAGTTGTGATTGGGTTGCTATTGTCTACTAAGACATTTAAACGAAAATCTTCTGGTAGATTGCCAAAAAAAAATACTCTAAATCATCAACTGAACGTATCCTGGGTATATGGTGGGATCCTAAAGACGACTCATTCACTTTTAAAACCAACTTTCATAAAGAAGACGAAGATCTACTAAACAAAAAAAATAAACCGACAAAGCGAGACGTTTTGCAAATGGTTATTTTAGTTTTTGCTCCATTGGGACTTCTTTCATTGTCCAGGAGAAAAACTGCTTCAATATATCAATCAAAATCAATTCAAACATTCCTGGTAATACTATACGATAGATAGAAAACCAAGTAATCTTCAGCTGCCTATTGCATATTGCAAGCTGCTTAACAGGGGTTCAACTAGGAGCAAATTTGAAAAAATGTTTGGAACTAAACATAACTAGTACATTTTATTGGACAAATTCAAAAACCATGCTCTCTTGGATTTGTTCCGAAGCTAGATGATTTAAGGTATTTGTGGCACACTGTTTTGGTGAAGTTCAAGAATGCACCTTCGTCTTTGAATAGAGATATGAAATCTAAAGATAACGTCACCGATGAAGCAACAAAAAGCTATGGACAAAGCGACTGCACAAACTCTAGCCGATGGAACAATGGTCCGGAGTTTTTTTTGGCAGTCTCACAAGAAATTGCCACACACTAGGAGAACCTCCTAGTATTTCCGATGAAGAAGAATTGGAAATTTGGAAAGATTTCGTTTGCCTTCAAATCGAATCTAACACTGAAACCCCGATCGACGGATTGGGTTTTCAGATTCATTGAAAATTTTCGAAAAAATAGGAGACATGGCGAACAAGACTCCTCGGAACTAGAAAAATCTAACCTATTGAAGAGAATTCACCTAGATTCATATCCCTAAGAAAGGTGGACACTCAAATCAAAAGGTAAATTAATCCCATCCAATAAATTATACACTCGAGTGATTTTATGACGAGACAGACGGAGTGATAAAACACGGAGGAAGAATAAATAATGCACCGTTATGCGCTACGGCTCACTCAAAACCGACTCAACTTTGAAGGTGCCGAGAAGGAGTTGGCGGAAAATCTTGAAAAGTTTGATCAAGAGAAGATAAGGAAATTTTGTACCATGAGAAAAACCAAATGGACTTTCAACCCTTCTTCAGCTCCGCACATGGTAGGTACATGGGTGCGGTTGATTCATAGTAGGTATAAAGAAGAATTTCAAACAGGTGCTAAAAGAAAGATGTTCCCAACAGTAGGAAGCGATGGTATCTAGAATATGTACCGTCATTTAAAAAGTGGACTAAATGGCACTAAGACCAGAATTCCATCAAGTTGAAAGATGTCGTCCTGATTCATGACCCAAATGCACCTCGAAATTGTTGGCCCATAGGCGATGTCATCAAGCTGTATCCTGCAAATGATGGGAAGATTCGAGCAGTCGACGTGATGATAGTAAACAAATCCGTTTATAGGAGACCAGTTTCCAGTTTTTGCATTTTGCATTCGATAAAGATCCTTGGGAGATAAGATACAAAATCGTTACCCAGAAGCTAGACGCGCGCACTCTGCTTCCAGCTTTTCCAGTCATAGAGCCACAAATATCATTGCTAAGGCAGTTAACAATTTATTCCTGACACACACCTTGTGTTCCACTAGAAAATTTGGGGATGTAGGCATTATAAATCTCATCCAATATGAATAATTGGGCACATCAAGGAACTTCGGGGTCCCGAAGGCATTCCGCCGAGTTGCTAAAGCTCGTTGTTGAAGTTAAGCCAACACTTCTTCTGGATATGTACCACAGATGCTTTGTCGACGGCGTCTCCTTTTCTTCGTAGAAAGAAGCGCGACTTGTGCTGATCCCTAAGAAGAAAGGCGAACCAGGAGCTTCGTCATCTTACCGCTCCTCTATATGCTAAATACATACAAAGTTCTGGTTAAACGCTGTGTATGCATATCAACCAAGCCTTCGTCGCTACTGGCAACCTATCACCATATCATCATGGTTTCAAATCTGGTCATTCAAACGTTAACGCCATTCAGGACGTAGTTGAAGTGGTGCATGGGCAGATCACAACCACTGGTCGCACCAAGTAGTTCTTCTGATCACACTCGACGTTTTACTCGATTAGGTAGATCTGGTGGAATGTCTGCTAAAAAGTGAAATGTCCAATGAGACTTGCCTGTTTGGTTACGCTGACGATGTCGCTGCTCTCATTGCAGCTAGAGATTTGGACTTAACCAAGTTATGCAAAGGATTAACAGGTGGATGCAAGACCACGGTTTGTCGCTGGTACTCAGCAAGACCGAGAACGTGTTCTCACAATGAAACACATCTGAAATAAAGACCAAACCCTCAACTAAATATTTCGGAGTGCTGATCGATAGCAACAGAGGCTTCTCAAATCTTCTGTCAACTGGCTCCTTCTGTAGCGGAGGTTTGGGCGCATGTCCTAAACAAAGAGTGCTTGCTATAGGAACCATCTTTTGCGAGTTCAGCGACTAGCTTTTCTGCGAGCCGCTTCTGGGTACCGGGTCTTCAAGCCGTATATCCTGGTAATAGCCACACTCTCGCATGTGAGCAACGGGAAACTTACCGAAGGAAAAACGATGACAGAGAGGCCACTTCTACAGAATAATGAGAAAACACCTTCACCGATTGGCAGGCCAGCTGGGAGTTTAAATCAAAGAGGCGATGTAGTTTTCTAATACCTTAATAAGATTGGACAGATTGAACGCCTTTATTGCCCAGGTGTGATCGGATGTTTTGATCCGGATATCTTTTGAAGGCTATGCTTCCTGTTGGGGATACCTGGATTTTGGAATTTCCCAAACGATTAAGACGTCAAGCTCCAAGAGCTAACTAGCATCGGCCTAGGCCTAGCCTTGATAATACGTCAAACGGGCTCTGGTTAGTGCCCGGAGGAGAGAAATTTCTTAGCAGGTGATACGTCAGACCTCGAATTATTAAGCTGATGGGAGGCCTGCACTACTGTACGAAATTCTTAGCCGAATAGTGTGTGTGTGTTTTTTTCCCTCCCCCAAAAAATCAAATACAATTAGAAAATAGTTATCGTAATATTTAAGGTTCCATACGTAGGAAACGGTGCATCATTCAATCCAAAGTCTGAAGAACGAGAAATAAGGATCCCTATGTTGAGTCTCCTAGTTGAAGATGGCATGCATTATATATTTATTATATGTCATACTATATATAACCTAAATACCCTCACATACATTTTTGGCAATATATGATTTTATATGAGCAGTTACACTCCATATTTTATAATTTTGAGAGAGAAAAATAACAAACTCATATCAATACTTCTAAATTTCATACATAACCCAATAATAGAGCTAATAATTATATACGACTGATGTCTGCTTAGGTAGGTACTTAATAATATGATAACAATCGAAACGGATCTTATGTGTAAATTATGGATTCTGGTGAAACATTTATCATATTTTTCAATCAGATCAACATGGTGATAAAATTAATAACAGCAATCATAGGTTGGTAAAGTGTATATCAATTGATTATTTTATCTGTTAGTAGAAAGTTTCAACTCAATTCCAACTTTACGACACTATTTGCGACTGTGTAGAGAAGTTTATGATAAATAAAATTTAACACAAACTCACATATAAAATTACAGCTAATTGTAAGTGTAACGTGGAATAATATAACCGAATAAAATTGAAACTCATTATGGAACAACAGATTATCAGACGATACATTAACAATGAGAACCTCTTGAACCTCAATCAAATACCTAGGTAGATAGGTATTAGCTACTAAAGTAGAATGAAACATCTATTTGAAGATCCAATCAATCAGACAGGGTTGGAGAAGAAAGAAATCAAACCTTTAGTCAAAATACCATAGTTCACCTACGAAGATGAATGTTATTGTGATTACTACTGTCGTTTGATATACAGGGTCCCGACGATTTCTTCGGGACAGTTTTGCTATTTCTTAAATGGTAAGAGATAGAAGGATGGTTAAATTGGAGAGAAGTTCCGTAATTTAGACCTCTTCAATATTCTGGCTTACAAATTAATAAAAATCAGAGGTTCCTGAAATATTTTGAAAAAACTGAAAATCATCGATTTTGTTTTTAATTATTTTCTCAATTAATACTTGGAAAGGGAAATATGCAAGTAATGCACCAAAATGAAGAGAATAGAATTGATAGTTTATTTTTTTATTTTCAAATATATTCTTTTGTTTTTCTTAGAGGTGCCATATTTGTTTCTTATGCCATTAAAAGAAGCCATAAATATAATTTTCAACAATGTATAACATTTCGACATTGAAAACCAGAAAGACATAGAGAAACGGTAAAAATTTTTTGAATGTGTAGGCCCAGATAAGAAACCAGTATCAGTATTTACTTCTTTGACATTTAAATCTTAATAGACTCTGAAGTTTCTTTTTCCAAAAATTGTATTTTCGAATGTGTAGGCCCAGATAAGAAACCAGTATCAGTATTTACTTCTTTGACATTTAAATCTTAATAGACTCTGAAGTTTCGTTTTCCAAATATTGTTTTAAATTTGAAGATTGTAGAAAATGGTGCGATATAGTGATAGTGAATAAAGGATATTTATGACATTCATATTAGATTTTATATAAATGTTGATAGCAGCCAAAGTCTATGACTTTGATATAACAGTACAAGAAGCAATTTCAAGAAACTTCACAGAATTTGGATGCGTTTCCGAAACTCGAAGAAAATATCGTGTCATATACACATACCATGAAATTAACGTATTAGGACAAGTGAATATGAAACAGAACTTTCTTCAAAATCTATTGTCAACGAATGTGGGTTTAGCGCATTGTGGATTCAGAAAATCCTTAAGAAGCACAAGTACCATGATTATAAATTTAAAATTGTTAACAAATTAGATCCTGGAGATTACGAGCGGACACTTGAACTTTGGGGTTTTTAATCGAAAAAACAAATATTTTGTGCAATAGTTAATCCTTCTTTAACGCAGCAGACTGACCTCAAATTCGCTATAGCAATAATGTATGGTGTGGAATTATTAAAAATCAGATGATATTACCCAATATTATTAAGGGAAATTTTAATGGCGTCGTCTACGTCAATTTGCTACCAGAAGTTATGGAAGAAATACCTCTTGTAACCTTGCGAAGTATTAGATGGTTTACGCAAGATAGTTGTACAGCTCACAACTATGCAGTAGAGCGAGATTTTTTAAACGTAAGTTTTCCTGACAGTTGGATCAGAATTCATGGTCCTGTAAGGTTGCATGCCAGATCGCCTTGTCTTAATCCATTGGATTATTTTTATGAGGTTTCCTGAAAAATAAAATTTATCACAATGAAGTGAGTAGGGTTGAAAAATTTTATAGGTTATGCAACAGAAGGCTTCCGTTTTTCATCGGATGTACGAAAACCTGACAATATTTAGAAATGACTCAAACTATCGATTATAGATGACAAAGAATTTTATGACCAAAATTTTGCTTGAATAATAAGCATATGCTTTATTTTTATTTATTATTTAACGAATTTTTAATAGGCAATGTCTGGATTCACGTGGCCCTGTTGGTGCTTGTATTAGGTTAGGTTAGGTTAACGAGCAAAATACAATTTTAAATGTAATCTGCTATATATTATTTAACAAATACTTAAAGTAGATACCAATATCCAACTGTTTTGGAAATGAATATTAAAATATTTATTTCAAATTTCGATCATATCAGCACTCTCTCTGAAGTGATAATGATAAAAAATGGAATATCTTTGAAATATATATTTAAGCCGTTATAATATATTTCCTGTGCACGTTAGTCGGCATCGACAGTTCAAGACGCTGAACGATTTGTAATCTGTTGAGATCCCCTCGATCAGAACTTTCTTTTCGAAATATATGTCAGTTAGTGTGCGACCACTTTTTCTGTTGTCACGGTAAAGGATAACAAAATAACGTTCTTTGTTGCTGTATTTGTTGCTGATCTTTTTCGCTCAAAGTGATCGAACACGATACGATAGAATTATGTGCGGTACGCTAGAGTGTAAAGAAGAGAAAATTTGACTGGAATGCTGTATAAGTTCTTGAAGTAACGACATGGTCCATATTTATTACGTTTTTGTACCCATTTCATTTTCAATTATGTCCTACCCTACCTCTCCTATTCGTTGCTAATAATTCTACAATCTAAAATACGTAAACCCATTATAGCCACTATTTTTATCTTCTTCTGCACTTGCACTTGCAAATATGTAATAATATCTACTGTCGTCTAGATTTTGAACAGGTGTAAAATATCTGACCCGTCGTCCATTCCTTTCGAAATCCAACAGATTTAACCTCTAGCTAACACATTTTTCTCTTTTCGCATATCAGATCTGGCTGGAAGCTGGATAGGAAGTTCGACGAGATATTGACGAAGGTGTTTCGACGGAATTGTTCTTTGACACATCAGATCTGGAAGATGAAATGAGATCGTTTGAAAATCCCTCATTTTTGTGCCTTGCTAATGAAAACTAAATTTAAGGTCTATAAAATAATAAATATAAGAAACTAAACTAAACTATCCTAGTTTATGAATTATTATAACAATAAGCGAAACTCTTTCATAACCGGTAAGAGTTAAAAACATAATTAAATTAGAGAAAAATTGCATGATTTACACTTTAAATTTTAAGTATTTCACCAAGATGAAGATGATGGGGTTCTAAAAAATATATTCAGAGATATGCCATTCAACTTTTGTTTCCCTTATGGATGCCATATTTGTTTACTGTGCCAATCAATAAGGCTACACAACTATGTATAACTTATCAAAATTAAAACACAGAAAGACACAGAAAAACAGGGAAAATATTTTCTACTGTGGTAGGCTATGAAGATGAAAATATTTTAATCGCTCTGACTACAGTCAATAACTACTTCTTTGTCAATTATTCATTATGAAGTTTGAATTTTCACAAATTGTTAATAATTTCGAATTGTACTTTATAGTGACACTGAAAAATATATGTTCTTATGACGTTTTCATCAGATATTATAGAAATGTTGATAAAGCTGTACATGACTATGAATTGTATACCCTAAAATCAAAGTATTATTTCAAAAGAGTATCGATTCTGAACTTTCTTCAAAATACATTGGTAAGAATCATGAGAGATCTAAAGTCTTGATCTATATATACTGCGTTTCACACTGAAAATGCAGTGTCGCTGAAAAGATGAATCATAATGTATAATAAGTGTTTTTTTTAAATAATCCTAATTCAACGAATCAAAGTTCGCTATAGTAATAATTAATGGTGTGGAACTACTAAAAATAAGATTATTGCACATAAACTTATAAAGGGAAGGGTTTTGCAGCTCATAAAAATTTTGCTGTGACCCGAGATGTTCCATATTTTCTTTTAAAATTATTAAAAATATTAACCATCTCTGAAAATACAAACTTACTGAATTAAGTTATAAATTTCATGGAAATAGTTATCGATAATGTAGTCATGGCGATTTAAATATTTTGTTTTCTGATCCCCATATCTTAACACATTCGAAAATATTTTCACCGGTTTTCAGTGTTTTCAAAACAAGTATTTAATTTTGATGTGAGTTTTTAATTAGATGAATAATCGTTATTCCAGATAATCTTGTGAAACTAGTAAAAGTTTTTTTAGATTTAGCCTCTACCAAATGATATAGTGTAAAATAAGCTATATTCTAGATTTTTCTAATAAAATCAAAAACAATTCACAATAATTTATTTAAATACCCAGTGGAGCCTTTGACTAGAATAAAATATGTAAAAAAACAATTCAACATCACAGTATAAGCAAATCGACCATACAATTAAGAGGAGAATTATTGAAACCATCTGTTTAAATTCACGTCAGTCAGAAAATATTTTTTTATTTAATCAAAAATAAGTGAAACGCTATTCGAGAGCTGTGGACCCCTTTTTAATTAAGCATGTAGCGTTCAAGTGCAAATATGTGGTTTGGCACAGTAAAGTTTATATATGGAAGAGTGCAGATAGCTAAAATTAATATATAGTACCTGTGATACAACAAAATTAAATGAAATAGAATATAATCTGATTCTGTTAAGTCATACGCTCTGACAATATAGTGGTCAACATAGTTGCCCTTCTAAAGAAAGCCTACATCTGATACGGATTAGATTCTTGGCCACTGCATTTTTTTTCATAATTCCTTTTTGAAATGGACAAACAAAATTCAATAAATTATAGAGGTGTAGGTGTAGGTATATATACTTTGATAGAAAAATATCAATAATTTCTAAACTTTATGTTGAATTTCGACCACTGGGCGGGCAGGCAATCATTAGTTTAAATAAAATGTCTAAAATTTTACGATTTTTGTAACGTAGGCGCCAGAATGACATCGGAAAGTAGCTAAATTGTGACGATATCACCTAGCTGCCGGTTTAAAGTTCGGCGAAATCAGTACTAAGTATTTCAAATCAACTCTGTTTCAATATAAATGTACAAACTGATAAATTTCAAAACAGACTTTGTAAATAAAAATGTCAAATTATGATGTTGAAAGTACAACGGGAAAGTCAATAATAAATCCTTACCTCTCACTAACTAATGACGTAGTCATATTGCTTATTTAAATAGTCTGCATAAGGTTTACCATTTGTCTGATTGCCGTCCATGTGAATAAACCCAATGACTAGTTGATCTGGCATAAGACTTGGCGACAAGAACTATTTATTATTCCTTATGAAAGGAACCCAAAATATAATACATATTAAATAGATCGATAATATGTCAATATAAATATAACAAATATTGTTAACAAACATGTTTGGTGTAAATTGTCAAGCTTACATTTAATTATCACAAGCGGTATTATATTAACTTTTTTTACAATCCTATACTACCTATATAGTCATTTAAATTTTCACATAGTAACACATTTCTCATTTAATTTTATTATTGCATCTATATTCTAAAAATGTGCAAGTTTGCATTTGGTTTTCCTTAGAATCATCCTAAAATTACATTTAATTATATTCGATTTCCCGGTAGATTTCCCATTAATTAGGTACATAATTTAATTGGTATCACACTTGCCTTACTAATGAAGATGGGATATCCCTGAACTACTTAGATTGCGATCAAATCAATTATTAACATTATTATTAGGTATGTATAAACTTTTTTTCTCTATTGAATAGAAAATTGACATATTGTTACATTTATTTATGTGTCTTTAAATAATACATTTAAAAGCAACTGATTTTTTCTATCAATTATAAATATTTTCACAAAATAATAGCTTATACACTGAAATAATACAAAATAATATTAATTCTAATGGTGCTCATACTTTTGCAGTGCCTAAAGTCTTGTATTTACCTATAACCGTAAAACTTTAAAATTATACCAGCACCATTACTAAGGCGCTCTCTATACAGCGCTCTACTATTACAATTAACATTTTATATTTTTCGCTGCAACTAAACAAATCCGATCATCAAAATTATTGAGCGTTCACTATTCATTAATTTCAAAATAGTGCTGTATCTCGGAAAAAGCTAATTTTTGAAAAACTGTCAAAATCGAACCCTTACGAAAATAATCCATTTTCTTCCTTTCAGTTAAATTTTCAATTAAAAAAAAATGAGATGTTGGGTGCACCTCGAATTTTCTAGACGCGCCCACCTGCATGTATTAAATAGAGAAACCATTTTCTAGAACTCTGGTAACGAACATTGTTTCTCGATTGGCCTGGAGAAGAAACGCCAAAAACAGTTGGCTGGTATATACATACCGTACGGGCAAGGTGGATTTGATTCAGTATTGAGTATGTATGTAGGTATCATTGGTAGCAGCAGTAGCGAGACCAGCGACGTATCAATCCAAAGGGGTCAACTATTGAATTATTATTTTATTGGTCAAATAAATAATATTCAAGTCAACGATTGGTTGCTTCTGCTTCCCAATTGGTGAAACAGACTCCTGTTACAATATATACGAAATTTTAACAAAGACGGTACGAAAAACAGCAGACAGAGAAAATAAATACAATAAATTCCCATCATAGACAGAAATTGTTTCATGATAGTCTCCACCAACATATACCTAAAGAAACACAAATTGTTTGGGGGGGGGGGGTCCAAAGGAGATGGCTGAAATACAGTTCGTAGTATTATTGCTCTTATGTATTTTCAAGGTATAACCCAATAATACATTTTTTGACGCCTTGATTAAAAAACATCGAATTCTCTATACCTACTATAGAAATATTAGATTAGAATTTATAGTACAGACAAAACATCTATAAAAGAATCAATCAATCAATATTTTTATCGTTTCTAAAAGTAAACATGTTAACCAGGGTTAAGTTTGTTACGTATATTATTGATATACTTACTATAACTAGGTATACGTATTACTATATTAAGGTAAATGCAAAAGTAAATTAGGGTTAATACCTATATATAAATAATAATTATAAGTAATATACAAAGCAAGAGGATAATTCAAATAAATGAATAAATAGATTTACCTACGTATTGGAAAAATGCAGATGGCTATCTAAGAAGTGGTAGAACTATTTATTCATTTAGGATAAAAGATCTAAACTTCAGCACATTCCATAAGTGTGTGAATATTGTCTTGGCTATATTAGGTGTAAAAAAGTGCATTTATAAATTGATCACTAGTTGCCAAGTATTTATTTTTATTTGGTCTGATACAACAGTAAACTGGACATTCTGATAGGATGTGAGACATAGTTTCCAGAGAACTTTGTTTACAAGCGGTGCATCATTCATTTGGATATTCATTACTTAAACAGATCTAGGCAAATAGCGTGTGGCATGAATTGGTACGGTCATTTATATTGGTAGCTGTTTTTCATCTTTAGATGTTTTATAAAATGTAAGGTAGTAGGAGACGTAACAGATTTTTGGTAAGCGACAATTTATAAGAAAAACTTACTCTTCCTGATTCCAAGTAGATAGAAAACTTGGCAGTATTTTTGGTAGTAGCAGGATTCTCTTAAAAAAATGAGCTGGATTTTCTCTGGTACTTCAATATATCTCGATCCCCAAAGTGGTACACAATTGAAATGTATACTACTAGAGTCGTATAAAGAAATACGGTAATTCCACGCCTTTAGTCGCGTTGTCATCTGCATAGACCAGAAGCGAAACCAATTGTACTGAAAATTAAGGGTTGTATTAAATAAGATTGGATAGTTAATTAGGAAAAAAGATAATTCCTCTATTTACAACAACAACAAAAAGCAAGAAAAGGAATTTCACTTGGAATGAGCATGGAATGCCAAGGATATGTCCAGATGAAACCTATGTATTACGGAGTGTGAGGAATAGCTAAATGCACTTAAAATAAGTGGAAAAAAGATGGATCAATCTAATTTCCTATATAAACTGCAAATCTTATACGACTAGGAGTTCATTTCTCCTAGAGACCTCGTAGAACAATCAGCAGTGAGAGTCGAAATCAAATACTTCCCAGCTGAATCATCCAGAAAGAAGAAGACGACATCTGCAACCATAGTTGTATTTTCTTGTTATTTTGAGTAAGTTGAGAGGATCCCGAAATGAAATTCATTTATGGTGTCAGAAGTGGAATAGCTAGTCAAATAACAAGAACAGAAGATGTCCACAAGGAAGACCGACATGAAATCTATTTTGGCAGCCCTCGCCGAACTGACGAAACAACAAGCAGAACAAGCGAAACAACAAGCCGAGCAAGCGAAACAACAAGCCGCGCAGTACAGCAACCTCAAAGCCAAATGAGATGAGCAGTCCAGCAACCTCGAAGGCAAGTTAGCAGAGCAAGCGAAACAACAAGCCGAGCAGTTCAGCAACATCAAAGCCAAGCTAGAAGAGCAGTCCAGCAACATCGAAGCCAAGTTAAAAGAGCAGTCCAGCAACATCGAAAGTAAAATTTCTGAACAGGCCAAAACACAAGCTGAACAAACCCTGGGACTGGAGGAGCGTAGCCTGCAGGGTATGGGAGAACGGTTGAAAGAGGAGCAAGCCAAACATCTGGAAGAGATGCGAGAACAGGTCGATCGCCTTCATGATCAGTTGAAAGAGCAGAAGGACCTTTGGGACAATAGTATGGACGCCCTGATCTTCAAAATAGAAGAGGTTAACGGTAGGACGAACGCCGCCGTGACAACAGTTGAAGAGGCCAAGGCAAAAATGGAGCGGCTGCAGATCAAGGTGGAGAGCATGCAGAGGCAATATGAAGACAATACCAAAAATTTTGTGGAGCGGCACAACTTCTTAGAAATCCGCACCTGTTCGGGACATTCTACAAGAGCTGAAAGTAAAATCCAAGCCCCTATCTACGATGGCAACACCTCTTGGACAACCTATCTGAGACAGTTCAAGGCAGCCGCTAACGCGAATCATCGGAGCCCAATGGAGAAGGCGACGGCACTGGTATTGACAATCCACGGAAGTGCTATGGAGGTTCTGATATCGTTACCCGATGGCCAATCATGGAGTCTCCAGCAGTTGGTTGAGGCCATGGAACTGCGATTTGCAGAGAGACATCAGGCCGCCATCTTCAACGTCCAATTGAAACATCGAATTCAAGGCTCCAATGAATCGTTACAGGAGTTGGCAACAGATGTTGAAAGGTTGGCGCATCTGGCTTATCCGGAGGGAGTCAACAGTGAGATACGGGCACGCCTTGGAGTGTCAGCGTTCATCGATGCTATTGAAGATGGTGACATCCAGCAGGGCGTACGGATGCAGCGTCCGAAGATGATTAGTGAAGCCCTAATCCATGCACTTGAACTGAAAGCTGCTAAGAAGGTGACCAAGTCAACTGTGAGAGTCAGAGAGTTTGGCAACATGGAGAACGAAGGCCCATCAGTGCTGCGATACCAGTGGGAGCATCCAGACGGGGAGAAATTCCCGGAGTCAGGGTGGCTCACGTACTTCGAGAAACTCATGATGGGCTAGCTGGAGGACATTTTGGTGTTAACAAGACATTGGATAAAACGCGAGCTCGGTTTTATTGGGTACGATGTCGAGCAGACGTGGAAGAATGGTGCCGACAATGCGATGTGTGTGCCAGCGCCCGCGGACCGCATAGACGCAACCCGAGGGAGACTTCAGCAATACATTGTAAGCGCACCATTTGAGAGGATAGCCATCGACATAGCAAGGCCGTTTCCTACGACTGATGAGGGAAACCGGTACATATTGGTGATAACGGATTATTTTACTAAATGACCGGAGGCATACGCTCTAAACAATCAAGAGGCTGCCACGGTGACACAAGCTCTGGTAGACACCTTATGCCGTTTTGGCATTCCCATGGAATTACATTCAGACCAAGTACCGAATTTTGAGAGCCGCTTGTTCCAAGGGATCTGCAAGATACTTGTTTTAAGAAAGACTCGAGCAACACCCATGCACCCGCAGTCCGATGGCTTGGTCGAGAAGTTCAACCATACTCTCGTCAGTTTTCTGAAGAAGTTCACGTCTGACAACCAACGTGACTGGGACCGATATATTCCTTTGGCACTAATGGCATATCGTGCCGCGGTGCACCATGTTACTAAAGAGACCCCAGCTTGCATGATGTTCGGGAGAGATTTGATTTTACCCTGTGATTTGCTCTTTCGAATGCCCTTTCCACCAACGGGAGCCACGAATGAGTTCACCAGTCGGCTGCAAGAACGACTGCGAGAAGTTCATGAACAAGCCAAAAAACATATCCGTATGGCCAGCGACCGCATGAAAACACGATAAGACCGACGTGCCAATTTCGAGGGTTATCAGGTGAAAGATCGGGTTTGGCTATTCCATCCAAAAAGAATGATTGGCCATTCTCCCAAACTGCAATCCAATTGGGAAGGTCCTTACGTCGTACAGGCGCGACTCAACGATGTCGTTTATCGCATCCAACGAACACCACGGGAAAAAATGAAAGTGGTACATCTAGATCGACTCGCTCCATATCGAGTCACCAACGGTGAAAAAGTTGTTGCTCCACCGGATCATACATGAGACAGGATTTCGTTCGGGACGAACGAATCTTAAGGAGGAGGCAGTGTACTGAAAATTAAGGGTTCTATTCAATAAGATTGAATAGCTAATTAGGAAAAAACACAACAACAAAACAAAAAGCAAGAGAAGGAATTTCACTTGGAATGAGCATGGAATGCCAAGGATCTGTCCAGATGAAATCCATGTGTTACGGAGTGTGGGGAATAGCTAACTGCACTTCAAATAAGTGGAAAAAGGATGGATCAATCTAATTTCCTATATAAACTGCAAATCTTATACGACGAGCAGTTCATTTTTCCTAGAGACCTCGTAGAACAATCAGCAGTAAGAGTCAAAATCAAATTAATCACAGCTGAATCATCGAGCAAGAAGAAGACGACATCTGCAACCAGATCAGACCGCACGTGGCATCGAGTAATTCGCTATCAAATAAAATAACCAGTGCCGTAACAAAACCATTTTATTTTGGGATAAAATAAAATTCTTAAACCAGAAAATTGTATTTTCTTGTTATTTTGACCAAGCTGAGAGGACGCCGAACTGCAATTCAGTTCACTATTTTTTCCACCTATACCGACTTCTTTTGCGTCATGACTAATGATAATGATAACAAAAGTGGTCTTAAAATTTCATTCATTGTTGATAGATATTGATTGAGATAGTCCATCACTTGCTAAAACTCTGAATGCTGCGTTCTCATATAATCTATTTATTAATGAGATGAGCCTAACACTGATACCTAAACCAGGCAATTTTTGCCATAGGAGAGAGTGGGATATGGGAGTCAAATACTCTCTCATAATCAACAAAGGCTACTAAGATTTTCCTTTTATGGCTGTGAATGTAGTTGAATGATTATTCTTAGTACTTACAAAGACATTGTCAAGACATCCTCTTGATTTTCTATATCTTGATTGTGATTTAGAAAGCATGTTATGCTTTTCAGACCAATATTCGAGTCTCCTATTCAGGATGTTTGTGAAAAATTTCAAAGGGCAGTTAGCAAGCGATACCTCTGTACTTATTTGGGCCTTCCTTTGTACCTTTTTTGTGGTTTTGAATGGTAAAGAAATTATATTCTAGAATTCTATTAAAAATTCATGTTATAGAACGGACCCAATCATTTGGAAGATGTTTGTAGAACTCACAAGGAATTCCATCATATCCAGGTTTTTTGTTCTAATGGCATATTCTCAATACATCGTATACCTCAGAAGATTTGAGATCGATATAGTACCCCGGAACTGTTTTATAGTTGTCCAGAATGTTTTTGAATCCTTACATTTCGACAAACCATCGGTGATATGGTTGAAATATGCTTATTTTTGATTAGAGTCTTATAATATTTTTGGGACATAAAAGTAGTTTTTACTCGAGATAACCGAGTAGATAGAGTTGGAGAAATATTGGACATTGTCCAAGTGGCTGATCTTGTTAGACTACTGTATCAAATTTTTGAACTGGAAGGCAAGGTCATTCGGCCTTTATTGAAAGATAACTGTTCTTATGAGAAATTAAAAACAAAACAATACCCCCCATTTACTTCTAAACATGCAATAATTCTGGATTCCACACTAGACAGATGTTGCTTTTCTTATTTCTGTGGGGTCTAGATCTTCTGAAGCATTTTGTATACGATTTCTATGTTTTCTCTTCTATCGATTCCACTGGAGGACGATTAATGTATCCCCCACTAATAAAAATATAGGGGCGTTAGATCTGAAGACTTTGGTGCCTAATTCCAGGGACCCAAGCGTCGAAAACCACCTTTCAAACATTTCATAAAGTTCTTCGGTAACTTCATGGCTGCAATGAGCTGCTGCTGCGTCAAGCTGATACCAACACCTTATGACTTCTTTAATTGGCAAGTGATCTACAAAGTCTGTAACGATGGTACGCAATATTACAAGATATTTTTCGCTGTCCAGCACTTTGTCGTAAATATAAAACTCAAGTGCGTTGTCTTTCATAAAAGCAAAAACGTTGAAGCTGAATTTAATTTGAAACTTTTGTTCTTTCAAATTATTATCAAATGAAGGTTTGCGTCTGCCTAGAAATTATTATTTTTTGAGTGAAAAATGTGTTCTCGCGAAAATGTTGATTCATTTGTCCAAATTACTTAATTTTTAACAGAAACATTTCGCAAAATTCTACTCTTCTAGGACCATCTTGGGGGTATAGATGTAGTTGTGCAAACATAAATTCGTTCATTTTCTTTGACTTGATGATCTTGCAACACGTAAGTCATGTTCGAATCGAAGCTTGAGGATTTCCGTAACAAGAACTGTGAAAGAGACAAATTCTAATTTTTCACTTTGACACTGACATAAATGAGTGGTAACTATGGATACCGTTTTGATGCGTTCCAAAGTTAAGATAATACAAAATAATTGTTGGAAAAATGGGAAATTGTTCAATAACTTTTAAACTATCAGCTTTAGATATGGAAGTGGTTACATCAATAGAAAGGTATTATAATTTTACATAAGAAAGTTATTAACGTTGAAATTAAATCATCTTTATCTCGATTTTTCTCTAATAATTTCTTAGGAAATTTATAAATATCATAACAAAATCGTCACAATAGTGTACAGAGATTCCAAAACCAACTCCACTGTTGTCAAGCAAATAACAAAAAAGTTATGACTTATTTTCGATCAACTCGCATTTGTCGATTTTCAACGAAAAAAATTAAATAACTCTAAAACTATTAACTCGAGGTATAGGGAAAGGTATATCCATTATACTCATAATTTTATGTAGCTTTCAAAAATTTTTCTACATATGGGATATCCCATTTGAAATAACAAAGTTGTTTTACTTTTTTTATGAAAATATTTTCCAAAGATAGTTTAAATTGTCTAATAAACGCCATCAAATTTTCAAATCGATAGCTTTTGTCATTCTCCAGAAATTTCTAATAGGCCATGACCGTGGGACACCCTGTATATCTAACGGATGGTTAGGACTTAACTAATGTATGTGAAAATGAATGATCGAATATTCAATATGGAATCTCTATGACATATTTTCAATAATTTGATGGATGTTAATTCTTAGTGTGTTTCGTATATAATTTTTTAATTCTTTTTTGAATGGAATTTTCGGTATAATTTACTTTAGTTTTTCTGGAAGGGAATTGAGAAACTTCGGTCCAAGATAAAGGTAAGGTAAGGTATCTGATACAGTGTATTCATTAAGAACTGTAAGATCTTCAATGAAACTGAGATCAGCGTTATCAACCCACACTTTTTCCGATTACTTACATAATTAAATAGTGCCAGAGTGTCTAATTTCGTTCTGCCATTTAGGGTACTGAACGAGTTTTCATAAATAACATCGACCTTTAAAGTTTAAAACTATCATTATCGATAAGTGATAGAAGATTCTCTAAAGGAATGTGTTTACTTATCAATGAATAATTCTTACCGTCTGTAAAACAATCTTTAAATGATAGTGAAAACCGTATCAAAATCCGGTGAGGTGTTTAAAAGAAGTAAGCAGAGAAACAGAAATGAAGACAAACAGACACTGATCGCAACTTTATTTTTATACTAAGTATGTAGAGATGTCACAAACATAGATCGCTGTCTCTCCATATTATACTTATGCTAAGTTGTTTTCTCTAGGTTTGACGACTTATATTGATTGATTCCTTTTTTCGCTTATTCATTATATCGTATTTTTCATTAGCCGTATGTTATGATAACTGATTAGATCCTAAATAAACATCAATTCAATAATAATTTGATATCTTACATCAAAGTTCACAATATTATACCTATGATGCACCAAATAAGTATAATTTAGGTATTTTTCTTGGAAGTTATTCTGATTGTTAAAAGTCCTGAAAATATTATTAGACACATTCCTAGTTTTAAAGACTTAACTTGAAGCAATCAATCATCAATCTGATAGTGCGGTTTTCTGCGATATCTGTTTTTGGTAGTTTTTATGTGGCCTCAACCTCAAACAGCTTACTGGTTCCCTCGATTTGTTTATCATCTGTGAAGGTTTTGGCCGTACTTCTTCATCAGCTCATTCCTGTATCTTTAGCTTCCCAAAGTCTGAAAAATTTCTTGACCTGGGAGCTTACTTCTATCCTGATTCTACCTTGATTCGATTCCCCATTCTGCATAGAAGCATATAATAGTAATATATTTATAAACATTAACAATAGATGTATAAAAACTTACTAATTTCATTGTTAAAGCGTATAAAAGTATTAAAAATATAAAAAGAAATTGCAGGAAGAAAAATAGAGAATAGTCCTCTATCAAATGAAAAAAGAATCATTAAAATCGAAGCACGTTTAGTATTTCCGAACATGCATAAAAAACATGCAGACAAACAGTCATGTATCAAAATTTGCAATTATTGATTCATTCCACTTTTTGGGAATATCCACTGGTTCATTAAGATCAGAATTCAACCAAATTCGACTCTTGGATTCATTAATATCCTTTGTGATCTTTTGTCACTTTAGTTCATTCTCTTTTAGCTGTTGATAATCTGTGCAGGGGAAGGAATGCGATATTTGTGAGGATGTTGAGTTAATCTGTAGAATAAAGTTGGATATCAACCATGGCTTTTGTATCAAACAAGAGCGCGATATTCCACTGTAGAATATAAAAACGCAGATGGCGTTGTTCTGAAGAAGGATATTATTTCTGGCTTTGATCTTTTGGCCAGTTTTAGTAAAACGTTGTTTTAAGCCAAAGATCTATCTAATGTGACACCCAAATAGACTGAATAGGGGTACCTAGTTTTTTTACCACTAATTGTTAGTTGGTTTGCTAATCATAAATAAAACGCACAAACCCTCTATTTTGAAGGATTTGGCTGAGGTCTTCACATTCTGTAGGAATTATGTAGAATTGCTAGATTATTTGCCAGCTCTTCACTACCTTTCTGGAGCGTTTTCTTTTTTGTTGCTAGAGCGATAGGTTTGTGATGTTATTTCACAATAAGGTACGCATCGAAACATGGGAACGATGGGGATCGATTTAAATAGGATAAAAATAAATTCCTCTGAAATTTTTGAGGTTTGCCACTCATTTCAAGAGACTCTGAACAATCTTGACTAATTTATTTTATTAACGATTCTGTTAGACCTTCTACAACGAGTACATTTTATGATCTTATCTCCCAGGTACTATTTATATTTTTATCGATTTGCTAGATCAGTAGTGTTATTTTTTCAGTGAATAGCACTCAATATCATTTTTTTAAGAGCATGTAGGCAATCAAGACTGGTAGGTACCCTAATAGGCAACAAAATATAAAGCATGTAATTAAATAAAATATATCATACCACAATTTTTGGGACTGTCGGCACAAGTCAAAAATAATTTCGGAAATGCGCCAGTACATACCTACAGCAGAAGTTTTCAAAATTACAAAGGCATAACTACCAGTTGAACAGATACTAAATACAAATAATAGATAACTACTACCTAAGTCTGGAAATGAACTATAGAAGACGTGAGGTAAAATCCAGGACCCTCAATCCAGTAATCTCAAAATATAGCGGCGTGTTAAACTTTGCTGCTGAAATAACCTTATCTTATATTCGGCAAGATATTTTTTTTAATTTTATAAACAAATTCTTCCATTCAACCCTTTTGGGGGAATGACATTAGTTTTTGATAAGTTCAGCATTCATTATTGTATACCTCCTCCTTTTAAGAACTCTTTAAAAAATATTGATAATTGTAATGAAAATTTTGAATAGACGAACAAAATCATAATTTTTCAGTAAACATAACAAGCTTCAAATTCAGATTCATATTTTTACAGCGTCCTAGCTAAAGATTACTTCAAAACAAGAGTTTAAGTCTGTACAAAATGTTCACTGCCGACTCATACTGAACGAAAATATTGCCATGGTTTCTTTAGTCGTTTTTGGACCTGCAAAAATGCATGAAGCACTCCAATGAAACTATCTCTCTCTGATTATACATGTGTCATTGAAACCGTTTGTTATTACGAAGCTGCCCTGAAGATTTATAAATCTCACCAGACAATGCAGTAAAAACATTGTTGCTTACTTATTAATTATAAAGGTAAATTTCATAGAAAAATCTTAATTTGATACAATCGAAGATGGCATGAAACATACAGTGCACCCCAGAACTAATGTCTAAATTCATTTAAACTTCATCCGTGTGTTCTTCGTAAAAACGCTGGGACCCGTCGATTTTTATTTGTGATATCCACTTTTTAATGTATTTTTTTTAAAATTTTGCTTATAATTCCAACTATCTTGCATGTACCATGTCCTATACCTAATCTACGAAAATACTATTAAAAATATCAATATAGGTGCGACCTGTATATTAGAAAAACTGTACAACTGCCTTATTAGGAGTGAAATTGTCATACCATTTATATAGTGACAAGTCAACATTCATAAATACCAGAAATAAAAAAAAGAAGATGAACACACAATGGAATGTGTTTCTCGATTTACAAATAAATCCGGATAAATATGTTCAATCGTAATTTTCGTTAGCAGTTGAGTTTGATTAAAAAAAGTTGACATTCGTAACTACATTTACCATCAAAAAGAGTGCACATTATACAATAACAGTCGACGAAAATACACCTCTAAATTTTTGATGAAATTAGACATTACTTCTGGCACTCAGTCATATTGATATGTTCAAACGTAATTATTTTGATAAGTGTTAAGTTTAGGTATAGAATTTGCAGCAAGATTTAAAAATGATATAAAATATAGGTGATTTCATTTGAAAAAATGAAGTTGATGGTCATAACTTGCTTTAGAGCTACCCTGTATACAAAAATAAAATCGACTTGTCCGGGCACACAGCTGAATTTTAGAACTGAACTGAACTGAAGGATATCCTTGTAAGTATAAGGTAGAAGTATAAAGTTTTGAGTTGAAGAAAAAGGTAGGAGTATAAGCATTTCCTTTTTTTCGTATTCATAATGATTACCTTATGCAAGAATATCCTCCAAGAATAAGTAAAAGTTGTTGGCATTTGTGTGAACTGCAGTTCATAGCAGATGAAATTGCCAAAGCCCCCGTGATTTTGAGAAAATCCCCAACACCAAAATAAAAGCTAGAAGGGATGAGGCTATTAGAAATTTTACCAGGAACTACGAGGTGACATTTGGAAAAGCACTTGATGCGAAAAGCTTTTTGAAGAAAATAAAAATACGAAAGGAAGTTTGTATAAAAAAACTGACTTGAAAAAACTGGAAATAAAGCAATAAAACTGTTGGAATGGGAGAAAAAGTTATTGAAGACTATGGAAGGCGACAGTAATTCTACAATTGGAAGAATTGGAGGAGTACTACAAATTGGTGTTGCTTTGCCATAAATGTTTCGCAGCTATAAGTTCATAGTTGGTAGATGGAAACTTTATTCAGTAACTTGATTGCGCCACTATGCTGTCAATTACGGCAGTCATTATATGAGATACTGTAGCTTGACTTACAACCAATTTTAGACCAATGCCTTGCTGATCCCAAGGTCACTGAGAGCGTCGAGATATCTGCAATTTAGGACGGACGATAATGCTCCACCACGAGTTTCAACATTTATTCACAAAAATCTGTTGGCAAGCCATTGCACATTTTCCTTTTCAAACCGGTATAATTCTTTGTAGTCATGAACAGGTGTTGATAAACGCTGCTTGTAATGTTTAATATATCTCATTTCCACAAAATCTCCCATAGCTACAAAACTGATACTACACGACTGCGACTGCTATTGACCACCCTCGGAATTATTGAAGTATATCCTTTTTATTCAGAGTAAAAGGTAAGGTTTATGAATAACCAAACACTTTTTGTGAAGGATATGCTCATACTCTATAAGTATAAGGTTTTACTCGGTATATTATGAATTCGAGTTGAAGGATTTCCTTTATATTCCTGCAAGTATAAGCATAACCTTTTTTTTATCAATACGGCCCATTGGGAGCGATGGGAGATGTTGTGGAACTGAAGACATTAAACACTACAAGCAGCCTTTATCAACATTTGTTTGTGATAACAAAGAATTATACCGGGTTGAAAAGGAAAATGAGCAATGGCTTGGCAACAGATTTTTGGAAATAAATGCTGAAACTCGATGTGGTGCGTTATCATCCGTCATAAAAATGCAGATATGTTTACGCTTTATATCTCAGTGACCATGGGTATCAGCAAGGTATTGGTCAAGAACTGGGTGCAATTGACAGCATAGTGGCGCAATCAAATTAGTCAGTTAGTTCAAGTCAGTTTTCTTCTTCAACCTTCCTTTCATATTGTTTATTTTCTTTAAAAAGCCTTTCACATCCTGTGCTTTACCAAATGTTACCTCGTACTTCCTGGTAAAATTTTTAATAGCCTCATCCTTTCTAGCTTTTATTTCTGGTGTTTGGGATTTCTCCAAAATCACGGGGACATTGGCAATTTCATCTGCTATGAACTGCAGTTCGGTTCTTCTCTAATCGAAGTACTGTACTGAAATAACACCGATTAGAAAGAAATACCGTAAATAAACAACCAATCGAAAACATGTTGGAACCTGCCGCGGCACACACAAATGCCTACAACCTTTTACTTATTCTTGGAGGATATCTTTGCAAGTATAAGGTAATCATTATGAAGACGAAAAAAAGGAAATGCTTATACTCATACCTTTTTCTTCAACTCAAAACCTTATACTACAAGGATATCCTTCAGTTTTATTAATACGGCCCATTAATTTTGAGACGCACTGTATACCTAATATTATATTGACGAGATGTTTACTTGTTCAGGACTTTGGTTTGGTACCTACAGTCATAATATCAATAAATTACTCATAATAAATTTATCATCGTTTTGATTTCGCCCCTGATAAGGCTGTTTAACAACTTATTTTAACTGCTTATGTTTTTATTTTTTTAAATATTTTTTAAAGGCCACAAAATTCTAATAACAAGCTTTTTCAGAATTAGTATGAAACATTATATATTCAATAATTTTTTTACCAAGTTCCTAGACAAAAATTCGAATAGCTCGTTTGAAACAGACAATATATACATATTTATAGCCTAACGAGAATTATCAATAAATGAAATAATTTTCTGAGTCGAGTAAAAAATTCCGGAGATTACTTACCTCCTAAATACAAACGAACTAATGTTGAAAGGTGTTCGAGCAGCAGCAGTTTGGACCAGTTTCAAACTGTGAGAGAAGCGCATTTCAATTTTGGTCTTCTAATATTTGAAATGCGCAGGCTTCTGATGGATTGAGTTTGATTTGAACTGCTGCTCGAACACCCTTTTTTTATTAGTATAGATGGCTTCTATAATATAAAAAGATTCTAAATAACATAAAATATTTAATTATCTTATCCAGTACCTATTGGTTATGACACTGGGCCATACTAATCAGAAATTAGACACTATGCGTAACAATATCTACCTACCACTTCGCGCTTTGTTAATAATCACATCATGATAATTGTTGCCTGCATGCACAATCCATTTGATACGACGTAATGGAAATATTTTACAATTTACTTTAAATACTTTTGTGGCAGTCCCCCAGATAATGTTTAACAAACTGTGGTTTTAATCTGTAAATAGTTTACGTGATGGTTAACTAAAATTCTAACACGAGCACTGATAAGAAGAAGAGAGAGACAATGTGAAATATTATCATGATTATAACTAGAATAATCGATAATAGTTCGAACATCAAAGTAATTTGAATAAAATTGCACTGAATATTGCATTTAGTTGTTCATACTTAATACGTTACTCAATACCTAATAAGTATACCTATAAATAAAAAATGAAATACACAATAAACGAGCTAATAAATTGTAGGAACCAAATTCTCAATAATGATAGTAACGTTGCAATGCTCTTCTGGCTCTTCGTTGGACTATTTGGCTGCAAATTAATTATTAATATAGCAAATAATGTTTGGGATTTGGAACATTGGCGTAGATACAACAATATAAAAACTGAGAAATACCACAACACACCAACAACTCTATTAATTATTGTCACCCGATAATGGTTTCGCCAACAATGTTGGCATCTTCTACTCTTCTTCTACTAACTCGTTAGTAAAAGGTTTACCCCTGAAGATGCCAACTTCGTTGGCGAAACAATTGTCGGGTGACAATAATTAATAAAGTTGTTGGTGTGATGTGGTATTTCTCTGTTTTTATATTATTGATATAGCAAATAATAAATTATCGAGCGTAATCATTTTCTTTTTAAGGCTTTCAGATTCCGTGTAATTTAGTACCTACAATTTCCGAACTTGAGAATAGTTGTCTCGATATGTAACAAATAAAATGAAATCCTTATGGAGTCACTTTTCAAACCTTTAAACTTATATATTATGCAAATATTTCAAAACTAAACATGGACTGCGTTCATAGCTTAGTAGGTTAGGTGACCGCCTTGTAATAAATTGATCAAGGGTCAAGATTTCAATTATGGCTAACGGTTTAATTAATAAGATTTTTCAAAGCTATTTGCTTCTAATAGGGCTAGCAGATGCTATAACATTGACTGCAACTTCAATGTATCTCAAGTGCAGTTTATATTAGTAGGTTCATGTATATAGGAGAAGATTGCCAACATACTCAAATCCAAAAAATAAGAAAATGAGTTTCGAATACAATCCATCGATTAAAATAACACCGTCTATTTTTATTGATATATCAGTCACCTTGGAAAATCGGATCTACATAGTTGTTCTGGTAGCCACTATATCTAATATAACCCCGGGAGTTATCATTCACTGTTTATGAATAATTTATCTTCCTTCTTTTCGATGAATCCATAATTACTTGGAAAAAATATCACCAAATTGATCAAGCTGTACCCTTTTATATTGTAGTCTCTTTCATAGAAATATTTTTTAGTATACGAAATAAGAAAAATACAATTTCAGATTTGCTACTTGTTCGTTCATTCATATTTTTATACCTATATTCACTATAGTCTATTGGATAACTTGAGCAAAAATATTTTTTACAAAAAATTGGACCGACTTTATCAGTTGTTGCACTGAAAAATACAAAATTTTGGAGTTGGTGCCTACAACAACAAACTACAACGGCACAACTTCAAAATTACCAGCACCAATAGAGTTAATATTATTTTGTATTTTTCAGTGCAACAACTGATAAAGTCGGTCCAATTTTTTGTACAAAATATTTATTTAACATTTTTGAGTGTAACATTAGTCATGAAAATTGTTGAACGTTCACTAATACCCAAAAAAGTTATAGGTAGGTTTAGCTTATACATAGCGGAAATACGCATATCACATATTTCAGACTTTACCATTGCGAAAACCGTGAATCTTTTTAAAAAATGTTCAATTTAAAAGTTTCCGGATATGGTCCCCTTTTTAATTTTCAAATCTCGAACTTTCGATTTTTGGAAAAATGTGCCACTTCCACATAGCTGAAACACATATTTCAGACTATAGCGCGGAAACGTATGATTATTTTTTAAAATGTCCAATTTAAACATTTCCGGATATGGAATTTTCATTAATTCTGTCGTCTCGGATTTTAAATTTTCGAGAAAAATTGCCCCCTCCACCCCCTTTGGGGCAGTTTTTGGAGGGTAGGAGATGTTGGATTTGATTTAATGAAACAAAAATCGTCTAAATCGGAGTACGTTTACTAAGCAAAACGCACGAATAGCCATAAAAAAAGCAATCTTACAACCGAATTGTATACCTTCTCCTTTTTTGAAGTCGGTCAAAAAATATCTGTCACTGAGAAAGACACGGCATCTAAGAAGGTTTGAATCCATGTAACTTCCCAATGGAGGATAATAAACATTCAAATATAGTATTTCTGATCACTTCACTTATGGCCTTGAACTCCTTTCCTCTTGCTTCATTCCTAGAATAACTCCTTCTCGGAAGATCTTCTCCAGGTCTTCGTTCGCCATGAGGCTTACATTGTAAAGCCGTTCTTCCTAAGGCATTATACATATTTCTCAAAGACTATGCAAATCCATCTCTTTTGTTTCAACTTGGATGGGAATTTTATGGGTGATGTAGTTTTCCAGAACTCAGCAACTCATCATGGTCAGCTACCTTAAAAATCTCACGACCCTACAGTGGGATAAAACTTGAAAAACACCCCTTACGGTTTCCTTGTCCAGCTCTTCAATTTTTCTGTTAGTTCTCTATAGTTGGTAAATTCTTTCCAGAAATAAACGAAGTATTTCAATTGTTCATCTTGTCAACCATTGAGTTCCCGAGTCCCGACGTTCTTTTATTCGGATATATGGTCCTGCTGAAACTTTAGAAAAGCTCGCATAATGATTTTTTTAACTAGAATTTGAAATTAAGACGCTTCGGGATCCAAAGAAGGCCACTTCTATGTTTTTTTGAAAATCCATGTGAAGGTCTTAATTATTGTTTCAACCCTTTCAACATTTTCATCCATGCTTTTAAGTGAAAAGCTCACGAGATACCAAGGGTTCTCATTTCCACTCCATAAACTCAGGAGGCCTGCTCAATATAATTGTTTTACCAGGCATAATTGCACAATGAAGAAGGTTCAGTCAATTGATATTTCATCACCCTGCACATTTACCAATTATAAAATAAGCAATTTTTATTAGTTCGTAAACATCGGAACATTAAAGTAAAATTTTGTTGAAAGGAGTATATTCTTCTCTCGATATAAAAAATATGGGTGGCTGGCTCTCTGCATCCATTTTCCAAAATAAATATAGGTATCTTTAAAAACAGAATAACATTAAATATAAATGTCTAAATGTTAAACCTTTTATAACTGTCCGTTCAAAGAGGTGAATTCGTTTCTTGGTGTCGAAAATATAGCTGTCCCTTTAAAACGGTTATATAACCTACCTATATTACCTAAATACTATTATTGCTCATAATACATGACTTCTCATGTGTATACCTACTAACCGTAATATTATGTAAGTACAGAATCCTCGGCATATGTACCCGATCTGCTGGTACTAAAGGTATTTTTTATCATTTGAATAATAACATAGGTAAGTACCTATGTACTTGTACATAAGTATGACATTTGTAATATCTAGATAATTGTTTCATTTAATGTCTTTGAGATTCACCATGTTTGGAAAACATCTGTTAGTAAGAAATCCATAATACCTAACCGTAATATAATTTTCAAAACATCAAGTTTAATCAATATTTGCACAAGTATTACCTATAGAAACTTATAGGTGGTTTCTTATCTGCGCAATAATTCATTGAATATTATCTAACGGAGGTGCTGAATTTGTGGAGGATACTTATTATTAACACAAAACTGTTAAGGCATAAGGTTGTCCCATAGATACTAGATCTAATGTCCTTGGCTTGTACCTAAATCCGCTATCAGAATAAACAGATGGATTTTTTGAGATTAGATAGCATAATATGTGTTAGTTTGCTTTTCTGTGCAATTTCAATTGATATTTTTATTGATAAAGGGGATAATCAGTGTTTTATTGAATACTTGTAAATTGATTGGTAAAATTGATAGATAGATAATATTCCACTGATATTCATTCCCAGTAGAGCTTATTCACGGATATATTTCCGGTAATTTCCTTTTATTTTTCAATACCTAAATAATATATATTTAACAATAATGTGAGTTCCAAATAATAATTCACTTGCATACTGACGAGTTTGCCTGTAATTCCCGAACATTAGATACTAAATTGCTTTATTGAAATATCCGGTTTAGTATTAATAATTAGTTAAAAGAACGGGATTGTCTAGAAATATAATGGAAATGAAAATGAAATTTGGAATAACAGCAAAAAGTATCTGTAGGTATCAGTATTGTATCGTTTTCTATATGGAGCATACATTAGCTTTTCATTATTAGGTAACAAAGTATTTTTTACCATTCAAGTATCTAATCTGCCAAAATTATTCATTAGCATCAGTATTTTCTTTAATATGTTTTCTGTCATGACCATTAATATGCGTCCCATTAGATACTCACAGTTCTCTATATTTTTACTTTTCTCTTTCGTTGATTAAAAATAGTATCTATCTACACAGTGTTTAGGCAAAGATTACTCTCTGGTTTAGGATCTGGAACCATTGGCGTAGATAAAACCCAAAAGAAATTCAAAAATTACCACACAATACACCAACACTTTTAGTAATCTCACCCGACAATTGTTTCGCCAATAAAGTTGGCATCTTAAGGGTTAAATCTGTCAACTTTGTTGGCGAAACAATTATCAGGAGAGATTAGTAAAATTATTGGTGTATTTCATGGTAGTTGTTGCCTTTCTTAATACAGTTGTCTTCAATTCCCGAATAAATACCTATTTTCTCAGTCGTAGCTATTTAAAAACCACGATATGATCCTTTTCTACCACTCAATGATGTGATGTATGATAAAAATATCAGGAATCAAAGGAAGTAAATCAGCGCAAATGATTAAACCAAACCATTATTTTTATTAATATCATGTCATATTACTGAATCTCTTATAAATGAAATGTTCTCTATAACTTTGGTGCTTGAGAAATATATCTTGTTATTTTATTTGTCGGCACCGCTATGCAAAACTATTTATATTTTTGATTATTATGAATGAAATGATATTTACGTTTGTAGATGAGATACCGGTTTTCAAGTTTAACCGGTCTGCAAATTAGTAATCTAAATAATACATATTTTTCCCATCAAGCTGTAAAATTTCTTTTTTATAGAATAAGTAAGGAAATATTAATAAAACATATTTTTAGCATGCACGTCGTGACGGCTTCAGCAACTTGAACAGGAGTGACAAACAAATTCTCACTCTCAACAATATAAATATATCATTTACAGAAAAAATCGACCAATTTTATTAGTTGGTGCACTAAAAATACAAAATAACATTAATTCTATTGAAACTTGAAATTTTGAAATTGTGCAGTTGTAGTTATATGTAGAGAAGACTTTTGACACCAACTTCAAAAGTACCAGCACCTACAGAATTAATATTATTTTGTATTTTTCCTAGGTCCTATTTTGAGTAAGAAATATTTATTTCACACTTTTGAGTGTAACATTAGACATCTAAATCGTTCAACCTTTCTTGTTATTCAAAGATTTCGTAACATCGCGGAAATACACAAATTTTACTGCTGTAATTCGGAAACTGTATTTTTTTGAAAAATTACCATTTCAAATGTTGCTATATATAATATCTTCTTTATTTTCAATTTTCGAAAAAATGTCTCCATCACATAGCGGAAACACACATTTCAGATTTTACCACTGCTGTAACTCGGAAACCTATGATGTTGGTAAAAAAATCCAATTAAACTTGCCAAATATAGTTTCTTGTTTGATTTGTCGTACCAATTTTCGATTTTCGTTCTTGATCCCCTTTGGAAGAAGTTTTTGGTTGGAAGGGCATGTTGAATGTCGATTTTTTTTCAATGGGACCAAAACTCAATAGTCCTTTCAAAGTAAAACGAATCACGAAAATCGGAGCACTTTCATTATTTAAAAGGCGCGAACAACCATAAAAAAACATGTAGACAAATAGTCGAAAATTACCTACCTATACCTCCTTCATTTGGGACATCGATCAAAAAGCAGTAAGGGTTACTGAAATCTATAACATTGTACAACACTGAAATTGGTCCGTATTTTGAAGCTCGCAGAAATATAAGATTTTGGAGCGAATAATAGCTGCTTGAGTCCTTACTTTTAGGTTATTTATTAGTGACGATGGCCAATTAACATGATTTAAGCTTACTCTGTATCTTCAAATATCATTTGATCGAAACAATCTGTATTTTTGCTCATTGCTTTATAATTCATATAATAGATAAATATTTGTTTAGGAAAAATTGATCTGACTTTTCAACCTTTGATATTGTGCTGTTGCAGTTAGATCGAAAACTTTTGGCTATAACTTCACAAGTACAAGCTACAATAGAATTAATTTGTATTTTTCAGTGCATCAACTAACAACGTCGGTCCAATTTTTAAAAAAAATATTATTTCACACTTTTGGGTACAACGTTAGTCACGAAAATTGTTGAATATTTACTTATACCCATATATATTATTTGCTTGTAGGTAGGTACTTATTATTCAGAAATCTAAGAACATCGTCGGGGAAATACTTACTCATCGGTGTAACTCGAAAACCGTAACTCTATGGGAAAAAAATCAATATAAGTAGTGCTACAAATAATCTGGTCTTTAATTTGCTATTATCAGATTTTCAATTCTCGAAGGAAATTGCCCCTTCCACTTAGCGAAAATAGACATACATATTTCAAATTTTAACATGGGTGAAACTCGAAACCGAAGCTCTTTTAAAAAAAAGTTCAATTTAAAGGTTTTCGGCTATTTTCTTATCTTTAATTCTATCAGATTTTCGATTTTCGAGTAAAATTGCGAAGGGAAGGAGATTTTGGGTTTAAGTTTTTAGGAATATGGGACCATTTCTCAAGTCCCCTCTTTCAAATGAATCAAAAATCATCAAAATCGGAGTATATATATACAGCGCGCGCAAAAACCAAAAAAGCACACTGTCGAATTGCTTACCTCCTCCGTTTAAATTCGTCGGTCAAAAAAAACTCGGATTGTGAAGCAATAAATAATTATAGTAAAACGTTTGCTTTCATAGAACTGTGGATCCATAAATATAATAATCGAGGTAAAAAAAAATAGAGAAATCATTTTAAGTTCGCTTGCAGTCTCAATCATAGATACCTATGTAAGGAACAAATACGATACTTGATAGTTTTTGTTAAATGAAAATTTATGATGCGCATTTTCTTACCGACCTCCAAAAAGAAGGAGATACACAATTCGATTGTAAGCTTTTTATATTTGTTAATGCATTTTGCAATGCAAACGTGCACCGATTTTTACAATTCTTTTTTATCTAAAAAGGAGTGCTGAGTGATGGTTCCATATCATTCAATTAAGATATATTCATACATACATAACGTATAACTAAATAATTCAAATACTCTAAAACTGCTAAATATTTTAACCTTCGGGCATAACGGAATCCCATTTGAAAAGATAATTATTATTACAAAAAATATATGTATATTCTCAATGAATATTTTATAAATCACCAATGTAAAAATCAAATCAATTTAGCGAGTTCCATTTTAAAAAATAACCATTAAAAATATGGCATAATAATCAGTATACTTGCTTATTAAACAAATAATATATAGATACTTGGGTGGAATTGATACATGCGTAAGGTGAACAAGTGTCGTGTGTGACTGTCTCTTTATGTGCAGGTCTTCACGTAATACATACAATAAATACACAATACTTGATATAAAAAAATAAAAATGTATGTACTCGTTTTATTCTTTATCGACTTTCACATACGTACTGAAAAGTCTAGAAAAAATCTTCATTAACTAATCGTTTATTGAGAAGTCGTTAAGAAAAGACGGCATGACAAAGCTGTCGTAAAACTTGTATACGTCTAATAAATTGAATGTGTATATTGTAGGTATGCACTATTGTGAAATATTACCAAAGCTTGCATCTTTTCCAAACTCTCACAATTGCTAATCAGACAAATAGGTACTCTGCATTTTAATCATTTCTAACACTTATACGGAATAATCCCTTATGTTCCTAAATTAAATCCATTTTACAGACCAGTAAAAAGGGACGTGATCAACCGGCGCCACATTGTAGGTATTGGTGTTGCAATCGTAAATCTAAATTCTCCAAAACAAGCTTAATGTTGGTGTTTCCTGGTACTTTGTGAATTTCAGGCTGAAGGTAGTGTTTTCTATTCTCTGGGCTGAAAGCTCAAGATGGCTCGTACCCAGCGGTAAGCTACTTATGCAATTAACAACATGAAGACTTAAATGAAAAAATCCGTTTGTTTCTGGAATTCATCCCGTGTACTTAGGACAAATCTAGACAAATATTGTCATTTGAATAATAACAATAATAACAAGAAAAAATCAATTCTCAAAACACCCTCTAAAATTTTCAAGGATATAGGGACGGTTGTATATTAAATATATCAGCGATAATATTTCTTGGTAGCAAACGTATATATTTGGGAATTGGAATACTGTAATACTATTTTTGACCGACTTCAAAAAAGGAGAAGAAGGTATAGAATTCGGCTGTATGTTTGCTTTTTTTATTTATTTTGTATGCCTGTTCACGCGTTTTACATAGTAAGTGTACTCGGATTTAGACGATTTTTATTTCAATTGAAAGTGGAGAGTTGAGAAATGTTCCCATATTTAGAGAATCTCAAATTCGAAATCTCTTTCTCTCCAAAAACCGCCAACAAAAGGGGGAGGAGGTGGCAATTTTTCTCGAAAATCGAAAATCTGAGAAGGCCGACTTAAAGATGGGACCATATCCGGAAACGTTCAAATTGAACATTTTTTTAAAAGAGTTACGGTTTCCGAGTATGTGATAAGCGTGCTTTTTCTAAAATTGAAAATATGTGACGAACAAATTAAAGAAAAGATTATATGTAGCAACATTTAAATTGAGTTACGGTTTTCGAGTTAAAGCAGTAAAGTCTGAAATATGTATATTTGCGCCGCGATGTTTTGAGATCTCTGAATAATAAATAACAAGTAGGTACAAGCTAAGCCTATATCTTCTTCAATTTTCAATGTTACACTCAAAAATGTGAAATAAATATTTCTTGCAAAAAATTGGACGGACTTTATTAGTTGTTGCACTGAAAAATACGAAATAATATTAATTCTATTGGTGCTGGTACTTTTGGAGTTGGTGCCTGTTATCTAGATAAACTCAACGACAGACTGATTCAACTTTGCCAAGGGCATAAATAATATACAATAGCAAATACATTTGATTAAGAAAAAAGATCAGTTCAGAAATCGAACAATCAAACAGAATTGTATGTACAAATGATTGTAGCACACAAAGAAACAAATCTTCAAGAAAACCGTATCAAACTGTTTTTCTGTGTCACAATATTGCATTAGAAAACGTAGATATAATAGGTAGACATTGATTCGATTATCCCATAACCTTGATCTTTATTATTAAACTTCATGCTTGAATAGATTTATTCTCACGTAACAAATCGATATCATTTTTTCACAATTTTTTTAACCGAAATTAAAGCCATTTCAATATTTTATCATATCTTTTTATGGTATAAATCTTTCTCAAATAATAATTGTGTGATTTTTAATAAGGCGTGATGAAACAGTTCGCTATGAAATAATAAATTCAAAATAACAATTAAAATCCACTTAATGGTAATTACTTGTTGAGCTAAATAATACGCGGGGAAAACAATAATTACTACTTGAAAAAGTTTTAAAAACCAACAACACTTATTATACATACTTACCTACATTTATAATATAAACGTTAGAAGGTTAGAAGGTCAATTAAGTACATTTTTTTTGCCGTGGGGTTGGGTGAAGGAAGGGAGCTCAAAAAAACATTTCTTTTTTGGGATCTGTACCAGGTATATGATTAAAGGAATCCTTACCTATTTACCTACCTATACCGCTTTTTATTCTTCTTTAAAAGGTATGCATAACCACAATAAAATGTAAGTAGCTCTTGGGGTATGAGTTCTACTCCTACTTACCACTTACCTCGTACTTATTTTTTGCCAGACAGATAAATAAACATTTAACTTTTTAGATCAGTCATAATGATATTATTTTCTGTGACTGCACCACCAATTCAAAGGCTTATTCTGTCACATGGCGTAATTCAATCATTATTTTGAAACAAAGCATTCAATATTTCTTTTTATAAGAAATATGACCAATAGAATTAATATTATTTTGTATTTTCGGTGCACCAATAAAGTCGGTCCTATTTTTTGTAAAAAAAAAAATTTTCTCTTATGAGTGTATCATTAGTCATCAAAATCTTTCAATGTTCACCAAAAAAGATAATAAATACTTTGCTTATACGTATTCAGAGATCTCAAAATATCGCGAAAAACACATATGTATTTCAGAAATTATCATTGCTGTAACTCGGACACCTATGATTTTTTTTTAATCTCCAATTTAAATGTTGCCGGATATGGTCTCTTCTTTGATTCTGACGTCTCAAATTTTCGATTTTTGAAAAAAATTGCACCCACTACCCCCTTGGAGAGATTCTTTTAGGGGAAGAACATTTTGCATTCAACGGGACCAACTCTTAGTAGTATTTTTGAATATGATAAAAGAATCATGAAAATCGGAGCACGTTTACTGTTCATTTGGAACATGTAAATTCAACAGCTCTATTTTCTCTCAAATTGAACTTCCAGAACAGGTGTTGCAGACACAAACCTAGGCGCATGTTGCAATTTGACGATTGTCAGAGATATGCCCCCATTTGTATACACTGTTGTGAATGAATTCGTCTGCCATTTTAATTTTGCATTTATAGAAGTTGAATAATTACAAACATATTGATATGTAAAACTAACAGGTAGCTAATATAGGTTTATAAAGAATGAATTTCAATGTTCAAAAAATATCAGTCTTTATTTGAATATCTCAAGAAGCATCATCATACAAACATTTGTCTACATACCATTAACAATTTACATAAAGTTATATCACAATTTTCGTGGTAAAGCCACTCCTTATAAAAATAACCTAACATATAGAAACAGCACCCTATCACCATACAACAAATTTGTTATTGGTTAAGTTTGTTGTTAGTGAACGAATACTGTGATTTTCCCCTAAATATCACATATTATCTTACAAGTTCAAAATGAAATACATCAAGAGACTAACTTCCGTTAGTTATTTATGAAATCAAGCATAATTTCATGTTAGTGGATATAGAATATTATATTTTAATTCCAAAAATCAACAACAAATTACAAATAGATACAAAAATATCTTAGCTTAAGTCAGCTTATAGAACAAATAAAAAACACTTGTATCCGAAAAAACAGTCCTAATTCGTTGCTCCTCATACTAAGCAACTTTTTGTTTGGACACGTGGCTCAAGTAAAGTAGTGTCCGCTGGTTAAATAATGTGATCTTTTGGACGGATAAATTTGCAAGTACATCATCATAGACTATAGACTGTCGTAGGTACTCGTTGTGAATAATGTACATATTATCTTCTCAGTCGTTTGTGTTCCATTTGGTTCGTCTAATCTTCATTTGTCAATGCACGCACAAAAACATCATCCTCGCTCACTAAATGATTATCACACTTTTTATCAGAAGTAATCTCCACAAAAGTAGAATCTTTTTCAACTTTTTATCGACACCGAGCTACCCTCGTTTTTCGATACATTTTGAAAGAGATTCGCTACTGACAATGTACCCATAGGTGTTGGAGGTGTCTTAGGCTGCCAGTCTGATGTTGTTTTTGCTGTCTGCTTCACAGTTTTCAGTTGCTCCAAGGCTTCTTCGTATGTTGGAAGACCGGATGCTATAGTATAACTGGGCAGTTCAGATTCAGGGAGATTGGATTCTATGTTGGAGGCATTTCTTGAAGCCAACACTGGAAAGAAAGAAAGAAAAAACAATTAGAAAATACGTTCAATTAACTAAGAACTTTGTAATGTTAAAATCAATAGAAATTCCATAATTATGTATATTTTTATCTGAACGACCGCTGAAATATTCGTATCTCGATATTTATCACAGTAATAACTTTTATCGAAACATAAACTTTGAAATTATTTGTCATTTATCATTCAATCTGTGTAATACCAAATAATATCATTCCAAATTATTTATAATTCCACTATTTAGTTAAATTCAACTTTTAATTGAACTAGACCTTCAGTAATATGTCACTCGACTACCAAAAAATCTATTTTCTCAACACGTAACATCTTTATTAAATTGGTTGAATAAAATGCCTAGACATTATTACGTAATATCAGTAAACCAATTCCAGATAGTACGTGTATTAGTCTTATACTCTCTTACTAATTCTACCATGATATAATTTACCACAGGGTATTTATAATCTTTGGATTATTAAATAATTATGCGGCTTCCCACAGAACAGATAATGTGATTGTTAGGAATTACACAATTCGTCTACTGAATTGGCTAATATAAAATTTTGGTTAATCGAATATTCTCGAATAATTTTCACTTCGATAATCAAATTCTACAATCTTATCAATGTCTATCAGGTAGTGACGTAGATAAAAATTAAATTCGTTCATCGTGATCGGTATCTCATATGATATATCATTTTATTTTCCTTGACCTGAATATAAGTTATTTATGGTGATGGATACTTTCCTTGAAAACACCTATGGCAATTTCTTCAGTTACAGGTTTTTACTTTCCTATGTCTACCGGAACCGGAAGTAAGAAAGTATATATGTTATTCAGGTAAAATTTTCGTGTCTGGTTTTTAATATATTTCAGGGACCACTATGTAGAATTAACATAGTTATTGTGCAACTAATCTGTCTTTCTGTGACAAGATTCCCGAATTTTTGGAACAATTTTGTTCCTTCCTCTTGTGTTTCGTTGGCCAACGATCTCGCATGAATGAATCGTAAGCATAGACAGACATGTTAAACCATATCTCTATGAGCACTTTCTCTACGATAATTTTCATAAAACAACAATAATGAAATTTTCTGATATAACGTAGAAAATACTTACATACTTATTATTACTTTAATATTTACCTCAATTTCAAAACTGGTGAGTAAATAATTAAACAATCGTAGAAAACGAAACATTTGATAATTATCAATTATTTCAATAAAGTTTATGCAAGAATACATACGTAATGCAGTTGATGATATAAAAATAAGCGTTCTGATCAAAGGTGATTTGTTCAGGTACTCTTATTGATGGAAAAGTATTTTTATTTATTCTAAGAACAATTTATTGGCTCTGACTTTATGCTCATTTGGAAAACAGTAACAAAACAATTGTTATTACAACAGCTAAGTCATGAGATATTCAGGAAAGGTCTGTGAAAGATTTCGACGTTTCCTCTTCAGTCAGGGCAAGTGATTATTAGTCAAATTTGACAGGATATGATGCCAAGTTATTTGCATTAATAAAAAAAGCATATGTATATGAAATATACTCAACGATAATGTTATCCGGTTTCACTACCAATGCATTAGAAAAGTCATTTTTTTGTATTTCGTTAAATGTGAAAAGTTACCTAGACTTGAGAAATATATTTTAAGGAGATCCTTTCCTATTTGAGCCTTGAAATATGATTCTATATAAATCAACAGAGATAATATTATTGCACAGCACGCACAAATTTAAGGATGTATTAAATGATCTGTAATTGAATCAGCCATCGTAAAGTCCACATAATAATGAAGTACCTATGGCAAGAATTCTATTATTTTGACTGACCTAACACTAAAAGGAGGTATACAATTCATATGTACCTATGTTTATTTTTTTCATTGAAGAAAGCATGGTTGTGAGATGGTCCTATATTGATGAAAAAATAAATTCCAAAGAGGGAGGTGGGAGCAAAATTTTTAAAAAATTCAAAATTTTATCTGACGATAAAAGAAAGATCATTTCCAGAAAAATATCAAGGGTTTCCCAGTTACAGCACTGGAAAACTGCAAAACCGTTGCTGCCATATTTTTAAATGACTTAATATAAGTATACGTCCCACCACTTCAATGACAAATGGAAAAAGTCGTGCCACAAGTCATCTATTTACTCACAAGTGGACTACTTCAAAATTACCAGCAAAAAATGTTTATCTCCTCGTATTTTAAATAAAAAAAAACATAAGTAGGTACTGATATTTCACACACTAGCAACAATAGCAAATTAAAGCAACAACTGTACTTGAATGCTTCTCAAGTTCAATGTCAAAAAATTGCGAAATCAGGTTAATAGTAGGTATAGCTACTGTAATATAACATAATATGAGAATACGGTATCCACATTCATATAAGTATGAGAGAATCATAATTATTGCAACAAATTGGACAATGAATTTAAGAAGAAATAAAAAGTTTTCAGGCCAAGGATTATTTGAGATTTTTTCATGTGTGGTCTGGTAGGTAATTTAGTAATTTTGATTGCTAGACTCCATGGCCGCGTGATCCAGATCGATTAGGAAAAGCCCGGAAATATATACTTGACGGACCTTGCTCTCAAAAATAATCATGATAAAATTATGACAATGTACGACGACACCTTTTGTATTTTTTGTATATCATGAATCATCAAGTACCGTTGTAGTACCAGGCCTGCACCGGCAGGTGAATAACATTTGAACAGCACATAAAATATATTGGGTATAACAAAGAGTTTCACTGCACAGAAAAGCCGTCTAACTCTTATATATTCTATGCAGTTAAATGATCATAAAACCAGCACGGAGTTCAGTGTAGTTTTGATAGTCAACCTAAGGTCAAGTTAAATGAGTATAATCATTTTCAGGTTTTCGGAACAAATACTATTAATGTTACCTTTTTTCAAACCGACTTCTCAGAAAAAGGTTTATAATTTGGTATGAATGCATTTTATGTATGATGGTCCATTTTGCATAGTACTGGTGCTTAGATCTTGATTATTCTTCTCTCATTAGGTGGATGACTATTGAGAAATAGTCCAAAATAAAACTTCAAGAAATCCTTGATCCCAAAGGAATTGAGGGTGTAATTTTCTATCGAAAATCTGGTTTATATGAATAAAAAAAGATGCTGCACCTTCTAACTCGAACATTTTTAAGATTAAAGCGGAAAGGAAGCGGACATTCTCACGGAAATCTAAACTTTCATTTATAATTATTCAAAGAAGTATTATTTTCATCAACTTTGTAATGAGCAAATTCATATGCATATAAATCTATTTTCATTTGTAAAACGTCCTCCTTAAAACAATAATCTGTACATATAATAAATCTCTTTGTATTTTTTTGAGCATTACGTGATTAATAATAATTCATACATTTAGTTGAAACTGATCATTGTGATAAACTATATAGCTACAGTTTAGGACAAGTTTTATCCTGGAGATTCTTTGTTTTTGATTTACAGCAGAACTCAAAATACCCAAGTTCAGAAAACAATAAGCTGCTAATTTTGAATTCAGACTATGAAGTTTTAACTAAATTCAGATTTCATATTCATATTCATAATCAAGATCTGTCAAATAAATAACTTTTAACAAAAACTAGTATCGACGTGATACTCCGAATAATACAAAACAATGTTATATTGTTACTTTTGGAATATCCCGTGATTAAAAATAAATAATCGACAATACAAGATAAATGAATCATAAAATTTTTGAAGTTGATGCCCAGAACCTCTTTTTTAGTTATCTATATATTAACGCGCGAAGATAATTCTTTGGACCCTATTTTAGGAATAATGCGTTCACAAAAGACTATGAGATTTGGCATAATTAAAGCTTAAATGGCGAAGAAGTACACCAATCTAAAATTAATTAATAATAATTAAATAAAGTAAATTTACGTTGACCAGCAGTTTATATTTCAAGTAACGTACTTGACTTTCCTGTAGCTTACCCAGGTTCGGTTTTTGAATACCGCATTTTTTTAATAAACTCAATTCAAAAAATTATATCTAATAATTGCAGAGGAATATTGACTGACAGAAGAACATAAATTAACTTAGGTACATTTAATGAAATACGGTCGAATTTCGACTAATGGGCAATCTCGTAATAATTAATACTTCATCTCTTGCACAATCTGCGAATCATCATAATTTCTACAACATCTGTTTTCTGTTATTACCTATATTTTTAGATTTCTTCACGAGATATTTCTAAGTTTGTAATTCTAATATCAACAAAATAAATATTAGGTAATTTGTATTTTTTAGTTGACCATTTAATAAAATCGCTCCTCGTTTTTGTAAAAAGTTAAAAGTTCAGTGAACCAAAATGCTGATTCAAACATGAATATAAAAATATTTCGGGAGCATCTGATACACACAGTTTGATTGATTATTATTATCTATCATATTATTCAAATTATATCAAAATAATCCATTCGTATCAATGCGAATGATCTCAAAATAAATTATCGAGCGTGTCTGTCTCTGAGGGAAGATAATTTTGTGTATTACGTATTTATCATTCATATTCATACATATGTCTAGTCTGATTATATTGGCAATCATCTGGATAAAAGGAAAGAAACAGAAATAACAAATTTCCTCTTTCCAAATATTTGTACCAAACGGATATGAAGAGTTTCATATCAATTATTATAGGTATAAAAATCTAAAATATATCTAATTATGATAACAGATTGTTGGTATTGGTAGTATTTGTGTAAGCCTAGTGTTCTACTTAATTTAAATGGAGTTGATAATACTTTACCAAAAACTGACTCCATGTCGATATTGTTACGTAGGTATCCCTAATCTTCTTGAGCTAATATTAGACAGTCGTATGAATATAATAATGAAGTTATTATCGCAAACACATTAGAAACCTATTTGGTGTTCAATATTATTTGACAAATTCATCTTATCACCAAGGCTTTCGATTAACAATACTTGTACCTAATATTCATACCTGGTATATCTAAAAACCATTAGTTGTGCAAACGGCTGGATATTTTCTTTAATATTGCGCGAAAGACATTATATTAGAGACAATGTCTTTTTGGCTTGAAAACCAAAACTACGATTATGTAATATAGCTGGGTATATTGTGGACTGCTACCTATTAGACGAACACTGGATACATTCCAATCTGCGCAAACGCATGAGGAGTTAAAGCATAGTATAAGTAAGTCATCGCGCAGCATTACAAAGTACAAATTCCGGCTGAAAAAGATCAACGGATTTTTACGGAGTGGAGCTACTACTTCTCTTATACTATGGTTAAAGCATATTAAGTGACAGGCTGACAACAGAGAAGGAAAACCGTATCTTTATTTGTAGGTATAATCTAGAAAAATATAAAGTATATATCATCATTAAAAGCAATAATGAAATCTGAAACCACAGCAAATGACACATGACACCAGAAACCGATGTTTCGCGTACAAAGTTGTCATCTTCGAGGAAGCTAACCCATGAATTGTTATAGGTTATTTGTTTTATGAAAAATGATATTTATTGAACTGTTGTGCATTTTTTAATGATTTTGAGATTATGCGGGTGCGTAAATGAAAAAAAAAACATACAATCTGTTGTTCAATACATTAGGTACATACCTACCACGAGAAAATCCGCATTAACATGGTAATAATTCTATTCTAATCAACAAAACAGTTCCTAATCTACTAAAATTTCATCGCTGATAGGTATAACTCGAAAATACAAGTAAACAATCACCAAAATGCGCACTTGACATTATGAAATACCATCACAGAGAAATATAAATGATGACATACCTTTGCAAAGGCAACTTAGTAGCATACCCATATTTCAGGCACGATCAAAACAGAACTGATGAATTTTTCGCTTCTCTTACCTTCTCACAATAATTGTTTTTATCAGGTTATTGTGAAAGAAAAAGGTAATTGCACAGGTATACAGCCAGATAAATCGTAAAAGTAAACATTAATTGTTTTCAATTATTTTGTACATTTTACGAAAATATAAAGTAAACATTATTGTCTGATTGAATGCGTAATATAGTGCATGGTTTAATTAGAGAACAAACTCCAAGAAAATGCATGAAAATGTGAATAAGTGTTTCAAATTCGCTCCTGTAGATTGTTAACGAAATTTCAATATTTTTTAAATCATGAATGTTTATACTTATTAATTTAACCAATACAGATATATCGCACAATATCGTACCTAGTCTCTAAATGATGTTATACATTATACATTATTCAATTCGATTTAAAATACTTTTATTTTTATGTGATAAATTACACTTGTTTATAGAATAACAAAATCAAAAAGCTTTCATGCATTTTAGTTTAAGACATTGTCAATGGATGGCGACTTCTACATTATTAGTCCTCATAATTAGCTTTTCAACACAAACAATAAATTTAACCATTTTTTTATTATTCTTCATTCTTCATTCATTCATATGTCTGCTGTGTCTCAATTGACAGCTTAAAGAACACTGAATATAAGATTCTCTGTAAATAAAACCATAAATTGTTATCTTTGAAACAACTACTTTTTTGGAAAGCAATATGTTTTTTTCTCATCTCTCTCCAACAATACCATCTCATACTTTTGAAGAATATCTAGTTTGAGAATAAGTTGCTATGACATCCAGATTATTTTCTCTTGAATAATATGAATTTGTGTCCATTTTTATGGGATGTTTCCGAGAAATACATGAGATCAATTTTTCTTTGATCTTGATTTTACTTTTTGACTGACTATCACAGAGGAAAAAATTTTGCTTTACAGAACATAAATATCACATAGATAAATTGATAGATATTTTCAATTCTCCATTAAGTTTAATGCAGCTAGTCTGAGTTTTTTATAAATTTGTTCAACAAACTATGGTTTATTTAAATAGAATTTTATATTAAGTGTATATTTTTTAAGCTTTCAATTAAAGAATTGAAGACAGTCTTACTTACAGTAGGTATTTAAAAAAATGTCGGTTGTTTTATTATTAAAAATTCAAGTAACTCAATAATAATTGTAATATAATAAATGTATAGGAAATATTTAATAAAAGTTTTGATTCGGATTTGAGCCTTATGTAAAATACAGGGTGTGTAAAATTATTTTAGCCTTGACAGAATAAACCTCAATTCTTGCCTTTGACCAATAAACTATGATTTTTTTTATAAAAGTTATATCTTGAAAAGTTCACAGTAGAACCTAGTAGGTAAAGCCTGTATCCATGAAATGGAGAATATAAGCGCAATTAGGTATTGAAATTCAAGATAATATACCTAGTACAGGGCATTCCATTAAAAAAAACATAACTTGTGACCTTATAAAGCACCCTGTAAGTATTTTACGAAATAATTTTAAAATATGAAGCTTCACTATATCCATAACGTTCATTAAACATTTCGTTTTTAAGATCAGAGCAACAGAGGTATCAAACTCTCGTATTGAGATACAGCGTACCTACAAAAAACACCGTTGAGAAATGATACCTTATATATATGATACTAGTCTCCATGAAGATTTTGTCGTAGATAAAAGTCTATTTTAGTGGAGTCTAGACAGCGCATATAGAAGCATAATACAAATTTTCCTCCTTTCCTATCTTGTCTGTCGATGTCCAAGTGCATCATTATATCAAGGATTAGAAATGAATTCTTATGGGAAAGCCGAGAATAAACCTGATGTTGCGTTGGATACGTCACTAAATTATAATATATATGTACATTCTATGTTGTAAATGAATTATTGGCAGAAATGTGTTGTTGAAGAGAACACATGATGGGTACCTATATGAGTCAATAGATCCGCGTCAAAAAATCACTCATCCTTAAAATGACGTAACAACTAAATATGTTTTTTATCATAAATAACACGAAATATATGGAATTATTCAAATGATTTTACAAAAATAATAATATGTGATGGAAATGCAGAGAGATTACCTACGTTTCAAATAATAGGCATCATTTAATTTTTTCATGATTTTTCAACATATTCCTCCTTTAAAACATACTCGATAATAAGTACTACACACAAATAGTAGTTGATTAATGCATAAAAAGAAACGTTTAAATAACTTTGTACAAGAGCATCGACTAAATTTAATAGATAATGAATATATTATAAACAGTACATCGATAGGCTTAGTCTATAAATATTTTGCGTTTTATAATTCCAATTGTAAACAAAACAAGTGACTATTTTTTTTGTTGAAAATTATATATCATCGTATCACATAAAACAAAAAACTGCGTATTTGAAAATCTCGCAAATGATTATTATCAATGAAATGTCTGTATTATTTGATTGAGTCATGGCAGAATATATTAAGACCAGTTGGATATTTATTTTATTCACGTACCTAGGTAGTTTGCTGTCTTTACAACTGTATAAACATTACAATGTCTGTTTCAGTGATTAAAATAAGTATTTTTGCACTTGTAAAAGATGAGCATTTAATCGAATAAAGATAACGTGACACATTTTCAATATTCAATATTACTTTGTATATACTTGTATGGTAAGAATCGAATGATAATAACAATTTAACAAATTATAGGTACGTTATGTTTATTATGATGTTATACTTTTTAACAAAAACTGTACACACAGTATAGGTATATAATAAAGTATCAATATTCAAAAAATTAAATGAATATCTTCAATTTACTACAGTCATTATACAGAGAAAAGATTGAGTTGGATATGATGTAGAAGGGGCTGAGAATAGCTTTACTTGAAATTACTACTTTTAGCGTGCCATAAAGTTGGCAACTCCCCATACGATGAGATTTTCATCCATATGATTTCAAAATAATCTTATTCTAATAATCTTTAAATTTATCCTCTTGCATTTTCTTCATTTCTTAGGGCCCGTGATATAATTTTTAAGATTTTGAACTGAAAATCTGCTATTTGTTTTTTATCCAAATCTTTCCAAAATAATTCCATTCACCAAATGATGTATTGAATACAAATGTAGATATTACCTACCTACATAAAAGAGCGGAAAAACTATCAAAATCTCCAAATTTGGATATCAATGTATTCTACCCTAAATTAAGTTTATAGTGGTTTTTGTATTTTAAATATTCTCAAATGTTATGCTTTTGTTTTTTTCGTATATCTAGTGATTCTTGAGATATTCTGAGAAAACTGATTTTTCACATCATATCCGAAAGTCAGCTTTCTTGTTTGCATTTTCAAATGTTAATAATACTCAACTGGAGTAATTTTTAAAGTCAATAAATGGTATAGGATTGAATCAATTACAGTTTCGATATCCAAGAAACTGATTCGCTCCATAATGGCAGTCCATATTTTTATTTTCAGGCTCTCAGTTCATCATCTAATTTAAATTTTCCTGGTGCAGTTTATCTATAAAAAACTGTGTTCGGGCGAACATTTACAAAGAACCTTATGACTTGAAGCTAATATTTGAAAGAGCATGACAGTTTGGAGAAAATTTCAGATTAAGATGCTTCAACTCGAAGCCACATAACTTTTTCCAGTATCGTAAATTTTATATTCATACATTCTAGTTTTTATATTCTTCTCTCGTAGTTAAGTACTCATATGAAACAATAGAGATTCTATATGTGATGTATCTCGCGAAAGATATCTACGCAAGAAACGATTGTTTCTATATTCCCGCTCAACTGAAAGAATGTTATTGTCTAACACTAATAAATGTGCTAATCAGCATCTTGTTAGGGTTATTCAAGGTTGTCTTATTAGTTAAACAATGTAGCTACAGGGTATGCAAGAAATAATACTGATTGTATACCTAGGTATGTATGTGTTTGGATATTAAGGAATTATTAATAACCCACAAACAATCTTCAGTAATAAGAAATAACATATTGCAGCAGTTTTAGAAATATAGGGAGTTTTCTATATTGAAGATTCAGTTGGTCATAAATAGGTAAGTCAAGAGTATAGTTTTAACATCAGTGGCTTCAAAATTTTAATTCCTTCATTTCGGTAATTTGGCATTTTTACATGTTGAATATGAATTATAGAATGTAATATTTCGGCTAGTACCAATGATAAAAATAATCAATATTGCCACTATAGTAATGTGCAGTTTTTTCTTTGAATAAAAAGGTTGCTTCTAGTAGGTAGGTATAAAGTTATTGTTTTATTTGAGCTAAGAAACCTCATGTAAGGTTTATTGCAGCTTTTCATAAAATATTTCCTTGATGTTTATCGGGGATGTCGGACTGTCGGATATCCATGTGTATTGTATTTGTATTTTTGTCACACGTCACACCACGAAAGAACATTCCTTGATGTAGCGGTAGATTGTCAGACATTTGTTCACTTCTGGTCCAGTAATAAACATTTCTATATGAGGTCGACTGATCACAGTTTTTAGTTGTTGTAAAAGCTTGGCCCTCTAAAGTGCCATAAAAAGTGGTTTAAGTCCAGGCAGGGTCTAACAGATCAAATATGCCTGTCCTATGAAGAGAGCCGGCAAGATTGTAGTGTAGTTTTTTTCCAGATAACCAAGGTCTTCTGCTTTGAGATGGTGTCAAGTAATGTTGGCAGTATGGTTTACCTATGAATTGGCTATCGCTTAACAATTCAAGTAGGGTGCCTTGGTTTGCATCAGCTCTTAAAGTCCCGTAAGGCAAATGTAGACTCGGATGTAGAGTATCGGCCTCATTTAATAGTCGCTTTCCTCGTTACTACTAATAATTCCAGTATGACCTGGAATCCAGTACAGTTTAATACTTCCATCTGCGGTCGTTGCTTTGGTGGTGCTGATGTACTTACTGATTATGTCATAATTATATGGGACTTTTTTGTGTCGATTTTATCTATTATTCATGTTACAAGAGTTATTTTCTTCACACCCCGTATATATTTATGTAAATTATAATCATACGTGACAAACTTTTGTATTCGACAATCGAACAACTTTTTAATATTTCACTATGAGCAATCAGCGTCTTTAATAATGTTGAAAAAACGTTCTCACGTTTACGACAAAATTTTATAGATATTAATAATTCTAGAACCTAGAATATTCTCACAAAATTCTTAGTCTAAAAAAATATCGATTAAATAATTTGTTATATATACCTATATTCTATATTGTTGATTCAACCTTTATGTGTGCCTGTACATAAGTAGCTGAAGGTGTTCCTGATTCCTGATGTTCTTAATAAAGGATTTATATATTATAAAAGCTGCAGATGCTATTTATAGTACCGAAACATCCTGGGAACTAGGTTAATACAGGATCTGCAGAGTCATATATGTTGCTTGTCCTTATAATGTCTCCTCGTTGCATTACTTTTTTTATGGAGGATAAGTATTTTTATATCAGTTGTCAGCTTTTTCCAAGACGCTAAGATGCAGTGGCAGAATCAGCAACCTTTCTCAGAAACCCCCATACATATTGTAAGACTATTAACTCTTAAGAGCTTTGACATATGACTATAAACATTACAAAAATAAAAGTAAAGGATATGTGAAATTGAAAGATCCTCAAATCATTTTACGTTTCAATAAATGTTTGTTTTTTCATATAGTTAGGCTGAAGAGACAGCTTCTTTGAAATCACAAAAACGTAGATTTTTACCTACTTATATAAATGATTATTCATCTACACCAAGGGATTTTTGCTGTTGGTTGGTATCGGCCCAAGGAAGAGCCCTATTGTTTTTGTTGAAGTTTAGATACTCTGGTGTCGAGTTACGGCCGAAAAAAAAGTCTAAATATAACATTTTTGTCAGATAAAATCGTTGGTACATGGAATATGCTAATCGGTGTGAATATGCCCATAAAGGCTTACTGCCTTCGTTACTAGTTTTATAGGGTATAGATACCTCTTGCCGTTGACACAGAGTACACTGCACAGGTTGCTATAGACAAAAGCTGAAAAACGTGTTTCGCTCAAGACTGTAACGCGAAAACGGCTTCACGATTTTAATAAAAATTGTCTAAATCATTCTACTTAAAACCCTGTACCACTTGCTATAACGCGTATCTCTGAGAAAAAGCAAGAAAACTGTTATGCTCAGATAAACTATTTATTCATAGAAAAGTCGTGTGAGTGGACACACCAGATTTTTATATTTTATTATTCAATAAACACTTTTGTTATCATTTGAAGTCAATCAATATCTGATCAAAATGAGAACATGTATAAACAATTTCCACAAAATCTAGGTATATAATAATATGTACTTTTGAAAGACGTAAACTTTTCCAGTAGTTGAAACGTCACCGTCACACTTTGTTGTTTGAATACTGTTTCTTTTGTAAGATATATATAGAAAATGGCACTTGATAATGAGTATCTTGTTGGCATTTCTAATTATCAAAGCACGAACGTCATAATAATAAATCAAAACCAGTTTTATCCGTTATCCTTTTCAATAATGCAAAGTGGATAGGTACGTGGGAGAATATCTGTCGCATAATTTGGGAAGTCAATAATAATAATAATAATGTTTCATTTGATGACAAATATTTTTCTGCTGATTTCATCTCAAAATTGGAATTACCCTAACGCACAATATTCACGGTAGAAATACGATAAATATTACATAGTAGTGAAACGCCCAATTGTCATAAAGCCAAACGTCTAAACATTAGGTAATCATATCACCATAAGAAATATTTGAACTCAAAAGATCTTTCTCATGTATGCTACATTGACAGTATCAATGAACTTTTCTTTAAGAAAAATGTGCAACCAAATTAACTAATAGTAGCAAAATTTTGATGTAGGGATAGGTGTCCCGCATAATATGAAGATTTGTATTATGGGTATTCCGGAACTAATCTATAACAATGAAATGGCTTCTAGCAGAACAAATAAAAATACAACAAAAATATATCCCAAGTAGTACCCGAGATATGATTTTACCTTAATTTACTTTTGAAATTAATGGCAATAATTCAAATTGTCCCTTTCACTCCTTTAGGGAGAGGTTTTTCGGAGAAGGGACATGTTGAAAATGGGAGCACGTTTACTACACCTACAGTCGAATTGTATACCTCCTTCGTTTGGAAATTCGGTCACAAACTCTGTAGTTTCTGTAATTCTATTAAGATTCAGAAACATAAATCTTATATATAATTCAAAAGACTTATCCAACTTCACTTAGGCTGGTAATAATAAATAAAATAAGAATCGACTTAAATTCTGCAGTAACATTTTATGCTGAAACTTCATATTTGAAGATACCTATTCGATTTTTTTCAATACAACTTTCCATATGTTAATTGTACAGATGCTCGCTTCAAAGCGAATAAAAAATAATTATGTCAATGTCCAATAATATTATCAACATACTCTTTTAGGTAATCGTTGGATTTAGTTCATACTAACAGCACTGTCCTAATTAGTTTGTTTTTATATCCAAATATAATTCACCAATGTACATAACGTCTAATAAATAGATTTCCAGTGATACTAAATACAGGATAAGTAAATATTGCTGAGCTCTGTCTCATATATCGATATAAACTTTTAAATGACAACATCCAATAATGTATGTACCTATGTGTATAATTTATAGCATAAATTTCACAGTGGCTCTTTGGAAATGTGATCAAAAACAACTCCAGTGAAATAGTAAATAGATTTCAATGTAATTAAATACAAATATAGGTAATTCAATTTTGACTGCATACTGCATATTATTAAACTGATAGCATGAGGATTCTCTGATTCGCTAATTATTCAATTAGAAAGTATCTAGGTAATACATTTATTTTTATACATATTTATCTACATATGAACATATTAGTTCATCAGGCTTTTTATTATCATTAAGTTAGCCTTTCCAGCTTTTTATAATGTGTATACTCCCATTACATCCCCTTTACCGCCCCTGGGACTAGATTGGGACTGCCAACACTCTTTTACTTGAGCTTGAGGCAGTTGCCCAATCCAGTCCTCTTCGTTCCGAAAGGTCAAGGTGGCTTCCCACTATCGACCCTCTCTATCGTGTCCTCATCGGGGTCAAATGCAAAAATGCATATTTTAATCCTGTTTGATTTAGTTCTTAACGATTCTTACCAACCAAAAGACACCAATAGTTTTACGTGCCCTCCAACCAAAGCACGGCGGAATATACTAAATATGATATGACAACGAGGAATCGAACGCGCGCCCATCTCATCACCGGCCATGCTGCGCCTGCTTAACTTGAATAATCGATTTTGGCCAGTGGCATAAAAGAAGACTAAATAATTTACAAAACAGTCAGTGTGATAGTAATGTAGAAGAAAGTAGCTTAATTATTGCGAAAAATCCTGATTTATACAACGATATAATTCGTATTCTCTGAATAATCTTTTAGAACAAGATATTGAATGATACTGTTATCGATTTGAAAGGAGGTGCAAATTAGAATAATAATCATGATTAAAAAATTATGTGGGTTGCAATTTAGAACTTGATATTTGAAAAGAAAAATTAGTTGCTAAAGTAGGTATATGAAAACTCAATGATATTGATTGACTCCTCTTGATAATGAGGGCCAAGAAAAAATGTTTCTTCTGTTTAAGTTGAAAAAAATCATCAGAAGTTTTGATGCTGTGAAATAATCAATACATAAGAATTTTTTAGACGTTTCGCACCTGCTCTAGTTTTGTGTTGTCAGTTAGCTACAAATGATGGATTATTATTCATTATTTCCATCAATCTTTTTGAACATTACAAAAGTAATAGAAATGGCAACTTTTTTCAGTCATAGTTTTCATATTTTTATAGCCACAGTACCTATAGGTTTTGTTGTGGTAGGTGCAATAACTTTATCCCTTGCCCAGAGTTATAGCGGAACCCCTAAATATGCAACTACAAGAGTTATAAAAATTGCGAAATCTTTCGCAAAGTCAGAATACGTTATTTATTAGGATTGTCTTGAATTACCGAGAATTAAGTGAGTGAACTTTGGACAAGCGCCGTAGGTGGAAAGATGAGTCATTTAAAAATAATGTTTCTTTACTAAAGGAAAAGTTGAATCTTTATTTTATTCCAAGTATTTGAAATTATTTCGACGTCATATTTTCAAATGTAAAATCATGGAAGCACAGCTAATTAACTGAACATATCAATATCAATCAAAAATTATCGATGGATCTATATAAACATGTTTTCACCATCTTAAGGTGTTTTTTCAATCAACTCAATTCCCTATACATAATTAATATGACTGAATAATTCAATTTGCACTTGAATTTGAAAACTGGATTTTAGTACATTATGCAATCGAATTAGCACATTAGCTACTTTAGTACTTGAATTAGGCCTATTTCGAATTACTACTGTTCAAATCTATAGTTCTAAATTTGGGATCCCACCAAGAAATTATTAACTATTAATAACTAAGTTCACACTTCACATAGATAATTTGAATGAAGTATAAATGCGAAGGTACGCGCTACAAACAGAAGAAGTCAAGGGCATCTTCTTAGCATCTTCTAGTTTAAAACATAATGATACTTGAGCAAAAAACATTCAATGGAATTTAAGTCATACTAAGTACCTAACTTGACCTGTTGAATTATCTTCAGCAATTTGTTAGAAGCAATTTTGATGAGATTTTACAGTCTGCTTCCAGCGGTTCTGTTCTGACCAGTACCAAGAATGTAGAGAAATGGATTTGTCACACTGTATACTGGCCAGTATTCTGAATCGAAAGCACGCCCCTTAGTTATCGTGGATGTCATCCACCTATCAGTATGACAATAAATATTTTTTACAAAAAAATGGACTGAGTTTAATAGTTGGTGCACTGAAAAATACAAAATAATATTAATTCTATTGGTGCTGGTACTTTTGGAGTTGGTGCCTACAAGAACAAACTACACGGCACAAATTACCAGCCCCAATAGAATTAATATTATTCTGTATTTTTCAGTGCACCAACTAATAAAGTCGCTCCAATTTTTGTGTAACATTAGGTATTCAGGAAAATTGTTAAACGTTCAGTAATACCAGAGAAGATAGTACTTACTTTTGGAGTTGGTGCCTACAAGAACAAACTACACGGCACAAATTACCAGCCCCAATAGAATTAATATTATTCTGTATTTTTCAGTGCACCAACTAATAAAGTCGCTCCAATTTTTGTGTAACATTAGGTATTCAGGAAAATTGTTAAACGTTCAGTAATACCAGAGAAGATAGTACTTAATCCTATTACCCATGTTATAGGCTTGGTTTGTACCTTTTATTTATTATTCAGAGATCTCATAACATCACGGCGCAGATATATCCAAATATGTCAGACTATGTTGCTTTTACTCGAAAACCGTAGCTCTTTTGAAAAAAAGTTCAATTTAAACATTTCCGGATATGGTCTCATCTTTAATTCTACATTCTCAAATTTGCGATTTTCAAGAAAAAATTTGAAGGGAATGAGACTTCGGATGTGAGTTTTTCTAAATATGGGACCATTTCTCAACTCTCCTCTTTCAAATAAAACAAATATGGTCTAAATCGGAGAACGTTTACTATGCAAAACGGGAAAACAGACATAAAAGAATTTTAAAAAGCAAACATACTTCCGAATTATTTACCTCCTCCTTTTTTAAAGTCGGTCAAAAATTTCGAGAGGTTTTTTTCAGGGAAAAGTGGTGGAGTTCATAGACGTCACTCAAACTCAATATCTACTACACTAGATCCAAAGTTATAATCGCTCTGGTGGATTAGAATTTGGTAGTACCTACCAATAATTCTGTTTTATTACGATCCGTTATGGTAAAATGTATATCTACGTTAAAAACATTATTCGCTTAATACAAAAATTATAATTACTAATAGAGGACTTTTAGTGAACTCTTCTACCAGAGTTTAGGGGATGAGGGTGATTAATGTCCACTTCTGAGAAATAGTTTAAGACGAAATGTAAAACAATTTCGTTTCCGCTTGAAAAAAATCTAGTAAGATCGTAAGCCTTTAAGTAAGATGATTTTCATGCTTGGAGGAGCACTAACCTTGTGTTCTGGCGGCAAATTTAGTTAGGTAAATTTATTCAAGATATTTTCAGATGCCTTGAATAAAAATGAGATAAATCATTATAATTTGAGTAGGTACCAAAAGCTCATAGATATAGAGCAGAACCTACCTGGTAACATGTCAAAAAGTAACCCATACTTTTCATTTTTTAATTTCTGTAAAATCTTGATAGAATTTATTTTCATCCATACGAATGTATTCAATTTGGGTGTTTTCTGTTCTAATAATAATGAAAATCAGTTTATTTTTATCTTTTACAGTGTTTTGTTTGTATTTCTCTGATATTTTCCATATTGAATAATTATTTGAGTATCTTATCGATTTCAGGTGTGCTTCTAGAAGTGTAATCAACATGATAATTCATGTTTATGTCTTCAGAAAAACAAGATATAGACTTCGCACACTTTAGAGCCGGAATCTCATGGCGCCCAAGGCTGGTATGAAAAATTAATACATGAGAAGTACATGTTGTACATCGGATAAACGTTTCAAATCTTCACCATACAAATTTTATTTAAATCTCGTTAAATTACTTATTAGTATTAGGCCGGTATAAATGATAAATCACTGACTTCCTACTATAATTGTAACTTGTCTCTGATAATAGACAGGTTCTAACAGTTCCGAGAAAGTCTCTGCACTCTGCTCTAATGTCAATAATGCTAAATACACGGTCTTTAGTCGGACAGCCCGATAATATTCCATTTAGTTCTCAGGGAGAAGAATGAAAACAGACCTGGCCTATAGCATGTCCGGTATTTTTGGAATAATCGCATATTCACGATTTATCTCATTTCGATACAATTCAATAGAGATTGTTGAAACTGTTCTAGGTACCGACCTACATCGCTGACTTCTTTAAACAAGTCAAACATACTTTACTGGCTTCACAAAATAAGCCTATATTACAATTTGTGACTGATTTTTTCATTGACATCATGCTAGATAAAATTTACAATTTTCGAAAAAATACCGACTTATGTCCAAAAACAATTTCTTTGAGAGCCCTTGAAAAATGGCGTTATTTTAAAAATATATCAAAAAACATAATCTAAAAAGTTCCAACTCAGTACCTACCAACAATTTATGAAAATAAATCTCCAGGAATAAATAAAATTCCGTCTCCTAAATTTGAATACTGATTGGTATGTATAACTCAACAATAATGTTCTAATTAATAATAATAAATCAGCTTTTATACGACGGACAGAAGATATAATTTGATTATTTAGAAAATTCTTCAATGAAAAAAGTATTCAAATTTGACATAAAATATGTAAAAAAATTTGATATATATTTTGTTGACAAACGTTTCTGTTCCCTGCTCAATTCAATCGTTTGTGATGGAACAATGATACTTCATTTACAGTAACCCATAGTAAAAGAATAAAAATTTCCATAAAAACCGAGCAATTCTAAACTCTAATAAACTTTTTGACAGACTTCTATACGGAGGAGATAGGAATAAAATTCCCAAGGGGGCAAGGGGGTGAAGTGGCAAATTTTAATCGGAAATACGCATATTATAACCTTTACAGGTGCTGTAACTCGAAAACCGTAACTCTATGGAAACTATGTTCAATATAAATGTTGCTACAAATAATGTGGTCATTAATTTTCCAGATTTGCTCAGATTATCAATTTTCAAAAGAAATTGCCTCTTCTACAAAGCGAAATTAAACATATTTCAAATTTTAACATTACAGAAACCGTAGCTCTTTTGAAGAAATGTTCAATTTAAACGTTTTCGGATATTTTATTTTCGAGAAAATTTGTCCATACAACCCCTTCAGGGGCTTTTCTTGGAGAGAAGGAGATTTCGGATTTGGGTTTTTATGAATATTGGACCATTTCTCAAGTCTCCTCTTTCAATTGAACCAAACAAAAGTCATCAAAATCGGAGTACGTTTACTATATAAAACGCAAGCACGAACCAAAAAAGTCGAATTGTATACGTCCTCCATACGGGGTTCGTCGGTCAAAAAGATATTTTGAAATGCATCATATTCCTAGGGCATATCAAATAAAATATCCCAATATCTGAAAAAAACAAAATATAGGAATATATTTTTTGATGCTTTCTAAATGTACCTATGGTTAAAGAACTCCAAAATTACTGAGCCTAAAATTTTGAAAAACACAGATTATAGTCTCAAGCATGGGAAAACTTAATGGAAATCATGTGAAAAAACATTAGAAACTCTTCTTATTTGTTAGTAATCGAAGCCACTTGATGATATTTTTTTATGATATTAATAGATATTACTTATATATAGTAAAGTATTTTTTTCATAACATATTGTGTCTAATCAAGTCATCACTGACATCCCCATTATATGAAGCCCCAATGAAGTAAAGAGCCTTGAACGGAAGTCAGCGCTCTTAAACTAGTTTGTCTTTCTCGTTATAAAACGGCTGTGCCTGTGCCTTCTTACCTTGGCCTTTCTAGACTTCGCACCTGCAAAGCGTTGTTTGTGTCGCCACACTTTATCCATTGAACCATATGAAACCTATCTTATATTACGTAATGATGTTGCTTGACTGGGCATAGAATTTTTAAGAAATTACTGGTGGTTTTACAAAAAAAAGGAGACCTTCACAAAAATCAATCGAAAAATCGAAGTATTATTTATTCGGATTTATCATGAGTCATTGGACCAGTGGTCTAGGTATTATTAGTTCCGACAAACTGATATATTTTTTTTTAAATATATCTATTTTTTCTATCAATTTATGTCTGAAGATAGGTTGCACAATATAGGTAAATATAGGTAGGTGGGTACTTCATTTCAGAACCTACTTAATTTGTTGATAGGAATAATTGAAGAACTCCTACCAATATTAGGATTATCAACAATTAATAAACGTATCTCTGTAAGTGCTGTTTCATCCTATGGGTATTAAAAAGCTCCCCCATGAATTTCTGAGTTTAATTTCTTACTGGATGTTGAGACTTGAAAAGAATATTCTTTCTTGGACATATTAAAACAGATTGATCTCAATCCTATCCAATGAGAATTAAATATCATAAATATAATGTGTTATTGTTTGATATATGTAAGTATATGTTGTTTTTGTTTTGGAATAAGATTTTTTATTGCATCAAAACAACTGATTATCAACCTATAAATATAAATAAAAATATACATTTAATGATATTGAACTATTGAATGTTTCCCTATTATTGAGGACATTTATTTGAAATACATCTGTATTGATATGTTGAATAAATACCTACTCATATTTTTATAACGCTTATTCTACAATTGCTACAAAAAATATAATTTATCGGGAATCCAACCAAAGAAAAAGTGAATAAACAATATTTTGTTTTATTTCGTATGATTATAGATAAAGCGATTAACTTTTCAATAAATAACAGAACATTTTACTGAAAAGAAACTTTGCTTCTTCATTATTTTTTTTATATTTAAAAAAAATCAGGCAGTAGCTTTCTGTTAGCCTTTATTAAGATTAACTGTCTTCTAATAATAATAATAGTTAATACTGTGATAAACTAAAACTAAAAGATTATATTAAAAACGGATCGTTACAATGTTTGAAATGCGTTACTGAACAACCTATATTGTATAAATTAAATCAATACTTACTTCTCGTTTTCCATTGTTGTATCTTGTGGTAAATAAGGCAGGAGCACATAAAACATACACAACTTAACACCATCAATGTAAGCACAATACCGACCCAAACATCAGCCAAAAACTGTTCATATTCTGGATCACTTGGAGTGACCACTTCCGGAGTCGTCGGCGATGGCACTTCAAATAAAAAACCGGTAAAGTTCGATTCAATTCTGTTAAAATCTTCAAACTTGATTGGAAATTTCAGCTCCATGTCTTCGTCCATTGATAACATTCTCGCGATAAATATATAGTTGCTTTTTTGACAAAATATTTGGTAGTGAACACGACTAAATTTGAAAATTCGAAGGCGAATTTAGCGCGCCTACAGCGACACTGGTCTCCTTTGAAGGTTTAATTGTTGTAAACGATGTGAGATTGTATTTCAGTCACATCAGAGAAATACCTCGGCTCGGTTTACTACTCCCACCTTTCAGTGTAGTAGATAATGGCACGTGGGGTTTCCACAGGTTGGTGGTGTTGGCTTATGACGATGTTCACGTTCGCGGTCCGATTAACATGGCATTATGATTCATCGTTCTCAGCCTATGAGAACTGAAGAAGGTACAATGCCTGACAAAGAAATCGCTTTCTTTTATATATGCTTTTATGTAGAACAAAATTGTTCTGTATGTTCAGGAAGACAGATGAATAGTTATTTTCTAATTCTAAAACTATTGAGTTTTAATAAATTAGATCAACTCTACGTTTTCATTATTTCTCACCGAAAAACAAAATAGTTATTGAAACCAAATATAAACCACATTTCTAGGTTCACTGAGTGAAAAAAAACACTTTTAAAACTCATTTCTTGTGAAACAAGAGATGAATAGGTATATCTGTAGAAGAAATCATGAGTTAAAAATGCGACCATGTCCGAGTCGAACTCTTACATGAATGGTTCCGTACCATTGCAAAAGCAAAATTCCACTGTCTACCTATTACTGTTCATGAGATACAGACGGCTGAGAGACGCAAGAATTGATGGATGGAATTAGTTTTTGCTGTTATATAGGTAATAGAAAAACACATGCTATGAATATTTCAAGTCTATACCTATTAAGGTTCATGAGGTACAGTTCGCTCACAGATGAACTTAGTATTTGTTATTGTAGCGGCAAATTATACGGTTCTACTGTTCTAAAATAGAGCTCGCTGACAAACGGACGGACAAAGGAGTCTCAGTAATAGGTTTTTGCTTTCACCAATTTGGTACGAAACCCTAATAAATTATTCCTAAATAAAAAACCTTCCAGCAACAGGGTTTGAACATTAAATCCATGACCAATTACTAATAAGAAGAAACTAATTACCTATCGAAACAAAGTCGGAGGCACAAAAAGGGCGCAATTACTTTTACTTATTTTAAATACCGACCAGGAAATTGGGTGTATTTGGTGGAAAAAATATATATAGACGATTGGCGCTAGTTAGCCAACGACAGCACGAAGAAAAGTTTTTCTGAGAAAATAATTTCGTAGGTACCTATTCAGTTTCGCTTTTTTAGATAGCAAGCCACCGCTGTCCATAGCAGAAGTATGAGAGAATATTTCACAGCATTTTAGTAGTGAAAAATATACAATGCCTCCCGGGAAAAGTAACATGGTGCACATTTGAAATCCTACTGATTGTGAAATAATAATAAAACTAAAAAAAAGGTTTTAGATCAATCATGTGAGCGATTTAATATGTTTACCAAATAAAATCTCATCAAAAAAGATTTAGAGAAATTCATTTGGCATATTTTTATCGTAAGATATCGTTCCTCATAGAAGTAGATTAATACAAATTTCAGACATGTAGATCAATACCATTTGCGATCATTCGTCTTACAATTTTGGTGCGAATCACAAAATATAAAGGTCTTTTTACCTTCTGCTAAAATTTCATTAGGTAAACAGAGCATACAGGCAGCAATTGACACAAGGAACTTTTTTTATACTATCCATCGATCTCAATATCGAAGGATTATTGATCACTAATCACTACATGCCCGATTTTAAGTACGCTCAAAGGCATATTTTGCTCGACTGGTCCCTTTTTTTATACGGTATCCTGGCAGTTTAACTTCATTTATATAAAATATAGCAATTTCAAATAAGAAAGACTTAATTTAAGTCAACAGTAGATATAAGGTAATACTATTACCGTGTCTACCAACGATGACAACTACTCGGTGAGCTAATATTCCATCCCGCATGGCATTACATCATCGTTGATAGGTGCAATATGATTGATTACTAATCAATACTTATATTGCAGACTTCTAACCCTTTTGCTTTAATTTCATTCGGAATAGTATTGATTAATAATAGTTGTTGTCATCGTTGGTAGGCACGGTAATAGTATTAACTTATATCTACTGTTGATTTAGTCTTTCTTATTATATTTCACAGTAGAAATCTTCACATCAATTTTTGATAGCAATTTCAGTTATACAATGCATTTTCTATTTTAATTACATCCATAAGCACAGGTTAGTAGAGATTTAATGGTACAACCACCCAACTGCAAATTCATTGGTAAACTATATTACACTTTCCACCTAGGACGTTTAAAAGCAGTAATGAATTTAGATATTATGTAACCATAGAATGAATATTTTATTACTCTTATGTAGCCTGATGTTAAAAACTGACAGAAATCCCGATCATCGAACAAAAAAAGTTTACGAACACTTATGACCTGAAAAAGACTGTTATCTTAATATAAGATATATTTATTGCTACATTAGACATCAATAATACATAAATATGTAACAATACAGCAATAATTACATTAATTACAATGGAAGTTTTTAGTCTTTTATAAAGGTTAGACATTATCACTACTCTATACTGTTTTTATGTATACATTGAATGAGTACTACGTATTAATTTATCTAAATGAAATTTATATCCAAGACAATATTCTCGTATGTAATTGAGTTCCAAAAAAAATATATTCGGAAGTGGTCAAAGGACAAATGTCCGTTATAATACATTTGATAAAGTTAAAATGAAAAACCATACAATTAAAACATAAATGATAGGAAGTTGAAAATGACTGGTTCATACATATTTCAGATAGAAGAATCTGAAGCATAAGCTATGACTAGCTAGACAAATAAAGCAATTTTACACTAGGTATAGATCATTAACATTATTTAGCTGCAGAAAGAAAAAGACAGTGAAAATGAACACTAGATTTGACATCTGACACAATTTGTAAGTTTTCAAAAGTGAATAAGCTCCTAATTAGAAAAGCTTCAAATTACAGTCACAGTTAGGTTTATTTCCTTGTTTATGAAAAAAAGTCATAGTAACATCCAAATGTATTGGTTTAATTATATGAATGAAGAATAGCTCAGAAAATGAGATCAAATGTTGCATACAAAGTAAATGGAAGAATGTAAGAAGTATCTCTATAGTTTACATTTTTTTCAAAAATAAATATTTGACGACTCGAGATGCCTGATATGTTGCTTATATTAATAAGAATCTCATTTAACTAGAATACACGTTTCTTAATTAGTACCCATATACATATATCCTATAGCTATTACAATGACTACTGTAGATGTTACCATAATAAAAGATAAAAGGTTATGTCTTGTGTCCATCCTAACAACCTGCAATTTTAAACCTAAATTTGGAATGTAGATTCAACAAAACTTTAATATACGTGGAGACCATCACAATGAGAATTAATTGAGCAAATAAATCATATTAATCACAGTCTCATTTCATAGGTTGGTTGTTAGTTGATGTAATATTCAAGAATAAGAATAGTACCTAATGAAATTTAAAAGCAATCAATATATAAAAAGACTTGCAAATAATTATATAAATGGGAATGGGACATACAATAAGATTGGGTCTCTATATTTTTGTTTCTATAGAAAATAATAATATATACATCACAATGAAGCTTTCACTATTATTAGTCATTTATTTTATGATTTGAAAATTTCAAGTTGTTCTATCTACTGACGTAGGAAACACAAGCATATTTCAAAATACTGAAGAATTTACCTCATAGTTATCATAAAACATTGGGATCAAGTAACAACAATTTCATCATCAGAGCAAAACCAGTTTTTTGTTGCCTATATACTTGTAAATAAATAAAACTTACACTACCTATTAACAATTACTACAGTGCTTTCCCTAAAATATCTAAAACAGCGCTAACAATCAATGATGTTTACATAATCTAATAATTAACCGCATAATCAAGCGTCCAGATAAATCTGAACAGGGAGAATATATTATACGGGTAGGTAATAAATACTTTTCTAAGAAAAACCATACACAACATGACATTAATGGAAAACAGCAATTATTCATTATCATAGAACTGGATTTGTTGTTGATCTACCAATCAGACATTACTATCAAAAACTGGTGCTCCCGTAAAACTGATAGGTTGGGCATTGGCAACCAAGTTTGAACGCATGTTTGAAGGATTCGCTTGTCTGGTAGCTTCTTCTGCAGCGGCTGCTTGTCTCATCTCCTCTGCAGTTGCTCTTTAATATAAATCCATATAATTATATCTGTATATTTTTTAAAGCAAGATAACTTGATTTCCGCCAAAATTTCGATAGCCATAATCTCAATTTGTCAAAAAACTTCCTATTCAAACCTCTTTCAATCAATTCAAATAATTTTGCCAAGAAATACTAGGCGCCGAAATTTTGAGAATCAGTGTTATAGACCTAGACATTGTGACAGAAAACTCCCAGTCATTTATTACAAGAATTTCAACTCAGTCGAATTAAGTAATAATTGATAAAATTAAAATTAAAATTTGTCTGCCACATATCTCCCGGTCTATTACAAAATGTTAGAATAAAAATATTCTAATAGCAGATAAATTGGAGTTTCTACATCAGATAATCATATAGTGAAATAATCAAACCTACGAAACGTCCTAAAATTTCAAACTATACAAGGCATGAATTGTGTGGGTTCTCTCAGATATCATAGATTGATGAAATAATCATAAACATAAAATACACAAAATAGATATTCTTTGAAATAATCTAACTAAGCAATGTTTGAATACCTATATTATAATGACCGTAATTTCAATTAGGATAATATCAAAAAGAAGCCCACACAAAGATTACGAAATGATACCAAAAGCATAAGCATGCATCCGGAAATTGAAAACATATTATAAGCAAGTTTTGGTTAATTACATTTATGAGAAATTAGTTTATGTAGGGCGCCACACATCTGGATCCTCCATAAGAGTGGTATGATGGTCTGATGTTTGACCCATACCCGTTGGTGAGGTAGCCATTTGAGGTGAAGCAACCGCAGCCATATCCTCTCTAGAGCCCCTAATTGAATGTCAATTTGATAATAAGCAGTTATATCCTTAATACTGACAAAAAACAATAGCTAGCAAATGTAGACCGATAGCAATTCGGTTCCTGACTAGACTTTTATGAAATCTGTATCTTGACACCACCCAATTTGATAAATCAAATCATGATATATGCCACCAAAGAGACATGTAACCCCAATTCTTGATATAGTTTGTACAATTATGAATAAAACAGAAACTTTAGCTCAGCAAAAAAGCTGTTAGTACTAGTACAATTATAAAATAATTAAAACATTAAACATTTATATACATAAAGCACATATTTTCCACCACAAGTGAATACATGTACAACCTTTCTAATCCGGACTCATAAATGTAAGATATTGATTCGAATTGTTCAGTTCAATATGAAATTCTTAATTGTGGTTTATGTCAAATTTGTGGGTCCTCTCAAGAGACGCGTACACTTTTATTAATTCAAAAATTAAAATAACTGCCACTGTGAATTTAAATTAACATTGGAATTATTTAATTTTATTAGAAATAAACTGGGGACATACGTATAGAGTATAACTCCAGGACACGTGACTTTGACAAGTATCACTATATACAGCTGATGTTGAGGGGCAACCTGTCACTGTCATTTGTATTATTTGATGTTTGCTTTTTTTACTTGTGTGTTCATCGTATATTCGGCGCTATTTTTGAATTCAATTATTAAAAATGGAATGGTCTATAGAATATTTTTAGATTACTTGCACTTCCGGTATGCATAGCGGTCTAAAACGCGTCCACCAGCCGAGCATATCTTGTTTGTCCTAGTATCAAGATAATAACTAATATATTCCATACTAATATAATGCTAAGATATGCTCAGTTGGTGAATTCGTTTAAGACTGCGAACATAAATATCGACATATTCAGGCTAATTGACGTTATAATACTGTAGATTTTGGTCCATTATTCCCTCATGACGTATGAAATTATATTAAACCAATTATGTATTAGGTACAGAAAAACCTAAATTGCCGCAACCCAATTTGCATGTCAGCTCAAAATATGAATATATCGTTTGAAACATGCGTTTTACGGTTGTCAGAGACATTTTCCTCTTGGAAGTAAAGGAGGCTGTGGCGTGGCCATATCTTCTATTCGTAGTATACGCTGAACCACAGCTAATTTGATCGGTCATATTATTTCTACAATATACAGAGTTAACTTTCAAGTTATTGAATTGTTATTTCAAATATGAAAAAAGTCATAACTCTATTTGCATGTAACGGTTTTTTTGTGATATATAAAATGTGTATATAACGTGTAATATATTTTATAGAATTGCGGGTTTCCTGAGTATATCTATTCTGTTACCCCGGTTTGTTCTCCTGTGAAGCTGGTAAACAAGTCTTAGGAAAGTCTTTAATTTGGGTTAGTTTTCTAAGAGATTTTTCTAAATGATTGACTACAGTTAAACAAACGTGAAAAGTCCGATGAAACCATTGGATCGTTTAGTCATAGAGTCATTTCATTACAGATGAACAGTTCATTTGTGTAGTACACACTTATGTTGAAATATGTTAAAATGTCCCGTCCTTCATTTTCTGATCTAGTGCGTTTTTATATTGGTTTATTGACGTCGCACTGATTGTTTCAATCTTAAATCTGTTCCAGTAGTATACCACCCTATTTGCCAAGAAGTTTCTCCGCAGTAGAATGTTGGATTTTTCCTTGCTAAGTTTCAAGTCCTCTAGTATTGGTAGAATGGAAAAACTTTATTAGACTAGCGTAGTGATCATTCAGTATTTTGTATGTTTCTATAACATCTCCCCTTGTTCTTCTGTCTTTCAGTGAGGGGATGTTTATATGATTTAATCGGCTCTCCTACGGTGGGTATTCTCAATTCAAAGTCTTTTACAAAATAAGGGCTCCATTCCAACTTAAGTCTTACATAATTTTTATCGAGTTTTAGAACCACTTCTTTGAATAGTCCTTAAGTTAAATAAAGAAGTTGGCTCTTTTGTCATTTCAGTGATGGGAAGTTCCCATTTTGAATCTGATGTAATGCTTATTTACTATTTTGTTTTGTTTTATAACTTAAGTTACTGGTGTTTGTGTAGGTAATCATATTTGGGATCTTTACCGACGCTTAGAACAGTGCCCCTAAACCAACAACCACAAGTTCACGTCCCCCTCAGAGGCAAAAAATCAAGTGCCCCTGGAAAGGAGTCAATGCAGAAAATGATGTCTTCTCTTAAGACCGTCTCCGATCAGGGATAAGGAAAAAAACATGGAGCAGAATGGAAGAGCAATAGAAGGCCCACTCATGTTCAGCCTAAAAGACAGGGTCAGGTTCCTGCAGGGCAACCTACAACACGCCAAGGCGGCCAGAGACATACCGTGATAAATGTGGGAAAAAAACATAGATATGGCCCCCTAAAGTAACCTTGTGTACATGGAAAGACCGAAGCAGGCCTCAAGCAACAAAAAGGTAAGTAAAATAAGGCCACGAGCATTGTGAAAGGGTTAAATGTGTTCTAATCTCTGAGTTATGTGCCGGTGATGTTGTAACAGGAATCCTTTCATACCAAACAGAACGACGATGAGCTTGGTAGCCTGTTCTGCCTAATTTCCAGGGATAGAGCAGACTTCTCTCCACAGGCAGTAAAGGTTAATAGGATGCTATGCAAATGTCTACCATAGCATCTGGGCAAGCACGGGCATCAACCAAAGATGTGAGTCACTTTATGTCATATGTAAGTCATACTGAAGAATAATTTATTGCTAATAAAAGTATAAAGCCCATCTTCGTCACGGCTGATAGGAAAGAAGTCTTATTTTTGACCTTAAATAGCAAAGAATAAGTAATAATATTTTAGTATGGTGAGTGTTGCAATAAGTGTCATGTTCCGACCTCAGGCATATAAGTTTTAAGGTTGAATGAGTTCAAAAATACAATATGTAGGAACTCCGAACGATACTCAATCAAGGGACATTCACTATATAGTGTACGGAAAAACCAGAAGGGACCGTCGACCAGGGCAAACTATAAAACTGCCCCAAAAGAACGAGGCAACGCAAGCAGAACATAGTATAGTGGAATAATCGTCCCGACGGACTAAGACCGAGGTGAAAAGCCAAATCCAATAAAAACTGGGATCTATACAGGAGTAAAGTTACATAATAAGGAGCTCCGGAAAACCAAAAGGAACTTGTGAAGAAGATTCTGTGAGAAGATTCAAGAGACCACAGCATGTGCCCAAATTAAAGGAAGGACAAGCTTACTTTTCTGAAGGAAACTAACGGAAAATACGCAGAAACGACCGAGAAAAGCTTGGACTTTCCAGGAGATACAATATTGGATTGGCGGTAATAAGCAACCGGGTGGCCATCTTCCTGGATATAGAGGGAACATTCAATAATGTCTCCACCATATCAATAATAACGTATAGAAAGCAGAGGTAAAGATTTCACTATCTGCGGCAAATAATTACATCCCATACATGTTTATGAAGAGACCCTATTCTGTGGGCAACTGTAGCAGATACATTTCTAGTTAGACTGTCCGATAAAGGTATTCAGCCTCTGAGTACGCGGACAATCTGGCTATCATCACAATGGGATGATTTTCAAACCCACTTGATAGCGCCCTTTGAGTACGTTCTGATAACGTACTCAAAGGGCGCTAAACATATTAAGTAACTAGTTTGGGAGGAAGAACTTTCAGTAAACCCTCTCAAACCCACACTGACAGCGTTCACAAGAACGAGAGACCTGCAAAGTCAGCGAAAGCCGCTGTGTATATTTTCGATCAAAATCTATAATACTATATAATAGATCTAAAAATCTTATCTAATCTTTGTTGAATGATTCGATTTTATGGTATTAATAAAAAACAGATAATAATAGAAAAAATCTTCAAATTTATGAAGTAACTTCGCATCTCAGCCATAGCTAAGAATAATAACTAAAAATTCTAACAGAACTACCGGATTAACGAAGTGCGCATTCGGATATCGATTTACCATTTAGATGGAGTAAAAAGGTTATACTGTAACTATTGGGACATTTAAGTGATTGAAACATGAGACATAAATGGCTTTTTGCTAACACGGAAACTCCTAACAAGGTTCTCCAATATATGTTGCCTTTTAAAACTATTGATTATAATCCTGAATATGACAAGGATGTACGGTGTGCACCTAGACAACTCCAGATTTTAATAGTAGTTAACCATAATATGAAAAAAAAGTTAATAAAACGTTTCTGAAACATACTTTCTTCCCAATGCCATCATGCCATAGATCACTCCTGTTGTGAAAATCAATCCACATCCGAATAGGCTACTCGTACCGAATGACATGATAATGGGTGGAAGAGAAATCCTAAAAAATAAAGGCAGTTTGATCAAAATTGGTTATAAAAAATTAACATTTTATGAAATCCAAATAGAAGTAATAATTTCAAGAATTCGTACGTTGCAGCACAATTATATTATGATTTTCTAACATCACAAGCCATTATGACATTGCGGAAATTTAGATCATACTTACGACACATATAAGAGTGCTCTATTCCAATAAGGTCTTGCTTCAACAAAATCAGCTAGCCTTTGAATGTGGTCGACAAACATACAACAACAAGGTGCTTCGCAGCATATAAGGAGAAAACCCGCCAATATTTGCCATATTCCAGCCAAAATACCAGTCATCCTAATTGAGATCATCACAAAAACTCCCAAGAACATCGCAACTAGAAAGAAATTCTTACTCTTAAAAAAATTTGTGGCGCCTATTTAAGGATGTTACGCTTAAGATATACCTAGTGTCTAAAAGGAGTTTTCAAGTGATTTGAAGTTGAATTACCCTTTTGACAGAAATAACGCAACGATAATAACTAGTGATTGTCCAGTGGTTATTTATCAAATTTAAGTTAAATTTTACTTTATTTTATTTTATGGGTAAATGTGTAGGACAGGTTCCAGTAATTTTATTGATTTTTGTATACTAGTTGCATAGGTATATTATAGGAAGACATTCCAATTGAAATTTTAGCCCGCCAACCCCTATAGGGTTGTATTGTAGTAATATATCTTTAGTAATTTGGCTAATGTCATACTAAGTAGCCCGATAAATAAATAATCACACAACAATTAACAAAAACGGAACCATAAAATATAATGCAAGGAGATCCAGCGGGAGTCCATTGATGTTAACCGGTAACTCTGTCTCTGTTGCCAAGATGACACTTTTGTACGAACCTCCGAGACATGAAGGTAAATTGGTAATGACAGTAGCGCATTAATGAAATAGAAATACCAATGAAATATTGATGTTACACCCTCCTAGTAAACAATGTAACTTCATGATGGCCATATATGTATATGTGATAGTGACCCACATGCCTGTCGTATGAGTCGGACATCGGGGTGAAAATAGTAAACTGTAGATTTTGTTCTCGGCAAAAGTGAGCGAACAATAATTTTCGGTGGAAGCATATCCATTACATGTCCTAAAGTTGCTCTTAAAGTAAAATTGTCGAGAATCTTGGGAACCTGTTCTACACATTGAGCATTTAATTTTTATCTGCACTCCTCGATATAAACGTTTATTATGACAAATCACAAATTTCTTCATAGACGCAGTATTCTTAAAGGGGGCCAAAGAATTCCCTTCACGATTAACATATTATAGATATACCTCCAATAAATTATCTGTTAACTGAATATGAAAAGATATATAAATTCAAATGCAATAGAATTTCAAACTATTTGGAGGTATATCGTTTGCCTCGTTGATAGAGATTATGAATTTTAATGACAAATTTTGAATTCGAAGATCTACTGATAGGTGTTCTAGTAGGTATAATTTAAATACTGATTTATTGGATGTCATAGAACTGTTCAAAATCAATGAACATTAATCAAAATAAGTAATTTCCAGAGAAAATAAAGCATTAGATAGAAATAGATTCCACTCACTAAAACCTCCTACAGTTCCCACCCCCCTGCCAGCAAATTTCATCCACCATGGTACATCGTCTTTTGCTACAGGGTCTTGCCCTGGTCGGGCCATAATGGCAGTAATTTTCTCTTGGAATGACTGGAAGACCAACAAAATTATAATCTCAAAGAGTTTAAAACCCAAAACATACCATCGTTAAGGTTTTATTTTCTCACAGCTTACGGATGACAGAAATTATTAACTAAAGTTCAGTGATCACTTGAAGTTGAAAGAAAATAATCGACAATATTTCAATAACGATGAATGACCGAACGACTGACACTGACACTGACAAGTATTCGACATTAATCTGTCAAACTAAGTATTTGACAACTGACAACTTAAATTACACAGAACAGGCAAGTTTCACGTTTCCACAATTAGGCTTACCATACATTTACGTTAGTCTCAGAACTTAAAGTAGAAAGTCAGAGCAAAACTCAACTTTTAGTTTAGTCCTGAGTATGGAGTTTAGAGGGGAGGAGTATAATCTCATATGGCTGTTTCGCTAGAAAAGTAGGGAGATTTTAAGCCACAACTTGAGCATCATACGTTAAATCCCTTTATCCGCTATTAAAGTAAATACAGTACGCTTATAACGTAGTTCAAAAATGAGTTTTTAAGCCATCCCATTCTGCCGCTATTTACGTGGTAAGTGACTATTACACAAAAAACAAAACAAACTAGCCATTTAACAAACGAAAAACGAACGCACAACCAAAAAGCACGAAGAAACAAACAGGTACCATAAAGTAAAAAAATTATACAATGTACTAATATATCAGAGACAAACATACAGACCACAGAAAAAATCTACTAAAAAAGATAGGTTAGGTACAAGACTTAGAAGTGACGAACGCAGAAAACACTACCTCCAAGACGGACGGCAGCCATATCCAAATCCAATGACCTATTAACGTATCAACAGAGATAGACAGAACACTTCATTGATAAAATACGTTTTGTTTGTTGACAACATCTTTAGGAGCCATGGGTGGTGAGCTGTGGAAGCGATCAAAGGGGGGATATAACGATTTTAACTAAACCCCGCCACCTCTCCAGTGATCTTATTGGAGTAAGAAATATGACGGCAATGGCGTCTCGTTCTTCTACTTTTTATTGGTGGTAATTCATTATTTTAGATTAAATTAAATATTACTTTTATCTTCAGTTGAGATTTATATGTCGAAATAATTAATAGGTATGTGTAATAACTATTTTTTAAGTCTATGATTTAAAAACGCAAACAATATAAAAATCGCTTTAATGAAATAACAATGATTAGGTAATAATTTCTTTACTACGCCTATGGCCGATGTTTATATGTCAATAATTTTCTTTCAAAATTCAAATATCTAAGTTAGCAAATTTTAACTTAGACGGGCTACTTACCTATGAAAAGTTACTTCTGCGTTCGTGAATTCTATTTTATTGCAAATAAGTGGCTTAAAATCTCCCTAGTGTCCACAAAAAAGCATTAAATAACGTTTCAGAAAATGGCCAGAATAGCGCTAGTGTAGTAGAAGGTGTAAAATATTTTTGTATCTGTTCTTAAACTTAACCTGAAATCTTGTCTTGACACTTGACATTAGTATTTGATTATTTTCTGATCTTGGTTGTATTGTGTGTTTTTTGATATATATTGTGTCTGTATTATCCATCTTTAAAATGGCGCGTTTAGCTAGTAACTTTTCTTTTTCAATGTTACTGTCTACTCTAACAACTTTCTGCGCTCTCTTTGAAAAATGGCACTCTGGTACACCAGCACCCTCTTAATTTAATGCTTTTTCGGGGCCATCTTTTTAACACAGAGATGGTGCTCCTCCCCTCTACACTCCACAGTCCTGAGCAAGAATATATTGTAACGTGGATAGGTAGATATGTACTTACGGTTGTGATTAGTTTTATTAGCTATTTATTCTACTACCTTGTTTGCTATAATTGTTTCATGTTATAGTTCATTATTGTCAAGAAGTATCGGAGAATCGATACAAAATGCAAAATATATGTAAAATAATCATAGGCAACACTGCAAACAAAGTTTCATTGGTATTCTGTGGTACTGTGGTTACCGGCAACGAGCAAGTAAGCCAAGTGTTAATGGCGGACTCAGCCACAAGTGATTTTAAGTTCTCTTTTATTGCAATGAAGATTAAATAGTTTAAATAAATATTCTTCGCATAGCACATCATTCTAGTTATTCTTATTAACAATTATTTACTTCTAGAGTTGGTAGAGTTATTCTCGATACTTCCAGAAACTATATGTGAGGTACAATTTGTCATACTATTGTCAGTTTGACAAGGATCTATAGCATTAATTATGTGCGTCTAGATATTCATAGAACATTCTCGATGAATGTCATGTCATGATTCAGGTATATAAAGCCGTGTCGATCACGGGACAGAGTCAGTCTTATGAAGGCAGTGAGTCTTATAAAGTCAGTTGATAACAGTCAGTCTGTGGAATCAGAGGTTAAAAGTAGTTCTGTCGGTGAAGACAGTGACACTATAGATTGTGAAGGTGACAAGTGGCAAGTGGTGACAGTTGTACCATAATAGAAGTTCGTGTACTGAGTGTTTGGAAATAAACCAGAACAGCTGATTTTGACAGTAGTTCAAAAGCCTTATAAGGCTTTTCCACGTGACTTCAGCACCATTTGAACTACTGTCAAAATCGCTGTTCTGTAGGGCAACAAATCGTAAGACTAAATTCTAAAATCGAACTTTTTACTTTATTTCAGTTATTTTTATACAGTTTCAAAACACTCAGATTAATAATAATGTATTTTAACACTATTAGAATTGTTTTAGAGTGATTGTATGTTTGAGAAAACTAGAGTTTGTAAGTAATTACTTTTAATGTAGGTACTCACCGAAGTTTTAATCCCTTAAATAATAGTATTTTTATGTTCACTTGCCACATTTTTGTGTAATTGTGCAAACAGTAAACGCAAACGATGTTAAGAAATTATTTCTATTACCATCGGAAAAATACACTAGAGGTAGATTAATTCAAGAACGTGCAGCTCGTCGGCAATCTTGGATTTACATAGAGGTGATTTAACAGAGAGTAAAAATGGCTACGAATTTGTAGTGACCATTTTATTTCAGGTAAATTTGTCTTAATATGCATGTGGTGACACAGTTTTTATTCAGTTTATTAATAATTCAAAATTGTAGAAATCACCCTGTGACACTTAGTTTTTATTCAACATTATTTATTGTTGTAAAAATCACCCAGTAAATATCAAAAATAAATGTCGTTCTGTATCCAGCTGACATGAAGTAAAAATCGCGTAACAACCAAAAAGGGTAACTTTGATAAATAAATTTCCACCAATAGCTAAGCAGATAAGCAGTATAAAAGGCGTGCTGCTTCGCATTAAAATTCAGTCAGTTTCTTCGACTCATTCCGAAAACATCTCATGTCAGCTTCTGTAGGTTTTCCATATATACCGAGAGTTTTATTTCACTACTAGTCTTGCTATCTTGTCTAAATTCCCTCACGCTAATTTTAACTTTCAGGGCTTACTTGGGCTTGTTCCCCAAGTAGTCGATTCTAGTAGGAGAGACTTCTCACTCTTCTACACTCTCACTTCCTTCAGGGCTTACTTGGGCTGGTTCCCCAAGTAGTCGACTCTAATATTTCAGGGCTGACTTGGGCTGGTTCCCCGAGTAGTTGACTCTAGTGAGAAAGGCTTGTCGCCTCTCTTACACTCTCACTTTCTTCAGGGCTTACTTGGGCTTGTTCCCCAAGTAGTCGACTCTAATATTTCAGGGCTTACTTGGGCTGGTTCCCCAAGTAGTTGACTCTAGTAAGAAAGGCTTGTCGCCTCTCTTACACTCCTACTTCCTTCAGGGCTTACATGGGCTTGTTCCCCAAGTAGTCGACACTAGTGAATAAGGCTGGTTCCCTTACTCACGCACATCTTTTACCTAATTAGCTTTTAACCTCTGTACATGGAGGACTTCTTCATAGTGAATACGCGAAATTATTGTCGAGACCTTCTGTGTAGGACTGATACTCCATTAACTTGAGTATATTCAACTATTATATGACAGTTGATACACCACCACTCGACAATGCATTTTTTCATTGCATATATGTACTTTATGTATTTCAATCAATTTAAATAAATATAGTTAGTTGTTACCATTAGTTATATAAATAGGCATGTATTTTTTTTTTCAACAATATCTCAAGAAAAGCCAACAAATTTTGAAAACCGTCCGGATTACATCCCAACAGTACATATGGGTTTCACCGGAACCAAATTAAAGATAACCCCTAAAGTAGCGAGAGAGAGAGAGGTATACGAGGGCTAAAGAAAGTGTAAAAAAGAAGGAACAAAGTTCTAAGATTCAATTTATATTATATTTATTTTTCATTATAAACAAAATATATAAGAATTTCCTTTTTGTTTCGTAGGATTAATGCTCGGATTCATCGAAACCGAATGCAATTGTATTTTTGTTTGTATATAATCAAGGTGATGGGGTAGTTAGCTTTAGAGCTTAATTAGCTTTGCAATCTCCATATTTTCATCTGAAAAGAATAGAAATCTGGTGGCAGTCGTATTTGTGAGGAAAATTGCTGCTCGAACAAATTTTGCACTAACGTTGCGTTAATATATTATTATTATTATATTCATATTTTCTGAAGATATCTTCTTTTGTCTTCAAAATCCAGTCTTTCAAAGTATCTACTTCCATTAGACATCTGAAGTAGAAATATTTTTTAAAAGTATTCTCATCTTACTATATATAATTTTATTGTATTTTTTCAATAAAACAAAAAATAATCTGTTTTTAATTATAAACAGAATTTATATTGCCATTTTAAATGATTATTCTGTCTTTAGAGGTCTTTCAAAATAAAAATGCAACCAAGTTTTGTAAATGCAACAAATTATAATTCGCCAAATAACATGCTTAATCTTAATTATTTCTACTCAAATTTTAAATGCTTACCTTCAGGATTACTTGAATTAACAATTTTAAGGTTTTGTAAATATACAGCAGTAAATTCTTCAAACTTTTCTTGAAAACTAACAAAACTTACAATGGCGTTTTATGGCAAAGTGGCTTTGTTGACCTCCAGAACAGCTGTTTGCGGCCATATTTGTGACGTCGGTGGGAAAGCTCTATAAGGTTTTTCCACGTGACGTCAGCGCCATTAGAACTACTGTCAAAATCAGCTGTTCTGGAGGGCAACAAATCGCAAGATTGAATTCTAAAATCGTACTTTTTACTTTATTTTAGTTATTTTTATACAGTTTCAAAACACTCAGGTTAATGATAAGGTATTTTAACACTAATAGAATTATTTTAGGGTGATTGTGTTTGAGAAAACTAGAGTTTGTAAGTAATTACTTTAAATGTAGGTACTCACCGAAGTTTTAATCCCTTAAATAACATTATTTTTATGTTCAATTGCCACATTTTTGTGGAGTTGTGCAAACAGTAAACGCAAACGATGATAAGAAATTATTTCTATTACCATCGGAAAAATACACTAGAGGTAGATTAATTCAAGAACGTGCAGCTCGTCGGCAATCTTGAATGAACATAGAGGTGATTTAACAGAAAGTAAAATCAAATGGCTAAGAAATTGTAGTGACCATTTTATTTCAGGTAAATTTGTCTTAATATGCTTTTTTTATTGCATATATAATGTATTTTATGTATTTCGATCAATTTAAATAAATTTAGTTGTTACCATTACTTATATAAAGTAGCCAGAGAGAGAGGTATACTAGGGCAAAAGAAAATGTAAAAAGAAGGAGCATAGTTCTAAGATTCAATTTATATTATATTTATTTTTCATTATACACAAAATATATAAGAATTCCCTTTTTGTTTCCTAGGATTAATGCACGGATTCATCGAAACCGAATACAATCGTATTTTTATTTGTATATAATCAAGGTGGAGGGGTAGTTAGCTTTAGAGCTTAATTAGCTTTGCAATCTCCATATTTTCATCTTAAAAGAATAGAAATCTGGTGGCAGTCGTATTTGTGAGGAAAATTGCTGCTCGAACAAATTTTGCTCTAACGTTGCGTTAATATATTATTAGTATATTCATATTTTCTGAAGATATCTTCTTTTGTCTTCAAAATCCAGTCTTTTAAAGTATCTACTTCCATTAGACATCTGAAATAGAAACATTTTTTAAAAGTATTCTCATCTTACTATAGGTTTATCATTTTATTTTGTCAATAAAACAAAAAATAATCTGTTTTTAATTATAAACAGAATCTATATTGCCATTTTAAATCATTATTTTGTCTTTAGAGGTGTTTCATGATAGAAATGCAAGTTTTGTAAATGCAACAAATTATAATTCGCAAAATAAAATGCTTAATCTTAATTATTTCTACTCAAATTTTAAATGCTTACCTTCAGGATTACTTGAATTAACAATTTTAAGGTTTTGTTGTAAATATACAGCAGTAAAATCTTCAAAATTTTCTTGAAAACTAACAAAACTTACAATGATTTTATGGCAAAGTGGCTTTGTTGACCTCCAGAACAGCTGTTTGCGGCCATATTTGTGACGTCGGTGGAAAAGCTCTATTTCAGAGAACAGAGACGTATAAATGTCGGGTCTATATGAGTGGTTATCTCTGGAAAGGCTAATGGTTTGTATTTAGGAACACGCTGTATAACTTATAGAAGTTTCGACCCTACTATAAATCCATTATAAGCACCTAATAGTGCCATAGGGTAGTAATGGCCAACTGATTTTTGATTGACTTCTCATCAGGAGGTTATATTTGAATCACAATATGATATTTTTTTATATAAAATCTGAAAAATAGAAGCTTGAACATTTCGCGAAAACTTAGATATAGAAATACATTTTTTTTTTTGATTATTTCTGCCAAATAAATTTGTTGTATGACTCTATCAGTTTGTCTACATTCACCAATATGACCAAAGAACAGAGACGACGCGTACTAACATAATTTCAGTTATGACATCTTTATTGCGTGTTTATTCAACGTTCTCGAGTTCTAGGGTGATCTTCCCGATGTTCTGGAGTTCGTGTGTGTGAGTTTATTTTATTATTCGGGTGAGTTTTCACGTTACCTGCCAATGCATCTGATCGTCCCAATCAGAATCATCCTTGGTAGTACCTTGCTGCATTTCTGTTCCATGGCGAAATCTGCACTTGGTTCCTGCCAGGCAAACACCCTTGTTGAAGAAGTAACAGTCTATCGTCTTTCCCGAGTATACTCCTTTTGGATTGAAATAACACACGGTAATTTGCACGCCAGCATCTTGGAAGATGTATTCGATCATGCTCCTTACAACCTTCCAATCCTGACCGTCCAACCCTCAGCCTATTTTCGGAAGACCCAACTTCTTTAGTGAATGCCAGATGTTCTTGTAAGTGAATTTTTCTCTAAACTTCTTCTTCGTAAACAAACAAAAGAGGTTCCTATTACCATCTGCTATTCGCAGAACCTTTCCCACTCTTGGTCGTTGGTCTGACAATGCATCCAATCTTTCAAACTTTCTTGTAAACACCAGAGCAATCCCTCGATCCATACGTAGATCCTCTGCTACAAGGTGGGCAATAGAAACGTCGGTTGGCAGTTTGAAAAATCTTCTTGAACCTCAACTGTCACACCGAGTCTGACCTTCTTCCGATCCGCGTAGTCGGACATGAACTCGATGAAACTGCCATTCTGCTCTTCAACGTTCTTTTCTTGAAGGGCCACTCGTGCTTTCTCCTGGTTGTTTGATCCAGCGTATGGTGCGAGTCGGTTTATGAGCACCACTCTAGGTTTTCCCCTTGGGAACCTTTCGGATACGATAGATGACGTCATTTATCCTCTTGATGATTTCATATGGACCTTCCAATTGCCTCTGGAGTTTGTGGAGTTTGTTTGTTTGCAAGTTGGATGTTCTGACTTTATCCTTTCTGGCTTCCATTGCTTGACCTATCCTTCTCCTGAGACACTGTATGCTGTATGTCTTATGACAATTTCATTAGTTCGGGTAGCCGTTCCTCATTTTCTACGGTTGCTCGTCTATAGGGCAAAGCTTGTTTTCCATCTTCAAACAGTGGGTGCAGTTATAGTTGCACGGTCTTCTGGATAGGGCATCTGCGTTGCCATGAACTTTTCCTGCCCTGTGCTCGATGTCATAGTCATATTCCTGAAGATATTCTCATATCATCTTTTCACATGTCCTTCAGGATTACGGAATTGAAGGGCCACTTCAACGCTGCATGATCAGTTCTAACTAGAAAGCGTCGACCATACAAATACTTATGAAAGTGTTCGCAGGCTTTCACTAATCCCAACAGTTCCCTTCTGGTAACGCAATAATTCCTCTCTGGTTTCGACAAAAACTTGCTGAAGTAGGCAATTACTTTCTCCTAACCGTCTTGAATCTGAGAGAGGACAGCGCCAATAGCTGTATTACTGGTATCTGTGTCCAACACGAATTTTCCGTCATGCCTAGGATAACCCAAGAACGAGAGCTCTCTGACACTCATCATTCCAGGAATATTCTTTGCCTTCTCCTGTTAATTTGGTTAAAGGCTTAGCGATGTTGGCAAAACTCTCTCTCTCCGTCTCCAGATACGATGTGACCCAGATATCTTACTTCACGTCGGAACACATTTCTTAGGACTCAGCTCAGGTTGGCTTCACGTAATCGTTGGAAAAATTCTTCAAGTGTTCTTCAAATAATTTTCCTACTACGATCAGGTCATCCAAATAGACTAGGCAGATTTGCCATCTCAGTCCTCTCAAAACTGCTTAGTCCAAACGGCATCACAGTGAATTGCCAGAGCCCTGATCCTATCGAGAAAGCAGTCTTTTCTCGATCTGCGGGATACATTCCAACTTGCCAGTATCCACTTTTCAGATCTAGTGTAGAAAACCATCTACATACATACATACAAAATACTGTACCTATATCGATTATTTCGGTACAGGCCATTTTGAAGTTGTGCTGTTATAGGTATTTATTAGTATTCTGTGGTTATAGGTAGAGATAAGACGTTTGGCATCAACTTCAAAAATACACCAATAGAATTAATATTGTTTTATATTTTTCAGTGCACTAATTGAGGATTTTCATTGGCGTTACCATATTTAACGCCTCAAGCATGTAAACTTTTGGAAGCTGAAAATTTCACGACGCGACGCGCCAAGTAAGGAGGATCCTCATTAATACACAACTAATAAAGTGGGTCTTATTTTTTATAAATAAATGAAAATATAATAAATATTTCACACTTTCTAGTATATCATTAGTTATCACAATCATTGAACGTTCACTTATACCAAAGGTTCTATGCTTAATTATTCAGAGATTTCGAAACATCGCGAAAATACACATATTTCAGAATTTTTCACTGCTGTGATTCGGAAACTGTCCTTTTTTTGATGTTCAATTTAAATGTTGGTACATATGGTTTCTTCTTTAAATTGGCCTTCGCATATTTTCAAAAATTGGCCTCTTCCACATAGTGGAAAGAGACATACTTCAGACTTTAGCACTATTGTAACTCGAAAAATTATGATTTTTCTGAAAATTAATCAATTTAAACTTTGCCGGATATGGTCTCTTTCTTAATTTTGTCGTCTCAAATTTTGTATTATTGAAAAAAATTGCCCCCTCCACCCCCTTTGGGAGAAAAGACATGTTGCGAATGTAATTTTTCTTATTGGGTTAACTCTCGATAGTCCTATCTCAAATGGAGAAAGAATCATGAAAATCGGAGCACGTTTACAAAGCAAAAGGCGCAAACAGGCATAAAAAACATGGACAGTGGAATCGTCTACCTCCTCCGTTTAGGAAGTCGGGCAAAAATACTAATATTCAAATTAGAAGACGACTAGAATGAGATGGCCGTTCTCTAGGTGAAAATCACTTGAATTGTAGAGACTCTATTATCGGAGCCTCAGTTAAACGTATTCGTGTTCTCCATTATCTGGATTGCCTACCGCCAAAAAATATCTTTGAGCTTTCAAAAGCAACGCCGCGTGGAGAGTCAGCAATGACAATTTCTAGTTTTTTAGAATATCGTTCGGGGCCTCACAGCCTTTGAGCGTTCTCTGAGATTGAAGCAACTTTATTGACCGACGAACCCAAACGGAGGAGGTATACACATTGACAAAATTATGTCAATGGGTATACAATTCGACTATCTCCATTTTTTGTTTTGGTTAGTGCGCGCTTTTTCTATAGTAAATGTAATTAGATTTTGACGAATTGTGATTCATTTGAAAGAGGAGAGAAATGATCCCATATTCGTAAAAGCTCAAATCCGGAATCTCCTTTTCTTCAAAAAACACCCCGAATTGGTGAAGGTGGCAATTTTTCTCGAAAATCGAAAATCTGAGAAAGCAGAATTAAAGATAAGACAATATCCGGAAAAGTTTAAATTGAATATTTTTACAAATGATTTAAGGTTTTCGAGTTTCATTGATATTAAAATCTCAAATATGAGTATTTTCGCTATGTGGAGGGGGAGATTTCTTTCGAAAATTGAAAATCTGAGGTTACCATATGAAAGACTAGATTTTTTGTAACAACATTAATTATGAACATTTTTTTCCTTAGAGTTCCGGTTTTCGAGTTACAGCGGTGGTAAAATGATCAAATATAAAATACTTATGCGTATGCCCTGATGTTTTGAGAACTCTACATAATAACAAGTACAGGCAAAGAATATACGTGGGTAATACGATAAGTACTATTTTCTTTGGAATTAGTGAACGTTCAACGATTTTCGTGACTAATGTTACAATCAAAAGTTATTAGTAGGTGCACTGAAAAATACAAAATAATATTAATTCTATTGGGGCTGGTACTTGTGAAGTTGGTGCCAAAAGTTATCAATCTAACTGCAACTGTACAACTTCAAAAGAAACAGCACCAATAGAATTAAGATTATTTTGTATTTTTCAGTGCACCTACTAATAACGTCGGTCCAATTTATTGTGAAAAATATTTATTGAGTATTAATTTTTAATTTTCACTGGTTTGGGATCCGTTTTTACAGTTTTTCTAGACTTTCTAGTTTCTTAAAATTTTAATTTCATCATCTCCATGTAACATGTAAGTATACTATCAACCATTTTGTATCATTAACTAACATATTTTTTTTTACTTTACATTTCAATATCTTATATATTTTGTTATAGAACTTTTTTGATTGAAAATGAGATAGTACAATGTCTCAATTAACCTTTTGAAAAATAAACTATGGATAAGACTTTATGTTTCCTTTTCATTTTACCACTCCACTCCATTTCGAGAATGGACTTCTACATACATGAACTGAAATATGTGTATATCCGCTATATTGAGAAGGCATCGTTTGTCGAAAATTGATAATATGAGATGGCCAAATTAAAGAAAAGATTGTATATAGCAATACTTATTTAAATTGGACATTTTTCAAAAGAAGCTACTGTTTCGAGTAAAAGCAGTGGTAGGTAATGTCTGAAATATATGTATTTCCGCTGCGATGTTTTGAGATCTCTGAATAATAACAAGTGCTAGCAAAGAATATACATGTTAATAGGATAGGTACTATCCTCTTTGATATTAGTCAACGTTCAACGATTATCATGACTAATGTTAAACTCAACAGTGTGAAATAAATATTTTGTACAAAAAATTGGACCTATTTTATAAGTTGGTGTACTGAAAAATACAAAACAACATTAACTCTATTAGTGCTGGTACTTTTGAAGTTGTACAATTGTAGTTAGATGTTAGATAGAATACTTTAAGTCATATCTTTGATTTTTAATTGATGAGACCTAAGAAATAGATTTGATTAAGTAAAAGTAAATTGACTTCTAATGAGTTTCCTCTGATACCATAGTATACTAGTTTTTTAATCAGAATCTGATGTGACACACAATCGAACGCCTTCAAGAGATCACAGAAGACCGTAGATACAGACTCGCACCTCTCGAAGCTCTCGATCACGTGTCCCACCATCTCACTGAGGGCAAAGATTAGTTTAATCTTTGCTGAAGCCTGTTACCGTTCATATTCCTTTTGTTTACCGCATTTTGTTTTTTTATATAGGTATTAATTTATTTAATGTTAAGCTCGAAATAAGACTTAGATAGGAACATAATATTTATTTTAAGCACTGTAAATAAGCACACGATATGAATATATCTCACATCAAGTTCTTCAGACCCAAGAAATAGGGGCCTCCTAGAACAAAGGGAAATAATTAGTTCAATAAATTCAGCAAAACACCCTGATCTTACCTTCCAGTCAGCGACCTCTATGAAGATATCCAATTATTTCACAGCTCCATATTCTTCTTCTTCTCAAGAGAAAGAACACTTCTCTATTATTTGCTTCCATCTCCAGTATCATTCATGATGGCCTTCTCATTCCCCTTCCGTGTCTTGAGACAATCGATCCCCCCCAGGTACCAACAGTTCCGTGTGAGAAACGAGACTGAAGGCATTTAAAATCTTAACCTCAGATAGAATAGATTCTCTGGTCCACGTGGTTGGAAGAGAACGTAGCGCAATTTCTGCGGATATATTATCTAAATTGTGAAAGTCGATACATTGGCGAAGGAAACGTAGTTTGTGGTGGAAGCCGGCTACACACTTCTTGTGGAAAATCCTTTTCTTCGACCTTTCACCCTCACGGAACCCGTGGGAAGATCATTTTCATCCAGACCGAGGCCATCCACCATCACAGGTATGTGTGGAATTTATAACACGCCTAGATACAGTGCCCCTTTCTTACACCGTACTACTTCTTACATTCCTGAACCGGTTATTTCTTCATAGGCCTCTTTATCTTTACCCTTCTCACCTGTGGAGTTGGTCATATTCATCCCCAACACCGCTAAGCTGGTAGGATCACATCAATCTGTTCCTTAAGTCCTATTCAAACCGTAGAAGCGGCTGGCAACGGTTTACCTGACGGATGCTGACCTGGAAGGTGGACCAGATAAGAAATACATAGATAAGCATAGACATAGTTTTTGTTACCCTTCATATCCTCAACAGGAACTGGTAGACGTATACCACCATTCTTTTTTTTGAGTCATAAGTAAGGACATTCACTTCACTATTAAATTAACCCAGATTATAGAAATGTATATGATCATTCTTTCATAGTTAAGAACATACGTAACATTAAGTTTTATCCGAAAACGGTGTACCAATATCCAACAATTAAATAGATTAATACAATATAATCGATAATTTGAACCCTCCCGTCTGCACTGAGCTATGGGATTGTAAAATCTTTAAAGTAATCCTAGCTATCATATTGAAATAAAAGGGTTACAAAATGGCGCCCAACGTGTTCAAAAACGTGGTTGGATATTGTTGTACTGGAATTTTTTTAATTAAATCTTAGTTAAGTTGGTATTTTATTGTCATTTTTATTAGAATTTTGTGAAGAAGTATGGTGGTAGAGAATAATTAATATCGAAATTTTCATATCATATTGGAATTGGTTCCCATAACTTTTTATTTCCTTTTGAAGCTAGTTTCTCGAGAAAGTGAAAAATATTCGCTTCACGCACATATTTTAAATAATTTACTTAATTCTTATCTGTAGATATGTCTTTGATTTGATACAAAAATTTATCCATGTTGCAATCACTAAATAATCTATATATTTGAGAGGAAGGAGCATAGGATATTTTGTTTTTTTCTTGTGTAATAGTTTTGTTTACTGTTTTTGCAATAGTAATTTTGATACCTACCGCATTTCTGAAGAATAGTTTGAATTTTATTTTGGAGTTCACTTTTTTATTTTTTATAGGGTTTCTCTCCTAGACTTTCCTTTTGAGAAAAAGGGGGGGTTTGTTATAATTTCTTATATTATTACGGTTGAATTTTGGGATTCTTTTTGCTTGTTGATAAATTTAGTATTTATTCTTGCTTTAATTCGAGATGGAAGTGAATCGCCTACTGGGTGATGAAATTTCTTATGAATTATTAGTAAGAGGCTTGCCGATACGTCGTACCGTAGTAGAAAACAGGACTACTTTGCGAGGAGCACTCCGATGCGAAAATAAGGGCACGCAATTTACCGGAGTGACAGAGAATCTCCGAGCTGATGAAGAACTAGACATATGTAATCATAAGCTGACAGACTTAAGTGATGAAATCAATTCCTTTGAGAGAATAGTCAGAGACAATGATTACAGAAGGATTTCTACTCGTCTTACGCATGTTTATGGTAGACTACGCAGAATTCCTCAAGGAGATGAAGCTCAAGAATACCTTAGAAATGCTTTATTTTGCCGTTGTATGGAATTGGTAGATATATTGGGGACACTACACGATAATCTACACCTGGAAGAGAAGGGAAAGGTCGAAGAGAAAGCTGACCTACTCGACAGGGAAAATGTTGGACGTTCTCTTATGGATGAACCGATTCCACTAATACCTGAAGTTGTGTACGCATCGACATCAGGACTTGTTGGATCAGATCAAAATGGTGGAGGTGAGATAGAGCAAAGACACTTGGCAACCTCACGCAGCCCTTGTCAAAATGATCAATTACCCAGTATTCAGGATCTGGAAGGAGTTACGGTTGTAAGGCAGAGTTTGGAGAATCCGATGATAAGTGGAGCCCAAAGGCGACCTGCGGTACTAAGAAACTCAACCACGACAACTTCTACTCTTCAAACGAGGATGCAAATCTCGCAAAATGATGTTCATGATTTGTCAGGAGGCCCAAATGGATTTAACAACTATCACCTGTCGGGGAGTCACCCATCTGTTAGGTTTTCAGAACGCAGGGGGCAGACCAGACTACCAGTGGATGCGAGAGGTTATTACACTGGACAAGAGAGACTAGCCACTATGAATTCTACACCAGATCTTGAAACTAGATTGAGAAATTTGCAAGTATCGCCTATTCAGTCAGCACCTCGAATTCATGATCCTTACTACTACGACGTGTCCAGATGGAAACTATCCTTTGACGGGGAATCCAGTGTTACAACTTTCCTAGAACGGGTTGAAGAGTTGCGAATCTCCAGAGGCGTTAGTCCAGATCAACTTTTACGGTCGGCATCTGAATTGTTCACTAAGGGAGCTTTACTCTGGTGGAGGACTCACACCTTTTCTTCATGGGATCAACTTGTTGGGAAGCTGCGAGATGACTTTCTACCATACGATTACGAGTATGATCTATGGGAAGAAATTCGGAAGAGAACGCAGGGTGCGAAGGAGAAGGTGATCAGTTATATTGCTACGATGGAGAACCTGTTCAACCGACTAGGCGGCAATAAACCCTCAGAGGATAATAGGGTAAAAATGATTAGAAGGAATATGTTACCACATATTCAATCTCAACTGGCACTTCTTCATGTTACAACACTAGCAGATTTGTCGAGGTTGGGGCGTGCTATCGAAGATACATCATCGAGGATTCAGAATTTCTGTCCACCCCCAGCAAATTTCAAACAGCTGCTCGAACCAGAATTAGCATACCGTAAGGTGGGATCGACTGCAGTTGCAGTATCAACTATCCAGGCAACTCTATCACATCCTATCCAGACAGATCGCACAGCTGACAAAACTATGGCCCATCCTTCAACCAACATATGTTGGAATTGTCAGGAAGCCGGTCATCGTTTCCGAAAATGTCAAAAAAAACGCCGATTATTTTGTTTCAAATGTGGGAAGCCAAATACTACCGTGAAAGAGTGTACCTCCTGCTCAAAAAACGGCCAGAGAGATCCCCTGTAGGTCGACAGGAGACACCTCTTTCCAAAGATTCGGCCAAGTTGGACGTGACTACTGCTATCCTTGATTATGTTCTGGCACATGCGAAGAATGATTGTCGACCTTACTTGAGGGTGAAAATTTATGGACACGAATTTATGGGTTTGTTGGATTCAGGATGTTCTCAGACCATAATAGGTGGTCCCGGATGGAATCTATTAAAACATTCGTGCCCTCTAAAGGACTCACCCTTAAAGTTTTGTACAGTAGCTAATGGTGACACATGCAGTGTTATCGGAACTACTATTGTTTCTATACAACTCCAAAACCGAGTCGGCCTATTTACGATTTTGATTGTACCCAATCTGCCTCATTATTTAATCCTAGGCGTAGATTTTTGGAAAGAGATGAGAATTATACCTGACTTGTATTCAGGTCAGTGGGAATTTACCCCAGATAATGCAATCTCACAGGTACATGTCAACTCCATCCAGGCCATTGATAATCTCTCCGATTCGGAGCGACAGCAGTTGACAGACCTAATAAAGCAAACTTTCAAAAACAATGTCACTGGGTTGGGTCTTACGACAGTAGTCGAACATGTCATACGAACCACCTCTCCACCCATAAAGCAACGGCATTATCCTCTTTCTCCGGCGCTCCAGAAGCATGTTAATGTCGAACTGGAAAAAATGCTCCGAGATGATATAATTGAACCCTCAGACTCTCCATGGGCATCGCCAATTGTCTTAGTAAAAAAGTCTGATGGTACTTATAGGTTCTGTGTAAACTATAAGAAGCTGAACGAAGTGAGTTTACCGGACGCATATCCACTTCCGTTCATAAGTTCCACGTTGGATAAGTTACGAGACGCGAGATACCTCACTACATTAGACATTAAATCGGCATACTGGCAGATACCAGTCGCAAAGGAGTCTCGCCCATTAACTGCATTCGTTGTACCAACTCGAGGTCTGTATCAATTTAAAAGGATGCCATTTGGTCTTCATAACGCTCCAGCAACGTGGCAGCGCTTCATAGATAGAGTTGTAGGTGTGGATCTGGAACAATTTGTTTTCGTCTATTTGGACGACATAATAATCTGTACTCCTACCTTTTCTAAGCACCTAGAGGTTTTGACGGAAGTAATCCGACGTATCACCAAAGCAGGATTGACTTTGAATGAAGACAAGTGTAATTTTTGCAAGTCCGAGCTAAAGTACTTGGGATACGTCGTTAATGCATCGGGCCTGATGGTGGATCCCGAAAAAGTAGAGGCTATTGTGAACATTCCGGCACCAAAAACAGTTTCGGAAGTAAGACGTATTGTGGGTTTAGCATCCTGGTATCGAAGATTTGTTAAGGATTTCTCCACAGTGATTGCCCCAATGACCGACCTGCTACGCAAAGATAGAAAGTTTCACTGGGACGAAAAATGTCAAGAAGCCCTGGGTACTATCAAAACTCATCTAGTCTCCGCCCCAATTTTAACCTGCCCTGACTTTGATAAACCGTTTACTATACAGTGCGATGCCTCTGACTATGGCTTGGGTGCAATCCTGTCACAGGTACAAGAAGGGACTGAAAAAGTCATTTGTTACTTGAGCCGCTCCCTTAACCGAAATGAACGCAAATATAGCACCACAGAAAAGGAATGCCTCGCGGTTCTTTTTGCGATCGAGAAGTTGAGACCCTATATCGAAGGTACTCGGTTTACCGTGGTTACGGACCACTATTCGCTTAAATGGTTGTACAGTATCAAAGATCCCGTCGGGAGGATTGCAAGATGGGCGGTTCGTATCCAGCAATATGACTTTGATATTGTACACCGCAAGGGAAAAGATCATGTGGTGGCCGATACGCTTTCTCGTTCGGTGCCAGTTATGAGTGTGGTCGATACAGGACCAGTCCGCGATAGGTGGTACAATAAGATGGTCGAAAGGATTCAAAAGGAGCCTGAAAAATTTCCACTCTGGAGAATCGAGCATGGGAAGTTGTTAAAACTGGGTAAAGTTACTTATCCTGAATTGGAGGAGCGGGACGGATGGCTCATGGTGGTACCCAAAGAAAAAAGATCCGAGATAATCCAAACTCACCATGATCCGCCTACCTGTGGACATCTAGGAATACTCAAGACGTTTGGACGCATCTCCAATACGTACTATTGGCCCCAGATGAAGTCAGATGTAGCTAGATATATCCGTCATTGTAAAGTCTGTCTGCAGACTAAGTCAGAACAGCAAAAGCCTGCTGGCCAAATGCTCAGCCTCACTCCAACACTGGATCGACCATGGCAGTTATTGAGCATAGATCTTGTAGGTCCACTACCTCGAACGACGGCCGGTTACTCCTTTATATTTTCGGTTTGTGACTGTTTCAGTAAATTTACACTTCTCTTTCCCCTACGCAAAGCAACTGGAAAGATAATTTCTTCGATTTTTGAGGATCAGGTGATCTTACTGTTCGGTGCTCCTAGAAGTATAATCACAGATAATGGCAAACAGTTCACTAGCGCAGTTTTCAAGTCCAAGTTAGAGGAGTATGGAGTAAAGATTCGTTATACTCCCAACTACCATCCTCAGAGTAACCCAGTAGAGAGAACTCATAGGGTCATAAAGACAATGCTTTCCGCATACGTAGCGGACAACCATCGCTTGTGGGACCGATATCTGCCCAAAGTTGCATCGGCGATCAGATCAGCAAAGCACGAGTCAACGGGACTTACCCCAAATTTCATCAACTTTGGACGTGAAATCCAATACAAAGGTAATCAACATAGACCTCAAACAACTCAAGGATTTGATGCGGAAAACAAGTCTAGAGCTCTAGAAAGGGTATTCCATGATGTGTCTCAACGACTGGGCAAAGCTTATGGGAAGAGTAGCAAACAATATAATTTACGCAGGAGACGTGATACATTCTCAGAGGGGCAGAATGTTTGGAAGCGCAATTACGTTATGTCTGATGCATCGAAGAAGTTTACAGCTAAGCTGGCTCACAGATATTCTGGACCCTTCGTTATCTCAAAAGTACTCTCGCCATGGTCCTATGAGCTTAAGACCCAAAATGATACTAAGGTCGGAATTTGGCATGCAAAAGATTTGAAAGCGCATCCTCCTGATGTCTTAACGGACGAGGAAGATCAAAATTGAGGTGGAAGGAAGTAGATCGCAAGGAAAGTTTTTCTTGGTAGAATAAAAACTTTTTTTTTGGTAAGGGGGGAGTTGTTACCGTTCATATTCCTTTTGTTTACCGCATTTTGTTTTTTTATATAGGTATTAATTTATTTAATGTTAAGCTCGAAATAAGACTTAGATAGGAACATAATATTTATTTTAAGCACTGTAAATAAGCACACGATATGAATATATCTCACATCAAGTTCTTCAGACCCAAGAAATAGGGGCCTCCTAGAACAAAGGGAAATAATTAGTTCAATAAATTCAGCAAAACACCCTGATCTTACCTTCCAGTCAGCGACCTCTATGAAGATATCCAATTATTTCACAGCTCCATATTCTTCTTCTTCTCAAGAGAAAGAACACTTCTCTATTATTTGCTTCCATCTCCAGTATCATTCATGATGGCCTTCTCATTCCCCTTCCGTGTCTTGAGACAATCGATCCCCCCCAGGTACCAACAGTTCCGTGTGAGAAACGAGACTGAAGGCATTTAAAATCTTAACCTCAGATAGAATAGATTCTCTGGTCCACGTGGTTGGAAGAGAACGTAGCGCAATTTCTGCGGATATATTATCTAAATTGTGAAAGTCGATACATTGGCGAAGGAAACGTAGTTTGTGGTGGAAGCCGGCTACACACTTCTTGTGGAAAATCCTTTTCTTCGACCTTTCACCCTCACGGAACCCGTGGGAAGATCATTTTCATCCAGACCGAGGCCATCCACCATCACAGGTATGTGTGGAATTTATAACACGCCTAGATACAGTGCCCCTTTCTTACACCGTACTACTTCTTACATTCCTGAACCGGTTATTTCTTCATAGGCCTCTTTATCTTTACCCTTCTCACCTGTGGAGTTGGTCATATTCATCCCCAACACCGCTAAGCTGGTAGGATCACATCAATCTGTTCCTTAAGTCCTATTCAAACCGTAGAAGCGGCTGGCAACGGTTTACCTGACGGATGCTGACCTGGAAGGTGGACCAGATAAGAAATACATAGATAAGCATAGACATAGTTTTTGTTACCCTTCATATCCTCAACAGGAACTGGTAGACGTATACCACCATTCTTTTTTTTGAGTCATAAGTAAGGACATTCACTTCACTATTAAATTAACCCAGATTATAGAAATGTATATGATCATTCTTTCATAGTTAAGAACATACGTAACATTAAGTTTTATCCGAAAACGGTGTACCAATATCCAACAATTAAATAGATTAATACAATATAATCGATAATTTGAACCCTCCCGTCTGCACTGAGCTATGGGATTGTAAAATCTTTAAAGTAATCCTAGCTATCATATTGAAATAAAAGGGTTACAAGCCGTCAAATGTTTTTTTTCTGAAACCGAATTGATATGGTGAGATTAAGCTACTTTGTTTCTAAAAAAAAGTATAATTCTATTATTTATGCATATTTCTATAGTTTCAGAAAGGACTGGGTCTATATGGAGATGAGACGGTGATTACTAGGGTCACTTTCATCCCTATTTATAATTCTACGCTTACTTTAAGTTTTTCTGGGAAAGTTCCTGAGATCAAACATCTGTTTATAATGATTGTAAGTAGAAGAGCTATGCCTTCTCTAATTTGTTTGAGGATTTTAATGCATAGTGAACTATCACTCATATTTTAGGTAAATTTCTTATAGAAATATACCTATTGCGATCGTGTGTAAATTTCAACGGCATGTTGTTATATGTCTATAAGTTAGTCCAAAAAAACATTTGGTTCAAAAGTTTATATATATATATATATATATATATATATATATATATATATATATATTTTTTCGTGAATATCGTGGGTTTAGGGCTCTTTCAGTGATTGAAAAAATTGAAATAAACGCACATTTATTTCATGTCATAATGTTTATAGAACAAGACGTTTCGACCCGCTTTGGGGCCTTTATCAATCGTATAAAAATTAAAAACTAAAATATTATTCTAAGACATAAAGTACAAAAAATCAGCTTCCTCCAAAAAAAAACATATAAATAAAATAAAACTGAAAAATAATTCTATAGGTTCAAAATATGTTGCACTACATTCTCTTTTTCTTTCTCTTCATTTTGTTGTTTCTCGTGTAGAATTCATTTTGTGGAAGATTTACCTATGTGTTGACTTGACTTGTTAATTGAGAAAGATTTCTTTCTCAATTAACAAGTCAAGTCAACACATAGGTAAATCTTCCACAAAATGAATTCTACACGAGAAACAACAAAATGAAGAGAAAGAAAAAGAGAATGTAGTGCAACATATTTTGAACCTATAGAATTATTTTTCAGTTTTATTTTATTTATATGTTTTTTTTTTTGGAGGAAGCTGATTTTTTGAACTTTATGTCTTAGAATAATATTTTAGTTTTTAATTTTTATACGATTGATAAAGGCCCCAAAGCGGGTCGAAACGTCTTGTTCTATAAACATTATGACATGAAATAAATGTGCGTTTATTTCAATTTTTTCAATCACTGAAAGAGCCCTAAACCCACGATATTCACGAAAAATAAATCCACTAGGCTCAAAAACAAATAGAAACGAAATTATATATATATATATATATGGGATATTACGAAATTTGTTAACACGATAGAGGTCGCAGTTTTGAAGGTATCAAGTTCAAATTTGCTACAAAAATCAATCTCTCAAATATCTCGGTCGAGTTCGTTATTGGGCAATATCGGGTAAGTAGTTTCAAAATGGCGACCATTCAAACATTTAAAAAAATTATCAAAAAAGAGCAGTAGAGTAAATATTATTAAAAATAATTTTAGGTTATAGATATAATCAGTACCTACAACTTTTGTTCAAAGCAATTTTTCATAAAATACACAGGTAAAAAAATAAAAATTAATAAAGAAAAATAACAAATATTGATAAAACATGAACACTCAATATAAATTTGATGTAATTGTACATTTTCTGGAGATCTTAATATAGACCCTGATTAAAAAATATATAGTATATTTATTGAAAAGAGATAGACGAAAAAAAAATCTGCCTTGAAGTGGACTCGAACCCTGTCTGCTTTATATTCAACAGCCAAAACAAAAACCTCTAACCGCAAGGCTATGACAATTTTATTTAATAACATGTAGGTATACCAATGAAAAGGTTGTTAAAATTTCAATTCAATGAATTTTGAAAAATTTACCTTTCCGCTGACTACAGGCCATCGGGATTTTTTTGTGACTTCACTTATCTCAGTCAAGGACAAAATCCAACACGTTATCTGTCCATTGTGCCCAGAACAAGTGAAATGTTCTAAAAATAATTTATAGTTTGAATCTTTTTTTGAATTTTAAGAAAATTGCAGAATTTGAGGTTTGGAGAGCTCTATGTAATAGAGATATTGATTATGCTTGCTGTAGTAAGAAAAAAAAAATCCCGATGGCCTGTAGTCAGCGGAAAGGTAAATTTTTCAAAATTCATTGAATTGAAATTTTAACAACCTTTTTCATTGGTATACCTACATGTTATTACATAAAATTGTCATAGCCTTGCGGTTAGAGGTTTTTGTTTTGGCTGTTGAATATAAAGCAGACAGGGTTCGAGTCCACTTCAGGGCAGATTTTTTTTTTCGCCTATTTCTTTTCAATAAATATACTATATATTTTTTTAATCAGGGTCTATAGTAAGATCTCCAGAAAATGTACAATTACATCAAATTTATATGGAGTGTTCATGTTTTATCAATATTTGTTATTTTTCTTTATTAATTTTTATTTTTTTACCTGTGTATTTTATGAAAAAATGCTTTGAACAAAAGTTGTAGGTACTGATTATATCTGTAACCTAAAATTATTTTTAATAATATTTAAACTACGGCTCTTTTTTGATAATTTTTTTAAATGTTTGAATGGTCGCCATTTTGAAACTACTTACCCGATATTGCCCAATAACGAACTCGGCCGAGATATTTGAGAGATTGATTTTTGTAGCAAATTTGAACTTGATACCTTCAAAACTGCAACCTCTATCGTGTTAACAAATTTCGTAATATCCCATATATATATATATATATATATATATATATATATATATATATATATATAAACTTTTGAACCAAATGTTTTTTTGGACTAACTTATAGACATATAACAACATGCCGTTGAAATTTTTTCGAAATTCAAAAGTATGAACGATCGCAATAGGTATATTTCTATAAGAAATTTACCTAAAACAAAATATATTTATTATAATTTTATTATGAGTGACATCAGAGCTGAAATTTAGCTAAAAGTATGAACAATACAGACATTTGAAATGATTTATCTTAGGATATTCCAGTAAATGTACTGTTCGTTCGCTGCCCTAGATCTGCGAGTATTATTCGAATTCGCGGATTATGTCCATCAAGATACACACTAAAACTACATAATGGTAATTCTGTGAAGCAAACTCTTGAAACATATTCGATGTTAATAATCAATATTTCCGGAATAATTCGTCAGAATTATTCAGGAAGCTAGAACCTCTAACAACATATCGGGAATGAACTTACTTTCAAGGGGAGATCTGGTATACTTAATTAAGAAGTTCTATACAAGCAAAACGATGATATGTTACATAATTGAAAATGGAAAAATGGAATAAAATTGGTTTTTAAATTATTATTTATTAATATTCATTTAATATATTGTAACGGGAATTTATATTGAAACTGGGTTCGATTTATTTTCACTTATTTATTTACACCAATAACCACCTGTCTATATACACATTTATATTCACACTTATTTCTCGGACTATATACTTCTTACTACTGTCTGATCTATGACCGATTGTGATCTATGGCTAACTAACTAACTGGTCATTGCCATCAACTTCTTAGGTTAGATATATATGTAACCTAAAAAGCTCTAGATGGTTCCACTCATAGACATCTGAACACCTAGACCAAGCATTTCATTCATAACATGTATCTAAAGATGATCTGTTATTGTTAGAGAATTGTTTTGGTATTTTCCATGTGTAAGAGAGAGACAAAATTTTCCTATAGGAAATTCTGGCAACAGTGTACCTGTGTAGAAGCGTATAAATGTGTAAAGCGTAGTAGCAGAACTCAAATTATGAATGGAACAACGGACGACAATATTCGGACTAACGACGAAAGTCGACGGATTCATACGGACGCCTAAATTATATTTTCCTGTGTTGCCGCACTTAACTCAATCGATCGATATCGATTGATGATCCTCTTATTTCACAAATGAAAAATTTTAAAATTGTAAAATATAAATTTGGTACATAATTTAATCTGCAGGTGTTTCTGAATAATCAATTGTAACTATTACAACGACCACCTTTTAATTACGTCTGAATGTATTTGATTATTACTTTATAAATCAGAAGTTTGGCAAATATGTTAATCGTATCAGACGGACACGAACCATTATGGACCAGAAGAATAATGGTCTTCAGATGTTGGATCGCTCTGAAAGAGGCTATGCGTGGTCTAGGTGTTCAGATGTCTATGGTTGCAGTGTTGTTTTCGTTGTTTCTGGAGGTTATTTCTCAATATATGGCTTCGAGAATAGACCAGGACTTATTCTCGTTGCCTTTGATGTCTCCCGTGTTTTCCGGAGTATGCATTGTGTGTGTAGTTTATTATCCGGGTAAGTCTTCACGTTATAATATATATAATATAGTTATTTGATAAACGCTTTATAGGTGATAGATTCTATGTATTAAGTGATGAATTATGTATTCTGGAAAAAACTAATTATTAATAAAAGATGAAAAACATGGGTTCTCCTGTCGCATTCTTACTTTCCAATAGGATCAAGTAACACAATATTTTTTTACCGGAAAGTATTTCGAACATTTAGAGGGAGAAGCTGAGGTTGAATTTTCAAATTATTTGAAAAGGTAAGTAAGTAACAACTTTTTATGGACATAAGACATAACATACGTGAAAATTGATTATTCCAGGTATTATTTCCAGAAGGGAGTCCAATTGGATGCAGGCATTAATACTAATAGGGCCATATAGAGAGCCTCAAGAAAGTTTTGAAGTACAGTATCAGGTACCTAGCTAATTGTTATGTTCGAAAAATATAATCCAATCAATCCGTCCTCCAGTCCCCAAAACAAAATCTATTTTTGTGATAGGTATCCCTTATTGGATATATTCACTGTACGTAAGAGATATGCAAAATTATTCGATATTGGAATAATTTGTATACATTGCTTATGAATTATGCGATTTGAAACTATTTCAGAATTGAAAATTTGCAAACAACAACTATCAACACAAAATTTGCAATGAATGTGAAGGAATTGTAAATTATGTATCCTTTTCAGAACCAGGTATCTTTAGGTTAGGTTGATTCCTCTAAAGTTTAAAATGAGTCATACTGTAGCGTTTATTAATGATCAACTATATAATAAATCGCAAATATGTGTACAGAACAGAATCTAATTATAATAAATATGATGCTTTGTTCGGCACTCTTGAAGTTCATAGACGACGCTAGCAGCAGAGCAAAGTGCCTACGAAGTGTGCCTACTACCATGGAGTGATAGGTTAAGTTGACCTACTACAATTCTCTACATCTACCCTCCTAAAGATCGAGTCGACGGGGAGCCCTAACTTCTCTCTGGCTGCGGCGCAAGACTTGAGGTGACGATGACTTATTAGGCGGGGCCCTTGAATTTGGCTCAGTTTTTATTGGAAGGACCACCTCTGGATCCTGAACTTCTTGCTGGACTTCTATGTCTCTGTGTGCTTCTTGTTGGTTAAATTCCATATCGGTTGTGACGTTAGGAGGAAGCGGATGTAAAAACTTTCGATTTCTTTTATAGACACCAGCCGGACTTCGAACCATGTACGAACGTGGCGATGAGTGCTGCTCTTCAACAGTGCCTCTTTTTCTGAGATCAGATATCCAAACTTTTTGACCAATCGGAAGTTCAGACAATTCAGTGATGTTCTTTCTATCATCGAAATTCCGTTTTTGCTTTTCTATTCTCCTCTTCTCTCCCTCAAAAATCGTATTTCGATCAGGCAGGCAAGGATTTAGTTGTTTTGATTCGACTGGTACAAATCCTCGTAGTTTTCGACCCATTAATAACTCGGCAGGACTAACACCCAGATCGAAGCGGAGTTATTCGTAAAGCTAAAAGCATTTTATATGGATCTGGACTCTTCTTGAAGTGATTCTTGAAGTTTTTTACTTGGCTTTCGATGAATCCGTTACTTTGAGGATATCGAGGACTTGACGTTACGATTTGGAATCCATATTCTGTTGCAAATGTCTTGTAACTGGACCCAACTGTTTAAGAATATTGAGTACCATTATCACTTCGAACTATCTCTGGAATCCCATGTCGTGCGAGTATCGATTTTAAATGAAGAATTACGCAGTCCGATGTTAACTTTTCCAATTTAGCAACTTCAATATATCTCGAAAAATAATCGGCGACGATCAAGTACCATGATCCTTGTAGTTTTAACAAATCGGTTCCTACAATTTGCTAAGGTCTTTCTGGGTATTCTGATGGCATTAAAGGTTCTGTTGGATCTGGTTCGTTTTGGATGCAAACTACACACTTATTAGTTGTTCCATTTGAACAGACAGCCCCGTCCACCAAACTGACTGCCTGGCCATTGATCTGCACTTATTGATGCCTTGATGACCAGTGTGAATGCGGTCCAAGATGTCTCTTCTCAGACGCTGTGGAATTAATATTCTACTGTCTTTCATTAGAATCTCTTCTTGTAACGTGATTACATTCCGGTGTTCCCAGCTCTATGCATACCGGATCTCGTAGCTGTTCTTTAATGATTTCAGCCAACCTCTTATCAGTTGATGGAAACTGTTTAATTACTAGCTGAACAAACGCTGTAACTTCTTTGGCTAATTCTTGACAACCTACAGTTTTGAGCGGACCTCTCGATAGCGTATCTGCTATAACTAACTCTTTACCAGGAAGGTAGACAATATCAAAATCGTATCTCATCAGTCTCATACGAATTATCTGTAATCTCGGAGTCAGATTATCTAGTTCTTTCTTTCCCAGAAGTGAAACCAGAGGTTTATAATCAGTTTCAACTGTGATTCTTTTCCCAATGATGAATTTCGAAAATTTCTCGCAGCCAACCACGATCGCTAAGGCCTCCTTTTCGATTTGAGCGTACCTGCGTTCAGTTGATAAGGTTCTCGATGTGTATGCAACCGGCTGATTTCTCCATTTGACTGTTTCTGCATTAACACTCCTCCCAAACCAAAGGATGATGCATCTACAGAGAGTATCACGTCTTTTGATACGTCGTACAATGACAATATCGGTGGGCTCACCAAAATCTGCTTAAGATGTGTATATTTCTTTTGTGAGTCACTCCAACACCATTCCACGTCTTCTCGTAACAATTCGTACAACGACTGGGCAATTGTTGACATATTTGGGAGGAATTTCGAAAAAAAAATTACCATTCCAAGGAATTTTTTCAACTCACTTTTGTTTTCCAGCTCAGGAAACTCATTTATCGCTTCTATCTTTTCTTTATCTGGAGCTACTCCTTTATCCGACACGATGTGACCCAAAATGATTATCGAATTTTTACGAAACTGACATTTTGCTTTGTCAACGTCCAACCAGCGGTTTGGAATTTCCCCAACACAGTATCTAGACGTTTGTCATGCTCTTCGAGTGTCTTTCCATGTATGATGACATCATCAAAGTGACATCACGCCGTCTCTTCCATCCAGTAATTGGCTGATCTGTTTTTGGAAAACCTCTGGAGTAGATGAAAGACCAAAGGGAAGTCTCTTAAATCGGTACCTTTCAAACGGCGTTATGAACGTTGTCAATTCCATCGATTCTTCATCCAAATGTATTTGCCAGAAGCCATTATTCGCATCAATTTTGCTAAAAACTCGAGCTCCGTCTAACTGGCCCAAGGTTGATTCTACATCTGGAATTGGATACACTTCTCTTTGAACATTCTTGTTTAACTGTGTCAGATCAACGCATAGACGAATAGTGTTGTTTTTCTTAGGAACTATGACTACTGGCGTACACCAGTCTGATGGTTCATTTACTGGTTCGATGACTTCTCTCCTGCAGAGAGACTGAAGCTCTTTCTTTAACGCTTCTCTTAAAGGTAACGCTACTCGTCTCGGAACGTAAACTGCATACGGAGTTGCATTTGGTTTCAGCCGTATTTTATACTTCTGACGAGTGTTTCCTAATCCACGAAACAGTTTGTCGAACTTTTGAAAGGGATCGAACGAATTTTTCACTTCAAATAGGCGCTTAACTAACCTAACCTAAACCTAACTTCTGTGAAGCGTGACAACTCAATAGTGTTTGATACCACATAAAACTTCTCTTGAACAGTTTTATTCTTCGCCCATACTTTCGTTGACACAACTCCAGTCACATCAAGTCTGTTGCCTCCTGGACCCAAGATGAACTTAGTTGCTCTTTGTAAGTTATTTTCTGTAAACCAACATTTGTAGACGTTCTATGGCATGACACTCACATCGGCCCCCGTATCAACTTTAGCAGTTATTTCTTTGCTCGAAATAATAACTTTCGTTTGCCAAAGACTACCATTTGCTTGCTTATGAACTTCACCTACGAAACTCTCATCTTCAGTCACGACTTCGTTCGCATTTATTGACTTCTTCTGACTCATGCAAACTCGTGCATAATGGCCTTTTGTGTGAAACTTGTTACACAGAGCCAATCGAGCTGGACACTTTTGTTTGTCATGACTTTCTGGACGTCCACACCATCGACAACTCTTCAACGTGTTTTTGCCTGCTGTTTTTGTAGCTGCTGATTTTCTCGATTTGAACTTGATGGCATCTACTGATAAACTAGCATTTCTAAACGTTTCTTGCTGCTTCCGTACAGATTCCGATTGACGTGCACTTGTAACAACTTTTTCTAGGGTTAAAGTAACATTCAGTTGTAACTTTTCCGATATGGCTCTATCAGCTATTCCAACTACAACTTGGTCACGAACCGCTTGATCCACAAACTTTGGTGGAAAATCGCAATTCTGAGCTCTGGCATGCAAATCAGTCAGAAATCCTCTACACCCTCTCCCTGTCTTCGCGTGTGGAAACACTATCGCTCATAAATTATGTTTCGTGAGGGTATGTAGTGATTTCTGAACCTCTCTAAAACAGTTTTGAAGCTGGCTGCATCTTCTGCACTTAGTTTTAACGATGCAAGTACCTGTTCTGCCTGTGGTCCCATTAAGTAAATTAAATAATTGATTTGGTCTTCATCGGACTACTTGTTCAAGCCGCTAGCACTTCGAAATCTCTCGAATCGCATGCTTCCCAGTCGCCTGCTTTAAACGAAAATTGGACCGGAGCTGGAATCTGATACTGTCACTTGACTTTCCATCTTTTTCATTACTTTTCTCCCAAGACCGCTGCCACCATGTAGCGTTTATTAATGATCAACTATATAATAACTCGCAAATATGTGTACAGAACAGAATCTAATTATAATAAATATGCTTTGTTCGGCACTCTTGATCTTCCTAGACGACGCTAGCAGCAGAGCAAAGTGCCTACCAAGTGAGCCTACTACCATGGAGTGATAGGTTAAGTTGACCTACTACAATTCTCTACACATACTTTAAGTGTATTTGAGCGGGGAAGCGAGTTGGTAATAGATGAGGAAACAAGTGAAACTAAAGATCAGTTTTTATATGTTGATTACCAAAAACAATAGATATGTTCTACCAGGGTAAGATAGATCATTTTATGGAGGAAGAAGAAGCAAATTATAATCCCTCTACTAATTATCTGAAAGAAGGCGGGAGGTTAGCTGTATATTTATGTTTTTTATCAAGAACTTTAATATTATTGCTATTTATTGCAGAAAAAGTTGAAGATATGTAAAGATTTTGTAAGACTATTATGACGTCAAGTATATTTTCAAAACCAAACGCGTATTATGGCAATTTAGATTATTCTAATTGAGATGTATTGAAGGAGAAATTTAATTATTTGTATTTTTTTACAATTTGAAACCACGTTCCTTATTTTACAACTCATTGCAGTAAAATTGTAGGCATTACATTAATTTTTAAGAGATATAAAACTATTGGTATGTAGATGTAATATACGCAATCATGTGTTTTATTTTATAAGTACATATTTTATTGATGATATTAATTCCGGTGCTTGTTAATGATGGATTTACTTATATATGTTATATATATATATATATATATATATATATATATATATATATATATATATATATATATATATATATATATATATATAACAGGGTGCTCACTAAGACGGGACTTTGCAAAATTTAACCCCTAAGAGGGTAAAAAGGGGTGCCAATATTTGTATGAAATTTCTATAGTTTTAATAGTAGGGTTTTGACTGTACATTAAAGATATTTAAGGAAAAATAATATGGGGGTCTTTATTAGAGCAATAGAAGCCAAAACAACAGCTTTTAGAATTTTTTTCTGAATATCTGTATGTTTGCACTCGCATCACGCAAAAACTGTATTACTAGAGGTCTAACTTAAAATGTAGGCTACATTTTATCATGCCTTTCTATCTTTCTGTATGTTTGTACATGCATCACGCAAAAACTACTAGAAGTAATTGAATTCAGTTTTCCACACGCACGAAGTCGCGGGCAAAAGCTAGTATTAATATATGCCCAATAGATTTGGTCAGAAATAAAAACACGATTATACTAACACGCTTAGTAAGATGTCAAAATAAAATAATGACCATAGAGGCACTATTGGTACCAGGTATTAAACATAACTCATTGTCAGCTGCCAAACTAACTTCCAGAGGACACAAGGTAACAGTTAGTAAAAAATTCACAAAATAAGGGGCAAGAATTTTGAAATAATCTGTGAAATGATAAATGGTTTATATATTTTAAAAATTGATAGTTTTTTAAAGGAAGCATGCAATATAACTATAGAAAACAAGGATCTGTGGCACAGAAGACTAGGCCATGCTAACAAGAATTCACGTAGACAGTTGGGGTTACCTGTTGCAGATAAGAGATGTAATATTTGTTCAGAATCAAAAGCTACTTGTCTACCATTCCATAAAAATGAAAAGAAATCAAACGAAATAGGAGATATGTGGTCCTATACATCCAGCGACAATCGATAATAAAAGATATTTTCAGGTAATTATAGATTATTTCTCTCATTTTCTCGTAATAAAGCTATTAGAGAAGAAAAATGAAGCAGAAAGGAATTTAAAAGAATTTATTATAGAGTTAGAAAGACAGCAGAGAAAAAGAGTAAAAAGATTAAGGATAGATAATGGCGGAGAGTACAGCTCAAACAGCTTTAAGAATTTTTGTACTGCATATGGTATAAAATTGGGGTATACAAAGCCATACAGTCCACAGATGAACGGAAAATCTGAAAGAATGAACCCTACACTCTTAAATATGATCAGAGCCAAAATTGGAGAGTCTGGAGTTCCAAAATCATTGTGGGGAGAAGCTTTAAACCCACATCTGCACTAAATACAGGTCAAACACCATCCATGATTTTTAATGGAAGAAACGATTTATCAAAACTAAAAGTTTTTGGTTGTCGTGCATGGGTAACTAATATTCCAAAAGAAAATAAGTTAAAACCAAGGGCCAGAAGTGCAGTGATGATTGGATATTGTGGAGGCGGTTACAGACTGTGGTTATCAGATAAAAGTATAATAAAATCAAGAGATGTTAAATTCGATGAAAATATAGTGGCATATTTGGAAAATCATGAAGAAACAAAGGGAGAAGTTAAAAAAGTTAAGTTCAATCAAACAAAATAATATTATCAAATAACGAAGAGAATGACCATGCAGATATGGAAAATAGAGAATTGATAGAAGATGAAAGAGAAGAAACCAGTGAGGGTGAAATAGAAGAAGATGAGCAAAGAAACAATCAGCAAATATCACGATCAGGAAGAAAAACTAAAAAGCCTGCTAATTTAAATGACAATGAGCTGTATACAGCATACTGTTTACTAACAGAAACAAACGAACCTAGGACGTTTAAAGAAGCGATAGAACATGAAGAATGGAAAGTAGGAATAGAGAATGAGTTAAGTTTACTCGAAAAACTAAAAACTTGAACTGAAACTAAATTACCAGAAGGAGAATCAGCTATAGAAACTAAATGGATATTTAAAATAAAAGGTGATGGTACAAAAAAGGCAGTTACTCACCGGTATGTAGAATTTCAACCATACGAATATTATTAATCTCAGTTCAAAATAATTGGAATATAAAACAAATTTATGTACCAACCGCATTTCTAAACAGTAAAATTGAAAAAGACATCTATATATTACCTCCAGATGGAGTGAAAACAAGAGAGGATACAGTACTGAAATTAAATCAAGCCTTATACGGACTAAGCAGTGCCCCAAAAGCTTGGAATAACAAATTCAATAATATAATGATCAACCTTGGATTCGAACGATCAAAACATGATTTCTGTTTGTATCATAAGTCAAAAGTGTTTCTTGTTTTATATGTAGATGATGCATTAATAACAGGACAAGAAAATGAAATGGAAATATTTTTAGAAGACTTAAAGAAGAAATTAAATATTTAAATAATTAATTTGTCATCATTTTTGGGAATGAATATACAAAAAACAACGAAAGTTATCAAGAATATTCAAACAAAACTCATAGATAGAATACTAGATGAGTTCAACATGAATGAATGTAAAAAGGTAAGCACTCCAATGGAAGTCGGTTGTGTAATAGAAGACACCAAGGTCAAGGAAGATATACCTTATCGTCGTCTTATATGTAGCCTCATGTACTTAGCTGTAAACTGTCGACCAGATTTGTCGTTAGCAACATCTTATCTAAGCCGATTTTTGGACAAACCCACCGAACAATCTTGGAAGACAGGAAAAAGAATACTGCGTTATCTGAGAGGGACTAAAAACTTAGGATTTGAATATTCAAAGGTTGAGAACAAATTGATTGGTTTTTGTGACGCAGACTGGGCTGGTGATAAACAATCTCGCAAAAGCGTTAGTGGATGTGTTTGTTTTTATGCTGGGAATACAGTGTCGTGGCATTCCAAAAAACAAAACTGTGTCGCGTTATCATCAACAGAGGCTAAGTACATTGCAGCAAGTGCAGCAGTTCAAGAAATCGTCAACATTAAGGGTATAATTAGTGAGTTCGGGATATACCCAGGAACATTAATACATGTGGACAATATAAGTGCAATCTCCGTGAAAACATATAGACATTAGATATCACTTTATTAAAGACTTGCATGAAAAAGGGGAGTTTTCACTTGAGTATATAAATACTAATTGTAATATTTTAGATATATTTACTAAAGCCCTAGGACAACAAAAGTTTTTACAGTTTAGAGCATCTTTATGTAATGAATAGTTTTTTTTAAAAAAGGGCAATTTCATATTTTTATTTGTTGTATGTTCAGTAAAAAAAAATTATTGAGGGGGCGTGTTAGAGAATGTAAATTAGTTTAATAGACATTGTAACATTGTAGATTAGATTGAGTAGTCATTGTCTATGTCAGTCAATTAGTACTAGGGTAATAAGAAAATGTTAGAATCAAGTAACAGAACGTTGTCAAGTAAACAAGATATATAAAAATATCGCAAGTCAAAACTGTTGTTCAGATAACTGGTGCTGTTACAAATATAAGCTTCCGAAATAGAGAAATCTTTATTTTATTGCTCATAGAACATTCTCGATGAATGTCATATCATGATTCAGATATATAAAGCCGTGACGATCACGGAACAGAGTCAGTTTATTGTATCAGTCAATTGGAGACATAACTCGAAAGTAGTTGGAACGCGATAGTCAAAGTGACAAGTGATGACGGTTGTACTACAACAGAAAGCCGTGTACAGTGTGTTTGAAAATAAATCATTGGAAGCAATCTGCGAATTTTCAGTAATACGTGAAGTGAACTCACCCCACAACGTTTAACACAGGGTTAAGCGTTACAATTGGTGTCAGAAAAAGGGATTTTCGCATTTTGCTGAGTATATGGTGAATACCAGATCGAAAGATTACGACGAAATGGCAAATTTTGCAGAAATAATGAAGTTCCTAGAAAATCAAGAAAGAAGTAGACAAGAATAAGAAGCAAAAATAACACAAATTCTAGAAAATCAAGAAAGAAGCAGAGATGAACAAGAAAGAATTAGAAAGGAAGACCTAACGAAAATAAGTCAAATTCTAGAAAATCAAGAAAGAAGCAGGCAAGATCAAGAAAGAATTAGACAACAAGATAAAGAAGAACAAGAAAGAATTAGAAAGCATGAAAAAGAACAAGAAACAAGAATAAGACCAATCTTAGAAGACAAACAAGAATGAGACAAGAAGATAAACAGGAAGTTGACCAGAAATTAGAGAAAGTTCAAGAAGAAGTTGAACAGAAATTAGAAAAAGTTCGAGAAAGTTTTGATCAAAAATTCCAATTAAAGAAAGAAAAAAAAATGTTGCAAACGAGAGCTGAAGTGCCTCTGAGAAGATCGTCCAATGAAATTCAAAATGGTGGAGTTAATCCAGTAAAAATTGAAGCTCCAAAATTCGATGGTAAACAGTCCTGGTCTACATATAAAAATCAATTTGATGCCGCTGCTTTGGCTAGTGGTTGGTCAGATGAAGAGAAGGCCACTGCATTGATCTTGGCTCTACGTGGTGATGCATTGAAAATCTTAAATACCCTAACTGGCGGCGAACATTCGTATGAGATTTTAGTGGATCAACTTGAAATGCGTTACGGTGACCAACATCTACAACAAGTTTACCAAGCACAGTTAAAGAATAAGCAGCAAAGGTCTGGAGAAACACTACAACAATATGAAATTGATGTTGCCCGGCTCGTTCGACTGGCATATCCTACAGCACTTAAAGACTTGATAGCACATTATTAAAATGTTACAAAAATTGGATGGGCAAACAAATGAACAAAGAACTAAGACTTTGTGTTGGAATTATGGACAAGAAGGTCATATAAAGAAGAATTGTCCACAGCCTCAAAATAGCAATGTGCAGGAAAACTCCAGTTAGCCAGTTTTGCGGGGCGAAGACTGGCTTACTCCAACCAAGCCCCAACATCATTAAAAATCAAAATTTCCCGACTGGGTCATGAAGGATCCAGCTTGGTTGTGAAAGAAAGAATATGCGGTCGGGATTGTATTATTGTTATTGATACTGGTTCATGTTCTACCATTGTGCGAGCTGATGTTATTCCTGCTTGCAAAATTGACCATCCCAATAGAAGTTATATACTTGAAACTGCAAATGGAGTGACAATACCCGTCATTGGTACTCACGAGGCAGATATTCAGCTGGGAAAATCAAAATTCAGACATAAAGTATTTGTTGCCGAGATTTTGGACGAAGTTTTATTTGGGCTAGACATCATGAATAAATTTGGCTTCATTCTGAACCTCCAAGACCGAATACTCAAAGTTTATGAAGAAGAGTTGTTTATGTCAACATCTAAATCTAAAATAAGAAAAATTAAGGTAAACAGGACCATTACGATACCTGGATGGTCTGACAATCTCATCCATGTTAAAATAGAAGGTTCTAAGTGCAAGGAGGCACTGGTACTGGAAAGTAATCCAGAATGTCTGCCAAAGGAAATTATTATAGAAAACGCATTAATAAATCCATCAAGTGAGCATCCAATTAAGGTGAGAGTCTTAAATCTGTCCGAAGAACCTCGAGTTTTAATGAAAAATTAAGTAATTGCCAGTGCGGAACCTATAGCATCTGTCAAAATCTCAAGCAGTCAAGGGAAAACCATGTGCCAGAAAAGAAGAGAGCTGAAAGAGAGAATCATTTCTCAACTCCCTAACCAACAGAAGGCGAAATTTGGTGATTTATGAGAGAAATACAAAAAACTATTTTCTTTTTCGGAAACAGATTTAGGACGAACTAATATGGTACAACATCACATTAACACAGGCAACCAACAACCAATAAAACAAATTCCAAGAGGATACCATTAGCAAAACAAAATGAAATGGCAATACTTATAGACAACATGAGGAAATAAAAGGAAATTGAACCTTCGAACAGTCCTTGGTTGTCACCGGTTGTCTTAGTCACAAGAAAAGATGGCTCGACTAGGTTTTGTGTTGATTATAGAAAATTAAATGAAATCACAAAAAGACAGTTATCCTCTTCCCAGAATAGACGATACACTGGATTGGTTGTCAGGAGCGAAATGGTTTTCTACATTGGACTTGAAGAGTGGATATTGGCAAGTCGAAATGCATCCTGAGGATAAAGAAAAGACAGCATTTTCAGCCAATACTGGTCTATGGCAATTCCCTGTAATGCCATTCGGATTGTGCAACGCTCCAGCGACTTTTGAGAGATTGATGGAAAGAGTACTACGTGGTCTCATTGGAAAGAAATGTTTAGCATACCTTGATAATGTAATCGTTTTCAGTGAAACATTTGAGGAACACTTGCAAAATCTAGAAGGGGTATTTCAACGATTCTCACAAGCAAATCTTAAACTTAATCCCGAGAAATGTGCTTTCCTAAGAACTGAGGTGAAGTATTTGGGGCACATAATATCCGCAAATGGTGTCAGAACAGATCCGGAAAAGATAGAAGTGGTTCATAATTGGCCTGTACCAAGGAACAAAGCAGAACTGCGAAGTTTCTTAGGCCTGTGTTCATATTACAGACGGTTCGTAAAGAATTTTGCTAGTATTGCCCGTCCATTGCATCGACTAACTGAGAAGGAAAGACCTTACAATTGGACTCCCGAATGTCAGAATGCTTTCGAATATCTGAAAGGTGCTTTGTGCTCTTCTATTGTTCTGGCTTATCCCCAGAGAGAAGGAGAATTTATCCTAGATACTGTATTGTCATTTAGAAATAACAACTCGGTTAACGAGAAACCATACTTTAATGCATATTACATTCATGAGAAACCATGCCTTCCACTGACCACGAGGTAATAATCCTCGCCTCCCCTTGGCCCTCCTAAGACTTCCCGTCAACTGTCAGAAGTGCGAGAGCCGAGAGAGAGTCAGACAGGGTTGCCAACTAGTCTATACCTTAGAGAGAGAGAGAGAGAAATGCTTTATTGTCGAAAAAATATAAATTTTGTAGACAAAGCAAAATAAAAATATCAAAATCAAACAATACAAAAACAAAACAAAGTCAAAACTAAAAATTAAATTAAAATTAAATAAATTTATATAATATAAAACAAAAATATAAAAATATAAAGATGTAAAAATATAAGATAATAAGTATCAGAATGTACCTACAGCTGTATATTCGGTTAGAAAGTAAGTTAATATACAGCTGTAAATTCAGTCAGAAGGTAAACACTAACTAAATCACAAAACAAAAACAAATTTTGTACAAACAATAAACCAGTGCGTGAGCTGAGCAGAAACGTGCCTTAGTGAAAAAAGTCGTTAACTGCATAAAAGGCATTATCCTAGGTAGTAGGTATTTAATTGAATCTGGGATAAACCGTTATAGATTTAATTTCGTGTGACAGATGATTTTACATTACAAAAGACCCTTAGGATATCAAACATCAAATAATATTCACTAACCCAGTGGGTGTAAGAAGCTTAATATTAAGTATTAACAATTTTTAACAAAAAAGTCGCTTACTGCATAAAAGGCTCTCTCCAGTAAGTATGATTTCAAAACCTTTCGAAATTCAGGAAAAGATCTTATGGATTTGATTTCAAATGGTAGATGATTGTGCATTTTTTTGCATTGTACAGTATAGAGCTTTTAACCAACTCTGAGCGAGGGGTTGGCAGATAAAGATCATGCTCCGTGTTTCTAAGTGGATAGTTGTGAGATGGCCTCTCTGGAATAGAAGATACGTGCTTGCGGATTAAGGATACAGATTCAAATATGAATAGGGACGGAAGAGTTAATATTTTAAATTTTTTAAAGTAATCCTGGCAGTGAGTCCTACTGCTAAGTCTCAGTGAATACCGAACAGCTCTCTTCTGCAGTTTAAAAATACGTTCAAATTGAGTTGCACAACACGTACCCCAGAATGGAAGGGCGTATCGGAGATGCGACTCAAAAATGGCATAATAGACTGTTCTAGAAGTAGACAAGTTGAGCTCCTTGGAAACTGATCTCAGCGCAAAGCAGGCAGAACTTAACCTTTTTGATAAAGCATCGATGTGCGAGTCCCATTTTAAGCGGTTGTCTACAATAAGCCCCAAGAATTTCACAGATTCAACGGCCTCAATAGTGGAGTTATTAAGTACAAAAGATTGCAATGTACTTTTATATGATAAAACTTTTGTTTTAGAAACATTGAGGAATAGAAGATTTGAATCGCACCAAGATTTAATGGTGACTAAGTCTCTAGATACAGTCCTAAGAAGTGTCGTAATATCCGGGTTGCTCCACGTGAAACTAGTATCATCCGCAAAGAGGCAGATTTCACCGCTAATGTTCAGACTAGCAATGTCGTTGATAAAAAGCAGAAACAAAATAGGGCCCAGTACTGAACCTTGAGGCACTCCATATTCAATTGGCTTGCAAGAAGACATCGACGTATCAACCCTCACAATCTGACTCCTGCTGTTGAGATACGACTTAAACCATTCGAGAGACACTCCTCTGAAACCGTAGTACTCCAATTTATTTGTTAATATATTATGATCTACGCAATCAAAAGCCTTAGAGAAATCACAGAAAATTGTTGCTATAGAGTGATGGTTGATCAGGTTTGAGTATACATTATTAAAGAGGGAAAACATGGCATCATTTGTGCATTTGTTACTTAAAAATCCAAATTGATGGGTAGAGAGTATATTATATTTAAAGAGAAAAGATAGAAGCCTTTTTTTAACCAATCTTTCGATGATCTTTGATAATGTGGGAAGGAGTGCAATTGGGCGATAGTTCGAAGCTTGATCCTTATCTCCTCCTTTATGCAGAGGAACAATTATTGCCGTCTTAAGACAGTTAGGAAAAACTCCATTTTGGAATGATTTGTTAATTAAAGTAATAAAATGATTCAATGTGCATTCCGGCAGGTTCGAGCACTTTTTCAGAGTAAGCCCATCAGCCCCAGATGAGGATTTGTTTTTAATGTCATTAATTGTACTGTTAAGCTCTGCTAATACTACGGGTGTAAAGAAGAAACTGTGTAAATTGATATTAGCCTTAGGGAGAAATGAGAGGGGATCATCGGAAGGAGTTATGGTGTTCTTTAAATTTTTTGCTACATCTACAAAGTAATTATTTAGGTTCTCGGGTGAAATAGAGATTGTGTTAGATGGTGAGGTCTTATTTCTTAAGTCATTCACAATAGACCACATTTCTTTAGCAACATTACCGGAATTGGCCAGCCTCCTATTATAATAAATGTCCTTGGCAGCTTTTATAGTCTTATGATAGATTTTTCTGTAACGTTTTACGTAATCATGGTAGAAGACGCTGTCCGATGATTTTTTTATGTAGGATAGTGAGCGCATGTTCTTTGCAGATGTACGTAAGCCTTTAGTAGACCAGGGTTTATGTTGTTTGATTTTTAGAGGCCTAAGACGAAAGGATTTGAATGCCAAGTTAGATAAAGTTTTTATAAATCTCGGAAATTCGATATTGACATCGTCAGATAGGACAAACCAGTCTGTTGTTAGACATAGGTGCTTGAAATTACGAAAATTTTTATCAGAAAAAATACGGCATAATTTGCGCGAAGCATTTTTGCACTTAGATTTAGCCGAAAATTTTGTTGGTATTGCTTCATGATCCGAGAAACCTGAATTAAGGACAGTACAGTCAACGAATTTTGGATCGAAAGATGATACGACATAGTCTATAGTACTAGAACTAGTTTTAGTTATTCTGGTTGGTGAGTCAACATGCATGATTATGCCAAAAGAGTCGAAAATGGACTGAAGAGATTCTTGAGCAGTACACACATTGGAAAAGTCAATATTAAGGTCTCCACATAAAATTAACTTGCTTTTTAAAGGCAGGGATTCAAGCAAGCTCAGTAATTTTTGACTGAATATATGCAAGTCAGCGTCAGGTGTTCTGTAAATACAAACTATATAAAGATCATAAGCATTATGATAGACAATGGAAAATTCAAATACTTTTTCAGACAATAGTTTATCGAATTTAGAGATAAATTACTTCTATTAAATCTAGTTACTGTAGCGTAATTTTTGATAAACACAGGCTCATCAACATTTAACCAATGCTCAGTTATGGCAATAATTTCTGGAAAATTAAGTTCTTCTAAGTTCTTCTAACAGAACAGATACTGATGCCAGTAAAACAGGAATTGGGGCAATTTTGTCCCAAAGAATAGAAGGAGTGGAGTATGTACTAGCATATTATAGTAAGAGTTTATCAAAGGCTGAACAAAATTACTGTGTGACGCGGCAGGAGTTACTAGCTGTAGTCAAGGCAATAAGACATTTTCACAAATATTTATACGGTCAGACATTTGTTCTACGGACCGATCACGCATCATTTAAATGGCTGTTCCAGTTCAAGAGCCCAGAAGGTCAGATAGCGAGCTGGCTCCAACAACTTCAAGAATATGACTTCAAAATTGAACATCGTCCTGGTATTAACCACAGAAACGCTGATGCACTGTCAAGACGGCCTTGTGCAGAAGACTGTAAAAACTGTTCAAGACTTGAAAATAATTTGCCAGAAATTCTTAAAGTCAAACGAACTTTGATAAATGGCGACCCAAACTGGAGTTCCGAAGTACTCAAGCAAGACCAACTGGATGATAATGATATTGGACCAGTTAAGAGTTGGAAAATAGATGGAGCAAGAACTACTTGGCAGGAGATATCATATTTGTCTCCAGTCATAAAAGGATACTGGTCACTTTGAGAATCTTTAGCTATTGATGATAACGTTTTAAAAAGAAAATGGGAAAGTAATGATGGTAAGACTGTTCATTTGCAAATATTCTTCCACGGAAAAGAATTGCACAAGTACTGCAAGAGATTCATTGTGGAGCAAGTGGTGGCCATTTAGGTATCAATAAAACTTTATCGAAGATTAGAGAGAGGTTCTACTGGTTAGGAAGCCGTGCTGACGTAGAGGACTGGTGTCGGCGATGCGATACCTACTTTACCAGTAAAGGCCCAAATACCAGAACCCGCCATAGGATGCAGCAGTACAATGTGGGTGCCCCATTTGAGCGAATAGCCATCGATATTACGGGGCCATTTCCAATAAGCAGCTCTGGAAATAAATATCTCATGGTCATCATGGATTATTTGAGTAAATGGCCAGAGGTAGTCGCAATTCCAAATCAGGAAGCAAAAACAGTGACCGATGTCCTAATTGAACATTGGATAAGTCGGTTTGGTGTGCCGTTAGAGATTCACTCGGATCAAGGTCAAAATTTTGAGTCGGAAATCTTTCAGAGTGTGTGTAACCTAATGGGGATTAAGAAAACTGGTACAACTCCACTGCATCCACAATCCGATGGAATGGTAGAGAGATTTAACAGAACACTAAAAAATTATTTGAGGTCAGCAATCAATCAACACCAAACAAACTAGGATAAGTGTATACCGCTCTTCCTACTGGCCCATAGATCTTCCACTTATGAATCGACCAAAGAATCCCCAGCTGACATTGTGCTTGGTAGAAATCTGAAACTTCCGTCTGACATCTTGTTTGGTTCACCAAGCGAACCTCCCACATCTGTAGATGCCTACATTCAGAGTTTGAGGCGAAGACTCGAGGAAATACACAATCTGGTTAGAAAATAGTTGAAGATTTCTAGTGATCGAATGAAGGCCCGATATAATATTCGTGCAGAAACCGGACAATTTAAAATTGGTGATAAAGTGTGGTTGTACAATCCACAAAGACGAAAAGGTCGTTCTCCAAAGTTTGACAAACAATGGGAGGGACCATATACCGTTATGAAGAGGATAAACGATGTGGAATATAGAATTCAGAAATCCCCACGCAGTAAAATGAAAGTAGTTCATATCGACAGACTTTTACTGTACAAAGGGACTGAGGTGACATTTGATCGGGACGATCAAAGCTAAGAAGGGGGCAGTGTTATGTGGGTAGTTTATCATGTACTTACTGTTATTATTTCTTTTATTATGTATTTGTTCTGATTCCTTGCTTACAATAGTTATTGCATGTATATTTCATTATGTAGTTCTAGAATTATAGTATTATAGTATTGTCAGTTTGCCAAGGATCTAGAACATTAATTATGTGCGTCTAGATAATCATAGAACATTCTCGATGAATGTCATTTCATGATTCAGATATATAAAGCCGTGACGATCACGGAACAGAGTCAGTTTATTGTATCAGTCAATTGGAGACATAACTCGAAAGTAGTTGGAACGCTATAGTCAAAGTGACAAATAGTGACAGTTGTACTACAACAAAAAGCCGTGTACAGTGTGTTTGAAAATAAATCATTGGAAGCAATCTGCGAATTTTGAGTATTACGCAAGTGAACTCACCCCACAACGTTTAGCACTGGGTTAAACGTTACAATACCTTGATAGATATAGATTTAATCAAAAAATATAGTTTATTTTATATTTTTATTGTACATACGATTCTTTAAGAGATATATTTATTTTCTGTTATGTTTTTATGAATTTAATAAAAAAACCGTTTTGTATACCTTGATAAATCCAACCAAGGAATTATTTATGGTTTTGTTATCGATATTTTTTTATTTATTGTATATCTGCCAATTTGTTACATATATTGTTATTAGGTAAACAACTTTTACGGCTTTTATTCGACAGAGTGAATCAAAAGCCCAGATCAATTTAGATATGATAATTTCTTATTTATAAAACAGTATACTAAATTGAAATTAGAACACCATATCAAAATTTCTACTATTATGCTAATAACATAACAATTGTTCCGGCACACTACCTTTATCAAATGTGAATAAAAGGCCTATTTATCTAAGTATTAATTATATATTTAGTAATGGGCCAGAAATGCCATCGATCTGGACATTGAGGAGATTGTTTACAAATATTGATTTCTAATGATTTATTTTTATTTATTTTTTTATTTAATAATATATTTATTAAGAAAAAAAAGAATTTACAATAATATTAACATCGGGGAGTATCAGATTTAAATTACAAAACAGTTAAATGTGCACCCAGATTCCTAACAATCTGTATGTGCAAAAAAGTAAAGTTAGTATATTGCTCAAGGTACATTAAATCAATGATAAGAAGATGTAACACAACTTAGTCCTAATTAAGAAAAGGAAAAGAGAGAAAAGAAAAATATTATTCCCAACTATATAAAATAAAACACAAGTTTTTTCTTAATTATAATCAAAATTATCAAAATACTTCAATAATCATAATAATGCAACTGCTCATAGTAAGCTAAGGTAGGTTTTGTAATTTTTGTAAATAAGTGGTCTACACAGTGTAGCAAATCTTTTATAGTTTGTTATATTTTTTAGATATATTGGGAGAGAATTAAAAATTTTTGGAGCTAGGCTCTTTGTGAATCTTTGATTGCCATCCCTTCTATAAAAAGGAACAGCTAGGTTTTGGTTTGTTGTCTGTCGTGTTTGATAAGGATGCTGAAGGTTTTGCTGCATATTTTCATTTTTGTATAAATACAGACAGCTGTTGTAGAAATACAACATTCGAACATTTCCTCACTATATAGTAGATCTGTGTGATATCTTTTTTGTTTTCGCAGCATGATTTTTAATATATAGTTTTGTATAACATTTAGAGGTTCTAATGCATTTGTGTACAGACCACCCCATACGATAATAGCATATTGTAATATTGACTCTACTAGTGATTTATAAATTATTCGGATTAGTTGTATGCTCATGAATTTACGTATTTCATAGAATTTATAAACAAGTCGCCTGGTTTTAGTACATAAGTTGTTGACATAGATGGACCACTTTAGGTGTTTGTCAACTATGATTCCTAGATATTTAATGCTGTTAACTTCGTTTATTTTGAAGGCTGTTCTAGGCAGTTGTAAGAATGTGAAGCTCGGTCTGTTAGTGTCAGTAAGAGAGAATGAAATATATTTTGACTTGTCTACATTAAGCATTAGCTCATTAAATTCAAGCCAATCTTCCACAACTCCAATACCCATCTCAGCCTCAGATTTCACCCCTGCCAAGTGTCATCTTTAAAAATAAGAACTGTGTCGTCAGCAAACGATATAATATTACCTTGTATATTTAATTTCAGTAATGAGTTAATGTAGATGATAAAGAGCAGCGGACCAAGAACCGTGCCTTGCGGAATTCATACCTGAATTTTTTGAAAATCACTAAGGTGGTCATTTATCCTTACTTGTTGTACTCTACCCTGTAGGTAGCTGCTGAAGATCTTCAACACAGTGTCCCTAACACCAACGTGCCCAAGGAAATCTAGCAGTTTTTTATGTGGCACTGTATCGAAAGCCTTCGCAAGATCCAAAAAGACTCCTACGCACTTCTTACTTCTATCCAAATTTAATTTTATATTATCTACAAGCGTATAAATGGCGTGATTGATACTAATCCCTTCGCGAAACCCAAACTAGTTTTCATTTAAAGTCTTGTTTTTTTTTGCAAAATTGTAATAGCCTGTCCTTTAGACATTTTTCAAATATGATTCAAGTAAGTTTTATTTTGATCCTTTATTTTATGTATATATTATCATGAAATGTGTGAATCATAAAGGATTAAAATTAAATTTCCTTGAATCATTAGAAATCAATATTCGTAAACATTCAGGTAATACCCTCAATTACCAGATCGATGGCATGTCTAGCCCATTATTAAATATATAATTAATAAGTACCTACTTAAGCAATAGTCATTAAGCATTATGAGTTTCATCCTCCTTGGTACATAAATAGGCTTTGTTCTCTTAGAATTTAGTTTCGTACTCACCCTTGATATAAAGGTATACAGTGTGCCGATACAAGATACAATGGTCATGTGTAAATAACTTAACAGTAGAAATTTCAATATAGTTTTTTAATTTATCATACAGTTATAAACAATATACTACCAATATTCTAATTTAATTATTGTACCAAGTCATTTTACTGTGTTAGTTTTGTTTTACTGTATTATCCGTTATTTGTATTGATTGATATACCTTTAATAAATTGTTTCCTAAAGTTGATCTTTTCATTTCTGAAACATATCTTCCCTTCCCTCAAATTAGGATATAACCTTAAATTCTTTTGAAATTCCCGCCTCATAAAACTACATTACGAAAATAGGAATTGGTATCATTGTTCCCGAACAATGGTGGCTCTTAAACGTCAACGGTGTTTCTTTAATTTTACACAGAGATAGCATTTCTTATTTATTAGTAATCTGTGCTCTGTACCAAGGAGGATCTCCTTGCTCTGTACTGTCTGTCTGTTGCCACACTCTAAGAATTTTCTTAATTCTAAAGAATTTCAAGGTTCTCTAATAAAAAGAATTCTTAAAGTATTATCAAAGATTTTTCAGAATTTCTAAGAGATCTGAAGAAAATAACCCAATTTTCTACGAATGTAATGAAAAGGTATAGCGTGATGTGCAGAGAACACTACCTCCAAGATGAGTACCGCAGGCTATACACTCTATGGGTGCGGTCGAGAACACGCTGTAAGCAATTGCAGCAATAAAAGTGAAGTAAACACAGCAAGCGGTTTTTTATTGAATCTAGTTTATTTATTAAATTTCATTCCGGCCGACAAGCTGTCAATCGCAATCCGTGAATGAAGGAACGACGGCTGAAATTATTTAAGATATAGATAACAATGAAAATGTTAGTTACAGGGAAATGGAACTGTTGATTTATATTAACATACTACCTTTGGCATTGAATTTTCAAAGCCATAAACAACCGTCAAAAATCAATAGGTATAATTTTAACATTATTAGCTCCATCAAATTCCTCTTTTGCCACTTTGATTTTAAAATTTGTCCCGATACTTTCATCCCACAAGATTAATTCCATTATATCTATTATTTTGAACGAAAGAATATTTTTATTGGATCATCTATACATAAACCTACTTTGGAGGTAGTGTTCTCTGCTTCTACTCTCAATGCACTTGTTTACACTACCTCCAAGGGAAAGCAAATTTAGTATTTGCAGTAAAGTTAACGCATGCGCAGTATCGCATCTAATAGCAAATAAAACTTGCGTTAGTGAATTTTAGACCACCAATTTTTTGCTGTCAGTGAACGAAGTGTGTTCTCTACTGCACCCTATGTCTCACACGTTGCATGAATAACCTAACGCTTAACTTCATTTTATACACCAATGCAGTTCGTGTTGAGTATTGGTGTTCTTTGCCTCGTTTACATTTTGTTCTATGGTTTAAAGTCAATAAAGTATTCTGTAACCGTTATAACTTTGAAACCTCTACAAATACAACTTCCATTGTCCATTTCAAATTTCATTCATTTTTCCATTTGCGAAATTGTGTATTGTATACCAAGACGGAGGAGATAATTTTTGGTATTTTAAAATCTACCTTCCTAGTGAAGTAAGTGCTCAATATTTTTTAAATCAAATGTTTGCTACTAAAATGAACTACATTTGTTAATATTATTGTTTTTTGATTAGGTTGTACATTATACATATTAAGAATAAGTAGCTATGAAACATTGCTAACAAAGTGGTTGTTGAATAAGGAAGGAACAATTTATCTACGGCTACAACGAAGATCTACCCCATACATAACTGATTGTCACATGTATACTGAATCTACCCTTCCTACATGGCAAACACTTACTGTTGAGCTTCTTTATATGTCTATAGTTAAGCTTTTGTCATTAGTTCTATGTTTTATTATGTCGAAGCTGGATTCACAGTACACAGTGCGCATGCGCAGTGAAAGAAAAGAGGCCTAAGAAATCTAAAGTCAAGTAACTATAAGGGTGTTCGAGCAGGATTTCAAACCAAACTCAAACCGTCAGAGGCATGCGCATTTTAATTTTAAGAAGACGGAAATTCATATGCGCATACTCCACAATCACGGAACACAGTTGGAAACTGGTCCAAACTACTGCTCGAACACCCTTGATATATGAAAGTCTGGACAGATCGGGTCGTTCGCGGGATTGGTCTACAGCCAAATAATATTTAAATGGTGGCACCAATGAAACAAGCGCAGGAAACCACAATTTATTTAAAAGTTAATTTTTGAATACATTCCAATTTCTAACTTCTTTCAAATAAATTTGAATCTAAATATTATTGTTTTTGTAGCAGATGTAAAAGAATCAAGATATAATTAAGTAATAACTAGGATAAATGAATTTTATTTGAAAAAGACATTTCATTGTTATCTTGTGTAAAAAATGTTATTATTCGGAAGAACACAATAAATACCTCGCATAAAACTAAACCCTTGGATGATGTAGATTCTATTCCAAATTTTTGTTATCCAAATATTTATTTCTTTTCACGACAGTTACTTCAACATTTGTTTATATCGTAGAGTATATATATACCTAACCTATTACTCTATGACTCCATACTCTTTATTTGTCTATGAACCTGAACTTCATTATCTGCGATTCTGAAATATTGCATTTCATGAGACCTCAGAAGTCGTAAGTTATGACAGCCGCCATTTAAATATTATGTAAAGGAAAGCGACTTCTCTCTTTTACACACACGCAATATTGTATCTGTCCAGACTTTCATATATAGGGACTTTAATCTAAAGAAATCCGAAACGCCATCTACAGAAATTTACACATGTTTATGTGGGAACACTGCACGGTGTTGCCATATGTACGATGATTTTGGGCTGTGTACGATAAACGATAATGATACGTTATCGTACGCGTACAAAGTCAACATTTTATACAAATATTTCAATAGATATTTGCCAATGCCAGTGGTGCAACCTTATATCCTTCTCAATATCTACTCCTTTACATTGTCAAATTTTATTTGAGTCCGTAATGCTTATGTATTTTACGTTTTGCGATACAACTTTGGGTCTTGTGCAGAGAGTATAACACTCTTAGGTGTTGCGTGTGGTGGTGTGTGGCCATGGTACATAGACATTGAATATAGAATAACAAATTATTTGTACCATGATCTGTGATGGTGTTGCTTTGTAGAGTTGGTATTTTGAATTTTACTTTGTTATTTTTGTGGATTTTACGTAGATAGCTAGTGAAACTTTTTAGTTTCTCAATTTTTAAATCTTACATTTTTATATGTAGGTACATAATGCAAGATCCCTGAGACAGTGACAGTTTATGTTTAAATTATTTATTTTTTTGTTTCTGATTTAAATTATGTGCTTCCAAATAGATATCAGTTCTATTTTAAGTGTTTTCTTTTGAGAATCTGAAAAACGAATATTTCTGAACATCTTGGTTGAAAGTTATTTTAAATTTCCCGCGGAAACAGTCCTGTACGATAATTTTCTGCCAAAAACGATAATTTCTTGACATCTGTACGATACTTCCATCACCAACATATGGCAACACTGGACACTGTAACAACACAACTGTCTCTCTAAGCCATATATATTACTTCTCGAACGTAACCCTAACCTTCAAATTCTTATATATTATATATTTATCAAACATTAGAATTAAAAATTATTATTCTTGCATTGGTTGACTCTGATTACACGAAATTGGAATTAAATGGCTGGTGAGGTAATTGTTGATGCATTACCTTACATCGACCAAGGCTATGATGAGCCTGGAGTTAGAGAAGCTGTAAGAATAAATATAAAAGATGTTTTTATCCTATTTTCTGTTATGTTATATTGTAGGCTTTCGCAATGGTTGAAGAAGAATGCCGCCGATATAGGCCAACTAAGAACTATTTGGAACATCTACCACCATTGAATATTTCAGCCTTTGAAACTTCTATAATGCATAATGAGTTTGAGCGACTTCAAAATCGTTTACCTATGGAAACACTTTCTATGAAAAGATACGAGCTTCCTCCACCTCCAAGTGGTAAATTAAATGAAGTAGGAGCTTGGACGGAATGTGTAGACAACTCGCAAGCACAGTTAGAACATCAGGCAGTTAGAATACTGAATTTACAATTAATGTTAGAATATTGTTGTCCAGCATGGCAAAGGTACCTATATATTTCATTTTGCAAACAATTATTTTTATCCGTGTTCTTCCCAAAAGCCCCTAGGCTAGATTGAGCCAAAATACATAAAAGTCGGAATTAAATTTGTATTTGAGTCTGATGAAGTAATAATTACTTGCGATATCTAGGTTCAATAATAATATGAATCGCATAACAACTATAATGAGAAGAACAAGGAAACTAATTCCAACTACCTTAAATATCTACCCAATGTTTTGATTATACTCAGAATATATAATATTTTTTAACTTAAAAATAAAATATTGAAGCAGCTTATTTCGGGACGTACCATATTTTTTTCATCTGTAGTACACCAAATAATATTAATTATTGTATTTCCAGGTACTTACAGACCTTATCCGATTTGGAAAAAACTGCTTCTAAAAAATTATCAGAACTTCGACAACAATTACAAGAAGTGAATTGGCAGAGGAAACAATTACAAACAAAAGGTGGGGATCAACTGAAAATGCTGGAAGCTAAATGGGTTGCCTTAGTTTCCCATAATTATGAAATTGAACAAGCTTGTTGTATGGCTGAAGAATATATTTCCAAAGTTAAACAGAACCCACATATTCTGAGTTATCAACAACCTGTTGAATGAGCAACTACTTTTTTTATGATCAAAATAAAAACGTAATTTATATTCGTAAAATAAGGTTTTTATTGTTTTTTTTTTCTCTCATTTTGAGTATAAGATCAAAAGTGCAGTAGCCAGGATAGGCTCTCTCCAGATGGTATGAAATCTCTACAGATTGGGTAGCCAATCTAATCGTTGGTACGATAACCCCTGCATAAAAGGTCCAACAAATACTAGTATCTTTTGTCCTGTGCTACCAGATTATCAATGCTAAACTTATCTTGTTATAAACAAGCAGATTCCTCATAAAGGCCAAGCCAATTCAGGCAAATAAGGGTCAAGTGTATTGGAAACGACTTCATTATTATTGTCATCTCTTCAAAATTGCACAATTTGGCAATGGAGATTTTAAGAGACATCTTCATGGACAGAGTAGTGCACAATTTTATGCTTATTAACATGGCATTGACAAATGAATTTATATTTTACTTGGTGAAAGTGAAAATCGTAGTTTCAGAAAACCTTGTAAATTTCTTATTCTCAAAATTTCCAAATATATTTTGTCATAATATTTCAAGATCTTGGAAGCGGTATACTTGATATTGAACTACAATTGGCTGTTTACTGGATTAGGTATTACATTTTTTAAATCAGAGGATTCTTCTGAATAATAATAAATAAAATTTAAAAAGTGATCGCATGAAGACGAAATATGACTTCGGGGCTTGTTATTCGAGATGCGAAACTGGCACCAGCAGCAGAGAACAGTATACGTCTCTGTTCTCTGGCCAAAGCTTTCAGATTCATTCGGTCGTGTAAAAGAGCTTCAAAGGCAGAATGGTCAGATCGGGTAAGTATTAGAGTTGAAAAAGGGCCAGAGGGGAATCTTCTACCTGATATCCAAAGAGTCGTCGTTCCTAAAAACCATCCTATATGATTCTTTGGGAAACGCCACTGAGTTTCAGGGAAAAACTTTTGGCTGACAACATTTTGAAATTTGCTATTCCAAAGTTCGCCTGTGGACTAGACAGATTGGACTGGAGAATCATCAGGAACATGCTTAAAGTTCTCTTCAGGTTCACAGGGATAGAGATTTTAGTATGCTGTTGCAATCCAGCGGGTGCGACCCGACGCAAGACCGGCAAGGCGTTTTTTTTATCGCAATTTCCAGTGCAAGAAGGGTATCCGTTACCGCTTTAGACGTGGTCCAGAGTCCAGAAAAGAACCTTTCGAGGGGGAAACGATCTTAAGGTGGGGACAGTGTAATGTTGCACAGACCAGAGACAACCCCCAGACCCACAAAACTGCGCGAGGCGACGCTCCCTGACGAACTGGTCGGAAAACATATATAAATAAGAATAAATAGATAAACTATTTATTCGGAAAACATGAAAACTCCTAGATGGCACCTGAAATATCTTTCGAACGCAGTCGATATACGACGAAAGCTTTCGAGAAGCATCCCGGCGTCTTATTCGATAGATTTAAATATGGCAACGAGAGTGCGAGTGCGGCAAGTCAGTTAGTTTTGAACGTGCCATATTGTAAATAGTTAGTAGTGTACAGTAAATATAAATTGTAATACATGTGTCTGAATTGTGACTTTTCGTTGTATTAAATAAATAAATTACAACGTAGATGTTTGCAGTAAAATTTATTTGTTTGTAGTTTTAAAAAAATCAAAAAAATTACTCCTATATTTTTTAGGTTTTCATGGCATTTTTCCGGGAATGTTTTAACAATCGTTTGTAGTTTTTTGTAGTGACAACCGTTTTTATAATTATTTTTTTTTAATATTACCAAGCCAATAAACTAATTAACGCTGAATAATTGTACCTAATAATTTTTTGTTGTTCCAGAAACTACAAACGACGTAGATGATTGTTGTGAAATTTATTTGTCAGCAGTTTTTCAAAAAAACTAAAAATCCAAAAAAAATTACTCCTATACATTTTTTATGATTTTATGGCATTTTTCCGGGAATGTGTTAACAATCGCTTGTAGTTTCTTGTAGTGACAACAGTTTTTTCTAAATTATGTGATCATACTTGACGGGTTGACTATATATATTCCACGCGGCTTCACGTTATAAATTAGGTAACCCCTCCTTACCTTATATTCTCTTTGCTTCCACATATCAGACATTACCATTGCTGTAACTCTTTCGAAAAATGTTCAATTTAAAAGTTTACAGATATGGTCTCATCTTTAATAGTGCTTCTCATATTTTCGATTTTCGAGAAAAATTGCCCGCTTCACCCTCTTCAGAGGCGTTTTCTGGAGGGAAGGAGATATCGAATTTGAGTTTTCTAAATATGGGAGCATTTCTCAACTCTCCTCTTCCAAATGAAACAAAAATCGTATAAATCGGAGTAAGTTATTACTAGGCCAAACGCGCAAACATACATAAATAAAAATACAACCTTCTTTTAGAGTCAAAAAATAAGTTTTGGGCATTTTTCTGAATTCACAAATCAATCGTAAATACTGTAGATAACGGGCATATAAAAATGACTGGGATCTTTATTTAATTTTAAGTTTATTTATTTATACACTAAATATCGCAGTCTATTTATTTAAACTATTTATATAACTTACACTACACTATCGTCTGCTACGTACGTACAATTTATATTTATCTACTATTTACAGCCGAGCATTATTTATTTCTGTTGGTCTCCACCGTACACCCGACTGAATGGTACTGCCGGTCTTCACCGTAAAACACCGTACTATTGCACCGGATTGACTCACTCGACTACACTATCTAACTGACTACACCCCTGCACCGGACTGACTCACTCTCTGCCTGAACTGCACAAGGCTGACTGAATCCGCAGCACTCCTCTCCAATATACAGGCTGTTTCAAATTCGACTCTCATCATTGGGATCTCGGAAACTATAGGGAATAGGAAGATGGTTAAATTGAGACAAAGTTACGCATTTATGTGCTCAACAATACGCCGTTTAAAAAATTTGAAACTCTCGAGTAGTTCCGGAGATATCCGGAAAAAACCGAAATTTCGAAAAATAGTTTTATTTTTTCCTGGCTTTATTTCTTCATGAATTTGTAAATAAATAACACATTTACATTGCCACTTTTTTCAGTCATTCCAATGGTCTTGATAGTTTTGTAACATGACGTTTCGTTTATGTGAAACTGTTAGTGAAGTGAACACATTTTCTAATTAATTTTGATTTATATAGTTACTTCTTGTTTACACTGTTCATGTACACGCACGCTGACTTTAGTAACTAACTTAATTGTCTTTTATGTATGTCAAATAAACTGCTAATTTTTTCTTTCGATTGGCGATCTTTTATTTAATATTATTGTGGACCTCATCAGGTTATGGGCCCTGGCCATAGAAGTGAGCCTGAGAAAAACAGTGAAATAGCAGAAGTTATACCAAACCCACGTCGTGTTGAAAAACATAACCTAAAAATGGCAACCACGCCACAGAGTCAATTTCCCGTTGAAAAGTTAATGGGCAGAGAGAATTACAATTCTTGGAAGTTCGGCATGAAGGCCTATCTGGAAATGGAGGACTTATGGGGTTGAGAAATACATAACACAGACACAAAAGATGACGCAAGCTAAATCGAAAATTATATTATCTGTACATTCCCTAAATGTGCATATACAGAAGGCCAATACGCCCAAAGAAGCATGGGACAGTTTAAGAGCAGCGTTCGAAGATTCAGGACTTACAAGAAAAGTAGGCCTAATGCGTACATTAGTTACGACGCAGTTAAGAAAATGTAGTTCAGTGGAAGCATACGTAAACACCATAATGACCACAGCACACAAGTTAAACGAATTGGGTTTCACCGTTGAAGACAAGTGGATCGGAACACTGTTACTGGCAGGTCTGCCTGAGCAATATTCGCCGATGATTATGGGCCTTGAGAGTTCCGGCGTACCAATAACTGGAGACGCAATTAAAACAAAATTATTGCAAGACATTAGATCCGTAAGTGAAGCGTCCGAAAATGCCCTGTATTCTGGAAGAAACAAAAGTAGAAATCCATCCATGGACAAAGTACGTTGCTATGCATGTAACAAATTCGGACATTATGCCGCCAATTGTAGAAGTAAGAACAAAAAGTCTGAACAAAGTGATCAGCAAAGTGACAAAAAATCAAAGAAGTCTGAAAAGTCATTTTATGCATTCAATGTGACACATGGCTCTAATTATTCAAATGAATGGTTTATCGATTCATGTGCGTCTTCACATATGACACCAAATAAGAATTTTCTGGAAAAAGCAGTTACGTACGATCAAGTTGAAATTACGGCAGCTGATAATGTAAAAATGAAGTTAAAATTGAGAGGAAACGTAATACTTCCGATACAAACAAGAGAGGGCAGCATCGAAGTTACAGCGAAAAATGTTTTGATGGTTCCAGAATTGACAGCGAATCTTTTGTCAATTAGTAAAATTGTGCATCAAGGACACACAGTCAAATTTAATGAATCCGGTTGCAAAATAAGCGACAAAAATGGAAAAATGATAGCGACAGGCTCAGAAATAAATGGAATTTACAAATTGGACCAGAAAATGGAAACAGCATTATAGGTATCGAGCGCAGAGCTATGGCACCAAAGGTTGGGTCACCTTAATAGAAATGGAATGTCAAAGCTGAAGAATGGTTTAGCCACAGGCGTAGATTTTAATAAGCACGATGACAAAACATGCGTTGCGTGTCTTAAAGGCAAGCAAAGCAGACAGCCATTCAGAGAGTAAAGCCCGCTGCAGACGGAGTATGTTTTACTGCATGTTTCCTTGATGGGAGCTAGGCTTGGTGCTGTGCATGCTTCCGTGTAAGAAAATGACATCGCGTACATGGTTGGCTGCTTGAAATCGTGCATGATTTGATGATAGAACCGGTGCTATTTTTGGTGATTGTTTTCATGCATCGTGTCTTGTCGAAGCACTCGGAACTAGTCGAGTCGAACTCAAAAGTTATTTTGCACAAAATAACATGTTATTTTAATTGTTGGGACCTTTTCTCTGTTGTAACAATGATTAAAAATAGAGCTTGATTAGAATGATCAATATTTTGTATCATTTGTCACAGTCATATTTCTCTGTACTGTCATTTTACATGCATGATGGCCTGCATCGTGTGAAGCCAACACCAGCAAGGGAGCCATCAGCACACCATGCGCGGCAGCATTTATCGGACCGTGCAGCAAAACAAGCAAGCAATCATGCAGCAAAACATACTCCGTCTGCAGCGGGCTTAAAACGAAGTCGTCGCTGATTTTAGAACTTGTCCATTCCGATTTGTGTGGGCCAATGAAAATAAGCTCTACTGGCGGATCAAGATATATGTTTACTTTGTTTGATGACTATTCCAAAAAAGTTTTTGTTTATTTTCTAGAAACCAAAAGTCAAGTTCCAGAAGTGTTTGCAGAATTCAAATCCATGGTATAAAATCAGACGGGCAAGAAAATTAAAAAACTCCGTACAGACAATGGCAAGGAATATGTCAATAAACAGATGGCAGATTTATTGAAACGTTCGGGAATAGTACACCAGTTAACGATTCCGTACACACCACAACAAAATGGTACCGCTGAACGTATGAATAGGACACTTGTTGAAAAAGCAAGGTCAATGCTATTCGGTGCAAATTTGCCAACGCCGTATTGGGCAGAAGCAGTTTTCACATCTGTGTATCTTATCAATCGTTTCCCAACGAGAGCAAATGACGTCACACCTGAGGAAAAATGGAGTGGAAAAAAGCCCAATCTAAGTCATTTAAAAGTATTTGGATGCAAAGCGATGGTGCACGTGCCTAAAGAGCAAAGAAAGAATGGGATTTTTTAGGAAATGGTTCAAGAGAGGGTGTTAGTGAAGTGAACACATTTTCTAGTTAATTTTGATTTATATAGTTACTTCTTGTTTACACTGTTCATGTACACACTGACTTTAGTAACTAACTTAATTGTCTTTTATGTATGTCAAATAAACTGCTAATTTTTCTTTCAATTGGCGATCTTTTATTTAATATTATTGTGGACCTCATCTGAAACTATCATGAACATTTTTTCTTTCTTATGGGAGCCATATTGGCATTTCACAAATTTGGCCGAGAAATTAAATAAATTACTTTTATATTATTGTCAATTGCTGATCCGTTGAAAATGGATTTCTCCAATGAAGAAAAACGAGATACGATAAAAATTTATTACAAGAATGATAGAAACAGTATGAATACATTGGAAGTGTATCATCTTAACATAAGGTATCCCGAGAGACGACCAACCCACCGATCTTTATTGAACTTATTGGATACAAATTTAGCTGAGCATGGCTTCATTAGAAAACCCAGACAAATTCTGGAGACAGGATTGATGAAGAAACTAAAGAAATCATTATTAATGAGGTATATTTATTCTTAAGTTTTTGCCAAACCCATCGCGAATTCTGTTAATCAATTTGGACAAATTTGGTTGTGGTTGTCGTCTCTCGGGATACATGTTATATTCACACTTTTTCTATCATTATTGTAATAAAGTTTGATCATATCTCGTTTTTCTTCATTAGAGAACTCCATTTTCAACGACTCAGCAATTGACAATACACAAAATCACAGAATACTGGGAAAATCAAAGCCAACTACTTTATAAAAGTAATTTATTTAATTTCTCGGATTCTTAGGACAAAAAGGCCAATATGGCTCCCATAAAAAAAAGAAGTACAAAACTATTAACATCATTGGAAATACTGAAAAAAGAGGCAATGTAAATTTGCGTGTGTGTGTGTGTGTAAATTTATTTAGAAATACATTAAGAAATAAAGCCAGGAAAAAAATAAAATGATTTCCCAAAAATTCGGTTTTTCCGGATATCTCCGGAACTACTGGAAATTTTCAAACTTTCTAAACGGCGTATTGTTGAGCACATAAATGCCCAACTTTGCCTCAATTTAACCATCTTCGTATTTCTTATAGTTTCCGAGATCCCAATGGTGAGAGTCGAATTTGAAACAGCCTGTATAGGAAAGCGCCTCCTCTAATCTTCAACAGAAATTTTCCAACACCACGCGTACATTCCACCACTAGCGCGAACTAACTAGATGCTTCGGGATATCATCTTGACCCTAGCATGCATTGTTATCGCTGACCAATAGTAGAATAGTAGCTTGCCCCACCACGTCCACACTCGCCAAAGCCCTCTGACGAATCATACACGACTACTGACTACCTCAATTCCGAATGGCGCCGACACTACATCCCAAGTTCGTTAGAATACTAAGTATGTATATATTTCCATTTTCTATGCTTAAAGAAACTAAGACGGTGCCCAATGGATCTTTAGAACAATTCTTTTGAATTTCATTTATGAAAAAATTGCTCGAATACTGATAAAATACATTTTCGAGTTACAAGCCTACTTTTTCTACGAAACGAAATATAAAAGGTGTTTCATAATATATTCGCAGGGAATATATTATCTCCTCCAAAATATGAAAAAAAATATATCAACTTACCCTCTAAAATGCAGCATTTTCGAAATGCAGGGTATTGAAATTTAAAAAAAATCGTTTTTGTGAATATTTCCGAAACCATTTATTGTACAGAATACAGCTTTTTTATATAAACATTTTCCACTCACAATAAGCTAAGTTTTGAGTCAGATTTTTTTTTGTTAAGATATAATTGGTGAAGATTTTGAAGGAGTAGTGGGTGTTAAGCTTAAGCTTAAGCTGTATTGTCGTAAACAGATCAGTTAAGTTTCTTGGTTTAATAATATGAATCTATATGATAAAAAACTTTAGCTACACAACTATGAGAGTTTTTCTTCTACATGTCGTATACCGGTGCACCATTTTTGTCCCAAGTATTTTTCACCTTGACAAATGCAAACACAATGTATAAAGCTGAAATAATAATAAAAATAAAGAGGTTATAAGTGAATCAACACCACAGACAAATATTTTTTACAGATTTCGATTTGTCACAGTACTCAATATAATGACCGCAAAAAGAACTTACATGAAGCTTCCCATTCGGACTTAGACAAGGTTCCAATCTTTAGTTCTTCGTTTTTATTAACTTCAAGGAATTTGTTAGCATTCTCGTAATCATCTGGTTCTGTGCCTACTAAAGTAACTTCTTCTGGAGGTGGATATGGTTCCATACTTTTCATATTCATTAGAAGTTGTTTATTCTCGTCTTTCATTCGTTCAAAAAAATCGTAAAACTTTTCTTTAATTAAAAGTTTGAGCCCATACTTCTTAGCCAGCTTAACAAAGGCAGGAAAGTAAACCAGAAATTCCGGACAATCTACTGCTCCATCAAGATGAAAATCATATTTTGCCCCAAAAAGAGGAGGATTATCGATATCGAAATCTAATCTCACCTGGTAAACTTTGTTTCCAATAGTATCACTTTTGCAGCGTTTTGCTCGTGCCACAAGGTCATAAGCATCAGGTATAGTGCCAATGAAGAATCCACCTGGCTGCAAACATTCAGATACATTACGAAGGAAACATTCTGCTTGGGGTAAACTCTCAAAGCTGTAGTGACATGCAAACTGACAGCTTACAAGTTCGAGCTTCATTGAAGGATCTGAATATTTTTCCCTTAGACGCATTCTAGTACAATCACCTAAAATGTATTCTATCGAGAACATATTAATAGGTTTCCTGTCTTTAGCGTTTCGACTTTTCATATCTTCATATCGAGCTTTACATTGTTCTAAGGATACCGAAGCAATATCTGTACAAATAAGATGAGTGATACCTCCCTTTCGCCATTTGAGAAGATCACCACCTTTTCCACAACATAAATCAAGAACCCTAATAGGCGGGTTATGTTGTTTTTTTGCATCCTTTATCTTAGTAAGGTACTCATTTATAAGAACGCTTTTAATCCAATTATGAAAATTCCGCATATAAACAATTCTTGATTTTGATCTCTCATCAAGACCTTTTTCTTCTAAAGCATTATAATGTGAAGCTACAACTGGTGCAAGTCCTTCTAGATCGCTAGGGGTTGATTCTGTTTTAAGTATTTTCGTCTTGCGTTCGATTTCATCCTCTAAAGAAATTTGATTCTTTTTTGTTTGTTCTTGTTCTAAAGCTTGATTGTTTCTTTGGTCAGCATCTGCCGCTGCACTAACTAGTTCTTCCAATTCAGATATCTCACTCATCTTGGTAGAAATATGTAGACTGCAGACTCAAGTACGCTATCCAAAAATATCAAGTTCTCCTGCAAAGACAGAATTATTTTAAACATATTACAACATCAGAGAAACTCAAATAGTTTAAGGTAGGATTTGTATATTCCAATTATATTATATCCATAGATTATAGATTAATTATATCTAAGTAAATAAACAAAAATCATCTTCAACAGTAGAATATGTATAACCTTAAAACTTCGAATCACAGATCACTCTGTACAGAAAATACTCTTGGAATCGCAGACTTGACAGAGAAGGAGAACAGAGATGTATTTTGTCTTCTCTGACATATCTCCGGGAAGTTCATAAGGCGCTGGCTAGTCACGAAAAGAATTTAAAAAATATGCAGGAAAAGGAAGGCATAGAATTGGAGCGACTAATTCTATGCCGGACGGACACTTTGGATTATACCTTTTTTAGAGCGCTGTATAGATCTTTTTTATGCGATCGTGGAATAGGGTAAATCATTTTGACGGCCAATGGGCCAATTGAACACTAACCAGCAAACTGGCTTATACAGAGAAAACATACCTCGGCTTATATCAGATAGAGTTCGCTGTTGATAATTTCGAGATAAATATTTTTCACAAAAAATTGGACCGATTTTATTAGTTGGTGCAAAATAATATTAATTCTATTGGTGCTGTTACATTTGGAGTTGTGCAGTTGCAAATAGATTGATAACTTTTGGCACCAACTTCACAAGACAAGAGGCTAGCGCTGGAATTCTGGCTCCCGGCTCTCAGACATGCGCATTTACAACTTTGAACTTTACCGCCAATTCTTAAAACAACAACTGTGCTGACTGTTGATTTTATCGCTTCCGACTGCCTTCTTAAATAAATTACCTACAATGAGTGATAATACCCTGTGCGATATGTGCAACAAAAACTTCGCCAAATACTCGAATTTGAAAATACACATAAAGAAGTTTCATCCGGGTAAGTTACATAACTACTCTACCCGTGAAATAAAAGAATACTTAGGCAGTGGTTGATTCTCCATTACCAGTAATGATTTTTTAGAGAAATTGAATGATATGATGGTGCAGAAAAATAAGAAATGTGCAGCAATTTGTATCGAATGCTCCAAAACATTTTGTAAATATTCAAATCTGACGATACACGTGAAAAAATCCATAACGGTAAGCGCAAAAAATGAGTTTGTGTTTAAGAATATATTATGCATCTATTTTTTTATTCTAGATAAACAGCATACTTTACTGTCACCAAAAATTTACAACTATAAATGTAAGAAATGCAGTACGAATTTTTCGTATTTATGGCATTACAAGAGCCACTTAAAAACACACCAAGACAGTTCTAAGGCTTCGGCTAAATGTCCCTTGTGTACGCATGCTGAGTTAGGTCCATCACAGTTGCATAAACATTTTGAGGAAATTCTCGACATTCCAATAAGTTCTAAAACTTTTACATTTCCGGGTAAAGCCGAATTTGTTAAATGGAAAAGTAATATGGAAAGAATTACACATACCAGATTTGTTAAGCGACGTGGCATACGAAATACTTTAAAATTCGAAACAACAAATTATAAATGTCATCGATTTGGTAATTATAAATCAAGCGGGAAAGGCATTCGGCATTTGAAGAGTCAGGGGACCAATAAAATAAACGGATTTTGTACTGCGATTATAAATAGAAAATAAGTCAAAAGATTCCGTTTCCGGTAATTCTAGATCAAATTAGAGACTCTGTTACTAACTTTGAATTGGAGGTTGCATCTGCTGACCCGAAAAGACCTCTATAATATAAAGGCTGTTCGAGCAGTAGTTTGGGACGGTTTGATAACTGTTTAAAATGCGCGTGTGCGGTTTGAAACAGTTTCCAAGTGTTTTGGGATTTTGTTGCTCGGACACCAAACTGCAATTTGCAAACTACCCCTTCCACTTTCTTACAATTACGTCGTCAGAACAAATGACTATGCCGATAGATATGTTTTATGACCAAAGATAAGAGAGAACATCAATGAAAGACTGATGGACAAAACACAAAACCAGGGTTTAGTTTAGGACTGTGGTGGTGTTCTCTGAAAGGGATTTCTTCAACAACAGAGAACACTATACTATAAGAAGAAGAAGACGCTTCAACTGCGCCTGTCTCAAACTGAGTTTGGAAATCATCAAACTACTGCTCGAACATCTTACTAGTAGTTGGGAATAAATTATTTCATCGTAAATTGAAGTTCGCAGGCGTCTGACTGTTTGGGACTGGTTTGAACCGCTGCTGCTGCTCGAGCACCCTTATAGAACAGAGTTTTAATTTAAATAATGATGCGGTTAGACATAAAAATGATGCTATATAAGTATTGAATTGTGGGTATCTGAAATGAAAGAAAGTGTTTTATATAAGCCATATAAGACACTGAATGTGAAAAATTCTCATATCTGCTAAAACAAGATTTCATTTTGATAATAATGACAGAAGGTCAGCTAGAATTATTGCAAAAGTACGGAACTGACTGTATTAGCATAGACAGAACCCATGTAATTAATGAAAATCAATTTAAATTAACACCATTACTCATATTAGATGATGTTCGAGAAGGATTCCCGTGTGCATTTTTGATTTCGAATCGAACAGACGAAGAGGTAATGAAAGTATTTTTCCTTCATATCCGTGAAAAACTTGGTAAGCAACTTAAATCTAGGACCTTCATATCTGATATGGCCGAATCTTTTTTAAACGCATGGATACAAGTTATGCTTCGAACCATGTACAGGTAAATAGTAAAATTATATTGGCATCTCAAACTTTTAATTCGTTTTTTCTTTTCTTTTTTCACATAAATACTTAACTTCTAGATTATTTTGTACGTGGCATATTGATCGCGCCTTAACTTCTATATTATTTTGTACGTGGCATATTGATCGCGCCAGGAGGAAAAACATCAACACCAAGATTGTATCTAAAGAAGAGAGGGTAGGTATAGGTAAAAGATTTTACTTGCAGCATTACTTAAATATTTAATTTTTAACAGGCTGGCGTTTATAAAGAATTGCGTACAATTTTGCAAGAGAGGGACATCAATGCATTTAAAATCATGATCAAAAAATTTGTTCAGTCCTTGCTATCTAACGAGAGTACTGCGGCGTTCGGGCAGTATTTTAGATCTCATTATGTTTCTAACGCTGAATCCTGGGTATATTGTTTCCGTCTGAATTCTGGCTTGAATACGAACATGCATATCGAGAAAATGCATCGAACCATAAAATATTTATACCTTAACGGAAAACATGTAAAGAGGCTTGATAAAGCTATAAATGCTATTATGAAGTTCTCTAGAGACAAGCTCTTTGAGAGGTTGATAATAATTTCTCAAGGTAAAATTATCTTCCAAAATTAAAGATATTCGTGCAAGACACAAAACCAGCAAGGTACTGAACATAAATACTGTTTTGCCCATTCAAGATAGTTGGCAAGTACCTTCCTCGTTAACCAGCGAAATTTACATTGTTGAAGAGAGAAAATCCAAGTGTGATTGCAAATTGCGATGTGCCGACTGCGCCATATGCCTGCACAAATACTCTTGCATGTCCACCTTGTTTGTCAATTTCGATAAATGGGTACCGAACTAGCAGACGACTTCAAGACGCAGTTAATATCAGATAACTGGAACAATGTATTATTTGATATCCTTATTGACAGATTCAAGATGTGGATTTGTCTGAAGCCAGGCTAGGACTAATGAAACTTGGAACACGCTAAAATAATCAGAGAAATCAATGATTTTTATCCAAAAAGGTACAAAAAAACACCTCAGTATTATAGGTATGGGGTGTTGTCAAATACTTATTCTTCCTTGCAGAGATAAAAATTATTTCAAAAACGCCTGATTATAGGCAACAACGCATTCAATTAGCCTATAATCAGGCGTTTATTGGAAGTATTTTGTATCTCCACAAGAAGGAATATTTGACCTTGCAAATATTAATGAAAGTTTTTCAGTTTTAAGTGCCCTTTGTAGTCTTAGAAATTTGTCAGTATAATTCATTAACACCTTTTATACCTATAAGTGTAGTACCCTTTTGTTTATCTTTGTATTTGCTTTGATGTAGTGCAGAATATCGTACCGATTAATTTAAAATATTTGGTTGGATGAAAGTAATTTATACTGCACTGATTTAGCTCGAGAAGATGATGACCCACTCATAATTTATGAAACAAATTTTGCTAATAATGAGGAAGAAGCAGCCATAATAAAATCAGTCACCAAGTACAAGAAAGTGGATACAGATGTAGCAGAGACTTTACTTTCTGAGCAGCAATAGCTAATAGAATCACTGACAAAAACTGTAAGAAGTACTGTCTCTTTGCAGCAAATTGAAGCCATAAAAAAATAGTTGCTCCCATCAATCCAACTATAATGTCCCTCACGAAGCAACTTACTAATGTACAAGTTCCCAAAAAGGGCCTCTCAACCAGTAGCAATAAAAAGATCGAACCTCAAAGGCGTTTATTCAGAACAAAAAAAATCGCAAATTTCAGAAGAAACACGTGTAGCTTAAAAAACCAGAAAGTGATGAAGCTGACAAAATTGCATTTCGTTTATCACAGGCCGATGTTAGTACAGAATCCTGTGTTACTAACGCTGTAAATTTTAAAAAGTTTAATGTTTTCGTTTATGGTCTTATTAGGTCAACAAAGAAGCATACCCATGTATTTGTTGGAATTTATTAACTACTGTATTTTTGTCACTTTGAATATGGTGTAACGTGAACAATTACCCGAATACACCAACACACACACAAATATCACAAACATCCTGGGAATCCAGAAGCATGGAGACTGAACGGATTTGGATTGTTCTCGAATGAATATATTGGGAAATACATCCAGAACAATATATTGAGGGACGAGAAGCTTCGAGATAGGAGGTTAAGTGGATATATAGACAACACAGCCACTCGAATCTTCCTTCTTCTTCTTCTTCTCGTTAGTATGGCCCTTTCCTAACTGGAAGTTGGCCAGCTCATTCTTCTTATTTTTGTAGGGTCACAGTTAAGTGAGTCTGAGTCTAACTCATACCCTAAAATTGTAGTTTCCTAAAAGGTGTAAAAGGGTATTAATAGACAAATAACACAACAAAGGTAAAACTTTTCTCGCTCCGGGGTAACGGCGGGGCATTCACACCCAGAAATGTTACCTCGGATTTTTAGGACCCAGGGTAATAAAGGTAAGGATATTTAGTCTAGTTAGCATGGTCATCAAAGATTGATTTTGTTGTATATGAAAAATTTTATAAGGAGTAGCATTGTATTCAAGTTCATTTCTTTCAATATCGTCAAACTGTTCATTGGAGTTGTAATACCAGTTTTACGGAGTTCTTCGTATATGTTAAAATTGGGTATTTCATTAATGGGACATTCAAGAATTATGTGATCTAAATTTTCTACTTCGCCGCATTCGCAGTACGGAGTTTCTCTAATTCCAATTCTGTGAAGATGGGCTCCAGTAAGGCAATGTCCTGTTCTCATCCTTATGATTGTTGTTAAGTGTCTCCTGTCTATGAAGGGAAACTTTGAATACCATGGGACTTGTGGAAATCGGTCCTGAACTTGAGCATAGTATTTTCCTTTTATTTGGGTGGTAGTTTGCCAATATTTTGAAAATTTGTTTTTAAATTGCCTTTTTATGTATGGAATCATCTCATTTGTATCTATCTTCAATTCCATAGGAATATTAAAATTTCTTCCTACATTGGCCAGGTTATCTGCAATCTCATTTCCTTGTATCTCGGAATGTCCCGGGACCCAAGCTATGCAAATATTGTTATCATGATCGTTCAATTCTACTATTAGTTGTTTAGTCTTAAGAGAGATATAATCACTTTTATTATCAATTTTAGTCTTTGAAAGTTTTTGAAGCGCACTTAATGAATCCGTAAAAATGATACATTGTGTTTTAACATTTTGTATACATGAGCATATTCCCTTATGTATTGCAATAATTTCTGCTGTACATATATTAATGTGATTTGGTAATTTAGAGGAAAATGAAAAATCGATGGAAGGTATATGTACCCCCATACCTGTTTTCTCATTGCTTTTGGAGGCGTCTGAGTATACAAATGTATGAGATTGTTCAAATTTTTGTGTAGCCATTGTAAAAATATGTTTTTTATTGAGGTCGTCTTTTTTAATTTTCAAATTCAAACACGGTATATTACTATTTTGAATTTTATAATCAAATTCAAAACAAGGTAATCTATTACTCCTGTAAAACAATCCTAAAAATGGTTCCAAGTAATTATATGCCTCAATCATGTAGGGGATTTCTTTATTTCTCCAATACCCTTGGCTAAATCGACAGTATTCCCGTATCTTTATCAATTTTGAGATAAGAGGATGTTCTCTATAACCTACTATTTTTAATAAAAATTTTGTAGCTAACCAACTTCGTCTGTACTCAAGGGAGACTTCTGCTGTTTCCGCCAATAAGGCACTTCAACTGCTTTTCATACATCCTGTTATGATTCTTATTGCCTGAAACTGCACTGAGTCTAATTTACTAAGAACTTTTCTACTCGCCGGTTTAATCAGTATAGTTCCAAAATCTAAATGAGACTTTACTAACCCGTTGTAAGCCATCTGTAAAGTTTTAGGGTCTGCGCCCCACCATACCCTACCGAAGGATCTTATAATATTTATACCTTTTAAGGCTTTACCTCTTATATGATCTATGTGTTTCTCCCAATTGAGGTTTTGGGTCCAAATAACTCCCAAATACGTTATATTGGCTGTATAGGGTATAATTTTATTGTTAAGCATTATTGGTTCTACATTATCTCTTGTTCTATTATTTGCATGGAAGAACATTGTTTCGCACTTATTTAATGATAACTGAAAATTATGCCTATTCATCCACATGGAAATTTTGTTCAGTGTCGCATTAGTTTGTGTTGACATATGTGAGGAATTGTATCCTTTAATGAGAAGTAGGAAATCATCTGCATACGAGAGAAGTGTCATATTTTCGGGTATGATTGAATATATTGATTGTATATAAATATTAAAGAGAAGGGGACTAAGTGGCGATCCTTGAGCTATTCCCATAGTTGACTGTTTTGGTCCATGAATAAGACCATCTTTGTCTCTTATGTATATATTTCTATTTACCATAAGTCTAAATATAAGATTTGCCAATTCTGTCGGAGTATTCATTTTGATTAAATAGTTGTATAATAGGTGAATGTTTACATGATCATATGCTGATTTGATATCAAGGAAAACGGCAATTACTGATTGATTTTCGCTGAAGGCTAATTGAATATAGGTAGAAAGATAACTTAGGTTGTCGTAAATGCCTTTACCTTTACGAAAACCTGTTTGAAATAATGACAGTGTTTCATTATGTTCTATTTGCCACTCTAATCTGTTTTTCTTCATATTTTCTAGAGTTTTGCAGACGCAGGACGCTAAGGTTATGACTCTATAATTATCAGCTATGTCTGGTTGTCTGTTTGGTTTTAGGAAGGCCACTGTTATCTGTTCTTTCCCCTGTGAGGGTATGTTTCCTTGGAAAAGACACTGATTGTAAATTTCGAGTAATTTAGTTAAACCTAAATCGGGAAGATTTTGCAACATAGCATAAGAAATATTATCCATTCCCGTAGCCGTGTTTCTTTTTGTTGCAAGACTATTTTTTAATTCGTTGATGTTGAATTGTTCTATATCATTATTTTGTAGTTTCAGGGTGAAATCTGGTTCAATAAGGCATCTGGTGAGTTTATTAAGTATTGTTACACTCATTGATTCATTAGCGCGGTTTCTGTTGTAGATCTTGTGTTGGATATTACTAAATTTTTTCAATGTGGACCAAATTTTTGAAGCGTCAGTGTTGCGATTCAAATTAGCGCAGAACTTTTGAAATTTGTTTTTTTTTTGTTTTTTGTAAATATCTTCTAACTACCGCTATATTTTTTTGCATTTAAATAGTTATCTAGAGTCGATACATTTTTGAATTTATCGATTGCAGCTTTTCGTTCCAATATTTTTTCCGTACATTTTTGATCCCACCATGGGTTACAAACTGGTTTTGAATGGTTAGTATTTTGATTGTTTTTTTTAGGTATTGATGTCTCAGCAGCTCTATTGATAATTTCAATTAACGATTCGTAGGTGGGACTACTTTCGTTTTGGAGAAAATGAGAAATTTCCTTTTCATATCTATTCCAGTCTGCCCTCGAGTACAGATACCTGTTATAACTGAGAGGTATGTTGTGATAGGAATTATCCTCGATCATTTTGAAATGGCATACAGTTGGAAAGTGATCACTGTTGGCACAATCTGAAAGGACAAACCATTCAGCATTGTGAACTATTTCGCTAGATACCAAAGTCAAATCTACCGGGCTTGGATTCTCTGAAGGTGGAGTCATCCTAGTGGAAGAACCGTCGTTCATGATTACCAGATGATAATCATCTACTACTTCTACTAATATATTACCGTTGTAATTATTAATATTACTCCCCCAACTCTGATGATGGGCGTTCAAATCTCCCATAAGGATAATCGGGCCATTGAGATCACCTAATAGCCTATCAAATGTTTTTGGATTAATTTTATTTCTGGGTGTTGAGTATATTGTAATTATGTTTAGTTTCATTATTTTGATAATAATAAATTGAAACTCATTGGTTTGTAACCTATCGTTTCCACTGATTTCCACAAAATTCAGGTTTTGCTTAATTATTATTGCTACTCCTGCTTTTCCGTCTTGGCGGTCTCTACGAATGACTTTGTGATTTTTAATGTAGAAATTATGATTTGATTTCAACCATGTTTCATTTAGTAGAACGATATCTGGTTGTTCCTGTCTAATGAGATTAATAAGATTATATCTATTTGAATTTACACTCCGTATATTCCATTGAATTATTTTCAATTGTTTGTTTTCCATTGATTTTTTTTTTAAATTATATATAATTTTTTTTTATAAATTTTTTAATTATTTATTTAATTTTTATTTTAATTTTTTATTTTAAATAATTAATTTTGATTGGGATCATCTATATCAGGTGTAATTTTAGAGAGATGATAATGAGTATTTATCAAATCTCTAATATGTTGTTTAAATTCATCAGGTATTCGCATAAAATTATTATAATAATCAATCACTATTTGTGAGTCCGAGTATTCCTTTTGAAAGGATGTACTAGGTGTAATATGAGATCTTTGCGAAGCACTTATAGGCATAGATTGTAATAATAGAGAGGGATTGTGTTGTTGCGAAATTGTTTCACATGAGATTTTTTCTGGCCGTCCATTCGGGGAATATAGACATTCCTCATGACTGGTTTTATCGTAGGTTTTTTGAATTTGCATATTATTTTTTTTTTTCTTGTGTCGAGCTAGCGGCTGCTTGGTAGGATCTTTTAGATCGGGTTAGTTGACTTTCTGCTATGGTACGCCTTTGATTAATATTTACTTGGTTATTTGATGTATGGTTTGTTCGTGTTGGTAAGTTAGGGAAATCCTGGGGGTGTCTGACAAAAATATTTCTATTATTTTGAACTCCAAATTCCGTATATGCTGTGTTTTTGTACACGATTGGTACCATTCGGTTTGCGTCGAAGTACGAGAGATTATCATATGCCATGAATTCTTTGATTGTTTTTTGTCTTTTATATTCCGGACATTCTTTGTCTGTAGATTTATGATTTAAACTTTTACAATACATGCATTGCATTAAACATGTTTGATGTACCTGATCCTGACCGTCCCCTACATTTTCATGAATTTGACTACAGGTTTGGCATTTAGCCTTACTTTTACATTGACTTTTAACGTGACCGTATATCAAACAGCGATAATGTTACAGGAGGAATATATGGCCTTACTGGTGTGTTTAAATGACAAATATTGATTGATTTAGGTAGAATTATACCTTCAAAAGTAAATAATACTGTTGTTGTTGCTTCATATTCAACGTTTCCATCTACTTTTTTTTTTTCTATTCATTCTTCTGATATCTATAATATTGTATGGGCACACTGTCATGCTTCTGATGTCCTCCACTGAGAAGGAGACATCCACATAACGGGCGATACCCTTACATGTTACCTGATTGTACGGGATATAAATTTCATACCCTTTATTTTTAAAAGATTCATTTTTTACGAATTTATTAGCAGCTACATGTGTAGAAAACTGAATTCCTAATTTATTTCTACCTTTATTTTCTATTTTTCGTAGATCTTTTAGTTTGAGATCAAATATTTCTCTCGCGATTTTTAAGTGATTATACCTCTCGATGTTATTTCCGGATTTTTCAGTAGATTCTATCATAACCACAAATGGTCCTATATCAGTAGCTTTATAAAATAGAGAATGTTGTTTTTTACTTATGGAATTTATTTGTTGTTGATCGTTTTTCTTTACATTGGAATGTTCATTGGAATGTTTATTGTCTGTCTCTATCATCTGCTGATCAATTTCGTTAATGCTGTCCATGCTATTGGGTGGAGGGGAATCTGTCCCCTGCCCCCTGTTGCCCCCAACATTGGGGTATCTAATTCAAACTATATATATGCTACTCCTTAAAATGATTAAATTAAATCACTCACCCCGTAATAAAAGTGGAAGGATAGGTTACAGTAACAAAGGAATGTGTTAGTAATTACACCTATTTCACACTAAGAACTCAATATATTTCACGAGAGGTTCAAACAACTTCACTCTTCAAAACGTAGCACGCGAATACTCGAATCTTCCAGAGCTTTTTAGGTTAGATATATAATGCCGACGGCAATGACATGGGACAGATAGTCATAGATCACGGTCAGTGACAGTCAGTTATAGAAAGTCATAGTTAGAGAAATGAGTGTGTTCATGGAGCACTAGCGCTAAGTAATGCTGTGAATATAAATGTGTATATAGTCGTATAGTTATTAGTGTAAATAAATAAGTGAAAATAAATCGAACCCAGTTTTAATATAAAATCCCCGTTACAATAGTTATATTCAGAAAAAAATGTCTTTCTTATTTCATAGTTGTTGTTGGCGGTAAAGTGCTAGGTTGTAAATGCGCATGTCTGAGAGCCGGGAGCCAGAATTCGAGCGCTGCCGCTAGCCTCTTGTCTTCACAAGTACCAGCACCAATTGAATTAATATTATTTCGTATTTTTTAGTGCACCAACTAATAACGTCGGTCCTTTTTTTGCATGAAATCATTATTTCACACTTTTGAGTGTAAAAACATAGGTGAGCAGTTCATCTCGCTTATGTTTTAATCTCTAGTTATTTTTGGTTTTAACAGTCTTTGGTATTATGTTATTTTTCGGAGCCAAAATAATTTTTGTGACAAGCCAAGTTGTTTGTTTTTTATTCTGCCTTTTTTCAGCATTCTTTGTTTTTATCTTAAGAAATACAGAATGTTGAACAAAAAGTAATATAAGTAAATATTCGTAAGAACATATACAATCCAATGGCTGTACACATACTCGAGTAGCGCAGCTTGCCATTCACTTCTCAGTGCATCCCGCCGTTCTACAGGAAACAAATTTGTTTTTTCGGGATGCAGTTGCCTGAAAATCACTTTCTGATTGGTCGTACTCGGTCACGTGTCCCCAAAAGACGTCGGGGGTCGGGCACCGCACAATACCAACCATGGGCGTAGCGAGGATGTTCTTCAGGGTGGGGCAGTGTAATATGTAATAAGAAAAGCCCGAAATTTTTTTCAAAAACGTTTTTTCTGGGGTTCATGATAAACGGTTTTGGAGTGGGAGTCGTGGAACTCGAAAACTATTTTTTGTTAGACTAACGGTATGCCAGTTGAGTGGGACCAGAAAACCAGGAAAAAAATAATAAAATACATATACATATAATATATAAGCTGTTTCAAATTCGACTCTCACTATTGGGATCTCGGAAACTCGGAATACGAAGTTGGTTAAATTGGGGCAAAGTTGCGCATTTATGTGCTCAACAATAAGCCGTTTAAAAAAATTGAAAATTTCGAGTAGTTCCGGAGATATCCGAAAAAACCGAATTTTCGGAAAACCATTTCATTTTTTCCTGGCTTTATTTCTTAATGAATTTATAAATAAACACACACGCACATTTGCATTGCCACTTTTTTAGTATTTCCAATGATGTTAATAGTTTTGTAACCTGACGTTTCGTCTGTGTGTAACTATCATGAACTTTTTTTTCTTATGGGAGCCATATTGCCTTCCCCAAATTTTAGTGGCCCTTTTTATTACCTTTTTGACGATGTATCATAAATTGGCTTTGTTGTCCTAAGAATCCGAGAAATTAAATAAATTACTTTTATAAAGTAGTTTGCTTTGATTTTTCCAATCGGTGACACGTAAATGACATTCTGTATTATTGTCAATTGCTGAGTCATTGAAAATGGAGTTCTCCAATGAAGAAAAACGAGATATGATATAACTTTATTACAAGAATGATTGAAACACAATGAATACATTGAAAGTGTATCATCTTACCATGTAGGTTTCCCGAGAGACGACAACCCCACCGATCTTTATTCAACTAATTAGATACAACTTTAGCTGAGCATGGTTCCTCTAAAAAATCCAGGCAAAAATCTGGAGACAGGATTGATGAAGAAACTAAAGAAATCATTATTAATGAGGTATAATTAATCTTAAATTTTTCAAACGAGGCAAACCTATCGCGAATTCGGTCCATTAATTTGGACAAATTTGGTTGTGGTTGACGTCACTCGGAATACATCTTAAGATACACTTCCAATGTATTTATTCACACTGTTTGTATCATTATTGAGATAAACTCTTATCATGACTAGTTTTTTTTTCATTGGAATACTCCATTTTCAACGTCTCTGCAATTGACAATAATACAGAATGTCATTTACATGTCAACGATTGGAAAAATCAAGGCCAACTACTTTATAAAAGTAATTTATTCAATTTCTCGGATTTTCAGGACAACAAGGCCAACTCATGATACATCATCAAAAAGGTAATAGAAAGGGCTATTCAAATTTGTGAAATGCCAATATGGCTCCCATAAAAAAAGTTCATGATAGTTACACATAGAGGAAACGTCAGGTTACAAAACTATTAACACCATTGGAAAGAGTGAAAAAAGTGACAATGTAAATGTGCTATTTATTTAGAAAATCATTAAGAAATAAAACCAGGAAAAAATAAAAAGATTTCCCGACAATTCGGTTTTTTCCGGATATCTCCGGAACTACTCGAAATTTTCAAACTTTCTAAACGGCGTATTGTTGAGCACATAAACGCGCAACTTTGCCCCAATTTAACCATCTTCGTATTCCCTATAGTTTCCGAGATCTCAATGGTGAGAGTCGAATTTGAAACAGCCTGTATATTTTTATTAAAAAATGGTGTTTTACCATTTCAAAACGTTATTTATTATACCGTATAAGGTATAATTGTGATGCCATTTTACTATCATAATTTTATTTCAGCCCTAACCTTCGAGAATTCTGGCTGAACCTTGATAAAAAATTCTCTTTCAATTTATCTGGTTTGTCTAGAACCCTTTTTCTATTCATACTCATCATACATAGGCCGACAAGTCGGTTTTCTGTCATTGTTGACCGTAACCAAGTCTTTACCCTGCGCAAGGTGCTAAAGGACCTTTCAATAGAGCATGTTGTGCAGGGCTGTGCAAGTGAAATTTGCAGCGCTTTTTTATAGTTGGGTAGAACAATCCCGCTTCTTCAACTAATGCAGCTAGTTCTATTTCCTTAATTTCCGCCTTTGATAACTTTTTTTTCCAGTGGTTGTACCACAGCTCGGCTTCAGCAGAAAATCCATTTAAATTGTAGTAACTACAAAAAACTTCAGTTTTTTTTAAAAAATCTTCATAAGTATTAGAATCAAGCATTTCGTGGGGATGAACCGTAAGCAGTGAATATGCGGGTAAGTTTTCCTTAGAAAGACATTATTAATGAATCGACGTATGGAATGATCAATGATCTCTTCCAAAACTCACAAGGAGTATCTGCTGGAGGATTTGCACGATGTGTTTGTCGATTTGCAATTCGCGGTATTCTTAAATCTGTTTCAATATGCTCGGCGATTGTTTCAGCCTCTGCAATTAAATTTTCGCTCTCACCAGTGGAATTTTTACGGTATTTTTTCAAGATGTCTATGATTTTTTTTATATGATTTAAAAATTTTAGTAGGTCCATACTGTTTGACTGTAGAACATTCACTACCTGTTGCAGAAGTGCCGAATATTTTGCAATCAAACTAACTTAACAATAAATTCGGAATTTGTGACAGCACAATTTATTTGGAAAGCAGCTTTTCTCGTAGCTGTGTTACCATCTTGCGACAGTGTTTTCAGTGCCGTGACAATTTTCACGTAATGCTCTCTCTGAATACATCGATACTTTTATATTTTTGGGACCAACGGGTTTCGCAGAACATTGGAATGTTTGGTACGAATTTCCAGCAAAGGGGCGATTCTCGAAATAATTTAATTATTTCTTTTATTGCGGAAACTGTATTTCGTATCACTGCAATTTGATTTAAATCATTTACAACTAAGTTTAGTTTGTGGCTAGCACAATGAAAAAACAGTGCCGTTTATATTTTTCCGGCAGAATTTTCTGAACACCACTATCTTTTCCTGCCATGATGGAACACCTGTCGTATCCTTGTCCGACGCAGTTTTCTGGATCAAGCCCTGTTTTTTCTGTAAAGTTGTCAATTGCAGAGGCTATAGATTTTGCATCCATGGCAGTTTATTCTACAAATCCAAGGAATTCCTCACGAACCATCATATTTTCATCGTCAAAAAAACTAACACCAATTGAAAGTTGCTCTTTTCCTGATATGTCACTACTCTCCGCCAAGATACTGTAGGCACAATCCTGCTTAACTTCACTAATAATATCGTTCTAAGTGGTCTTTTAAAATCTGGTCACCAGCTTCAATTTTAAGTTTTATCAAGTCTTCAAAAACACCTTCATGAAGTTCTTTGCCCCTCAAAGGTAGGTCATGTGTGCCACATAATATAACTGTTGAAATTATTGACGCTACAATTTTTATTGGCTTCTATCTCTTTTTGATGGGCAGAGATGTTCTGTACATCAACAGGTATAATTTCGACAAAACATTTTGCTGCTGCGGCTGCCGACTTGTGCCACTGAGATGACCTGTGTGATTTTGCAAATTCATGCATATCTTTGTAGCGGGTAAAGGGCCTTACTATGAAAGAACCTAAAAAACCATGCACATTGGTTGGTGGATATAATACACAGTAAATGCACAATGCGCCCTTTAATTTCTTGGAATATGCTAGCCAAGGAGTATATTCCGCCAATCAGCTGAATTTGAATTTTCTTTTTAATTGCACAGCATCCTTAGCAAAGTCATAACTCGGAGATGGCGACAAACAGTTATTTAGAATTTCTTTTCTTTGTGATGAAGTCATACTAAACGAACGTCCAAGCCATTGGCCCACGTCGTAGGTCTGATCCAGTAGAGCAGAACCGAGCATTGGCGAAGATCCAGAGGGTTTCGCCAAAACAACAGGTGTTTTTCTGGAGGCAGTTGTGCTAGCTCCATCATTCTGGTTTGATTTTTCTTCGATGCTACTATCACTTTCACCACTACTTTTTTCTGGTTGCTTTCTCTTCTTTTCCCCTGAAAAATAATCACTATTATGCCCGTTATCCAAAGAAATTTAAAAAAAAATCACATTAGTATTAAACCTTTTAAACCAAACCAGAATAAATATTTTCGATTAGAAATGGGACTGACTTTATCCATTGGTGCACTGAAAACTAATAAATTATATTTTTTCTATTTGTATTGATAATTTTGAAGTTGTGCTATATTATAGGTGATGTAAGACTTACAGCACCAACTTCAAAAGTACCAGTACAAATAGAAAAAAGTATAATTCAGTAATTCTCAGTGCACCAACGAATAAACTCGGTCCCATTTTCTATAAAAAATATTTTTGACTGGCTTTAGGGCTGTAACGCGGACATCCTTGAGTTTTTTTAAAAATGTCCACTTTAAACGTTACCGGAAATGACCTTGTCTAAAATCTTTGAGAATAAAAATCAATTTTCGACAAAAATTGACCCCTCCACCATCTTTAGGGGAAGATTTTTGGGGGAAGGGGTTAATAGATTTTGATAATTTTAACATGGGACCATCTATCAACATTTCAAATGAAAAAAGAATCATCTAAATCGGCTTACGTTTACTATGCAATCCGCGTCAGTATACATAAAAAAGCAAATAAACAATCGAATTGTATACCTCCTCCTAAAATGAAGTCGCACCTACTTACCTTTAAGAGCAAAACATTTTCTAATATGCATTATAGTGTTCTGAATGCGGGTTCGCTAGATAAGTCAGTTAAACAAACTTTATTTTAACACACAAAACAAGTTTACAGAACTAAACACACTACTAACACTTTTACAACACTACTTCACCTTTCACTTTCACTATTTCACCTTTCACACAAACAAGTAAATCGCTGCTTAAGTTTGCCGAAATTAACGCACTCGCGTCGCAAAAAATATGGAGTTGAATTTCTTGAGCTTCTAAATAATTTAAAACGTAGCACCTTGGAATCTTCAGATTGGTCATGTTTTCAATGTTTTGCACCCATTTCTTCCATTTTAGACTCAACTCTACCATCAGTTCGTCATCCCAGCCAATTTTTGAAAATTTGTTTTAGTAAAATTCTAGCGATGATCGTGAAGTTACTCAAAAAACCAAACGGATCGAAAATAGTCATTACTGTTTTAAGAACTTCTCTTTTTATGACACTTTTCTCTGTCAGAGACCTGATGTCATCCGCATTCCATTTGATTGAAAAGGAAAATATGTCATCATTGGGGTTCCAAAAAAGACCTTAAATTCTTTCGATGGGTAAAACTGTTTCTTGTATGAGATTCATGTCTTTTTGATGACTGCTTCTATATTCCTCCGGAATGTTTCTCAAAACGTCTTTAGAGTTGCTTGCCAAATTTCTGATAATAAAACCTCCTCTTCTGTGAAATTCAATGACATCAGATGTTATTTTCTTTGCTTCTTCGATGCTATCAAAACTGTCCAGGTAATCATCAACGTAATGATTCTGTATAATTGCTTTGAATGCTCGAATAGCGAAAAAAGAATATATAGATACCTGTTTTGTAATGGCAAAGTCTAGAGTTTCTCCTATAACGCAAATAGTTTCTATTCCTAGACTTGAAATGCAAGCTGCATTGTTAGGCAGCAGGTTGTCGGTGATAATCAAAGAAAATCACAATATAAATTTGGACAAATGTTTTGATTGGACTGATTCTAAAACAGTGGCCGGGTGTATAAAAGTGTTAAAGTTTGCGTTATTTCAGTGGGAATTAGCGATTAAACGTAAGTAAAACAACGACTTTCAGTAAAGTGTTTATTCTCTTTTGAGTAACCGTTTAATACTAATTGAACAGAGTACAGAATGTGTGCAGTGTTTTTTGGCAAGTTTCATATCGTAACACAGAGATGGCGCTGCAAGTATTAAAAGCATTATATTTGGAGATTTCGCATCTTCCAACACCTCCACTAAATCGAACAAATATACTCACTTGTTAAAATTCATAAAGTTCAAAGTCCTTCAAAAAACAATAATGCTTAACAGAACTTAAAGCTTTAGTTAACAAATCAGCAGGCATTTGGTTGGAATCTTTATACTTTAATACAATAGTTTCATTAGCAACCAAATCCCTAATAAAATGATGTCGTATATCAATATGTTTACTCCTATTATGGAATACAGGGTTGGCAGAAAGTTTGATAGCACTTTGGTTATCGTTATATAAATCTATCTTCAAACTTTCTCCCAGTAAATCATTCAAGAGATTTTTCAAATAAATAGCTTCTTTTGCAGCATCACTTAAGGCCATATATTGTGCCTCAATACTTGAAAGAGCAACTGTGGGCTGTTTCTTACTTTGCCAAGAAATTAAACAATTATTAAATTTGAAACAAATCCAGTATAAGATTTTCTGTCAAATAAATTGCTTCCCCAATCCGCATCTACAACCCGTTAAGCTTGGTTTACCATTTGATTTTTCAAAAACAATACAAAAATCTTTCGTTTGCTGCAAATATCGAAGTATCCTTTTTGTACATTTCCAATGTTTTTAATCATAGAAATTATTAAATTGACTCAAAAAACCTCATACGAAATGTCAGGCCTAGTTAAAACAGATAAATACATAAGACTACCTATTAACTCTTGATAAGGTAAATCATTTTTACATCTTTCAGCCTTATTAAGTTTAACATCAACTTCCAAAGGTGTCTTAATACCTTTACATTCAGACATGTTAAATTTCAACAATAGTTTTTCAATAAAATCTCTTTGACTAAGAGTGATTCTATTACTATTTTTATCTACAGTAACTTTCATCCCTAAACAGTTTTGTACATCACCAAGATCTCTAATCTTAAACATCTGTGAAAGATTAATTCTTATCAGTTCAGTTTCTAATGAATCATTCGAAAAACAAAATATATCATCTACATATAAACATAGAATTGTAATTAAATTACCATTTCTCTTTGTATATAAACAATATTCATATTCTGACCTTTTACACCCTAAATCAATCAAGATTTTATCAATTTTCTTGTTCCAGGCTCTTGATGCTTGTTTTAAACCATAAATTGCTTTCTTTAATTTTAAAACTTTAGTTTCCTGACCCTTAATTTCAAACCCTAATGGTTGAGTCATATAAATATCTTCAGATATTTTCCCATTTAAAGAAGCTGTTTTTACATCAAGATGAGTTATTTTCAAATCATATTCAGCCGACAAAGAAAACAAAAGTCTTAAAGTAGAATGTCTTACTACTGGCGAATAAATTTCGTCATAGTCCTGCCCCTTCTTCTGTGAGCATCCCTTCGCGACTAATCTAGCCCGAAATTTAAAACAATTTTCAATATCATTTTTGGTTTTATAAACCCACTTGCATTTCTTCTTCCATAGCACGCTTCCATTCACTACTATTTACGCTTGTTATAGCTTCTTCGTAGGTTTCTGGATCTGGATTCTTGATTTCTTCTGCTTGGGAATTCTTTGAGATCTTCTCGGTTCTTCGGGTATTTCAACATTATTGAATATTACTTCTTCATCGTTTTCATAGTCACTGTCCACAATGTCTTCACTACTTGGAGATAAAAATTCTTCAGAAATTTCTTCTGAGATTTCTTCTCGGATTTCCTTCACTGAAACATCTATTTCTGGAGCGATTTCTGGAGCATCTTCCAGAATAACTAAATCATTGTTGACTTCTTCTAGGATTTTCACATCTCTACTAATGTTAACGCTATTTGATTTTGTATTGTACACCCGATAACCCTTCGTTTCTTCCCAGTATGAGATTTTCTGTCCCATTTAAGTCTTTTCTGCTTTGGAATATGAACCATAGCTAGACTTCCAAAAATTTTGATATGGCTTACATTTGGTTTATCACTATGCCAAGCTTCAAAAGGTGTCCTACCATTCAAACCAATTGTTATTGATCTATTTTTGAGATAAACGGCAGTATGAGTAGCCTCTGCCCAAAACTTTTTTATAATTTTGCATCAAACATTAGGCATTTTGCTCTCTCCAGAATCGTTCTATTTAAACGCTCAGCGGATCCATTCTGCTCTGGTGTAAAGCTGTTTGTTTTCTGGTGTATAATTCCAGTATTTTTCAGGAATGTTTCGAAGTCTTTGCTACAAAATTCTCCACCATTATCCGTACTCAAAATTTTTAACTTTTTTTCTTTTTCGTTTTCCACCATAGCCTTAAACTGCTTAAAAGAATTAAATTTTTCATCTTTTTTTTAAGAAAATAAACAAAAGCCATTCTAGAGAAATCATCTTCTAGAATAAGAAAATATCTGGACCCCCCAATGGATGGAACTTCCATAGGCCCGCACAAATCTGCATGTACAATTTCCAAGATATCTGTCGATCTTGAGCCTATATTTGGAAAAGATTCTCTTGTCTGTTTGCCTTCATAGCAAATAGCACAACTATTTCTCGACTTTTCTTGAGATTCTTCGAGAAATTTATTCCATCAACTGCATTTTCCATGGCTTTAAGAGTAGTAAAGTTCAAATGACCAAATCTTCTGTGCCAAACGCTGGTTGTCGCTGTATTTCCCATCACCAAAGATGCTATTTCTGTATTTCTTACAGGATCGGCAAAGTTTAGCCTACACACATCATTGATCAAGTCTACTTCACCAACGATCACTCATCTTTGTTGAAAATTTTACAACCATGTTCTTCAAATTTAACCGTATTACCAGTTTTTATCAACTGACTGACTGATAATAAATTGAGGTGGACATAAAGTATTGTAAACTACAATATTATAGATTTTATGTCCTACTTTAGTTCTGAGATTGACATTTCCAGAACATACAATTGGAATTTTAATCTTATTAGCCACTATTATATCATTGAAGGTAGTATTGGTTGAAATATTTATCAAATTTTCTTGATTTGCAGTAAAATGAGAACTGGCACCACTGTCAATGTACCATTCATGCGCATTATAATTTCCAGTAATGAACACAGCACTAAAAGCTTGACTAGTTTTTTTCTTGACTTTCCGTCAACTTCCACTTCTTTTTTCAGCTGTGGACATTTATTTTTGTAATGTCCAACTTGATCGCAACCGTAACACTTTACGTTTAAATGTTTTTTCACCGATTTAGAATTTTTAAATCTTTGTCTCTCAACAGTAAACGCACTACCTGATTTTGATGAACTTTCTTCTTCAAAATCCATTAATTTCGATTTGATCAAATCTGTAGAAATTTCGATTCCACTATGTTCAATCGCCATTATCATGGGCAAAAACTTTTCAGATAATCCAGCCAACAAAAGAGATCCAATCCATTCATCATTGATAGCAAAGCCCGTACTCTGAAGTTTTTGAGCAACATCAACGATCTGATTCACATGAACTCATGGATTCACAATTGTCTAGCCTTATCGATATCAGATTGCGAAGTAACCTAATTCTTCTCGAAAAACCTGAATCATCGAACTTAGTTTTTCCCAAAGAACTTTTATCGTGACCGCATCCTTCACGTGAATATAAAGAGTTAAGTCAATAGTGAGAATTAATTTAGCTTTGGCTTTTTGATCTGAAGCAACAGCAGTAGCTTCTGAAGCTGTTGGTTCTGACGTTATATATTTGTCTAAGCCTTCAATCACGAGAAAGTTTTTCACTGCGAAAGCCCATTCACTATAGTTTTCACGTCCTTTCAATTTTGGAACGTTTGCAATGAAATATGAAGCCGCCGTTTTTTACCTAGCCGGTACGCCGTTGTACACTTGTCAGAATGCACCAAACTTTTTAACCAAAGTTACGACCGAAATAAAACGACTTTAAATTCGATTTTCCAAACACTTTACGCCGAACTCACGATACTGCAAGTATTAAAGGCATTATATTTGGAGATTTCGCATCTTCCAACAAAAAGCTGATCCAACAATTTTCAAACCATTTGTAGCACATCGAGTGTCCGAAATTTTAAAAAATACTGATGCGAGGGATTGGAATAGGATTCCGACCAAACAAAATGTTGCGGAGGAAGCCTCGCGGGACTGTTATCAAAATCAATGGGATACTACTAGCAGATGGTTGGAAGGCTCCCCGTTTCCCCAGTGTAAATGTGAAGAATGGCCCCATAGTGAACCTGATACTTCGGAAATTAAAAAATGTTTTTTCGGCATATCTGTCAAAGTAAATAATATGACAGAAGCCTTGCCAAAAATTACTAGGTTCTCATCGTGGTTGAAACTGATTCGTACAAAAGCTTGGATGTTGAGGTTTATTGAGAAATCAAGAATGAAGTCACTTATAAATGAAGAACTCTCGCCAAGCAAGATAGGCCATGCTGAGAAACTGGATAAAATGTGCTCAAAGCGAAAATTTCTTGGGAGATATCACTTCTCTAAAAACAAATGGAAAAATCGAATCCAATAGTAAACTGTACAAATTGTCACCTATTTTGGATCACGAAGGTATTATACGAGTTAGAAGCAGAGTCATACCAATGATTTAGATGAAGATACAAAGTTTCCTATCATATTAGAACCAAAAAAATATTTCACAAAATCGTTAGTCCGTTATTATCATAACAATGCAACCTAATGGACAGGAATTTGTAGCCGACGAACTCCGACAACGATATTGGATTCTAAATATGAGGTCAGCTGTCAGAAATTCTTGGAATGAATGTCAGTTTTGTAAGAACAAGAGAGCGAAATCTGAAATACCAGAGATGGCACCACTTACAGAATCCCGTCTAGCGTCATTTGTGAGACCATTCACCATAACCGGTATGCATTATTTCGGACCTATGTTTATTTCAATTGGGCGTCGACGAGAAAAAAGTTACGGAGTACTGTTTACTTGTATCTTGTATGAGTACCCGTGCAGTGGTAGCTGGGAACAATTGTTGAGTGATATTAATAAAAATCGGTATTTACTTATAAGTATCAGTATCAGCATTGTAAATACTGAAATGTATATTAAAAATTAAATGCTAGTAATTAAAAGTATCTACTGATAATTCTTAAGTATTTTCTTATGAAGGAAAAATGTGAGTACAAGAAAAAAATACAACGCCAGTTAAAATTTTTCAAAACGTAGGATGTATACAAACCTCAAAGTATTTATTCTTCTACATTTATTTAACGACCATCATGTCGTTCGTTTCGTCCGATAGTGAAGAAAGTGGTGAGAGTGTTTATAACGAGTCGGATTTAATATTTGTGGCCAAATTTGTGCGGGATAACCCTATTATTTTGAACAAAGGAAAAACTCCCACAATAAATAAAAAAACAAGACGCCGTTGCCACACTTAAACAACAGTATGAAAGTAAGTTATCATGCTGTAATAAAATGTTGTAAGTTAATTATGAAAACGTTGTAGATAACTTTGGAAAACCTACCGATGCCAAAAAATTATTTAAAAAATTAATAACCTGAAGGCAGTAGTAAAAAAAGACGGATGCCAACATAACTGGGAGTAAAAAGAAAAAGCTAAGTGCAGCAGAACAACTAATGTACACGGTACTACAAGGGATCAAGAGGAGTGCAATCCTGTTCTATACAAAATTCCTGGTAAAATCAGTAATTTGTATTATATATAAGCTAAAGTAAATATCTCGTTTCAGAGCATGTTGCAATTAGAATCTCTTCTGACGGACAATCCGATGAAGTGGCAGGTCCGTCAGTCGCTTCAGTTTCCCCTTCAAAACTGCCACTGCCACCACCGGTACCTGCACGTCCAAAGCGACAAAAAAATCCTAGGACAGTACGAAACGGAAGAGACACGTATGTTAAGCACCACGGAATTACAAAGATTGGTGCTGTTGAAGCGACTGCATGTTCTTAATATGAAAAAAGAAAAAACTGGAGAAAGAATTAAACAAAGGTTATGTTCTAAGAGAAGGAGATAAAAATTATACTATTTTGTAATGTAATTAGATACCTATATATTATGTTTTTCGAAGAAATAAAAAGTTAGTTATTTTGATTGCGTATGACTTGTCCTTCCCTTCGAAGTTCAAGTAGTCCAACAGGTTCTTCATCATCGACGTTATCGTCTAAATATAAGCCTTCTTCAAATTTAAACACTTACTTCTTAATCTCTTAAATATTTTCCAATATTATGAAGAACACAACATGCTATCAGAATGGATGGCACTTTTCTTAATGCCAATCTAATTTTATTCTGTAATAAAGGGAATCATTGCTTTAACTGTCCGAAGCATCTTTCAATAATAACACATTCATTTTTCAAAAGGTTGTTATATGCAACTTCTGCAGTTCTTGGCTCTCTAAATGGGACCATTAAACATTTTTCAATACCATATCCCTGATCTCCTAACAATACTGCATTGTCAAATGTTCTGAGTACACCACAGATGTGACTGTTCCTCCAAAACCTGCTATCATGTACAGAACCTGGCCATTCTGCACTGACACTTCTAAATAACCATCAGCGTTACATGCTGCTTGTACATTTATTGCAAGAAATTGTTTGCGACAAATATATTCGTTATCATAATGATTTTCCCCAACTTTTTTAATTCGTATCAACGTACAATCAATAATTGCACCTATAGCAGTTGGAAAGTGAAATTTTGCTTGCCATTTGTGTTTTTCCTGTTGTATCGCTTCATAGTCCTACGGTTTTAAAGTTAATTAGATTAGAAAGTACAACCATACATGAGGAAACTTTATCCAAATATGAGATTTTTCTACAATTTTTTTGCTCACAAGATGTACCACATTTGATACTTACACCAATCTGGAAGCCTAAAGCTAAATATACAAGAAAGTTAAATATATAACATATTTATTTTAATATTTGCCAGTGTGCTAAAGAACGCAGACGACCCACCAGGATCAGCAATATATCTCAAAAAGATTTTCATTTTGGTGATATTGTCTATAGCACCGCCTTTGGTTTCCCCACTATCAGTGCCAAAAAATATGTCGTTAACCACGCCACACTTTCGGGGTTAAAACGAAACAATTTCACATAAACTTGTTCACGAAGATCCTCTCGTCTGTTTTTATAAACTTTTGGAGCTCATTGCACGACAAACATTTTCTAAATCAATTAGGAATACACTTTCATCAATCATTATCAGCATACTAAGAAGCAGACTTAAAAATGTATAAGAACATACTTACTTTGATAAGTATAACCTATCGTTTATTAATATAGATTTAAGCACCAACTGGTCAGCATAAGTATAAACGTATATACTCTATCAGTAGATACTGTAAGTATCAGTTTATACTTAAACTTTATTAATATACATTTCAGTATTAACTTGTGAAAACGTAAGTAATAAGTATCTACTGATGTTTAATAATACCACTCGATAAGATCTTTCAAGACAACTTTAAGTGTCACTCTGAAAGACAGGTTTCCACGAGAAGAAGTTCTACAAACATTATTGATAGAAGCTGAAAGTATGGTCAATAGTCGTCGTTTAGTCTACGTTTCTCTGGATAATGCAGACAGTGAGGCCCTGACACCAAACCATTTTTTGTTGGGAACTTCTAGTGCAGCTCAGATACCCGGCAAGTTTGACGAAAATGACATATTCTCAAGAAAACAGTGGCGGCATTCGCAATTACTTGCTGATCACTATTGGCGACGTTGGATAAAAGAATATTTACCTGTGTTAACTCAGAGACAAAGTGGTTTTAGTCTTCTGCTAGAACAGTCTGAATTGGTGATATTGTTATCATTGTCGATTCCCGATTTTCAAGAAATACATGACCCAAAGGCATCGTCACTGCTGTATATCCTGGATTCTGGATCGGATGGATACAGCAGAGTAGTGGATGTTAAAACCAATGTTGGAACCTGCAGGCGACCTCTCACTAAACTATGTCTACTCGCTGTAGCGCGAATAATAATAAAAACTAGTGATGAATAGTTCATCACTGGGAGGGAGTGTTCTTACGAATATTTACTTATTACTACAAAGCGCACAAACCTAATCATCACAAACAAAATCCCGATGGCCTGTAGTCAGCGGAAAGGTAAATTTTTCAAAATTCATTGAATTGAAATTTGAACACCTTTTCATTGGTATACCTTCATGTTATTACATATAATTGTCGTATGTGTCATAGCCTTGCGGTTAGAGGTTTTTGTTTTGTTGCAGACTGGGTTCGAGTCCCACTTCAAGGCAGAATTTTTTTTTCGTCTATTTCTTTTCAATAAATATACTATATTTTTTTTAATCAGGGTCTATATTAAGATCTCCAGAAAATGTACAATTACATCGAATTTATATTGAGTGTTCATGTTTTATCAATATTTGTTATTTTTCTTTATTAATTTTTATTTTTTTACCTGTGTATTTTATGAAAAATTGCTTTGAACCAAAGTTGTAGATACTGATTATATCTATAACCTAAAATTGTTTTTGATGATATTTACACCACGGCTCTTTTTTGATAATTTTTTTAATTTTTGAATGACCGCCATTTTGAAACCACTACTTACCCGATATTGCCCAATAACGAAGTCGACCGAGATATTTGAGAGATTGATTTTTGTAGCAAATTTGAACTTGATACTTCAAAACAAATTTCGTAATATCCCATATATATATATATATATATATATATATAAACTTTTGAACCAAATGTTTTTTTGAACTAACTTATAGACATATAACAACATGCCGTTGATTTTTTTTCGAAATTCAAAAATGTGAACGATCGCAATAGGTACATTTCTATAAGAAATTTACCTAAAAAAGCAGACAATCAAATTGTATACCTACCACCTACCTATTTATATATATAGTAGGTGGAAGTGCGGCATTGCTTGTTAGATAACAAAATTTTAATGAAAATGGGAATTCTGCCAAAATTATATGGGGCTTGAATAAGAATACTCTTTTTGCTGTCCAAGCTTTCGGAAATATTTATTCCCATTATCAAGGATTGCAAGTGAGGATTATACTTTAAAACTGTACAAACTATGCGCGGATGGAAAATTCCTCATTGTGGTATTAAAAATAATTACACTACACAAAATTAAACATTAAAAAGTGTAGTTAAAAACATATTAAAAAGTGGGGATACAATTTTACAAGTTTCTTTATACGACTTTATTATATGGTTTACAAAAATTCAGGTGTAGTCGGGTTCATGGGAATTAGCCTATATTTGTTAGATTTATAGTGTGTAATGGTATCCAACGTGGTATCTAGATCGTTTTTCACCCGTTTAATATATTTAGTTATAGGGTCAGACTCTAATCTTTGGAAACATTCTGAGGACAAAATTAAATTCATAGAAAAAATATATCACAGACACTTGACAAAGCACATTAACAGACACTTGACTATACCTACCACACCATCGATGTTCTGTTCACTACCTTACATTGGCAAAGCTTCACAAGAAGTCAAAAACATTTTTCAACGCCATGCCCAGAAACTGAAGGTATGCTTCTCCACTCACAACACTTTTTATAAGAGATTGGTCCATGTAAAAGACCAGGTCAGCCCTCTAGATAGATCCGGAGTCTATGAGATATCTTGCTCTGATTGCCCAGCCAAATACGTAGGTCAAACTGGTAGGAAAATAAGTACTAGAATAGATGAACACGTTAAGGTAATAGATAAATATAAATCTTTTTTTCTTACTAAACCTTTTTACAACATTAATTCGAACAGTTCGTTCGCTAATCACGTAGTCAATGAGAAACATACCTTCAATATTAACAATGATGTCAGAATATTACATCATGCCCCAAAAGGCCGGTTGTTGAATATCTTGGAGATTTTTGAGATCAATTCCAATAACAAGAATCCTCACATTATATCACTCAATGAACAATGCAAATTTGACTGCATACAGTTGTTTAATTTCCAAACATGTTTACATATACTTTATTTGTTGTGCTTCTCCTAACCTTATTTTCTAGTGTCAAAGTCAAAATGTAAAGTATCACAGAATTCTTTTACCTAAATTATTTTCTCTGTAATGAACTACTAGGTTTATGCTAATGGATTATAGATGGATCTACTTACATGATAATTGAAAACTATTTAAACGATCCCTTAACAGGAATATTTTTCTTTGTTGCCAGCTCACACGACAAGAATGATGTAGTCACCGGTCAAGTAACTTTGGAATTTTTGTTTTTAAAATTTTCTTTAATTTATAATTTTCTACAATGGGTTAATTTCTTTTAAATTTATTTAAATTTATATCATTTCTTTCTGGGTTGGGATCAATTTTATAGTTTTTTATGGTTTATTATGGTTATTTAGTTAAGGAAAAAACTTAAGAATTATCATCTCCACGTGTGTACTCCATCCACCATTTTGATTTGATACTATCAATGTAATTTAGATCCTTTTATTTTTTATTTTTATTTTTCTTCAATACCTTATATATATATATATATATATATATATATATATATATATATATATATATATATATATATATTTGTTACATATTTTTTTTGAAAATTTATTGCTTGAAATGATATTATATAATCACAAATTTATCCTTTTCATATTTCATTACATTTTCTAATTTTCTTACAGAACTTTGTAATCAATGATTGAAAATGAGATTCTTAAAATCTCGAAACATGCCTCAAAGCTTACATAACCAAACTTTCTAATAAATTGTGGAGAAGACTTTGTGTTTCTTTCATCATACCACTTCACCCCACTTTGAGAATGGACTTTTTCATACATTTCTTAGGTTTGTTCCGTTTCTCGAGGAGGTATTTAGATTTTTAAGAATTTTATATCCCAAAAAATATGAACGCCTTAAGTGGCCTTTAAACATGATAAAATTGCCACTACTGTCAGTTGTCTTTATGTAGATATTAAATTTGATCAGTTATTGAAAAACGGGGATATTATTTTTGTAACAGAAATTTTGTACTTCAACTTTAAAGATTATCAATAATTTGACAGCTACAACGTGGTATCAGTAACAGCGATTGTTTTACGGTCATGGTCAACTAGTCACTCGAAAAAAGACATTCAGCCCTATAGAAAATTTAAAATAATTTCGAATATCTCTTTTATTATTTGAAAACAAAACATAAAAGAATGTAATAAACATTCCCCTAAAATATTTTTTTTACATAATGACGTATTTAATATTTTTTTGGAGTATTAAACAAGATAATTTTCAGAATGATGATTTAACTTTTGATATTAATTCTAAATGTGATGCAAAGTATCCATATCAAAAATTTATTGGCTCTCTAATGTATTTAGTTGTTTTAACTAGGCCTGATTTGTGTTACACAATAAGTTTTCTAAGCCAATTTAATACTCGTTATAATGATAGCCATTGGGTTCATGCTAAAAGGGTGTTAAAATAGAACAAAAAATTATTGTTTAACTTTTAGTAAGGATGATAAAGATTTAGAAGGTTTTGTTGATGCAGACTGGGCGGAAGATGTCAGAGACAGAAAATCTTATACAAGTTTTGTTTTTAAGCTTTCAAATGCAAGCATATCTCGGCAAAGTAGAAAGCAAAAATCGGTATCTCTTTCAAGTACAGAGGCTGAATATATAGCTCTGTCAGAGGCTGGTAAGGAAGCCATTTATTTACAAAACTTGTACTCTGAATACTCTGAATTAACTGGTGTTTTTTGTAAGATTTGTCTTTACAATGATAATCAAAGTGCACAAAAAATGTTAATGAATCCTGTTTTACATAATAGAACGAAGCACATTGATATTCGTTACCATTTTTTGAGAGATATTGCCGACAATTTATTATCTGTAAATTATATGCCGACCCAAGATATGATTGCAGATATACTCACGAAAAGTTAAAATTTTGTGAAACACAATAATTTTGTTAAATCTTTAGGTTTGTTTGAAAATTTGTAATTATTGATAAGTGTGGGTATTGGATTTGTATCAATAATTAATGTACTCGTAGCGCCATATTTGTTTGACTTATTAAGCCCTATTCTATGGCGTATATCATTTTACCATTCTACTTGAAATAAATTCAGTCTTGTCGAAACTCTATAACGAGCAACAGCGTTTTATTTACAGTTCAGTTATTTCTTCCTACCGCCATTTTTAACAACATATAGTTATTAAAAAATTACAAAACTCACCTGTAACATAGGTACTTAGTTTACATATCTTCACAATATAATCACAATCACGTAGCTATTGATTGCTAGGCAGATTTTCTGTTATAGAAAACAGATTGATAAATATTGTAGAATCCACTCGTAGAATCATTCGATTTCGAATTTCGATTATGTTACTTGTTATACCCAATTTAATTTCCGTCTTTACCAGAGGGAACATACAACACACACAAATTGTATGTTCTATCTGCTCTTTACTCCTTGGAGGTGTTCTCTGTTCAAACAAAACAATCGAAAGGTAGGTGTTCTGTGTTCTCCGATCGAGTATGTCCTCAAAAGAAATATTTTTAAAAAAAGTTCGGAAAGCAAGACTACTTTTGCTAATAACTTTATTATTATAGGAGAAAAAACATTCATGTGTACTTCAAATGAAATCTTTTGTACAACTTCAGGGATGTTCCAAAGCCTATATTTTTGTATATGCTTTAATTAGAGCATTTTAACTACTTTCCCCTCACGCCTCACCCAAAAATTTATGTATTAATACTTATACTTTCTATCGTTTATCAAGTCTCGTGCAGATCAGCATATACAGGGCGGTTTAAACCAAAAAATAGACTTAACGATCGTAACTATTGATATATTTATATATATATATATATATATATATATATATATATATATATATATATATATATATATATATATATATATATATATCCAAAATTTGGTATATAGATAAGGTTCTAATTTTTAAGATTATCTATATTTATTTATTTATTTATTTGTTACGCCAGCCAACAGCCATAGCCCATTAAAGGGTGGGAATACATTAAAATTATAAATTCTTAACACTAAAAAGAACAACTAACGGGCAGATCCTAGGATTTGCCTTTTGAGTTCAGGCGGCTTGGAGTGAAAAATATCAATTTCCTTACTTAATAACCATAAAACATTGGTACGTGAAGGACATAATTTGTGGGGTATGAATATGGATAAGTTCTAAAATCTAAAACGCAAGGGTGTGACCCTTGAGGTCCACAATAGCTCTTCCGGGAACGGATCCGCAGATTGCGATACAAATTTTAATATGGGATTTGGGGGTTGAAAAGTTGATTGTTGATACAGCTGTGTTCTGGTATGAGAAATCGATTGGCGATATTTTTTTTTTCTAATGTGTGTGACCGTCGGGGTCCACTCTAGCTATTTCGTGAATGACTCCGCAGATTGCGATAAAAATTTCAGTATGGGATTTAGAGTCGAGAAGGCGATTGGTGATATAGCTGAGTTCTGGTATGTTTCACATTCATATTTATTTTGAAATCTGTAAATTATGAGCTATGTGAACGATAAAGCAATATTTACCTATTTACCGATCGCATTACGTTTCAACCAGAAATATGCACAGTTTTGAACTAAGATTAAACATCCTTAGTAACTCTTATAGACCCACTCTAAATCTTGTGTAACCCGAACAAGGCTCGGTCGCCTAGATATAATAAATTAGTAGATGTCATCCTGAAACTTCCATTAGGATATCTCCAATTTGCACAAATATCTTTCCAGATGGGATGGGCTCGAGGTTTTAATCTACCTTTTTCTTGACAAAGTTCATAATTTTGGAATGGGAAACAGCAGCGCAGGAGGTCATGATTTTAGCATAGTTGGAGCGACCGTGATTAAAGCTAACACATAATTTTGAAGCAGAGAAAACATACCTCCAATTTTGAAGTCTAAGAGAGAGCGGGAAAATATGAAAATTTGAATTAAGTGAAAAAAGACATTGACAAGACGACATAGCTTCAGATATACTATTATGATGACGTCATAGCTTTACAACCGTATTGAAAAACTATTTGATCAATAATTTTATTCAACTATCAATCGAAAAACATAGAGCTATTCATATATTCTGATTGAGCAATTGCTGAGCAATTCTTTGACGCAGCTCAATCACAAAAATACAAATTATTAAGCGACATGTTCGTGAAATTACAAACAAAAATTTAATTTGCGAATATCTTATTAATAATTAACATTTCAGCTTGAGCAATTTACTATACTATATACAAATAGATATTTTGGGCTTATAAACAATCATTTTTATTCGTCTTAATATCCAGACATAATACAACTCATATCTCTGTCACTGTCTTGTTCAAAAGAAAGACAGGATAGACATACGAGTTACAGTATAGAATTAATACTCCTTTCTGAGTCTGAGTTCTGAAAAATTATGACTTTAACAGTCACACGAGTATGCAGAATGATACTTTATAATGATAATTAATTGGTTATAGGTGTTAAATATGCCAGGAGGAACTATGTGCAGTGTGGCTACCTGCAAAAGCAATTCTATAAAAGCTAAAGAAAAATAGGAAGATCTTATGTTCGATCGAAAATGTGCAAGAAAGGATAAATGAAATCCGATTGAAAAAAGGCTTTGCAGTAAACATTTCAAGCCTGATGATTATGAGGATGAAATGCAGGCTAGATTGCTGAATCTACAACCGAAGAAGCTGTTAAAAGATGGTAAGTATACTAAAATATCAATTACTATACTTGCATAAATATCGACTTCCTGTCTCAAATTAGAAATGTTAGGTTTATATCTGTGCATGTATTTATCTAAACACTTTGTAATTATGAAGATTTTTTACAAACTCTGTTCACTACTATTTAAACAAATTAAGATTTGCTGTTCTACCTAATGGCATTGAAATATGCACGATCTGACGAATATATACAAATTATTCAGGTAATGTGAACTCAACTGTAAATAATATTAGTGTTTTTTTTCAGCAATTCCATCACTGTTTTTGCCATCCTCTGTTAAAAAGCCAGTTGGTGACCGTAGTCAATAGTCAACGTATGTTTAAGAAGGAGAGAGAGGCAAATGTTGGAAAATTACTACAAGTCAGCAACATAAGATCATCACCAAGATCATTATTGTTAATTAGTATCGCATCATTATAAGTGCATTTTTAACATTCTGTAAACGTTTATTAATAATCATTAAGTACTTGTAAGATTTCTTGGTTTTTAACATGTAAACTTTTTCTAAATAAAAAATAAATTTCTGGACTTGGTGTATTATCTACGAAATAAACATTTCTCCTTGTAATGCTCAAAAATAGTTTTTTCAAAATACCCATACAGGGTGTTTAAAATATGAGCAGTGTTTATCAACTTGAAGTTTATGTGCCATTTTGTACGATTACGAAATGAAACTGAAAAATAAATTTCGAAATCAAAAATATTAGCTTCCTATCTACATAAAAACTCTGAAGCTGGTTGTGGTTGGTACTTAGAGACTGATTTAGATCACACGTTTTTTTTTTTAATTCAACAGATCTGACCACAACTTGTATAACAAAATGAATATATACTTTATGCAGTTAGTTCTTTAATCTATCACAAAGTCTAACTATAATATTTTAAATATAAATAAATCATGTTTTCTTAAAGTATATATACCAATTCAGTTTATTTCATTAAGGAGAAATTGTGTATTTCCCGCGTTTGAATAGCTGGCGCTGATTGGTCCGAAAGTTATGGGCCAACCTATCATAGAAATAATAGTATTAATTCTATGTAACCCATATATCTAAAAATCTTGACCATGATCCTGACCATAGAAATAAGGAGTATTAATTCTATGATCCAGATGAATATATAGTGGCTGTTCTAAAATTCAAAACATTAGCCTGGCCAGGGTTAAAATGGCCGTCGAAACTTGACAGATATATGGACTTAATATAGGAATATGCATAGACCTTATAATTCATAGACTGCTAATCCTCTATGCTTGCCAGCAAATCGAAGCGGACCAACATACAAGGCTTTAGTGACGTGTTTCAGGCAAACCATGGTCGTAACAACGACGTATATGCTTAGGGTCTACGCGTAGATGCAGACTCTCCAGTGGCGTAACTATCTTTGCAGTGAAATCATTCAAATAAGATATAATATTGGTTCATCTTGATTTATTCAAATAAAACAAAAATAATATTGGTTCACCTTATTTCATTCAAATATTTCAATTTAAAAAATAGTTGAATAAGTCTGTATACTTTGATAATTTCTTAAGATTGGAAATATTAGGATCGTAAATTAATAATAGATAATAATTTGGAATTATTAGGATTGTAAGTGAGGATTTATGCAGCCTAAAATAACAAATAGCAAATAACAATTATCAATTAACAAATAACAAATATGAGTTGAAGTTCTTATTTTTCAGTGACAGTGTTTATGCAGCCACGTAACAATTATCAATTAACAAATAACAAATAAGAAGTTAACCAACTTTTAACTTTCTACTTTAATTGAACGAGATTTTCTTATTGTGCGCAACTAATACGCAGATGACCGCCGATTGGCCCATCCGATGACGAAATTTAATATAATTCCTGTCAAAACCCAAAACAAATTCATGTGGTTAGGTTACGTTTTGTGCATTTGTTGTTTATCAGAGGTTTTAGTTGAAATATAGGTATTATTTCAAAATGGATATTGAAGACCATAAATTAATAATCGATGATGCTGTTCTTCTGGACCTTGTTAGACATATTCACGAGCAATTCCTTGCATTGAACATCCCTCCGAAAGATAATTCAAAGAATAATCAACTGCTGAAAACAAAATATGTGAATACACTATGGAGTAATTAGCAATCTGTGAACGGTGGTTTGACATAACAATACGTCAAACTGCTATGGTGTCATCCTAGTTTATGAAAAAATCCCTCATGATCTTGTAAAATCCTTGATTTTAGGAGGTTGTCAAAAGAACACTTTTCTATTCAGTCCGCATTCTTATTTATATCATTATATAAAAAAAACTTGTAAAAAATACCGCAACCTCTTCTATTTCACTGAACATTTTAAAAGTTGTTTATTATGAAGTAGGTAGAGCTAGATTCATTTAAATTTATAATGGTTCGAAACTGACTTATGCGCATGCGTACCTCTTATTGCTAATTGTTAATTTGATCTGCATAAATGGTAAATTTTTCTATAAGTGTTACTTGTTACGTGATAATTGTTATTTGCTATTTGTTATTTTAGGCTGCATAAATCACAATAAATCTATAATAATTTGGTCTCATTTGCTAACATCTCTAGTAGCGCGGTGTGCCAATAATAATAGAATCAAAGGGTGCTGCTTGAATATGCGAAATATTATATTATATAGTTTGAAAAGGCCGAAATATACAAATAAGCAAAAAATATCTTTCTTGAAACCTTCTAAATATGACTCATACCATAGATGTTATAGTACCTACTACTACACTACACTTCTGCCATCCAGCTGGTTTTAACCAATACGGTCGGTAATAAGTGGGATTGGGGGTTCAGGTTATAAATACAAATTTATTTATAACCTGTAAGAAATAGTATTTATTCTTCCAAAAACATAAAAGTTCAAAGTTCAAATAAGTACAGAAAAATTGAGGTAGGTAAACAAAATAATTAAAAGAGGAAAAATGCATATATGTGGCAAGAAATTTCCCGGAGCAGACTGTTGAGTATTTTTCACGACTGAACCTTACATATTCCACATACTATTGATTAAATCAATTATTTCAGCGAGAGTACTAGCATTGGTAGTGATATTTCCACAGATTATTTCGATGTCAACAAAACAATATGAATATTATGACTTCTGACCACAGAAGATTCTATATTGATGGCAGAGAACACAACCTCCAAATTGGTAGTCTATATTATATTATTGTATGTACTCTCTGCTTCTGACATCTAAAATATCACTGTCGTAACTGACCGTAAAACATCGGATTTGCCTGAACTGCGTCATTCAGGCCTATCATGTTGGGCCCGGGATTTTCTATTTTCTGTCGATTAGCAGTCCATAGATATAAGGTCTAAGCACGGTCGTATAAAATAAGGTCTTGCAACACCACGGAGTTTGGGTAGGTAAAATTGTCATGGATATTGAAGATATTTTTAGTTTGCATTATAGCCATTTTGGGTGTGGTGCTAGTCACTAGTGTCAATGTGTCAGTGGCTGGTATCTGTTTAAAATTAATCTCAGAGACAATCATTCGTTTATTCGCTTTTATTATATAATAAATAATTCGCTTACCGTACCTGAAATTAATTTGAATTCAGTACAGTACAAATCAAGAATCTTATTTAAGAAATTGGCAACGACACTAGATTACAGCGACTTGCGCGGCCAAACCTAGACAAAAAAAGGCCTTCAATAAGTGTGATACTTTTTTTTAAGTGGAGATGCAAGACCTATATTATACGACCGTGGGTCTAAGGGAATATGACATAATTTGAGCTGGCCAGGCTAATGGTTTGTATTTATGAACACACTGATATAATAATAATCTGTCATCTGTCCTCTACTCTAACCTCCTACTTATTTAACGCAAAAAATAGTAAAATGTAAAATTCTCATAGACATAACAACATAACAGTGTATTGTATAAGTATTAAGTCTATGAAACAACACTATCTGCCATATTTCGCTTAGAAGTTTAGAGTTTTTTCATTCTAAAATGACCAAAACCCCTGTAATGGTTGTACAAGAACTGTGCCAAAAAAAGGGCTATTCAACACCTGCATATGAAATTATACATTGTATTTCTGGAACACATCAAAACAGATTTGATTACCAAGTTACTGTGAATGGTATAACAGCAGTTGGAACTGGATCTTCCAAGCAAGTTAGTAAACACCAGGCAGCTCACAATTTACTCATTAAACTCGAGGAGATGCATATTTATAATCCGAGAGAAAATCCCGTCGAACAGTTTCAAGCATCAACCACTAGTCCAGAGCATTCTATGTCTTTGAATTATATAGGTAACATAATTATTGGATACAATATAATGACTTTTAAATGATTGTATCCCAAGACTAATCGTTTTTCTTGATAGGACCTCTCAAAGACATATGCATTGAGAATAAGATACCAGACGCAGTTTTTACATTAGTATCTGACTGTGGTCCTCCTCATAAAAAAGAGTTTACTTATGAATGTAAAGTTGCCAGCATCACAACAATAGGTAGAGGGAATACTAAAAAAATGGCTAAACATCTAGCTGCAAAGGAGATGCTTGAGAGGTATATGCTTCTATCTTTCTCCTAATTCTAGAATAGTAATGTTTCTTGACCTCTTCATAAATTCATAATTCAATAACCACAGTGTGTCCAAATTTTGAAGCACTTGCGTTGTTTTTTGATCTCGGTTGGTATCAAAAATGGAAATATGTCGTTGAAAAAGTACCAGAGTGTAGATACAGTTCTACAAATGTAATGTGAGCTACGACGTATCGTGAAGTGGAGTTCCCATTTTGGGGAAGCAACTTTATACACCTTGCCAGTCATAGGCGTACTCGTTCTTGTATTCTCCGCAGCGTACGCCACGGCCGCATTCATTCCACAGCTCACTTTACGCTTGTACAGCTGGACGTATCAATTCTCCGACAGTACCTTGCTACTTTTTTATGAAACTAGACATGTCTTAAACATCATTTTTTTCAAAAAAAAGGGTAAAACGACTAATTGATTTCATCAATTTGACTGTTTTCCTTTTTCAACATTCCCTCTAAAACTTCAAATTGAAAATCAAAGTTTATATAAGACAGTTTTTCACATCAAATTTGAAATCTTGCTCGTGGTTAGTGACTTCGTGAAAATATCTGCAATTTGATCGCTACTCCAGCAATATGTTCGACTTCCAATTATTTTCTCTCAATCTTCTCACCAATAAAATGTGCTCTCTACGTAGATATGCTTCCATCGTTTATGAAATACCTATGGGGTTCGTTGCCAACTTGATAGCACTCATACTGTCTCTTCTATGAGCAGAAATATCTTCTAATACAACTAATTCATTGAATAGCCGGTCCAGCCACACAATATCTCTAGCAGGTTCACTCTCAGCTATATATTCCGCTTCTGTTGTAAATAAGAAGGTACTACGCTATCGTTGACGGGTACACACACAAATCGGCGAGACGATAGATCACTTGCAAAATCAGCTTCGCTGTATGACTCCAGTACATTCGTAGAATTGGTACCGTATTTAATTCCTAAATTTATGGATCCTTTCAAGTATCTAAAAATTCGCTTAACTGCTTGACAGTGCTGCATTTCTGGTTTCTCAAGGAACTGTGAGATTAATTAACAGCAAAAGCAATTCTTTATCTTGATACTTTCTCATAGGCGTTGACACTGTATTAGAACCTCGATTAGGACAATCCATTATGAATCTTGGAAGAATATCAGTTATATATACCTTTTCTGACTGATGAAAGTTGAGTGATCTTTGAAATTCTCCAAAATCGAAAATCTTAGGTGGTATAAGTAACAATATCCGGAAACGTTTAAATTGAATATTTTTTCAAAAGAGCTAGAGGCATGTTAAATTCTCAAATATGTATGTGTATTTTTGCTGTGGAGAGGGCGATTTCTTTCAAAAATTGAAAATCTGTGGGTAATTATTTGTAGTCACATTTATAAAGAAAATTTCTTCCTTAGTTACGGTTTTCGAGTTACAGCGGTGGTTAAATGATAACATCTAAAATACCTATGAGTATCTCCGCAGCGATGTTTTGAGATCTCAATAACTACAAGCAAAGAATATACGGGGGTAATAGGATAAGGTACTATCTTCATTCGTTCATATTAGTGAACATTCAATATTTTCGTGACTAATGTTACACTCAAAAGTGTGAGCCGTTTTTTAAGTCGGTGCACTGAAAAATACAAAATAATATTAATTCTATTGGTACTGGTATTTGTGAAGTTGGTGCCAAAATTTATCAAACTAACTGCAACTGCACAGCTTCAAAAGTAATAGCACCAATAGAATTAATATTATTTTGTATATGTTAATAAATGAGCAATTTGTAATACACAAATTATTATATTTGAAATAACTACAGTAGGGTTCTTAAAATAGTACCTAATAACAGTAAAATAAAATTATGATGTCAATGAAAAATATACATTCCGCAAAAGAACTCGAGTTCATAAATTTGACTGTTTTCCTTTTTCAACAATATCTTTACATAAGAAGTTAAAAAGGTGAAAACAAGGTTTATGAAGCCACTTACATATTTGCCATTTATCGATCAAGCCTTTCTATATATTATGCAAACCGCATATAGAGAGAAAATGTTGAATATGGTAGTTAGTAGTAAGTGTTTATTGTTTGATAGTTGAAAGTATTGCTTGACAACATTAAACTGACCTACGAAGTATCAATAAAAGGGAAGCAAGAAACACATTGATAGTCATGGTTTTGCTAGATTGTTCGTATTCACTCCGCAGCTACCATCAAATGCCCCTCTCGATTTCTTTCATAGCTTAATTTAAATTTGTTAAGCTGTAAATTCAATCGAATGAGATAAACTGGTGAAATGCGAAATATTTGAGTTTCTCGAAGTAGAACTGAATAAGAAAGGCCAGTTATGTTAATGGCATCTTTGATATCATTTAAAAATAACAAAATATTGAGCAAACGACATATTCTTATCCCTATCTTAACTAACAACCGGGAAACCCAGTAATTAAGTACATGGAAATTTAGACACAATGTACATTTTAGGATAAAGGATGTTCTACCAGAGCTAAAAATAGATTTTTCTAAGAGAGAAGAAGAACGACAGAAAGCTATCTCAGACAAAGATCATCTTGTTATGGAAAAGTATAATCAAATATTTGGAAATGTAGTTTTTGACAAGACTGTACGTGTTTGTGATTACTCATTAACACTGAAAAAATTGATGGTCAAGTTTGAAAGAACAATCGATGACTTTATTGAGGTAACACATCTGAAGTTAACTCGGCAATTATCACCATTTATAATGTGGTTTTTGTAGGATTTTAAAACACCAAGCGAAGCATCTCTAGAGAGCATTCTCACTAAATTGGAGCTAAGTTATAATTTCTATCATATGCAGGACGATCCAATAATATTGGCACTAAATTTAACAACCGATACACCTTTCACGGTTCTTGGTGTCGGACAGAATCTTGATGAAGCTAGAGAAGATGCCATCAAAATTGCATTTGAGCAGATGAATGTTTTCATGAGACTTGAGCTGTAAAGCACATACAACTGAAAAAAGTGTGATTCACTTTAAAATGTATATATATTTTTTTGACTTATTATAAAACTTGAGAAACATTCACTGCATATCTATTCTGGGTGTCTATTCTTATTGTAACGTAAATAGTTTGTCATATACTTACGGTTGTTATTCATTTTAGTATGTATTTGTTCCAGTTCTTATTTGTTATAGTTGTTTCATGTGTAGTTTATTAATTAGTTCTAGAATTAGTAGATTTATTCTCGAACCTTCCAGGAACTATATGTGCGGTATGCTTTGCCACAGTATTGTGAGTTTGACAAGCTTCTAGAATAATCAGAACATTCTCGATGAATGTCATGTTACGATTCTGGTATATAAAGCCGTGTCGATCAGGAGTCACAATTGTACTACTACAGAAGGTCGTGTACAAGGTGTACAACATTTATTTTCACTTTTGTAAGCAAAATTCGAACTTTGGAGTATTACGCAAGTAAACTCACCCCACAACGTTTAGCACAGGGTTAAACGTTACATTTGGTGCCAGAACTGGATTCATCGCATTTTGCTGAGAATATATGGTGAAGACCAGATCGAAAAATTACGGCGAAATGGCAAATATTGAAGATCTAATGGAGTTCCCTGAAAGAGAAAAAGAAAACAAACAAAAATAACACAAATTCTAGAAAATCAAGAAAGATGTAGACAAGAACAATAAATAATTAGACAACAGGATAACGAAGAATGAAAAAGAATTAGACAGGAAGACCAAAAAGAAATAAGACAAATTTTAGAAAATCAAAAAAGAAGTAGGCAACAAGAAAAAGAAGTACAATAAATAATAGTACAAATGTTAGAACAAACAAGAATAAGACAAATCTTAGAAGGACAAGATAGAATTACATTCATACATAAATTTCAAATAATAGTAGACAAGATGTTGCAAAAAGAAGAAGTTGATCAGAAATTAGAAAAAGTTGAAGAAAATTTTGATCAAAAATTTCAATTAATAGAGGAAAAGATGCAAATGAAGCCTGAAGTACCTCTGAGAAGATCGTCCAATAAAATTCAAAATGGTGTAGTTAATCCAGTTAAAATTGAAGCGCTAGAATTCGATGTTAAACGGTCTTGATCTACATACAAAAAGCAATTTGATGCTGATGCTGCTACTTTTGCTAGTGGTTGGTCAGATGAAGAGAAAGCCACTACATTGATCTTGGCTCTACGTTGTGCTTTGGAAATCTTAAATACCCTAACTGGTGGCGAACATTCTTATGAGAGTTTAGTGGAAAGTCTTTAAATGCGTTATGGTGACCAACATCTAAGTTTATCAAGCACGGTTAATAAATAAACAACAGAGGTCTGGAGAAACACTGCATCAATATGAAATTGATGTTGTCCGGCTCGTTCGACTGGCTTATCATACAGCTCCAAGAGACTTTCTTGACAGGTTAACAGTACAAACATTCATCGATGGCATAAGACATATTGAAATGCAACAAGCTCTACGATTGAGTAGTCCTACAAGACTTTAAATCTGTCAGAAGTTTTAACGAAAAATGAAGTAATTTTGCGGAACCTATAGTATCAAATATCAAAATCTCAAGCAGTCAAGGGAAAAGCTTGTGCCAGAAAAGAAGAGAGCTGAAAAAGATAATTATTTGTCAACTTCCTAACCAACAGAAGTCGAAATTTGGTGATTTATGGGAGAAATACAAATAACTATTTTCTTTTGGGGAATCAGATCTAGGACGAACTAATATAGTACAACATCGCATCAGCACACACAACCAACTACCAATAAAACAAATTCCCAAGAAGAGTACCGCTAGCAAAACAAAATGAAATGGAAATACTTATAGATAACATGGAGAAACAGAACATAATTGAACCTTCGAATAGTCCTTGGTTGTCACCGGTTGTCTTTGGTCACAAAAAGAGATGGCTGGACTGGGTTTTGTGTCGATTATAGATAAATAGTTTTTACAAAAAATTAGGCCGACGGTATTATTTAGTGCACTGAAAAATACAAAATACTATTAATTCTATTGGTGATGGTAGTTGGTGAAGTTGGTGCCAAAAGTTATCAATCTAACTGCAACTGCACAACTGGAAAAGTAACAGCACCAATAGAATTAATATTATTTTGTATTTTTCAGTGCACCAACTGATAACGTCGGCCCAAACTTAAAAAAAAGTCTGATATCTGATGACTTTTACCAAACGCTGAATCAAGAAGAGTGAACAAACATGTTGGTAATGAAGACGTTTCCATTTTTTTTTATCGTTTGATAATAAAAATTTAAGCACAATGAAACAAAAATGTGAAAGAATCATTAAAATATCTCTAATAAATATTTTTTACAAAAAATTGGAACGACGTTATTAATTGGTGCACTGAAAAATACAAAATAATATTAATTCTATTGGTGCTTTTACTTTTGAAGTTGTGCAGTTGCAGTTAAATTGATAACTTTTGGCACCAACTTCACAAGTACCAGTACGAATAGAATAAATATTATTTTGTATTTTTCAGTGCACCAACTAATAACTTCGGTCCAATTTTTTGTAAAAAAAAATATTTCACACTTGTAGTGTAAGTGTAACATTAGTCACGAGAATCGTTGAACGTTCACTAATACCAAAGAAGATAGTACTTATCCTATTATCCACGTATATTCTTTTGCTTGTACTTGTTATGATGTAGAGATCTCAGAACATCGCTACGGAAATAGACATAAGTATTTTAGATTTAACCATTTTACCACCGCTCGAAACTCGAAAACGGTAACTCTAAGGAAAAAATGTTCATTATAAATGTTGCTACAAATATTATTGTCTTTCATGTGGTATGAAGAGATTTTCAGTTTTCGAGAGTAATCGCCCCTCCCACATAGCTCGAAAACGGTAAATTTTGAAAAAATGTTCAATTTAAACGTTTCCGAATATTGTCCTACTTTTAATTCTGGCTTTTGGATTTTCGAGAAAATTTTCCCAATCCACCCCCTTCCGGGGCGGTTTTCGGATGGAAGGAGATATTGGATTTGAGTTTTTACGAATATGGGACCATTTCTCAAATCTCCTCATTCAAATGAATCAAAAATCATCAAAATCGAAGTACATTTACTATACAACGCGGGAAAAAAGCAGACAGTCGAATTGTATACCTCCTCCGTTCGGAGTTCGTCAGTCAAAAATTAAACGAAATCACAAAAAGCAGTTATCCTCTTCCCAGAATAGATGATACTCTGGATTGGCTGTCAGGAGCGAAATGGTTTTCTACAATGGGCTTGAAAAGTGGATATTGGCAATTCGAAATGCATCCTGCAGAGAAAGAAAAGACAGCAATTTCAGCCAACACAGGTCTAAGGCAATTCACCGTAATGCCATTCAAATTGTGTAACGCCCCAGCTACTTTTAAGAAATCGATAGAAAATTTGCTACGTGAGCTCCTTTGGAAAGAAATGTCTAGTATACCTCGATGATGTAATCGTTTTCAGCGAAACAGTTGAGGAATACCTGAAAAATCTAGAAGAGGCATTTTAACGATTCTCACAAGCATATCTTAAACTTAATCCCGAGAAATGTGCAGACGTTCTGTGAAGAATTTTGCTAGTATTGCCCGTCCATTGCATCGACTAACAGAACGAAAGACATTACAATTGGACTACAGAATGTCTGGTTGCTTTCGAGTATCTGAAAGGTGCTTTGTGCTATTTCATTGTTCTGGCTTATCCCCAGAGAGAAGTGGAATTTATCGTAGACACCGATGCCAGTAAAACAGGAGTTGGGGCAATTTTGCTCCAAAGAATACAAGGACTGGTACCAGCCTATTACAGTAAGAGTTTATCAAAGGCCTAACAAAACTATTTTGACACGGCACGAGTTGCTAGCTGTAGTCAAGACCATAAGACATTTCCACATATATTTATACGGTCAGTTCTACGGACTGATCACGCATCACTTGAATGGCTGTTCCAGCTTAAGAGCCTAGAAGGCCAGACAGCGCGCTGGCTCCAACAATTTCAAGAATTTGACTTCAAAATTGAACATCGTCCTGGTATTAACCACAGAAACGCTGATGTACTGAAGATTGTAAATACTGTTCAAAACTCTAAAACAATTTGCCAGAAATTCTGAAAGTCAAATTTACTTTGATAAATGGTGACCCAAACTGGAGTTCGGAAGTATTCAGGCAAAACCAATTGGATGATAAAGATATTGGACCAGTTATGAGGTGAAAAATGAATGGAGCAAGACCTTCTTGGCAGGAGATTTCAGATTTGTCTCCTGTGATAAAAGGATACTGGTCAATTTGGGAATCTTTAATAATTGATGATGACGTTTTGAAAAGAAAATGGAAAAGTAGGCATTGAAACACTCTTCATTTGCAAATAATTATTCCTTAAAAAATAATTACACAACAAAAGAGCTCATTGTGGAGCGAGGGGTGGCCATTTACGTATCAATAAAACTTTATCGAAGATCAGAGAAAGGTTGTGCTGGTTAGGAAGTCGTGCTGACGTAGAGGAATGGTGTCGGCGATGCGAAGCCTGCTTTACCAGCAAAGGTCCAAATACCCGAACCCGCCATAGGATGCAGCCGTACAATGTAGGTGACCCGTATAATCGAATAGCCATCGACATTACGGGACCATTTCCAATTAGCAGTTCTGAAAATAAATATCTCTTGGTCATCATGGATTATTTCAGTAAATGGCCAGAGGTAGTCGCAATTCCAAATCAGAAGGCAAAAACTGTGGCCGATGCCCTAACTGAATACTGGATAAGTCTGCTTGCTGTGCCGTTGGAAATTCATTCGGATCAAGGCCGGAATTTTGAGTGGGAAATCTTTCAGAGTGTGTGTAACCTAATGGGGATCAAGAAAACTTGTAAAACTCTACTGTATCCACAATCCGATGGGATGGTAGAGATATTTAACAGAACACAAAAAAAATATTTGAGGTCATCAATCAATGAACACCCAACAAACTGGGATAAGTATATACTGCTCTTTCTACTCAAAGCTAGTATATGGGAAGTTGTCTCTTCGCGTATTACTCGCATGTAAAACCGAGGTCCGCTAGTCGGCCGTGGTGGGAGAAATCAATCAGTCGCCTACGACGTCAGTGCTAGACATCTCACGAGACGTATCCAATAGCACATACATTGATACTTATTTATTTGCGGTGTTTTACATTAAATATGTACAGTGGTTACTTGTAAAAACAGTTCAGCAAAAACGAAAAGAAGCGTGATATATCATTATTTTCCAAAAAAGAAGATAGTTCGAAATGTTTGGATTCAAAAATGCAAACGCGAAGGAGAATGGAATCCAGATTCATGCCATGTATGGTCGGTCCATTTTATCCCGGAAGACTACGAACGTGATTTGAAAGGTGAATTGCTTAATATCCCATTGAAAAAGAAACTTAAGACTGGTGCAGTTCCAAGTATTAATTTACTATCAATGCAAGTGAAAAGTGTCAAGGAAAGCTGCGAAGCAAAAGAAAGGATAGATTATTGCGAAGAGAATCCCAAAAATTAGTAAGTGAACTACTGCAATCTGATGAACCAACAATATCATCTGAACTGCTGTGGATGAAGTGTCCTCGGAAATTCCTGAAGCTAAGGGTATTTTATACTGCCACCATTTTCACGAATTACAGGAAGAAAGGCTTGAACTGCAAAGTAAGTTGAATTGTTTAGAAGCTGTGAATCGGGATTTAAAGAAGAAAATAGAAGATCTTAATGGTGAAAAGAAGAGTCTTAATAGAATGGTCAAGTCATTGAAAATTAAATTGGAGAACGTGAAAAACATCGAAAACGTTGATTTAACCGTTGGAAAAATTTACGAAATTATGACACCTATATTTACAAGACTCCAAGTAGAAAAATTGGTATACCAGAAGAAAAAAGTCTTGTGGAAAAATGAAGATATATGTAGGGCATTTAAACTCAGGTATTTGGGAAAATATCATATGTTTATTTGAGAGATACATTGAAATTTCCCATTCCTGCAATTTCAACCCTTCAAAGGGCGTCGAAATTAGAATTACGAAAAGGATTATTGACACAGGTCCTTAATATTATGCAAGCTGCCTCTATGAAAATGGAGGATAAAGATAAATACGTGGTTCTGCAATTTGATGAAGTAAAGATCAAATGCTGCTACGAATATGATAAGAAAGCGGATCAAGTTATCGGTAAACATAGTCAGCTACAGGTAGTTATGTTAAGAAGTTTGTTTTCAAATTGCAAGCAGCCCATATACTTCGATTTCGACCAAAAAATGACCAAAGCTATTTTAAATAACATTATTGAAGAATAATATAAAGCTTGCTTTAAACTTGTAGCGTGTGCATCTGACTGTGGTGGTGGAAACCTAGGCTTATGGAAATAGTTAGAAATTATCATCGATAAGACAGATTTTAAACATCCTGTCACAGGAGAAAACATATACATCTTTGCAGATGTACCACATTTGCTTAAGTTATTACGAAATTTGCTTATTGATACGAGGTTTGTATTAAAAAATGGCGAGATTATTAACAAAACCTGCTTGGAAGCTCTTCTAAAAATGGATTCGGCCCTTGCGTTAACATTCTATACACCCGGAAATGATGCTAATGTAGCTACTATGACAGGAAATTTTATTGCATTGATGGATAAATGGTTCGACTTACTGAATTCTTATAGCATAAATAGGTGCTATCCATGGAAAAGTGCATATGGAATAAAACCTGAAGAACAAAACGCAATTCTAGATGAAATAACAGACGTTTTTAGAAATATGAGATGTACCAATAAAAAATCTGCAAATTTTTCAAAAAGGAATTTTAATAACCAATGCTTCTCTTAAAGGTCTTTTACAAAATATTAATTAATAATATAATTAATTGCATTCCAACCCATAAAGTAAACCAAGACTCGTTGGAAAATGTATTCACCCAGCTAAGAACAAGAGGTAATACACATAATAATAAAATAACAAAATTATTGATATTACCTACCAAATTAATTTTAGGTGGATTAAATGATCATCCGACTCCTCTGGATGCATTGTACAGACTACCCAAGATAAAAGTCTTGAGAGAAACGGTAGCTATAGAACATCAAGAAAATGCTGCAAACGTCGATACTATGGATCCAGAAACAGATTCAACTTCAAGCCCTGACAGATAACTTAAAAGGCCAATAATTGAAATACGTGAAGGCTGCGAAAATGACGACTTAAAGTATTTAGCAGTATTCATTGCAAAAAAATTTATTGCTCAAAATCCGAATCTGGGCATATTTCTGGAATCTCGACAAACTACTTCCAGCGATAATGCTCTATCCTGGCTACAACAAATATCATAAGGCAGTTTAATTTAACCGTCAGATGAATTATTCCAAGCTGTCCTTAAATATGACCATTATTTCAAGCAATTTCACAAAGATAAAATACCTAGATTCAGGGAAAAATGTAGTTAGAACGTAATCTACTAGAATTTATGAAAAGCTTTTTATTTTTGGTCATTGCTATTATTATTGCATTATTATTATTTTAGGTTAAAGATTTTGAGTTGGCCTTTGTCACAGCTTATGTGAAACAGAGAACATTTATTAGAATTAATTATCTTAATGAAATGCGTTTATATAAAACGTCCAGAAAAATCAACTCATATTAGGAAGATCAATAGCACTGAAGAGAACAAAAATGGTCGCCACGTAACACCGCAGGGATAAAATTAACTGTAAAGTACTTATCACACAACATTCTCTACAGTACTTTACATAATTATTTTGTTTCGTCTGAGCAGTACATTATATGTGTTTTAATGTAAGAATCTAGTTTTTGTCTTTACAACTAATCTGTCGTTCATTGTTGCATATTTGGGAAAAAAACATATCGTATCTTCTGTTTCTAAATAAAATTATTACTGATATATTTTTATATATCAAGGGAAACAGAAAGCTTTATAATAATTATTAGTGGTAACTACCTAGGTACTCGTATACCAGTACAGGCAAATTTTCATAGTGCATATTGCTTTTCTTGGTATAGGTACCTATATATATATATATTTTTATTAATAATACCTACCATTATTATATGCAGGCATAATATATTATTTAAACTACCTTATATACGGATCTAATTATTATTTTTGTGTAAACTATTTTTGTGAACAGCAAACAATATTTTGTTTTGCAATTAGGTAGAAGGCAAAGTTATATAGTACTTACCTATTTTACAAATAATAATAATACCTACACTATTCTTAGATTATATTACTAACTTTGATATTGTCAGCTGCTCCAGCATTTTAGAAATCAGAAAATTGACATCAATCATTAATGAGGAACTGAGAAATTACAGTAATATCAAACTAAATGTAGCATATTTGTACAGCACATAGCGATTCTCTGATGGGAGGATGTCTAGCATGTAGGTCATAAGCTGCAATTCGTCGAGCGCTGACCGATCGCTCCCGAACCTGCAAGAGACAACTTCCCATATACTAGCTTTGCTTTCTACTGGCCTATAGATCTTCCACTCATGAACCGACCAAAGAATCCCCAGCTGGCATTGTGCTTGGTAAAAATCTGAAACTTCCGTCTGACATTTTCTTTGGTTCACCAAGCGAACCTCCCACATCTGTAGATGCCTACATTCAAAGTTTGGGGCGAAGACTTGAGGAAATACACTATCTTGTCAGAAAACAGTTGAAAATTTCTAGTGATCGAATGAAGGCCCGAATGATCTTCGTGCAGAAACGGGACTATTTAAAACTGGTGATAAAGTGTGGTTGTACAATCCACAAAGACGAAAGGGTAGTTCTCCAAAGATTGTCAAACAATGGGAGGGACAATATACCGTTATGAAGAGGATAAACGACGTGGTATATAGAATTCCGAAATCCACATGCAGTAAAATGAAAGTGGTTCATATTGACAGACTTTCACCGTACAAACGGACTGCGGTGAAGTTTGATCCGGACGCCGTACTTACGGTTGTTATTCGTTTTAGTGTGTATTTTCCTTATTTGCTGTAGTTGTTTCATGTGTATGTAGTTTATTCATTATTTCTAGAATTAGTAGATTTTTTTTTGGACTCATACTCAAACATTAACCGGGCCTTAGAGGAAACATCTTTTTTGAACCTATTCAGGCAATTCTTAGCAGGTGCGTCAACGTCGTCGGGGTAGGCCCAATACTCGCCGAGTTAGTGGCTAAGTTCTGCTAAGGACCCAGTGGTGCGTGGTACATCTCATCCCCCTTGTCCAGGGATACGGACGAAGACCACAACGGCGGTGAAGACAGAGAGAAGATACTCAATTTGACGGATTCGGTGGAAGTGGCAGCACTACTTCTGAGGATAAATACAGGAAATGGGAGGAGATTGGTTTCCAAAGTTCAGGAAGACAACCAATGTAGACGAAGGAAATTTTGAACAAAAATTACCCGGCTCTCCAGGTAGGTGGTTAAGGTGTCAGGCTGGTTCCCTGGTACTTGTAAAAAAATCCTCGGAAATTTGGACGGATCAAATGGTAAACGAAAATTTTCACGAAAAAGGACCATGAATATTGGCACTTGGAATGTTCAAGGTATTAGAACAAAAATAGAAATTATCCAAGCGTTACAAACAATGGATGTGGTTGTCTTGACTGAGACGGAGAAAAAGGAACTGGCACAGAAAACTATATACACATATACGGTGTAATCCCAAACACCAAAGAGCAAAAAGGTGGGTATCTGTAATGATACATAAGAAATATATAAACAGAATAAATAACTTTGCAAGCATACATGAGAATATTATCAGAGTTAACATCAACATACATCATAAACTATACGGAAGAGTTGAATTGAACCTAATTGAACTAGACTATATCGAAAAGGAAGATCAAGAACAATCTGAGTTCGGGGCGGGCAGATCTTGTACGGACAACGTCTTTTGCTTGAAATAATTAATAGAAAAACGATCGGCACTACAACAATACCATCATAATTACGCTACCTAGCGGCCATTTGAGAGAGAGAGATTTTTTTACCCGAAGTAGTAGGGTTCATGTTTCCCCTCGCAACAAACCGATAGAGGATGTTCGTTTCGCCAAAGTTCGAGATCATAGCTGCTCATATCACAGGTTTGCCCATTGGGAAGTAAACAATCGGTGACTTACAATTTATTTAACGAGTTAGATAAATACATACCGATTACAATTTAACAAACTAACTTTTGCTTAATAAATAGCTATATACTTCAACAGTTGACCCCTTGGATTGATACGTCGCTCGTCTCGGTCTTCTACTCGTTGCTGCTACCAATGATACTAAATACTTCCTCGGCCGCACTCTACATATGTCCCACACAGTTGTTCAAATCGTTTCTTCTCCAGAGCAATTGGGACAATGTTCGTCTCCAGAGTTCTAGAAAATGGTTTCTCTATTTAATATATGCAGGTGGTTCTCTCTAGAGAATGCGAGGTGCGTCTATTCGATTTACTGCGCTTCTAGAGCGTCATTTGGATCGTTATTGACCAAGAAAACATATGGCTGTGGAGCTGTAACATTGGCGTGCGGGTGGGTATTTATCCGGGCTCGCCACAGTATTGATGCAGTGCGAAGGTTCTAGAGGCGCCCATTAATCTTCGTCTTCATTCCAGAATAAAGCAGAAATTGCACAGCATCTAGGTCAGCCTTCATTGGCTGACAAAAATTACATTGGCGTGCGTATGGGATTTCTCCCGGCTCGTAATAATATTTATAATGTAATAATTATTGAAGTAATCTTTAAAAAAATATTGAAATATAATAATTTTTATTGAAAAGTAGTGAATAGATCTAATACTTCAGTGATAGCTCTGGCAAGCTTGTTTGTTGGTGTTCTTGGAAGTGCACAGTAGACCAGAAGTCGGAAGAAAAGAGACAAACGTATATTAACGCATATATGTCTGCACCCTTGTCAGAGACAAGTTGGCTAGAATTTTATTCGAATTACGAACTGCACCCCAAAAAAAATACATTATCTTTGTCAACGTCGAAATTTAAAATGTTTGAACTTCTGCATATGTACATTTTATATTATGTAAAATTATGATATTATATGAATTGGAAATAACATTTGATATTGAATGACAAACTGTATGTACCTATTTTTAATTTTGTACATACCTATTACTACAGCATATTTGAAATGATATACCATATTTTTATAAATTTGTAGTCAATAATACTTTATATTTGAATTGATAAACTATATATTATTGTAATTTCTAACGCGATATTATTATATGAAATTGAATATCCTGGCGAACAATAATTTAAAAATAATAAAATAAAAGTTTGGTTATTCTAATTATACATATTTTATTTAAAATATGCAAAAAATACTGTGATACCATAATGGTTAACAATTTTTAATTTGTGTTTGCACTGAAATACATAATAGAATATTTTTAATATTCCTGCGATTTTAAAATTCCCAATACGAACGCCACCTACTTGATAGGTTAAAGATGTGGACCAGTAGAGTTTTCAGCATCACAAATTTAACACATAGTTAATTGTTTTGTGTTTGCGCATATCTTTGGACCCAACCAGAGAACACTTCGAGCCAACTATCAAATAGGATGGTTGTCTCTGATATAGGATTATAGATATATTATGGAATATAGTTTTTTAATTGGCTGTTATTTGACAGTCTTAAGGTAGGGAGTCATAGGCGCGGCCGGGAGGCCAGTCGCGGCGGTTTGCGACTGTCTATAGACGCCGAGTACCAGATGGTGTCCAAGACGCGACACCTCGCATCTGTGGCGTTTGCTCGCCTATATGACGAAGCTAGAAATAGAAATGGCTTGTCTGTACTTACGGCGTTGTTTCGGGTGGAAACGAATCCCCGGCGGCCGCGACTTGACTGGTCTCAGAGCAGTCAAGTTGGCAGCCGCCGCGGCCCAAATTGAGTCGCCTCATAACACACAATCACCATAATAACAGTGACGCGACTACGACCGAATCTAGGACTCCCTACCTTTAGGGGCAAAAATGGCGGTCGAGAATACCCGTGTATTCTAGTGTTTTACTGACAATTCAGTATCAAAAACCATTTTCAGATTTCAATACACTCAGTTACTCAGCAATGAACTATATTTTCTCTTAATAACCCTAAGTACTTCAGAGAATAAACGCAAGCAGTAAAGCTCTTAAGAGCGCTAGTACAATAACTACCAGGAGATATTTCAAGCTCGTGATTTGGTCTGTAAGTGTTCAATCAAAAAAACACAATAAAATTGCATGCTCAGTTCACTTTATTTTACGTAATGTGCTAATACAATATATTTTATATTTTAAGTGTTTAGAAGCCATTTCATAGCACGTATTCTGAAAAAAAATATTAAAAACATATCTATAAGAAGAAAGTACAAAATTATCACAATATGGAATACTATCGATTACTTCCTACCAATTATGACAAGAAGCTACACACATTTCTTATTCTATATGTAGGTATTTCTATCTGCACATATAAGCATACCACAACTCAACAATACGAGTGCATTCGAATCTTTTTTGCGTCGTTGCCATTTCACTATTTATCAGAAGATAAACCCTGATATGAATAAGCTAGGCAATAAACTTGTGCTACCACTTAATATGAGATTATTTAAATGGATAAATAATAAAAGTGGATAACTATTATTGTTTGATCTAGCGATAGAATTTTACTTCAGTTTCGACACAATCCTTCATCAATTCATCAAATTCGGACAAATCTTCTCCAACATTCTCTATAACACTTTGCAATTCCTTAACGCACTCAGCCTCCATGTTTCTCAATAATTCCTGCACTTGGTTACCCTTTGCTACAGCCGCATTATGCAAGGAATACAAAGTGTGAGGTTCCTGTTTTTACAAAAATTTAATTTTATGATAGAATAATAAAAAATTACTTGAAGATTATAATACTTACATCAACACTTGGACTTTTGGTATGCTTGGATATTGTTGAATTTGGTGTGAAAATGAATGGTTTGAATACAGACTTTGAAGGATCTGGTGTGGCGGTAAACCAGTGTACACTGGGTCTTTCCTTCGATAAAACCGACACCTGCCATTAAAACATTTATTAAGGAATTTGTATGCATAACAGAAGCAGAATTTTAAGAAATGCCAAATTTCAACATAGATCTAATAAGATCGTAGTCAAAAATTAGTTAATAAACTAGCCTAGTGTTAATTATCACATTTGATGATGATAGCAAGTTGTTTAATAAATAAATAACACGAATGAATACAGTTGTTACTGATTTTATAATCAATATTAAATTATTTGTTTTTACATTTTTTGTTGTAACCTCACCTGACTTCCTTGCGTAGGAAAAGCAGAATCACATGACCTACATATCTCCGATTCTTTATCACGAAGAATATTGAACATATCTGTTTCCTTGAAGCTATTGTCAGCTGTGAATTGAGCTAATAGTTTTTCGCCAGCTGCTTGTCTAGCATCGCCAGGTTTCTTATTGCCACTGAATATTTCGCTGAAATTGAACTCACCCTAGAAATAATGTATGTATAGTATCAATGTCCTATATAAACTTAAGAAATATCAACCTGACCATCCCATAGTCCTTTAGATCTAGCATATTCTTCAAGACCCTCAGATTTTTTATCCATCTTGGTTGTTATTACTAGAGCATTAGAAATATTACTATAGCCACCTACAACAACAAAAATCACAAAATAAAAAATCTTACGAAGTACAATATAAGTATTTAGAAAATACATGTGCGATACTGACTTGAGACTCTCACTGCAGCCCAATGTTTTCCAGAAGTCTCGAGAATCCATGCAGTTGTTGGGTCCGCTATAAGGTAAGAATTATGATAAGCCAAACTTGAGTCAGCTTTTGAGCATGGTCCACCTTGGCCGTATTTCTCCAGCAGCTTTGTTATGATTTCTAGAGCTTCATCAGCTGTTGAAGCACGCTCTAATCCAAGTCTGTACGTAATTTGCACATAGGTAGGTATATATATTCTAAAGATTGTATGTTTTTGTGATACCTTACTAAATCCATCCCAAGCAAGCGTTTCACGTACGGGTCATGATCACCATCATTATCGTTAGTCCATATAGCTTCGTTACCAATAGCTACTCCGCATTCATTTGCACCCATCTCAGCACCCCACATCCAGTTTGGTTTGCTTAGAATAACAGCTTTTGTAGGTCCCTCAGATTCAACATCAACATATGTACACTGGAAGACACAAACCAAATGAAATTCTATCTTGAGAAGTCTCCGCAAAGCCATACCTTTATCGTACCAGTAGTATCACATGCTGGAATGTATACAACTTCTTGTACTTCACCTTGAGGTCTATCGGAATTTTTGCCAAAAATCACCCCATGTTTGGTAAGGGGAGGTAAAACTACGAATGTATCACATGAAATTGGATGCTCCATCTGCTGTTAAATTTATAGAGAAAGAATTTATTTTTCGGAATCAATTAAGTATTGCAATTATAGAAAAATTGGTTGACAGCTGTTTCTAGTTAAATACCGAAATGATTGCGCGTCGAAATAAAGAAAATTAAGGAGTACCTAATAACTTTCTCGCTACGTTTCAGTTCATTGAGAAGGGGCTATTTATTACTTACAATAAGTGTAAAATGTATCCGTTTTTCGAATCCTCAAAATCTAGAGCACAGAATGTGGCTGACTCATTCAATAGCGGCAAATTTTCACCAGCCGCGATATGTCAAATTAGTCGATTTCGAGCAAGTGCTGTTGTAATGTCAGTTTTTCGGTAAATGGTCAATGAGAAATTATCAAAGACATACGCTATACTTTCTGATGTTAGTGGATGATGGTATAGCAGACGCAAGTAAAATGAAGAACATGACTCCTTCTAATTTTAACACAGGCGGAGTACAAACAAATTTGCCAGGGGTCTCATAAATCATTGGTCCTACCTTGCAAACAAAAGTGATCATTTTGAGCCAGTTGTTGGAATGAATTTCTGAAAAGACCTTCCTAACCGAAATAATAAATAAAGATATAATTTTATACATAATAAGGGAATGAAGATTAGCCAGAATTGTCGTCTATGACACTAACAAAACTATACTTTGACATCAGCTAAGCAATTTTTTTATAGATTATCATATTTTCTTTTAAATTTGAGCCTTCAAAAATATTTGATACGAATAAAAAATAACAAACTTGTGTTATGATTGGTTTGATATTGACAAATGACATCAAAAATAAACACGAAACGAAACATAACCTGGTAACTTGACAATTGTCATATATGCAGCCTGTTCCGAAATATAACCATTAGCCTGACCGATTAGAATGACAGATATATGAACTCAATATAGGAATATGACATTGACCGATGACTATGACATAATTTAGGCTTAGGCCTGTCCAGGCGGTCCAAGCTAATGGTTTGTATTTTACACAAAATGTAAGCTGTGACACGAGTTCGAGTAAATTCGTGTGTCAAGTTGAGGGCTGAGGGACATCTTCGATTTTGACTGTGCTTGGGTCCAGAGACAACCACTGGGCCCCAATCACAATATACTTCAACGACAAATCGATTAGACAACTCCGTAAAACTATACTATTCAAACTGATAAATTTCAAAACAAACATTGTATAAGTATATGTGATGATGTTGTCCACGTTGCTCATTTAAATATACATATTGATGTTGCGATTTGACTCTGGTTCAGATTTAGGGGTTTAGGGTTAATATTTTTCAAGTATCATTGTACATCATTCCATATTATTCATTTAAAAACTAACAGATAATAACAAGTATACTACGACACTGGCGGCGCGCGCACACTTTGATACCGTTGAAATTCCTATCCCTCTGTGCGTTGATTCTCGTTCTCGTTCCTTTTCGAATTCGATACTTGGCTATTTTCTTTCTTCGAGTTAATACGCCGCCGTAGTCGGTGTTTATTCGGTAAAGCTGTGGGTGAATTTCAAAATCTACGTGTAATCAGAGAAAATTGTGAAAATGGCATTATTCCGTCACATCACACCTACCAGACTACCTGAGTCTCAGGTAAGTTGGGCTGCATTTACTTTTAGTCATTGTCATTACCCGCAAATCTCTTTGAAATAAACCCTCGGAAACCTCATAACTGATAATAAGGGATGCTAGAAGGGAGAATACCAACACCAACAAAGCTACATTTAAAAACAGTTCTAATATTCTAAGCCTTGTATTGAATCGAAACTTCCAATTTTTGTCTTACATCGAGATTCTGCAAATTTATTTGCCATGAGAATAGCTTAGTCAAGTTCTTTCAAAAAGCACTCGAACTTATTACGTAAGCAGAAAAGAGTCAGGTGGTTGATATGTTTTTTGAAATGAGCATTGTTTCTGGAGAAAATTTATTCTGTTGAAATTGAACCTGGACCCAATATTTTTAAATTTTATTGTTATGTAATAAATCGGACCTTGCAATGTATTTTCGGTTTATCCAAGGTTCGACCGCGTGACTTGTGTGACCTTAAAAATTATTTGGAAAAACACAACAGAACTTTATTGCTTTTGGGAGATTTTGATTCTTTAGTGCTTGTTGATCCTGTGAGTTCAATACCTACTTTTTTGCACGGTGAAGGTGCCACACGCTTAAGTATTATTATTTTAAATTTTTACGTAATTCAACTTTATTCAACGTCAGTGTCGGGTGTTATCACGTTAAAGGCAATTATTTTTGTATGTGGTAGGTAGGTAGGTTCTTAAAATTTATTATTTTCAAATCATTTAGGTATTCAGGACATGTTTTATTCATACATGGATGCAAAAAGAAATTTTTCATCCTTAATTTATATTTCAGAACGTCTGCCAATGTAAAATTTTTGATTCAATAGATAAAATACAGTTTTGTCCTGTTTTTTACTTATAATTTCAGTTTATTCACGTGGGAAAAGTCAATTAAGATTATTTGTTCCTAGCTACTTATTACCTAGTAATGTTCTGGGTCCAATTTTTGTTTTGTATACCTAATATCTGTACCTATATCAATAATTATCAGTAGTAAGTATCGATGCAAGAGATTTTTTATCTTTAAATAATGAAGTACCAAGGTAATACATTTTGCGGACTGAATACCTACCTATATGTATAATTTGTTTTTACAAATAAAAATTATGACAACTACATATTATACCTATTCATACATGTGTATGAACTTCTTATTACACATTGTTAGAAATGTATTCACTTAATAGTCAAGCTGTTAGCTAGGTATATTCCAAAACATTTGAGAGATATTTGTATGACGTAGAGGGATACGGACTATTTTTACCTAGATACAAATGCCTACTTATTTTAAAATTGTTGAAATATTCGAAAAGTATTCTCAATAATTCAAATCATAAGAGTTACGACGTTAAGTATGGTTAGGTAAGTACTAATGAAATTGGTTGTCTATTATTAGTATTCAAGAATAATCTTGTTATTACATGTAAATATGTAAATACCTTTATAAACATAAGTGCCGAATTTGTTATTGTAAATAGAACTTGCCAGTTTGGAACTAAGGCCAAATTTTTCCCAGTTGGGATCTCCACAGAATGCATTTTCTAGCTGATAGATTTTGTACCTGACTTACAATTTATATAATACCTAGGTAGGTATCTACCTATTTGTATATTGAAATGTTTTCAAGTCGCAAATTCAATTGAGGCAAGTAAGAAAGTGCAAATTATTTATTTACACTCGTCAAATTCATGCATCTGTTATTTTACTCGTAATCATTATTAAATAAGTTATGTAATTAGTGAAATTTCACTATTTGGTATAAACCATGCAAAACTCTTTGTAGAGATAGTTTATAATCTAAAATTATTTGCTGAATGGCTATGTCCTTATTTCTATACATTTTTCTTTTATTTTATGTCAGTCTGTTCTTCAAAGCACGTATAAGTAGGCAAATATTTGGCAGAATTCATCCAATAAACATGTCTAGCCTTTCAAATTGCTGAGCCACGATTCTAATGAGTTTGAGATTCGGAACGTACCTTTGGAAGTTCAACTATCTCAACAACGGACATCTTTCGTACAAAATAACAGATACTTGCGTAGATACTACAAGGAGTTCTTAAATAATTAATTTCAATACAGATTTTTTTTCTCCAGACTATATTACTGGATAGGTACCTATTTGGTTTTTAATTTTAAATTTTACAATGTCCTAATTTTGTTATAATCCTATGATTATGATGTAATTAAGGAGGATTATTTATTGTTTTTTCCAACTGGGAGAGGTCCATTGCCTACTGCCTACCTTTGCTCAAAGTTCCGAAAGGGCATAAAAACAGGTAATTTAACCGAAATGGGAAGTTCAGAAATGGGAAGACTCCAAAAATATACCTGTTTTAACAACTTATAGGGTGTAACATTTTGGTTCTTTTCTCTTTCATGTTGATTTATTTTCGAAAGATTGGATGATTCATACTGGTAGCTGATAAGTTTGATTGCTAAATTTGCACTATTTATGCATTTTGTGAAACTAATATAGGTAGGTACAAGAAATACGTTCAGATAGGGATTCTCACAAGAAAGCAATGAATTATTATAGAAACTGTCGTATTGTCCTTGAATTTCTTATAAATCAAAGAAGTCTAATTTTTTCTAGGTCATTATCACGTTTTATCAACGATCTGATGACAGTAATCATAATTCCAGCGCAAGTTCAACCATTAAAATGAAAAATGTGATAAATTATCAATATTTAATTTATCAATGATCTTTTAGAGAATTTGGTGGAGAATTTATTATTTTGTACACTACAATTATTCATTTTTTATTAAGTAGATGGGCTGTTTTCCACTACAGAAGTTAGAAATAATTAGGAAAAAAAATGAATATTAGATAACTCGAACTTATTTCTCGTTTAAATAAATATCAACATAATTGAGAATTTATGTGGTTCCAGTGCATGAACGGTTAATTGACCGACGAACCCCGAACGGAGGAGGTCTACAATTCGACTGTCTGCTTTATTTTTTTTTTTATTTTTTTTTTTTGGTTCGTGCGCGCCTTTTATATAGTAGACGATCTCCGATTTTGATGATTTTGGATTCATTTGAAAGAAGGGGATTGAGAAATGGTCCCATATTCATAAAAACGCAAATCCGAAATCTCCTTCCCTCCGAAAACCGCCCCCGAAGGGGTGGTGGGGGCAAATTTTCTCGAAAATCGAAAATCTGAGTTGGTATAATTAAAGATAGGACAATATCCGGAAACGTTTAAATTGAACATTTTTTCAAAAGTGTTACGGTTTTCGAGATAGACGCATGTTAAATATGTATTTTTGCTATGTGGAGAGGACCATTTCTTTCGAAAATTGAAAATTTTTCGATACTACATGAAAGATATAATTATTTGTAGCAACATTTATAATGAACATTTTTTCCTTAGAATTACGGTTTTCGGGTTAAATCGGTGTTAAATGGTAACAACTAAAATATTCAAGCGTATTTCCGCCGCGATGTTCTGAGATCTCAATAATAACCACTACAAGCAAGGAATATACGTGGGTAATAGGATAAGTATTATCTTCATTGATATGGTATAGTGACCGTTCAACGAATTTCGGGACTAATGTTACACTCAAAAGTGTGAAATAAATATTTTTTACAAAAAATTGGACCGACGTTATAGTTGATGCACTGAAAAGTATAAAATAATATTACTTCTATTGGTGATGGTACTTGTGAAGTTGGTGCCAAAAGCTATCAATCTAACTGCAACTGCACAACTTCAAAAGTACCATCACCAATAGAAGTAATATTATTTTATACTTTTCAGTGCATCAACTATAACGTCGGTCCAATTTTTTGTAAAAAATATTTATTTTATTGTTGGAAATAATAATTTCCAAAGCTCTACCAACTCAAATGGAACCAAATTAAGAATTTCGTGTTTGTATGATTTGATGATACCTAACTGGTAACCTGTTTTGAAATTTTCCATGTGATAAATTTCATTATTTATGATGAAACGTTGTTACCTTCGAAATATTTTTCTAGATTTATTCTATTGAATACCAAATTATGATTCAATTCCTTAATAAAATGATGCACTCACTCTGGGCACATTATTTTAATTTTATTGAATTAAAATCGAATTTCATATTTTCCACGTTTCGAGATAGAACACGTTCTTTTGAAAAGTGATATTCCATGTACCTCTTATACCTAAGTATTAATTCTTAAATAAAAAATAGTATAGGTCTATATAAATAAAATGTCGACTAGAAAACATGATCCCTAGTCATATTTATTTTTTGTTTATGTAATTTCATCTACATCATTGTTTCACGGAAAGTGATCTCTTTTATTTAACAGCCTTGTGTATTTTGTCACGGTGTCAAGAAAGTTAGTAAACAGTCTAGCCCCTCCATTTAGCACTATTTAGCACATACTTATAGATAACATTATTTTTATGATAAATACCTACTTTATCTATGTGTGTATCTAATAATGTTCATTCGTTCGATAATTTTATGGGAAAGATCAGATCTGCCGAATCATACGATTTCGTGATATGTTATCATTTACTGACTTTTCTGATTTTTCAGAATTTCTTATTTTTTTTATTGAATTATAAGAATTCTAACCTAATTGAGATCATTTAGAGGGTGTCTCTAAGAGGTTGAGTACTGCCCCATATTCTTTAGTTCATAATTAGCCTATTTAAGCAAAGTAAACTGAGATTTCCTACATTGGTCTTGAAGTCACGACTCAAATATGTTTTATTTTAAGAATCTAACCGTATTTTCTCAAATTTATCATAAAATTCATAAATCTGTATATAGTTCTAATTTACAATTTTTATGCCCCCTGCCTGCTGTGTATAGTTTAAAATTAAAAAGTATCTTGTCAAATTTGATTAATTCTCAACTTAATCGAATTATTAAAAACACGAATTTTGCAAAAACTACAATAGTAATCGAGACTTATAAGCAGTACCTTGTTTTAATTGATAAAAATTCTACATTTAGAACCAACCTGTTGCCCATCTAAGGAAGTCACTGAACCAACATCCGACTAGCTGTTTGAGAGACAAGAAAATATTCCTTAATAATAGCTTCAGGACATAATGCTCAGAACACGCGAGTTTATTTAAGATGATCTTTTTATAGTTATCTGAAGAATATGTGATTGCATGTAAATACTTTTTAGAGAGACTCTTTATCTATATTCTACGTTATTAGGCGATATAATTAAAGTAACCTACAAATGATAGAAAAACGGAACCCTTATGAATCACGTGTCTTCTGACTGTCCGCCTATCACAGCCTTTTCTCCGAATCTAGTGAACGGACAGTTTTAGAATTTGGTAGGTATTTATACCAGATTAAGCTGACCGCATTACGGGCAACGAATTCAAGGAATTATGTTTGTGGATTAAATTAGAAAATCAGAAGGGAATTTTCTTCGAGCGAATTATGTGATATATCAAATGAAAGGGTGCGTAACTAATTAAAATATATATTTTTTCCATTATCCTAAAGTGAACAGCTTAGAAGATATAAAGGAGAATATTCCAAAATTGACGATCCCCCCATGTCTCTGAAATCACCTATTGAACGTTAAATTTTGAACTATAAACCTTGACATAAAGTTTACAGGAAAACCTAAGTGAAAATCCTGATTAGCAAACCTTTTCCACTCCAGCTTGACTCGCTCTTTTTTTTCTTTTTTTTTCTTTTTTATAATTTATATTGAATATCAATAATTTTTCTTTCAGAAACTTGCGTCACAACTGACGCTGATTCTCAGACAGCTCAGCGATGCCTCTACCGATCTTAAGGCTGTTATGGCGGCGAAAATACCAAAAGAACAAGAAAAAGTCAAAAATTTCAGAAAGCAGTTTGGTAATGAGAAAGTCGGGGAAGTTACAGTCGATATGGTGAGTAGTTTTTTTTAATTAAAATTCTGGTAAATTATCATAGATAGCAACTTTTCGAACTCTTTTTGAGATAAACTCAATGATGAAAACAAAAATTCTCTATTGTCTTTTGGTTTTCGAGTTATATAGTAGGAAAAAGGCCTCAAAAAAAAAATTATCACTTAGTAACATGGAGCAACGACTCTTTCATATAGTATATCATTGATAGTCGTGTACAGGGTTGAATCAACTAAACTTAAGCAGTTTTGCATAAAACTCCCTTTATTTTATTATGTTATCTGCCAGATAATCTCAGACTCTTTTATGCATTCATAACTCTAAATGAAATGTTTTATAGGTTTTTTTATCTAGATTATTTTATTCAAAAAGTACATAAACAACCGCACCCGCACTTATGTTAGCCAAGACTTGAACAAAAGCTAACTATTATGTTGTGTTGACATATTGAACTTTCTGGCATATTATCTGTAGGTTTGAAGGAGAATAATTTTAGAATCTATTGAAAATTGTTATTTATACAGTCACTGGCATAAAAAACGAAATATCTTAATTAGAACTTGTTACTAAATTACTAAGTTTATAATCATCTGAAGCAGTTCAGTTTGCAGTATTATTTGGTATTTGCATTCTCCGTGGAATGCTTCTGATGGTCGCTTGAAGAAATTCTTGTTTATTCACCCATACTTCTTAAAGGGAGATCCGGAGCTCATTGGGTCTTTCTGGAATCAGCGATCTACTTCTAGTACGCCTCTTGAACATGTGCCATGTTCGATACGATTAAAATCCATGACATGTTGTAAACGGATCTCTTCAATGTACCTATGGGCTGTTAAACATTCATTTTTAACAAAAACTAACTTGATACGCCCATTTATTGAAATACATGCCCAAATTATTATAGATTCTTTATAATGTGGTGTACAAAATGTACACTCATTATATCACACACCTTCATCCACACTGAAAATCCACTTTAGATTAGTCAGAAAAAAGAACATAGCTCCTTTCTTGCTCTTCCCAAAACAAATAAACTCTAGCAAAATTTAGACAAGTGACTCTATAGAACGGGAGCAACTCTGAATCTCTTTCGGGTATGTGAGAACCTAATCCTGCGTCTTTCAGGCGTCTTCTTACAGTTGTCTCACTTATGAGGACACGTAATCTATTAATGTTTCTTTGTACAGGAGCTGTTAAATGATGATTTCTCAATGTGGTAGATAGTATGTAGAAATCGGTCAATTGTGCTTGGCAACTTGTTTTTGGGGAGAAACTGGTTACTTAAATTAAAACCATGAAAATGTGAGTGTATATGGATAAATTATATCTTTTTTTCTAAAGACGGACTTGATATGGTTTAAATATAAACACTTATGCGTCTTTTTCCAGCAAAGTTTTATCGAATACTCTATCCTGGAATCCTGGAACAATTCGAATTTTTGTTGTAAAAATCTATCTAAAAATGTCTCGGTCGAGTTCGTTAACGGGTATGATCGGACAAGTAGTTTCGAAATGGCAACAGACTAAAATTAAAAAAAACTCAAATAGTAGCCATTGACTGAATGTATATGATACTAGGACATAGTATAATGATCTGTATCTACAACTTTTGTTTGCAGCATTTTTCCTTAAAAGTGATCATAAATATAAATAAAATTAAAAACCGTGAAATTTACCTATCTGCTGGCTACGAGCCTTCAGATTTTTTTAAATATGTGGTACAGACCATAGATAATTATCACCTTAATTTGTCCTCGAATTTAACATATATTTTGAATATATATTAGATAACGCAGATGCCAATGTCAACTTGCAATTGAAACCTCAAAATGTCTTTCACATACAGCGGGAATTATCAGTTTTAAACAACAATGATAAGTAAGTAGTAGGTACGAAATATGTATATGATGTTGGTCCTAGGATTTAATTTAACCGTGATTCTTGCAAATATCGAATGCCTATATCGAACATTTATCATGATTGTTGGACGTGAGTGACCTCTAACACTCATATCTTGATTGAAAGAGCCTTCGTTACTCTGCTACTAGTGATTGTTGACTTTATCTATATATGTATAAATGTAAATACAGTATTTTTTGTGGATGTATTGGTCTTTGGTCTCTTTGTAAATATTTGAATTACAAAATAACCTAAATGATTAAAGCTTTTCTTAAATTGTTTAGAAACATTATCTATTTGCCATATCAGATCTTTTTTTTCTGAAAATTAAAGAAATATTTAAATCTTAGCTCTTTATTTTCCTCCTTTATTTTAATAGATGAATTGAAAATACTTTAATTGTTAACAGTTTTTGATCTAGCAGGCAATGAACATTAACTATAAGAATTATAGCATTAATTATTTAACATTCAGTCAGTTGTAATTTGAAATAATCATACCAATCAAACTGTACAATTTTGGCACCAAATAAATACATACTTTGACACTCTTATGTTGGGACTGTCGAATTCTTGTCAAACTGTTTAGTGCATCTATACAAAGTGTCTCACAGGACTAACCTACCACTGTCAAGCATAAGCATATTCTACTCGAGTTAATAATTTCCTCCGAATTTTGTCAAAATTATCCGATCGACTCGTGCGACTTTTTTGAGCATTTCGCGACTGACAACAACGAGCATGAGCACATTCAACTTTGACGTATTGAACCATTGTATACCTTATATGAACAAACGGATTGAAATATCATTTGGGCACAATATCATTTGGACTCAAGGATTTAATGGAACCATGAGTATGTAGATAATATAAGAACTGAAAAATTGTAAACCTTAGATTTGATTAAAAAAAGAGTTTGGTCTTATATTTATTTACCAATCTACTACATCCTGCTCGGAGTTTGGATACACTGTATATATGTCGTTGCCAGTGGCCAAAAATTTCATAAAATATGACATCGTCTTTCAACTAACCAATACAACAGAGGTTCAAAAATATATCAGATCAATGAAAAATAAGAAATCGGTGGGCGAGGATGAGATTCCAGTGTGCAGTTTTGCACAGGAAAATGACCAGTATTATTAATAAATATTTCTTACAAAAAATTGGACCGACGTTATTAGTTCATGGTGCACTGAAAAATACGAAATAATATTAATTCTATTGGACCTACAGTATTGAAAATATCCGGAAAGGTTTTGAGATGTATGAAAGTATACCTTGAGGTAATAAATATATTAGACTAGAATTGAAACAATATATTAAATTTCCACTATTATATATTTTAAAAACACATAGCAATTGTTTCGGAACACTGTAACTTTATCAAATGTGAGTATAAGATGTTAATAAATATATTCTTTTATTTATCTGAATGCAAAATGATATTTATGAGCTTTAACTCGCTTTCATGTCTGTCGTTTACTTAGCTGTTGGATCAAAAAATGCAGTTGATTTCAATCTAGAGAGAGCTAGAAAATTGACACTAAATATAGCTCCGAATTGTAAGACTAGAATGCAAGGAATTGTGATATTTTTTATAGTCATGCATAAATTATCTGTCTACCCGCCTCACGTTTTTCGTTTTAAAATTATTCTATACTTTTCTATGTTTTGGAACGTGGTACATTAAAATCAAATGTTTAGATAATGATCTATCTTATGTCGTTAACTACTACTCTTGACTATACTAAATATGTAGCTACATAGTATAAATATTCCATGAAATGATCAAACCATTTTTACCAGAGGTGTGATGAACTCATTCAATAACATATTTTATCTTCAGTATTTTTTCAAAATATTTATCTCACTGAAATGGGTTCTTCAGACTCTGCAACTTGAGTATGTTCTTAAATAAAAAATGATCTTAAAAATGTATTTCTCTTATTGTCTTTTGCTTCCTACCTTGCGGTAGTAAATATCTAGGCTGTGTAATATTTATTTGAAAATAGGTCTACATAATTAATTTGATATATTTATGTTTTATATCAAAACAGTTTATAGATAACAATACATATTTGTTCCTTCGAAACAGGTGTTTTACCATTTGATTTTTCTTCTCCAAATCTAATCTAATGCATATTTTTTTAGTTATCTTATATGATAGCTACTTAATCCATTTTTCTGTATATTTGCTAAGCTATGGGAGAAGAATTTTTTTGCATATATTTTGAAATCACTGAATGTAATCTTCATGACTGATGTCAAAAACGACTTTATTAGTTGGTGCACTGGAAAATTCAAAATAGAAGAGGAGTACTAAGAAGATTATTCTATTTTGACAATTTAGACAAAGCAAATATGTATTGCTAATTAGGTTTATTTATACCTAGTTGAAGTTATTTAAGATTTATAAAGCATTATCAACAGATGAAAAAAATGGATAGGTATATTTAATTGAATAATAATTTATTATTTTGAATGGAAATCAAAACATATTTGGCTTTATTTTTTTATTATAAATAATACATTATTTATAAGGAACTCACAACCTGTATTTATATGCTAATCCAAATTGAGATTACTGGACCTAATATAATTATTCCATTTTTTCTTTTATAGATGTACGGTGGTATGAGAGGGATCAAAGGTCTTGTATGTGAGACATCTGTCCTTGACCCTGACGAGGGTATCAGGTTCAGAGGTTATTCAATCCCCGAATGCCAGAAGCTTCTCCCCAAGGCACCCAAAGGTCAAGAACCATTGCCTGAAGGTCTCTTCTGGTTGCTCATGACAGGTGACGTACCCACCGAGGCTCAGGTTAAACAATTGTCCAAAGAGTGGGCCGAACGAGCTGAACTTCCATCCCATGTGGTTCAACTGTTGAATAATGTGCCATCATCTGTACATCCTATGTCTCAACTAAGTGCTGCCTGTACAGTTTTAAATAGCGAAAGTAAATTTGCGAAGGCATATGCAAGTGGAGTGCATAAATCCAAATATTGGGAGGTAAGTGCATCAACTTTCTATTGTAACATTCAAAATAAATTTGTTAAAAATTAAATTTGATTGAATTCATTTATCAGTACGTGTATGAAGATGCTATGGACTTGATTGCCAAGCTACCTGTGATAGCCGCTACAATTTACCGTAACACTTTCAAAGAGGGCAGTGGAATTGGAGCCATCGATACAAGTAAAGATTGGAGTTACAACTTCACCATGATGCTTGGTTTTGATGATCCTCAGTTCATTGAACTCATGAGGCTGTATCTGACCATTCACAGCGATCATGAAGGTGGCAACGTTTCTGCACATACTGTACATTTAGTCGGATCTGCTTTAAGTGATCCCTACCTCAGCTTTGCTGCTGGTATGAATGGTTTGGCTGGACCACTCCACGGATTGGCTAATCAAGAAGTAAGTACATGAATATTTTAACGGTGACAACTAAAATAATTTATCTAAGTGGCCTTTTTCACTTATCATATCATTGCTATCTTTTAAAGGTACTCATTTGGCTACAAAAGCTTCGACAACAAGTAGGTGACAAGTACACAGAAGATCAATTAAAAGATTTCATCTGGAAAACGCTCAAGTCTGGACAAGTAGTTCCTGGATACGGTCATGCTGTCTTGAGAAAAACTGACCCACGTTATACCTGCCAGAGAGAATTTGCCTTGAAACACTTACCTGAAGATGTACTGTTCCAGGTAATGTTTTGAATTATTAATTGATAGAAAACATATAAGGAAACATATGTCAGAAATACACGTATGTACCTAAATTTTATTTTTACAGTTGGTATCCAATGTATACAAGGTTGTTCCTCCAATTCTCTTGGAACTTGGAAAGGTCAAGAATCCATGGCCTAATGTAGATGCTCACTCGGGTGTCCTTCTGCAGGTAAATATATGAATGTTATGGCATAATATTGAGTTTATTGATACCCATAATGTTGTCGTGTTAGCTTTATATTTCAAGAAGTAATTCAGATGTGAACATACAAATTTTCAGGTAGAAATTATTAAGACAAGAAATATTACGTGTTGACATGTTTTCAGGAGTTATTATTACGATTCAGTTGCATGGAAAAAATGTTGAAAAATGTCTTTTTAAACGAGATAAAGCGCAATAAGCTTGAAATAGTGTTGTCTGGTTAGTACTATTATTTAAAAATAAGTCTTGATGATTGCAATATGTGAAAAGGCTATTGATTGATCAGTAAGACAAGCTTCTGAAAACTATTCTAAGGCCTATCAAGATGTTGAATTGACGAGCAACTATAAAATTGTTTTTATTGATAAAATCCTATATACATAGTATCACTTGAACGTTATTACACATATTTAAGCCTTTATCTGCTATTGCTGTACTCGGAAGCCGTTAAATAAAAAAAGTCCAATTTAAATATTTCCGGCTCTCTTCTTTAATTTTGCCATAGCAAATTTTTCAAAAAAATATTCCCTTCACTCTCTTTGGTAGTAGTTTTTTGGGGGAAGGAAGTGCTGGATTTTAAATTGTATTGATATGGGACCATTACTCAGCACTCCTCTTTAAAATAAAAATAAAAACATCAAGCGGAACACATTTACTAGTGCAAACTGCACAAAAGAACACATAAAAAACAGTCGATTTGTATAAGTTGGTCAAAAATTTAGAAGAAAACTGGTATCTTCGGACCTCCCGTCGAAAAATCGGCGAGGTAAGAGGCGCCAATAGAATACAGACGCGCCTGTTTATATAACATTTTTTTGTTGTATAGCCTACAACGAATTATAAAAATCGTAATTTTGCAAAAACGATAAGAGTTTAAACCCATTTCCACATATTGGCGTAGATATTAAAAATGTAGAACTGACTAAAAACTAAAGTTCTGCGCGTATGGATAAATATTCTTTTAAGTTTATTGACCGATGAAGCCAAACGGAGGAGGTATACAATTTTCTCGAAAATCCAGAATCTGAGACGGCAGAATCAAAGATACGCCATTATCCGGAAACGTTTAAATTGAACATTTTTTCAAAAGATGTTGAAATCTCAAATATGTGTATCTTCGTTATGTGGAGGGGGCAATTTCTTTCGAAAATTAACCAAATTAAAAACCAGATTATTCCGCGACGATGTTTTTAGACTTCTGTGTACTAACAAGTACAAGCGAAGAATATATAGTTTGTTTCACGAATGTTGGCGTCTGCCTTGAAAACATGAAAATTGGATCAATTCAACTGACGGGAGTAAATCAGCAGCGTAACGATTTCGAGATAAGATACGGTATTTCAAAATTTTTATACGCTTCAAGGAAGTTCATATAATTAATATAATAAATATAATAAATAAAAAATAATAATATAAAAAAATATCGACTGATTAAATAAGCAAATAATATGAAATATTTATTATCAGCAATAATGCAGAAACACAAAATATAATTTTATTGCTTGAGTTATAAAATAAAAATTAATGCATCTGAATTATCTGAAATGTCAAATTGACTTTGTGACGCCTATGAAATAAAGATTGCGTTGCCTTCGGACATACATGCAGCGCCCTATCATTGTATTGAAGGAGATAAGCTTGAAATACTGATGTCGTATCTTAGATCGACAAATGTAGTAGAGAATTTAATGATAATGAGATGCGATGAGACGTATTGAGTGATGTATGTACATCGTGAATGATTATACACAATAGCCATCATTCGTGAAATAAACTATAATGGGTAATAGTATAAGTGAACGTTCAACGATTTTCGTGACTAATGTTACACACAAAAGTGTGAAATAAATATTTTTTACAAAAATTTGTAAAATATTCAATGTAGTAATAAATATAATGCGATTAAATTTGATTACGTAATATCTTGGATTCTTATTTCAGTATTATGGACTCAAAGAAATGAACTACTACACCGTCTTGTTCGGAGTGTCCCGTGCTTTAGGCGTGTTAGCATCCCTTGTTTGGGATCGTGCCCTTGGCCTTCCCATTGAAAGACCCAAGTCATTGTCTAGCGAACAGTTGATGAAACAATTCAAGGCCAAGTAAGAAAATAAAGGGAACAACAGTAAGCTTGCGACATGCCCAGAACAATACCTACTATTTCTACTTATCGAACGATGGCACCATCTCTACAAACTACCTCTTAAGTAAAAGGCTATTCTTACACTTTACCAACCAGGTATTGTAATGGGAGGTTGTTGACCTGTAAAAAATGAGTGGATTCTCCAGCTTTTTATCTACTCTTATATTTTTTGTCATTCACATATTTTTATTTATTCTTGTTTGTACAAAGCTATAATATATGAAGGTGTATATTTTTTCTAGAATATTAATTTATTTTCTAGTTACCAAATGCAATTGCAATCATAATACAAATAGCTTGTGTTTTGTTGTCTTGATAATCAAATCAATAAATTTCATGAAATTGACTGTCATACGAGTACAAAGTTTTGTATCAATGGCTCTTTTGGCATTTTTAGAGAAAACCATTTGAAAGACAAGCATTGAAAAAATGCTACATTTAGTCCTTGAAATTTTTGAGAACTAAATATAGTTTGCATTATTAAAAGTCAAGTTAGTCAAACTTAGCTGTAATTTATAAACAGTACAGAGTACAGAGGCATTGTTTAACCTGTCAATAAAGTAAGACAATACGTATTTGTAGAAAATAACTGTTTTATTTCCTTACTTCCGATAGACCAGCTATTCTCAGATCATCCCCTCTCAAACTAGATACATATCATTTCTTGCAGTTGAGAGGTGAAGACGTGGCGTTGCCTATATTGTGGAGTCCCTTTGGATAGAAAAATGATCAAATTATCAAATTAACATGTTCGAAATGTTATGCCTTTCCTGTTTTTCTTTCAATTCTAACGTTGCATATTCTATTAGCCTAACAATTTTTTTGCGAGAAGTGTTATGCTACGGGATATTTAGGAATGAATTTGGTGAAGGTCCATTTAACAATAAATATCAGAATCTACCTTACACTACTACTATCCTATTCAAATTAGATATAAAAAATCCTCGGACCTGTATACTTTTATTTTCAGGGGGACATATTTACACAGGAATTCCAACACTGTAACTTCAACTTCTTAGCGGGGGCTTGCACACGTATTCTTTCAAATGGGAAGGGGTATGGTGTGATACATCGTTTGAAAGGACATTGAGTTTTATTTCAAATGGCGCTTCATTTTTTCAATTTGTGATGCTTGTTGCCGAGAAATATTAATTCAATTGTATTGATAAGTAGGTACTTAAGTGTTATTGTATTAACTGTTGAAAATGTCCATCTTTGACCTCCATACAATAGTACAGCAACTGTTCAAAGTGTTCCCGGACATTGTGAAGAATATCTGGAGTAATTGTAGGCATTCATTAGTGATGTGTTTCCGTAAATCTTCTCAAGGATTCAGGCTATTGTATAAATTTTCGATTTCAGATGTCCCTACAAAAAGAATTCAAGGGGAGATAAATCAGGCGATATCACAGGCCATTCGAAATATTTATAGTGAAAAGATTATGTGGTTAAGAGGCCTTGCTACCCAGTGATATCGTAGTTCCCTTATTTTTCCGAAGCGAATTATCATAGCTGAATGAAATTTGGAATACTTCCTAAGAAGTCCAAGTTTAAGGGCGGATCATAAAGAAAAAAATAGAAAATATAAATTTCAAGAGAAAAAACATTTTTCGAAAATAAAAGAATATCCCTTTTTTATGATAATTCTACAAATATTTGCTGAATACAAAATGTCTCTAATTGTAAGGATAAAAGAGTTTAAAAAGAACTAGACTGCTCTAATTAATTATCCCTGTACTTGCTGCCCTCTGCCATCAGAGTGGTTTACGGTTTGCTAGAAATATTATGAAGGAACCATCAGATAACGAATTCGAAATAAGTTGGTTAATATGATTAGTAAAGTATTATGTCTGTAGTAAGCAGAAGTTAAATGAACTGAGATGTGATAACGATTTAAAAAACTTTCCCATAATGTTTTTGGAGAGCATCTCTGACAGGCACTCTTAATTATTTCTCAGAATTACTTGGGTAATACTGATCTAACTTAATTTCATAGGTCGTTAATTGTGTTTCCAGGAATATCTTGTCATTTTTAATACAAAGGGCTAGACCGGATTACGAATTTTAACGTAATATTTCGTTTCTAGGCCCATTATGGACCGTAGATTCCAAGTCCAAACGTTTATATATAAAATATATGAATATATCCATAATAGGTATACTAATATTATAAAAATTAAAATGTGTTGGTTCAAGTTTTCACTTTGTATAAATATTTTTATAGCTTTTAGTGCGTTGAGTCAATTTGAAAATTTTAAGAGGCATGATAATTTCTTAATACTTTTCTGGAGTCCGGCAGGTATGATGGTAGAAAAAATAAATGGCATAAAAGGTATACTAATTTACTTGTTTCTTGGTAGATTTATAAGAATGAACGATTTTGAGAAAATACAATTCTACCAAACTACAAATAATGTATTCTATCAGAATTAGTTGACCTAAGGTTCACAAGGAATATGAAAATAAGAGACCTGGTTAGAAAATTCTGAAGAAATTTGAAATGTAGTTATTAAATTTGTGCAGCTAGAATAAACCGTGATTATGACCAAATACAAGGCCAACTTCACGTTACAAAAATAAATGTTTGGTACTTTGTTGTGTGTCCCATAGGCCATGTTTAGTTGTTATAACATACTGTAACGTTTAACACTGTGCTAAATGTTTTGGGGTGAGTTCACTTGCGTAAGACTCAAAAGTTCGCAGATTGCTTCCAATGGTTTATTTCGAACACTCTGTACACGACCTCCTGTTGTAGTACAACTGTCACCACTTGTCACCTTGACAATCTATACTGTCACTGTCTTCACCGACTGAACTACTATCAACATCTGATTCCACAGACTGACTGTTATCAACAGACTTTATAAGACTGACTTTTTCCCGTGATCGACACGGCTTAAGAAGCTCTGTAGACTGGAGATTCAACTGTCTATACAAAACCATGTGACGCTCTGACTCCGCAAACGACGGCAGGGTCGTGGCCTATTAAAATCGGGTCTGCGCGTTACGTTAGTGCGCACGTGTCATTTGATGTATTTTTAAATTCAAATTCATGTCAAGGAAAATCTTATTGTTTGACGTTTCGGTGTTTATTAGTTTTCAACTTTATATTATGGCTCACGTTTGTTGCATTGAATAATGTTCTTGCAAGTCGGAGAAATAAAACAGTAGAACTAATGGCATTTTGTTTAAGAAAATCTTCTTCATATCAGTATTTTTGTTTATTGTAATGAATAGTTAATAGTTACCTGCAGAATTCTCAAAAATATCTTACGTGGTTTGATGCTGCGGTCATCATTTCAAATATGTCAAAAGGTAGAGCAGCTATGAAAAAAATATTTATTTGAGATCTGCATATCGAGGACAGATGCTTTGATCCAAATAATTCTATAACAATATTAAGAGACGGTGTCGAAGAGAAATATATTAATTGAGCGAGAACGACAATACGAGTTTAGAACGTGTTATGAAATGCACAATAAATACATTTGGATCGTTTTTTAAATTCGGAATCCCATAAAGACAAGAAACACTACTTAAATATTACTACTAATTCAATACCCTATACAACGATTTTACTTTTATGAGAATAGATAATTAAAGCAGATCTTATCACTATAACAATTTTAGTCTTATGTGTTATGCTATCCAAACGATTTTCATACCTATATTATAATACGAGGAGGTCATTTGCTATCTGTTCATATTTCGCATAATCGCTGCTCTACCACATTTCAAGTCACTCCATAGACAAAAAAGTTGCCCACTTTTTAATGATAGTTTTAATTTTTTTCTGGAGCCCGTTTTATATTGCAGTTCAGCGCGCCTTGTTTCATGTACACTCAAGTATCAAGTTTCAAATATAGCATGCTTTACAAGCAATCATCAATAGACAATGAGGAATGTAATTTTCTATAAGCTTATGTTGATCTTCACGCATTCTAAAAGCTCAATTATCTAACCTTGTTTGAATTATTGAATTTCACTATTTCACTTCACAGAGAGAGGAGAAAGAGAACATAGATAAAATATATAGATACGGAGACAGAGAAGACATATGGAGGTGCGCACTTTCGTTATGCGCATACCCGATTTTTAGGCCACGACCCTGCCGTCGTTCACAGCCTCACCCCCTCCACAGGTGTTATATCTCCTGTTTAAATAGCTTCTTGACACGGCTTTATATACCTGAATCATGACATGACATTCATCGAGAATGTTCTATGATTATCTGGACGCACATAAATAGGCTGTATTCGGGGAGTCGCTATCTGCACTATCTCGCTCTATCAGCTGTTCACGGAGCTCAATGATAGTACTACAAGCGTTATCGTGACGTCATTAATTTTTGTGTGTCACGTCATAAATGAATGCTACCAACGCTATTTCTTCCGAGGTAGTGCATGGGTTTTCTCTGGTGTATGGATAGTGTTTGCGTTTGCAAGCCACAATGACATAAATACTGTTCATCTGACATAGACGTCATAACGACAACAAACCGATAATCGTTTATGATTCGGACAGTTTTCTAAAGCGGAGGAGGATGTGTCTTTTCAATGGGATAAGTTAAATAAATAATTTAACTGAAATATTTTTACGCGATGAGGAAACTCAGATTCAATTAATATGCAGTGGTCACCAAATTCTTCTGCAAGAGTATAATCGTATACCGGTATGTACCAAAAAATAATGAAATAAATGATAAATATTATTTATTTAACCCAAAATTTATTAAAAGTTTATTCGAAGTGGTAATTTTTATTTATAACAATGATATTATAGTGACCATTCTGTGCAAAAACTAACAAGATGCTCACCAATATTGAGGGCTGCTCAAACGTGCAGAAAATTATAAGGATAAACCAGATCTTCAGGCAGATATCTTTGCGCAGTTTTGAAATTGAAAGTCATAATATGGCAAATAGATATGCTAGTCAATTCATAAGTTACTGCTAAGTAGTTTCAATTTGTACATATTTCAGCTTTAGTGAGAATACGAATAAAATATGAGAACTATCTTCGCTATTAGGTATTTCAACCCATGTATTGACGCCGGTTCTATTCTGGATTGAAAAGCATTTTCAATTTGTAATATTTCTCAGTCGAGTCTCTTCATAGACAAAAAATAAGTCAATTTTATTATTCATATTTTTGTGCCTTGACTCCTTAACATCAATGTGACAGCAAATGAGAATGGAGCTTGCTATCACTAACACACAATAAGCTCCACAAACAGCATCGGTAGTGTTTGCATTGATAGTGGAGATAGCGACTCCCAGAACACAGCCTTAATGTTCTAAATCCTTGTCAAACTGACAATAGTATGACAAATTGTACCTCACATATAGTTTCTGGAAGGATCGAGAATAACTCTACCAACTCTAGAAGTAAATAATGAACTATAACATGAAACAACTATAGCAAACAAGGTAGTAGAAATAAATAGCTAATAAACGAATAACAACCGTAAGTACATGGCTACCTATCCACGTTACAATACCAATTTGTTATGGTTCCTGAAAGATTCTTTGGGATAAGAGTTTTCGGAAAATAAGATTCTCTTGAAAATGGACGATTTCTACAACATGTATGGTGCCAGAGCTCCGTGTCTTCAGATTTTCTGGGAATATAAATTAAATTAAATATTTCTAATAAAATACTGAAAACCAATTATCAACGCATGTTTTAATCTTCTTGTAATTTGCAGACAAAATTACAATTCAAACATAAATATTAGAATATTATAATAATTGGAATAAAGGTATTTTTGTTTTTATTAGGTATATTAGCTTATAGTTAAAAGGAATAATTGACTTTTTATTATAACGATATTTGAGCTCGAAAAAGTTATTTGTGTTATATGTGTGTTACAAGTGAAATGAATTCTGAAAATTGTAATTCTCATCGTAAGCATAAATTATCCGATAAAAATTAAAATTTAAAAAAAGTCTAAGCTGTTGCAAATCCATATTTAGTCTTAGGTATTACCTAATTAGAATTAACATCCCAGTATAAAGTTATTATAATGGGCCCGATTTTCAGAAATTGTAACTGAAAAATCTCTACGTTTTATGTTACTCAGTCATATAAAATAGTTTTTAGGAAAATGTCTCATGTGTCCGTTTTTACTTCCCTCAATAAGGGAAGTATTGTATTCACGTAAAAAATCGACCTTGAGATTTTTGCTGATATATACGTTTTGAGGTTCCTAGATCACGAAAATCATGGTATCTCAAGTCCGTCGGTCTGTCTGTCTGTAGTCTGTTGTCGGTGTAGCTCAATAACGGCTTGACCTAGGACATCGAATTTTGCTATGCGTATTGAAGGACTACCGGCGACGCAATGTAAGGGTTTTCGTTAATCATATATACAGGGTGTCCAAAATATTGAGTGTCAATATTAGAACGGTAGAAGCGACGAGGTTGTTTCCATCTCGAAGCGGGGTGGTTTGTCGAGGGAAGTCATAGGTAAAGGATTTTACCAATTTTTAGGTAAATTTCTTATAGAAATATACCTATTGCGATCGTTCACACTTTTGAATTTCGAAAAAATTTCAACGGCATGTCGTTATATGTCTATAAGTTAGTCCAAAAAAACATTTGCTTCAAAAGTTATATATATATATATATATATATATATATATATATATATATATATATATATATATATATATATATATATATTGATTGAGAGAGAGAGATTGAAGGACTACCGGCGACGCAATGTAAGGGTTTTCGTTAATCATATATACAGGGTGTCCAAAATATTGAGTGTCAATATTAGAACGGTAGAAGCGACGAGGTTGTTTCCATCTCGAAGCGGGGTGGTTTTTCGAGGGAAGTCATAGGTAAAGGATTTTACCAATTTTTAGGTAAATTTCTTATAGAAATATACCTATTGCGATCGTTCACACTTTTGAATTTCGAAAAAATTTCAACGGCATGTCGTTATATGTCTATAAGTTAGTCCAAAAAAACATTTGCTTCAAAAGTTTATATATATATATATATATATATATATATATATATATATATATATATATATGGGATATTACGAAATTTGTTAACACGATAGAGGTCGCAGTTTTAAAGGTATCAAGTTCAAATTTGCTACAAAAATCAATCTCTCAAATATCTCGGTCGAGTTCGTTATTGGGCAATATCAGGTAAGTAGTTTCAAAATGGCGACCTTTCAAACATTTAAAAAAATTATCAAAAAAGAGCCGTAGTGTAAATATTATTAAAAATAATTTTAGGTTATAGATATAATCAGTACCTACAACTTTTGTTCAAAGAAATTTTTCATAAAATACACAGAAAAAAAATAAAAATTAATAAAGAAAAATAACAAATATTGATAAAACATGAACACTCAATATAAATTTGATGTAATTATACATTTTTTGGAGATCTTAATATAGACTCTGATTAAAAAAATATATAGCATATTTATTGAAAAGAAATAGGCGAAAAAAAAATCTGCTTTGAAGTGGACTCGAACCCTGTCTGCTTTATATTCAACAGCCAAAACAAAAACCTCTAACCGCAAGGCTATGACACATACGACAATTTTTTGTAATAACATGTAGGTATACCATTGTAAAGGTTGTTCAAATTTAAATTCAATGAATTTTGAAAAATTTACCTTTCCGCTGACTACAGGCCATCGGGATTTTTTATATATAGTGAGGACCAAAAATTCGCCCCCCACCGTAACTTCTTTATTTTCAATAACAAAAAAATATTGAATACATAAGTTGTAGGGTTTCATTTGACCTTTTCTATAACATAGTCTTAATTTATATAGGGTGTCTCAAAAAAGCTCACTGATATTAGTTTATTTTTTCAAATGGAACCCCCTATATATTATTAGATATTCGAATTCTAAGCAGATTTCATGCAGCATTTACTATACTTAAGTTGAAATGATACAAAAAATAATCTAAACTGATCTGATTTTCGATCCCTTACGTTAATTTAGTCGGCGTTTACACTATGAGTGCTTTAGTAACCTTAGCAACGAGTTAATAAATCTTAACTCTGTTGTCAACAATTGTCAAATTAGAGTTATCAATATTTTTTGATCTTGACTACTTTTTTCATTATTTTTCTCGTTGATTATTATGGCTCGTTCATTAGAAGATATAGTTGAAGCCCTTATCATCTTTGGTGGAGCTAATCGAAATTTCCATGCTGCTGTTCGCATTTTCAATGAAAGATTTCCCGAACGTCCAGAGTTTCGAAAATATCTCCGGCAATCGGTGGCAAAATTTCACAGTACAGGAACGGTAAAAGATACCCCAAGATCTGGAAGGCCGAAAATAATTACGGAAGATTGTAAAATTCAAGTTCTAGCTGAAATGGTAATTAAGCCGAAACAGTCAACCAAGCAAGTAGCTGAGACGTGCGATGTTTCTAAGATATCAGTAAAGAGAATTTTAAAAACAAATAAATTTCATCTTTACAAAATTAAATTTTGCTCCAGTTAGCTGAAGATGAACCGGATAGGCGTCTTGAATTTTGCGAAACCATGGCAGAAATAATTATTTGAAATCCTTTTTATTTGCAACACATTTGTTTTAGTGATGAAAGCACTTTCAATCTAAATGGAACTGTAAATACACAGAATTGTAGATATTGGAGTGATGAGAATCCACATAAATACAGCGAGGGGCATACTCAATTCCCTCAAAAACTTAATGTTTGGGCTGGTATTTTAGGTGACCACATTAGGTCCCATATTCCTAGAAGAAAATTTGAATGGTCGCAGATACCTCCAGCTGATGTAAGACACAATCACACCCAGTATCAATGAAATAGTTGCTCTAAACGCACATGAGTTTCACTTGGATGTAATATTTCAGCAAGATGGAGCACCACCTCACTATTTTCGGATGGTGAGAAATTTATTAGACGAAAGGTATCAGGGTAGGTGAATTGGACGTCGAAATCCAGCTCGCTCACCGGAACTCACACCTCTTGATTGCTTTTTTTGAGGATATGTGAAATCAGTGGTTTTTAAGACAGTTTGTGAGTTATTAGATGAATTGTGTCGTCGAATTATTGTGGTGTGTTCAGAAATAATACTTAAAACACTGAACAATTTTAGGAGAGAATTTACAGCCGGACTATTTATTTGTCAAAAAATGCTGGGTGGAAATGTCGAACAAATTTTATAATAGATAATAGTTTACCTTTCATTGTAGATATAAGTTGGAATAATTATACAGTTTTTTCTATTTTGTTTTATTCATACGTAGAATATTTGTGAGGTTATTTAACCAAAAATTCAACCATGTGAAAAATGGTATAACAAAGATAATATTACATTCATTGTGCCCTTCAACAGTTAGAAACATTAGATAGCTTCCAAAAAACTGGGATAGTATACTTGAAATAATAATTTGGAACTATTTATAATTCAAGAAATAGTATTTTATTGATATAATACTAAATAAAGGTTGTTTAGAATTTTACTATAATTTTGCCAATAATTGCCGGAGATATTTTCGACACACTGGACGTTCGGGAAATATTTCATTGAAAATGTGAACGATGATAACGGCTTCAACTTGGTCTTCTAATGAACGAACCATATGAATCAACGAGAAAAATTATGAAAAAAGTAATCAAGGAGATCAAAAAATATTGATAACTCTAATTTGACAATTGTTGAGAATAGAGTTGATATGTATTTACTTGTTGCTATGGTTACTAAAGCAATCACAGTATAAACAGCCGACTGAATTAACGTTAGGATCGAAAATCAGATCAGTTTGGATTAAGGTCCTTTTAACCATTTCAACTTAGGTATAGTAAATACTGCATGAAATCTGCTTAGAATTTCACGTAGAATTCGAATATCTAATAATATACAGGCGGTTCCATTCGAAAAAATAAACTAACAAGTCAGTGAACTTTTTTGAGACACCCTGTATAAATTAAAAGTATGTTATTGAAAAGTTCAAATGAACCCCTACAACTTATGTGTTCAATATTTTTTTTGTGATATTGAAAATAAAGAAGTTACGGTGGGGGGACAGGCTAGGCTAGGGTCACATAGCTAGAAGGACTGACGAAAAAGAGACTCCGTGGCAATTGGATACAAATGGCTCAGGATAGAGAAGAGTGGCATACTAAGCGAGAGGCTTATGTTCAGCAGTGGACTTCTATAGCTGAGTGATGATGATGAAGTCCAGCAGAGGATGCATCACAGCTGACTCCAATTGGCAAATTCTGGACATAATGACAAAGAATAGAAGTCCTGATCAGGAAACCTTCAACTTTCCAAAAGCATTTTGAAACTTCTTCGAGCAATGCTAATCTACATTTTTTCTGGTCCAGTTGATTATGGGCTCCGGAATAGAATTTGCTATATATAGTTAACTCCTTCTAAGTACGACTTTACCTCCGCAGCATTTCTTGGTTCTCTCATCTTCAAAATTGCATACAACTACTCTGAATTGGCTCGAATACCCTCAAACTAAATCCTAAAAACTTGATCGACTACTCTATAAACTGGCATTTTGATTGCGATAGTTACAATTTGCTTTCCTCATTCTCTTTTGGATTACTTGAAGATGCTTCAGGTGCTCCTCTGCCTTTTACTCGTCGTGATTGCATTATCGATAAATGACTCGGACATGCTTATTCCTGGGAGTATTCTGTCCATTAATTCCTGGAAAACAACTGAGGACGTGGCGATTCCTTCAGTGAGTACGTTGTACTGGTACAGGCCCCTGTGCGTATTCACTACCAAATACATTCTACACGGCTCATCCACTTCTACTTGATGGAATGCATCCGAACGATGACTGGGACAAACAAGATATATAGCTATATACTTAGTTGGTGAACGCCGCTCATAAGTAGTCAGTCCTTGACAAAACGGGAGAGTCGAACTAAATATCGACATTTTCTGGCAAATTAAATTTATATATATTTGCGAAGGACGCTTTAGTATTAATTCCGGTATACATATATTGTAAATAACTTTCTCAACACCCTATATACATGCATTCGATTGGACCTGAATAACGTCGCATTACGCTCCAAGCTACGGGCCTCTTGCTTATTTACTTAAGGACGGGTCGAAGATAAGCCGATGGGGTGAGGTGCAATAACGATGCAACCACAGACATTTTTATATGTCTGGACGTAACCGAAAGCTAATGGGTCATTAAATATTTTATATAAACAAAAATTGTGTGAGAAATAAAAGTAAAGAGACAGACCGTTTTGAAACGTTAATGCGTAAGCTTTTGTTTTATTTCTTGTCCGTAACATTTCAGAAGTGGGATATTTACCATATCCCGAGTGTTTTTTTTTTCTTTGATTAAATAACATGGAAGTTAACAGTGGTAATGACAATAGTGAACATGGTTCAATGAACCGGTGGTCAAGAAGAGAGTGAGAACGAAACCTACAGAAAGGGCGCGTGAGTGAATCCAGATCGTCATCAGACGAGGAAGAAGTAGAAAACATATCTATTCGAAGGAAAGCAGCGAAAAAGCAGAGAATCGAAGAGCTCATAGCCACAAAAGAGTGAAATTCTGAGCCAAATGAATTCGGGTACAAATACCGATATTTTGAAAAACCCAACCTCGAGTATTTTAAATCTAGCCAAAATCGACATGGTGCCCACCTTTGATCCTGAGAATGGCGACCTTAATTCTGGGAATTGGCTCAACAAAATCGAGCAGCTCGGAACCATACACAAATGGAACGATTCCACAAAATCATTTTTTTATGCAATCGAAGTTGTCTGGTATTGCGAAAATATGGTACAATGGTCTTCGCGACTACAACAAGTCTTGGGAAGGTTGGAAAAGTGCGTTGCATTTCCGTCACACGAGAACTTTGTGGAAAATCTAAAGTTGATGCTGGAGAGAAAAAAGCAATCTGATGAAACGATGTTGCATTATTATTATGTAAAATGCACGTTGATTAGAAAATGCGATGTTTCTGAGGTGAATGCAATATCTTGTTTTATAGATGGACTTCATCTTGAACATCAGGGAACGGCCAAAATCAGCAAATTTTAAAACTTCCCAAGAACTTTTTTAAGGATTTTTATGCAAACTTGCCGGTACAAGTGTGACAAAGAAGACGGAAGCAATTGTGGAAAAATCGGACATTTTGCTCGAACCTGCTTTTTCAAAGACGCAGGACCATCTGGACAGAATAAATACAATGAACCCGAAAATCGAAGGACTACAAAGGCATCCAATCCTAGTGGCTCGAATGTGAAAAAGTGGTCCCACTGCAACAGGAAGAGGCATGTGAAAGCGAAATGTTGGCGTTAAACCCCGCAAAAGTACAGCTGCTACAGGGTAATATCGAAGTAATAATAGGCCAATCAATTATCAATCACAAATATATATTCATGCATGTTAAATGATATAAATCATAAGAAGACAGTCCCAATAATACTAAACGAAAATATTATCATTTACCCACATTCTACATCTCTTGTACCTATTAGTATAAATAATGACGATAATAACAATTGTTTGCTCGTTTATTCACTAACATATGATTTCCATGAACATTACTCAATTCCAACTTGTTTATTGACTCAGACTGATAATACAATCAGTGTCACCAATACAGGCCCAATTAAACTTAACTGGACAAAAGGTAGAACTTTAGCCAGGGCAATGCCAATAGATTTTTCCAAAATTGTAAATTAGACAACGGCTGATGTTACATAGACATGGTCATTAGATATAGCTCGTGTCAAAGTGAAGTCTTAAAAAAACCTCATTTAACACTTTTATACCATTTCAACTAGAATCATTAGGAGTAAAATTAAGGAGATGCTAGAAAATGGAATAATTCGGAAATATCATTCAAACTTTTCTAGCCCAGCCCTGTTATTAAAAAAGAAAAATTGCGATCATCGGTTATGTATTGATTACAGAAAATTGAATGCTCTAACAAAAAAAGACAGATATCCACATTGAAGATCAAATCGATCGCCTTGGAAACAAAACATTTTTCTGTACTTTAGATATGACTCAGGGGTACTATCAAATACACACACAGGATGGACAATATGAATTTTTACGTATGCCTTTTGGATTGCCAAATGCACCAGCCACCTTCCAGAGGCTATTAAGTGATTTATTCTCCGACCTGTGTCATGAGAACGTTATCATTTATCTTGACGACATTTTAATTTCTTCCGAAACAATCGAAGAAGAACTTAAAATTTTAGAGACTGTTATGAACTTACTAGAAACCTCTAACTTAAAATTGAATATAGAAAAATGTTACTTCTTTGAGACAACGATTATCTTGGATACGAAATAGATGCTAATGGAATTCGCCCAGGACAATTCAAAATAACAGCTGAGAAAATTTTCCAGCTTCTAAAAACTTACATGAGCTAAGACAGTTTTTGGGCTTGAGTTCTTATTTTCGAAAATTTATTAAAAATCATGCTTTAATTGTGGCTCCATTTGTCAATGGATTTGTTAAAAAAATCGGTATCGTGGAAATGGACTCAGGAAGAAGAACACGCATTCAATACTATTAAAACAAAATTAACATCTAGGCCACTACTTGGCATTTATGATCCAAATCTTGAAACTGAATTACATACCGATGCCAGTAGCAAGGGTATTGCTGGTATTTTATTACAAAGACACGATGAACATCTCAAACCGATAATGTACTATAGTCGCATGACCAGTAATGGTGAAAAATTATATCATTCTTATGAATTAGAAACTCTGTAGAGTCTATTAAAAGATTTCGAGTTTATTTAACGGGAATACATTTCACAATAATAACAGACTGTGCTGCAGTACGATAAACTTTTACAAAAAAAGATCTTCTGTCACGCGAGTTAAATTTATGAAATCACTGATTGACTTTTTAAAAAGTATTTTATTTCACAATAAGTGTTGGTACAAAGTATGCAAGTAAAGATATAACTGAAATGAATTTACAATTTGTTAAGCTTTTATAGTTATTATATGCTGAGTAAGGGCTTTGTTGACCTTGGGACTCATTATGGTGGATGTTGCTAAATTTGGGCTACATAACTCCTCCCCTCTTAGTCAATGGCACGTCCTCGTGGCTTGGGTTGCAAGAATGATGGTGGTAGATTGATTTCTTCCAATGGGACTTCTGTTGGTGTTCTGATGCTGGATTTCTTCCTGATTATGTTTATAATCTTTTGTCTAAATATATAGCATAAGACAGAAATTATAATTATTGATAACATAATAGAGATGGCAAGATGTCCATGGTGGAACTCGATTGGTAATAATTCTGGTTCTTGGTATACTGGAATTATTTTCGAAGGGTCTTCCAGATGAAAAGGTTTTATATTGACTTTATGAGGTACTCTCAATGGTTCTTGAAGGTTGGGCCACTCTTGAGCGAATGATCGATTGGAACCGGTCCAAGTATGTTTTTGGAATGAATAGATGCAGTCATTTTTTCCAAGAATTACATTACATTTCTTTGCCTTTATACTTTTGAATGTTTTTAAACAGTCTTCATTAATATCCTCAGGGTATTTAGAACAAATTATAATGTTCCCATTTGTTAATTGAGTGAATAAAGAAAAGTTGTTGTTGACACTGGCATAATTGCATTTCGATAGATCTTCAAAACCGCAGGAATCTTCATGTGGTAGTTTTTGGCAGTACCAAAACGAGAAGGTTTTTGTACATTCTACGTTATTCCATTTGGTTGAACCTTTTGAATTCAGTGCGTAGGTGTAGGGTGGCAAGAGAATATTATTTTCACTGCTTGGGATAGGAATGACTTTGGAAAGATGGTATAATTCGTCGGCTAATATAGGCACTTTTAGTGTACAATATAATGTTTTGGATGTGAACATAAGACTAACTTCAGTTATTTCTAACAAAGTTGGAATATCTGGAGCAATTTCCGTATGTGAATGAACTTTATGTAAATAATTGAAGATTTCTTGGAGCTCTTGTTGTTTGATTAATTCAGCGTTTAATATTTTCTTATTACTAAATGAAACTATTCTCAATAATGTTTGGATATAGTTTCTAAGATTTCCGATTTGTTCTAATTGTATATGAATGATAATTTCTGTGTTAATTTTATCATTTAAGTTAACCACTTCTCTATAGACATCTTCTGCATTAGATTGTATTTTTTGTAAATCCGATTGCCATCTTTGAGTAATTTGTCCAGCTATTGTATGAAATTTTCTGATTTCGGTCATTAATTTCTTTTCATTTGAATCAATCTTGTTGAAATTATTTTCAATTTCTGTTAAATCGGTTTGATCTAGATTTCCAGAAATATATCTGACTATTGCTCCTAAACCATTGATTAAAGCTCTCTTATTAATTTTATCTGGATGAGTATAAATTCTTAACTTATTGATATCTTCCAACAGTAGATCGATATCTCTCTTGTAGATACTTGCTAATGTTAAATCGCCATGATTTATTTTATTATTAATATGAACTTGATTGATAGATAATTTGGAATATGAGTTTTCAATATCTTCAATACTAATCGTGAAATATATCTTATGGTAGTTTGTCTTATATTTAGTTAAGCCTAGGTTATCTAGTATGTATCCAGGAGATTTAATTTTCTTCAACTGGAGTGTCTGGCTGAAGGTCATCATTGTCAACCTGAAAAGATTTTGAATTTTTGATCATATGTTTGCCGATTTTCTTTCCTTTCTTTGAAACTAATTTTAAACTGTCACATTTACTTGGATCAAGGAAGGTTTTTCTATATTTGGGTTTGATTTTATTTCTGGGTTCCATATTGACATAGACAATATCTGTTTTGGGAATTTCATCATTACGATTTGAATTAGTTTTTTCTAATTGATTGGTTCTCTTATCAATTTGTTTCTGATAGAGATCGTTAAAGAACGGAATAATTTCCTGTTTTCTGTGTTGGTTATAATCTTGGAAAATTTGTTTATTAGGATCGATTTCATGGAGATTGAGATTTTCGTAGGGTCCGTAAAGAAGAGAAAATGGGGTGAAATTTGTCACAGAGTGAACACTTTCATTGTATATAATTAGAGCTGTTGTAACCAATTCTGTCGTACTCTCTTTAGATTTTTGTCGGAGTATTCTAAGTTTTTCAATAAGGGTTGAATGAGCTCTCTCTATTGGTGAGTTACCAGTATGCGATTGGGGTGTTGTATAATGTATGTTAATTTGAAACATTGACATGAATTCTTTGAATGTATCACTTGAGAATTCTTTTGCGTTATCGCAAGTTACTTGAGAAGGAAAATTATGATGTGAGAAGTAATGACGTAATTTATTTAAGATAGTGATTGAATTCGTATCAGAGAGTTCGTAGGCTTGCAGATCTAGTAAATAACTCCAGGATGGTTAAGTATCTTTTATTTTCTATATAGGGTTTCTATCATATTTTGAAGTTAGACATAATTCACATTTATTAATGTGATTAGTGACTAATGTTTGCATTTTCGGGAAGTAATAAATTGATTGGAGATGTTTTACGGTTTCCGTTATTCCATTATGCGTTTCTGAATGGTAATCTGATATGATTCTAATTTGTTCATCTTTTGATAGAATGTCTTTAAGAAACAATTTAACATTCGGTTCAAATATTTCAGAACATTTTCGAGAGGCTAAATTAATTAATGAATCATCGGTTGAAAATATATGATATGTTTTGGTGGGGTCTATTATCTCATGGAGCATATTTCTTAGAATATTATCATCTGTACCTTTTCTGATTCTGAGGCAATATCGATTTTTACCAAAGGGCTTGGTGTACTCGATATCATTCTTATCACTGTATATTAATATTATTTGATAATGTGTGACATTTAGAGATAGTTCAGAAATAGGGAAACTGAACACAGGATTTTCTCGAGCAGTATGCCTAGTTTCGCCGGTATGATTACTTTCATTATCTGATGGGAATGGATCTGTATCGAGAATATTGTCTGCTTCACTAAATGTGATAGACAAGGTGGATTCCGAATCAACTCTAGGGAGTATTGATAATAAATCTAAATCTCTGTCGAAGTCTTTATTTAAATCTTCCTTAAGTATTTCTAAATTTTTCTTAGCTGTTGCTTTTGGGGGTACAACTACTATGTCACTGATAATATTTATTTTGGGTTGTTTCTTAGCCGGTTTAACTGGGGTTTTTCTTTGACGTCTATTGGGAATTACTTCATCTATTGCATTGATCTCGATTCTAGATAGTGCATCGGCAACGTAATTTTCCTTGCCTTTCTTATATCTAATTTCGAAATTGAATTCTTCTAATTTTAATTTCCATCTTATTAATCTTTGATTTGGCTCTTTAAGTGAATGAAGCCAAACAAGGGGTTTATGATCAGTTTCGATTAGAAATTTTCTGCCAAATAAATAGGGTCTAAAATGTTTGCAACTATCTATAATTGATAACAATTCTTTTTCAACTGTTCCGTAATTCTTTTCAGCTGAATTTAAAGTTCTTGAGTAAAATGCGATAGGATGTGAATTTTGTGAAAGAACACTACCTATTGCGATGTTGGAGGCATCAGTAGTTAGAGTAAAAGATTTACTGAAGTCGGGATAAGTTAAGACAGGGGCATTGCAAATCAGTTGTTTGCATTTTTCAAATGCGTCTAGATATTCTGGATCTTGCAAATTTATAGTTGAACCCTTTTTTAGATATTTATCAATAGGATGTGCAATTTTAGCGAAATTTTTTATAAATTTTCGGTAATAGGATAACATGCCGAGAAATGATTTAATTTGTTTTTCATTCTTTGGTAATGGAAATGCTTTGATAGCTTTAAGTTTGTCAGAGTTCGGTTTAATGCCGTCAGGTGTTATAATATGCCCTAAGAATGCTACTTCTTTTCTTAGAAATTCAGACTTATCAAGTTGTATTTTTAGATTATATTTCTCGAGTTCAACAAAGATTTGTTTGAGATGTAGAATGTGATCTTGTAGGGATTTCGAGAATATAACAATGTCATCCATATAAACAAAGCATGTTTTATAGAGATAAGGACGCAGTACAGTATCCATTACTCGCTGGAATGTTGCAGGTGCATTCTATAAACCAAATGGCATACGTGTATATTCATAATGTCCATTATCAACAGTGAATGCTGTTTTTTCTGCTGAATCGGGATGAATTTCGATTTGATGAAAACCTTGAGCGAGATCTAATGTCGAGAAATAAACGCATCTACCAAGGTTGTCCAGAATTTCATCAATGCGTGGAAGTGGATATTTATCTTCAATGGTTTTATCATTTAATTTTCGATAATCAATAACCATTCGAAATTTCTTTTTCCCGCTAGCGTCCATCTTTTTTGGAACAATCCAAACTGGAAAACTATATGGTGAAATGCTAGGTTTGATGATTTTGTTATCTAACAGCTTTTTAATTTGATTCTGAATTTCCTCTTTAAGAAGATAGGGATATCTATAGGATTTTTGATAAATTGGATCTTCGTCTACTGTACGAATATGATGTTTAACTGCGTGGGTGAATGTTAAGTTTTCTTCCGGGTTCAAGTGATCTGTTCGAATAAGTTTTCGAATGTTGATGTAGTTATTAAAGTCAACTTCAGGATTAGATTGATGAAATTTTGATAACGGTTGGACTTGTATAGGTTCATGGAAATTTATTGAAAGATTTTGGATGGATAAATTTTCTTCAATCGGAACTTGACAAAATCCATCTGAGGCTGTAGTTATACATTCGGGTATGATGATATTATTTAAAGAAATTTCGGGTACTAATACGGGACCTTTATCTATTGAGACAGGTACTTTTAAAATAGGTTTATTTAAAGCTTCAGGTTATGGAACAAATAAACTTGGATTTAATTCAATGAAAAATGGTATCTTAATATTTCCTACTTTTGGAATATGTTTCTCATAATCTATTAGTGCTCTCAATATTTCAAAATCCTGACTTCCGATTAAAGCATCGAATCTTTCATGCCACGGTACTATATACATATCGAAAGAATGTCTTATGCCGAATTCTTTTAGTATAGGATGATTGCAACTAAGAGTTCCGTTATAAGTTGTTTGAATGGACTTTACTGAAAATGTTGAGTTGTAGATAGAATTTGGAAATAGTCTGTATGCAGGTTCAGGGTTGATTATTGAATTGCTGGCACCAGGGTCTAATAATACTTTTAAATCTAAACTAGGAATATAAATAAATGGTAACTTAGGTGAAGAATTTATATTGTTTATGTCAATTCCGAGGCTTTTAATTAAAAATTTTCAGATTCTTCATCATATTCATTAATTATCTCCTCAGATTGATCATTTATGTATTGATAATTTGGATCATTTTCAGGAATATCATTCTGAAAATTATCGTTGTCGTAATTATGGGTTTCATATTGATCTTGAGTATCATTTTCCACGTTAAATAATTCTTCTACTGCAACTCTAGGAGGTCCAGTAGATTTAAAGTAATTATTGGGTGGTAAATAATTTTGGGTTTGTCTATTTTGATTTCCTCTGAATGTATGTGCGGTAGTAGTGCTCATAGGCGTTGGTTTGAAGGCTTGTTTTTGGAAATTGTTCTGGAAATTTTGTTTTTGATGCATTGGTCTTTGCATATTTGTATTCGGAAATCTTTGATTATTTTGGGGTTTAAATGAATGATTTTGGAAATGTTGCCTGAAGGCTGGATTTGGCAATATTTGTGGTCTTATTGGATGTAGCTTTACTGGATAATTATTCGTAATTTGTGGTTTCGGTGGATTATTAGATTTTGAGGATTTCTGTGCTCGTAGAAAATTGGCAAATTCTATTTGAGATTTTTCATTATCTAGTTTCTTGCATTCATACAATGCTTGTTCAAGAGAAGGAATGGTGATATGCAAAAGATGATCTCTATATGGATTTAAGAGGCCAGCTTTGTATACGGCTAAAGCTTGTTCTGTATACATAGCTTCTTTAGATCCACGTACGTTCTCGTCAGCAGTATTAATGGCTAAATGTTCTTTGAGAACTTGTAGCTTATTTATAACTTCATCATAAAAATCAGAAAATGTTTGTGGATGGATTTGGATAGATGTATTTAAATCGTGAGATAGCAATTCTTCTGATCTTGGATCTCCGAATCGTTCGGTTAGTGCCTTTTTAAGATCAGCCCAGGTGTTATAAGATCTATTAACTATTATATTCCTAGCAGGACCAGATAATTTAGATTTTACCTGTTCTAATAATAGAGAGTTAAATAATTCGTTAGTTCCTGAGGCTAAAAGTAACAGATATTTTTCAGATTGTCTAATAAAATAGGCTAAATCTTTCGATCCGCCTGAATAATTTGGCAGAATGTTACTAGCCATGGAGACCTCGAGTTGGGTTATTGGTGGAGCCTGTGGTTGAGCCATTTCGCTTATAGCTAGATTTTTTGATTTGTTAGCAATAGGAGATCTAGATCGGTTTCTCATAAACTTTAATAGAAATTAAGTACCGTATCAAGTTTCTACTACCGTAATCTTTGCAGAAAATGTTTTCTAGTTTATTTCTTTATAATTTTATATTAAACACTTGAAGTTTGTCTTATTTAAATTAATATTCACTTAAGGAATAAAACTGGTCTAAAAATTTTTGAAAATTATTAGCCAACAAATTAATTAAAGGAAAGAGGACTTACAGAAGGATGCACTGAAGGATCATCTGTGAGCTTCTTCTCCCTTGTCTCGTGGTTCGGCAGAAGGAATACGAGCCTTGTTGACGACCTGGTTGATCTCTGAAGGATCTAACGGTGTGTAGGCCGGAGTTATGTCTTCTTTACACTTTTGCACCACTTTTGAAAGTCTTTTTGCGAATTCTATTTTGATAAGAGTTCGGTATTCCGTCTCAATTTCTTAATAGAAAAGAGTAATCGTTCGCCACACAGAAGGTACTACACGAATTACTCGACGAAATCCTGTTCGCAGCGCCAGTTAAATTTATGAAATCACTGATTGACTTTTTAAAAAGTATTTTATTTCACAATAAGTGTTGGTACAAAGTATGCAAGTAAAAATATAACTGAAATGAATTTACAATTTGTTAAGCTTTTATAGTTATTATATGCTGAGTAAGGGCTTTGTTGACCTTGGGACTCATTATGGTGGATGTTGCTAAATTTGGGCTACATAACTCGCGTGGCACGCTGGTGGATGGCTCTATTATTATTATTATTATTATTATTATTATTATTATTATTATTATTATTATGATTTTGAAATTAAGCACAGGCCGGGAGAAAAGATGAAACATGTAGATGTGCTCAGCCGAAATATTCCATTTTCCAGTGTATCGACAATAATAGGATCCGATGACTGGTTCTTATGCATTCAGCTTCAGGATGAAACTTTAAAAACAATCTGTAGGAAACTTTGCCTAAAAGACTGTAACAAACGGTTAAAAAATACTTACACTATCAAAAATAATAGACTTTACAGAAAAATAGCAGATAATCAGGAGAAATTAGTTATACCCAAAACATCTAGATTCAACATATTAAGAAATTGTCCATATTGGATTCAGAAAATGTGAATTATTAATTAAAAGTAAATTATGGTTTAAGGGTATGACAAGACATACGAAAATATATATATGCTTGTCTTGACTGTGCATATAAAAGAGAACAATATGGGAAAAAGAAAGGCTTTTTACATCCCATTAGTAAGCCGATAGAACCTCTAAACACATGGCATATTGATCGTTTGGGTTCGTATGTCAGAAGTGTTGGTTGGTTTTTGTTATATATTAACCATAGTCGATTCGTTCTCTAAATTTTTATTTGCACTGCCAACAAAAACTTCCAATTCTAAAGAGGTAATACACATTTTAAAAGACCTCTTTAGTATGTTTGCAGTGCCCAAAAGGATTATATCTGATCGTGGTAAAGCTTTTACAAGTAAAAGTTTTAAAGAATTTTCCTTAAAATATCAATTTAAACACATTTTGAACAGCGTTGCTTCACCCAGATCCAACGGTCAAGTTGAAAGATATAATTACACCTTAAAGTCTAAGCTAGTATTGATGATGAAGATGAGTGGTATTCTGTGCTTCCGGATGTAGTATGGGTCATTAACAAAACTATTAACGCAAGCACGAGATTTACCCCGCAAAACTCATGTTTGGTTCTGATTAAGCTAAAGATGGGGATTTAGACAGGAATAGTTGCGTTGTAGTAGATAAAATCAGTGATCGTCAAAAAGCGAAATTAAATATGGATAAACAGTCCATAAGAATGAAAAGATTATTTGACACCAAACGAAAAATAGCACACAGACATAAAGTTGGTGACCTGGTATTGTGGAGTGGAAGTGGTACTACAAAAAAGAAGTATCCGGAAAAACGGGTCTTAAATTCGGGGGCCCTTACAAAATTATAAAGGTCAAGAAAAATGATAGGTATGAAATTGCTTCATTAAAGGCGATGAAGGGCTACAAAAAATATATGACCACAGTACCAGCTGATCAACTAAAAGAATACAAAGGGGGTGTAGTAACCGAAAGTGATTCAGGCAGCAAAGTCAATAGTACTGACGAGTTGTTAGATTTACTGGAAGGTTAAAAACATAGTAGAGCTCTAGTGAGCATAAAAAAAAGTAGAGCTCTAGTGAGCATAAAAAAAGTAGAGCTCTAGTGAGCATAAAAAAGAAGAGCTCTAGTGAGCATAAAAAAGTAGAGCTCTAGTGAGTATAAAAACATAGTAGAACTCTAGTGAGCATAAAAAAGGAGAGCTCTAGTGAGTATAAAAAAGTAGAGCTCTAGTGAGCATAAAAAAGTAGAGCTCTAGTGAGCAAAGAAAGTAGAGCTCTAGTGAGCATAAAAACATAGTAGAGCTCTAGTGAGCATAAAAAAGAAGAGCTCTAATGAGCATAAAAAAAAGTAGAGCTCTAGTGAGCATAAAAACATAGTAGAGCTCTGGTGAGCATAAAAAAAGAAGAACTCTAGTGAGTATAAAAAAAATAGAGCTCTAGTGAGTATAAAAATATTGTAAGTATAGCTCTATATAGCATGAAACACACTATAGCTTTAGTTAGCAAAACATAACATATTTAAAAGATATTAAGTTATAATACCAGCAAAACTTCAAATACTTGTGCTATTTCTTTTACAGATCCTGGATCCGAAAACCAGTTGGTGGAAAGACGAGGACGTCTAACGAATCAGGACGGCCGAATGTGAAGGACGCTTTATTATTAATCCCGGTACACATATATTGTAAATAACTTTCTCAACACCCTATATACATTCGGTTGGACCTGAATAACGTCGCATTACGGCCTCTTGCTTATTTACTTAAGGACGGGTCGCAGATAAGCCGAGGAGGTGAGGTGCAATAACGATGCAACCACAGACATATTTATATGAAGAAAAAGAAACAAAAAGTCTTCTCCACAGTTTATTCTTAAAGGTTAATTACTCAGACATGTTTCGAGATTGTACAATCTCATTTTCAATCAAAAAGTTCAAAGTTATGGAGATGAAAATATGAAAATTTTTAAGAAAAAGGAAAAACTATAAAAACGATCCCAAACCAATTCAAAATTAAAATTAATACTTGAAAAAGAAATAAATTATCCCATTATAAAAATAAAATAAAATAAAGTCAAATTCTAAAACAAAAAACGAGAATGGACTTCTACAACCATATTTATATGTCTGGACGTAACCGAATGCTAATGGGTCATTAAATATTTTTTATAAATAAAAATTGTGTGAGAAATAAAAGTAAAGAGACTAGTGATGCTGCGAGACTGGTCTTGGTCTTGCAGTCTTGGTCTTGGTCTTGCAAAATTGCAAGACCAAGACAAAGACCAAGACTGTCTATGCAAGACCAAGACCCAAGACCAAGACCAACACTGGGATGCAAGACCAATACCAAGACTAAACCTGGTCTTGGTCTTGGTCTTGCTGCAAGACTTGCGAGACTTGCAAGACTCTTGCAGTTCCGTAACCAAACACCAATTGGTAGGAAACATATTATTTTGCTCAATGATAAGTTAAAAAACGCAAAACCATTGTATAATAAGCAAGAGAATGAGTTATGAAATAGAAGTATGAAGTAGATGTATGTAGTAAAATGAGTGCTCAGTTGGGAGGATGATACCAAGAAAACACAAGAAGACTAAGTCGCGCTAGTAAGATACGATTCTCATATGTGAATGGTGATTATTGATTTATAAACTTTATTAATTAATTACGCATCTCACTTGCCCTTACTTAATTCTACGCACCTAGTTTTATTCTCATTACTTATTCTAGAATGGTTTCGTACCAATACAATACCAGGCGTGTTTGTTCTGGACAATGACAATTTTTTTATACGGTCGATATTTATCCATTTCAAATGATAATATGATTATAGGCAATCTTAAAAGATTATGAATTACATACTTCCCATACATATGCAGGGTTCTTCTTCATTTGAATTAAGCAATTACGGTTTAGAATCGCAACAACTTTCCACACTTATAAAAAGATCAAAATTTTTGCAAGAGTCTTGCGAAGTCTTGCAAGTCTTGCAGCAAGACCAAGACCAATACCAAGACCGTATATGCAAGACCAAGACCCAAGACCAAGACTAAGGATTTGATGCAAGACCAAGACCAATACCAAGGGTGCAAGACCAAGACCAATACCAAGACCATATCGGTCTTGGTCTTGGTCTTGCTTTGCGCATCACTAAAAGAGACAGACCGTTTTGAAACGTTAAAGCGTAAGCTTGTGTTTTATTTCTTGTCCGTAACATATTTCACTAGGTCTTGGTTCACTATTCCCTTATGATGTACGGCATTGTATTGAATAAGCCACAAATATCATAAACTGTTAGGTTCAGAAAAACCCAAATAGCAAGCGTGCACAAAATATGAGGCTGTTTTATGGTTGTCCCTGAAGTTTTTCACAGACTGATGACACTAGAGCTGCGCGTTGTCATATCTTCTTTTTGTAGCATCATGCATCAGAACCATCTAACTTCGTAATCAGTATTGATATACTGGGGATTCACAGACCTCTTGAAATTCCCTGTAATCCTTATATGTCCACCGTCACGATCACTACTGGTGACGCCCAATCGGAATGTCTTTCTTTTGTGATGACATCTGTAGGTAGGAATCCAGCTGACTACAACAACGGACGCTATTAGGAAATTGGAGATAATGGATGTACAAACCTCCACATCATCAGTTGTTGGGTTGAACAGGCCGAACTTGTTACTCATCCGTACCGCAATTTGATGGCATCAGAATAAAAAAGATACAAAATAGGTTCAAACTCTTCGACAATATGTTGAGTATGCCGGTTTTTAACTCGATGCGAGCACGATTATTTATCACTTTAATTAAGGATTTGGTTTCAATTTCAATTGGTGAACAGTTAAAGATTTACAGATTTGACATTTACATCATATCTCTATTAAATAACTAATTTATCAAACACGGACTGTCCCATAGGACTAGACAGAAAATTAAAATAGCATGCTTTTGTTGCAGTGCAATACTTACAAGAAGTACTACATAACTAATAACTGAAGTGCCCAACACTTTAAGCAGTTATTTAAAATAACACTACCCAGCTAAATCTTGTTAGAATCAGAAAATGTAGGTGTATAGAATAAATCTTTAGTCTACAAGTTTTATTAAGAATTTGTCAATAGTAACCTATACGAAAGTCTGGGTAACGCCTCTAAAATCAGCCGAAAAAGTTCTTTTTTTGGAATGTTTCTTACCGACAAAGCAAAGGGATATAACTTATTTGAATTTGCCAAAAAGGAGAAAGAAAAATCCGAATATCGTCATTACTTTTATAAAATAAATAATAAAATTCTTTGTACTTATGTGGATAGAAATTCACATACACACTAATTAATGAGGTCTATTTATTAAATATATATATAAATATATTAAGTCTATCGAATAAGACGCCGAGATGCTTCTCGAAAGCTTCTGACGTATATCGACTGAACTCGATGCGGGTTGAAGTACAGTGACTCCTAATGACAGTGGCGACAAACGTGCTTAAGCTCCGCCCCATCCGCCATGAAGAGGCAGTTTCAAATAATAATCCTCATAGGCTGCAACTCAGATTCAACAAATACATTTATTTTACAGTGGCTAGAAGACTCTACAGTGACTTTATACTTGTATAGTCACTGTAGAAGACCCCATTTTGCTTTAATATATCTCTCAGATTAATTCCCAAATTTAGGAATTTGTTTGAAATCAGATGAAAGGAAGTAGTAGAAACATTGTGATATTGGTGAAAGAAATGATCCAGAATTGATTTAAAGAAATGAAAAACGGATAGGTAATCATCTTAAATTTTTATTATCATTAAAAAATCCTACATATTAATAATTAGACCTTTCATAAAGCATAACCAGCCAACGTAATTTAGAAGTTGTAGCTCTTTAGCTTCTCATGCAAAGCAATATTCACATTGACGGGGGAGTCACTTTCTGTCCGGCTCGTATCCTCTTCTTCAGTTTCAAAAACTTCTGCGGCACCTATAATAACAAACATGTATTAGTGAACAAGTGCGCAGATAAAATGAAAACGGTGGTGTTATTAATTAGTTCTGTCTAAAATAAATAAGGTGAACATTATACTAATAAAACGCTCTTCCAATAAATACTGTTTATGATTAATCAATTATTTGTTTTGACTGAACATCGTTCTTAAATGAAACTGCTGTACTGGCCAACATTCCATCACGACGTGAAGTAGATGGTTGTGGTTCCAATCCAGCTTCACCTTCATCTGTAACTGTATGTAGCTGGACTTCGTCTGGATCTTGGGATTCACCTTCAACGTTAACAAAAAGGTTGATATTATTGTTATGGACAGCTCATAAGACTTACCTTTTCTTAACGAGGAGGTTTGACGTGTTTTTGGAGGTTGTCTGCTTTTTTTGGTGTAGGAAAATCGAAGATTGTAGGAACAGCATTAATTTTCAATTTTCGCGTCCATCCTCACGAGTCTTTTCTCACATGTCAGGAGCAAAATACACCTTCAATTTCATAAAATATCAATTATTATTCATGAGAAAGATAATACAATAAGAAAAAATCCAGATGGCCTGTAGTCAGCGGAAAGGTAATTTTTTCAAAATTCATTGAATTGAAATTTGAACAACCTTTTCATTGGTATACCTACATGTTATTACATCAAATTGGCGTATATGTCATAGCCTTGCGGTTAGAGGTTTTCGTTTTGGCTGTTGAATATAAAGCAGACAGGGTTCGAGTACCACTTCAAGGCAGAATTTGTTTTTCGCCTATTTCTTTTCAATAAATATACTATATATTTTTTTAATCAGGGTCTATGTTAAGATCTCCAGAAAATGTACAATTACATCAAATTTATATTGAGTGTTCATGTTTTATCAATATTTGTTATTTTTCTTTATTAATTTTTATTCTTTTACCTGGGTATTTTATGAAAAATTGCTGTTAACAAAAGTTGTAGGTACTGATTATATCTATAACCTAAAATTATTTTTGATGATATTTACACTACGGCTCTTTTTTGATAGTTTTTTTAAATGTTTCAATGGTCGCCATTTTGAAACTACTTACCCGATATTGCCCTAAACTTTTGAACCAAATGTTTTTTTGAACTAACTTATAGACATATAACAACATGCCGTTGAATTTTTTTCGAAATTCAAAAGTGTGAACGATCGCAATAGGTACATTTCTATAAGAAATTTACCTAAAAGTCTGGTTTCCTAGAAAGCTCTATTTACCATCATGTAACAGACATCGTCTATTCTCACTGCTATCTCTCTCTCGGGAGAAGTACATGATGGATATATTCTACACACCTTCTGTATCTGTCTTGACAGTTCTTATCACAAATTACTAGGAAATCAGACCTTTGATCACTTGACATCACACAAAATTTTAGACTAACCTCACATAAACAGGAATAATCCGTAGGACTCCATTTATCCCTTTTCATTCTTATTAACCACTGCTTCCTTCGGGCAGGATCTTTGGGAAGCTTTTTTATAATGAAGCCTATTTGTCAGAATTACTGCAGCTTACTGCAGCACAACCAGGCATTGTGAGCTAAACCTAAAATAAAACAACTTACCTATTAAGCCTATACAATAATACGAAAGATTATTAGAATTAGAATACTTACACGTTTGTTGCCTAAGCTCAACCACTAACTGTAAGTACAGGCTAACTGGTTTTAACAATTATGAAATAATCAAAAATGCACAATTTTAACCAAACTAAAATAAAACGCCACGAAAATCTTATGTCAACTGATGTAAACAAACGCAGAATTAGCCTCCTAATGGCGGACGAACCCATGTGACTTCAGCAACCAATCAGAAATAGAACAAGCCTGTGTCGCCACTGTCATTAGAGTCACTGTAGGTTGAAGATATTTCGGGTGCCATCTAGGTGTTTCCACGATGAGCTAGTAGCTATGTACTATGTAGTGCCCCGTGCACTTCTATGTATTTGCTCAAACTAGGACGGCGCCTGGCTAAGGCATCAACCTTCTAATTGTGTAAACATCTAATTGCCGTATTTTTTTTGAAAATCAGAAAAGATTCTGTTTATACTAAGAAATAGTATGTTATTTACCCAGCACATACAGAGGTGCTAAACCTCTAGGTGCCAACAAAAAATTTGGAAACGAAAAACAGTACCTACTATACAAAAAAAATATATATTTAAGAATATGAATAAAGTATTATTATTATTGCTGAGTATGGCAATAAACCTTTTGTAAAATATAATCATATAGAATGAGTAATTATGGCGAAGACCCGAATAAAGACATACTAAAAAGCACCTGGCTTTCTCCTATGCGCTGGAGTGCGTCCTAAAACTACCCATTGCATTCGGTGTTCTCTATTTCACAACAGTGAGTCAGAGAACACCACATCGCGCAGTGGCGTGGGTCTGGGTAACTTTACAATATCATAATTACATTCTTCATACTGACAAGTCTTTTTGGCTGGTTGAAAACTCCATCTCACTTACTTCTATTTGTGTTGCGTATCCGTTACGAATGTTGGCGATCATTATGAGGATACTTACTTTATAAACTGCTGCACGAAAAAGTCCTACTGTTGTTGTGTTGAACCATGTACGTAAGTTCTGCAACCACGATATCCTTTGTCTACCAGGCCTTACTAGATAATGTTAACTTGTATACTCGAAAGCTAAGAATTTGAATTTGGCAAAAATCCAAAGATCGCATAGCCCTACGAATATCGTCATTACTTTTATAAAAATAGATGACAATAAATATATCATTTGGTTTTCTTTATATATCATAATTACATACTTCATACTGACAAGCATGAGTGCTTGGGAGCGTTTATCACGGCTGCATACATCTCACTGGGCGCCACCATTTCCACTACCAGGTGGTGCTGGAGTTGCTGCTGCCGAGAACAGACACCCAAGACACCAAAGTCACAAATACACAAAAGACTGTGCTACCGCTTTGAATAAACACAAAAAAGCCACTAATCACAAGTTCAAATACAATGAAACAAAAATTCTAGCTACAGAAACAGATAGTAAAAAAGGAAGTTCTTAGAAATGATACATATTAAAAAAACGTTAACGCTCTCAACGATAAGGCAGATATAAAACAGCTGAGTAAAATATATCACAACATTATATAATCTGGCCAACAATAATTACGTATTTATGTTTTGATCTCTTAGAAACATATTTTCTTGCAAATTTATATCTATCATTAATTTTTCAAATTTACAATATATTTTCATTTGCCTGTAGTTGGTATCACCAACTGTCCAATATTCAACAAAATAAACAAAATTCCTAGTAATATCTGACAGACCAACGATAGTGGAAAATAGCAATCAAAAATTATGATTTTGCATTTTAAACATTTTATTATTATGTAACCAACTGGTTTTAAGCTTATTTGTGTTTGTTGGTATGTTTGTTTCTTTTGTTCATATATGTCTCATGTTCTTTTTACAATTTTATCTCTTAAATATATATTATGTAATGTACTTTTAGCTAACTTAAAGATCTGATGAAGTTTGGAAACCTCCAAACGAAACGTTATCAAAATATAATTATTATGGTAAATATATTTCTATAATCTTTTTAACGAACTGTATACTCAAGAGAATTTCCAAAATATTATATATATATATATATATATATATATATATATATATATATATATATATATATATATATATCGAGCGATCCAAAAAAAACTCATCCTCAGTAGCACTTATAAAATGAAAACATGTCTTTCGTAAACACAGATAGGAAGTCAAAAGTGACAAGTGATGTTTCAATCAATATAAATGCAATTGCAGATGATTCAAGTAAAGACACGCTCCCCATTTCAAATGCCTGATGCGAATATTTTTTTTTGGATTGTTCGATGTGTGTATATTGTAACGTGAATTACATTATGCTTGTTTTTGGGAATAGGCCATTCCTTAATAGCTGTTATCTTTTCTGAATCTGCCGTGACGCCGTCCCCAGATACAATGTGACCCAGATATCTTACTTCACGTCGGAACAAATGACATTTCTTAGGACTCAGCTTCAGGTTGGCTTCACGTAATCGTTAGAAAACTTCTCTTAAATTCTTCGAGTGTTTTTCAAATGATTTTCCTACTATGATCACGTCAGCCAAATACACTAGGGCAGGTTTGCCATGTCAGTCCTCTCAAAATGCTTCCATGAGCCTCTCAAATGTAGCGGGAGCATTGTATAGTCCAAACGGCATGACAGTGAATTGTCAGAGCCCTGATCCTATCGAAAAAGCAGTCTCTTCTCTATCTGCGGTATCCATTCCAACTTGCCATTATGCACTTTTCAGATCTAGTGTAGAAAACCATCGTGACCCAAAGAGTGTATCTAGGGTCATCTATTCTGGGTAACGGATAACTATCCTTCTTAGTGACTGAATTCAGAAGTCGGTAATCTACACAGAATCATGTAGAACCATTCTTTTTCTTCACGAGCACTACTGGCGAGGTCCATTGACTATTTGATGGCTCAATGACTCCTTACTTGCTCATTTCTTGAATCATTTTCTCGGATTCATCTCTTTTGAACAATGGATGTCTCTTAGCGCTGCTGTCTTATTGGCTGAGCGTTCCCCGTGTTTATCCTGTGAGTCACAATACTTGTTTTACCTTTGTATTCTTCTACCATCGCAAATAGGCCCTGGAATTCCACAAGCATATCTCTCACTTTTTGTAATTGTTTCTCGTCTAAATCCTGGATAGTATTGATGACCACATCAACCAGCTTTTCCGAATATCTCGTCCTGGATGGTTTACTAGTCGTTTCTACAGAGCATATCGCTGATACAGAAACACAATTTCCAACCATACATCCCTTGCTCAACTTAATGGGGCTATGCTTTATCCAACACAGCCCCAAGCTTCTTCAAATGGTCCATTCCCAAAATAAACTAATCAGATATGTCAGCGATTAAAACTCTGTGCTTGATGGTGATCTTGCCAATGCTGATAGTCATGCTCGCTTCACCATGTGTTCTTATTGTCTCCCCAGTCGATGTTCTGACTTGGACCTTTGTTGGTAATATCCGGGAATGTTCTTTGATGAGCTCTGGCCTTGCTATTGTTCTTGTTGCACCGGTATCTATTAGGAGTGTTCTGTCTTCTCCATGGATTCGACCATCGATGTATAAACTTAAGGCTCCGCCAGAAGATGACACGTTGACCGTAATTATTGGGACACTATTTCTGCAGGTCGACGATTGCCCCCTCATCTAGACCCATTCTAGTTTTTCCACTGTGCCACATTCTTCTTACAACAGCGGCGTACGTATTCTAGCTCACCAGAGTTCCAACACCTTGGCTCTCTCTTCTTTGATAGCGCTCCCGTAACTAGCTTCCTTATCATGTCTAACAGGGACTTTCTATTGGATTGGTCTTCTTCCTCTATTGCTCTTACACGGTGCCCTCGGGAAGTTTGGCTAGCGGCTTCATGCTCCAAAGCAATAGCTAGTGCTTCTTCTAGCAATTTTGGTCTGGCCGGCTTCAACGCCTCTGCAGCTCGCTCTCTCTCAATCCATTTACAAATGTGTCCACAGCAATTTCATCAAGGAAGCTATCGGCAGCTGTAGGATATGCTAATCGCCCAATACGAGCTACCTCTCCCTTAAACTCTTGCAGACTCTCATTTGCAGGTTGCACCCGAATTCGCAATTGTGCTTTGTATACTTGCTGAAGATGACTGTCTCCATACCGATTCTCCAATTTAGAAAGCAAGACTTGGTAGTTCGCCTGGCCAGCCAGAATAGACCTAAGGATGTCTGCTGCATCACCTCGTAAAGCGGCAGTTAAGGATACAGCTTTCTGTTCTTCGGTCCACTGATTAGCCATTGCCACTGCTTCAAATCGCTTTCGATATGTTGACCATGAACACTTTCCGTCAAAGTTTAAAAGCTTAACTATTATACTACCTGCGGCTAAGTCCCCCATATCTTCACCCTTGAGTGTCTGGCTCGCATATTCGTCTTTTTCTACATTGCAGCTACCATTCTCAACTGCCATTTTCAAGGTCTTGATTTTTTGTTGCAGTAGCTGCATGTTCTTCTCTGTCCTGAAAAAGTTTTCGTCAACTGTTCTTGAAATTTCTTCAAACTTTTTCGAGACATCATCGAATTGCACCCCAAATGTCCTGGTTACTTCCCCCAATTCCTCATTATTTATTCTAGAAATTTCTTCAAACTTTTTCGAGACTTCATTGAATTTCACCCTAAATGTCCTGGTTACTTCCTTGAATTTTTCATTATTATTTCTAGAAATTTCTTCCTTCACCTCTTTCAGTAACCGTTCTTCCGGAGAGTGGAACATATCAGAATCTTCTCCATTTTGACTCAAAGTGTCCTTCAACCGTTTCAGGAGGGTCGCTTTATCACAGTCCCGTTCCACCAACTGTTCTTTGTGTTGTTTCACGGTTAACTGCACTAATTTCATTTTTAATTGCCTTTATTAACAAAGTGAATCATACAATTTTTAAAGTCTTCAATACGAAAACGAACAAAAAGTCTTTACACCAACATGAAAACGAACAAAAGAGTCTTAAACTTAAACTTAAATCTAACAAAAAGTCTCGAAAAAACTCAAATCTGCACTCTCTTGAGGTTTGTCCAATTTTACACTCACTGATTTCACACTGACACCAATGTAACGTGAATTGCATTTAAATTGGGTTCGATTTATTTTCACTTATTTATTTACACTAACAATTAGGCAACTATATACATTTATATTCACAGCATTACTTAACGCTTAGCGCTCTATTTATATTCACTGTTCTCTGCACTAGTGTAGATTCACGCTCAACTGACTAACTCTTCTGTGATCAACGCGGTATTTATATCTGCCTAACCCCATATTATCGATGCTGAGAAGTTCTCGTGTGCTCTTTTCTTGTTCTGGATTTCTCGGGTGTTCCTTTCGTTGTTCTGGAGTTCTAGGGTGTTCTGCCCGATGTTCTGCAGTTCATGTGTGTGTGTGTGTGTTTTATTGTATTTATTTTATTATTCAGGTGAGTTTTCACGTTACACTGCCCCCTCCTTAGCATCTGATCATCCCGATCAGAATCATCCTTGGTAGTACCTTGCTCCATTTCGGTTCCATGGTGAAATCTGCACTTGATTCCTGCCAGGCAAACACCCTTATTGAAGAAGTAACAGTCTATTGTCTTTCCCGAGTATACTCCTATACACGGTAATTTGCACGCCAGCGTCCTGGAAGATGTATTCGATCATGCTCCTTACAATCTTCCAATCCAGTCCGTCCAACCTGCAGCCTATTTTCGGAAGACCCAACTTCTTAATGTCATAATTCCTGACTTCATTCCTTAGGCTTTTTAGTGTATGCCAGATGTCCTTGTAAGTGGGTTTTTCTCCAGACGTATTCTTCGTAAACAAATAGAGGTTCCGATTACCATCTGCTAGTCGCAGAACTTTTCTTGGTCGTTGGGCTGACAATTCGTCCAATCTTTCAAACTTTTTAAACACCAGAAAAATTCCTCGGTCCATACGTAGATCCTCCGCTACACAGTGGGCAATAGAAACGTCGGCTGGCGGTTTGAAAAAATCTTGTTGAACCTCAACTGTCACACCTTGTCTGACCTTCTTCCGATTCTGACATTTTGCTTTTCAACGTTATTTTCTTGAAGGGCCACTCGTGTTTCCTCCTGGTTATTTGGTCCAGCGTATGGTGCGAATTGGTTTATGTGCACCACTCTAGGTTTTCCCCTTGGTAACTTTCGGATACGATAAATGACGTCATTTATCCTCTTCATGATTTCATATGGACCTTCCCATTGCCTATGGAGTTTGGGAGAAAGGCGTCGACGTCATTGGGGATTATAGAGCCAAACCAGGTTTTCCACGTTGAAAATTCCATCAACTAATCGAGTATTGTAGTGGTGTTTCATTCGATCACTGAAAAGCTGGAGATTCTGTCTGGCTAACTCGTGGAATTTATCCATTCTGGCTCTCAATTGCTCGACGTATCGTTCTCCTGCGATACTGTCCTGCCTGCGGCCGAATTCCAGTTCACAGGGAAGGCGTAACTCGCGCCCCAATATAAACAAGCAGGAGTCTGACCAGCCGCCCGATAGGCCATCAGAAACAAATGGATGTACTTATCCCAATCTCTCTGATGTTCTAAAACAACCTTACACAGATGCTTACCCATGGTTCACTTCATCCTCTCTACCATTCCATCCGATTGAGGAAGCAAAGGTGTCGTTCTAGTCTTGTTCGCACCTATGAGTTTTCACACATCTTGGAACGGGGCTGACTCGAACTTTCTTCCTTGGTCTGAATGGATTTCAAGAGGAAGGCCAAAACGTGAAAATAAATCTTTCACCAACAGCTCGGCGACGGTCGATGCTTTTTGGTTAGGGATTGCGTACGCTTCTGTCCACTTTGTGAAGTAATCCATGGCTACCAGGATATTATTATTTATTATGGAAATGACGGGTATTAGGGACATTTCCCTTTATTGGGCACCTCGACCTTAAGGTTTTTTGTACCATCCCGTGATGTACTCTTGTACTGCTATTTCTGGGTTTAAGTTCAGTTCCTTGAAATAATTGATTAGTGCTCTTGCACCACATGCTCTTAGGTCCACATAGGTGGGAAACGCCCTTTCTAGGATCCTTTGTCTTTTATGCACTAATATTTCGCATTCAGTTAGTAGGTGATTTACATATTCTATTGCTTCTGTGCAAAATCTACAGGAATCATTTTCAACAAAACCCATCTTTTTTAGATGGTTTTTGATGGGATAATGACCTTTGGTGATTCCAACCAAGTTTGTCCGGTCATTTCTTTTAAGAAGAAGTAGGTTATTTTCCAGTACTTGGTTTTCAGCCTTGATTCCCATTTTTTGTTTCTGTTTTGACATGTTTTTTGGCATGTCTGCAGAATGGCTCAGGGCCTGTTGGAAGCCTTTCTGAACCTTTTTTGGCCAGAGAGTCAGCTTTTTTGTTGCAATGTTCTTATGCTTTGATATTCATATGAGGCAAACTTTGTTGCCTCTTGCCAATTGCACAAGACCTTCATGGCATTCCTTCACTAGTTTTGAAGTTTTAGCAACATTTGCCACTGCTGTGATGGCAGCCTGGTTATCAATTGCTATAAAGATTCTAGCACCCCTGTAATTCCTTTTGCGAATCAAGTGAGTGCATTCTATAATAGCCATTATTTTTGCCTGAAAGATAGAGCAACTTCCGCCTAGGGATCTGTGTATTTCCGTGGAGGGTCCACAGACCCCCAGGCTGGCTTTGTCAGCCCTCAGTGAATCATCTGTGTACCAGGTTAAGTCCCCTCTTTCCATTTCCATAGGCAGAGGTGTCTTAATCCATTTGTTCACTTTTGGTATTTTTAATTCGTAGTTTCTGTTAAAGCAGAGTTGAGTACCCATATCATCGACTGGAATGTCTTTTAGATATGGGATTTTGTTTAGAATACAGCAGTGTCCTGTCGCTATAGCATGTCTTGTTTTATTTGTTCTGTGAATTCTTAGGGCTTCGTCTAATGCTCACCTCTGAATATGCAGATGCAGTGGAGTCAAGTTCAGGATGACTTCCATTGCTGCAGTTGGTGTTGTGCGCATTGCCCCTGAGATTCCTATGCAAGCTAGTCTTTGATTTTTTTTGAGTTCATTTTGTATTGAACTCTGCTCTGTTTTCAGCTACCAGACTGAGGCTGCATATGTTATAGCCGGTCAGACTATTCTAACATAAGACCAGTATGCCATATTAGGACTAAGTCTCCATGTTTTTCCCAGTAGCTGTCTGCACACATTGAGTTTCATCAGGGCTTTTTCCTTTATATGTGTAATTTGTCTATTCCATTTCAGTTTTTCATCCAGGTATACTCTTAGATATTTAACTTTCTTGGAAAGCATTATTTCTTTAGCATTTTTGTAGACATAAGGGCATTTGTAAACGTAATGTCTAGGACCTCTTGTCTTATTTTGTTTACGAAAGTAGGATTACTTCCTTTGCAATTTGTAAATTATTTCGGGTTAGAAAATCGAAGAGACTTTCCCCTCTATAATTTATGTTTGAACTTTCCCATGCCAAGTGATGGGCATTTGCGTCACATTTGACAATGAAATTCAAGTTTTTTAATATACAGTAATTAATTGATTGACTCACCTCCTTTGGTGGGGTCTCTTGTTCCTCTCCCGGGAAGTAAGCTGAGGCGCAGATCAGTTGCATCTTCTATGTCCCAACCACCAGGTCAACGAGTACTGCAACCAGGTCTCTCCCGGCAAACTGGGTTACGGGTGTTAACTTTATTCTGCTACTTAGGATGATGCCCGCGCGCGGCCTTTCTCCTTTAGTGCAGTAAATCAGTTTGCCCGTACTTTTTGGGATCCCTCTTATTTGGCCCCTATTGTAGTTTGGCCAATGTCAATTGACTCTCTGTCTACCACCGACTCTAGGACACTCATTGCTGCTTTGGATCGGTGGAGGTTAATTTGGGCAAATTTAATTCCCCTTAGCTTAGAATTATCCACAAGGAACCTTCTTCTAGTGGCTCTAGGCGATATAGCCTTTAAGCTGTCCGCTCCCGCAGCGAACATCAAGTAGGTTTTTGGCCAGGATCTTTTTGGGTTTCCCCTTCTAGATCTATATCCTCCCCTCCTACAGGACAAGTCACTGCTTGGGAAGTTTAGCTTTACATCGCCAAACTTGAAGATGATAAGTAGGCCAACGCTCTTGAGTTTGGCCTCTGATGTTGGGTCAACGGTGAAGGTGAGTAGGGCTGAAGTCCTTTCCTCAGTCCTTCGCAGAACCCTCCAATTGCTGGTGTCTAGCCCATCATTTTGGGACTCAGTGTATCCCATAATGTTGTCGGTCGTTTCCGAGTGATTATCCCTGAAGTAGCCAGGATATACTTATCCCATTGTCCGTTTGTAGAAATGGCACCGGGATATCCAAGCAACTCGCTCCATGGGACTCCCAACATTATACTGCTTCATAGGTGCCTGCTTTCTGCCAAGTGGTCCATTGCTGGCTGCTCACACTTCACACTTCCGGCACCAGCGTCTCACATCTTTTTTGCAATTCACCCAATAGAATCACTCTCGAACCTTCTGCAGAGTCTTGGTGATTCTAAAAGGCTCCATCATGTAACTGACGTAGTACCTCCGGCACTTTGCTTCTTGGCACAACTAGTTGTAATCTAGATTCAGTGCCATCTTCAGACTCAAAGGTTGTATATAGCAGATCATCTCTTAACACAAGACAGTCCCATTGGCTCCAATATGCTTTCACTTTCGTGCTTCGTAAACTTAGGTCCTACCAAGACGGCCTCTTCTTACGGCGCATCCACTCCAAGACTACTCTCAAACATGGGTCGTCCTCTTCATTTGTTCGAGCTGCCATTCCTCATTTTCTACGGTTGTTCGTCGTTTAGGGCAAAGCTTTTCTGCCATCTTCGAACAGTGGGTGCACTTATAGTTGCACGGTCTTCTGGATAGGGTACCTGCATTCCCATAATTTTTTTCTGCCCTGTGCTCGATGTCATAGTCATATTCCTGAAGAAGTTCTAACCATCTTGCCACTTGTCCTTCAGGATTACGGAATTGCAGCAGCCACTTCAACGCGGCACGGTCAGTTCTAACTAGAAAGCGGCGAACATACAAATACTTATGAAAGTTTTCGCAGGCCTTCACTACTCCCAACAGTTCCCTTCTGGTAACGCAATAATTCCTCTCTGATTTCGACTAAACTTTGCTGAAGTAGGCAATCACTTTCTCCTGCCCGTCTTGAATCTGAGAGAGGACAGCACCAATAGCTGTATTACTGGCACGAATTTTCCGTCATGCCTAGGATAGCCCAAGATTGGTGCGCTGATAAGAGCTTCTTGCAGTTGTTCGAAAGTTCTTTGACACTCGTCGTTTCAGGATTATTCTTTGCCTTCTTCTGTTAATTTAGTTAAAGGCTTAGCGATGTTGGCAAAACCTTTCACGAACCGTCGGTAATAGGTACACAAGTCCAGAAAACTTCTAATCTTATGATTTTGCTTGGGAATTGGCCATTCATTAATAGCTGTTATCTTTTCTGGATCTGCCGTGACGCCATTCCCAGATACGATGTGACCCACATATCTTGCTTCACGTCGGAACAAATGACATTTCTTAGGACTCAGCTTCACGTAATCGTTAGAAAACTTCTCTTAAATTCTTCGATTGTTTTTCAAATGACTTTCCTACTATGATCATGTCATCCAAATACACTAGGCAGGTTTGCCATGTCAGTCCTTTCAAAATGCTTCCATGAGCCTCTCAAATGCAGTGGGAGCATTGTATAGTCCAAACGGCATCACAGTGAATTGCCAGAGCCCTTATAATATCGAGAAAGCAGTATTTTCTCTATCTGCGGTATCCATTCCAACTTGCCATTATCCACTTTCCAGATCTAGTGTAGAAAACCATCGTGACCCAAAGAGTATGTCTAGGGTGATCTATTCTGGGTAACGGATAACTATCCTTCTTAGTGACTGAATTCAAAAGTCGGTAATCTACACAGAATCATGTAGAACCATCCTTTTTCTTCACGAGCACTACTGGCGCGGTCCATTGACTATTTGATGGCTCAATGACTCCTTACTTGCACATTTCTTGAATCATTTTCTCGGCTTCGTCTCTTTTGGCCAATGGAAGTCTTCTTAGCTGCTGTCTTATTGGCTGAGCGTTCCCCGTGTTTATCTTGTGAGTCACAATACTTGTTTTACCTTTGTATTCTTCTACCATCGCAAATACGTCCTGGAATTCCACAAGCATATCTCTCACTGTTCGGAACTGTTTCTCGTCTAAATCCTGACCACATCAACCAGCTTTTTCGAATATCTGGCCTGGATGGTTTACTAGTCGTTCTTACAGACCATATCGCTGATACAGAAACATAATTTCCAACCATACATCCCTTGCTCAACTTGATGAGGCTCTGCTTTAGATTCATTACTCTGACAGGAACGATATATCCTACTCGAACAAGAGCCTTTAGCTGTCAGAAATTCCTTGTTAATCATTTCTTCTACCAGTCTCAGACCTCCAGGTTTGCAGTATCCGTCCAGGTTGGTCATCAATAATTTTTTACTATAGCCGAGTATCATTACGTCACAAGTCGTTATCAATCGGACAACATCTTCGTTATCCTCGTGAAAGGGCAGTTCTGCATTGCCGACCTTCAAGACACCATTTTTGACATCCAACACAGCCCCAAGCTTCAAAAGGTCCATTGCCAAAATAAACTAATCAGATATGTCAGCGATTAAAACTCTGTGTTTGATGGTGATCTTGCCTGTGCTGATGGTCATGCTCGCTTTACCATGTGTTCTTATTGTCTCCCCAGTCGCTGCTCTGACTTGGACCTTTGTTGGTAATATTCGGGAATGATCTTTGATGAGCTCTGGCCTTGCTATTGTTCTTGTTGCACCGGTGTCTATTAGGAGTGTTATGTCTTCTCCATTGATTCGACCATCGATGTATAAACTTAAGGCTCCGCCAGAAGATGACACGTTGACCGTAATTATTGGGGACTGTTTCTGCAGGTCGACGATTGCCCCGTCATCTCGACTCATTCTAGTTTTTCCACTGTGCCTTCTTCTTACAACTGCGGCTTAGCTTCCTTATAATGTCTAACAGGCACTCTCTGTTGGATTGGTCTTCTTCCTCGATTGCTCTTACACGATGCCCTCGAAAAGTTTGGCTAGCGGCTTCATGCTCCAAAGCAATAGCTAGTGCTTCTTCTAGCAATTTTGGTCTGGCCAGCTTCAACGCCTCTGCAGCTCGCTCTCTCTCAATCCATTTACAAATGTGTCCACAGCAATTTCATCAGGGAAGCTATCGGCAGCTGTAGTACCTCTCCCTTAAACTCTTGCAGACTCTCATTTACACGTTGCACCCGAATTCGTAATTGTGCTTTGTATACTTGCTGAAGGTGACTGTCTCCATCCGATTCTCCAATTTAGAAAGCAAGACTTGGTATTTCACCTGGCCAGCCAGAATAGACCTAAAGATGTCTGCTGCATCACCTCGTAAAGCGGCAGTTAAGGAAGCAGCTTTCTGTTCTTCGGTCCACTGATTAGCCATTGCCACTGTTTCAAATTCCTTTCGATATGTTGACCATGAGCACTTTCCATCAAAGTTTGGCAGCTTAACCTTCATACTACCTGCAGCTAAGTCCCCTATATCCTTGCTTTTGAAGGTCTGGCTCGCATATTCATCTTTTTGTATACTGCAGTGACCATTCTCAACTGCCATTTCCAATGTCTTGATTTTCTGTTGCAGTAGCTCCATGTTTTTCTCTGTCGTGACAAATTTTTCGTCAACTGCTCTTGAAATTTCTTCAAATTTCTTGTCACTATATCTACCAGCTTTTCTGGAAATATCTTTAATTTCATCTTGAAGAGCTCTTCAAACTTTTTCGACACTTCATCAAATTTCTCATTATTATTTCTAGAAATGTCTTCAAACTTTTTCGAGACTTCATCGAATTTTTCATTATTATTTCTCACCTCTTTCAGTAACAGTTCTTCCGGAGAGTGGAATTCGAACATATCAGGGTCTTCTCCATTTTCAATCAAATTGTCCCTTAACCGTTTATGGAGGGTCGGTTTATTACCGGAATCATCACAATCCCGCTCCACCAACTGTTCTTTGAGTTGTTTCACGGTTAACTGCACTAATTTCATTTTTAATTGTCTTTACTAACTCAATTAGTCAATACAGTTTTTAAAGTCTTTGAAACGAAAACGAACAAAATTGTTCACACAAACACGAGAAAAAGTCTTCACATTCACACGAAAACAAACGAAAAGTCTTCACACTAACACAAAAACGAACAAAAAGTCTTTACACCAACACGAAAACGATCAAAAGAGTATTAAACTTAAACTCAAATCTAACAAAAAGTCACGAATACACTCAACTCTACACGAAACCACAGTCTCTTAAAGTCTGTCCAATTTTACAGTCACTCACTGACTGATTCCACACCTATGTAACGGGGATTTATATTAAAACTGGGTTCGATTTATTTTCACTTATTTATATATACCATTAACTACACGACTATATACACATTTATATTCACACTTATTTCTCGGACTATATACTTCTTATTACTTTCTATGATCTATGACCGATTGTGATCTATGACTGACTATATATCACTAACTAACTGTCCTGTCATTGCCATCAGCCTTATATATCTAACCTAAAAAGCTCTAGATGATTCCAGTGTTGTTTTCGTTGTTTCTGGAGGTTATTTCTCAATATATGGCTTCGAGAATAGACCAGGACTTATTCTCGTTGCCTCTGATGTCTCCCGTGTTTTCTGGAATGTTTGTGACATTTGTGAGTGTGTGTAGTTCATTATTCGGGTAAGTCTTCACGTTACAATATTAATATTGAGTTTTTTACGCTTGTCTGACTTATTGACATTTGTTATTATTTTCTAATGCCATCATAGCCCACTTCTAACACAACTTTAAAGATGTGTAGCATTTTTACATAGTAAAATGAAAAATTGTCAATTATTCAAAAAAACTACTAATTTCGGGTATAGAAAACCTTATAAAAAGTTCCCCTTATTTTTGCTGGTGTTTCCATTGAAAAAATACATTTGACGTTTTTTTGGACCTAGTTTCAAGCTACTTTTTTGATCACTCTGTATAATTTTTTATCAGAAAAAACTGATAAAGTCGAACTTCTTCTATAAGAAAATCAACCCAAAGTAAATATTAAAGGCTTCCTCATAGGAAATATTGATAATTATGTTTTGGACAGTAAACTTAATTTTTGACATAAAATTTGAAATATGTCAAAAACGGTTAGACTTAGGTAAAGGATATTATAGATAAAATATTTTCAACATTATACAAGAAATCTAAAAATTTGGTAATATACAGGTTATTCCAATTAAAATAACAAAGTTGGCATCTACTTTCGGTATAACCGGAAATGAGACAAATATGAAAATATTTTAGACGTATGTCACCAAATTTTCAGACTGTTTGTACTTAACGTTTGCCCACAATCGATCGATGTCTTTCCCGGAGAACCTGCCTGTATATGAACGTCTGTGTGTATGTCGCCTATTGGCTCTTACAGTATTCGAGAGATCCCAAGCAAATTTTGCACACGTGTTTATGATACCTTAAGTAAAAGTACTTAGTGTCATACTTTTAGTGGCCATGAGACTCTATGCGCTGGGTTCCGTACCTGAAAGTCTATTGACCATTTTATATTTCTGAACTACATGGCTGGATTTTGATGGTCTTTTTACCATGTATGTATGTAGAATATTATTAGAATGATCTGGTGGTGGCTGTAAATGCGACTGGGCCTCCTAAATCTTTACCTAACAGTATTATTGTAAATTCGCTAAGTACGACAATTTGCTCTCAGTTTATTTATTTTTATTATATTATTATTTATTTAACACACTTATGGAAAACATTAAAAATAATAGGCTTCAATAAAAATATTTTAATATCATGTGACTTTAACGTGCATTTTGGCACGGATGCGAAAGAATGCCTATGCTGCTTATTACAGTCATATGGTTTTACTCAACTCATTTTTGAGCCAACTAGGCAGGACAGGTGCCTGGACAATGTGTTTTATAGCTTTGGTGCCGACATGTGCATTTCAAAAATTTTTGAAACGTGTCTTTCTGACCATCGAGGCGAGTCAACAATCATAGAGAGGGTTATATGCATTCCTATAATACAACGTGGTAGGATTCTTTTTTACTTGTTGGTTGTGGACATTTTTTGGGGGTTTCATAGATAGGGAAGAACTTTCTGCAAACGAAAAATTTACAACATTCATTAAGCTTATTACCTCAGCTCTCACTAATTCATTTCCTATTAAACAACGTAATAAACGTAAAAATCAAAATCACACTTCAAATTGGTTTAACGAGGACCTTCGACAGAGGCGTGAAACCTTACATTTCTTAAGGGAATTAAATTCTCAATACTCAAGTCGTGATCTAAGTCATTTTATTAAGACACAGCAGCCTGCATATAAAAGAGCAATACAGTCACCCAAGAAAGCAGCAAATTCTCCTAAGCCCATCAGACACATTTACTTTTAGGCCAGTTACTTTTATTGAGGGCTGGGATGTTATTACTCAACTAAAAAATAAAAAAGTAAAGAGCCTTTTGGACTAACTGTAGATTTACTGAAAGGTATCAAAAACCTTATAGTTTCCCCTTTGATCAAGCTTATAAATTATAGCATCAAAGAAAACACTTTACCTGATATTTTAAAACAAGCAATAGTGATTCCAATATTCAAGAAAGATTATAACAATGATATTTCCAACTATACACCAATCTCGTTGCTCCCCATCTTTTCAAGAATCTTCGAAAAGAGTGTCCTTTCGTATTACACAATTCTTAGAAACTAATAAACTTTTCTATGCGCAGCAGTTCGGCTTTCGAAAAAAACTCAATACGGCTCTAGGAATTCTGGACTTAGTATTAATAATCCACGAAGCCTTTGAAGGACGTGGGTTTTTGGCAAGCAGCTTTTGTGATTTGAGTAAAGCCTTCGATTGTGTGTCACATGGGATACTCCTGTCCAAACTAGGGAAATAAGGCTTCAAAAATCCCAGCCTATCCTTGATTAGAAGTTATTTAACTGGTCGACGCCAGATGGTGCACGTTCATGAGGAGAAATCTGTAGAAAGGGAAATTACTATTGGGGTACCGCAAGGGTCTGTCCTGGGTCCCATATTGTTTTTATCATAGATAAACGATCTACCTCAAGCAGATTCAGAGGCTCATTACACCCATTTTTGCAGATGACACCACAATTTCTTGCTGTAGTGGTGACCTGGGTCAGGCTATGGAGCGTTCGCGCGCTGCACTTTCGGTGGCTGAAAAGTGGTTCACCACCAACTGTCTAGTTCTTAATGCTTCCAAAACCCAGACCCTCATTTTAACTACTCGTGTTCTGCCAGATGGTAATGATGTTCATAGTGCGAAGTTTCTAGATATTCATTTGGATCCGCGGCTTCGCTGGGATGCCCATACTGATTCCCTGTGCAATAGGCTAGCCTCCAATACATTCCTGCTTCGTAATCTAGCATATTGTGTATATTGTGGCAAGTAATAATGTAGAGAAGTGCTAGCTTTTAAGTTTTATATTATATGTACTTATATTGTCTTGTGTAAATTCTAAAAAAGTATTCTAGCATCAATAAACTATTTGGATTTGGATATGGTAATGGTTACATATTCTTGGAGGAAACTGAGGACATGTTCCTACAGACCTTCAATATAAGCTGAAACGAAGTAGGTTTATCAGGACATTATTAAACTTAATACCTGAGGCGCATTTTTCCGAGTGCGTGTTTATCCTTTTGCGCTTTTTTCCTGTCACCGCTGGCAAAGATGGGCTCCATCTCAGCCAAAACAAATTTTGAGGAATGAAAACTTCTTTTTGTATGAAATAAGTGACTTTTCCGGAGTTCCACAGGGATCTCACGAGGAATCCCTTTTATTTAATGTCCTTATCAATGATACTCATTAATGCCTTAAAATGGTGATCGGAACCAAGAGAACAGATGAAGTTCTACATCTATGAAGAACATATGAGTTATTACATGAATGAACTGATTTAGGTGTATTAAACTACTTAATGAAATGGAGGAAAAAGTCGATAATGGTAAATTCATAACTTCAATTTTCTTCTCCTAAAAGATATCAGTTTATACCAACACAGATTTCGTATTTTTGAATCTTTATTTTTTATGGTTAAATATTAGATAAACGAATATGGGCGACGCTTTTTGACCGACTTCTCAAATGATTTCTTAATATGAATATCATACCTAAGAGAGTATTAACTTTAATAAAAATAGTTAATGGGTTGGGTTGGCCTATTCTCTGCATATTTCTATTTCTTGATAATAAAAAAACTTTGACCTCATTTTTAGTTAGTTATTTGTTGCTTCAGCTCTTAGTGAATATGCTGAGAATTATATTTTTGGGAGATGCAAGAAAATACGCAATAGCCTAAATACATATATAATTAGAAAACAACGTAGATATTATCTGAGAAACAAGAAGAAGAAATATTCTTTCCTCTTCCAAATTAGGTGACCATATAAGTATAGATTAAAGTGTTCGCTTCCTTTGGCGATAAAGGAATGCCCTGCAGTTCGACAAACGCGTCTTTACACGTACAGGCAACAACCTCTCTTTTGATAAACGAAAAAATTAGGGTTAATTAATTGAGCCCATTGTGGCACAATCTGGCACCCGAGTCAGTACCTCAAGACTCTTCCACATATTATGAGCTGTGCTGGCAGCTCACTAAAAAAACTCTATAAAATACACTACCACTACACAAGTCGACTATCTTGAAATGTCAAAAACGACAAGAGACACCACCAACCAATGAAATCGCTCTATAGTTGATGGTGGTTCAAACAATAAGATTGTTACGGCCGCCAGGCAGAGGACACAATATATATATATATATGTATTTATATATTTAATAGTCGGAATTGACGGCCAGTGTGCGGTGCCTCATGATTAGTAGTTACAGTTGCTCAGTCGTCCGTTTACTGAGCCCAGTAGAAATCGCGCGCCATCACTATGGATTTCGAAACATTGGCAGCAGGTAATTAATAGAATCAATACATTTCCCAAAAATCTAGTGATTTATAATGCTCGACCTTTGGTAAACCGGAAGTGTTCCTCTTTTCTTTTTCATCTTAGTAATTTAACGTACCGCGTCCAGTGAGAGACTCAATAATAGTTATATCTACAATGTTAATTTTCTAGTTGATTGTTGAGTCGAAGTGCGCTAAGTGAATGATTGTTCTTCATGCTTTAACAATGGTCCACGTTTTAGAATCTAGGTTTGAATAATGTGGATTTATATAGGAATTTCTTCAGAACACAAGTAAGACTAGCATATTTATGTGAAATTTTGATGGTGTCAAGTGTCAATATATAGATAATACAAAGTTCTATCATTTCAAAGCATAAATCTATAAAATATATAAATTTGTCAAGAAAACAGTGTTCTTTTGATTTCTTATCACAGTTTTTATGTCCGATATTATTTTGAACCTGCTTAACATAAAAATTTTATTATATCAGATGAGCTTTTGAGGTTCTATTAAAAGATAGAAAGTCTGACAATTTTTTATTTATTTTTTAAATTTTGTTTATCATTCTATTATTAATTCTAGAATGCTTTAGGTATTTTTTCATGTCTTTGTTATTACTTACACTTGAGATGAAGTTGTTAATATAAATGTAAAATTAGATAGCAGGATTTGCGCTTTGGACTGCGAGGCTCAAGCTTAGGTGACAGAACTGGAGGAGAATAACAATCGGGATGAAATTTCGGATGAAAGTGTGAATAATTAGTTCTTCTGCTTGCCTTCTCACAGATTTAATCCAGCATCGTTATACTTACCTAAGATTACACACAATAGTACGTTGATGATCAAGAAAATGAAATATTCAAATAAGTTTTAAAAAACTTTATTAGATAAAAAAATAAAATTTATTCTACTTGTACTACATTTGCAAACTTGTATGTAACTCAAATAAATTTTATTTTATTTATGACTACTGTGACGTCATGCAAGAGATCAGTTATAGGAACCTAGAAGATTCTTGGTACCAACTTCTAAATAATTGGCATTTTAATTATATAGAGTCCGTCTCCAAAATACAGTGCAATGGTGCAATCATATAATGAGATAAAAGCTTATGTATCAAACTTCACCCATGTAATACTTCCCCGCGTTTGGAACCCTGCCTCGCTGCAGGCTATTTTGGGTATAGACTTGAGTGTAGAGGTATATTTTCTGTTTTTACATTTTGTTTCATTTACACGATACTATGTGATCGTTGTAACAATAGAAGAAATAATTATTTTGACTTTTTATGTGCACTAGAGTTTCTATTTACATATAAACAAAAGGAAAATATAAGTAATGGAATAAATCTCCCCGAACGGAGGAGGTATACAATTCGACTGCTTTTTTTTGGTTCGTTCGTGTCTTTTAGAGACATGTTAAATTCACAAATATGTGTATTTTTGCTATGTCGAGAGAGCGATTTCTTTCGAAAATTGAAAATCTGTGGGTACTACAGGAAACACCTAATTATTTGTAGCTACATTTATAATGAACATTTTTTCCTTAGAGTTACGGTTTTCGAGTTAAGCGGTGGTAAAATTGTTATATCTAAAATACTTATGTGTATTTCCGCAACGTTGTTTTAAGATTTCAATAATAACAACTACAAGTAAAAATATACGTGGATAATAGGATAAGTACTATCTTCATTGGTATTAGTGAACGTTCAACGATCTTCGTAACTAATGTTAAACTCAAAAGTGTGAAATATTTTTTTTTATTATTATTTGGTGCAATGAAAAATACAAAATAATTTAATTCTATTGGTGCTGGTACTTGTGAAGTTGGTGCCAAAAGTTACCAATCTAACTGCAACTGCACAACTTCAAAAGTAACAGCGCCAATAGAATCAATATTAATTTGTATTTTTCTGTGCACCAACTAATAACGTCGGTCCAATTTTTTGTAAAAAAATATATCATAAAAAAAATTTAATATAATACCTACAACATTCAAAATATATTTTATTTCGGTTTTATCTATTTAGAAAATTCAATTTTTAGCGGTAACAATCTGAACTTTTCTACTTCTTCTTCAACTGTTAGAAGCTAGGCCTGTTTAGTTCTAATTTTGTATTAGTTTTGGTGGTTGTCCTAAAGGTCGTCTTCCGTATGGTGTGTAGTTTCTTACTATCTTGGCTATTTATTCTGCCGTGAGTCATTTAGTTAATTTTAACAGCACCATCTGGTGATCCCATTATCTTCTTATTCTTCTTATCCATCTGACTACCGAGTTTCTTTGCCTATCGTTTAATGTGTATCCCTGTATCATGCTAAGGGTCTTTACCTCAATTGTTTTTAATATCGTCTTTGTTACTGTTGGCTTAGCTCCAAATGTTGCATCACTGGTCGTTCGCATGTTTTGTATATTCTCTACTTACCATCTGCAAGAGTTTGTTTATCCAGATTGGATATTTAAGATGTCCTGATACTACAGCAGCTTTTGTTGACTTGATTCCTTACTTCGTCTTCGAAAAACCTTGTGCACAAGCAAGGTTACAAAACAGTCTAAGGTATACGAATGACATGATTTAGTCAGTGGTGATGTTTTCTATTGACAGTTTGCAGCGCAGAGGTTCCCTTGCTATGGCCATACATTTATCTTGTTTATGAAAATTTGCATGTAAAGTTTTCTGCCCGTGTATTAAAATCTTTAAAAAAATATTCTTTGGTGGTCGTCTTCTAACTTTGCGATGAGTAATGACTTACCTACTGCATCAACAGCATAGCGGAATATGTTTGTTTTATGAATTCCCATTTGATATTCTAGTCCAGTAATAAGTTCCTTGCATTCCTTAATCGTACTGTTGTCCAAGATCATGATAACGTGTTTTAATTGCACTTTATCGCAGGCCTTAGTTAAATCTACAAAGCAAAGGTAAATATTTTTCAGATGTCTGGGTATGAGTAATGCTATACTTCGGTAGTTCGTTGGATTGGTTTGTCTCATTTTTACTTTCCTACCGTTGCTCTAAGTTGGTAACCTAGTAAGGAATGTATTGTAAAAGTTTCGGTGGCCGGTTTTCAACAGATGTTTACGTTTCAGAATCCAAAAAATATATTATCAGACATTGTTTTGTCTGTCCGTCTGGGCCAAGATTATCTCGCGAACGGATAGAACGATTTTCTTGGTTTCTTCTTTGTTTTTTAGGTATCAATGTGGCTCGCCGGTGACTCTGATTAGTCTTCTTGCACGCAGTGATTGCTAGGCAATAGCTGAAAAATGTGTTTAGCTCAAGATTGTGGTGTGGAAACGGCTCTAACGATTTTGATGAAACTTGTGTGAAACATTATTCTTCAAGTCCTTTGCCACTTGCTATAAGGCGTATCTATGAGAAAACGCAGGGAAAAATGTTATGCTCAAATGAACAGTCAAAATTTGTATCTTTTTATTCATATTCTGGCTAAATGGTTCTACTACGTCGAAACTGAATATGAACATTGTTGTTTGTCTTGGTACGCAGAAATGAAGGACTGGCCACTGGCCATACGTCTTGATCAGACGATTTTATTGTTCGATGGAATTTATGTGAGATTGGTAGGAAAGTCGTTTGAGTGGACACACCAGATTTTTTTATTAGCTCGTTTGGTTTTGCCTTGGTTTTGAGTTTTCCTGTTCTCAAGTTTCCTTTCTTCTTGATTTTTTGTATGGTTTCTTCTTTTACTTCCACTGGCCTTTGCTTCCACTGGCTCTTCTATGTCTGAGTATAAATTTCTGAAGTTTTCAGTTTTCTGGTATTGGAGACTCCCTGTATTGTAAATATATTTTGATCTTCTCCCTTGTGATGTTGACTTCTGAAGTAAACTTTTGTTTCGGTTGGTGCTGATATAATCGATTGTAGATTTATTATTTAGATTGTCATAGAAGGTGTATTTATGTTGTTGTTTATGAGAAATGTAAATGTTATTTATTCGCAGTTGATTCTGTATCTTTGGGGCAAAACCGTTCATGTGTCCATGTCTCAGCAGTTATTGAAAGAAGATTCTTCAAAATCCGGGCTTATTTAGGTACTAGGTGTACAACTCTTGAAAAAACTTGACTAAATAAAAAAAGCAAACATGAAATCTGACATTATACCTCCTCCTTTTTTAAGAAACGGCCAAAAAGAATTATCTTAATCATTTACATACAACCGAATTATATACCTCCTCGTTTTGGAGGCTTCATTTCTTCTTGATCATAAGGATTTTTTCAACATGAAAGATCCTATATTTGGAGAAGATTGTTATTGGTTCTTTCATTTTGAGACGATAAAAAGGAATCGATCAGAGATGTGGATTTTTTTATGCTTGAATTCACTTAACTTTTTTTATTGATCTGGAAAAGCTACACTCAGCTGCTCATATTGATGTGACGACTTCCCAAAAGGGATATACAATGCTACTGTCTGCTTTTTAGGTCAATTTCTTATTGTAATGCAGTCATTTAATAAATACAATTCTTTGAATTAAGACGAGCCTTCCAGAATGTTTATTCTCTTCGTCAGGCAAAAGTCAAAAGTATGAATAAACCATGAACAGGAAACACTTCATAGCCATCAATTACAAATTAATAAATAAACATTCTCGAAACCTCGGCTTAATTAAATTAATTCTGTTTAATAAATGCCTGCATCTCTTAGAATCATGAATTTTTGTTGAATATTAAACCATAAGAAAATAAAAAAATAAAAATCCTAAAGAAATATATCTATTTATTGCATTCGTTCAAAATTTTAAATTTGGGGAAAAAATAAAGGCATGATGTTATATTTCAAAAAAAGTCAGTTCAAAAATTCATTATTGGGCATGATCGGACTAGTACTTTCAAAATGGTGGCCGTACAAAGTTTTAAAAAATTCCAAATAAATGAACATAGAGTAAATTTTATCAAAAATATTAACGATCCATAGATGTGATCTGTACCTACTTGAAAGTATTTTGAAAAAAGTTTTTCAGAGGGGGTGTATTTATTTTCGAAAATTGAAAATTTTACGTAGCTATATTCAAGAGAAGAACATTTCTAAAAACTGTAAAATTTAATATTTTTCCAAATAAATTAAGGGTTTCTGAGTTACACCACTAAAAAAGTCCAAGATTCCTACCGCTTCATTTTAAAATAACTGAATATATCTTAGTGAACCATCACCAATTTTGATGACTAATGAAACACTCAATAATTTGAAATAATTATTTTTATAAAAATAGGACCGAGTTCATTAGTTGCTACGGTAAAAATACCAAGTAAAATTAATTACAAATTTAAAATTACCAGTACCTAGAATTAATATTATTTCATATTTTTCAAAGCACCAACCAATATACTCAAACTTGGTGGGATATGACATAATTTATTTTAAAGTTTTCAAAGTACACGTCTCCATTTCTCTATGAATTTTCTATGGCCAATTTTAGATGGATAAGTTTTGTCTTCTTGAGAAGAAATAAGTGCGGTTTCACTCCGAATATTTTCCGTGGTAAGGTCAAGATGAAATAATAAATGATAATGATAATCTCATTTTTAGATTTTTCTCAATCTTGAAAGTTTATTTCAGAATCAAGAAATTCTACTATAGGACTCTGTACTGCCTTCCTCTATGAAATGGAACCGGAAAGGCCTTAGTCTTAAGCATTTACCTTCACGGAGAATTTTTTCAATGTGAAACGCTATCAAAAGAAAGCTATATTTAAAAATTATGACCAAGTCACTGCAAAAAGTTGAATGGCTCACATTATATTATCGCGTGAAGTTTGTAATCAAAAAAGTATCTTGCGGGTTTGCAGAACCTAGAAATTAGTCGGCATTTCACCACCTACACCAATAACATCTAAATGTTCTTAAATGGTGCTTGAACACGTCAGGAAAATTAAAAATAATTTTTATACTACATAAACATGTCGTACAGAGAATGAGAAAACTGGCGTGATGGTTAAAGACAAATACCGAGTAAACATTTTTATTGCTTTAATCTAATGCGTCCCTATTTGAAATCCTGTATCTAAGAAATAGTTCACTATTTGATATGAGAGGCAAGTCTCACTGAAAAGTAATATGACATATCGAACTCTATAATAACATAGAAATTTTGGCCTAGCCTAGGAGTAAAATAAGGTCTTGTTTTCATAATTACGCTCCTTTTGGAGATAAACATATCTTCTGAAGCTCTAGAAAATGACTCTGTAAATAATACAATATTTAAATAAAATAAATAAATTGATTTATTTTGGATTGGAAATTTCATAATAAGGTACTTTTAATAATATATCATTTGTTCGCCTGGATATCTAATAATAATAAACTAAATACATAATTCAGCAGATGAAACATTGTTTAAATGATTATAATTAGCGTAGGAGATATAAAAATTGAATTAATCGAGGTACTTTAAAGACGTATCTATATTATCAGAGTTCTTAAGCCTGCATATATGTATAGATAGATAGATAAAGATTTATTAGCTCCAAAAACAAACAAAAATATACAAAACCCTATAAGGGTGTGGAACCAAGTCAATAAGAAAATAAATATAGTTGTAAAACAAATAAACATACTAAATAAATTAAACATAGTTGCAGATAATATATATATATATATATATATTTGGAAGTACGGCAGTATTTGTTAGAACATACTAAACTCTATGATTGGGTAATCTGCCGAAGAATTTTTTGGGGCTTAAAAAAGTATACTCTTCTTGCTAACCAAGCTTTCGAAAAATTTATTTTCATCTTCAGGGCTAAAAAATATAGAATGAGGGTGGAATTTGATTATCACAAAGAAAAAGAAACAAATCAACATACAAAATATTACAAACTTACTTTTGCAAACGAGGTTACAAAATAAAAACGAGCAAAGACAAAGTTAGGACTTCCTTCGTCCATATTGACGGAAAACAATTAACATTTAAGACATTTGACAAAATTAAAATTTCTTAAAATTAAATGATCCTGAGCACTATTTACTCTATTTACAAAATTCACTGAAATGGTTGTTCTAAAAATATTATATATATATATATATATATACATATATATATTACCAGGCTTATGAAAAATACTGAGTTTTATCTAGGACACGCCGTTTTGCTATTTAATGATAAAACAAATTAATAATCAAAACTATTTAAACAAGAAAATTATTCACAACGAAATTCGTGACCGCAGAAATGTATAACAATTATATTAAAGACTTTTTTTACCATCAGCTGACCAACGATGTAGTCACGGGCACTCAGACAATGTGACGTGGAATTTGGTTTTTTGTTTTAGAATTTGACTTTATTTTATTATTTATAATGGGATAATTTAATTTTTCGTTTTCAAGTATTAATTTTAATTTTTGCATTGGTTTGGGATCGTTTTTCTTGTTTTTCCTTTTTCTTAATAATTTTAATATTTTCGTCTCCATAACTTTGAACTTTTTTGATTGAAAATGAGATTGTACAATCTCGAAACTTGTCTCAATAATTAACCTTTAAGAATAAACTGTGGAGAAGGCTTTGTGTTTCTTTTCATCTTACCACTTCACTCCACTTCGAGAATGGACTTCTACAACCATTATAATTATATTAAAGCATAATTGCAATTGAATAATTGAGAGTCCTCCATGAAATAGTTTTAAATAAATGATTTTTTTCCTCGGTAATAAACTTCAAATTCAGAAAATTATTATATTTTCAAATCAATTGTTAATCGTTTGAACTATCTATTAAGTATTTTAAATATTTGCTAATTTCCATTCCATTCTATTTATATGATGGTAAAGAATACTAGAAAAATGAACCTACCTTATTTCTATTTTTGAATTAAAATTTTGTATACAATATTAATTTCAGAATTTTTATTCTTGAATTAAAACTATCTACATAATCTTAATTCTTAAACTTCTATTCTTACATTAAAATAATATGTATATTAGAATTATGTAGGTACATACGTACAAATCGTGAATTTTTATTCTTGAATTAAAATTAAGTACCTGCATAATTTTAAATTAAGAATAAAAATTCTCGATTTAATTTTATGTAAATAATGAAAATACGGCAACACTGCGAATAAGTACTTGCATCAGCTAGTTGAGTTATCTAATTTCTAGCATAATCCTAGTCAAAAACTTCAAATCAAAATTGTGGGTTGAATTATAACTATTTTATTGATTTCTTTATGTTCAAGTCTATCAATTGTTATAAGAATGAGTACAGACAGTGAATGAAGGTAATTGACTAACCCTACAATTTGGAAATGCATTTTGATTTTCCTCAAGAAATAGAGAGTATCAAACGAATCCATTACAATATTTGCGTTTCACAAAAAAAGATAGGTTAAGTTAGAAAAAGAGTACCAGTATGCGGTCTATTTTCAAGACAGGCTGCTTAATCGGTGCTGGTGTCAAATATTTGAAAATCTAAGCCACTATTGAGGTACAGGGTCTTTGATTATATTTACGTGGCTATCTGGAACCTTTATTTTTGAAGACAGAAAAAATGTTTTATATAAAAATTGTAGTTTGTTCTTCATATTAGGTATCTTTTGGAATTAACATTAAAAATATCTAAAAAATTTAAAAATATATATTTTAAATGGAACGCCCTGTATATTATGCACTACAATGAAAGACATTTTTTTTCTGATTTCAAATATGTATATATTGATGATATTTAGGTGAACCATTTTCAGGATATTTTAGCTTAAATTAGAAATAAATTGCAACAAAAATCATATTTTGTATCAAGAAAGCCATGGAAACAATAAAATTGTTATGTTTTATACACTTATTTATTTACTTTATTATTTATATTTTATTTTTATTCATTCTATGGCTTTCTTGGTTCACTCAAATATCATCTATATATATATTTGAAATCTGAAAACAAGATCTTTCGTTCTATATTCTATATTTTTCAATTTTTTGAATGCGATGTAATATGAAAAACAAACTACAATTTTTATATAAAACTTTTTTCTCTCTTCACAAATAAAGGCTCCAGATAGCCACGTAAATATAATCAAAAACCCTGTGCAAAGCAAAGAATCATGACAATATCCGGAAACATTGTTTATATTGAACATTTTTTCAAAAGAGTTACGTCTTTCGTGCTAGAGGCATGTTAAATTCTGAAATATGTATATTTTTGATATGTGAAGAGGGCGATTTCTTTCGAAAATTGAAAATCTGTGTCTATGTTATTGGGTTAAGTGGTGGTAAAATGGTTAAATCTAAAATACTTAAGCATATTTCCGCAGCGATGTTTTGAGATCTCAATAATAATAACAACTACAAGCAACGAATATACGTGGATAATAGGATAAGTACCTACTATCTTCATTAGTATTAGTCTACGTTCAACTAAAAGTTTGAAATGTGTGTGAAGTTGGTGCAACTGCACAACTTCAAAAGTAACAGCACCAATAGAACTAATATTATTTTGTATTTCAGTGCACCAACAAATAACGTCGGTCAAATTTTTTGTAAAAAATATTTATATTTTGTCATTACAGTATGGTTACACCTTACTTTAAGCTGCGGTATGGTTGTCTCTGCTAAAGTCGCGACGCTTGCGCATAAAAGATCGGGTCGGATGGAAAGACACAGATGCATTCTTTGCTGTCGCCCTTTATATCTAATACCAACTCTTACGGCGTTTAACAATAGCACTACTATATGACTATTAGAGGTGAAAAAATGCATGGTGCTCCATAAAAACACTATCAGGCGAATTCATAATCCACTCTTAGTTCGGTACTAGCTAGTATCGTATTATTAAAAGATGTTTAGGGTTCCGTATCTGACAGGTGGGACTATTATATTGTCGCTTTTGTCCATTTGATCTTTCCTCCCCTAATTTCTAAAGATAGCAAAGTAGGAATAATAAAAAATGGATTGGTATAGTATGACGCCTAGGTTGCAGGAAAAATACAATGCAGAGCTTAAGGTGTACGATAACTATACCAAATGATATAGGTTCGATCCCAACGCGCCTATTTTACATAATTTTTGTTTCATATTCTATACTAAATAATAACAACATTACATCATTTTTTTTTCTTTTAGAAAATAGAATTATTGAGTAAATAATAATTTGTTACCTATTTGAAATATTGAGATTGAATGGGTATAATTTTTCTAAGCAGAATAAAATAACAATACATAATGTGAGGATCATCAAGATTTTGAAGTTGATGCCAAGAGATGATTTATTCAGCTTTAGAAGATTATTTGCACCATCAAATGTAAGTACCTCAAAGAAAACTTAAAGCACATTTTTACTATACGCGATTATTCAGTTAACTTATCAGATCTAGAGCTATTTTCAACGGGAAATAATACAAAGTACATACTTCCAATAATGGAAATTTATTTTAATAGAATAGAATATACATAGAATGGAAACAAAAGAAAGATTTCGTAATCGGAACCAAAATAATATTCCAATCAGGAAACGTAATTCATCATCCTACTATGTACTAATCGAGTGAAACATTTCAATAGTATTTATTACCTTCTTGTTCTCGTCATGTGATTACATCGAGAGTGCAAGTTCAATCCTATTGAGAGGTCAAAACGGCATATAGGGCTGTACACAGCACACACAAGAATGAAACATAATCAACATAGTTCTTTCGACTGATGCGATTATCCACTTAACGCTGTTTTGATTACAACGATATATACGAGCGTGACTAATATAATTTAGGTAATATGTGTATAATAATGATATATAAAATCTAAGGATTTGTCAATGAATTTTTTACCAGTTGTTGTGAATAGTGATATCATTTTTTTCTAAATCAAACATCAAAGCTTCACAAGATAGAAAATAAAATCCAGTTATTGAAAATAGAGCCAAGACACTATATACAATGATTAAACATTTTTGCAAAGTGTGGATATGACTATTTTTATGCTGTATCTTATACAAAAATGCCAGTTATCAAGTAAGAAATTAAAGTTGCTCGAAAAATTGTTTTATTCCATGATATTCTATAATAAGATCTTAAAATGTTATCTCCACTATACTATTCAATATAGTTATACTAAAGCTCTCTTCACACGGGAAAAATGAAATTGCGTCTAGAGTAGCCTAGAAGTTAGTCGACTGAGATATTGGACGAGTCGAATATCTCAAATTGCGCTACTCAGAAACGTGCGTAATCCAGGAGACTATGACGCTGTTTCCAATTCATGTTCTACCGAAAATACCCCTAACATCTGACATTCAAGCCAACCAGTATATCTTCGAGATTACCGTGTTGAGTAACGTCATTTTGTTGGGTAGATCTTCAAGTAATCCTTACTCCAGTATTCCTGTCTGAGTAAGATTATTGAAATGCTTCGATGATTATCCTAAACTGTCCCCGTATAGGAAGGGCCTTAGATCAATGAGAGCCTTGACTCATTGACTATTGACCTAGTTCTACTGAGCTCAAAAAAGAAACTGCTGCGGTATAGGCTCTCCACACATCGGCATATTGAATTTACCTGGAAACTATAATTCGGCAACAAGAAGAAGAGCGACTCAGCTCTGGTCTAAATATCGTAAATATTCTGGATACAGATTTCAGAGCTTCTTTTTATCTTGTCTTTTACCACGGTCCTTGTTAATTCTTGATTAATCTCCTTCTTCATTCTGTAAAATTCAATAAATTTGACCAATGCAATTCTCAGCATCAACAAACATCCTGTAGTGGATATTTTCAATGTACGGATAGGCCAATCTCTCAGCCTACTTATCTCCAGAATACTCGAAACGCGGTCTTGATGTGCCAATCTAAAGAGGGCTTTGGATATCCAATAGAACTAAGGTCTTCAAGAAAAGTCACCAGAATCTTATACGAAGACACTGAGCGAAACTGAATATCACTGTACGACATACTGTTCCGAAAATGTTAGGCTTTAATTAGAGATTAGAAGAAAAACTCATTAAGTATGTGCAACGGAGCTGCGCTACTTGCAACGGCGCCTCGTTATTAATGATTTTCAACATTGCTATGCTGTACATTTTCGTTGCTGCATAAAGCATTATATCCCAAAATATTTTATTTAAACAATATTTTGCCATGTCGTGTACTTCCAGTCACTGATCTTAACTCTAATGTGTATCCACAACATCACAAGAAGAAGATATAAGATTCACTTTTATTTCACAACCAAAGTCAAATTCATAAAATACTCAAACTCGCCAAAATGCTATTCAATGGTCTATTTTCGTCAGTTGAACAAATTTTAATTATTGACTGAATTTTTAGAATTTCTCATCGTGCATCAAAGTTAATGTTATATTTTAGTTATGTTTTATTCAATTCCTTGATATTGACAGAGAATACAGCCAAAGCCATTCATCGCTGACATTCTAGATGATGCCTAGTCAACAAGGATGGAGATATAGGGGGTTGAGCGGTTTGTCACTCTCCATACCCAATGCCCTGGTAATAAGAGAAAAATTAAAAAATTTGAAGCTTAGTTGAGAAATCCAAAATTCGCCTTGTTCGTTCAAAGATGCATATACTACTAATTAAACAGTTTGAATTACAGCCATCGCGCAGTGCAGTTTCGAACAAAGCGTTTGCCGAATGCTGGTGGCAAACCGTTTTGCCGTCGAAATAGAGCGTACCAACACGTTTGCTTTGGGTGGTGGATCGTAGCAGAGGCCTTACTCAGTCTCACATACCATAAAAGCTAGCCCACATAACCAGGATTCACCTTCTTTCCATGTTGCAGTGTTAGCTGCTAAGTAATTTCCAATACCACCAAAAAGAGAAGCATATAATCATAATCCATTAAAAATAACACCTATACAATACGTTTTCCTATACATACCGTAAACACTTATAGAGTGTCTTCAACAAAGCTATCCGTTTACTTAACAATCTAGAAACTGTAGGTAAAAGTCCATTGTCTCAAAGTGGAGTGAAGTAAATTGTAGAAAAATGAAACTCGCAGTCTTCTCCACAATATATTGATTACATAATTACCATCAGAGACATGTTTCGAAACTATATAGTTTCATTATCAATCTTAAAGGTTGTGGAGATGAAAAATAACTCTATCTCAAACCAAAATTCGTCAAAAAATAAAATAAAAATAAAATTCAGAAGAAAAACTTATCACATTATACCCCAAAAATTAAATAAAATAAAATTAAATTCTAAACAAAAAATTAAAATTAAAAACTGTCCTGGACTACATGATTGATGTGAGGATCGATGAGAAAGAGCTCTTTCTCTTTCTTTTTAGAATTTAATTTTATTTTATTTAATTTTTGGGGTATAATGTGATAAGTTTTTCTTCCGAATTTTATTTTTATTTTATTTTTTGACGAATTTTGGTTTGAGATAGAGTTATTTTTCATCTCCACAACCTTTAAGATTGATAATGAAACTATACAGTTTCGAAACATGTCTCTGATGGTAATTATGTAATCAATATATTGTGGAGAAGACTGCGAGTTTCATTTTTCTACAATCTAGAAACTTTTGGAGTTTTTTTCATAGAATAGGTATTACTAAGAAAATGTTCCGAATATAACAGACAATTGAAATCTAGCTTAAATTCAAAACTTAAGAAAATCTTAATTTCATAACAAACTCACTTCTGCCCAAATTTCAATAAATTGGTCTGTGTTTTTTTTTGAAATGTATCTACAGCTATTGAAAATTTGTGAACAAAGTAAAAAAATTGAAAAAACTCATTTGTCTGGCAGAAAAGTAAAAACAAGTGTGATATTATTTCTATTTAGGCTAAAATGAGTTTTTCCAGATCTCTATTTTTTTTCTTTAATTGAGCAATTTCTATCCCGAGTGTATACAAAACAAAAAAGACAAATATGTCGTTCCTATTACCAGTTATGATCAAGAATGCTTTCAAAAAAATGATTTTTGAAGATTTTCTGACTTTCCTTTGCAATTGAACCAAAAAAAACAGATCCAACGTCATAACGAACAAAACAATAAATATTTCTTGCAAAATTTTGGACCGACTTTATTAGTTGGGGCACTAAAAAATAAAAAATAATATTAATTCTATTGGTGGTGGTACTTTCAAAGTGCAATTGTAGTTAGATAGAAAACTTTTACCACCAACTTCAAAAGTACCAGCACCAATAGCATTAATACTATTTTATATTTTTCAATGCTCCAACTAATAGTCGGTCCAATTTCTCGTCAAAAATATTTATTTCACATTTTTTTAGTGTAACATTAGTCATGAAAATCGTGGAACGTTAACTAATACCAAGGAAGATAGTACTTATCCTATTACCAATGTATATTCGTTGCTTGTACTTATTATTATTTAGAGATCTCAAAACAACGCGGAAGAAATACATATATTTCAGAATTTGCCACTGCTGTAACACGAAAACCGTAACTTAATTTAAAAAATGTCCAATTTAAATGTTGCTAGAATTGATCTCTTTTTTGATTTGGCCGTCTCATATTTTAAATTTTTGCAAAAACTGTCCCCTCCACATAGCGGAAATACACATATTTCAGTCTTTACCATTGCTGTAGCTCTGTTGAAAAAATGATCAATTTAAACGTTTCCGGATATTGTCTCATCTAAAGTTCTGCAGTCTCAGATTTTCGATTTTTGAGAAAAAAAATTTCCTCCACCCATTCGGGGGCGGTTTATGAAAAGTGGAAGTGGATTTTGGTTTTGAATTTTTCTAGTTACGGGATCGTTTCTTAATTCTCCTCTTTTAAATAAATCCAATATCATCGAAATCGGAGTACCTTTAGGTACTATATACAGCGGGCGCACAAACCAAAAAAAAAAACATCCGAATTGTTTACCCCGTTTGGGAAAAATATTTTACAGTTAAGAGACGTGACTGATGTTATGAAAGTATCATGTATAACTTAAAGACAAAAAAAACTTTAAAAGAAAAACTTTTAAAGAATTAAACAACATAATTTTTCAGCTATTGTACTTTGCTCAGAATTCATTTTAAATTTATTAGCAATCAAAATGAAGTAAATGTATTAAATTTTTGGTATGTCTTCAGGCAGGAATTCTTAATCTATTTCTATCACAATGACAAAAATATATGTTTATTATATTTCTGAGATCACAACATGATTCTTATTCTCAAGTATACTTGCCACCCAGTACACAACATTTTCTTCAAAATTACCATATTTTGTAATGAGAGTTACGACCACGATAAATTAATGCACTTTGCACTAATAACGAATTGAATGTTTGAATAGCATCGGATTTCAAGCAAATGTTAAAATGACTTTAAAATAAATTTGGGTTACAGTGGTGGCGCAAATATTGCACATAGTAGATTCTACTTTACTAGCCTATAACTATACAACTTTTATTTTCTTCCAAAAAAACACAGGTTTATTTTTGACCGACTTCCCAAACGGAGGAGCTATATAAATTAATTGTTTTTCTGATTTTTTATATCTTTTTGCACATTGCATAATAAATGGATGATGGACAAATCTAAAATCTTACATCTCCTTTCCCCGAAAAAAAAACGCACAGACAGGGCAGTTTTGTCCGAAAATTGAACATTTTATCTGACGGAGTTTGAACTTCTCCCGTGTTAAAGCACGCATCACATTGCTGAAAGTGTGAAATATTGCTACCTCTACCTATATTTTGAAATCTGTGAATGTATAGAAAAACTCAAAACTGTGAATCAAATATTTTTTACAAAAACTATTACTTGGTGCAATGAAATTACTAGTAGCAAAATAATTATAATTATTTTGTATTTTTCTCTATACCAACAAAATAGTCGGTACTACCTCTTGTCAGAAAATATTTTTACATTATGTTATGTAAAAAAATAGTTTTACAGTAAAATAATTGTTACTTGTCTTATCATTTTTTAGATTTGCAGAGTTCGTATTTGATTCTTATATTAGTAATTACCGAAAGATTTATAATAAAAGTTCGTAATATAATTTTTATCATGGTCAAATATTCTCAAAAATGAATGTAACAAAATAATTCACAACCAACTGGAGGACAGGTAATCATCTGATTCAAAGCAAATCTGACTTATGATTTGGCATTGTTTGAGATTTGAATAGATGTCAAACGAGATTCTAAAATATTTCCAAGTTCACCTGATCTTACCCAATAGCTTGACAATTTGTGAGTTAAGGGAAATTAATATCCCATCATAAATTCAATAAATTTCATTCAATAATTAATATAGAGGTACATTTTTCATGATACAAGGCTTTTCCTGAAATATATATGAAGTAGATAGTGGGCTCCACAATGCCCTACATGTGTCGTAGCACAATAAGAAGTGATTATTGCTGCTTTTCGGATGTGCAACTAAATAATTTAAGGTGGAGCACCCTTTGTTGCTATTGCCTACTGTGTTTTAAAATTTACGATAGCTCCCATTATGTCTGATAATTATTATCGTAGTTGCTCCCGGAGAATGTAATTGTTAACCAATGAACAAAGGTATCTATACAAGTGAGCCATTTTCATGGAAATAAAAACGCCTATAACAGCCAAACGTTGTACCAAAGTAATTAGAAGTTGAGAACTTTTATTGGATAATAATTTGTAAACTGTTAATAAAATCTGAACGTAACCATTATGGAAATTCGACAATTTGCCTACAATTGCAAATGGCGATGATGATGTTTTAAATTTTACAATTGGCCATGAAATTTTTAATTCAGTTATATTATAGTCTTTACAAGTTCTAAACCTGTTACTTGTCGGTTCTTATTTTATTATTCCGAAAATTTGGCTTGCTGTTAGAAATTAGCCATCGAACATAATAATTCGAATATGAGAACTAGCCAAGTCAGACCTTAGGCTACAATATATTATCCTAAGTTATAAGAAATTATATTTCATGTTGTTAATAACAAATATAAATAAATAAATTACAGGACTGACCATTGAACTTGGCTCTCATCTCACATTTATGTTTTTGATAGGATTGAAGTATTCCACCCAGTCATCAAAGCTTAGAACATCACAGGCGGTAGTGAAGGTGATAACTCATGTAGATGATGTTTGCTGCAGGAGCCGTAGGCTGCGGTACTCTGCTAATGTGTTTTGAGTGTATTTAGGGATCGCAATTTAAAGTACTCTGAACAAATATTCCAGACTATAAAAAATAATAGTTTATAGATGTAAACTATGTTACATTTTACTACGCAAATATGCATTATTTTTTATTTGATATGCATTTTTAAGATAAGTTAGAGAACTGTAGATAATTTCATAGAATATTTTCACATACTAACTTTATCTCTATTTCCCAGAGATTACTTAAGCCCTTATTATTTTATAAAATAACTAATAAAATAGATATTTATACCTTTGTTTAATTATAACAATACGACTGAGAGTTCGACCTTCAATATGCTCTTCCCCCAAAAGTTTATAGGTTTCAAAGTCTGAAATATGTGTGTTTCCGCTAGGAGGAGGGAGCAATTTTTCCTAAAATTGAAAATATGAGACGGCCCAATTAAAGAGAAGATTATATGTAGCAACATTTAAATTGGACATTTTTGTAAAAAAATTTCGGGGTCCGAGTTTTGAAATCTCTGAATTACATATAAGCAAAGTATTATCTTCTTTGATGAACGTTGAACGATTTTGATGAGTAATGATTTGTGAAATAAAAATCTCTTACAAAAATAGGGCCGATTCACCATTATCCACGTATGTATATTTATTCTATATAGTTCAGCAGCTGAGATCCACACTATGATTGCTATAGCTATCGTGCAATCGAATAGTGTCACTATCACTACAATGTTTTTTGTTTTCTATGTTGTTAGTCGTTAAGTAATTTTTTTTATTGAAATGGTGGCTTTTTTGTATAATACACTCTTCACTTTCTTATATAAAATAATATAAATTTCTGATAAAACATAATATGAAATACTCGCTCTCTCTTTTATACGGTAGTGGAACTGTAGAATAATCCCGTACCAACAGGACCTAGGACCTATCACTAGAGCTCTAGGTACGCTCTTCGTCTTTGTTCCAGCCACGATTGTGAGGCAGTGCCTGCTTCACTGGTCCCTCCTTGAGAACGTTTCGCCCCTGAAACGTGTACTTATGTCTGAAGCTGCACAGTGCAACTCTCTTACTGTGCGATGTTCTGTGGACGAAGCAATCTACAGTCTTGTGATCTGTGGCACCAAATGGGTTCCAACTCCAACAACAGACGAATTTCTCTATTCCTATGAACCTGAAGAACATTTCAAGCATATTACTTTTAATTTTCCAATCCAATTTATCCAAACCACAGTCCAGCTTAGGAATTGCTAATTTCATAACATTCTCCGCCAGTAGTCGTTCCCTGAGATTCAAAAAATATTATCAGACATCTGTATATGTAGATTTCTTATGGGAACTGTCCTTGGATACCATGGAAAAGATATATCGCTGATTTTTTTGTAGTTTCCATATTCGACCGGTATGGCAGTCCTGACTCCTAAATTCTTCCAATTGCCAATATGTGTGTTTGAAAACTCTGAAGATTCTGCGGGACATCTGCAGGTCTTTATCTACAGAAGTCACAATGTTCCTCTCGAGTTGCTTTAAAATTAACTTTTGCGGTGCCCGAGTAGGTCGCCACAAACTTAACAAAATGCATTTTTGTAGCTGGAAGGGTTAGTTCTCTTATTTTTGCCTCGTTATTGTCACCAGCAAAAGGCGATAGTCTGTTGAAATGGACAGTCTGAGGTTTACCTCCGATAGCCTGCTTACATTAAAATATACTTTTTGTACCGGATGATTGTTTAATATTCGCACCCTTGTATTTTTTATTTTAACAACAAAGTGTAGTAAACCATTCATTTTTCTAATTGCTCACCAAACTCTATTAAATGGATTAAAGAAAATATATCTCCGATGACATAAGTCAAAACTAATCTTTCTTTGCAAATGATAAGCTACATGTTTTGTTCAAGATTTTTGAAAATGTTTGTAAAATCTATGTAAAAATAGTTTACTCTTTATCTGAAGGATAATGAGAAAATTTAAAAATATCATAAAATAAAGTTCCAAAAAATAATATTGATAGTAACTTAATGTTAATTTATGCACAATTAACGGTAAAAACTATCCAACAAAATTTCTTAGTTTAATCTTGGAAAGCGGCGAGAAACTGCAAAATTTTAGTACTTTTTTCGATTGTTTGCTTAGGTTCATCTTTAAAACAATGTGGTTTGTGTATAAAATATGTTTATAGAGTTGTAGAACATTGAATTACTTTAATTTTCAATGGTCAAATTTATTTTCTGGCTGTGAATTTTCCATTTTGCAACATATTCAAAGGAGTTTCTGATTCTTCTTATTCCACATGTTCAACTACCCCTCAACCTATTCCACTCACCAGGGGGAGGAGAGGAATAGCGATCCTCTTCATACCATCTCCTCCAGCGTATCAGAATGGTATTTTATGGATATCCCATCGATACCTCTTACCAAAGCATCATGGCATCTGAAGTTCGCGGCACATATCCACACTCGTTTTTTCCTCAACAAAAACTGAGACGATAGCTCAAGAGTCGTGCGTATCCAAAAATATCTACAAAATATTAATCACCATTATTATGCAATATCAAAGATAGCTGAATATGATGGGGTCGTAATTCCAATTGGTGATGTCAATATCCTTTTGGTAATGACAGCTTCACACATTAATTCATTCATCAATTCACAGAAGAATGTGAATGGAAATGTGATCAACCTTATAATCAGCATGTTTTGCAAGATCAACGACCCAAAAATATCCTATTTTATCACGCGGTCAGTGGTTGCGAAACCACTTTACCCCATTTGGACAAGGGAGAGTAGCAAGCTGTATTAGAAGAACAGTTTCCTAGTTCCCTACTCTATTTGTCTGCTGCTTTTACAGATCCGGAAGACAACTTCTCTGGCAGGTGAAAAGTTTTCTTAGGCTCTGTACCTGTCTCGGTGTTAATAGTCACCCCCCGTTTATGGTCACCGATACGTTGGACAAACTTCGGTACTAGGTGCTTACTAATTGTTGGCCTAACTGAAATAATTTATGAAGAAATCGCTTTCCATGTATAACAAACATTACATGTGTCACGTGTATGAACATACTAAAAATAAATATTGCTCTTATAGTTTTTCGGAAAATTGTTGCTTTGCTAGTAGCACAACAACCTTAAAAATCTACTTTTTTGAGAACTTCTCTTTAAGTGATTGTAGAGCTAATTAAGTGATAATTGAGTGCTGTATTCCGAAATGAATTGCCTTTATTGTGTTTTAGAAAACGGCTGCTTTGCTTTTAGAAAACATTTTTGTTTGAAAATCTCTTGTGGTGCTTGTAGTGCTGATTAAGTGCTAATTAAATGTTGTATTCCGAAATTAATTACTATTATATGTTTTCGGGAAATGGTTTCTTTGATTTTACAAACTATAGATCTAAAGCTAGTAAAGCAGTCATTTCAATACAAATGGAACAAAACATATTAAACTTTTCGATTTTTTTTAATGACTGTAGGTAATAGTATCTATAAGGGACCTACCCGTATTTTGTAAATTTGCTTCTTTCTATTTTTATCTTGAGAAATGTGACTCAATTGAAACTTCTCAAATATATTTTAAAAAGTATGTTATTTTTAAGAGACGAAATATCAGTTTTATGGAGACTTGCAGCAGCTTTGCACCAACGTTAAAACTTGTATGCTTTTTACGTTATATTTTGTTGTATGTTGAATTCACGCGATATATCTATGTTTGTAATTCTAAGACCAATAGAAAAAAAAAAGATTCTATTTTGTAGTTTTCAGCGCACTAATTGAAGTCAGCCCTTTTTTATTATTAGGTTTTCCATTACAAATTTTTGAGTTGTTTTGAGTTCTGATAATAAATAACATATTTAATGAAAATAGGTTTGTATATTCCTTGGGAGTCTGTTCGGAACCTTATTTGGAAAAATTGAAAAATGTTTGAGCTTTTTGAGATCTTTAACAAGAAGAATTTGAATTTTCTATAGGTCCAAAGGTCCAAAACATTCCTCCCAGATGGAAGAACTAAAAAATGAAGAAAATTAATCTTTAAGATAAAATTAAAGAGTAAAATAACTGCAGCCTCCAGATATAATTAGGATTTTACTCAGAAAGAATATTGAAGAATTTTAAGATTTATATACAGAATGCAATTGGCCTACAAAATAAATAATAATAATTTTGAAGACCATTGAATCAATGGCTACTAAGTTGTAGGTACACAAAACCGATGCAGTGCGAGAGGTCTTAGGATATAAATCCGGAATGGTGTACAAAAGCTATTGTGGAGATAGTGAGAAAGAAGAAACAACTATACCAGAAGTGATTTATACAACGGACGAGCATTACATCAACCGAAAGCTGCAGATAAAGGAAGTGACCCAGAATGAATAAGAAAATACTGTTAGATGGAGTAAAAATAATAAATCAGCTAGACCGGGATGCATTCCTATGGAGTTGGTAAAATATGAACCAAGTATTTTATTGATTCTTTAAAAGCTGATGATGAATGGTGAGGAGCTAACAGAGGATTTTAATATTCTTCTAATAAGCTCCATTAACTAAGAACGAAACAGACAGAATTGTACATTTTTTGAGTTGTTCCTGAATTAGACAAACATGAACAATTTTGAGATATGAGATAACGATATATGTATCACTTTTGTATCTGTCTTTCTGTATGTCTCTCCGTCTACCACACTCTCTTTTATTCGAATGTATTAGAAAATTCAATTTATAAAGGGTTAGTGCATCAGGGCCGTATAACATAAATAAATGAATTTTTATAGGTACCTACTGGAGGTAGATTTTGTGAGGAAAATAAGAAAATTAAAAGAAAAAATGTCTTAATGTGTACCATGTGTCATAAAAAATGAAAAGGATCATTATGAGTTATGCAAATTTTTGATAGGAATAACGATCCATATTTATTTCATTCAATCAAACTCCTCCTTTTTTATGAAGTGGGTCAGAGCATTAAAATTATGTCCTAATGTAACAAAGATTTATGGTCAAATGGAAAAAATAGTGTTTCAAATAAGTAGAAATATATTTTTCAGATAGTTTAGTTTTATCTATGGTCAAAGATAATGGAACTGAGTTCCATTATCTTTGCTATGCTTCAGATGGCTGGACAATAACGGGAAGTGAACCGCGGCACGAGCTCCCCCAATGTAATATGATATGTACCTACATAAGGAGACCAGCATTTATAAAAGTAAATAGTGAACAGTAAAAAGTGCGTTTCGCGGCGCTCACTACTTCATCAAGCGTTATTTTCCAAATACAATATAACTATTATATATCGGGGTAGCCGTCCGTATAATTTGATTTGATTGGCTCTGAACCGGTCACGGAGCAAGTATAAAGTCTAATTACTTATGTAATGTCCGCCACGACTAAACTTATAAGAGATTGTATCTCAATAATTGTCCACACCTCTTTCTTATTACATTTTAGAGACAACTGTAACATAAGACCAAACAATTTGTACTCTATATATCTATTTGAAAAATTCTTCAATATTATTTATTGTTGCCAAAGTAAAATTTATATTGGTTGTCCCAACAGTGCGTATTTGCTCGATATATCGATAATGCTGTTATTATATGAGAAAGTATATATAAAACCCAGGGTGTTGCCTATTTTTGTAAATAGAACAACCAGTTCAATTTTTTGTTATTATGACGGCCCTTCGGCACTAATTTTCTCTCCCATCACAATGTGCTGATGCGAAGTTATAATTTTTTTCGAAAAAATTAGGAGAAATGCAGGCTCTGAATAAAACAATTGAGCTTGAGCTATTTAAGTTTATTATTTTTTTTGCTGGTGGTGCTGGTGCCCCATCTAGCTGAAACCATATTTCGTTTTTGAAGTGATTAGGTATCTGTTCGATCAACCTAGGAAAATCTTCTCTGGAAAATGAGAGAAACTCTTGTACATTCAATATTCTTTCGAAAACAAAAATGGACCGACAACATAATTTATCCACAATACCGCCCTATACATTAAGGCCGACTGGCCACCAAAAGCGAAGTTGAGCTGACCTCAGCTGTGTTGGAGTTGAGTCCATTTATTTTGATAATTGTTAACATGCAGAATGTACGAGTTTTCGGTATGTACCAGAATGCGAAAACAAACTAATATACAGGGTATTTCATTAAAACATTGCATAAACCTAAATCAAAGTCGACGAAAATGAAATAACGTTTGAAGCACCCTGTATGAACATAAATGATGATCAAAGCAATAAACGCTACTTTCGTGTCCTCTACGTCAATGCACCAGACAAAATAGCTTAATTACAGTTGTTTTATTCACAGCTTGCATCACTCCCAATTTTTTCAAGAAAATTGATAATTCTGCATCACCACAGTGCTGATGCAGAAAGGGACAAAAATTGAACTAATTGGTCTATTTTAAAAAATATATTTTTTGATGTTATGGAAAACTGCAAGACTCCTTGCGCCTAGAACTATTTTCAGAACGTGGACTTTTTGGTAACGTATAACTTTTATGAGTCTTGTTTTCCTACTTTTGAAGTCTGTGCCAAAAGTTTTCAATCTAACTACAACTACACAACTTCAAAATTACCAGTACCAATAGAATTAATATTATTTTGTATTTTTCAGTGCACCAACTAAAAAAGTCGGTCCAATTTTTTTGTATTTTTTTTCTTAATTTTAATACCGAGGCGCTGTTGCTTCGCGTGTCCTACTGATCCCCTCGATTCGATTCAATTTGGCAACCATAGACCAATTTTTTTTTACAAAAATATGACCGAATTTATAAGTTTTCTATTAATTCACAGCTGCACCACTTCAAAATTACCGGTAGAGACATTTTTTCGTGAAAAAACTATTTGACATTTTTTGAGTGCTTCATTAGTCATGAAAATTGTTGAATTTAACTTAGATTCAGTGATTCAGTGAAAATATGGCGGTAAGAATCCTACACTATCCTTCTTCTTCTTTGAGTGCCGTACTCGTATCCGAGCATTGGCGGCTTCTCTGCCTTGAAAGTGTTACCACAGACAAGGGGACCTACGATTTAACGTGGATTCCGAAACACCGATGTGTCTCAAGATAAATCTTAAGGGCACATCCTTCCAGAGAGCTGTACTAGGGAATATATACTCTCACTGGTTTCCCGTTGCCTTGCGAGAGGAGGAGAATGCAATGCGACAGAGACTCGAACGCGAGCCCGCATCAACGGTCACTCGTCCAAGCTGTTTCCATCGTATTGCGCTGCTTAACTTCGAAGATCGAAGTCGGTCAGTGTTAACCCGCAGCTACGCGCTCCACACTATCCTAGTGCTGTAATTCGGAAACTCTCGATTTTTTGGAAAATGTAAAATTTAAACGTTCCTGTAAATGATTTCTTCAATCCTGTCATTAAAAATTTTCTATTTTTGATTCGTTTTTACCCCTCTACTCCATTTGGTGGCGGGCTTCAGGAGGAGGATATGTTGGATTTTTTTAGTATGGTACCAAATCTCAAGACTGTGCTTTTCAAGTAAAAATATTCATCAAAATCAAAAGCTATGCAAAAGGGGCATATATGCATATACAAAAGCAAACATAAAATTGAATAGTATACCTCTTCCATTTTTCGAATTCGGTTAAAAACAAAACTCATTGAAGTTGAAGATAAATTTGGTATGAAAGTCGCCAGCAATATTAACAGATTATATTAAGTAATAAAATATTGAATGTGCTGTTTTTCTGAAGAAAATATATTCAATTGAAAACTTTGATGTTGGTGAACGTAGCATTGATAGACAAGACAAATGTAGATTTTCAACTTATAATTAATTTTAAAGTTGAATCATAAATGCATTAAAAAAAACAGGCAAGCAGTTCTGAGATTACTACTTACTTCAATCTACTACTACTACTTCTTTAATCTATCCTAATATGCTTTATAATCATTTTGAAAACTATTTCGGTACTTCAAATAAAACAATTATTATTAAACTCAAAATCTGCTTTATGATAATGAAGATATCGTAGCACAGATTTAAGTATAGAAAAATATCCTTTCTTTTTGGTTCGATTGAACTGCTTGAACTATCATTCATACATGGTCTGCGCTGTACTGTTTAAATCGGTAATTATTGAGAAAATGTGTTTGCCCACAACTTGTTCTAAGTACAAATACATCAACGCCACGCCCAATTTCCTTTATTCATTTTTTAAGACAAATTTCAAAGAAATGTAGGCACCAAAAAAAAACCGTTCACAGTATACTTATGGATATCTTTATATTATTATAGCACAGGGTGGTTCTCCGGGAAAGACATCGATCGATTATGGGCTATAACTATAAGCAATCTGAAAATATGATGACATACTAATGTCACTGACGGACATACGTCTAAAATATTCTCATGTTTGTCGCATTTCCGGTTATACCGGAAGTAAATGCCAACTTTGTTATTTTAAATAGACCGTTTTTGACATATTTCAAAATTTATGTAAAAAATTAAGTTTGTAGTCCAAAACATAATTATCACTCTTTCATATAAGGAAGCCTTTAATATTTAATTTTGGTTGATTTTCTTTTAGATGAAGATCTACTTTATCAATATTCTTATGATATTTTGATAATAATTTATACAGAGTGATCATAAGAGAAGGAAATAGAACCTCAAAAGTTTCAAATGGAAAGCCCCGTTTTTTATTATTTTATTGTACTAAGCACCAAAAATTAGAAATTTTTAAAATAATTGGCAATTTTCCATTTTTCTATGCAAAAGTTGTGTTAGAAGTGGGCCATGGTTGCATTAGAAAATAATAACAAAAAAAGAATAAAATTCAACATAACAATTTTTATTTGCAAATTTTAAGTAATTATCATGCCGAGAAGAGCTCCTTCATTGGAAATCAGTGTCTTTACTCTTTCATACGCTAAACTACCGAAAATGAGTATGGATGAAACTAATGTTTCTATAAGTTCCTTTTTTCCTAATTCGCATGCTACTCGCCTAGTAGAAATTGTTGTATATGCGGCAAAATATCCCAAAACTGCGATTTCAATACTTCATTGTTAACAATTGGTTTATTTTTACGTACTTTAAGCTTTATATTTCCAAAGTTCTTGAAGTCTTCTATAATTTCCTTAATAGATTTTGGTGTTTGTTTGTGTTTCTGTCTTCTGTGGATATAGCGTTGCGAATTTATTACATGTTCTTGAAATAATTTTATAACACCCTCTATAAATAAAAAATATATTGAAATAATCTTCATTTCTATAATCAAGTCTTCTCGGCATGATAACTTCCCAAAATTTGCAAATGAAAAGTATTATATTGACTTTTTTGACGCATGTTTGACTTTTATTGACATTTGTTATTATTTTGTTATGCAATCATAGCATTTTTACATAGAAAAATGGAAAATTGCCAATTATCTTAAAAACTACCAAGTTTGGGAATAGACAAGTTCCCCTTATTTTTTGCTACGTAACACAATAAAATAATAAAAAGCGGGGGTTTCCATTTGAAAAAAATACTTTTGACTTTTTTGGATCTAGTTGAGCTTCTTTTTTTAATCACTCTGAATAAATTATTATCAAAATATCATAAGAATACTGATAAAGTAGATCTTCTTCTACAAGAAAATCAGTTAAATATTAAAGGCTTCCTCATGGGAAACATTGATTATTATGTTTTGGACTGTAAACTTAATTTTTGACAAAATTTGAAATATGTCAAAAACGGTTAGACTTAGGTATAAGATATTATACATAAAATGTTTTCAAAATTTTACAACAAATATAAAAATGTGGTAATATACCTACAGTTGGCATCTACTTCCGATATAACCGTAAATGCGACTAATATGAAAATATTTCAGACGTATGTCCCTCAGTGAGTAGCATGTCAAATTTTCAGACTGTTAGTAGTTATCGTTTCCTGTATTTAAAAATATTTTATACCAAAAATTGGAGTAACTTTATTAGTTGGTGCACTGAAAAATACAAAATAATAATAATTCAATTGGTTCTGGTCCTTTTGAAGGTGTGCAAATGTAGATAGAACACTTTTGGCACCAATAGAATTAATATTACTTTGTATTTTTCAGTCCACCAACTAATAATGACGGTCCTATTTTTAGTAAAAAATATTTATTCCACATTTTTGGGTGTAACATTAGTCATGAAAATCGTTCACTAATACCAAAAGAGATAGTACCTGCTTATCCTATTACCCATATATATTCTTTGCTTGTTATTACTCAGAGTTCTCAAAATATCGCGACGGAAACATACATATTTTAGACTTTATCTTTGTTATATCTCGAAAAGTGTAACTTCATTTCAAATTTCCAATTTAATTGTCGTTAGATATAATCGTTTCTTTAATTTGGCCGTCTCATATTTTCAATTTGCAAGAGTGACCTGGAAAACTTTAAAATATATTTGAATACTTCAAATAAGTTACAAAAAATTCAAATTGGTCTAAAATTCTGGAGTATTTAGAAATTTGGAGATTGATCTGGACAGCTCCTAAATATATGAAAATGTTCCAAATGGCTTGAAAATAATTTGAATCAGTCTAGAATATTCTGGATTGATCTAGAAATTTGGTGATCAACTTTATCATAAAATCGGGTCTTTTTTATCGCTTCGAAATACATTAAATCGAGACACAATCAATGCAAACTAGTTTGCAGAGGTGAGAGCACTTCTGCCTTCTGCCTACAGAAGCATTATTTACAGAAAAATATTGGATTTTCAAGGCCACGTACATAGGCTGTGTTCAGGTAGTCGCTATCTGCACTATCAATACAAACACAACCGATGCTGTTCATGGAGCTTATTGTGTGTTTGTGATAGCAAGCTTAATGAACACTATTTTGCGTTTGCGTTCACATTTTCACATTCTGTCATTTGCTGTCACATTGAGGTTAAGGAGTTAGGGCACAATAAATATGAATGAGCTAAGAAAAATGATTTATTTTTTGTCTATGAAGAGACTCGTCTGAGAAATATTACTAACTGAAAATGCTTTTCAATCTGAAATAGAACCGGAGCCAATATATGGGATAAATTGGGGTTAAAGTACATAATAGCGAAGATGGTTTTTATATTATTTTATTTATTCGTATTCTCACTAAGGCTGGAATATGTACAAATTGAAACTAATTTCCCGCAGTAATTTAAGTATTGACTAGCAAATCTATTTACCATACCATGACTTTCAATTTCAAACCTGCGCAAAGATCTCTGCCTGAATATATGGTTTATCCTTATAATTTTCTGCACTTTTGTGGAGCCCTCAATATTAGTTAGCATCCTATTAGTTCTTGCACAGAATGGTCACTCGAATATCATTGTAATAAATAAAAATTTCCACTTAGATAATATTAAATAAATAATATTTGTCATTAATTTCATTATTTTTTGGTAAAATTTACGAGGCGTAAGTTTTTCGGTGCCAACGTATCTCAAGAACTAGATTGAGAATAATTACAATAATGTTGAGGATTGAATAATTAATCAAACGCAGTTTTATACGAGTATACTCTTGCAGAAGAATTTGGTGACCACCTGAGTTTCCTCAGCGTGTGAAAATATTTCAGTTTATTTATTTATTTAACTTATCCCATTGAGTAGAGACTTATCCCTCTCCGCTTTAAAAAACTGTATGGATCATAAACGATTATCGGTTTGTTATGTCAGTGTCAGTATGACGTGTATGTCAGATGTACCGTATTCCTGTCATTTTGGTCTGCAAACGCAAAAACTATCCATACACTACCTCGAAGTTAACAGCGTTGATAGCTTAAATTTATGACGTGACACCATAGAAAGTAATGACGTCGCGATAGCGTTTGTAATCATTGAAATGGATGATAGTGCGAGATAGCAACTCCCTGAATACAGCCATAATCATAATACAACTGACAAATGTCGTAAATCATAATAAACAATAAATCTTCAACCTCGGCAGTGTTCACTTCAGGTTGGAAGGAAATTCAAACAATTTTCTTACGGGCAGAACACGTGGTAGAAGACTCGAGTGATGGGCCTCCGAAGTGGATAGGGAAGTCTTTTGCCGTGATTTTCAAGTGTGGTTCAGGGGTTGCTTTTGTGAAGAAGTGAAGAAGCGGATAACCTCAAGGGCGTGACAGTGACGGTTATATTCTGATGAGAGCAATTTCCCGAACCTTCCTTAACACGTGCTTTGCATAATTCTTATTATTGAAGGTATAATAAGCGTAGTAAAAGTTTCGTTGCTGGAGGTATGGCTTAGAGCCAAACAATCCTGTCACACGGACGAAGCTTCGATTACTTGAAGTAGTCGAAGGAGTGCTGGCTAAATGCGCCGAAAAGGAAGCAAGAGCCAAAAAACCTTAGAAGAAGAAATATGTTTGGTTATGACAAAGTTTACTGAATATTAGTAGTTGGGTTACTCTCACCGAAAACGACATGTGAAGTACGACCAGCGGAAAATTGCATGAGACGAAAGGGGGCAATAAAATGTGGTATATTCCATGTTTAATGTTTAATAAGATACGCAATGCCTCAAAATATCGTCACGTTTCATAGCTGAACAGATATGCCGTTGATAAATATGTGTTTGAAGATTGGTAATAGATATAATAATACCGTGCCTACTCCTCTACAATCTTTGAGGATGCATTCTCTTAATGGCCGTACAATAAGAAATACGCGGAGTGTCTGAATTCAGATACTGGATACTGTCTATAGTGTCTAGGGGCTTGCGTATATATAGTTTGTGTCTTGTGTCTCTGGTTTGTCTTACAGTCTCATTTGCTGTGAATTGGAGGTAGTGTTCTCTGGCTGTGAACGTCTCTGCTGTGAACTGTGGTCAATATCAGAGCAGAGTTATTATCCACTTACTAACATTTTAGCACACAAGAAGAAATAAATCCAAGAAGGAAATATTATATCGTCTAAATCAGAAAAAGAATAATAAGATTTACAATACGATGTAAAATCAGACCCAATTGTAATTCCTCTAATGAGCTGGCTAAATGCACCTCAAAGGGAGCAAGGGTCAATAACAAGAGACGACACGAGGTGTCCTCGTGTGTCGTGAGTTTCAATAACTATTGTGAAATGGCTGCATATTATTGTTCAGTGGATGGTTGTCCTAGTAAGATAGAAACGACGGGATTGTCGTTTTTTCGCTGTCCAAAAACACAAGAAAGGTATGTTTTTTATTGAGTAAATATACTTGAAAACAGTTCATTTTTAGTTATTTTACCTTAGACTTTGAAATTAATATTTATTAAGGAAGTAAATGCGCATTACCAGAATCAAAAATTACTCTTTCAAGTTCCTGGACAAACAATAGCACAGCTTTCCTTATTGAAAAAATCACCAGGAGGAACCAAGTATACCAATTAATTTAAGCAGTTAGCCATAAGTATCTATTTTATTAGCCCAAAAGCATATACAAATTTTACAAGCAAGAATAAAATCGACATATACCAGAAACACTAAAGGTAATTTTGAATGAAAATGTTAGATTAACAACTTAATATCTTTTCTTCATACTATAGGTGTTTGTAGTCGTATTTAATATTGTATTTTACTACTGTAATTAGTATCTATGGATATAAATAAAATTAACATTTTCTCTTTAGTAGTAGTTATAACATCACCTTAATATTAATAAATATTTAAAAAAAAAATTGGACCGACGTTATTAGTTAGTGCACTGAAAAGTACGAAATAATATTAATTCTATTGGTGCTAGTACTTTTGAAGTTGTGAAGTTGCAGTTGGATTGATAACTTTTGGCACCAACTTCACAAGCACCAGCACCAATAGAATTAATATTATTTCGTACTTTTCAGTGCACCAACTAATAACGTCTGTCCAATTATTTGTAAAAAATATTTATTTCACACCTTTGAGTGTAATATTAAGCCCGCTGCACACGGAGTATGTTTTGCTGCATGTTTCCTTGACGGGAGCTAGGCATGGTGCTGTGCATGCTTCCGTGTAAGAAAATGACATCGCGTGCACGGTTGGTAGCTTGAACTGCTATTTTCGGTGATTGTTTTCACGCATCGTGCCTTGTCGGAGCTCTCGGAACTTGTCGAGTCGTACTCAAAAGTTATTTTGCACATGATAACATGTTATTTTTGATTGTTGGGACATTTTCTCTGTTGTAACAATGATTAGAAATAGAGCTTGATTATAATGTTCAATATTTTGTATCATTTGTCACAGTCATATTTATCTGTACTGTCATTTTACATACATGATGGCCTGCATCAAACAAGCACAAGCAAGGGAGCCATCAACACACCATGCGCGGCAACATTTATTGGACCGTGCAGCAAAACAAGCAAGCAATCATGCAGCAAAACATACTCCGTCTGCAGCGGGTTTTGTAACGAAAATCGTTGAACGTCGCTAATACCACTAATATCCTATAACCCACGTATATTCTTTGCTTGTCCTTGTTATTACTATATGTAGAGATCTCAGAACATCGCTGCGGAAATACAATTGAATATTATAGTTGTTACCATTCTAACACCGATTTTACTCGAAAACCATAATTCTAAGGAAAAAATGTTCATTATAAATGTTGTTACAAATACTAATGTCTTTCATATAGTGTCCAAAAATTTTCAATTTTTGAAAGAAATCGTCCTCTCCACATACCAAAAATGCACATATTTGAGAATTTAACATGCATCTTACTTGAAAACCGTAACTATTTTGAAAAAATGTTCAATTTAAACGTTTCTGGATATTGTTCTATCTTTAATTATACCAACTCAGATTTATTTTCGATTTTCGAGAAAATTTGCCCACTACGTACCCTTTGGGGGCGGTTTTTGGAGGGAAGAGGATTTCGGATTTGCATTATTATGAATATGGGACCATTTTTCAAGCCTCCTCTTTCAAATGAATCAAAAATCATCGAAATCAGAGTACGATTACTATATGAAACTGGCGAACGAACCAAAAGAAAAGCAGACAGTCGAATTGTATACCTCCTCCGTTCAGGGTTCGTCGGTCAAAAATAGCATACTGAAACACGAACGTTTCAAATTGATATTGTGCACTATCTCTAAATTATATTTATACTATTTTCATAAATAATAAATATATGTATATATAAAAATATAACTTTTTTTTTTGTTGATAATTATAACATCACCTTAATATTATTATTCAAGCAATACGTTACTCAAAAGTGCAATTTTGATAACAGTTGTTTTGTTCAAGAGTGTTTTCGATGTCTTTGACCGACTTCGCCAGACGGAAGAGGTATACAATTCCGTTGTGTTTGTGTTTTTTTAGTATTAAGATATTTTTATATGTGTATTTAAAAATAACATGATTATAGAAAATTAAAGTTAGTCCTTGAGAGCTAATCCACTTCCAAAAAACCCATATCCCCATAAAACATTCCCAATGTAAAACTTTTGGAGGTGAGACCTATATTCTGCAAAACTCCACAAAAAATCAAAAATCTTTCGCATACGCCCAGTAAGAGCTGAACCACACCCATACATTTTTTTATGTTTCTTTTTATACGAGTATTGCTTTAATGGTACATTTTCCTCAAGTGATAAACACACCGGATTTCTTTAAATTGACTAATATGCATATTATATGTATTTTTTTTCGATTTATAGGACTTAATTGCACACCACCAGCCATTGACGATTTCCCTAGAGACCTTTTCAGTGAAGACCAGCGTCAGGCTGGAGCAGTCGTTGTTCACATTCTCATCTCCCTTTACCTATTTGTCGCTTTAGCAGTTGTCTGTGATAAGTTTTTTGTACCAGCAGTGGAGAAAATATGCCACGGTAGGTAAACTTTTGAATATGTCTCTAATACATATATCTCAATGGATATTCAGAAAATTATAATCAACTTGAAGATCTTCCATCTTCGAGTCCTGAGCCCCTCAGCGGCAAATCAGTTCTGTACCTTAGATATTTCTTTATGGAATTGTATAATATACTGAAATCTTTGTTGTTCCTTTGTATTGTTGAGGAACTTTTAAGAGCACTCAAGGGAACATTTTCAAATGAACCACCTCTGTTCACACGTAGAATATCAACTTCTTACAATTATTTTCGCTACCAACAAGAACAAGTGAAAACTTGGAAGAATCCTCATAATCTAAATGGGCATTGTAAATTGTGAGGTCTGTTTCCAAGAAAAAAAACAATATAGATATTTATATTCTGAAGGATCACATTAACTCGTCGTGCTTCACATTCAATTTATTTAATCCACGTTTTTTTAACTAAAGCGACATATTTAAAATTATCGACTCAAAAATATAGGTTTTCCAACAAAAATTCCTATTTTAATTATGCCAATATTTTGCACACTTCACATTTTTGAATTTTTTTTCATTATTCATCATAATTGTTGAACGTTCCCTTAAATTTAGTGATTTTAGAACAAAGCGCTATTTATCGGAGAACCATTATGTTTCAAATGTTCAATTTAAACCTTTTTGGAAACAAAATTTTTCCTCTCTTTTCTTGGGATGGAGGAATTGGATTTTGGAAAAAATATAGAACTATTTCACAGCACTGCTTTTTCAAAAATAATTATCAAAATGGGTGCACAGGCAAAACATGTGAACAAATATAAATAAAGTAAATTACAATCATTAGGAAGTAGAAAAATATTTATTTGAATTCAAAGTACAAATTCTGCAATTACTCGTGGAAGATATTCCAGTAAATGACCAATTCGACTATGTAAATAGTATTTTCTTCATCAAGTTTTGCATGTTATTTTCCCATAATTGAGACACTATCTGGCGAATAACAGCTCGAATATTGAGTACTATCGTGAAAAACTGCATTCGATTCCATGTGGTAGTTTTTGAGTGATGCGTGTACAAACATACGGAAAGAAAGACAGAAGCGGTCAAATGGAGTCTATATGTTGTTAGACCTCTGATAATATATCGGTGAAAACTGTATTCAATTCCATGCAGTAGTTTTTGCGTGATGCGCGTACAAACATCCAGACAGACAGACAAAAATTCTAAAAACCTTTGTTTTGGCTTCTGTGGCTCTAATAAACACCCCCATATTAGTTTATTCTTAAATATCTATAATGTATAGACATCGGCCTGGTTAAATTTTATTATATTTATAGATTAGGACCAGAATTGTTTGTAGCGCACGAGTGTAGATCTTTCATTCATGTAGCCCCAAAGAGAAAAAATATAGAAAAGTTGAACCACATGATCTGGGAGTCTGGGAGCACTATTCATGCCCTAGAGTTTCTAGTAAAAAAGCATGCTGGAAATTGTTTGCAATGTAGCGCCACTCTGCTGGAAATGAAAATTGTCTATCTTTATCTTGTTCAGTATAAGCAAAGTCAGTTAAAATTCTACGGTCGAGATGCGGTTTGACAGTATTATTAGCACCTTCTTAATTCTCGAAAAGTTAACTAAGACAACGCCAACCCAAAAACCGCCCAATTAGTATCTCTTTGATTTGAGTTTTCATGATTATTGTTCTAGTATTTCCAGAACCCCAGATAAGCCTATTCTGTGTTTTGACGAACCTATAGAGATGAAAGTGGGCTACATTCCTAGAGATGATTGTTCTAAAAAAAATCAGGATTACCTATCTGAATATCCATTACCTAATAAACGAAAATTTGGTGTTGGCTTAGAGAAGAAGTAATTTTTATTGCTATCTATTCAACTTATCAAAAAGCTAAGAAATTTAAAATGGGATATTTGAGTGGAAATCCTTAATATATTTTTTCAAAAATTCATTTTTGTCTGAATGTCTCTCATGTATGTATATAAAATTGTAATTAATTTCAGAATTGCTCCCGAAAATGTTCGCTCTTATTTAGCTAACCATCCAATTACACTGAATATTTGCTTTGTTCAATCAATCAATTGTTAATTCTTTTTAAAATTATAGCATTGAATATGTCAGCGGACGTGGCAGGAGCCACATTTATGGCAGCGGCGACGTCAGCGCCGGAGCTCTTCGTCAACGTTATTGGAACATTCATTACAGAAGGTGACATCGGTGTTGGTACTATCGTTGGTTCAGCTGTTTTTAATATTTTAGCTGTTGCTGCGTGTTGCGGTATAGGTGCTGGAATGGTAAGTCTCATTTCCGAAATAAATCCAGTGTGTCTTAAGCTTTAGTTTCTTAGTGTGGTACAAAAGTTGTTCCATTGGACTGGTGGCCTTTAACACGAGATTGTCTTGCATATGGGATAACAGTATCAATTTTGATTTGCATTATACACGATGAACGAGTGGAATGGTATGAAGCACTTTGTTTGGTTCTACTCTATACTGTCTATATCTTCATCATGTACTTTGACAAGACTATCCAGAAGTGTGTGAGAGGTAAGATTATTTCTGCAGTATAATTTATTAACTATGTAATAGACATTCTTTGAGTTTAAGTCTTAGCTTTCCCACAATTAGATTAGAATAGGTTATGCTTGTATTTCTTCTGAATTCTGCGCTTAAAACTATTATCTATGCTATTGATATATTATTAGGTAGTTTGAAGCACATTCAGAAACGTAGAAAGCAAAATTCAAAATCTGCTGATGCACCGAAGGGTAAGGTTGCTACTCATATTAACAAAATAGTATCAAAAAACAACATCTATTTTATATAACTAGATACGGCTGAATCACTTCTTTCGGTACGACTTCCAATTGAAAATTCCGAAGAAGATCAGAATAAAAATCAAGAAGTCATACAAGCTAAGGATCAGAACAAAGATGTGTCAAATGCAGATAATGCGTTAGCATCATTAGAACCACCAGCTCATTTGAATGGTTCTCTCAAAATATCTGTTGTTATGGAAAATAAGGAAGATGTTGAAGAAGCTACAGCTAATGCTGATGGTTCATCTCCAGCTGCAGAAACCAGAGAGGAGCCACACTCGTTATGGAAGTGGCCAGCTAACAGAGGAACATTCACCCAAGTATAGATTTTTTTATATCTTATTGATGACTGTTATGAACTACTAAATGATAACTATTTATTCCGTTATTTGAAGGCGACATGGATTTTAACTTGGCCAGTACATTTGATTTTTATGTTAACAATCCCGGACTGCGAAAAGCCAAGGTTCAAGAAATGGTTTCCCCTTACATTTATTATGTGTATAGTTTGGATTGGTTCTTTATCATACGTTGTGGCTTGGATGATTACTATAATTGGTATATTTCCCTGCTTCTTCTATATTAGTACACATATCTTGATTACGGTTTCTTTTACAGGCGATACTCTAAAAATACCCGATTCAGTTATGGGTATCACATTCTTAGCAGCAGGAACCAGTGTCCCTGAAGCTGTTTCTAGTGTGATTGTTTCCAAACAAGGTTTGAACTACTTATATATTCGAAAATAATTTGTTTTCTAAATGATTTTTTGGTAAATAGGACATGGGTCTATGGGTATAAGTAATTCAATAGGTTCCAACACGTTTGATATTTTGCTATGCTTGGGTTTGCCTTGGTTCATCAAAGCTACTTTTATGCCAACTATTGCAGGGAAACATTGGGTAAGTAATATTAAAATCTCTTTACTATGAACTAAAATAAATTATTCAAGCATTCTATTTGAAAATTGAGGTGTAATTTTGTAAACCTGAATTTGTGCTCATGAATTATTGCAGGTTGGAATCAACTCCGCTGGTATTGAATACAGCGCCATATCCCTGTTATCAACACTCCTAATGTTATATGTTGCTTTTGCCTTGAACAAATTCCAACTGGATAAGCGAGTCGGCAGAGTATGTCTATTGATGTATGCAGTTTTCCTCATCCTAGCCAGCTTGATTGAGCTGAATGCCTTTTTCCGAGTAAATTTACCGACGTGCGGAAGATCGTAGGAGCTACTGTTTTTGATTATGATCGGGTGTGTTGAGATGCCTGGACATAAAATTTACTTCTTTTTGTTGGAGGGCAAGGATAGTTTTGAAGGAACACTGTGTGTACACTTTTTGTGCATATTTGTTTTGTAGTAGAGAAATATGAAATATTTAATTTTTATTATATGTTTTCAGCATTTCATTCAAGTTATACTATTGCAGAACAGTTTATTTGTTAAGTTTTGACATTCTCAGAAAGCAGTCAATAATACGGGTAATTTAGTATATTGTAATTGGGTTTCTGGTTAGATTTATAAAAAGTATATCTGGCATGGTGCTCTAATAAGATTTCCTCTTTTCTAACTAAGACACCGTTTGAGTTCTACAATTAATTTCGTTAATCAAAAATTAAATTCCCAATTCTCTAGAAAGAGACTGTAGAGACTAGTTTGAGTGATATCATCTATATCTCGAGATAAAAATGCGAAATTCTTTCTCACTTATTATAGAGAATAATTTATAGATACTCTTGTGCTGTTCTGCAATATTACATTTTCATCCAATTTTAGCATGTACCAAATATTTTAGTTGTATGTATTGTTTTATCAGTGTAAGGAGTATTGTTGTCACTTTGTACATAATTCAGTCTCATGTCGAAATAATAAGGAAGTGATTATTTTATTTTATGGTTAAATTAAGGCTTATTTTGTAGCTAAATATTAGAAGAATAAACAAAACATATGCGTTGTTTGAATGAATTCATATATGTCTGTTAATGTCATATCATTATTAAGCACTGATTATGGAATCATCGATTTGGAACGAGCTTGTATGAAAACGTTGGTTCATGGTTGTTTTTTGTAATAGCTAGTATAAATTTGAAAATCTCTGTAATTTGAATTTTGCAAAGAGGTAGGTACCTACTCAACCTATATAAATATTTTGCTTTAGCTTTAGGTTCTTAGATCCAGGAACTGACTGCAAACCTCATTATTTTCTAGCTATGACGTCATCAAAGATGGCGGCTGCTCCATGAGAGAACTACTCATATCCATATTGATCAATTTGCATAAAACTTGAATTATTTAAATGTCTTCTTTATGAATGTTCTACATGGAATATGTATTCGGTATCGATAGATGTGAATACACACAAGATATAATTTTGAAGTATTAAATTGCGTTATGGTCATGGTATTGTTCAGTGCATCAGACTCCTGGAGAGGTAAAAAAAGGACTAAATTTTTGGATCTATATACACTTCAGAATCTTTGACCAGTTCTACTGTGTTTAAATTTATCAGATAGTAGCTAGGGTCTTCTTTATATTTGGGAATACATTACATGAGACGACAGCAGTCCCAGAATGTTTATAAAATGTTCAAGAAGAAAGCATTTTGTTAATTTAGAATTTTTAGCTGTTGCTTTGGAAATGGCAATGACACCAACCAACCAAGAAATACCATATAATGAAAACTATGACAAGTTAGTGCGTTGATGAAATAGCTGACTGAATGCCAAAGAAAATTCACCCAACATTGGAAATATATTTCTGATATCAATAAGTTCTAGTTCACAAACACTATTTTCGCATGAAACGCATAAAAAAAAACAGAATCAGTTGTCACGGGAATTTAACGAAACCAACTAAACGCCGAGCACAAAGTTAGGAAAACATTTCAAGGCGATCAATTTTGAATTGGCTTTGTCTGCACGAGAAATGAGTGCCCCAAATGATGATATATTTAGACTTTTAACTACAGTAGCTGAAGAAATGAAAGAACTTAGAAACGATACACGGAAGGAGATTGAATCATTAAAAAAATCTTGAACTGCATCAACAAGTTGAAGATCTCAAAAATAAATTCCAGAGTGTGGAAAGAAAATCTAAGAAATACAATTTAGTGATATCTGGGGTAACTGAAACCCAACAACCTTTATATAAAGCTGCATTGAAAGTTGCAAGGGGAATAATCGGAATAAAATGTGAGGAATGAAATTTGAAAGACATTTATAGAACTGGAAAGAATAAAACTCATAATACTCTACCAATTGCAATTGAAACTGTTACATATAAACTAAAGGAGGAAATTCTCAAAAAAGCCATAACCCTCCTTGATACATTGAATAGAGATACCATATATTTTATCTAGATTATATACCAGAAGATTACGAGAAGCAAAAGTATCTGAGAGAACAATTGAAGCAAGCTAAGGCAAAAACTTACAAAGCACATACGAAAAATAATACACCTTATTTTAGTGGAGAGGCGTATAGCTATGAGCAGCTTCGGAAAAGTGAAAATTGGTTGGATGCATTAGAGCCTGCTGAAACATCAGAAAACATTCAAGCAAAATCAGGCAGTGCACCTGCTACTCCGGTAATCGTTGAACATGGTTGATGCAGAAATCGAAGATAAAAGCGAAAATTGGAAGAAACGCCATCGAAATCATCAGATTCAAGGCCACCGAAGATAATAATGAGAACTACTAGAAGAAACATCTGCAGCACATCGGAAAATAAATAAAATATGGCTCTATTTTTATTTCTATTTTAAGACATTTTATCAACATTTGTAATTTTATAAACCTTCAACTTTATCTATCAGCATAGATATTAGTATTGGTATTATTTTTAGCAGTTATTAGTGTTAGAAAATGGATAGTTATGTGAGAGATTATCAAGTAACTGAAATAATAAATTCAATATCAGAGTGCGATGACATTCTAGAAAGGAGTAACGGTGATACATTGAGGATAATAATCTTGCAGTCTTGCAAAAAAAATAGATGAACTACAGGTAATGTTGGCAGGGTTCAGGATTGAGTTCGATAAAATAAAAATCTATGAAAAGGACATTTTCTCATTAAATGGTTATGATTTGATATACTCTAACGGCAACCTAAATAAGTGTCATGGAGTTATCATATATATAAAAAAGAAATTGTTGTCAGGAAGTGAAACAGTTATGTTCAATGACGTGACAGCATTAAAAACTAATTTTAAGAAAAATGGCAAATGCTTTGAAATCTTATCAATATATAGGTCACCTTCTACTTTTCCACTGAGCTTTAAGCCCTGAATGAATACTTGAAATATAATAAGAACAGTAATGTGGTGTCCATATTTAAATTTCGCGGGTTGTTTATTTTTCTTTATATATGAATCATAAAAGTCAACATATGATGTCTTATTATTTTGATATATCTTTAGAACATATTGTCGAGATTCTCATTGCAGTTGGGCATTGCAGCTGTCGAAAATTGAACGTCTTTTTAACAACACCCCTCATTTGAGTACAAGGTTTACACCGTCAGAGATTCTTTGGGGTAAGTCTGAAGGCAATCCATTAGACGATGGTATTCGATCGCTTCTGCCTGCCCAAAATCCTCAGTCGGTGGAATCAATTAGAGCCCTGGCATTGCAAAATCTCCGTAGTAGCGGTGAAAAACGAGCTAGACAAAATCATAGACAAGATAGCTTTCAAATAGGAGATTTGGTGTTGTTGAGAGAACATCCCATTTCTAGTGCGGCTAACAAAATCATATATAAATTTTGTCCTTTATTTTTGGGTCCCTATGAGGTCACTGCACAACCATTTCCAAATTGCTATACACTTACTGAATTAAACTCCAGACAGGTCAAGGGTAACTATAATATTACAAATTTAAAATTATATTATGTTTCTTAGTTTTAGGGACACCAAGTCATGTTGAAAAGATTCCGAGCTGATTTACATTCATTCGAAATTTTTTCAAGGGGGCGTTCTGTGGTGTCCATATTTAAATTTCGCGGGTTGTTTATTTTTCTTTATATATGAATCATAAAAGTCAACATATGATGTCTTATTATTTTGATATATCTATGTTATTACTCATAATACAATAAATTCAAATTTGAGAGACAGCTGTGCCGGATCGGTTTTGAACGGCATTCTATGTTTAGGAATTTTTTCGGTCAGGTGTAGAGTATTTGTTTTGTTTGGACGTTTTTTTTTCTTCTTGAGAGAAAAAGTTTTGCGAGGTGCGGTAAAAATAGGAGAGTGATTGTAGACTTTGAGAAGGTAAGGTGTATTTTTTTTTGTTTTATAGTTGTATGTAACTGATGAGTTTTTGTTTTATTGTTGTTGGAAATTTATAAGAAGGTTTGAGCTACCTTAAAATTAAATGCACTTGTTTTGGTATCATTTATTTGATGAATTAACTTGGAATAATTACTTCATCACATAAAGTCATTTTATAGACGATACGAGAGTATCGTGAGTCAGGCCAAGAGACCATTGTATGATAGAGATTTGTTGAATATTATTTATTTTGGTATATGTTACTGTTTTCATGATGATGTCAATAACTATTGTTTATTTGAAAAATGAACACCTTGGTAACAGTATCTCATGGTAAATGGTATTGACCGTTGACATCAACATGCAAAAAGTATTTGTCCCAGGGACTTGAATCCCTAATTGAGCAGACTGACAGCGAGCGGCGGGTCTGTCCCTCCGTGTACCCTTCGGTTTCGAATGTTGTTGTCGTGTTTGGAAGTATATCTGAGATATGGTTGTCTTGGGTGGTGAGTGATTCTTTCTTAATTTGTTTGTTTTATACCATCATTTATTATTGTTAATCACAGTACAAGTAAATTCATCAAGAGTTTTCAAGAGTTATTATGTAGTAGTGTCAGACCTTTGTGAATTTTCACAACAAAGAGAATGTGCATTGTTATTTATAATTTATTAAAATATTTGATAGTACATGGGTTTTTTTCGCTCTTTTTCCCATGTTATGAAGATTTTAAGAGCGACCTTCCTGGTCTAAATTATAAATGTTACTTTCTTTCAAATTGCCTGTATTATTTTAAATAATTGAATGTTGTCCTATTTAATTCAAGTGAAAAATGATGTGTTGTTTAAATAAAAGGACTGGTAAGGGATTTTGTTGTTTCAATTACTGTCTACCCCCTTTCTCTACTAGAAGGTTAACTCCGTTGCATCCTACAAACGTGTTTTCTTATATTATTAGAGTGCCTGACACTTCAGGTAAGTCCTAAAATCCACTAGACTAGATGATCACATGCCAAGAGACGAGTCGTGAAGTTAGATAGTGAATTAGAGTTAAACTGTAGCGCGAACCTGGGGTCTTTGGATACACTACAGTAATAAAACTATCAGCCTTATAATAGGGGACATAAATATCAATATTCTCAACGAAACTGAAACAGCAAATGAGTATCTGAATATAATGAACGAATACAACTATATTTCACTTAATAGATATACCAGGATACAGGGAGAATCCAAAAGTTGCATAGATCATATTTTTCTTAAAACCGATGAAAAACACGGCTTATTCTCGCCAGTTATTCTTAAAAGTGCACTTACAGATCACTATGCCCAAATTCTTCAATATGATTTCACAGCTGAAGATAATAAAAAAAGATCAACGAGACCATTCCTTCAACACATACATAAAATTTGATATATTTGGAGACAGATTAGCTAAAGAAAACTGGATGGGTATTTATTCAGAAGCTAACACAAATAAAGCAATGGAATTTATATTTATAAATAAGATGAAAGATCATGTATCTAACAGCATGTACGGTGAAAATAAAGTTAGGAAGAAAAAAATTGAAACGGAAGCCATGGATAACTACTGGTTTAGTCATGTCTATAAATCACAAAAACAAATTATATCAAAGAATGCAAAATAAGCCCGAAAATGATGACTTATGACTTATTTCGGCAATACTGCAATATTCTTAGGGAATTAACTCAAAAGGCAAAGGCTAAATATTACAAAACTGAAATAAATGAAAATAAAAATTGCACAAAGAATATGTGGCGATGTCTCAGGGAAATACAACAAAATGACAAAGCTAGCAATGAAATTAAGCAAATTGAATCAGAACACGTAGTTACATTCGATAAATTAGCGATCGCAGAAATGTTCAACGAATATTTCGGTCAAATAGGATCAAAACTAGCACAAAAAATAAACAAGCCCGAAGAAAAATATCGAAGTACGAGACTACGTAATTCCATATATCTGGAAGAAACAAATAAGGAAGAAATTGAAAAAAATACCATGGAACTGAAGCCTAATAAAGCACCAGGACTAGGTAACATAGCAAGTGAAACTTTAAAAAGAACCATCGATTTTATTGTAGAACCTCTTACCTATCTTGTTAATAAAATAATACGATCTGATATCTTCCCAAGCGTTCTAAAAGTTACGGATTGGGGAGGAAATCTGAACTTTCTAACTATAGGCCTATTTCTTTATTATCCATCCTAAGTAAAATCATAGAAAAAGTTTTGAAAGTAAGATTTCTGAAATTCATCAATAAATACTGATATCAGATAAACAGTTTGGTTTTATGGAAGGTAGGTCGACGCAGGATGCAATTGCCGACTGTATATATACTGTAATGGACTCTCGGCTATCAGCTGTTTGCATCTTCGATGACCTCGCCAAAGCTTTTGATACTATTAGTCATCCAGATCTATTAGATAATTTGCATTCGACCTGTTGAAACGTTATTGGATCGATCGTACCTAGTGTGTTAAAGCCGGAGAAGTAATCACTCACAAACGGAAAGTTTATTATGGAGTACCGCAAGGAACGATGCTAGGGCCAATTTTATTAATTTTATATGTAAACATGCTCTTCAATTTACCAATCCACGGTGAAATAACAGCATTTGCTGATGACACAGCTATATTTTTTGAGGATCAAAATTGGAACAATCTGAAACTGAAAGTGTGTAGGTCATCATTATAATCCCGAAATTCTTTGACAGTAAATTGTTGACTATTAATTTCAAAAAACCGTTTACCTACCATTCACTAGCTACGAGCCAAACTTAATTGATTTCAGTAGTATTGATAATCCATATAAAAATTAAATATCAACGTTGAAAAGTACTCGGACAGTTAAATACTTAGGAATCGTACTAGATAGACACTTGAAATGGAATGAGCTTATTAATGTCGTCGTAAGCAAACTCCGCTACTTCCTGGCAAACGTTTAGATATTTTAGAAATTACAGAACACATTAAAATTATGTATTTTGCCCTAATACATACTCATTTGATGTATGGCCTCATTGCTTGGGGGGAATTATGAACTGTCATCTGAAAAATCTCGCAGTAATTCGGAAGTGGATATTGAAAATTATTTTACAGAGAGACTACACACATCCAGGCGATGAACTGTACATCGAAAGTGAAATAATGTACATTCGTCAATTTTTTTTTTCACCCTTATGATATATAAAAGTATGCCACCCTCAAGACACACGATCCAAAATAGGGGCCGTGACAGTCCCAAGAACTGAAAACTATTGTTCAGATGTGCCACGCATTTCTTGCCCCTAGGCTATACAACAACTTACCTCCTTGTTTAAATTTTTTATCTCCATCACTCTTTTCAAGTCTAAACTCAAGATCTGACTTCTACAAACACCTAGATATGTAATAGAGAAACAAACTGATATAGAAAATAATTAGTAATGTTAATTACGTTCTGATATTGATAATCATTGTAGAATACTCATTCCACTAAATTCATAATACTTTAGCTAGGTTTATATGGGTGTGTTTGTGTAATAGAATTTGTGTTTGTGTGTGTGAACATATTATTTAGTATTATTAGATTGTTATTATTTAAACTATAGAGTAGCAGGATCTCATTAAGTGATAAACATTTTCAAAGTACCCATGCGCAGGTTTACCTTTTTTGGATTTTGTATTTATTTACCCTTCTGTGAAATTGCTGTTTTAATCATTTGATAATTTATTGTAAGATATTTTTTTGGTGAATAAATTATTATTATATTATATTATTAAGTTAGTAACTTAATCATTTTTCTACACAAGTAACCTAGAGTATATGTATATGCTAATGTGAAGTTCATATTTAAATTTATAAAAAATAATTAATTTATTGTTGCCTTTATTTACTACATAATCTGATAAAATAACTGGTGTTATGTGTTACAATGGTAAGAATCAAATAAATTCTATAAAAATGAATAGGACCTAAAAATGTTACATGACCCAAATGTTCATCATAGGGATGGTTTCAATGTTTGTAACTATCTAAAATTACGTCATAGATAGAAAAAATTTTCGCAGACAATTCAATCGTATATCTTATGTCATGTAACCTCCAGATAGATTATATGTCATTGCGAGATATTTTAAATGAAGATATGTTCCAATTGTCTAAGAGATAGTTGATTTTTTTTCTGTGACGGGAAAAAAGTTTGACATTTTATCTCTTTTGACAGGTGACAAAGTATAACTTTTTTCCCCACGGGAAGAAAGTGAGTACTTTTTTCCGGGTAAATATATATATATATATATATAATTTTAGTAATTCACTGCCGAGAATGTATAACCAAAGTGACAAACATTCATAGGGTTGCGGCACTATGGGCTGTAGGATAATGAAAACTCTTTTTCAATTACCAACGTTTCGATAGCGGTGGCTATCTTTTTCAAGGCTGTATTAAAATAAAAGAAAGTTACAAAGAAGTACTTAATTAAAAGGATATAAGAATCATCGAAATAATAATCAAGAAAAATAGTTATATATAAAAACACGTTATACGAACTCCAACTTACATTGATTTGAGTGTTAAATATAGTTAGGTACATCATTAATTCTTATGTTATCAAAACTAAATTGAATTTCTACATCTCATATTAAAATACTGAACTCAACTGTACGAGAATAAAGGTAGAACAGAATATTATGGTTATAAATAGCAAAAAACTAGAATACAGAAACAGGGGAAGATTGTATTTTTACTTTTTATTTAAAAAAAAATTAAATACATGGAATTCAAAGTTACTGTCTTTTATTTTGTTCTTTGATTTGTGTGTTCTTTGTTAATTTTATCTATAGGTTGCATGTCTGACGTCTAATGTCTAAGCTGTCAATTAAGAATTAAAAATAAAAATAAAAACAGAAACAAACAACAAACGTATGGCGCAAAGTTATAATATTTGTAGTTTAGTTTCCTTTCTAAACCAAATAATGTAGGAAATGACTAAAAACAACAACAGTCATGTATGATCTAGGGTGCAACAAGTTCAAGTCTGGTGAGTAATCTATGTTAGAATTGTATATTAGAATTGTTTATGCATGTTCATTCTCTTCTAGTGCATTTTCTCTTCTTTGTAGTTGTGGTCTTCTGTGAAAAGACAACAAATAGGAATAAACCTGACTCAGACCATGTATGTCAGTTCTTTTGTTCATGCTGTTGCACTCCTTGTCTATTTCCACCATTTCAAGAAAGATGCGCTTATGCCAGTTCTTTTCTATGTGAAGCACTCTAGGGTTATCCAGGTCAGGTAGATGTTTAGTTGAGGTTGCATGCTCTGCCAGAGCACAAAACGTCTTTTTTATGTTTATGTCACTGCGATGGCCTATTATTCGATTTTTAAGAAGTTGGATGGTTTGTCCAATATATTTCATTTCACAGTCGGAGCATTGAATGCTATATACACAGTGAGATATATTGCTGGTAAGTACTTTATCTTTAGTTCTGGTATATAATCGACTGATAGGTTTGATGTTCTTTTGTGCTATTTTTAAGTTCTCTTGTTTAAATACACTTATTAGTCTAGTAGAAAGCCCTTCAATGTAAGGTAAGGAACCATATCTAACCACTAAATTCTGGTTTTCTTCACAGGTTTGTCTTGTATGTGGATCTACCGTTGTGTTGTATATGAGGCTGCGTAACAACCCAGATGGATAGCCATTTTGTGTGAGAATTCTATACACTCTTCTTAGACTCTCATTTTTCAGACTAGGATGTGAAATTTTTAAAACTCTGTTTTTCAGTGCTAGAATTAAATTTATTTTAATTCTAACAGGATGGTGAGATTTATAATTGATGTATCTCCCAGAGCTGGTGGGTTTAGTGTACCAATCTAGGATTATCCTGTTGTCTTCTAGTCTGATAACATGAGTGTCCAAGAATGGTAATCTTCTATTAGTCTCTCTTTCAACAGTGAACTGTAAGTGTCTATGATAGCTGTTAAACGTTAATAGAGTTTGTTCAATTTCAATTTCTGGAACTGCACAAATTATGTCATCTACATAGATTTTAAGCCAAGGAATTGCAAACGGTAATTGAGCGATGCATTCATCAAGCAGGTCTTTCATTACATAAGAGGCTAAAAATGGTGAAATGTAAGAGCCCATTGGTGTGCCTAGTATCTGTTTGTAAAATATTCCGTCAAATACTTCGATACCACATATCTAGTATAGAAAGAATCTCTGAAAGCGAGCAATAGTATTTCTGATAAAACTAACTTCTATTTTTGTAGAAAGCTTTTTCCAAAAAATGAAAATTAAAAACAGTTAGAGATTTAATACGCGCATTTATAAAACTAGGTATCTATTTAAAAAGTGTCATGTGAATATCTTAATTGAGTTAGTTAATGAGCATGATCGAAAAAAATAGTTTGAAAATAAGGGCAATATAAAATTTCAAATATCTCCAAAAGTGGCCACTGGATAAATGTCATCAAAAAAATTCAGATTTATAGATGATTTTTAACGTTTGCTTAAAAAATTCTGCGCGATAGATATAATAATAAAAATAAAAAACCGTGTAGTTTACCTTCCCCTGGGTACGAACTGTCGGGATTCTTTGACAACAGCTCGGTAAGTGAAATCCTAGAATGGTTGAAATTACGGTATAGGTATAGGGTATTTAAGAATTTTTTGAAATCCGGAAATCATAGAAGGGTAAAATGAACTCGCTTTTCACCCAACAACTTTTAATTCAATATTTTTAGAATCTGTAAAATAAAGATCGATCATAAGGGAGTTCAAAGATTAAATTAATTAGGTTATTTATTAGCGTTTCTTATCTAATCATTGAGTAAAATAATATGTTTCCTACCAATTTGGTGTTTAGTTACGGAAATGCAAGAGTCTTGCAAGTCTCGCAAGTCTTGCAGCAAGACCAAGACCAAGACCAGTCTTGGTATTGATCTTGCATCTCAGTATTGGTCTTGGTCTTGGGTCTTGGTCTTGCATAGACGGTCTTGGTCTCGGTCTTGGTCTTGCAAAATTGCAAGACCAAGACCAAGACTGCAAGACCAAGACCAGTCTCGCAGCATCACTAGCCGCCGAACAGATCGCAGACAGTTCTTTGACTATGGATAACCCAATAAGGTCTGGTTCTCCTATTCCAAATGTGGCCATTCCCATCCAGACTATTTCAACACCATCGTCATCACGGTCTCCAGAACCATGTTCTAGCTTCAGCGTGTCGCCAAGTGAAATATTCAAAATTCCACAAGCCACAAGAAAGCAGAACAACACTGATAGAAGACGTGGTAAAACAGTCGTTTTAACTTCGTCGCCATATAAGGACGAGTTAATTTCTGATCAAGCCAAGACTCCCAAACGTTCTGTAGTGAAAAGAAACTTAGGGGAAACTTTGGCTAGAAAGAAGACGGCAAACATCAATCACTTAGACAGAAGTCCGCAAAAAAAACACTAATTGCAGAAGAAAGTGCAGATGACTCATCATCAGAAGAAGATGATGAAGATACTTCGTGTGTATATTGTGGCGAATTATATTCGAACTCAAAATCTGGTGAAGGATGGATTCAGTGCGCGGCATGCCAGAAATGGGCCCATGACGCCTGTGCTCACGTCAATGAGGAAGATGATCACTATGTTTGCGACTTCTGCCAGTAATATAAATTGTTTTTGTTTCACTTTAATTTACAGGTGTTTTCAAGAATCATTTGACAACTCTGTGGAATAAAATTTGTAAAAAAATAATTGTCATGAGCTATTAGAAGTATAATAATGCTCAACTTGTTAACTAGTTTGAAAAGCACTTACCGTCAATAAATATTTTTTTATAACCAATTATGTAGGTACTAAGTACCCGGTTCTACCCTACTCTCCCCTATATTTCTCACAAGGATGATATAGTTTTGTGTATACGTATTTTCTATATATATATATATATATATATATATATATATATATATATATATATATATATATTTGATAAAATAGATTTTTGTTGGGGATGCAGTCATTTAATAAATAAAATTCTTTGGATTATGCCAAGCTTTCGAGAATGTTTATTCTCTTCGTCGGGGCAAACTAAAAATCGTTACAATTTTTTTTTAACTACATAATAGATTATTAATTAAAGTACTTACATTCGTGAATTTATATAAAATTAACCACAAACAGGAAAGATTTCATAGTCAGCAATCAGAAATGTCATTAGTTATTTATAAATGTCATGGTAACAGCATATCTAGAGTTGAAAGTGTCTAGATTCAAGTTTTCTTAGAAAAAATCCAAATAGGAGTTATCTTTGTGTTTGTAGCTCTTTTTTAACAAGTCACACATTAAACTTAAAAATATTGAGGCAGATATAAGTTTAGTAAAAAGAAGAAGTTATTATTCAATTATATATAATAAAAAAATATATTCATAACAGACTTAGAAACACATAATATAAATAAATATATACCCGTACACAGACTAGACTATCTGAATTCGTAGGTATTGCAGTATAAATTCAAGTTTATTATGTCAATAATATTATTTACTATTTTGTTAGGCATTCAGATTATTTGTTAATTATATATAATCATATTCTCTCACAATACGACATACATAACTTTAAAATGAAATAATGGAGAGCGTCAATTACATAAAAAAAAAACAAGTCAATCTCTCTCACAAATTAACCTGAGAAATTTATTAAAATAAGATATATCTAATAGAGAAATATTAACATATATCATCTTTATCGTATTCTCTCACAATACGATAAATACACAATATAAAATATCCTGAAAAGCATCAATTCATTCAATGAAGCTAATAATAATGATAAGCTGATTTCTCTCACAAATCAACATGTAAGAATATTTTAAACATTTTCCATGTTATTTAATACATTTTAAATAGTGTTATCAAAAAAGCAAATGGCGAAACATAAGGAAGGAAAAAATCATCGTATTATATCTCACTATAGGTTAAACATGAAATGAAAATCCTTTTGAATCAACTAAATTTCTCTCACCAATCAGTTGATCTAGAGATCTCGAAACTCTTAATATTTGTTGTTATAAACTTTTATCCTTCTTCAGTATAATCTGTATACGCATATATACCCATCTATTATAATATACTAAAACATATAATTAGCCTATACCTACATATAGAGCTAGGTACATATTATATTCACACATATATTTCAATTTTGAGAAATATTTTGAGAAAAATTATTAAATTTATTATTATAGAGATTTAATATATAAGAATAAATAGAACTAAGTCCATTAATATCTGAACGTTTATTCATAGTATTATTATGTTTTTTAATATTTATCATTTCTAAGAAACCACGTTTAAAATAATTTTTCTCAGAACAAAGAGCAATAGTATTATCAAAATCAATACTATGTTTTTTATTAATGGCATGTTCAGCCAAGGCACAAGATTTCTTATTACATCTTATATCACTTTTATGGGATGTTATTCTTCCTAAAATACTTCTAGAAGTTTGACCAATATATGATAATTCACAATCAAGGCAATTTATTTTATATACTACCCCAGACATTTCTGTCATTTCTAAAGGTGTCTTTATTTTGGAAAATAAATTAGATACGGTTTTAATATTTTTTCTTGCAATAATAACATTATACCCTCTAAAAACATTAACTAACTTATTAGTAAGCTCATCTATATAAGGTAAAGATCTATAAATAGGGAGGATATTTGTAGTAGAGGCATTATTGTTATTATCATTTAAAGAGTTCTCATGATTTATTTCAGGGTTTTCTATATTGACTTGAGGTTGCATTAAATATTTATTAATCAATTTCATAGGAAAAGAATTCTCAATTAATATTTTTTTCAATTTTGATAAACTTTCATTTCTATATATAGGATGCGAAAGTTTGATCACTCTGTTTTTTAATGCCATAATTAAGTTAATTTTTATGTTCTGTGGATGATATGAATGGAATTTTATGTATCTATTACTACATATAGGTTTTCTATACCATTTTGTTCTTAATAAACCGGTGTTATCTCTACATACCATCATATCTAAGAAAGGAAGACATTGTTCATTTTCTTTCTCAACTGTAAATTGAAGATGCTCGTTATAGGCATTAAAAATATTCAATGTTTCATCAACTCTATTAGTGGGTAGAGCTAAGATTAAATCATCTACATATCTTTTAATGAATGGTATTGGAAATGAAACTTTAGTTTTTGAAACTTGTATTAATTCATCTAAAACATAATTTACAAGAATAGGTGATATTGTTGAACCCATGGGAGTGCCAAATATTTGTTTATAATATTGGTCATTAAAAATCAAAAAATTAGAATCGAAAATAAATTGAAGAATTGATTCAAAAGTTTCGAGATTTAATGAACAAAACTGTTTAATATGATTCCATTTACGGGTTAGACAATCTAAAACAACTGGGAAAGGTAAATTTGTAAAAAGGGAAACTACGTCAAAACTGACAATTACATAGTCATTTGGAATCTGGTATTCATTTATAAAATTACTAAATTGAAAAGAATCCTTTATATAGAAATCATTATTGGTATCATAAGCTTTCGTTAGAATATCTGTGATATAAGATGCCAAATTATTATTAGGTGAATCAATTGAAGATAAAATAGGTCTCATTGATAGTGTTGGCTTATGTATTTTTGGTAACGTATAAAATCTCGGTGCTTTTGCGTGATAGCACTTCAATTTTTTACTTGTGACTTGATCAATAATACCATCATCTTTAAGTTTAGAAATAATTTGATTGGCTTTAAGTTGTATTGTGTAAGTTGGATTATTGAATGATAATAAATATTATAAGAGATTAAGAAATAATCCAACTTACACAATACAACTTAAAGCCAATCAAATTATTTCTAAACTTAAAGATGATGGTATTATTGATCAAGTCACAAGTAAAAAATTGAAGTGCTATCACACAAAAGCACCGAGATTTTATACGTTACCAAAAATACATAAGCCAACACTATTGATTCTTGAAAACACCTGTAAATTAAAGTGAAACAAAAACAATTTATATTACTGGCAGAAGTCGCAAACATAGTGATCATCTTCCTCATTGACGTGAGCACAGGCGTCATGGGCCCATTTCTGGCATGCCGCGCACTGAATCCATCCTTCACCAGATTTTGAGTTCGAATATAATTCGCCACAATATACACACGAAGTATCTTCATCATCTTCTTCTGATGATGAGTCATCTGCACTTTCTTCTGCAATTAATGTTTTTTTTGCGGACTTCTGTCTAAGTGATTGATGTTTGCCGTCTTCTTTCTAGCCAAAGTTTCCCCTAAGTTTCTTTTCACTACAGAACGTTTGGGAGTCTTGGCTTGATCAGAAATTAACTCGTCCTTATATGGCGACGAAGTTAAAACGACTGTTTTACCACGTCTTCTATCAGTGTTGTTCTGCTTTCTTGTGGCTTGTGGAATTTTGAATATTTCACTTGGCGACACGCTGAAGCTAGAACATGGTTCTGGAGACCGTGATGACGATGGTGTTGAAATAGTCTGGATGGGAATGGCCACATTTGGAATAGGAGAACCAGACCTTATTGGGTTATCCATAGTCAAAGAACTGTCTGCGATCTGTTCGGCGGCTAGTGATGCTGCGAGACTGGTCTTGGTCTTGCAGTCTTGGTCTTGGTCTTGCAATTTTGCAATCATTTGACAACTCTGTGGAATAAAATTGGTAAAAAATTAATTGTCATGAGCTATTAGAAGTATAATAGTGTCTCAACTTGTTAACTAGTTTGAAAAGCACTTACCGTCAATAAATATTTTTTTATAACCAATTATGTAGGTACTAAGTACCCGGTTCTACCCTACTCTCCCCTATATTTCTCACAAGGATGATATAGTTTTTTGTATACGTATTTTCTATATATATATATATATATATATATATATATATATATATATATATATATATATATATATATATATATATATATATATATAATTAAAAAGATCTATTAGTTCATTAATGAATGAGATATATAAAATATAAAAATAAGATGAAGCTCTACCTACACCTTTATGCTTTTGTTTAGTCGGACAAAACCACCCACTAGAAGCGGATCACGTGAATCAAGCTTGTTAGCTTTCATCAGCGCCACATAAGTGGAAGCTGTATCCAACTAAACAAAAGCAACTGGAAGTAGTCAAAAACTTTGAGACATTATCTACCAGTGGGACACAATTCGCGCCACCTAGGTATTGAGAGCACAATTACGTTTAACGTAAGTATGTATAATAATTAAAGAGATCTATTAGCTCATTAATGAATGAGATATATAAAATATAAAAATATAAAATAATATAAATAATATAAATAATATATAAAATAATAAAGGTGTAGAGCTTCATCTTATTTTTATATTATATATATATATATATATATATATATATATATTGGTTAGAATAATTCAGGTTATTCGGCCTAAAAGGGCATTCAATGAAAGATCTTCATGTAAAATCGTATATTTCGGCTTAGTTTAAATTTCAGCCTTCATCAGCGAAACTAAAAAATATTACAAAACCACAATGTATATGATATTTCTATCAATAAATATTAAGTACTTACAACATGGATCTATTTATATATAGTAAAGTTTTGTAATATTTTTTAGTTTCGCTGATGAAGGCTGAAATTTAAACTAAGCCGAAATATACGATTTTACATGAAGATCTTTCATTGAATGCCATTTTAGGCCGTATAACCTGAATTATTCTAACCAACATAGTTACTGTCGGCTGTGACTACCCTTTCAAATATATATATATACTCATGATTGATCAGTGATCGAAATTTGACAGTAATTCAATAAATTTGAGTTTGAACATTTTATCTGTCACTCATGGATAACATTTTTAGAATTTGATTTATCAGTTTTAAATACTAATTATAAAAAAATCGACGACTAAGAATCCGATCCCGATTCTAGGAAGGGCAACAACGCCAGCCCCTATACTATCAGATAATTTCCTTTTATTATCATATATATCAATAACTATATACGACGAGTCGACATTAATTCACTTTATTTAATTTAATGTATTTTTTATCCAGATCAGCAAGGATGTATTCAGAATTTGCTTAGAGGTGGGGCAAAAGTAGTAGAAATTTAAAATGCTTTTCATTAAAAGGTTTCCTCATTTCAATAAAACCGTGCGAGGGTTGTGGTAAAATTTGTTTAGAATATCGCTTTTTATTGAATTTATTTTGTGAATCCAGAATCCTCTTCCTATGCACACTCATCATGCAGAGGCCGATAAGCCAGCCTTCTATAATTCTTAACCGTAACCATATATCTACTCTACTTAAAGGTTCAGGTTCAAGTAATACCAGCAATCAACTAAGACACTAACATATACCTACATGATACTATATTATTAATTTGTATAGTAAATTATTTATCTGTTTCTAATCATTCAGTGGTCAACCGAAGTTTAATTTAATAAAACAGGTATTGTTTCCAAAATTAAAAGATGGCGTTTTAGAATCGATATTAAAATTTTATCGAAACTTATCTCTATCTATCTTCTCATTTGCATCTAAAAAATACAAATTACAAAACTTTGATCTCAGATCATCACAACATACCATAGGACAACTCAAGCTAATATTGCTTTTTCTGGAAAACATATAAAATGCATAATTAAAGTCAATAATTCTTTATCGAAACATGGAGAAATTGTGTACAGACACACACATATCTTTAAACCATAACTGACTTGTTTCTGATACTGGAAGCAGCTACGATAAAAAAAAATTTACAACGCAACATTCATCTCATACAAAAAATATAACTACTGTTTTATGCTACTTCTATCAATTTCCATATGTGTTAAAAAGATCGTCAATTTAAAACTTTTGGTATCAACAAAAAAGCGATAAATAGTACAGTGTATTATGTAAGATATTGTGCAAAATGATATTCAAACAAATGTTGTTTGTTTATAAGCTACTGCTTTCAATATCTTTGCTGGATATAAGTGTGTATTTATTTATGATTAATTTAATTCCTCTTATAAACAATAGAACTAAGTTGGTAGTGGATATATCAAAACTGTTCAAAACACCATAAATAATCGTAGATAATTTGATGAAGCTTATCAACATGTTAATAAATTAGGTAAAGTATCAGCTTTAACTAGGTAGGTACATAAAATACAGGGTGGTCCATCGAAAACAGGCCAGCAAGGTTTACGAATTTGTATGTGGAAATAAAAAAAATCCTGAACTCCTATACTTTTGTTTTTATGGGGACATATTTACACATGAATTCCGACACTGCAACTTTAACCCCTTAGCGGGGGGGAGGGCTTGTACCCTTATTTTTTCAAATGCGATGGGGTATGGTGTGATACATCATTTGAAAGGGCATTCAAATTACCTTCAAATGGCGTTTCATTTTTTAAATTTGAGCTAGGTGTCACCGAGCAATAAATTGTGAAATATTTGACTGGCCCTCATATTTACAGATAGTTTTCATGGTAAGGAATTGTTTTTAAACGAACAAAAATTTTAGTGGACAATTTCGTAGAGGAATATTGATGAGGATACTTTCTTTTTTCTCTGAGATTCGATAAAAATGATTCATACTATTGCGGAGAGCTTTGATTGAAATCATTGAATTGTATTTTACAAACACAATCAATGTACAAGTGTAACAGCAACATTGTTTAATGAGAGACAAGCAGATTAGATTAGAATTAGTAGCAAAATTCGATCAAGTTACAAATAAAAAACGGAATATTAAAAATTCGGTGAGAAATGAGGCATTTAAGATGTCCAGCCAAAAAATTTTCACTTTGTATACCTTAATATAAATAATAATTTGAAAATGACTGAAGTGAATTGATATTTTCCAGACTATGTTGATTAATTCACAATTTCAGATCTTTTGAATCATTGCCTAAATATTCTGCAGCTTACGTGAATTTTAATTGAAATAGTGTATTTGAATCGTTTTCAATCCATTGTTAGTTTCAATTAAAGCAGAAAATCTACTATTTGGCCTTTCAGACGAATGTTCTTTGAAATATTCATTAAATCGTTTTAATATCTTTTTACAAAAGATAGTCCTCTCATATTAAATTACTTACTTTTAAAATAAATATATCTTCAGCTTCAATAAAGAAATATAAAGAACAAAATCATTTTCATGTAGGTATTTCGTTAAGAAAATAAAAAATGGCCAATTACTGGAAAGGTCTTGATTGTTATTCAAACAGGGCTGGTAGTGTTTTTTGCCTTGATTTTCTGATTGAAGACACATAGGGGCTTATTTAGAAAATCAAGAAAATTCGAATATTAGTTTGGTTAACACGAAATGAAAACAAGTCTGTTTTAGACAAGCACTTTCAGAAGCAACAGACGAAAGACACTAAATATAATCACCACGTCCTAAGATGGGTTATTGCAATAGTACAATTTTTGAGTATAAGGGGCTTAGCATTCAGAGGTTCCGATGAAGAATTTGGTTCTTCATAAAATGGTAATTTTTAGTGCTATTGGCACAATTCCACCCATTCATTCGAGAACAATGAGAACTGCGATCAAAACCGGTAATATCATACTTATCTAAAATAGTACCTCCTTAAAATTCTACAAGACTTTTTAGAAACAAATGGACTACTACTCAATTATTGTAGGGGCAGTCTTATGACAACGCTGCTAATATGGCGGGACACTACAACGATGAACAAGCACAACTAAAAGAAACAAAAAACGCATATATGCAGATTATGTGCCGTGTGCTGCGCATTCCCTTAACCTAGTTGGTTAAGTATCTGTTTAGGTTGCAACTGTAATAGAGATTTTTTTGGAATAATGCAAAAATAAACGTTTTCTTTTCAGCTTCCATCTAAAGGTGAGAACTGCTAAGTCGTGAAACAAAAGTAAAATTTACGTTGAAAACTTTAAGCCAGACCAGATGATTATTTGAATCGTTTTTCAATCCATTGTTAGTTTCAATTAAAGCAGATAATCTACTATTTGGCTTTTCAGACGAATGTTCTTTGAAATCGAGTTTGAAATATTTATATAACCGTATTAATATTTTCTTTTTTAAATAGGACTGACCTGATTAGTTTATTTTGTGCTGTCGAGTGGAGTGTATCAATTGTCAAATAATAGTTGAATATACTCAAGTGAATGGATTATCAGTCCTACACAGAAGGTCTCGACAATAATTTCGCGTATTCACTAAGAAGAAGTCCTCCAGGTACAGAGGTTAAAAGCTAGTTTGGTAAAAGATGTGCGTGAGTAAGGGAACCAGCCTTATTCACTAGTGTCGACTACTTGGGGAACAAGCCCAAGTAAGCCCTGAAGGAAGTAGGAGTGTAAGAGAGGCGACGAGCCTTTCTCACTAGAATCAACTACCTGGGGAACCAGCCCAAGTAAGTCCAGAAATATTAGAGTCGACTACTTGGGGAACCAGCCCAAGTAAGTCCTGAAGGAAGTGAGAGTGTAGAAGAATGAGAAGCCTCTCCTACCTGAATCGACTACTTGGGGAACAAGCCCAAATAAGTCCTGAAAGTTAAAATTAGCGTGAGAGAATTTAGACAAGATAGCAAGACTAGTAGTGAAATAAAACTCTCGGTATATATGGAAAACCTGCAGAAGCTGACATGAGATGTTTTCGGAGTGAGTCGAAGAAATTGACTGAATTTTAATGCGAAGCAGTACGCCTTTTATACTGCTGATCTGCTTAGCTATTGGTGGAATTTTATTTATTAAAGTTACCCTTTTTGGTTGTTACGCGATTTTCACTTCATGTCAGCTGGATACAGAACGACATTTATTTTTGAAATTTACAGGGTGATTTCTACAACAATAAATTATGTTGAATAAAAACTAAGTGTCACAGGGTGATTTCTACAATTTTGAATTAATAATAAATTGAATAAAAACTAAGTGTCACAACATGTACCATTGTAATTAGTACCAACACCAACACAATTAATATTATTTTGTACACTTATCAATGCACCAGCTAACTAATAAATAATTTTTTTATAAAAAAATGTTTCACATTTTTGAGTGTATCATTAGTCAAAAAAATTGTTCAATGTTCACTGAAGAAGATAATACTTTGCTTATACTTATTTAGAGACTTCAGAACATCGCGGAAATAAACATATTTATGACTTTACAGCTGTAACTCGACACTGTATTTTTTATTTATCCAATTTTAATATTGCTACATACAATCTCCGATTTAATTTGACCGTCTCATATTTTCGATTTTCGAAAGTATTAGGAGGGAAGGACATAGTGAATGTCGATTTTTTCAATGAAACGAATTTTCAATAGTCATAAATAAAATGAAAAAAATATCATGAAAATCGGAGTTCTTTTACTATTTAAAAGGTGCTATCAGTCATTTAAAAAAAATGCAAATAGTTGATTTGTGTATATCTCCTTACTTTGGCAAGTCGGTAAAAAATGAATAGATTTAGCTTGGAATTGATTCTATAACATCTTCACTGATGAAAAATTAGAGTATTTATGCATGAAACGAACATAAGCAATTGTAACGTGGAGAGTTTATCATGTACTTACAGTTATTACTCTTTTTAGTATCTATGTATTTGCTCTAATTTCTTATTTGCTATAGTTTTCTCATGTGTTGTTCATTAATTAGTTCTAGAATTAGTAGAAACTTTATGTGAGGTACACTTTATCACAGTATTGTCAGTTTGACAAGCGCCTATAACATTATTACAAGAGTCTAGTATAATGATAAAACATTCTCGATAAATGTCATGTCAAGATTCAGATATATAAGGCCGTGTCGATCACGGGTCACAGTCAGTTTTATTGAATCAGTCAATTGGAATCATAAGTCGATACTATCTCTGAAACGCGACAGTTAAAGTGACAAGTTGTGACTCTTGTACAGAAGGTCGTGTACAAGGTGTTGAAAATAAATGTTTTAGAGGAAAACATTGAAGTATTACGCAAGTGTACTCACCCCACAACGTTTAGCACAGTGTTAAATGCTACAACTGGTGTCAGAAGTGGTATACCATCGAATTTTGCTGTGAATATAAGGTGAAGACCAGATCAAAAGATTACGGTGAAAAAGCAAATATTCAATACAGTGTGTGCCTCACAAATAGCTTCTGGAAGGATTAAGAATAAATCTACTAATTCTAGAACTAATTAATGAACTACACTTGAAACAACTATAGCAAATAAGGAATCAGAACAAATACAGACTAAAACGAATAATAACTGTAAGTACATGATAAATTATCCAAATTACAGAATAGAAAAATCATGTGTCTTCCTTGATACAAAATTGGGATGCACAGGGAGGCTCGTTTAAGAGGTGCATATACCTTATCTCGAAACCTACGGGGGTTACAAAAAAATCTAAATACAAAAGTTGTTTCTACGAAAATAATCATTATTTTTTAAAATTTTTCTAATCGTCAATTTGTTATATACAGGGTGGTGGAACAAAGTTACATTTTTTTAAATGGAACACCCTATATTTTATTACATTTTTAGATAGTCCTTTCAAAGACAAATTCAACGATATATATGACTATGGGTATGTGATGCACGGTTTCGAACTCATTAGCGATCATCTTCAGAATTCGGGGTATGTTTCAACCACCATCATTGTTGGGTTACTCATAAACTTTTTAATCTTTTATCTAATTATTATTTTTAAGTAAATAATGCATTTCTTCAGGCAGGGATCAAATTCGAAATATTTTCTTAAAAGACGCGAGTTACGTTGTGCAAGCCGAAATTACTTTTTTTAAAAAAGGTTTATTCAACTATTTTACAACAGACTTTATAAAATTGAATCTCGTCGACAATTATGGTACACAGTACCTTGCGATTCCCGTACAAAATTACAAGTGGGGCATCGCCCAAGGGAATATGCCTTATATACTAAAATACTGTTTGGTCAGCGTCTTGACACGTGCAACAATTGAAGTCTAGACGATTACCATGCAATTCTTCAAGAATTTAGGCATGTAACTCCTCCGCCCTTAAGAGGAAACTTTGGGCTCGAACAAAGTTGACTTAAAATATCTAAAAATATGTAATAAAATTTCATTTTATTTAGACGGGTCGGGAAATGCCTTAGTTCTGTCTGGATTATGTTTCTTGAATCTAGCATACAATTTGACTCTAAAATGGTATACAATAAAAATTAGAATCATTAATTATTATTAATATATAAATAAACAAATTGGAATGGGTCCACATAAGGTTATTGTCAATTAGAGAAATGGGTTCAACACTCAGTTTATCTAATGTAAGTTTGGATAATTGATCCAAACTGAAAGATTTCAAATTTAACTGTATAGGCTTAACACTTGACACTACACTTGGCACATGTGGTAGGTAGACAGGTTCTTCATGAATAGCTCCTTCTAAGTTGGCAAACTCGAATTGTTTGGTAGTGAATTTACAGGAATAAGGGACTGATATTAGAAAAGTACCCTTAAGCTTATGAATTTCTTCATTTCCACATTTTTCATGCACCAATGTATCGATGGGTGCAATCAAAAGGTATTTTTCGTCGCTGATGATCTCCACAAGGGTTTCGGTGATTTGAACTGGAACGTGTAAGCAACGTGGGTCTTCCTTTACTTCTAGAAGATTTCTAATGCACGTCTCTTGCTGGTAATTTCTTTCGATAATACGTGGATAAAAGTTTAAAATGTTTATTACCAACCCAACAATGATGGTTTAAACATACCGTGAATTCTGAAGATGATCGCTAATAAGTTCGAAACGGTGCATCACAGACCCATAGTCATATATCGTTGAATTTCCCTTTGAAAGGAATATCTAAAAACGTAGTAAAATATAGGGTGTTAGAAAAAAATAAAGATCATTTAAGTGGAAACAACTTTTAGATTTTTTTTGTAACCCCAGTAGGTTTCGACATAAGGTATAGGCCCCTCTTAAACGGGCCACCCTGTATATTATTATTATTTTTGAAACCCTCAATGACCACGTTTTCGATCAACAACCCTTAGATTAGATAATCATTTATTTTTTAATAAAGACAATTGCAGCAAAATATGTAGATATAAGATTTAATTTTATTGCAAAAATGTTATAGATACATCTGAAACTAGGAGGCAGTTTTATAATAAGTAAGTTTTGTTTAAAGGACATTAATGTGTTGTTTATTTTGTACAATCAAGTGAGTTTTTTTGGGCATATAGGAAGTAATTAATTTTGTAAGCATCGTATCTAAAATGTATATTATAAGATTATAGGTACTCTAAACCATGATAGAATAAACGCTGTGACTTTTTGTGATTTTTCTTCCTTATAGCAAGCAAAAAAATCCCGATGGCCTCTAGTCAGCGGAAAGGTAAATTTTTCAAAATTCATTGAATTGAAATTTTAACAACCTTTTCATTGGTATACCTACATGTTATTACATAAAATTGTCATAGCCTTGCGGTTAGAGGTTTTTGTTTTGGCTGTTGAATATAAAGCAGACAGGGTTCGAGGCCACTTCAGGGCAGATTTTTTTTTTTCGCCTATTTCTTTTCAATAAATATACTATATATTTTTTAAATCAGGGTCTATATTAAGATCTCCAGAAAATGTACAATTACATCAAATTTATATTGAGTGTTCATGTTTTATCAATATTTGTTATTTTTCTTTATTAATTTTTATTTTTTTACCTGTGTATTTTATGAAAAAATGCTTTGAACAAAAGTTGTAGGCACTGATTATATCTGTAACCTAAAATTATTTTTAATAATATTTAAACTACGGCTCTTTTTTGATAATTTTTTTAAATGTTTGAATGGTCGCCATTTTGAAACTACTTACCCGATATTGCCCAATAACGAACTCGACCGAGATATTTGAGAGATTGATTTTTGTAGCAAATTTGAACTTGATACCTTCAAAACTGCGACCTCTATCGTGTTAACAAATTTCGTAATATCCCGTATATATATATATAAACTTTTGAACCAAATGTTTTTTTGGACTAACTTATAGACATATAACAACATGCCGTTGAAATTTTTTCGAAATTCAAAAGTGTGAACTATCGCAATAGGTACATTTCTATAAGAAATTTACCTAAAAGCAAAACATCCGCAAAACTGATGATTTTCTTGCAAATTCCATTTGTTACCGTGCGCACCGATGTTAACGGGTTGCCTACATTCCAGGCGGCTTCACGTTATAACTTAGGTACTCCCTTCTTACCTTCTATACTCCTTGGTTTGCATTTGAAATTTAGACCTTTGCAAGCTCAATGAACAGGAATAGTACAACATTGACGCCATGCTGACACTGACATAATAAACCGATAATCGTTTATGATTCGGCCAAAGTATTATGAAGCTTTTATACGCTTATCCTTATGGATAAGTCTCTACTTCCTAGGATAAGTTAAATAAATAATTTAAAAGAAATATTTTTACACGATCAGGAAACTCAGTTGCAATTCAAGATGGAACGGTCAACAAATTTTGCTGCAAGATTTGATTTGATTTGTTCTCTCAAAATCATATCTACCTAATTTATTCAATCCTCGATATTATTGGAATTATTTTCAATCTAGTTTTTGGGATACATTCTAAGTGATATTTTTTATCTATAACAATGAAATAAGAGTGTAATATTCTGTGCAAAACTAACAAGATGCAATGAGGGCTTCACAAAAGTGATTGTGTTACTCAGACATTTATAAGGATAAACCAGATAATTAGGCAAAGATCTTTACACAAGATTGAAACTGAAAGTCTTTTCTCAATCCATGGTATGGCAAACAGATATGCTAAACTGGTTTCAATTTGTGCTTATTCCAGAAGTGTCTCTTCATAGACAAAAATAAGTAAATTTTCTTAACTCATTAATATTTAATTGTGCCTTGACCTCAATGTGACAGCGAATGACAGAATATGAATGCAAACGCAAAATAGTGTTCATGGAGATTTCTATCACTATTACACAATTGGCTTCATGAACAGCATCGGTAGTGTTTGCTTTGATAGCGCTGATAGCGACTCCGTGAACACAGCAATAATATGGTATCTTAGTTGGGGCACGTGCAGCCGGTGCTGATAGAATTTTTGGCTAAAGAGGAAGGCCATAAGAATAATAATTACAGGCTTTAATTCTCAGCATGATTGTTGACATGATTTTATCAACCTCAATATTCTCATCTACCCCAAAATTTTTATTTTGACCTGCATCTTACACGTCAAGAAGGAGAATGTATATCAACAAAGGGATGCACATGGTTATGTCACTTGAAACCGAGATGATATTTATTGTTGCCGGCCATTGTGGATTTGGAAGATTTCAGAATATACCAGAATTTATAGCAGTAAAAATTTGTAATAAACTACCAGTAATTGTGAGTGAGATATATAAGATGTATAAAACAAAGAACAAAAGTTGTTTTATGTAAGAATGCCTTTAGTAGTGTAAATGACTTTTTTAAGCTAATTGATTTTCTTTAATGATTGACTTAAGTTATTAATTTTTGACCTGTGAACACACTTGATTTCTTAAAATTGAATAAACCTTTCTATTCTATTCGACCAGACAGAACATATATTCAGAAAATTATGAAAAATTTCACTATTATTACCAATATACGCATTTATAAGGGACGGTTATCTCTTACGCAGATTGATCTATTATGTATTATTGCTATTGCTGAGGTCGGCCGCTCAATTATTTATTTAATTTGTTATCCGAATATACCCATTGTTTATGACATGACGACTACATAATTTTGTTCTAACATGGACCGATTTTTAACAGTCTACGTTTTGAATTGCTCGATATAAGTACAGCGCGTGTAGGTACAGGGTCTCTGATTTACGTGGCTATCTGGAGCCTTTAGTTTTGAAGATAGAAAAGCCACGTAAATATAATCATAGACCCTAATCTACCTATGGAAACGCATATCCTCTTAAATATTAATATATGAAGAAACAGTTCTGACGTTGAGTTAGATTTTAATTTTATGCTTCTTATTCATACAGAATTACTATTCCCTTCTAAAAGGCCATACTTTCATTTCAATAATAAGAATTTGATCATTTTCCAAAACTGAAAATACTTTTAAATATAAAATATCGTAACAAAAACTTTAACGTAACAATTGATGAATATACAATAAAATAAGTTTCTCAAAAAAAAAAAAGAAATTGAGGAAATTGAAAGTAGGTATTTAAGGCAATAACGAATTCCTAGATTACCTTTTACATTTCTAATGTAATGTGCCTTACTCCTATTGCGAATATCATATCATAACCTAATATGTATAATAAAAAATCTGTTGAAGGTTTTTCTGATAAGTTGTCGTAATTTCAACTTTAATTGATTTGTATGATTAAATTAAATTTTGTCAGATAAAACATTATTTTTGGGGGGAATTATAAATCAGTTTTTTATTTGAAAGATGACATATGCTGTGATAAATAAGAAATTCTAATTGGTTGCTAAGGTCAACAATTCACACGCTTTCTTGATTTTATGCGGTATACATATTGACAATATTGAATTTGTATAAAATCACCGTAACCAAAGAAAGATATAATAATACTTCTAAATGTAACTAACCATGTATTTGGAATGTTCATAGTCCGAAAATCCGCTTTTCATTGATAATATAAAATTTTTATTTTTTCGTTTACAAACAATTTACGATGACCTTAAATGTTGAGAACATAATATAGTTTACATAGAAATAAAAAATCACAAGTGAAGAGAACATATTATATGTTTTTATAAATAGCTAATTACAATGTTTATCAAATTTTGAGAATACCGGTTGATTACGAAAATAAATAGAGATTAATATCTTTATACATATATTATGTACGTATAGAGGTTAAAGGATTATTTCTAATAGAAAATCAAAATCACATAACTTGGAATGATCTAAATAGAAATAAGTTGCTTGATATCTAATCCTTTTTTATATGTTCCCAAATTTCCAGGTAAAGAAAGGACAGGTGGGCTGAGAGAGACACCAGATAAATTTTTCCATATCATTATAAGATACATTATTTTCCAGAAAAATCAAAAAGTAAATAGCAGGCAGTATTGCTGTTGAGAATCCAATTGAAAATAATTCTTAATAGAACCTTGTAGCTGTTATCTAGGAAGATGTTTTAATCTTTATCTAGGACAAATAATACTTGACGATCAAAATTCATCAATTCAAAAAGCACCGATTATGATGTAAACAGGAATGCACATTGATTTCAATGACTCCAAGACAAACATGAATCTGGATTTGATGCGTAGTATTCTTTCGTTATCAGTAATTATATATTATTCTCTGACAATTAACTTACAACTTGCCTATATAAAAACAGAATAAAGAATCTGCCATAATAAATAAGACACATTGCTTAAATTTTTATCTATGTTTTTGGAATTGAAGTTTTAAATTATTTTTATTTAAGAATCACATAATAATAAATATTTTGTTACCATTAGATTCTTATAAGAAATTTCTCTGATCCACGTTTCCGTCTGTTACTTCTTACGAAAATATATTTTTTGGGACAACTTATCGTCATTTCAATGCACCAATAATTCATCATTAGCTTGTTCAATGATGACACATTGATACTGAATATTGATCATTATACAATTGAAAGCAACAAGACCTTAACTGGTCTTATTTATCATGGGCCATACTGACGATATAGTATTATGAGGTTGTCAGTGTTCTATTTCTGTTAAAGCTATATAAGAATCTGCCATTTTCTATGTTTTGTTTTTATTTTGAGAAAACTAAACGAGTATCAGATCAAACTCAATTATTTATAGCGGATGAAAAAACTGTCCCCATCTTGCAATGGGTTATAAATCAAAATTTCCGTTTACTTGTCAAGTAGTTTTTGCGTTTTTGAATAAGAATTAAACATAATTTTGAATTATCTCTATAACACAAATATCTTTAAAAGAATCAAGTTGTTTTATTACCTGTAGAAATAATCCAAATAATCTTAGAATTTAAAAAATAATCTTAGAATTAAAAAAAACATTTGGCTGCAACCAGCGAAAAGGTACGTTTCAATCGATACACAAAATATGAAGTAAAACTTCTCTTCTTTTTTTAATTTGGATGGCTACCATTTTGAAACAACTTTGTCCATCTCCATCACATATATGATGTGATGTAATCGTGATGTGGTGGGCAACGCGTTTCAATGCCCTGAATCAGATACCGATTCAATTCTGGCAAGCCATAAACATTTTTTACGGAGCTATGCGGTGGCCACTTCGTGGACAAACTGACAAACCACCACGAGTTATTCTCCCTAGTTAAAACTCTCAAGTAATGCAGGTGATAATCTGTAGGCCCCGTATATTTATGAAATGACGCCCGTCAGGGTGAGTTTGAAAACTTGCGTATATTGAACCCCATGATTCAACATGAAACAATAGATTAGGTCAAAAACCTCTATACTACAAGACAGACCACTAACACAAAAAAGCACACAGTTGAATTCTATACCTCCTCTGCTTGGAGTTCGTTCAAAAATATAGAAGATTAATCGTAAGGTCGCTGGTCATACCTGAAAATCCAGCTTGTTATAAAATTTATATGTGTAATAAACATCTTTAAAGGCCATACACATGTTTCCAATCGATGATTCAAAGAAGGATGTACGTACAGGTGTAAACACAAGTAACAAATAACACTTTAAAAATAATTTGGAAATATTTGTAGCTGGTATTGACTGACCGTAAATTAATACAAAATTACATAGCTCATTTTTGGAGCAATAGATACGTCGCCAATGACACTGAACAATAAAATAACAAGTTTTTTTTTACAATGAATAGGACCGACTTTATTATTTGGTGCACTGAAAAATACAAAATAATGTTAATTTTATTGGTACTGACAGTTTTGAAGTTGTGCAGTTTTATTTAAAAAAAATTTGGCCGAATAATATTTAAGTCGGTACTACTTGAATTTGATGTAAATCATGTAAGGAGTTGAGAAATATTCTTGTAATATAAATAGTTATTGTTTTGAAATTCATAATGTATTTTGGATGTCGCAGTAATCTATACAAACGCCTTATACTTTTTATCCATTTGTTCGGGATGAGTGAACTGAATTAGATAAAATGGAATAATTTCTGGATTGTTGACATTTAAAGTGGGTATTTGTTACATGAGATGAAAACAAGGATACAGTTATAGTATTTTACGAGGGGTATCACGATAATGTTCTTCACTGTGCATGCAGAAATTGAACAAAAGTTAGGAAGACTAATCATTCAAATTAATTATTTATTAATTCAATAAAATTGATAAGTCATGTTTAACTCATTAAAACAATCTCTTCAACAATATTTTAGATTTTGTCAAGGTCAACTTTGTTGGAAACTACGTATGTACATCCAATCCAACCCAAACAACTATTTTGTTTATTGTTATCAATAATCGTCGGATATGCTATATTAACAATTAAGGCCTTAGTAAGGATGTCCCTTCTGTTTGTTACCAGCTTTGATCAATTCACACGACGAAGGGAATTTCTTTTATAACCCTGATACATCTCTTCTCTTGACACCAAGATAACCGGCAATCGAAAGGTTATTTATATGTTTTCAAAATAATTTTCCATTACTGATAGGTAGATAAGTCTGGAAAGACGTTGCTATTTAATTCAAGTACTCGCTTACGATAATTTCACTCAATTTGTAGGAGTTGATCAAATCTTAAAAGTGAACAACCAAATTATTTTTTTCCTTATTGAACATATCGGAGGTCAAGTGTCGAGCTTGCAATTTCGTAACAGCATTCTTTATTCTGTGAAAAAAGCGTAAAGTGCGTTTATAGTTTTTGCTTATATGATTATTTGATATTAACTAAAAGTCTAAATTCAGAGTATGGCAATGTTGTTAAGGACTAGAAACAGAAGAATAGCCCTTGGGCTTAGAGTAGGTTGTGTTTTGTCAGTGGCAGTTACTTATTTAATTATAGGACTTGTATCGAGCAAAGGAAACATTCCCGGATATGCACAGAAACAAGGTAAGTTTCTTACGGATAGAACATGCTATTTTCCGTCGTAAGGCACAGCTTATGCGTATTTACGATGGTAGATATACATATGAGTTAAATCTTGTGAATACATTGTAAACAAACTTTGAATGTAGCCACAAAACATCATCGAAAAATCTAAAAAAACCGAAGATCGATTAATATTGTTTTCTTGCTTTTCAGTATTTCAAATTTTAAAATTAGTACATACTTACATAGCAATAAGCGGATTAGTTTGTAGCCAATATTTCTAGAGCAGTTTTTTGTTAATACAAAAACGGGACAACTGAGAGTCAGACTCGCATACTTGCATAATAGCCATAGTATTACTTACTTATTGAATATTTCCTTTACCTACCTATTACAGTTCAAGAAATAAAGCAATAATTGTTAAGGTCGAGCAAAAAAGTCAGTAAAAGTCAGCCCATTTATTTTTCATTTAATCTGAGTACTTTTATTATTTGTTGTTATAGCGGCAATAGAATTACATATTCTGGGAATATTTTACATGTTTACGTTGATAGATGGAGGTTTAGTAATACGGTAAAAAGCCCCGAATTTATTATATTTTATACTGTAGTAACCGAACTTGGTAAAAATTAGTCGTTGACTGACTAACAAAGATTATCACTATGATTGACTTTGTAGGTACTTTCAGAATGGCTGCCTTTAGAAGCTTAAAAAAATCAAAAAAATGTTTTGAAGGTACCCAATTTTTACCACACTCATCTAGTCTGACTTAGGTATCTTCTCGAAATTTTCAATTCTTAAAAAAAATTACAAACATCTCCAAGTTTTCATGTCCTTAGCGGGTCCACCAAGAAGTCAATCCTTCGGCTGTATTTCAGGAAATAGTCATCGTAATACATTGGAGAAAGTGCTTTGGCAAAAAAGCCAAGGAAAAAAGAAAAGATTCAATAAGATGTGTGAAACTTATGTTGTTGTTTGCTCGTACATTTATTATTTCATAATTGTAGGTTCCATTCAGCAAGTGGGAGAGATGTGATTTGTTTACAAGGGACGTGTGAGAAAAGCGAAATTAATTTTATGAGAATAGGATACTTTTTTGGAGAAATTCTATACATTATATCAGATTTAACATTTTGTTTTGAGTCACTACGAAATAAACGTACAATATGCAGCTTATATGTATAAAGGGGCTAGATAGATAACAATATACAAATTATACTATTTAAATGATTAGATAGGCTGCAATTAGCATACATTTTAATAATGAAGAAATAAATCATTTTCGTGGTTGAGGAAATGTTGTTGGGATCAAAGAAAGTTTGTTGAACCCGACATGCTCGAGTTTGAATGGGGGCTTATAGAATTAAGTATACAAAGCTGAAGTCAGCAAAATTACAATAGTTTCAAAAAGGAGTAGTCAGACCAAATGGCAATAGTTACATCAACATTGTTAGAAATCGTGCGACAGTTTAAAACACCAGAAAAATATTATAAGATACATTGTTATCTCCTGAATTTTCTAATATGATGCCTGCCGAGTAAGTATTGATCATTTCAACTCTGCATGGGAATCCGCTAGGTTTACGAATCGAATTGCCCAGTGTTGTAAGTGTGAAAATAGTGGATACTGGAAGCATGACTGAATAATAGTTTCGACAAAATAACAACAAATGAAGACAGAGATATTCGGACTGTTGTTTCAGACTGGTGTCTGGAGTCTGGTGTCTAGGTGTTTATAATAGGCAATCTTGATTGCATTATACTTCGTGGTTAGGGTTGGAATAACAATAAAGTTTTTTTTAATGAATATATGTTTGAGTTAATTTCTGAGCAAAATTAATGTCGATTTCATTGTCAAATCATGTTTGATGCATTTGGAATTCAACACCAAACTTTATATATATATGACAGAGCAAAACGGCTATGTGGAACGATCGATAAGAACAACTGACGAATCAGCAAGAACGATGATTCATCAATCAAAGCAAACCGACAAGAAATTTTGGACCGAAGCATTCAATTTAGCAGCTTATGTGATAAATCAAACAGAAAGGAGCAGCGGGGAGAATACCTTTTGAATTTTTGGTTTAGTTAAGAAGCACTCACTCACATTTCAAAGCAAACGCAACAGAAGCTTAATTCAAAAGCATCAAAAGGTATGTCTGTCGTTTACGATATTACAAAAGGATTTCGACCATAACATCCATAATTTGGAAGGAAAGAAATATCTGGAGACGTAATATCTTTATTGGATGGGCTCATGGTCATACTCGATATTGGAGTGAATGCAAGGAAGAATAATCCAAATAAATAGCAGCAGTGTCTTATGCCTTAAACCATATAATTTGATGAAAAATTTTAGAACTTCTAAATGTTGGTAAGAATATATCAAGCTGAAGAATAAACGTAGCTCAAGTATTTGAATAACTATGTAAATTATACAAATGCATATTTTAAATTTGATTTGAACCAGAAAAAGGCACTATTGTTTCTTATTCACAAAATGGCTCATTAAACCGTTATTGGCATCTAAGTAATTTATTGTTATAATAAAAATCCCCGGAATAGACTTTTCACTAAGCAGTGATTTTTTTCCAATGATTAAACAGTATCCTGGCTTAAGTAATAACCGAAACCAAGAATGAAAAAATGTTTCTCTTGGAAGCTAAATTCATAGAGTGCTATTTCTTTGATCACTGCGCTGAAATTTTTGACACTGGAAAAATTGATTGCTGCTCGCGTACGAAAAGTCATTACTTTTCGCACTATTGCGTACTGTAATTCATGCTGCTGGCGGAAAAAAATACTTCACGCACTAGTGTCAAAAAATTGCATGTTATCGTCAAGGGTGCGGATATCGAGTACTTTCGACACGATAATCAGTTGAACTTTCCAGGCAGGTGTTGCGAAAAATAATAAATTTGACTTGTCTTGATTATTTTGTATATTCGTTACTCAATAATTCAGAAACATGGTGTGGTTCAATTTCCAATATTAAGTTATCAAACACTTATAAATAACATGTGTTCTATATTATTGTAATGATGGAATAATAGATGCTGTTTTCTGATTTTTTTCTCATTCGCTCAAAAGATATATGTATCTGAAACAAATACAGAATAATTCTATAATAATTCCCCGGCAAGATATATGGATGGAGCCCCCACATTCTACTTTTAAAAGCTCTTTAATGCAGAGCACACGAGTATGACATACTAATGTGAACGAGGGCTGAATAAAAGGACGAGTAAGTTAATAGTACAGACAACTCAGACAAAGTGAAGAAGGAACAGAAATTCAGTCGCCTAGGACCATGTGAGGTGCACCTTGTTTTGTGTAATACAAAATTCACGAGAGCATTTAAAACGAAGCATAAGTAGTTGAACATCTTGGAGGTGTCATTCATAATTTGCAATAAAATAAACTTGTCTGTTGCTGAGTTCGACAATATTTGTAGGCAAGGGGTAAATTCCAAGAAATCTGAAGGCGCTGCAAGGACGATTATGATGGAAATTTGCAATTTTAATAATTAATTTGGAGAGAAGTTAAACTGGATTACCTTTTTTACGCATTTTAATCAAGATCGAAAGAGCATTCAAAATTTATCATTTCTGAAGTTCTCATTCTTTTGTAATTGTTCATCAACTTTTTTGTTCACGAACTTTTTTCGTATCCGTAGTTCGAATCGTGAGTTGTCTCAATTTCACAAAATAATTTCATAGAAAAAATCACATTCAATTTTTCTCAAATTTTCTAATGTCTTGGATAAATTTCCTCATTTTTTTTCCTTAAAAGCCTTACTTGGATTAATCTGCCAGATAAAATTTTATCTTTTTGAACATAAATGACCCCTATTGGTGTATTTTGGGGGAAGAATATATTGGATTTTCAGAAAAAATGGGATCATCTCTCAAATCTCCTCTATCCAATAAGAAATAAATAATCAAATCGGTGACGTTTAGGTACATTGCAAAGCGCTTGAACATACATATAAAAAGCAAACATACCTGAATTGTGTACTTCCTCCGGTTCCCGAAGTCGGTCAAAGATTATTTTTTTCATCTATTATTTTGTATACAAAATCCTGAAAATTACTTAGACAATTTATATATGTTTGTATAGTATTAAATCTAGCTTTATTCAAGCATTATTTTGCGGTTTCTTCAGTCATTCATAGTTGTCTACTTATTACAGGCTGCAGAATCCACATAGTTACATTATCAATTTAACTTTTTAGCACAAATGAGTAGTAATCTAAATATAAATTTCTATTTTCGAAATCAATTGTAATGTCTATAAATATTCCATCTTGTGTTATTTTAATACATTTATAGACATTGGAATAGATAGGGTATTCTTTTGTATCAGAAGCAAGGATATATTTAGATATGGTAAATAAGACGTATTGTACAATGTATTAATTGATTGAAGCTAACAATGATGATAAGGTAGCTGAATATTGTAACTGGGGATGAAAGAAAATGAGGTGTTATTGCAGAATACTTACTTTTTGTGATATGCTCTTTATAGAAGGGGATATGTCAGCTGACCGATACAAGACCATTTTGATTAATGAAGGTATTCAGAACAAAGAGGACTGCTGCTTTTAACAAATATGTAGTACTTACACTTCTATTATAAAGAAAGTATTATTTTATTGAGATTGCAGTCATCTTCTTATTTAAAAAAAGCTGTTGTGATATACCTTCGTTAACTTTGTTATAAGAACTTCATTGTTTTTTGATTACATAATCAAGTGTATATATAGTAACTGATTTACCGATGTTTCGTTAGTTCCGTAATTTTTCTCATTCATTTTAAAATTACAATAAATTAAAAAGTGTGGATAAGTATCTGAAATAAATCAGGTTCCGACTATTTTGCTTATTTTGGACCTGTTCATAAAATATTTCAATTTCCTTCCTATAATCAACGAGTACCTACGACGATAATAATTTTCAGTTCGTCACTTGTGCTCACGTGTGGGATACATAGTTTACGTTAATTGCGTTAGGTTAGGTTAGGCCTTATAATATTCATAAATGCCTGATATGAGGTAGTAATTATTGTCAGTATTTATACGCAAAAGTCTATGTTCAGTGTTTGATACATTCAAGATTTATATCTTAACTTTTATCCGCGAACAGACACCAAAAGATTATTTTATACTCGCATGAGAAAAATATATAATATCGAACATACCTCATATGTATTTATAACAAGAATGGTTGAATTATATTATTGTGAGTTTCTTATCTTTCAATTGAATTGACAAAAATATATATTTGGTAATATACTTCTATGGGTCGTTTATTGACGTACACAAACAATTATTCAATTATATCACACGCTTACGCATTATCTATCATATTAATTTTCAAATTATCTAACGCGACATTAAATTAATTTAAGTGAAAACATTCCATTTTAAAATATTAAATAAAAATATTTTTATTAAAATTAATATCATACATCTATGAGTACTTAAACATATTACTTTATCGCAGACAAAATATAGGGATCACTTAACTAACAATAATATCATAAATATTCGAATGATAGATAAAATTTAAGAATATTTCTGATTTTGAATTTTCTTGATTTATTGGCGGTGTTGTTGATCTATTAACATACGATAAACGTGGACAAACGTTGTCTTTTAATTACTGACCAACAAAAGTATAGGTAAACTCCATACTGGCTATACTCAAACTGAAGATCCTTTGATAGCACTGCAGACAATCAACCTCATTATTTGAAGAAGTTGGATTGAACCCTCTCTGGCCTGTGAGGATCTCTTTCGTACCAAGAGATAGACCAAGGGACCAGATTGAGGAGCCACACTAAAATTGTTATATGAATGACAGAGAGTTAATCACTAATGAATCCCGAATAGAATCTGATGCTCAAAGCGTTATAGCACAAAATAAATTCTGTGGTTATAGACTGGCGATGATCTAGAAAATCAGAGATATTCACAGGCAGCAAAACCATTAACCACTGGTTTGGGCTCACAAAACTGTCGGTAGGAGAACTGAGCCGGTTTATTTGGAAATATGTCTAAGCACAGCATATATTACGGAAAGTATACTTACTACTACTACGAGCATTTAATTTAGGAAATTAAATTTGAAGAGGCTTAAATCCGATAATACATTTGTTGGATGTATTAGGTAGAGGTGTTCGAAGGTCTTCAATACACAAAAGCAACTGTTTGAGTGGCTTACTGAGGAAAATAATGCCAGCAGGAAATCCCAATCTGAGTATATCCATATGATACAGGGAAGTAAATACCAACAGAGGAGGCTATACGTTAATGCTGAGCAGATAATTTTTCTGTTTTTTAGAATGAGAAATATTAATTATGGAAAATAAAAGAACTGTTACAGTGGAGAATTTTGGGCCGCTTATTCTATTGTTGAATTTCCTTTTGTTAACGACAGGATCCTCCGATATATACAACTTTCATAATACCGATATCCGCAAAGTCAATCTTATGGAAAATATTCAGATTTAATAACTGATTTCCTATCGCTTGTTACCTTTTATATCAGGATTATATCAGCAGTCCTCCTGATAGCTATGCTTCTCATACAATATCATGAACGATTATATACTTATAGAGAACTTTTTAATCGTGATATTATTCAGTACTCCATATTATAAAAGTCGAGCAAAGAGAAGCATCTGCGTTTAAAGCTTCGGTGACATGACAGCGACATGGGGAAAGGCTTCAAAATCGTTCTCATTCTTGTGGTAGTCTAGTAGTAGTTTATTTGAGCATGTTATGCATACAAACATTCATGAAAAGTCAGAAAAGATGGAAAAGATAATAGAATACATGAGTAAAATAGACAAAATTAAATTATCTTTCAATTACTTTAAAGAATAATGACATATATGCATACAAAACAAAAAAAATAATATATATACCTACATATTTAGGAACTAAAAAGCTGATTACATATATTTACCTAACTAAAGATAATTTATAAAACGTATACGGTTATGCATGTCTATATTGTAATAGAATTTGCTAGGTTTAGATATTTAGATGTAGACATTAAAAACATATTTTGATTTTTTCAATCCCAGTGATTTCACAGCAATATCCAAAAAATATTTAAGTTTAAATTTAGATAATTCAAAAAAGCCGTGAAAAATTTTCTAGGACTTGCGAATGCCTTTTATTCATTAGATGACTTTTATTCGAAGAACTTTCAGTATAGTAGAATTCAACCTCATTCTCCTATCCTACGTTTTTATGTGTAATAGATATAACCTGTGTTATAATAAATTTTTAAATGCAACAATTTTAATTTTTATGATTCCTTTCTACTAAATATATTTTTGGCATATTTGTATTGACCAAAACTGTAAAAGTATACCAGAATGTATGTTTTTTACTTGGATTGTTGTGTTCTATTTCTATGTGATATTTATTTTCTAACAATTTATTTATACCTGTCGATAGGTATAAAATAGTTATTGATTTTTTAAAACTTTTATTTGGAATTTTTCAATGAGAAATGCTTCTTCAGACAATAAAGCATATTTTGATATTATTTGATAAATAAAAATCGTATAAGGACCAAGCCCTCCGTACTCTATGTTTATTTTTTTAGATTAGAGTTTACACTATTTAATTCTACACATTTATATCTATATATTGCTGAGGTAGAAACTCTTAATCCATAATGATATAAGTAGTTTTCTCAATTAAGTATAAAAGTGATACACAGTAAATACATCCTGAATGAACTAATTATTTTTTTAACATTAATAGTAGGCCAAATCTCTGAGGTGAATGGAGCTAACTATCAGCTCAATTCATTTTTGACTGACTTCAAAAAAAGATGGAGGTATACAATGAGGTTGTATGTTTGCTCTTTTTTTATAATTTTTTATGTATGGCTGTTCGCGTGTTTTGCATAGTAAACGTACCCAGATTTTGATGATTTTTGTTTCATTTGAGCATTGAGAAATGGTTCCATTTTTAGAAAAACTCACATACGAAATCTCCTTCCCAGTGTAATTAGTTGTTGTAGGCATCAACTCCAAAAGCATAAGCACCTGAATTAATATTATTTTGTATTTTTCAGTGCATCAGCTAATAAAGTCGGTCCATTTTTTGTGAAAAATATTTATTTAGGTAGTAACCACCCCTCCGTGATAAATGATCATTTAATTTTCCCGCAATGCTATTACCGAAAAAATAATTTAATAAACGGTTTTGATTATAGTATTTCTCATTTCCTAGCCTCTGAATATTTGAGAATGAATTAATAGTTCAGATTTTAGCTGCAATTGCAGATAGATTTTTTTTAAATCATGAATTCAAATTACTTTTTGGTGTGAGTTTTTTAAAATGTTGTTAGTTTTGCATTTAATTTGGTTCACCGAATTATACATATATGAAACGATACACATTTAATATAATGCAATTATTTCCTCACAGCGAATTTTGATTAGTTTTCAGATATTCCAAAAAAATAATAATGCATTAATTAGGACATCCTATTAATAAATCGTTAGTAAAAATAAATATTTCTTTTCAAATTTTGTTGTAGTTACATTGAACAAAAGTACCAGAACCAATATTATTTTGTATTTTTCAGTGCACCGATGGATAAAATTGGTTCAATTTTATGAAAAAAAAAAATTTTCTCACAATTTTGAGTGTAACAATAGTCATCAAAATCATTAAATTTTCACCAAAGAAGATAATAGGTTGCTTATATTTATTCAGAGAGTTCAGAACATCGCGGAAATATATTTTCCGCTGCTGTAACTTGGAAACCTATGCGTTTTTTGAAAAATAACCAATTTAAACGTTGCAAGTTATGGTCTCTTCTTCAATTCTCTTGTCTCAAATTTTCGATTTTCGCAAAAATGTCTCCTCCAAACCCTTTGGAAGAAGTTTTTGAGGGGCAGGAAATGTTGAATATCGTTTTTTTTAATGGGACCAATTCTCAATAGTCCTCTATCAAATGGAAAAATAGAATCTTAGCACATTTACTATTTGAAAGGCACGAACATCCATAAGAAAACTTAAATAATCGAAATACTAGTACACTCTGCTTAGTACAGTTAAAGCACATTTAAAAAATCCATTTTAGCAATACTTTATTATCAAAATAATATAAACTTTTGTACTTGAATATAAAAATACTCTTTATTGATTGAAAAATAAACTCAACTGGCACTAATTTCATGATTAGTTTCTAATTGAATTTGCAGCAACCGAGAAATTTGTTTTGAAATTCGATTATAGAAACCTCCTCTCTTGTAACCTTATTAGTATTACGATGCTTTTATTATTTTGAAATAAATTGGACAGTTTTAAATTTCTCATGGGATGTGCTCATTTTCTGATAAGTGGATCTTGGGTTTCTGGTTATTTCAGTACTAATTCATACCGTGACCTTATTAACCGACTTCAAAAAAGGGAGTTATCAATTCGACACGTACTTGGACTCTTTCCTAGTCTAAGGACACGTATGTTTGTTGCAATAATATTGGAACTGCGATATATTCACATATGAAGGGCTTCCAATCAAATATACAAATTTTAATTGGTGTCTGTATGTATGTATGTATGTCTGTCGGCGCATTTCTCCGAAACTATTAAGGTAGTTATCGCGTAAATTCGTTTGCGACGGATTTCTTTTAAATTTCTGTTTTATACGGTTTAGAATGTCTTCTTTCCTATAGCAAAGTTTCAATATGATTCACCGTTCTTCGTCATTTTAGTATTGTCAGAGGACTTTTAGCCTGATAATAATTTGCCAGGATTATAATTTTTATAGACTCCTTTTTAAACCATTAAATCTGGTAATAATGTTTTTTTCTTCACTTCATTTCACAATCTTTGTTTCGGAAGACATTACTTCTAATATTTGCAAATCATATGTTGCGTTATGGATATTTCCTCTTTTATCTAGTATTACAGTAGGTATATAGGTGCAGTATTACACACATTACACTTACATTTTTTGTAAGAAACAAATATTTTTTATCAAATCATCATTTCGATTCCCTTTTCTCGCCTTAGGTATAGCAAAATTTTCTAGCTTCTCTAGCATTCCCTTTTCAATAAATCTACCTTTTGACAGCAATTGACTAGACATCACATTATTGAAATTTAAAATTTAAACGCTCTAATGACAGCTAAGTAACTAACCTTGCTTGTGTCAGAAACTTAACATTTCTACGATGCCACATTCCGTCTCAAATGAAAAATATATCAACCTTATTGTGAAAAAGAAACTGTACATAGTCAAAAGTTTTTGACAGATGTTATCTTTGAAAACATAAAAAGTAAGTAAGTACAAGAAATAAAACAATAAAAATATTGTCGTACTCTCTATTGAAGATATTCCTATAAAATATATATATAAATATCGACACATTTTCCAAAAATGTTGACGCATAGAACCTCATACTTTTGTCACTGACTATCTCGCGATAACTACTTAATCGGATTCTTACCAAGAGTATAGGCTATAGACGGGTGGTCCCTTTTTGGTCTCTATCCATTATCCAATATCCCTTTATCCCAAAAATACCTATAAAGGGGGTGGAGGGGATAATTATTTTCAAAAATTGTCAACCAAAATCACAGGTTTCCGGACTACAGCACTAGCAAAGTGCAAACTTGAAAAAATTAAACTAAAAAACGTAAAATTAATATTTCTTACAAAAAATAGAACGGACTTTAGATATAAAATAATATTAATTCTATTGGTGCGGGTACTTTTGAGTTTGGTCCAAAAGTCTTCTGTTTACATACAACTGCACCACTTCAAAAGTATCAGCACTAATATAATAATATTATTTTATATTTTTCAGTGTATCAACTGATGCAGTAGGTTATATTTTTGGTAAAAAAGAATCATTATTAGAATTTATACTGTACGATGAATGTGTATGGAAACCTTTACTCTTATTCTTTTGCAAAACGCACTTATTTGGAACTGAAAACATAATTTATCATAAATTATTTAATTTAAAAACGTAATATCTGGAAGCGACTAATGAATTGTATGTATTATAGAGACTTCCATAGCAAGTGGCCGTCATCTTCTGGCTTTGGGGACAGCAGATAATAGTACCACAAATAATTGTACTCCACCAGCTATCAATGAGTTCCCTTCTGATGGTTTCACCAGAGAACAAAGACAACACGGATGGGTTATCATCCACGTTCTAATAGCTTGCTATTGTTTCGTTTTGCTCGCAATCGTTTGTGATGATTACTTTGTACCTGCTATTAAGAAAATTTGTGATAGTAAGTGCTAAACTCAGATGATTATTAATAAATGAATTGTCAATATTCTTACTAATATTTGCTTTTCGATTTAGATAATAAGTGCAAATTTAGTCAATAATGTAGAATACTTAGTAGAAATTATAGCCTTAATACAAATAATACAGTGTGTATCACGAAGAGTTTGATATAGGTGTTTCTCGAAAATATTGAGTTTTTTTTTTTAAAAATTATATAAAAAAATTATATATTTATTTATCCCGTTCAAAATGTATCCTAATAATTGGAATATGCGAGAACTTCTGAAAATTGTACAGGGTGTTCGAAATCGGCCAACCAATTTTGACTGATTTAGAGTCCAATAACTTATTTTAAAACCACCACCCTGTATGTTTTCATGTTAATTTATTTATACCTAAATTTCACCAATATTAAGATATTTTGATAACATGTAGGTACTGATTAGATGAACAAAATTACAAACCAGGTATGCGGTAGGCTGTGAAGTTAAATATTTGAATATCACCTAATGAAATTATTCATTTAACAATGTTATTGTCATTGCTATAGAGTGAGTTGAGTTTAAGTGTTTTAATAATAACACATAAACATTAAAAATAAACCCAAACAGAATGATCATTATTTTACTGTTTGAAGTTATTGAATTGAAAGATATTAATTTATAACATCCATTATATAATTATAATAGCTCTCTATTATTAGAGTGTTTTTTTTTTTAATGTACTTGTACAAAATTTTGCCATATCTTAACTACCTTTGAAACAGCATCCGTCTATCATACGGATACTTTTATTATTAACTAGCAGTACCCAGTACCTGGCGCGTTGCTACCGTAGCAGTAATAATTGTAGAGATATATGAAACTTGAAATAAATAGTTACGTTGGTTTTTGGCCATGTACAGTCCAATAGAAAAAATGAATAAATAAAACGAGTTTCACAAAAATCACTTTAATTATCAATTTATTCTCTCAGTTTTTAATGACAATTACTTACAAAAATAACTTCCTGCTTTTGTACACTTCAGTAATAATATAATAATTTTATTGTAATGCTTTATGGTACTCGATATTTTTTTACTGGCTTGATTATTTTAAATAATTTACTTTTATCACCTATATCTCCACAGTGTTGGAGTAAGTTTAATATTTGTCTCTGTCCTTACCAGATTTGCTGCCCTGTCGTAGTGAAAGGCCACACTCTTCTCAGGAAAAAGGCTCATTGTTCCAGATAATATAGGTGTTCTTTGGATAATGGTTCTTGACGTGTATTATATATCTGACACCACACTAAGGAAGCGTATGGGAAAACTGATGTTTTCACTATTTTCCTCGCAATTCTTACCATTTTTCTCTTCATAAGAACTTGCCTTATGCCTTAACGAAAATATTAAAACAAAAATTATCCTAATTGGTCGAGCCGTTCTCAAGTTTTGCGCTTAGCAACGCATTTGAGAATTCATTTTTATTTTTATAGATTGTCGGGAAAAACAGTACATTTTCATAGCGGGTATTTGTTATTTTTCTAACCATATCACGAATGGGTAGACGTTATAAGATAAGTGAGAAATTAAGTTGAAAGGTAATGATTTTCCGTTATATTTTTTTCGGAATTCTGTATAAATTCAGTTTAAGCATGAGGAAAATCGGAGGAAAGTCGACAAAATATTTATTATATTTTCTGCGCAATCAAAGAGTAGGTTAATTTTAAAAGGTTTCAGTAAACATTCCATTCACAGAACAATAATTAGTAAATAGTATTCTGACAATGTCACAAGAGTGTCTAGGGCAATTTGGATATCTAGCGGCAAAACATAATATTACAAACAATCTGAATCGGTGATCTGACACCCCGCAAATGATTATTAGATTATTCTATACATCTGTACATATATAATACAAATGTAACAGGCCGATGACTGTACATTAACAATATTTAAGAAAAAATAATATAAGGGGTCTTTATTAGAGCAACATGTGTCTGTATGTTTGCGCGTCACGCAAAGACTACTGCATGAAATTGAATGCCGTTTTCACCAATGTATTACTAGAGGTCTAACTTACAATATATGCTACATTTTGTAGCGTCTGTCTGTCTTTCTGTATGATTGTACATTGTACATGCATCACGCAAAAACTACTACATGGAATTGAATGCAATTTTCATCGATGTATTACTAGAGGTCTAACTTGAAGTACAGGTTCCATTTTACCCCGTCTGTCTGTCTGTATGTATGTACAGGCATTACGCAATAACTACCGCATGGAATTGAATGCAGTTTTCAAAAGCTAAATTCAGTTAGTATTAGATGTGTTAATTACTTCATACTGTATACTAATTACCATTCTGTTGGGTTTAGTTTTAATATGTTATTGAGCAAATTAACCGCAGCGGACCTTTATTATAAATACTTGCTTATATGGGAACTTAAAAGACTGAATCACTTTACAAAAATATCCAAAATAATGACACAGTATGTTTATGGAACATTGCTTTGATTTCATAGGAGAACTAGAATAAATATGAAACAAAGAGTAGTGAAATAAGCGAGTCAATATCGACTGTCTTGTTACAACGTTTTTTACCTATTAGAAATTGCGATAAACCCTATACCTGGAACACACTGTTATAGTTTGAGAAATGTTTCATAATCACAATGCATTATTGATCTTTTATTTTTCAGTATTAAAAATGAAAGAGGATATAGCTGGTGCTACCTTCATGGCCACAGCCAGTTCCAGTCCTGAGCTTTTTATCAATTGTGTGGGTACTTTCATTACTGAGGGTGACTTAGGTGTTGGAACTATTGTCGGTTCAGCAGTATTTAATATACTAGCGGTTCCTGCATGCTGTGGCCTTTTTGCCAATATGGTGAGTCTTGAAATTCTATGTAGAAATTATCATTTCATCATAAATATGAGTTATTACATCAACATGAATTCAACATCCGACAATAAAAATCTCAATGCGTATGCTCAATTATGTCGTATTTTTGAAAGTGTATTTCATTGGTGTTTTCTAAAGGTGTTAAAGTCGTAATGCAAAATAATATACACTGCGTTCGTAAAGTAGTGGATAAATTCTGTAGAAACTAAAATGAAAGTTTCAATGAAAAACGCTTAGACCAGTCGATTTTTGTTTTTGTTTTAGAGCTTTTATAGATATGTAAAAATGAAATATACAGTTTAAGCCAAGGAAATGAGAGGACGATATCGATATGTTTTTCAAATGGTGACCTACAGTTTTCATTGTAGAATTCGAAAGGGCACATCTTTTTGTGTACAGAAAAGTTAATTTAACCATTATGAAATTGAGGAGAACAATTGAAAATTATAGTAAACATTAAAAAGACTATCAACTTATATTCGAATCGAATCGATAAATAAATACACATACGATTTGGGAAGTTAGGCCGCATGATATAGGTAAGTAGTGTTGTTGTCAAAATAACTAAAATTAACTTGTGCGTTTTGTTAGAATTATTAGTAATGGGCCTTATCAAATGGTCTTGTATTTGCGACAGTAGTGTGCTATCGATTAACGAAACATGAGAAAATTAACCGAACGTGAGCGACTCGAAATCTTGATGATGATTTGATGAGTTAAATCGTGGACTCAAGCAGAAGTTGTTTAATGCAACTCATTATGATCGTTAGCCTATCAGCCAACGCATGGTATGCACATTCGAGGTGAAATTCCGGGAATTTGGGCATGTTTGGGATGGAAAAAAATTGGTAAAAGCCTTTACCTTTGACTTCCCTCGACTAACCACCCCGCTTCGAGATGGAAACAACCTCTTCGCTTCTGCCGTTCTTATAATAACACTCAATATTTTGGACACCCTGTATATATGATTAACGAAAACCCTTACATTGCGTCGCCGGTAGTCCTTCAATATGCATCCCTAAATTCGTTGTCCTAGGTCAAGCTGTTATTGAGCTACAACGCCAACAGGCTACAGACTGACTACAAACTGACTATAGACAGACAGATCGACGGACTTGAGATACCATGATTTTCGATTTTCTAGGAACCCCAAAACGTAAATATCAGCAGAAATCTCGAGGTCGATTTTTTACGTGAATACAATACTTCCCTTATTGAGGGAAGTAAAAATCAGGTCGAGAGTCTATAGGTACCTAAGTGAACATGATCGGCTTGACATTGTATTAGCAGTCCAGGATCATCCTCATACCTCAATAACGACCATGTCCAGTAATGTTAATGTAGCGCGATCAACTGTGCATAGAATTCTAAGAAAAATTAAAGTTTTATCCCTACAAAATATGTCTGCCACACGAGCTGTCGGTAGATGACTTTGACCGACAAGAAATTATTTTTTTCAACGAATGTAACAGTTGTGTAATGGTGATGACAATTTTGTGAAAAGAATATTTTTCAAATTGACATGTGAACAGATAAATTTGTTGTTATTGGACATCTAAATTTCCCATTGGTTCATGGAATACTATAGAGAAAACCCTGAAAAATGAAACTATGTTGCGGCGTAGTTAACGGAAGAGTGTTAGGTCCTTACTTTTTTAAAGACACTCTCACTGGTCCGACATATCTTGACTTTCTACAGAATGACCTAATTCCCTCTCTGGTGCCTCTCTTTGTAGAAGAACTCAATATACAGGGTTTCTCACTGCAGCCGTTCGTTAGAAGTTTTTGAGGTTATAAAAAACTTAGTAGTTTGAAAATTTGGGATTATTCAAAATTTTCTTCCATTTTAAATTATTTTTAAGGTCTCACGACTTCCGGTTATACCGGAAGTCAACACCCTGTATATTATGTCATTTTTGGATTTCTCAGGAAATTTTATGCTGTGTTTCATTAGGGTTCCTTATACCTATTTTCAACTAGTTATCTTGATTCTTTTGACAAATTTTACAGATTTAACACTGTTCTTAACAGTGGGCCTTTTATCCATTTTTGATAGGTGATAAATGCTTCTGTGTTAAACTGAAGAAGAAGAAGAATAATCTTGAATTCCATATTGACAATTGATTTATCGCATACAGGGTGTCCAAAATTTGATAACCGATTAGATTAGTTTCAAAGTTGAAAAAGTTCATTATTTCAAGTGAGACACCATGTATATTTTTGGATAGTAGGATGCAGAATTTTATTTTGTATCGATGTGCTATAACTTTTCCTATATCTACCTTCAACGGTTTTCTTGTTAATCCGTATTTTCTATTTCAATGTGTTTTTTTCAGAAACCGTAACATCGTTTATGTTTTTTAAATAAAATAATTATGTTAAAGCAATAAAATTGAATAAAATTAGAACGTAAGAACAAAACAGGAATAAAATAAACGTATAAAATATAACATAACATAATAAAACAAACGTATAACAATATGTGGCCACACTAGCGTCCAAAGGTATGGTTCCGTTTTTCGGCGACCGAAATCGGCTGCCGTTCTCGGTATCGGCTCCGTTTGGAATGCTCGGCAAAGGCAATAGGCAGATCTTCAGTAGATGTTAGTATCGGTGCCATGTTTTCACATAAACAAACATCAGAATCAGTGTGATGCCGTCAGCAGCGGCTGTCGACGGCCTCCGAAGAACGCGAAAACGGAAACAAATCTAATAACTAACGTATTGAGTGACATTAAATTTAGGTCTGGTTAATGTCTAATTAACACGTTATCTCATCTCTAGGACGTGACATGCACTACCATCTAATTTTTAACACAATATTAATGCCGTTAACTCATCGGTAGACCTGGATCTAATTACATTTAACGCGTCAATTAATGGCGTTATAGACGTAATTACAATAATTGTTCGACGTGACCGCCATTTTGGTTCAAACATTGAATTACCCTGCCATGCACTCCTTGCGAAACAGACCTCCGGATTTCGTTTGGGCATAAATTAGTTAACTTATGGTTAAAGCGGTTTAATAAATCGTTCCTCGTTTGTATAGAAGTAGAGTACACCAGCTCTTTTATACACCCCGCAGATGTAAAAATCAAGGGGCATCAAATCGGGTGAGCGTGGGGGCCAGTTCCAAGGTCCTTGTGGACCAATCCAGCGATCTTCAAACATTAACTACAACTGCTGGTGCACGGCTCTAGAAGAATGTGCGGGTGCGCCGTCGAGCTGATACCAAATGTTTGCTCTCTTACGTGGAGGTAAAGCATTTAAAAAATCAGTCACGAACCCTCTAAGTATTTCCAGGTACTTATCCCCATTTAAATTTTCATTGTAAACGTGATTCGCCACTCTATTGTCCATAACTAGGCAAAAGACATTAAAACTGAATTGCTCCTGGTGATTAGATTATTTTCCCTTACAACATGTTGTCTGCTAAATTTTGATTCGTCTGTCCAGACAACATTATGAAGAAATCTTGGATCTTCAGTTATTTTTACACAAATAAACTCCCAAAATTCGACTCTTCTTGCTTCATCGCCAGGATGTAATCCGTGAACAGTTGCATTTGATGTTTTCTTAATATTCTGTGGACTGACGCTCTTGAAATACCCAAATCCATCTCTGCTGCTTGAGTCGAACTTTGTGGATAAGCTTGAAAATAACCCAGAACATTTACCTCGTTTTCCTCATTATCAACTATGGGCTTTGTGTGTTTTCGCGTTTTTTTTATACTTTCAGTTGCGATAAATCGAGCTTCAAATCTTGCAAATTTTCCGGGAGTCATTGTTGGTAGATTCGGGTATCATTCGTTAAACATTCTGCATTATCGTCTGACAATTCGTCCACATTTACCGTGCGTGTAAAATAAATTGAGCAAATCATTATTTGAATATTCTTCAATATTTTCCATTTTCAGCAGTACACAATTAATAGGACTTCGAAATAATATTGTTTTGACACAAAAACCAAGAACATTAATTCATTATCTGTCAAAATCAAGGCTTACTAGGTAAAACTGTTAAAGTTACATCGGCTTCTGATAATAAAATAATATAACCGTTGAAGATAGGTATAGGGAAAGTTATAGCAAATCGATGCAAAATAAAATTCTGCATCCTACTATCCAAAAATATACAGGGTGTCTCATTTGAAAAAATGTACTTTTTTAACTATGAAAATAATCGAATCGGTTATCAAATTTTGGACACCCTGTATGCGATAAATCAATTGTCAATATGGATTTCCAGATTATTATTCTCCTTCTTCACTTTACCTATAGAAGCATTTATCACCTATCAAAAATGGATAAAAGGCCAACTGTTAAAAACAGGGGTAAATCTGTAAAATTTGTCAAAAGAATCAAGATATCTGAGAAACAGCTGAAACTAGGTATAGGGAAAGCTAATCAAATACATCATAAAATTTCCTGAGAAATCCAAAAATGAAATAATATACAGGATGTTCTATTTAAAATGAGGAAGTTAATGATGACTTCCGGTATTACCGGAAGTCGTGTGACTTTGAAAATATTTTAGAATGAAAGAAAATTTTGAATAACCCTAAATCAAAAGGCATTTGCTGATGGCCTTGTCCATTGCTAGGTTGTTAATGGTGCTCAATTCGAACATTTAATTTAGAAAAGAATTATTATATTTTTGTTTTTTTCTGTATTTTCCTTATGTAAAAGTCATTCACATTTCAATTCTTCAATGAAAAAAAGGGTTACTATTTATCGAAGGCATCACATCTCTTTCTTTCTCTTAAATTTAATTATGTAGTTATCAGGAAATTTATTTTGCCGTACGCAAAAAGATGTGCCCTTCTACAACGAATTCTACAACGAAAACTGTGGGTTGCCATTTAAAAAACATATCGATGACGTCATATCTTTTTTATATTCACCATGTATATTTCAATTTCACATATAAAAACATATATTGACGGGTCCAAACTTTTATAGATTAAACTCTCATTTTATTATCAGCTACTTTTCGAATGCAGTGTATAATGGCAGGCCATGTTACCGTAAACGCTTCAGTAACGTCGAAATAAGTAGTTAATATGTTCAGAACATGCTTTATGTCGGTTGACTCCTCTTTTTAAATTACATACATAAGGAATAATGATTTTTTCGTTAATCCAAACCTAAAGAAGAGTATCTGAAAAAATGACTGAAATATCTAAGAAAATAGCTAATAGAATATGGATGAATTTATTTAGGAGTTCCTTGTTAAATCGAAAATATTTCGATTCTGGAAGGAAACTTGATAAACCTGGAAAATTGTCTCCACAAATTATGTATATCTGAAGTCTGAAAATTGGGTTTTTGGGAAATCATGTTCAACAACCTTCGTTAGTTTTCAAAATAGAGTTCTTGATAATTTTATTATAATCTTCTTAAGGTATAAATAAATAAGCGTAGTAGCCTAGATAGAAATGTAACTATGAATAAATATGAAGGTTTGCTTTGTAGTTATTTCAAAATTGTGAAGGTGAATAATTACCAAAATAATTTACAGTAGGTACCTACCCATATCATTATTCGTGACAAGACTTAGCATTTCTAGAGGAGGGACCTTGATTGAGTAGGGGTTCTTCAGAACTCTACAAACGACAGATCTTGATGGGGACGTCCTTAACCTCAACACAGTGAGTCCCAATGGCTAATAGGGATGCTCCTACGGATTTGTAGGATATGTGCGGATCAACTGAGGATATGACTTAGGGCCGAAACTATATCATTTCTGGACTTAGGCTGAGGAAAAACAACTTCTACACAGGCTTGGTAGCAGAGAATCACAGGCGACAAGCACATATTGATTTAACAGGCTGTAATACGGTGTTGCAGGAATCAAGAGGAAACTACTGCACTTAATCTCTCAAGAAAAGCTTCATGACAAATAAAATCATACCAGGAACACAAGGCTCCGGGTCCCTTCAAGGGGACATTGAGGATCCCCGGAAGGAAAAATAACAACAGATCATTACTAAAACACATGGCTCCACCATCTTTGGAATAATTTTTTTGGGCGATGGACGTGTTAAATGTCGATTTTTGTCAATGAGTCATCTTTCAAATAAAAAAAGAATCATGAAAATTGGAGCACATGTACTACTGAAAAGGAAAGAACAAACATTAAAAGCAGAAAAACAGTTGAATTTTATACCACCTCTGTTTGGGAAGTCGGTCAAAATCGTATTTGAAATTTCGAAAGGAGACCTAAGCTAGAATATCTTGGACATATTATCAGAGGAACACGATATGAGTTCCTACGAATAATTCCAAAGGAAATAAATGCATAGGGCGAAAGAAACTCTCCCTATTGAGAAATTTGCGATAATGGACAGGATTAACAGCAGACCAATTATCACAAGTAGCTCATGACCCAGATCAATATTGTAAATATTGCTATCGCCAATTAGTGATGCGCAAAGCAAGACCAAGATCAAGACCGATATGGTCTTAGTATTGGTCTTGGTCTTGCACCCTTGGTATTGGTCTTGGTCTTGCATCAGATCCTTAGTCCTGAAGAAGAACCATGCAATATGTATGGGAAATATGTAATTCATAATCTATAAGATTGCCTATACCTAATTATATTATCAGTCGAAATGGATAAATATCGACCGTATAAAAAAAATTCATTGTCCAGAACAAACACGGCTGGTATTGTAACCAAACCATTCTAGAATAAGTAATGAGAATAAAACTAGGTGCGTAGAATTAAGTTATGACAAGTGAGATGCGTAAGTTATTAAAAATGTTTATAAATTAATGATTACCATTCACATATGAGAATCGTATCTTACTACCGCGACTTAGTCTGCTTGTGCTTTCTTGGTATCATCTGTCGCAACTGAGCACTCATTTTCCTACATGCATCATACTTCTATTTCATAACTCATTCTACAATGGTTTTGTATCATTTTATTTAATAAAATAGAAAGAATCTGCCCTTGGATAATAGGTGCGTTCGAACGAAAATAACTATGGTTGTCGTTAAACAGCTTATGTCAACGCGAGGACATATTATTAGACCAGAACGCACAGGCAGATCAGATTTTTCAGTCGCGCAGATGATAGTTATTTTTCGTAAAACAACACCGTTTGTTCTGCTCAAGTTTTGCCAGCATTTTTTCTATTTAACGGAATAACGACGAAAGTAATATTTGCTTGCGTTTTGTCTGAATTGTTTGCCCATTTGTGTATGAATTTTAATGTAGCAACTCATCGACGTGATCCAAGTTACTAAATTAAATCTGTCACCAAACATACGAGGTCTTGTTCATGAGGAAAAATATTTATTCTATTTAAGGGAGTTATGGAACTCCGAACTGATTTTCAAGGTCAATAGCAATAGAAGCCTTAAATCCCGATATACTAAATAAATCGCTTATTTCCATTTTAAGGTTGAAGCTCAATTTATTATGTTATGTGAAACGGTTTTCAATAGATTTTCATATATCTTGGCATACTAGCTCCTGCCTGCTGTAAGCATGATATGAATTTAATGTGCTATAGTTATTCATGTGTTTAATTAAATTTTAATGGAATAATTAAGAGTCTTAACAGGTCTCGCATCTTAATTGAAGACTCTCGACATAAAAAGCAAACAAAGTTGATTGTGTTTCCAAAAGCTCCTCCCTATCACTTCTTTCTTTTTCGCTCGACATTGAAGGCAATTTAATTTCGAAAGACATAAGTATCTATTGCCTCAAACTCAACTTAGAACGATTCAGCTAATATTAATTAAAATAAGTGATGAGTGAATCAATAATCTTGGATGCTCGCATATTGTATAAGTTCAATAAAATGATTTCTTGATACGTTCTTTATTAAAGTTTACCTGAGTTAGTGTGATAAATTACAACTTTGCTTCATGTTTATCCATGAAATAAATGCTTATTTATATCTTGTAGGTATTGGACGTAGATTGGTGGCCAATCAGTAGAGATAGTGTGATGTACGCTGTATCAGTGATTTTACTTATTATATCCTTAGAAGATGGCAAAATTTATTTCTATGAAGCTCTCACTCTAGTTTTGGCCTATTCGTTGTATGTATTCTGTAAGTATTTAAAATTTAAAGACGCATTGGCAATATAAAATGCTACATTTCATTCGTATCTGACTTCTGATCTGATGATGTAAAAAACTTGTGATAGCTCTAACTTTGCAATATCTACCTAGTTAGCTTCACCCATATCTATTAGCACTCAAAAGTACAGTATTTTGATTATCTTTGCCTATAACATAAAGGCAGCACTTGAGCAATCTGGCAAATTTCGATATTTCTTTAATACTGACTACAACCACTAAACAATAAATAGAAGAAGAAATTTCTTATCTGCCATTGTCACTCCATATTGGTCTAACACGAAATATTATTAATAATTTTTTTTGACATCATTTTATCTGAGGGCTTGAAGAATGCTCATATATAATGGTAATGAAGTTAATAGGAACAGTAATAAAACAATGACACTTGAATATTAAAATAATATGTTATTTCCAGAATCTTTCCAGAAAGCCAGATAATTGTAGTCCTTTTTATTCATGCATCAAGAAAAGTTAGATAATCTATTAATCTATAAGAGTGACTCTTATCTCACGAACATATTTCTCTCAAAGTAATTTTTATAACTAGTAATAAATCATCTTTCCTGAAATTTAGCTACCTACTGTTTATTTTTTAGTGATGTTTTTCAATGATAAACTCAGTCGTTTTGCTCACCGTGTAGTAGCAAAGTGCCGTAGAAGAAATTACTACGTGGAAGTCATGAGTGAGACGCATCCTCTATTATTTAGAAATAGCGAAAAGTATAATAGCTTCCAAGAAATTTTGGACACGGAGGTAACCTTGAAGGATTGCGAAGAGCTCGGTAAGAAGATACTATTTTTTGAGAAGTATAATAGAATCTAGTTTAAAAAAGTCAAAAATTGTTAATAAAACAATTATAAATTGGAAAGGGAAAGTATGTATATGTTTTCTTTCCGAAGTTTCATTCGTTCGGCTCTGGAAATATGAATACTTGAGTACCTAATAATTTGATGTAATACAAATTCTGTCTCATTTGTATGCACTATTTAGATACAGTTTTATCTCTCAAATGAATATTTATTTTTAAATGAATATCTGATTTTGTAGAAGAATCCACGAAAATATGGGAGTGGCCAAAGGAGGAAACCAAAAAAGGACAAATATTCTGGGTGTTGACATGGCCTATTAGTTTTATACTGTACTTAACTACACCAGATTGTCGAAAATATCCAAAATTATTTGTTATAACATTTATAATGTGTATTTTTTGGATTGGAACTACCTCTTATACTGTCGCTTGGCTCATCACTATTGTGGGTAAGAATGGTATTTATAAATGACGTTAGTAATGGGAAAACGGCCAGTAAACATATTGATTTTGATTACCTATCGAGATTATCTATATGATTTGATCTATTGGTTGGAGAACGAATAAAATTGAATTTGGGAATTTTTTTCTTTTTCTTCGAATTTCTTTTCGTCCATTTAAAAGTTTGTGTGATGTTTTTTAATATTCAAATAAATAATAAAATTTCAGTCGAAATTGTACTACTATGTACTTTTCGGAATTCTTTACTCAACTTTAATTTGTTTATTGCAATATGCTTAGAAATTTTACTTGAAGCTTCTCCATAAATTATATTGTTCAATACAATGTAGGCATGGAGGAATATGCAGAGTTTAAAAGAAGAACATAAGTCAACATGGATGAATATAGGTATAGCATTTTAGCAGTTAATCTTATTTTTGGGAAAGTTAAAATGTAATTACAGACAATTTATTGTATAATTATAATAATAAAATGAATAAAACAATAAGAGACAAAATAGAATTGGTGATGTCAGTTGTGAAAGGAAGATTGTTAAGAAAATAGATGTATGTATGAAAAGTAAGGGTTGGCTACATGACCAATGCGCTGGTGTGGAAATTAAAATAAAGATAAATTCTTGTGATATAGGTATATGCTCAAACCGACTTATTTTCAACATGTTAATTAAAGCAGCTTCTAACTAAAATAACTTTGGAAAATGTATATTTTGTTTCCTGTTTGTAATTTTCAAAATTTGTTTTCTTAAGTTAATTCTAAGTATGAAAACTTACATTCACAAGAAGTAGCATGTCATTTGTGCCAATAAGGATTTAACGTTACATTATTATTTTGAAGTTTTTAAATTATCTTAAGGGTTTATTTTATTTTTAATTGCACTTTATCCAAAGCTCCACTTAGACTATAGGGGTACGAAATAGAAAGTAGGTCGTACCGATGCTACCTTTTTCAAAAAAGATTGAAAATTCATTCTAATAAAAAATCTGTTGGCATGAAGATTGGTTAACATATAATTGAAAAAAGACTTAGTAGCGCCCAGGAAAAAAATCCCCTAAAAATAGTAATATTCGCTCTTAGGGGGTACCTACGATATAAGAAACCTTATACAACACAAATATGTTGAAGTTGTAAGAAATGAAGTTTTAGTTAAGTTAAATCTTAGACTCTTGGCACCATGATTAAAACTCTTATGATTCTCAAAATATACTCTGTAAGGGAGTCAGATATAATGTAAATATTTGACTCCTCTCTATTTGTGAGTCTGTAACTCTAATTCATGAGTTTTATTTGAATTTTTTTGAGGTACCGAAAAAAAGAGACCATCAAAGTCGGATAACGTTTTGCTATGCAAAACGCGAAAAAAATCACATATAAAAAAGCAAACATAGAATCGGATCATGCGTCTGCTACAACCTCATAGACTCTTTGATTTTTACATTTTGGTGTCAGTTTTTTCTGTAATAATGATTATGTACATGGAATATACGTCCAATCAATCAAATCATATTAGCACTATTAGAGAACTTCTCAAAAATATTTAAACCAATAGCGTGCTTCACAGTTTATGTACATCTACGTCTTCATCTAAGAATCTATGGACTTTTTATATATAAACTCTTATATTTTCCGGCAAACGTAACCTGTAACGTAATGCGATTGTTTATTTAAATAGTCTACAGAATTATAGTCTATAGACTAGGGACAGATAATTTTGTTCAATGCAGATATACATATTGTGGTGATTATATAAACACATTGTATTTATTACAATAAAACTGAAAGTATAATGAATACTATTTATGGATTTGATTTATTAACTGATGTAGCTTCAATTTTGCACTAATATAACATTTAATAATCGGTAGAACGTACATTGGTAACATTTTTATCCCTTGATCTCTTATAACGAGCGATCCAAAAAAAATCATTCGAAGTGTGCTTTGTAAATATGAGAATATATATTTGCTGGTCTTAGATGATCTGAATTTCCATAATAATGAAAAATCAGTTTTCAACTAGCGTAAAGATCATAACAAATGTTTAAGATAACTGTATGTCCATAAAAATATTTATTTTTGAACTTGTTGGATTCCTTTGTTGGTATATTTGACATAATGGAAGTGAATGTGCATCAATGACTGACATATAACATGGACAAGGCAGAACATATTATAAACAATCTCTGTTATTGTCAATATAAACATTTATATAGTGAAGTTATCTTTCTTTTCATGAAGAATTTTAATGAAATTTAACAATCTTCCAGAGGAATATAGTTTTATTTATTCTTTATGACATGACAGTTATTGATGACAGCTAACTCTCATCTGATATCAGCAATATTTACAATAGCCTACTTGACTTTTTTTGAATCCCTCTATATAATTAAATATTAGAAAAAGTTTAGTACAATGTTTCTAATATAAAGTAATGCACTATTAAAGACATTTGATAAAAAGATCAAAATAAAGGCATTTTTGATTATTAAGAATATTAATATTTTGGGTTCATTACTGTATCTGATATTGAAATACTTAATTGTTTTAATATAATGTCTTTTCTAATCATATAGGTGATACTCTTACCATTCCTGACTCTGTAATGGGACTCACATTCTTGGCAGCTGGTACGAGTGTTCCGGAAGCTGTCTCCAGTGTTATTGTCACCAAGCAAGGTACTAATTTCATTCTCAGTAAATGTACTATTTTCAATATATGCTCATATATATTTTAGGTCATGGAAATATGGGCTTAAGCAGTTCTATTGGATCAAATACTTTTGATATATTATTATGTTTGGGTATACCATGGATTATAAAGACTGCATTTTATCCAAAAAGTCCGGAAATGAATTGGATTCAAATAAACTCGGCTGGAATTAACTTTAGTGCCTTTGCACTTTTATCTACCCTCATTCTACTATACCTCAGTTTAGCAATAAATAAATTTAAGTGAGTATGAAATTTGAATATTAGTATATGTCATGGATTCCTATGTATACCTATGCTTCTACTAATATGTAATATTTTCTTTTCCAGACTTGATTGGAAAGTGGGTTTATCCTGCCTTCTGATGTACATCATATTTTTAATCTACGCTTCTTTAGTGGAGATGAACGTATTCTTTGTTGTGAATCAACCCACTTGCGATAGATGACAATAGATAATATGTTTATTACATCTCATTATTATCTCATACTCAGTTCAATTTACATATCTGTATGTACTTATTTATATATAGTACAATATTGACAATATGATATAAAATCCAATTCGTATATTTTGATAACCGGAATATATAGAATATATCCATCTATATTAGGTTTAGTTAGCACAAGCTAAAAATACTTGTTAGTTATGTAAGTTTAAAAAAATCATTGTTCAAGCTCGAAAATAAAGAACGATATTATTTAATATTCATTGTTTCTTATCAAAATTCGTCTTTACGAGCGTGCTGAGACAAACAACAGTAATATTCAGTTCTGACGTACTACGAACCTGTTATGTTGATTGGTAATAACAATAATAATAATTTATTATCTTTTTTGACAACACATAGATTGTATAGATGTCAAATGCACTAGAAAACTTATAACTAAATTCAATAAATCTATCATAGTAAGTATAAAAAGAAAATATTATTAAATCATACACAGTTAATATTGAAAAAATCATCAATAGAATAGTAACTTCTTTCAAGTAGTTATTCTTTTAATTATTTGGCAGTATTACAATATTTTCTATTTTGTGGTAGTTTATTGAACATTCTTTTTCCAACAATATTTGGAGCTTTGAATAATGCACTTGTTTTTGAATATGGTACATCCAAGTTATTGCTAAATCTATGGTGATAGGTATTATGTATCTGGCTTTTTGTTTTAAATTTATCAATGTTGCTAAAAATGTATACACGTAATTCAAATATGTACAAGCCAGCTAGGGTTAACATTTTTAGATCTTTGAAATATTTCTTGCAGATAGTTACACGAGACACACCATCTATATAATGTAAAACTTTTTTCTGAGATATAAAAACATCCCTAAAGTTTGATAACTTTCCCCCAGAAACGTATATCGTATCTTATTTTAGATTCAACTTAAGTATAATATATCATGATGAGCTGTTTAATAGTAATAACTGACCTCAGACTTCTGAACAAGTAACAAGTAGAACTCAACCTCGAAACGAGTGCCTCACAGTGCATCTCCCAATCGAGGGATTCATCAATTTTATGTCTAATTTTTGTATCTGTCTTCATTTATAATGAAAATTACTTGGTTGAGTTTTTTTCTGCGTTAAGGTGGAGAAAGTTCTCACAAAACCAATTATATCCCCTACATAGAAGCTCATTACACTTGCTTTCTAAAATGATAGTTGATTTATCCGATATAACTCTAGCAGTGTCTGCTGTGCATTCGGTCAACTACAGAAGAGATTATAAGAACTGTGACAATTTATCTGCTATCGTTAATTTTCGTAAATCGCTTTTTAGGTCTCTCTCATATTGAGCTGGCACCAACAAATGCAAAAATGAACAGAAAAGTTTTTTTAATTGAATCTTTACATTATTTTTTTAATTACTCCGTTGCTAATTCAATTATTTGAACAATTTCCAATAAATCACTGTTTTTGTTCTAAGAATGTAGACCTAAGTAATTTCACGCTATAATTTTTATTTATTAGTATTCTGTGGTTATTGCTTATTGTTTTTGGTTTTGATGTTATTTGAGATGTTTCAAGATCACTATGCATAAACATTTTTATTACTTGCTTTGTTGATAATTCAGTAAATTTCAAACATTCAATATGTGCAATACTGGCTTTTATTTGACAGGTCATTCAACGTATTTAGAAGACGCTTGTTCTAGAGTTTATATTTAGTTTTTGAATTATTGTTAATCTCAAGCAAAATTTGATTATTATCAGTAACAATCGTAAGCTCATATGAACTTTAACAGGTGGTTTGAATTGGATGTAAGCGGTTTACATGGAGCGTTTACTGGTTTGATTTTTCGGAATTATGATATTATTTGCAAGAGATTTTAACTGTTCTTTAAAATAAATCCTTAATTTGTGACTTAGATGTACTGCTTTTCTTATCACAAATTTCACAGCCTCAGTTTATTGTTTCTATGGTAAAAAAAGGTTTGAAGGTTATTATTATTAGATATTAGCAGAATATTAGTTTTTGTTGTTAACAGCAATGGAAAAATACTAAACAATAAATATTAGGTCTAGGGATAGATCATCCTTACAAATTTTACAGCTTGTGAAGAAAATTAGGAATATTGAAGAGATAAACTGCTTAGTAACTAGTAACTTCGTGCATTGGAATTTTTACTAGAGTTTGATGCGGCATTTTTTACTAGAGTTTGATGCGAGATCGTTAGAAGATATTTATTGTCAAATATATACTGTGTTTATAGATTATTCAGTTCAAAATTAGAAACAAATATCTTCTGTCTGATTTATGGTATCAGTATCTAATTTTAAAAAGCGATTAACTCAGATATTCCGGAGTCTTTTTCCTTCGAAATTTAAAATAAAAACTAAATATTATGTTTGATAGGAAATATAAAAATATAAATAACAGTTTTAAAATATTTTAACAGCAAAAGATACAAATGTTACAAAATAAACTTGAATACCTACTTAAACAGGTAGAGGTAGGTATAGAACAAGAGCATATAATTTATTAATTAGTATAGGTAACACTTATTCTACTTATGGTGATTTGTTACAAAACACTACATGTAGAGTTACGTTACATTTCATATATTTTTCGTTGAACTTCCCTGTGACAAACTCTGCAACGGGTTTGTTTTGCTTGGGAAATAAAATAGTTGATCTCTATGATCTTAACGTGATTCCATATGTCTGAAAGAGTTTGGCCTGCCTATTTTTATCCAGTTTTTTTTGTATTTTTCACTCTCTCCACTATTGCCCTTTGAAAATTTAGATAATTCATTTCGCCCCTGTTGTCTTTGCAGCTGCCAGGAGTTCTGTTCAGCTATGTTGATGCAATAAATAATAATAGAAAAATACCATTTTTTTCCTCTAATAGCTGTTCGATATAAACTTTGAACACATTGGCCCTATAAAAGAGTAACATTTTAGATTTAAATGTAGCTATTGAATATTTATTCTCTTCTTTTCTTTCTGTGAATATCTCGATACTGGTGAAACAGGGTATACCGTGAATGCATTTGATTCCATATTAAGAGTGTTATTATCATGCAATTTGACAATGATCACTTTATTTTCTGAGGTTTTAAAAGCTATAGCACCCCTTTTTCTTTTTTTATTTCAGCTTTGGATAAAATCGTACATTTTGACATTCTGTTTTCTCCAATAGTCCCTGTTGATCTAATTTGATTTTACTTAAGGTAAGCTTGAAGCTCAGCTCAGTGGAAGTCCAGTACGAGCCTACGTTTTCAGTTTTCAAAAACCGATTGCATGATCTTGTAGCCTCACGATTATGTCTTTGAGCTTCTCTTGCAGAAGCTTCTCTATTCATTGTAAAACACTTCGCTAAACTTAATCTTTTTAAACAAAGCATCGAAAACCTCAGATGAAAAAAAACATACTTCATCCTTTTTAAATTTTTTACCAAATTACAGAAACCAAATATGGTAATATTATGTGCTTTTTATATGCTATATACGTCCCAACATGATTAATTTTGTGCTCGAAAATGTACACATTTAAAGAAAATCAGAATGCTGGGTGCAGCTCTACGTTGATCTGCACCTCGCATTGTTAATTAACAATTTACTGTAGGAAAAATTGCCTTCTTATGGATCAGGAATTAAGTGCTTTTTATGTGCTCGAAGATAGGATGATGCAGGAATTTGGTGCCCTTTTTTTAATTATTCGCACCGCGGAGGAGGCGCAACCACGGCTCATTCCCCGGATCCAGTATAAGTTATTTCAAGCTAATAACGGGCAATCTGCATATTCCTAAATTATGTGCTTTTTATGTGCTATTTACATGATAAACTTTGTGCTCGAGAATTAACACATTTAAAAAAAATATTGTTCAACAATTTCCTACTTTCCTGGCCGGAATATTTTCCCTGGTCAGGATTTCCCGACTATAAGTACATTCTGGCTTGTATATTTCAGTCAAGTATGGTACAATATTAAGCTCCAATTTTCCATCCCGCTTAGTTGCCATAAAAAATCCCGGCTGAGATGTATTTCCAGGCCTGGATTTTTTGGCCATTGCACCCATGATTTTTCCTTGCCCTTTCACAGCCTAAACATTTTTCCTTAGCTGGGACTTTTGGGATTGAGAGATGCTATTTCACCTTGCTACTTTTGATAAAAAATTAAATGAGTATTTTTTCAAATTAGTGTATCTTATACATCTCAATGTTTTTTTGGGGGGATCAAAAGTCCAAAATTGATCGATAGGAACATATACAGCTAAATAACGTATATTGGACTTTTAATCCTGTAATGGTAACTTTGAGTAGGTCATTAATTCAGTTACCTACGAGATCTCGATTGGGTCTGAAGTTTAAAACTTATATATTTTAAGAATCGAGTCTTAATAAACTTTTATCATGTTAAACTTCATTGGAAATCCTAGCAAAACACATTTGAATATCTAATAGGAAATTGGTTGTTGCCTCTCATCAGTATGCCGCAGGGTGAAAAAACATATTTGATAATCATCCTGCGGCATACTGATGAGAGTAAACAACTTCGCGATTTTGGTTTCTGTTTTCCGGACTTAATTTGGCCCAAGAAAGGGTGGATATGATTTCGACCGTGGGACAATGTCAAAGTAATTATTTGTTGGCGTCGCGAGTCTATGTTTAATAAATATAATATAACAAAAAATTGGATCGACTTTATTATTTGTTGCACTGGAAAATACAAAATAATTAATTTTATTGGTCTTAGTTCTTTTGGAGTTGGTGCCTACAACTACAAACTACAACGGCACAACTTCAAAATTACGAGCACCAATAGAATTAATACTATTTAGTATTTTTCAGTGAAACAACTGATAATTTTTTTGTAAAAAAATATTTATGTCACATTTTTGAGTGTAACATTAGTCATGAAAATTGTTGAATGTTCACTAATACCCAAGAAAATATAGGCTTACCTTGTACTTGTTATTTATTATTCAGAGATCTCAAAACATCGCATATATACATATTTCAGACTTTACTGCTGTTATCTCGAGAACCATACTCAATTTAAATGTTGCTAAATAGACTCTTTTCTTTAATTTGGCCGTCTCATATTCTCAATTTTTGAAAATATTGCTCTTCCGCATAGCAGAAATACACATATCACATATTTCATTGCAAAATTCGGAAACCCTAATTCTTTTGAAAAAAAAATCAATGGATATGCTCTTTTTAATTTTCAAATCTCAAATTTTCGATTCCCGGAAAAATTTGGCCCTTCCACATAGCTAAAACATATATTTCAGACTATAATGCGGAAACCTATGTTGAAAAATGTCCAATTTAAACGTTACCGGATTAGAATTTTCTTTAGCTCTTCCGTCTCGGATTTTAAATTTTTGAGAAAAATTGCCCCATCCACCGCGTTTGGGGGCGTTTTCTTGAGGGGAGGAGATTTTGGATTTGAGTTTTTCGAAATATGGGACCATTTCTCAACTCTCTTTCAAATGAAATAAAAATCGTCAAAATCGGAGTACGTTTACAATGCAAAACCCGCGAACAGCCATAAAAAAATAAATTTAAAAAAATAGCAAACATACCACCGAATTATGTACCTTCTCCTTATTTTTTAAGTCGGTCAAAAATATCCAGATACGATATACGATAAACAAAGTCTCAAGGATTTTAACTAGGTTTCAAGAGACAAGTAATACTTGCTACTACAAATTGAACCGATCTAAGGCTGTAACTGAAAGAAGAAAATTATTTTTTGATATTAATATCCACTGTTGTACTGTAGGTACAAGTTCAAGGAAAATTTGTCTACAAATCGTGCAGATGATTCTCAAGAAACATAAATACTATCCATATCAGGTCCAAATTCAATATTTGCACGAGCGAGATTTTCTGCAACCATTGGACTTTCGCATGTGGGCTCTGGATCGTGTAAGCGAAAAGATTTACTTTTTTGAATATGTTGAAATAATGCTTATTATTATGATACTGAAAACCCAAATATTTTTCATACTGCTGATCACCAAAACCGCTGGGATATAAATGTATATGTGGGTATTGTCGGAGATAATGTCATTGGACCTTATTTTTCTAAACAAAAATTAACTGGGAACAATTATTTTACAGTTTTTACAAACTAATCTCTAGACTCTTCTTGAAAGTTATTTACAAGAATGGTGCTGCAGTTAGATGGGGCTCCTACACATTTTCACGTAGCTGCTAGAAGACTTTTAAACAGAAACAACAAAGCTATATGGAAAGCCTTCAAACATTTTAATATCATGACGATTTTTTGCATTCATTAAATGCTGATGAGGTTAATGAATATTTATTGTGTTACAACTGTTGGTAATAAATGGTAGTTTCGCCTAGCAACTATTGAGAAAATTGATGATATTATACAGAGACTGAAATTCGATGCTATATGACACGATGAAATTTCGGCTAAAATAATAAAACTGTCCTCACCAGTTATTTGCAAATATATAACTCATATAAAATATTAACTCGTGTATTCAATCTAGCCATTTTCCTAGTTGATGGAAAGACGCCTAAATAATAAATAATAATAAACCTCAACAATATTCAGATCTTACACCTATAAGTATACGCACCTTCTCTAAAAAATTTGAAAAATATATTTACAAGCAGATTAATAGTTATGTTATTATAATCGAAGAGCAGTCCGTATTTCAAAAAGGTCATAGCACCACATCTGCTTTAACCACAGTTGTTGATGAATACCTTAGAGCTGTAGACGATTAGTTTTGCTGGATTTTTATAAGCATTTGCCACATAGATCATGATCTTTTATGCGAAAACTTACCTAACTTACTACGGCTTTGATTATGACTCTCGACATTTCTTTCATAATTATTTAACCGGTCGAAGACAATATGTAGCACTTAACAGTAGTTATTGTTTGGTTTTATAACGTCAGGAGCTCCACGAGGATCAATCCTAGGGCCTCTCTTGTTTCTTATTTACAGCTGATTTATTCAAATCAACTACCATTTGTTGAATTATAAACTGAAAAAAAAACTTTGTGAATCCCTAGATCTGTCTCATGTTAATTATTAATTACTTATTTATTATCCGTGCTTGGACCAAGTCAATAAATACCGACTAAAAAAAATCAGAATAGTTGTAGATTTATTTATAAGTTAAGGCAATATGATCAAATTTCCATTATCATCTTTGCCTATTTGCTTTCAAGATTTTCCATATATCGCAACCAGCATATCTTAGGCGAAAGTTTAAGTCCCGTCGTAGTCTTCATGATGCCAATTTAAGATGTATATCAAATCCTTTTAAGTTAAAAACAGAAATTTTTACCAGGTCGTAGTAAAGTTATTCAACACCTTTCAATTATTTAAAATTTGTGTAACAGTGAACAGTTTTAGAAAACAGTTAAAAAAATATTTTATTGAAAATTAATTTAATATCAGTTTTGCTACCTACTATTCCCTTCACCTGTACATATATTCTAGTATTAAGTTTTTATTTTTATTTCTTATATTGTATTACTTTGTAGTTTATAATTTTGTAAGCATTATTTTTATGTTCCATGGGTTAAGTAGAATAGCATTGGCTAGGCTTCGCCCTATATTTTCATAAGTCCATATTATTATTATTATTATTATTATTATTATTATTATTATTTAAGTTTTGAAACAAATGGATGGGAAGACCAGTTCTGTGGCATTGGCTCCCCAGGTCACCCGATTTGACATGCTTAGATTTCTTTTTGTTGGGGTATATAAAAAAATCGTTTTATAATTTAAGACCAACAACACCAGAAGACATAAAGGTCAGAATAAGAAATAAGTTTGCTACTCCGAAAATGCTGAGAAAAGTTGGAAAACCCTTTGAAGGGAGAGTTCAAATATGTATAGAAGAAGATAGTCATCACCTAAAGCAGTTATTCTATTTTTTAATGAACAATAATGATAATCAGATAATACAATTTTTAAATATAACTTAATTTTCAAAGAACCTTCAAATATCTTAAAAACCAGAAGACACGGATATAGGGATACCTAATAATGATCGATGGTGAATAGGAAAAGCTACAATTTTGTTGAAAAATATTCCGGGTGCTCCATTTAAAATGACTAAGTTTTAGTAGGTATTGTGAAATGAAGAATATTAGAGCTCATCCACAGAAACTTTCTGTACATTACATTCTCTTTGAATTCTATCATGAGCATTGATTAAAACAAAATAAGCCAAATCAAGTCCGGAAAACAGAAATTGAAATGTAGAATTGGCTAAAGAGTAATATCAATTTTTCAAACGTCTTAAATTTTCTAAAATTCTCAATTATCCAGAAAACCGTAGATCCTAGGTATAGTAAACCTTTAATAAAGTGACCTTTAAATTTTGAGAGAAAATCAAACTCCAAAAAAATACAGGGTTTTCCATTAAAAAAATATTATATTGATACCCAACGATTTTTTTTGGAAACCCTGTATAAATTAAAATAATTTTAAATTGTAGCCATCATAGTCACTCATTTTTCTTTTAAAATTGTAAGCTGACAGACATACCCAAAACTCAGCAGTGAAAATTATTGAAATACTAATGTTTGCTATAAATGACTTTAAACTCAACATTTCTTTCCAAGTTTCTAACTAAAGGTTCCTTTATGCTCAAAAATTTAAAAAATGTCATAATACATCAATAGTACAAATTATTTTTAAAGGTTCTCCATTTTATTGTCTTCAAAAAAAGGTACATTATTTCAGAATTAGACTTTTGTTTATGTATTGAATATAATAATAACTACAGAGAAATAACCTTGTTAGATACATCAATGAAAATGTTTGAGAAAATAATTGAGAAAAGAATAAGATCCAAGATCGAAAGTACATTAGAAGAATCTCAGAGCGGGTTAAGAAGTGGAAGAAGTACACAGGACCATGTTTTCACGATTAAAAATCATAGAAAAAGCAAGCCAAGAAAGAAGAAAAGTTTATATGGCATTTTTAGACCTAGAAAAAGCTGTCGATTCGGTACAAAGACAAATTTTGAAGAGCCGAGGCGTAAGCGGTAAGGTCATAAGACTAACACAAAAAATATACGAAGGCAACTTAAACTCAGTAATTAGAAATAATATAGCCTCGAAAACATTTACACCAGTACAGGATTAAGACAGGGAGGAAGCCTAAGTCCGCTTTTGTTTATCATATTCATATGATATTATCAAAAAATGCAAGCCCAGAACCAAGAAATTAGGAATAGGACATACTCGACTAGAAAGAATATCAATAAGCGAAGGAGCATTTGCAGATGACGTGATAATACTGACTTAAAGTGAGAAAGACCTACAAACCAATTTAAACATATAGAACATGACATTGAAAGAAAATGGATTATGAATAAATAAAGAAGAACAAAACCAAAGTCATGATGGTTGGAGAAAATATAGAAAAGCTGAAGATAGTGATAGACGGGGACCATATATAACAAGTAGATCAGTTCCAATACCTAGGAGTAAGTTTAGACGAAAACGGGAAACAAGAAATAGATCTCAACACCAGAATATAAAAAGTCAATAAGCTCTACTTCGCATTGAACAAAAAATTTATAAACAAAAAAGACATGAATAGAGATACAAAACTCAAAGTTTTTAAAACAATATATAGACAAGATCTAGAAATAAAGCCAACCCTAGAATACATTGAAGAGAGACAGCTATCTTAATGGGGACACCTGCAGAGGATGGACGAAAACAGATCAGTTAAGCGAGTATGGAGAGCTAGAATACAGAAGAATCGCAAAAGGGGCCGACCAATGAACACCTGGGATAAAATAATCACACAACTGCTGGAGAAGAGAGGGACGAACTGGAAAGAAGCCAATGGACTAGCATAAGACAGGAAGGAATGGTGAAAATTTGTGCAGATATAAAAGATTGTAAGCCCTACACCATTATATATGGTAGAAAGGGTATATGGATTATCTATACCAATATATATACGAGTAACGACTTTTCGTATGACCACAAAAATCTCGAAAACTAATTATCCGATTTCGGTAAAAAAAAAAGACTTTCTTATATTTGTGCGGGTGACATAGGCTATATTTTATGTGTGTCTGGGCCTCATAGGTTGAGGGTTCCATATCTGTAATTGCCAAATAAGTATCTCTGAGCTCTATGGCTAAATTTTCGTGGATTTTTCGGTCACTGGACTGTTTTGTGAGAGTCTGTCAGTGCGACTGGAATTTAAAGGTGGAGGGTTCCATACCGGAAAATCTTTAAGACATTACGACTTTTCGTATGACCACAAAAATCTCTTTTTTTATTAGGTACGGTCTAAACTGTCAAATTTCTAACAAAATAATTTTCAGATTTTCATAATAAATTAAATGTGCATTTGTTTGCCAAGCACTCCCGATTGTACTAGTCTCTTAGTCTAGTATTTTTCGAGCTATTTTAATATTATCATTTTTCATTAATTTTATCAGCTTATTAGTTAGATCTCCTACTTGTGGTAACGATACATAATTTATATTTAGTTCTGGTCTATTTTGTTCAAGTCTAATTTAACCAACTGAAACTCTAAATTGATAATTACTGACAAACATGAAAATAATAATATTATTGATGTGTATAATTATCCTGATGTTATTCTAGAAGTTGTCAATTTTTAATACCCTCAAAAGTTTGGTAAGAATTATTAGATCTTTATGTATTTATACTTGTGAAAATATTATTGTAGCGTCCTGATAAAAACATGTATTATGTCGTTGATGTAAAATATAGAGCTTACAAAATTGGCCATTTTTGCCGTTTTCCCGTTATATCTCCTATATACAGTGTGATTCACGGTCGATGGTACCTTAGATGTTTAAGGAAAACCATTCGTAGGTTCATTCTAAAAATTGTATTATGTATATTATAATTAGAGATCTTTCGACTGAAAATATTTTCAGCCTTGCGATGTTGCCACTTATACCAAAGAGTATTCAACTTTGATTTTTCAAATGAGACACTCTATATATTATCAATTTATTAGATTCTCTATCGCCTTCTGGTAATTCTTTCATAAGATAACCATACCTATCTCTAACACTTTCCAGTGTATTAATTAACTTGCTGGTTACCATGGTGATAAAACACAATTATTATTTAACAAATATTATTTGAGTTATTCCTTAAAATAATTTATCTGAAACGCAATGGTTTAAAGAAAAAAGAGTATTCAATACCAGTATAAAGTAAAGATGAACTGCGTCAACGCGTAATTAAATGCATTGATGAGATAGATACACGTGTAATAAGAATAGATATTTTATTGGTGGAGAAACGTATTCTTAGATGTTTGGAAAGAAACGGTTGTCATTTTGAGAATGTATTATAAATGTTTAATTATTTATATTTCTTCACTAATTATTATTATTAAAACCTCTGTCCTTATAGTGATAGATATTGATTAATTAATTAGATATCATACTGTTTTTATAAAGTCTTTGGCGTTAACAATCTAACAAAAGATCACAAAATACATATGTATATCGTTGAACTGGATTTATTTTCTCAATATCAGTCAGTGCATAGCTATTGCTAATTTTATCTTGAAATTGAGTTCAGGTTCTGATGAATCTGCTTACTCATTATTATTTTGGCAAGACTATGATATCTATGAAAGTTTATTATTATTTTTAAATAAATTTACAGAGCACGGTAAACGAATCATCTCTGCAGTCTACTTGTAATACCAAATATGTGAATAGGTTTATTCTTGTTGTCTTTTTGTACTTTGTAGGTATCTTGCATTAAACTTTCTGGTTGTTTTTGCAATAATTTGAACACATTGTCTATGAAGAATGAACAACTCAACAAACACTTATTCTTCCTTACGATAATTACATGTCAAACTTTCCATCCCCATGGTAGCCAGCAAATACCTAATATAAAAATCTGGTGTGTCCACTCACACGACTTTCCTACCGCTCGCAGGCAAATTCCAGTGAATGAAAAATTTTACACTATTTTAATACTCTCCTTACATAGCGATGATAATAGCGGTAGTAAAGTAAAAATCCTTTGGTCAAAGCGTGCTACCACTCATTTTTTTCAGCATGTCAAGACAACAATGGTCATGTAACATTTTTCCTTAAGATGAAACGTTTAGCCAGAATCTGAAGAAACAAGTGGAAAATATGGAATTTTAGACAAAAAGACAGACAGACCAATGGCTGGAAATATGTTTATTAGACTTAGAAAACTCTAAAACGTCAACATTTGTAAAAATCTCGATACCGAAAATTTCTCACGATTACAATACTTTCCTTATACAGCTACTATAGTAGCGTAGGAAAGTAAAAATAAAACTAAGAATAAAATATAAAAATAAAATTCTTACTTCGATGTTTACATTGCTACTTCACATTATCAATTGTCAAAGATAGGAGACTAATTTTGGAATATCAGATTGAGTGGTGGTGTTTTCTTGGAACCATATTGCAAGAGAGAGCTCATTCATTTGGCTAGTAAATAAGAAAAAATTGCATTGAGTTTTTCCAGTTTTAAGATTTATGCATTCTTTTTCCTTATTTATATGCTATTTCTAAAAAAAATCTCTTCGTCTGTGTAATTATGCTATATACTTTATTTCACGAATGATGGCATCTGTCATGAAAATATGAGAAACGAATCAATCCAACTGACAGGAGTCGATCAATGGCGTAACGATTTTGAGATAAAATATGGTATTTAAAATTTTTTCATATACCGAATTAGGGAGAAAAAATCTTTATTGATTAAATAAGCAATAATATGAAAGATTTTTTATTAATAATAATACAGAAATATACAATACAAATCTTTTGCTTGAGTTATAAAATATAAATTTATTCATCTGAGTTCTCTAAAATGTCACTTTGACTTTGAGACGCCTATAAAATGAAGATTGCATTGCCTTCGGTAATATGAGCAGCGCCTTATCATGGTATTGAAGGAGTTAAGCTTGAAATTATCATGTCGTCGCTAGATCGACAAACGTAGTAGAGAATTTCATGATAATGAGATTCGATGTGAAGTATAGCGTGATGTACGTATGTATGATTACATACAATAGCCATAATTCTTGAAAAAACTATATATAATTTCATTACACATGACTCTTTTGCCGATGTTTCAATCCACTGCCACTAGATGTCTGGTCTCTTTGGTCCACTCTGCCGTTGGAGCGATCCGATGTTAAGGACTAGTACAACCTAAAGTTAATGATCGTTTGTCAAATATGGTTTGTCTCTCTATGTCATACTGACGGGAGGCAACACCTCGGAATCATGATATATGACAGATATTAATGTTATTTTGACAAACGATCTAACCATTCATTCTAGTGGTATTAAGGCAGTGTCGTAGCGATAGATATCGTCCGTACTGTAAGAATAATGTTGATAATTAAATTCAACATTATTAGTACCGTCTAGGTCTTGTAGTTTGTAGATTAGCTCTACCAGATAGAGGCAATTTGTCTATATATTAGCAACTTTATAGATATGAGGACTTATGGTGCTTTTGAGGACGGTCCTCATAGTAATTATATATCCAGCGGTGCTTTTGGGGACTGTCCCCAAACACAAAATCTGCTTTATATGTTTAATGGTTGATTTGAGGTCCTAAAAATTTAAAACTTGTTCTTCCAGGCATAACTTTGGCGCAGTTTAGGCAGGCGTTGTGTAATACGTTTACCACCTACCTACCGTGATTTTTTCAATGAATTCAAATATTCTTTACATCTCTCGAAATTGTGTGTTTGAAGATATCTTCCTTTTTTGAGAAAGGAATCTAAGCTTTGAGGTTCATTATTCATTACATTGGTAATATAATATGATTATAACATATTGGGCGCACCTGATCTCGAGCTTAATGACACAAACTCGATTATATTACGAAAATTGGGTGATATTCAAAAATTTATTAAAGAAATTAATAAGAATAAAAAATATTTTTTCACTTACCACGTTTAGAATTATAAAATATAAAACAACTTCTAGCCGTACACAGATTCCTAGAACGACAATTGTGTAAATAAATCGCTTCCTTACTATGGGGAACACTTCATTTAAATAATCGAATTTACAATATTTGATTTTAGGTCTTATGCGGGTGAAATTTAGCAAAAGTCTTTGACCTCTAAAATCAAGAGAATCAAGAGTAGAATTTTGGCAAGAAACATAATTTTCGACCACAAAACCCCCACATACTAATCTCTATTAGAATCAGACCATATCTACAAAACTCCATCTTGATGATGCTATCATAAATTTATGAATTTTGACGGCAAAATATACTCTCCAATCTCGAAAACCCCCACACGAATTTTGTGTAGTATCGGACAAGTATTTTTAATTCTGTTAAGTTTATAGTATCTTATAATGTATTAATATAGGTTTATTTATACAAGTCTACCGTGCAAATCAGTAATTATAGTCGAACCTAATTTCTGCTACCTACCAAACTACCAAACAATAGCCGCGACAACAGACCGGTTAGCAATATTGCCGATAAAATGTACTGCCATGTAATAACTGTTTTGGATGAATCAGTTATCATTTGGATACAGGAATAAACTATTCATGGAATATTCATATCCAAATAAAATTATTTGAAAAGAAAATCCAGAATTGTTATCCCCATTAGGTACTACTGGTCCAACCAAGTTTAAACAAAATAACCCAGAGATTCGCAGTTATATTTATTATTTCCGCGCATGGCAAGATGACTCGAGTTACATGTATAATTTCACGGCATCTGGAAATTTAACTCAAAAAGCAGATTTTAAGATTCTGTCTAGGTCACCTTTGGGCACAAATCGACCAATGCAGCTTATTTATCATCTGAAAAGAAAAGAGAATATTCAAAATATTCACTAGAAAGTCAAAAAATAATATTTTTTGAGCTACCGGATTTTCCTGTGCATTTGGATTTCAATGATTAAAATATTGTCTCACAAAATATATTACGAAATGATAAGATAAGAAGTACGAGGAGAATCTTATGTTTTCTGATTTTCTGAACACATTTAAAAATAACAATTATTGTATTGTTCAAAATTCCAAAAGCAACGTTTCTATATATTTTTTCATGATATGATATGCAGAGGAAAGAATAATTGTCTCTGTTACTCGTTGAATTTGTAATGATAATATATAACCGATAATGGAATAATATACAGAATAATATATTATATGCTATTTGAAAACCGAAAGGAAATAAGACAATAAGAATTCTTTTTTATAATTAAAAAAATATTTGGGTAGGGCCACTATCCAGGGACGCAATAGTTATAGGTTAGCAGTTTTTGTCAATTGAATTTCAATTATGGCTTACCTATTTAGTTGACAATCTAGATAATTTAAGATGAATAAGATGATAAATCAAATCATATCCTGATAATGATTAATGAACGCTATCTGATCGACGAATGAAATGAAAAAAACTATCTTTGAAATGATGAAAACTAATCTTTTGAACATAATTTCCGCTTATACACTAATATCCAGTTAAGTTAGCCAAAGTTGGCGCACGCTGTTATTCAGCCCAGTTCTCAACCATTTTATGAGAGAATCTCCCCTATAATTGAAAAAATAAACCGAAAAAATGTATGTCCTCAAAACATTTAATACAGAAAAAGAAAATATACATTTGTTATTAATAAGTATAATTTAAAAAAATGCATATATCAATTCCCAACAAGATATCTGACTAACTGAACTCGAAAATAACGTCTGTAAAATAACAAACTTTATTCAAACCACATTTCTTCCATAGTCCCGAAAAGAACCAAACACAAATATATATATAGTAAGGATATTTCGAATGCGAAATTAAAGTTTGACAGAACGGTCTTTTTGTAGGATAGAAATTTAAGGCAGTACCTAATAGTTTTTAGGTATAAAATAGTTCAAAAATCATCCTGATGCACCAGTTTTTCTATATAATTCTATCAGAATTATTTTGTTTTCCGTTCTTATGAACCCGCTATCAAGAAATGCTACATATTGATTTTGATATTCAATCTCAATAATTAGAAATGTACGGATCAAAAGAATTGAAAATGTACAATTTCTCTTCGATTACCATCTTGAGGTATGGCTAATATCAAATAGTCGACATATTTTTTAATGGACAGGGATTAAAAATAGAGTACCTACTGCTATAACTATATCTAACAAAATTCAAAACATAAATCGCTAATATTGGCGATATTTTCGCACCCATAGGCGTACCCAGAATTTGTTTGTTAAATCTAGCATTGAAAGAAAAGTACGTACTATCAAATAATAAGGATATAATTTTGTTAAAGATATATTTGTCTATGATGCAGTTAGCACTCATTGATTACCATTCACTTTCATTATTGTCAAACTGTCCTCAAAAAAACTCGAGACGAGAGTCGTATGTTATCATTGTCTATGGGATTTATATCGCCCATCATATTCAACGAGGAACGGGGGTCATTGACTATTATGTTGAGTTTTACCACAGGCCAGGGAGCATAAAAAACTCAACATCGTTTCTATAGAAATTTTTCATTCACCACAACAAACTGAACTCCATCTTCAAATTTCACCAAGATAAATTTTTACATAAACAAGGAACGTTTTAATCAGTTGAGGCTCTAAAATATACAAAATAACATTCATTCTATTGGTACTGGTAATTTTGAAGTTGTGCAAGAGATGAAGTATATACATATCAGTTGCAGGTAGATACTCTTGGCAGCAACTTCTAAAGTACCTGTACCAATAGAATAACTATTAATTTGTATTTTTTAATGTCTCCTCTGAAAGTCAGTCCTTGTTTTTTGTAAAAAATATTTATTTCACATTTTTGAGTGTCAACAGAATGATACTATAAATTTTTCGATAAATACACCGTACTAAAGTCTCTAACTCGGAAACCTTTGACGTCTTTGGAAACATTCCAGATAAAAGGTTTCCGAATATGGTTTCTTCAATTTGGCTATCTTAGATTTCCGATTTTCTAAAAAAATTACCTATTACCGACATTTGGAGGGGATTTTTAAGGGGGAAATACATACCGGATTCAAAATTTTTTAAAACTAATTTTCAATTAGATTCATTCGAATAAAATTAGAATCATCAAAATCGGAGGAAGTTTAATATGCCAAATTGTATACCTCCTCGTTTTTCAAAGTCTGTCAAAAAACATTTTGAACCTCCTGAATCTATGGCACGCCGTTTTGCTATTAAATTACATAATACAGATTAATAATCAAAATTTTCAAAAAAGAAAACTATTCACAAAGAAATTCATAGCCACAGAAATATGGCACAGGTAATTGCTGTTGTAAATAAATGATTTGTTTTGCTTGTAATAAAATTCAAATTCAGAAAATTATTTTATATTTTCAAATCATTTGAACCATCAAATATTTTGAAATTCTGTTGCTTTCCATTCCATTCCATTGATATTATGATAAAAAATACTCGAAAACTGAACATATATAGGTACCTTATTTGTATTTTTATTTCCGAATTTTTATTTTTGAATCAAAATAATCTGCATAGTTTTGATCCTAGAATTTTTATTCTTATATTAGACTAATATAGGTATATTAGAGTTATGTAGGTAAATAAGTTTGAAATTTGTATCGTCATGTTTTATTCTTGATTCTTTATTATTGAAAACTAGCAAACGCCCGCGACTTCACCTGCGTAAGTCAGCGGAATCCCCTACAATGGACTTCAAAATAAACAATATTTTCCTAATTCGAGTCCCCTTATTTTCAGAAAATCACAAAATATGTGTTTGCTTATTTATTTTTAGAAGTACTCCTACGAAGTATATTACAAAAAATCTTACATAGGTATACCGTACATACGTACACACAAAAACGCACACACGAACATTTTCCTACAAATCATTTTATATGACTCTGGGTATCTTGAAACGTGGAGATTGTTCAAATTTACAATTTCAGAAAATCGACTCTAGTGCAATAACATCCGACTGGAAAGTAAAAAATATTCTTAGATTTTTTAAATATCTTGGATTTGAAAGTAATTTGATTGAGCATTGTAAAATTGTAAGAAAAACTGCACGGATTAATAAATAATTGTCGAGTAGTATTGAAATAGAAACCATAAATATTTGGTTGAACATTTTTAGAGATAGGTGATACTTGATACTTATTTAATTTATTTTGTAATGGGTGCGTAATAATTCTGTCTTCAGTTTTTTATGATCCCTGGCCTCTGGTAAAACGTAATATAGAGGTCGATGACCGCGAATTTACATGAGGGGTGATTATGTGAATCCCGTAGACAATGATATTATTCACTCTTCTACCAAAGATTAGGTGTATCTAATCTTTACTTCTACCTTGTATGTACCCAACACCAAAGACTGACTTCTATTATCTTTGCTAACACTTAACACATAAATCATGGGACCAGAAACTTTAACGACTCTGAAGCGGGACTCTGTGTCATATAGTATTCTATTAATCGACAAGATTCAATGGTAATGTTAATAGAATCTTGTCGATTAATAGAATACTATATGACATAGAGTCCCGCTTCTGGTCCCTCGCTATTCTTTATAGTTATTTGTTAGAATTCCACTTATATGTATTCAGTATATTTTTTACTAAATTCCTCACACAGAAACAGAATGGGATCCTTTTTTCTGAAGAAGTACCTACATGTGATATATCTATAAATTGTGTGTACACAGGGTTGGGCAAATGTGTGGAATCAGCTGATTTCTAGCTAAATTGAAAGTTATAATAAAAAGTATCCCAATAAAAGTTGGGTAAAATTTTCCATTCTATCATATAAAATGAAATGATGCTGCTTATAATTTAAGCTCTGTTAAGGAAATAGCCATGGCCACAAAAAATATCGATAGTTTTTAGATAAAGATGCAGCCATCATTTTATTTGATATTATAAAAACTACAAGTCACATATCTATCACACCCTTTGGAAAATTAATAAATTAAAGGTAGTGGCTTTAGATGACGAAGATTTTTGTGATCACGGTTCGATACTATTCAAAATAGTTTGTGGGGATTTTGGGGATGCAAGTTATGAATTTTAGTCATAATTCCATAAGAAGAGGAATTTCATGAATGAGTAGAGAGATATAACTATAACCGAAAAAAAATATAGGGTGGAGCCACTCTCCAGGTGCGCAGTGGTTATAGAAAAGCAGTAGTCAACTTAGTTTCAATTAAGGCTTATTTGGTTGATATATTAGAGAATTTTATGTTGGATAATTTGGGTCGTATCCTTATAATGACATAAAAGCTATCTGATCGATGAACGAACTAAACAAATATTTAGAAGTATAGTGCAGTGGTAATTCATGCTCTCTATGTTTAAGTTACTTTTAGGATATCTTTAGGAACTCGCAATAAAGATTTCTTGTCCAGTTTACTTTCGGCATAACTTTAGGATTTCTCAGAATTCAGAATATTGTTCTTATTACATTCGCGCTAACTTTACGAACTCGCAGTAAGAATTTCTGGTTCAGGTTACATTCGGGATATATTTAGAAACTCACCAGAAAAATGGAAGGTTAGGTATTTAAGAAACCTCGTGAGAGGTCTATGCTACCTAGATTACATATAGGCCCAATTTTATTTATTCTTGTAATTCTATAATATAAAAGCGTGTTGTTTTAGTTTTTTCAACTATTATTTGTTATGCAGAGTTTCCTTTGTAATAACCACTTACCTTGGCATAGGCTGTTATATAGCCCGGCTTTCATTTTATGAGAGAATCACCCGTATAATTGAGAATATAAGCCAAAAAAATGCATGTCCTCAAAACATCTATTACACATATAAAAAGTATACATTTGTTAATAATACAAATAATTAAACAAAAATTATATACATCAATTCCTAACAAGATATATGACTAATGTATGCACCAAAATGTACAAAATTTTGACGTCCCCAAAACAACCCTTATACACACATATATATATATATATATATATATATATATATATATATATATATAAGGTGTTAGATAAACATACGGCAATAATTCAAGGGGTTATTCCTTGACCGCCTATTCTAAGAATATTTTGTCCTATGATGATGTTTCAAAAATCTCTTTGTTTCTAAGATACATGTCGAATAATATTTGCGACAATAACAATATTTTGTTACCAAAAAGTATATGTAAAATTGCTCAATACAAGCATTCAATCTTCTCGTCATTGAATGCCGAACTCTTTCAAACACACCAGGGTCGTTTCTAATTTAGTTACACCCAGCAATTATCCGATTTCACAAGGCGGCCAAATTGTCCACTGGAGTAGCGTAAACTAATAATGACTTCAGATATCTCCATATGTAATAATCCAGGGTGCTTAAGCCTGTGGATTGAGCAGGCCATGCGTGAGGCCCACCTTGACCAATCCAGCGATCTTTGTGTGTTGCTGTTAAAAAAAAAGTTGTTCATCCTGTATCCTCGAATCAATGTGGTTTTTCAAAAATCATTACATGACAAAATATTCTTAGACTAGGCCGAAGAATAACCCCTTAAATGTTTGCCGCATCTTTATCTAACACCCTATATATCTAGACTTCACTTCTCCGAAAAATTTAATTTAGACCTATCATGCACCATGACATGCTAATATGAATTAAAAATAATGCAATAAATAGCATACCTATGGATGAGACGTAAGAAACTGTTATGTCTACCAGCAATCGTTCAGATAGCGATGGAAAATAATAATTGGTAAAGATATAAGCATAATTTACTTCCTGTTGTTTTTCATTCCTAAATAATAAAATGACCTTATTATTTTGATACCTATAGGTACCTACTTTGCAGTTAATGAATGGTTATTTTATTTAGCTAGATATTTATTCACTTTTCCCTGTAACCCATTTTTTTTGTGTAGTTGATAATTTGTTATCGAAAAAATCTGATATTTGATTGAATTGAATTAATAATACAGGGTGTGCAAATACGAGTTGACCACTACTTACTATATCTCGAATTAGACAAACAATACGTATCGACATGCAGTTTGCGGCTTTTTGTATAAAATCTGTTTTTATAGTAATTAACAATAATTTCGTGTTTACAATTAAAATTCTCTAGAAAATCAAGATTTAATATTTTTTAATCCTAAAGTGCCCCCTACCTAGGCAATTGGAACTAAATCGAATTGCTTTGTTATCATAGGTATTTGATAGGCTGATTTACACTCTTCCGCATTAAACTAATTTCGTCTAAATCGGTTCAGCCAAACCAAGTTTCTAGGTAGGTATATACTCGTCTACCCCCACCCTTTGTTTCAGAAAAAATGAAGAAAAGTACATTAGAAAATTTGTTCAGAATAATTCTAGTTCATAAATTAAGGCCTACTTAAATTGGACATATTTTGGAGAAAAGTTTATATTTTTTCATAATGCTTCCGCCCTCTAATGGTAAAGCAAGAGATTCGAACGTTGTTTCGCCGTTCTTATCAAGGATTTATTTCTCCAAGTTCTACGATGGAATGTGTATCATTTGCGTACGTCTTATTTGCGTACACAAAGTAAGTGTCACTTGCGTACAAGTTATGTATCAGTTAGCAGGAGGGTCGAGGCGGCATCTTTTCTACCTGCTCAGATGTGTCAGGTGCGTACAATCTAAGAAGGCCCTATCTGAAAGATTTCGACTACATCTCACGCAAAGGATACGAGTTCGTGACAAAAGTGCCGCTTTTCCAAAATGTGAAATACACCCTTTATAGGCATAGATCAACAGCACTAGGTGTGCAAAAAGAACCAGTTACGCGAGACGAGATTGTATTGGACGACAGGATTTGTTGATGAAGGATTGTAACAGTTTTTTACGAGCGGATGATGGCCAGGCGGACAGAATCTTGGTGTTTTGTGGAAGGAGAGCAAGACAAATTTTGCAAAGTCGAGAAATTTTTTTTTATGGACGGTACATTTAGGAGTTGTTCGAGCCAGTATGCCCAGATTTATACCATTCACGCTGATTTAGGAAGCAATCACGAAGAAACCAACGTCGCAGTTTTATATGCCCTTCTGCCTGACAATAAAAAAAACACCTATCTCCGCTTATTTCGGCTTATTTGTGATATCGTCCCAAATTGGAATCCAGCAAAAGTGACTATTGATTTTGAGGCTGCAGCAATATCAGCATTGAAAGAAACATTTCCGAGCATCATGATTCACGGCTGCTATTTTCATTTCACGCAATGTCTGTGGGGGAATGTGCATGAAATCGGATTAACTACAAGATATGGAAGTGACGAAAGTACCAGAAACACCGTGAAAATGTGTGCCGCCCTTGCATTTCTACAACCAGAAAATAAAGACAAGGAAGAAAACTATGTAGAAGAGGGGTGATTGCAATTGATGGAAAATGCAAGTGAAGATGAAAAAGTGCGACAATTCTTAGATTATTTTGTGGATCAATGGCTAGAGAACGATTTAATACCAATAGAAATGTGGAATTGTTATGGAGAAAGACATCGCACAAACAACGCCGTGGAAGGATGGAATCATAAATTGAATTGTTTTGTCGGACGAGCGCATCCCAGAATCAAGGTCCTGATTATTCTTCTTAAACAAGAAGCCGAAAAAAGCGAGATACAGATTATGCGGGCAGAAATGAACTTGGAAGGTGTCAAGAGGAAGAAAAAGTAAGTCAGTATAAAATATGCACTTACACATAAAAGGTGTTACTTTAAATTTGCGTCAAAGATTGCAGTGTTGTTAAGTATTTAACTATAAGTAGTTGAAAATGTAATTAAACTACTTTTTATGTATCTAAATACATATTTAACAACTTTTCCACTCTCATGTCAAAATCAAAAACACTTTTTAATCGACTCCGATGCGATGTATCTTTAAAAATAACAGCCCTAGCTAAAAAGCAGCATCCAATTAATGGTAGGGTCCATTCACTTAGAGAAAAGGCCACCTACGTCACGAAGATGCGCGAAGTGCTGACGTCACGTCAGTGTCGTACGGTGTACATTACCAACAGGTAAACAAACATCGGGTATGTGGGACGATATGTCAGGGTAAGGTAGAAAACACACAAAATAACATCAGTTCACGTTACCAGATTGTTCTACATATTATGTTTCATCGGTATCTGAAATCCTCGTTCAGCTTCGTCTTGCATAAAAGTGGCAACGTTATTTATGATTTCACGGATTTGGCTCTGAATTACCAACCCTTTCACACCAACGAGCTTCTTCGGTGGCATCTTCTAGAACAATGTGTGGAACATATAAAGTGTGGAAACTCACCTTCAAGAAAATATAATAAATCGCCAGAAACAAAAATCGCATTCTCAAACTAACACTCTCTACAGAACAGGAATGTGAGGAATTCAGTTCGATGCGCACAACGGAACGTAAACAATCAGAAAAGTGACCATAGATACCATGCACCACTCACCGTTTAAAACTTGTGGCCGTCCAAGCACCTTCGTGTGAGAAGTGGCCAGACGCGGTAAGACAAACTTAAAAACGGGCAGATTGCGAAAACACTTTTGTTGTCTTCTTGATTCATATAAACAGTCAAAACTACGCTTCCCGTGCTACGCCACTGAAATGTGTAGGCAACTGATCGTTGCTAGGCAACGAGACAAAGTGACTAAAACTGGTTTCTGCACTGATGACGCGGTGGCCTTTTCTCTAAGTGAATGGACCCTATGGGCCTGTTGTTCGAAACAGCGGCTAATCATGGGCTAAGCTTAACCCGTGCTTAGCTCGCATGGAGGCTGAAAAAATTTGAGCGTTGTTCGAAGCGGAATTAACGGTGGCTAACCTTAGCCACAGCTAAGCCATTTCTCCATTTGATGCAAACTTCACGCTTCGTTATATGTCAAAATTTTATAGGTTAATTGGTTAAACTAGCTGTTGTTGTTTGTGTATTGTGTACCTGGTTATTTTATAGTTATAAAAAATGGAAAATAAAAGGAAAAATTTTACTCTTGTAGACCGAGCTACACTCTTTGGGCTTATTGAAAGGTAAGTTAATTATTTTTAAGTGTATTTTACAATAAACATAACAATGTATTCAAATGAGAAGATATGTAAATAGTAAACACAAACTACTGTGCAGGTCTTTTAGCAAATAATTTAAATTTTATATTCACCAAAAGTGTTTGTTTATATCTATAGTTGTCGAGGCGGAAGCTTCAAAGTTACGACTAGTGGGGCATAAACTAAATACGGGTCTAGTGCCAAAAAAGCCAACTTATTGATCTCATATCTCCACAGATTTTGCTGGCGGCAATAATCGATTTAGTTTTTCATTAATTTGATTCTTAACTCTAATTCATATTGGCAGAAAACCAATACGATTTCTTCTGCAGTAGGTTGTAATTCATCGGGTAATATTACAAATTTACGAATAAACCTATGTTCCATATTCAGAACGTAAATTGACGATTAATATTTTTGGAAATTAATGTTAATAATTCCGTAATACTAGAATGGTGATTTATTTATTTAATCAGTATAAATATTACATTTACAAAATCCATAAATACCTAGGCTATCATTCTACATTTTGTTTCAGTTGGATATTTTTCCTTTAATCATTTTGTTACTTTTGAACATTAACATTAACTTCGGATGTATGTATAAGTTTAGTTATAGCCTTTTACATATAAATTATAATGCTTCACTTATAGCTCATGATACGTGAATAACTATAATTGATGACAATGTTAATACATGGTTATACAAACAGAACTTGTAAGGGTTAAAGATAAAAATTTACAGATCAAGTCACAGACAGAGGGGTGCCACAATTTTCAAGTCCTGCCTTGCCTTTTAAAATTTTATTTCAACAGAGTTTACCTCAATTTTATGTATTCTGAATAATATTTTAATTATGTTTTTCTTGCGCTAGTCATAAGGACGTACTGATGCACAAGAAAACTGACCTTGGATCAATAACCAAAAAACAAGAGGCCTGGGCAGATGTAACTGCCAAATTTAATGCATGTTCCCAAAGCGGAAATAGAACGGTCGCCCAAATCAAGGCATTTTTCAAAAATATAAGATCCGAAACTAAAAAGGATGTGGCCGTAACTAACGTAAGAGTGTACTTTTCCTGGTCGTTGCTTATATATTTGAATAATTCATTTTATTATTTCTTAATTAAAGCCATCAGAATAAAATCATTATAACTCAATATACATTATTAGTTTTAATAGCAATATACATTTTTGCAATAACTGAAATCTTACAAATAAAATTAACATTAAATTATTTTTACAATATTTACAACCTTTCAATTTAGTGATGGGTATAACATATATTTCAAAAAGAATAATTAAATATAATATATATTAAAATTTTATTATTTATATATTATACCCATAAAAACATTTGTATAGCGATTATTGTATATAATTTTAAGACTAATATTCTATATTATATTTTAAAAATAAATTAAATCATGACAAAAAATTAGAAAAGAGCATCAATATTATTGGTATCTTAATAATAATCAATAAATGTCTTATTAACAATTAGAAGCGAAAGTATTTGGATATGTTGGAGGCAGAAGAGGAAGCAACTACTGACGAAATTGAAATAATTGTTAGTGAAGCAAAAAAAAAGAAGATTAATGATAAGGTAATTGACTGGCTAACTCAGAGTTAAAATTAATTTAGAACGAATAATCTAGTGAATCATCAGTGATTCCGTTTCACTTCTTAATCAAGAGAATAAAATTATTCAAGAAAAAATGTTTATTGCCATGAATGGTAGTTGACTCAAGTCAACATTTCGTCTGTTCTTGAAAAGTACATCTTCTGCGCCAGCATTTAATAGAAATATTATATATGAGTGCAAAAGGTTCATAAACCAAAATAGGTTTAATTATTAAAATGAAACTAAATCATATTTAATTTTACAAGAAAATGATGTGAACCTGCATAAATGAACTTCAGAAATCCTAGTCTTCATTTATGACATGCAATTTTATATCAAAATAACAAAAATTCAATTCTATACAAATTTTAATCAGTTGATCTTTTCCAGAAGGAAGTATTTAAAACTGGAGGTGGTTCGTACATGCTACAGTGCACCGATACTGATGCGAGGATGCTGGCAGTTTTTGAAGAAGAACTTCAGCCTTTAAAAAACCCTTTCGATGATGGTGCACTGTATCATGGTATTTTGGAGCTTTAAAAAAATGTTATTGATAATCAGTATACATTAATTAATTTTTAGGAGATATTGGTGTGGATAACACCCCTGTTGTCATTGTAGAGGCCCTGCCATGCTCTGTTTCTTTGAAATCCGAACCTCAACTCCCAGAACCTCAAGCCACCAGCACTCCAGCTCCAGCTCCCAAACAAAAACCATCCCATCCTAGATCCAAAAAATGCCCAAGGCTGCAAAAAAAAAATTTTAGCGCGGAACAATATAAGAAAAAATATTATTTTGGAAAACATAAAATTGCATTATATGATGCCAATTTAAAAAAACAGTTAGGACGTATGAGTGTACAAATTTAAAAAAACGAGTTAGAGGCCAGTAAATTAGACTTGGAAATTAAAAGAGAGCAACTGAAAAAATTAAAAAATTCAACAAATTAACCTTACTTCTATTGTTTTTTCATTTCGATTTTTATTTTGTATAGTTACTATAGATTTTTGTGATGAATAAATATTTATCATAATTTTTTGTATTGGTTCATTATTTCAAATCAATTTTATATTATCTTTTATATAAATCTGACACGGATGTATTTAGGTAGTCATGAATCATATTTAATATTGTTATTATACCTAGGTCATATAACTTTTCTATGCAAAAATATTTTGTACTAAATGCCTTCTTAATGCCGTGTGTTGATTTTCACCATCAATGTTGATTACAGGTATGTCCTCTTCAACTTCAATATCGAAATAAAGCTCTGCTTCAGGTGGTTCATCTGCCATGTCCAATGCAATGTTATGTAAAACAACACAAGAAATAATATTGCATAAAGTGACATCTAGTGCTGTCCGCATTCCATAATGAAGAGCCGGGAATCGCATCTTAAGTACACCAAAACAGCGCTCAATTGGATTCCTGGTTTGAGCTTGGGCCAAATTGTAACGCTCTTCAGCAGGTGTACGTGGTGTTTGAAATGGTGTTAGAAGATATCGCCTACAGGCATACCCTTTGTCTCCAATTCAAACACCATTTACGAAATGTCCAGCCTCTAGCTCTGCACACAATGCTGAATCATTAAATATCCTGCTATCATGTACGCTGCCAGGCCAGCGAGCAATAATATTTATAATTTTTAAATGAGAAGTACAAATTGCCTGTGTATTAATCGAGAACCACCCTTTGCGATTTCTGAACAATTCAGCATTACCACCAGGAGACACAATCTTTATGTGGGTGCAATCCAGTGCCCCAATAACATTTGGAATACCACCAATATCGAAGAATTCCTCTTTAATTTTTTGTTGCTCTTGAGGAGTTCGGGGCATCTTCACATATTCATTCTTTAATAGAGCAATCTGGTGACCTACTCTTTTGACAATTCTTGACACACATGATTTGTCAAGCCCCCCGATACTGTCTCCAACCATGGTGTAAAATGAACCGGTGGCGAAAAAGCGAAGTGTAATTAATATTTGATTAATTGCACTTATCGAATGATTGCGATTCGTTCTAGGTTCAAGTTCATGGCCAAACACATGTACCAATTTCTCCATTACAGTATTCTTATTTAGCCGAAATCTCATTTTAAATTGTTCATTGCTATACATCTCAAATGGATTCTGTCTGTCTCTCAAAGCTCTTCGTGGTACAACATTTTCTTCATCAGAGGAAGAGGAGGAAATCGATGAGGAAGAGGAAGAAGACATTGGGACAGGATTCAAGGAACTGTAAAAAGGATGTATTGTTATGTTAAAATGGGAATATTTAAGTAGTTGAAGGGAGGTACCTAATATTTATATGTTGTTGTTTTCTAATATTGTTTTTATATTTTATTACTGTTGTTATATTTCGTTATTATTGTTATATTTTAATGTATTTTATTATTGTTAATGTAACTGATTGTTATTGTATTTTATTTTTCCAAATATTTCAAATATAGAATTTTATCTCTAAAATTTTATTTTTTTCCTACAAGCAAAAGAAAGTTGAAGTAGATGATTAACCAATTTGTCATAAATGCACTCAAAAGACATTCATTTCACGACAAAATATTAGTATTTTATGTGCCAAGGAACTAAAGTGAGTCAGTCTAATGGGTAAAAATTTAAATACATTTAATTTAAAAATACTTTTCTATTACAGTGGCATTCCAATTTTTCACATGACACAACTATTATGCCACTACCAAAGATTGTGAGTTACAAAAACTATGTAACTTATGGGTGTTTCAAACGATAACTTTCTTATTAAATTTAATTTGAATATCTTCAAAAGTACATATCTGCTTATTTTCATCTTTTCGGTTAGCAGTAAAATTCTACTGTTACTGGGAACTTACATCAGATACATAGATAAACATAAAAACAATGATCAGCTGTACTAAATTACAATACACCTTTTTCTATTTCACCGGAGGCTGGTAAAGCAGTTCAAAATTATATTGATAATTATTGCAGTATTGCTTTTAAATACCAAACATTTGCGATTTTGCACTTCAACGATTTCGAATGGGTGTATATAATGATATAACTGTTTTTTGTATTGCTGTGTGAAGGCTACGTACATTATGATAGTAACCTTTAATATTAATAAATTCACTTACAGATTTAAAGAAGGATGAGGTAGGATTGCCATTTTCTTGCTGAGGGACCCCCTGAGTCAGTTGGGGCGCTTCTTCGCTAAAAACAGAGACACTCCACTCGGCCAGATACCCCGTTTCCAGGCTTCGTGAAAATTTGCTATCGTTTAATGGAGGCTCGTGTCCCGAATGGTCTTCTTACTAACCAATTTAACCAATGCACATATTTCACACTAAAAATTTTCGCATCCATGATTCAAACGCGACCTATGTACAACACGACACCACAAATTATAAAGGTTAGGTTAGGAGTTAGGACGTTAGGACTACTATACTCCATTACTCTATTGCTTGCGACTACCGTTTCTCCCGTCACTCGTCACCTTTCGATGATACCCGTGTCATGTACTCCGTCGGGTCTCTGTGTCTGTGGTAGATATATAAATATAACTAATAGTTAATATTACAGCAAAGCTGTGATACCTATGTGAATTATGAGATAACTGTATAAGAAGTAATAAGAACGTAGGCGGAGCGAGGGTTGTCTCTAGCCGAGCGGATAAACGTTCCCACATTATTTTCTTCGTTACGTGCAGGTGTAGACTAATATTGTAGCGAGAACCGAGATAGATCTCGTGATAGATTTTATTTATTTGTATAAAGTAGGTTTATAGAGAAACTCTGTCATAGCAATTAACTTGCATAATATATAACAGCAAATACCAGCCTCGGGAAACTTGAGTGTAAATACTTTCCAAAATTACAACATTTTGCATTATAAAAAAAGATAATAACAAACTTACCTTATGTGGAACAGTGTAAATTGCGTCAAACACAAATTTTGTTGCACTTATTCTCAACAGAGACAAATTTCACACATAACCTTCGATTGAATGATTAAACGAAATTGTTGCCGGGCTGTCAAATACCTACTTAAATCAACCCCCCTGCCTGGTTTAAAAAGCAGGCGGCTAATCACCCGCTAATACCAGGCTAAAGCGCCGCTTGGCGTTCGAACAACGCAAAATCAACGTATACGTATGTTAAACAAGTCAATGGCTAAGACCGCGCTAAACTTTTAAAAAGTCTGCTTCGAACAACGCTTTAGCTCACGTCAAAGATTAGCGTGTGTTTAGCATGGGCTTAGCCGATGTCATTTATTTTCGAACAACAGGCCCTATGTGTTCTCAATTTTAGATACAGAAATTTCGATGAAAAAATTTTTCGTGCAACGGAAAAATACAAACAAACTGGCAACATTGATAAACTTCTGAAGAGGATGATTCATAATATAGAGTTTTGAGAATGTATAAATAAAGAATATAGGTGCTGTTTTCACATAAAAAGTCTATTTGTAATTTTTTTATCTCCTGAAATTATCAGTAATCAATCATTCAACCAATCTGATATCCTCTGCTTCTTCTTCTTGCTTTTTCTTTTATTATTACGTATGTTGAATTCCTTGTTTTTCTCTTTAATCTTTTAATACTTCGAGTGATCGAAGGGCTGTACGCAACTGAGACCCGGCAGGTATAAACGAGAGCGTTTCTCCCTCCCAGTCCCCTCTCCCTCACAGCCTGTACGCAAGTGAGACTGTACGCAAATGAGACTGTACGTACTACCTGTACTTCCTGAAATACAGCCGGAGAATAGGCTTATTGGTCTACCCTGATAAACACTTTTTCACATTTCCAGACTAGCGAAATAGATGCTTTTATCTTTTTAAAAATACGTTAGGTTTGTTGGAATTATAAAGCCAAGAATTGAGATAATTCGAAGGAAAAAAGTTATTATATATTATTATCAGTTAATCAAAAAATAGTTACCTATTAAATTTTGAACTATTTTATTTATATAGATAAAATATATTATTCACAAGAGCTGAATAATATTCTAGATATAATATTTAAAACGTCATTTACGTAATAAAGCCTCATAGCGTGGTAAGAAATACTTTTGAAATAATACGCCTATGATTTTCAATGAACTCTTGAAATATAATAATATTCTTTAAAACTTTTTATTAAGTTATTCGGTTTCAATTTGCTTGTACCGACTATAAGATTTTTCTGATTTCTTAACCATCATTGAATGAGATCATACGTTAACATGAGTCAGCGAAATGAGAGGATTTTTGTAAATCCTACTGATAACATATAGGTGTGTAGCTTCAATTTCATCATCACATGAATAATAAGAGTATAGTCTACTTATACCTACTCATAAAAATGAGTCAAGCTAATTAATTCCTTTGGTAGGCTATGCTCCTATGTACTCTAGAATCTTAATCCTTTTTTGTTATGATAACATATTATTTAAGACAAGAAATTAGAGAGAAAAATCCGGGTTTACCGATATTTCATACACAACAGAAAATGATGACAAGGTCTTACTTTCTAGTGATAAGGAATTAAATCAAAACGCTGTATCTATATAAATATGAGAACTCTATTTATGTTTGGTTCTTTATCTTTTTTTCTGTCTTGGAGAAGCTTGGAGCTGACTTCTTATTACAATCTAAGAGCTGATTACAAAAGACAATGCCGAACGAGTAACGGGATCAAATACTTTAGAAATTTTAGTTTTCACTGCCACCATAAGGAAAATCATGGGGTTCCTGGGCAAAATTAGTTCACATTTTTTTATGAATTCTCTACGGAATGGTTTTTATCAGCAACCACGTCAATGAACAGCCTGAAGTTTATCCTCAAAGCTACATACTTATTTACTCGGTTGAAAGGAAATATATTTATGTGCTCAGTTAATCTTTTTCTAATACTACCTTGGTATCCTAATTATTTAAATCATACTTGACCTTGACCCGTTGAGGAACACCAATTAAGATAGTTTGAGAATTAAAAATGTAATGTTGTAGGTAGACACGTGGCTTCCATAATTTTTCTAAAATAAAAGTGTTCAAACTTTAATTTTGTTACTATCACTCGTTAAGTAGGTATACTGTACCGGACCAGACAAAGACAAAAGACATTTAAAAATTTGGGTGCCAACGTATTGGAACAAGTTTTAACAGGGCACCCAATACCCAAGAATATAAATTTATTTTCAACTCAGTAAATAGGTACTAAAGTTTTGATTAAGAGTAGTTTCAGGCTGTCTTTATTGGTGTAATTGCTGAACACAAAACGTTCCATAGAGAAGTCAAGAAATATATTTTTTTGGTGTTGGAGGAGGGAAATGCGTTTACGCACACTGTACGATTAGGAATTTCATACAGTAGTGCAGGGCTCCCGGCTGCTCAAGAACTTGAGGTCTGACGGACTACCTGCTAAATTCCCCTCTTCTCCGAAGGCACTAACCTGAGACCGTTTGACACATTATCAAGGTTAGGCCAAAGTTGTTAGCTCTTTGAGTTCGTCGTCTTTGTCATCTACAAGGTTTAGGGTCGATCAAGATCAGCCTTTTTGGCTTTAAGCAATGCTTCTGTGAAACGGATCACCGGGGTTCCAGGAGTCACTGTCACGAAGCATAACCTTCACGAGTGTATCCGGTTCAAATGTTCCGATCCTAGCCATTAGTGAGGATCGTCGTTCGTGCCACTTACTGCAGATAAAGAAGGTATGCTCTGCGGTATCGATGACGCCCGGACAAAAAAAGACATTCAGCACTCTCAGTCTTTCCCATCTTGTGGAGGTAATAACGAAAATACCCATGACCCGAAAGAAGTTGGGTCAAATAGTATCCCACCTCTCCGTGTTTTCTTTCAGCCCAAGGTCTAAGTTCTGGTATTAACCTTCCATCGCCTCCTTGTTTCCTCCTCCCAGCAGGTAAAGGTGCGGTCTCGTTCTTCAGTGGCAGTAGCCCCTTCGTCATTTTCGTGGTTTCTTCTGTAGATGGCCTGTCGTTCACGAGCCAGAAAGTGAATAGGAACTGTTCCAGCTATTATCAGAATAGCTGGCTCGGAAACGGTGCGGTACGCAGAAGCAACTCGTAGAGCGCCCAGGCGTTGGACTCGTAGGAGCTGGTTGCGGTAGCATGTCTTGTTTAGGACATGTGCCCAAATCTCCGCTCCATACAAGAGGACTGAGTTAACAGAGGACATGAGAAGCCTTCGCCTGCTAGGACGTGGGCCGCCAACATTGGCCATCAGCCTACTGAGAGAACCTATGGCTCTGGCGGCTTTGTTTGCGGTGTGTTGAATCTGTTCCCTGAAAATCATCTTAGTGTCGATCATCATCCCGAGGTATTTGGCTGAAGGTTTAGTTTGGATTTCAAAATTATCTACATACATTGGGATAATTGTTTCTATATGTTTCTTTGTAAGAACAACAATTTCTGTCTAGCTGAGAACCAGCGACAAACCGTGATCATGCATCCACCTGTTAATCCTTCGCATGACTTGGTTCAGCTTAAGCTGTGCTTGGTCCGTATCTCTAGCTGCAATGAGAGCAGCAACGTCGTCTGCGTAGCCAACAAGGCAAGTCTCATCAGGCATCTCACATCTAAGCAGACCGTCATACGAAGCATTCCATAGGTCTGGTCCAAGGATTGAACCTTGAGCTGCCCCAGACGTGACAGAAATTTTCTGTTGGCCTTCAAGCGTGTCATAGAGTAGAAATCGGTTCTTCAGGTATGAGTCGATCATTCGAATAAGGTATAAGGGTACACGGAATGATTGCTCAAGTGCCGATAACATATTTGTCCACCTGACGGAGTTGAAGGCATTGCGGACGTCTAGGGTGACCAGTAGAACTACTCGTCGTGACCAATGGTTGTGTTTTTCTGCCTTTTGTACCGTGTCAACTACTTCCTGGATAGCGTCCATGGTCGAGTGGCCAGGCCTGAAGCCGTGCTGGTGTGCCGATATGTCGCCGGCAGCTACAATGGCATGGTTGGTCCGGGATTTCAGCAGTTTTTCGAGGACCTTGCCTGTGGTATTTAGCATGCAAAGGGGACGATAAGATGACGGAGCTCCTTGGTTGCCATTCTTCTTAGGGATAAGTACAAGTCGCGCTTCTTTCCACGAGGAAAAGAAGACGCCGTCGAGTAAACATCTGTTGAACATATCTAAAAGAAGCGTTGGATTTAGTTCGTCGACTAACTTTAGGACCTCGGCTGGAATGCCATCGGGGCCTGGGGCTTTCTTATTGTGCAGGGACTGGACAGCGCTGGTCAGCTCCTCTTGTCGAAAAGGATCGATATTACCTAGTTCCCCAAAAACCCTAGTAGGACGTCGTGGGTGTATTGGAAATAATTCGTTAACGACCATGACATTTCCCTCCATGACCGCAGGTGGAGTGCGAGCACCTAGTTTCTGGGTAACTATCTTGTATCCCATTCTCCAAGGGTCGTTATCGATATCTTCACAGAGTTCCCTCCAACACCGCACTTTGCTCAGGTTAATAGCCCGGCGAAGCTCCCGCTTTGCGGCTTTATGGTCCGCCGATTTTTCGTTCGCTTCAGGGCGATTATGGGTGCGCTGTGCTGCCCGGCGAAGGCTGAGGCATTTCTTCCGAAGTGAAGCGATCCCAGTAAGCTGGCTTCTTTCCATGACGAAATTGTGTCTTCAGTATGGATTTGTCGCATGCAGTAGAGGTCTTATCCATTACATCAGAGCAGACTTCTTCTACACTACAGTTATTTTTAATCGCTCTGCCTGTGATAAATTTCGAGAATAATTCACGGTTGATGCGATTGATGTTCCATCGTCTCAGTGAAGAGGAAGGACGATGAGACACCACGGCAGCTCTTTCAGTGGGATTGAACTTGAAGGTAATTGCCATGTGATCACTTGCTGTGTACTCTTCGACAACATGCCAGTCGGATATGTGTTGTAGAATACTTTCTGACGCGAGCGAAACATCTGGACGGCAGAAGGTGGACACATCCCCCACGTTGAGGATCTGAAGGCCGGTTCTTGCTGCCATTTCCAGTAGATACTGGCCCCTCGTATTTGCTCGTGGCATTCCCCAGTTAACTGCTCGGGCATTGGAATCGCCAGCGAGAATAATACTGCCAGTGGTGTTCCTGATCACGTCTTCTAGACTGTCTATCATCTGGCGGTAGTTTGCTATAGACTGGTTTGGAGTTAAATAGCAAGAGAAAAAGAAGATATTTTTACTCTTTAACCACACAAAACCGTTGCTTGTGCCAGTGCTCGAAATAGGAACATTTCTGGGGTTAAAAACCCAGATTGATGCAGTATCCGTATCGTCAGAAAACCAAAAGCGTGAGGTTTTGTTCCTGTATTGTTCGCTCAGCAGCAGAATATCAGCTCCATGCTCAGCGACAAACTGAGAAAGTAGGTGGTCAGCTGTTTTGCTTCGCTGCATATTTAGTTGAATTATTTTAATCATTTTGTAAGATGTTTTAGCTTCTCTACTGCCTCCCTATAGAACCGGCATCGGCTAGATCCCGAAACATGCTGGGATTCCTCAGGAACGGTATTGACGCTGGAACAAAATGCAGGATGGTTCAGATTCGCCTTGTGTCCCACGGTACCACATTTGTAACAAGCGTTGCTTCGATCTGGACCATCGCATTTTCTAGCCACGTGGCCAAATCCCAGGCATTTGTAACACCTGTTTACCACCACTTTGGAGCGAATACGACAGCTAACCCATCCTATCTTCAAGTGACACTTTGACAGCAATTGTTTCGCATCTGTTTCAGAGAGTGTAAGGATAGCCATTTTCTGCCCACGGGTGTTTGGTTTAGATACGAAAATCTTTGAATCTACAGTCTTCATTAATGCGTTATTGACAGCAGCAGCTACCTCCTCTTCTGTTGTGAGTTCGTCCAGGTCTCTAAGTTCGATGGATGACTTTGGCTCGATGCAACGGACTGTACCATTTTCACCCAGAATAGTTTGGAGTGCATCCCCGAAAGCAGATTTGTTTCTTGTCCCAGGGCCAAGCTCAACAAGAACCTCGCCAGACCGAGTCTTCTTGACAGATTTGACATTTACACCCATGTCCGCGAGTCGAACCTTGCTTCGAATATCGCTGAACACCTCAGCGTATATTTTAGCATCCGAAGATCTAATAATAATTGCCTCAGGCCGAGACTTTTCCTTCCGTTTTTTTCTATGTGAAGAATGTTCACCTTCTTTCTTTCTTTTTTCGTTCTGAAGTGATGTCGGGGGTCTTGCCGCTTTCTTCTTCGAATTTGAGCTGTTTGGCTCGGAGTGCGTACGAGACCTCTGAACAATCTCTCGCTGCAGTGAGAAAATAGCACCTTCAGTTATTTCCTTTTTAGTTTTGAGAGCCTCCTTCGTGGAGTAGATCAAACAGTCGAAATACTCTTCAAGCTTTGGTAACCCTTGCTTGATAGAGTTATTAACGTTGGGCTGTTTCTTTAGTGCTGCTATCATGACTACCATACGGTCTTTGATAAGCGTAGATTGCTTTTCAATCGCCCTTTCTGTTGTCTCTAGTTGCAGCAGCAGCTTCTTTGTTTCAGCCGATGTTAAGTGAGGTTGCCCCCCCAGAATCCGTGGGGCTTGCGCCGACCACCGGGGCTTGCACCCGATCGGAATCGGCGGCGGGATTTTGCCTGTCGGCAACGCCCGCCTGGGGTAATAAGTTAACAGACTCACTACTCATTTTTGGTTTGTTATTTGGGGTTCCTTCCCCTAGCTGTTTTGGTTCACCCCGGATATTTGATTTCTCCGGTACCATCCATATCTGGAAGGCATCCCCCTATCCACCAACCGGGGAGGCGCCCGATGCGGGACCAGCAACCCGTCACGGGCAAGAAATAATAATAATAATAATAATAATAATAATAATAATAATAACCCGTGTTGGGGTTTGCTAGATCCTCCATCGGGCGCGGCCTCCTGCGAATGGGGGATGCCCTCACAGAGGGTAGTGGGTAAACCCACCGTGGAACAAAATCTAGCACCTCCATGAAAAGTAAGGATGAAAAGTTATAAAGCCTCGGAAGAAAAAAACGACGTAAACGGGGTCAGAGTGGCAACACCTGATCTCGCGTCCGGCAGGGGGCTTGAGGCGTCCCAGGTCGTCATTATGCGAAGTCCTCGACCATCCATCAGTACCCAACACCAAACACAAGAAGCACCCAACACGAGTAAAGCGTACAATATCGAACGCATAGTAGGAGATGGAAACTGCCTATTCCGGTCTGTTAGCCTGTATCTCTACAACACACAGGACAGACATATGGAACTAAGAGCAGAGGCAGTACCCTACATACGAAGGCACTGGAACGATTTGAAAGATTACATCGTTCATGGCCCAACAGATCAAAGAAGCTACTGTTACCAAATGAGACAAACAGGCACCTTTGGCACAAGCGTTGAAATACTGGCACTCTCTGAAATACACCATCTAAAGTTCGTGGTCTTCGCAGAACAAAGCAAAATAAGAAGTAACCAGTACACAACAAGCACACAGCCAACCGTGATAAGCAAAGCAACACATCCAAGAACCATTGAACTCCTCTTTACTGGAAACCTAGATGGGGGACATTACGAATTGCTGAAAGAGGTTACAAGACCACAAAACCAACCAGACATGAAAAATCCTGAATGTGTGCCAGACAAATCTTCTCCTGCCCAACGCAAGGAAGCCAACAACACACCTCCAAAACCCAAAGAAACAAAAAAGGCGGCACAAACACACACTAAAAACTTCAAACCAGTTGCGGGCCCCAAAGAACGAAGTCGGGCAAGGATAAAGTGGACCATAGACGAATACAAGGAGATAATATTCTGCCATTATTATACCATATCAAGAACAGGAGCTGCTAATCTTAAAGAAGTCTATGAACTCTGGAAGACAAGAAACCCGAATCCTACACACCAACTAACCGCTAACACCTTGGCAACACAACGGAGATTCATCCTCAACAACAACAAACTATCTCCAAAAGAACTCAGTGAGATAGAACAGAAAACAAGAACACACAACATTGAAGAAGAAGAAGAAGGACAAATAGAAAATGAAACGAAGAATTTAAGCGATGACGAGACCACAAGAACCAAAACCAAAGACGAAGCTAACACTATCAGCAAAGACTCAGTAGCCGAAACAGCTGATATCGAAAGACTGCTCTGCACTGAAAATAACGAACAAGAAACAGAGGTCATGAAAATGGTAACGAACATCACCCAGAGAATGGCAGAAGATAATAACACAGAAGAAAGGATGGAAAGACAACCGCAAAAAAAATTGAATGAAACTCCCAAACTAAAAGAACTAATATGTTTGGGCAACAGAGCCATTGAAGAAATCCTCAAAAAACAACCAGAGGAATACACTCGCATCACTAGTCTAAACAAACTCATCTATGCGACGGCAGCTACAATACAAGAAATAGTACTACCAACAGCTGCATCACCAAATACACAGAGAAAGCCATGGAACAACGAACCACCCTGGAAAAGTAGAATACAAGGCCAAATCACAGAACTAAGAAAAGACCTCTCACGCCTCAAAGAATCGCTTCAACCCAATCTCAGCCTCAAAATGAAAATACAAAAGGAAGAACTGTACAAAAAGTACAAGATAAGAAGTAACAAGGATCATACTGAAACTGCTGAACAACTAAAGCAAAAGGTATCTGCCAAAACACGCAGAATTAAAAGATTCTCGGGAAGATCTACCCAATACAGACAAAACAAACTGTTCACAGAGAACACAGGCAAATTCTACAGCAATATCATGGGAAAAAAGTTCAAGGCAACAACGCAACCACCAACAAGCCAAATAGAAAACTATTGGAAAAGTATCTGGGAACAACCCACCGGGTATAACACCTCAGCTCCGTGGATCCAGCAGGAGTATGACCGAACAAACAATATTAGCAGAATGGAATGGGAAAGTATCACCGCGGAAGAGCTGAAAGCAGCAATACATACGACTGCTAACTGGAAATCGCCGGGCGTTGACGGCATAACCAACTTCTGGCTAAAACGACTACACGCCACCCACAAGAACATAGCAGAGGCGTACAACGAAATGATAAACGGAAAACAAAAAACACCAGAATGGCTAACAAAAGGAAGAACTTACCTAATTCCTAAAGATGAAAAGACTGAGCAAGCTAAGAACTACAGACCAATAACCTGTCTAAACAACATATACAAGCTCCTCACAAAGATAATGTCTGAAAGACTACACCAACACCTAGAAAACAACAAACTATTCCCACCAGAACAAAAAGGATGTGTCAAAAACACGTATGGATGCAAGGATCACCTACTTATAAGTAAAATGCTACACAAGGACTGCAAAGAAAGGAAGAGAAACCTGTCTCTAGCCTGGATAGACTACAGGAAAGCTTTCGATAAAGTCCCGCACACCTGGATTATCGAAGTTCTAAACATCTACAGAACATCTCCGATCCTCATGACATTCATCAGCAAAACCATGAGCAACTGGAACACCGACCTGTACCTGATAGCAGATCCCAACAACAGCGCCAACAACTCCAGCAACACCATCATCAAAAACATCCAGATAAAAAGCGGTATCTACCAAGGAGACTCCTTATCTCCGCTGCTGTTTTGTGTAGCACTGTTCCCCCTCAGCTCTATCCTGAACAGGACAAACACAGGATATCAATGCAAACAAGAGAAAGAGAAAGTGAATCACCTACTATACGTAGACGATCTGAAGCTGACAGCACATTCAGACGAAGAACTTGCCGAACAACTGGCACTAGTAAAAGAATTCAGTGACGACATCAGCATGGAATTCGGACTCGACAAATGCGCGAAAGACTCATTTGTAAAAGGAAAACTACAAGCCAAGAAGAACATTGAGATCGACACCACAACAACGATCCAATCCTTAAACCAAACAGACGTTTATAAATATCTTGGGATAGATGAAAACGATGGAATACAACACAAACAAATGAAGACCAAAGTAAGAAAAGAATACTTCCGTAGAATAAGAGAAATCCTGAAGACAGAGCTGAACGCCAAGAACAAGATAACTGCAATAACAGCATTAGCAATCCCAGTAATCCAATACAGCGTAGACATCATCAGATGGACACAAGCTGAAATAAGAAAACTTGACACACAAACAAGAAAACTACTCACAATGTATGGCGCACTCCACCCGCGAGCCGACATCGACCGAATGTACATCCCCAGGAAAGAAGGGGGTCGAGGACTGATCAGCATAGAATCTACATACAAAATTGCAAAAGAAGGGCTTAGCAACTACCTAAAGCTAAAAGAAAGAGACAAATACTTGGGTATGGTGTACAGACATCTGCAGAACCACACCAACGATAATCTTCACCACAGCACTGAAGACGAAGAAACAGAAAACAGCAACCCAGGCAAATCTGAAACAAAGCAAGTTAAGGAGATCAAACAACATCTGAAACAACAAATAAAAGATGAGCGAATTGAGAAATGGAAGTCCAAACCCCTGCACGGACAGCTTGCAAAAGAGACGGAAAAAGAGACAATAAACAAAACCCAGTCGTGGGCGTGGCTGTCATACGCGAATCTGAAGACAGAAACAGAGGCACTGATAACAGCATGCCAAGATCAAGCCATCGCAACTAATTATATAAAGGTTAAAATAATGAAAACCGGCTGTGATCAAAAATGCAGACTCTGCCGCACCTTCAGTGAAACCATACACCACATCGTATCAGGCTGCCCCATCCTGGCAAAAAAAGCATACCTGGACCGGCACAACACAGTAGTGAAGCACCTCCACTGGAACATCTGCAAACACTACAACATAGATGTAAACGAGAAATGGTACCAGCACAACCCGGACCCTGTAGTTGACACTGCCGAAGTTACCATCATGTGGGATACCCAGATTCACACGGATAGGACAATCACAGCAAACAAACCAGACCTAGTGATTAAGGACAAAAAGAGGAAAAAATGCCTCCTGATCGATGTAGCAATTCCATCCGACTACAACATAACACAGAAAGAAGCCGAAAAAAAACTGAAGTACAAGGACCTACAAATAGAAATTCAGAGAATGTGGAACATGCGAACCAAAGTCATCCCCATCATCATCGGTGCAACTGGCCTCATCTCTAAGATCACAGCAGAGCTAGTTAAGGAAGTCCCAGGAAAACACAACCTTCTACAAATGCAACGAGCAGTGGTGCTGGGTACAGCCCATATAGTACGAAAAGTACTATAACAGAACAGAATGTCATCATAACAAAAGTAACACCCTAGGTGCACGGTGTGCACTCGGTGTTACTCAGAAACAAGACCTTAGCACAAGCGCTAAGTGGTACAAGGAGATAATAATAATAATAATAATAATAATAATAATAATAATAATAATAATAATAATAATAATAATAATAATAATAATAATAATAATAATAATAATAATAATAATAATAATAATAATAATATTAATAATAATAATAACAATAATAATAATAATAATAATAATAATAATAATAATAATAATAATAATAATTTCTTTATTAAGGGGCGAAATTTAGCACAGTGCTCTTCTTACATTTAACCCAAATTAAACTAAAACTTATCTAAATTAACCTAACGATACAAAAGAAGACAATTAAGCAAGTAGAACTATTTTTCGAGTAGTCATTTTGAACTTGCTAATGGGCAGGTGTTTGAGCTTATCTGTAACTTGATTATACAATACCACTGATCCACTGAGCACTGAAATATAGAAGTAGAATGTTGAGGCATCGTAAGTAATATTTTTCTACGTATGTTGATAGAGTGGATAGATCTCCTTACGACCAATTTATTTTTCAGAATGAGAACTAATTCTGCCCAGGCACCCCATGGTCGCTATGAAAACTTTTCAAAGCATGTAATTTGTTAGTTGATCGGCCAGATTTTTGCAGTCAGATCTTGCTCTATTACTTGATGGTTCTTTATCTAGTAACTTCGTTTTTTAGTAGTTAAGATGAAACATTTTTCATTTTATCTGCGGTATTGTATTGAATGGAAGCATAATTCAATGAACTTGAATACATCGCTCACTACAATAGAACATTTTTTTAGATTTAAGATTCAAAGTTCAAGTTATTAAATGCTTTTTCATTCTAGTATTAGATTTCATTAGATTCTATTATGAAATGATGCTCAAGGCATCATACTAATAATAATACATTGCTGTACTTTCCAAATCAATCATGTAAACAGTATAATATACCACCGCAAATCTATAAAGTATTGTCTATTTACTATAACATGGTAGTTGTGAAATCCCAGGCGTTGTATATTGAGAAATTACCTGAAGATAACATAGTCACGACGAATTAAGAATTTATTATATTTTCACAATCCTTTATATCAGTTGTAACTCAGATGTGCTCTAGTATTTTGTTTTTAACAAATAGTTGCATTTGGTCTAGTTTTCGTACAGTTGTAGTCAGCATTCCTTTAGAAACGTGAGTAGTATTCAAAAATAATACATATTTGTTTGTTGTATACATTACAGTTCAAAAAAGGTTCTGAACCATTTTGTGCAAATTAGTCATCGAACTAATAAATAAATAAATATAAATATATATATATATATATATATATATATATATATATATATATATATATATATATATATATACATATATATATATATATATTGTTTAATTCTGAATTCTTGACTGGTTTATTATTTGATAAAATAGATTTTTGTTGGGGATGCAGTCATTTAATAAATAAAATTATTTGGATTATGCCAAGCTTTCGAGAATGTTTATTCTCTTCGTCGGGGCAAAATTCGTGAATTTACATAAAATTAACCACAAACAGGAAAGATTTCATAGTCAGCAATCAGAAATGTCATTAGTTATTTAAATAACTAACTAATAATAACTATAACTTATTTAAATAACTAATGACATTTCTGATTGCTGACTATGAAATCTTTCCTGTTTGTGGTTAATTTTATGTAAATTCACGAATTTTGCCCCGACGAAGAGAATAAACATTCTCGAAAGCTTGGCATAATCCAAAGAATTTTATTTATTAAATGACTGCATCCCCAACAAAAATCTATTTTATCAAATATATATATATATAGGCCATCCGAAAAACATGTATTTTTGGTGTGTTTTGTGTAGAAGATTCAAAAACATTATCATTCAAATTTGTAATAAAAAGTTGGTGCGCAGAAAAACGTTAAATAGAAAATCTCTCTGGCCCTATCTAAATGAGATGCTTATATATTAATCAAAAACTCATTTCATACTTCAAGCTTACTACGGTAATTTTATCAGTTAAAAGTCTTATGCATAAAATTAGGCCTCTTTTACATGGGGAGCCGCAGGGCTCGACATCACAAGCAGGAGCTTTTTCGCTCCTAAGGTCCATTCACTTAGAGAAAAGGCCACCGCGTCATCAGCGCAGAAACGAGTTTTGGTCACTTTGTCTCGTTGCCTAGCAACGATCAGCTGCCGACACATTCCAGTGGCGTAGCACGGGAAGCGTAATTTTGACTGTGTACAGGGTGTCCCATATAAGATCCTCTATCCCCTTATCTCGTAAGATATTCTATTTAGGAAAAAAGTTAAATAGAAATTATTATTGCTTTTAAGGAAACTTCTATATTATATACCTTTCACGTATACAGGGTGCTCAGTTTTCCATGGTCTGGACTCAACTCTTGAAAATTAAATGGGATACCTTGTATATTACTTTGGATTTGGATTCCTCACAAAAAATAAGAGTGACTTTCAATAAGATATTATATAGCCATCTCTCTTGGTTTAGGATTTAAAAGCAGGTTTATTTATTTTTTTGCTGAAAACGTATTTACTTAAGGTAGTAGAAAAAAATATAAGTGTATCATATTTGGTGAATATGCCATTTTCATGTTTAAGACAACATAATACATAATTTTAACTGTTTCTTTTGACTACAAATTATACAGGGTAATCTCAGAAATTGATCCGATCTTGATATATAAAATCATCTACAAGTCGATAATTTTAAATGGAACACCCTATATATCATGGCTGATTTATATTGATCACAAAAAAATAACGTAACTTTGTATAAAATACCCTATACCTATCTCTAGCCGTTTAGAAAATATTTGCTATTAAACATTTTTAATGCAATGAAAATACCTTTCGTTTGAATTTATAGAGGAAATACGTTACAAATACTTCTTAACGCTCTGACTGTAGCGGACTTTCAACAATATTTAGTAGTTTATAATTCCAACAGGTCTCTATTTTCTGAGAAAATAATTCATCCAATAACCGGTAAAATAAATCTTTTATTTCAACGATATTCTAACAAATAAAGTAATGTTCTAATATTTAACAATACGATTTTGTGAACTATGAAGTAGCAAGAAGATGAAAAAATAGTGAAACAAACAAAACAAATACATATAACGAAAGAACCAAATAAAAAATACCTTATACAAAACGGAGAATTAAAGTAAATGTGCTACATGGCCTCCATTCTGAGCAATACAAGTTGTGTAGATGACTTCTAGTTTTCTTAGGGCTTCTCTTACTGCAGCACCATCTTTGATATTTCGAATGTCTTCCGTTACTCGATTTCTTAGGTCATCGATATCTTGAGGTTTATTTTTATAAACTCTATCCTTTAATGTTCCCCATAGAAAATAGTCCAGAGGTGTCAAATCTGGACTCCGCGGAGGCCAAGGAATATTTCCATTTGGCCCAATAACCTCTGCATAGTTTTCATTCAAATAATTTCTTACTTGAATGGTGTTATGGCAAGGTGCTCCATCCATTTGGTAAATAATATTGTCTATGTTACCATGCATCCCTAGTAACGGTCTGATATTGTCAGTCAGTAGCTCCAGGTACCTCGCACCATTTAAATGGGTATCCAGAAACAAAGGACCTATTATTTGATTCCTGTAAATCGCACACCAGCAGTGAACACTACGGCGACCTTGATGTTGTATAGTTTTAATATTGTTTTTGTTTTCTTGAGACCAATAGTGAGTATTCTTTCTATTAAATATCCCTGAGGTAGTAAATATCGCTTCGTCCGTCCAACAAATATTGTTAAAAAAATTACGGTCACGAAAATGACAATCCATCATGAAGTTACAATATTCCAAGCGTAGAATATGATCATTAGGTTCTATGTGTTGTAATTTAGCGAACTTGAAAGCTCTGTAATTATTCATTCCCAGTGTTCTATGGATATCAGTTCTAGCAATATTTAAGTCTTTTTCTGCATCTCTGATGGAATTTTCAGTAAATTCTTCGAAATACATACATATATTCAATTGTGTTTCATCATCCAAGATATTTTTAGATTTATTTCTTTTTCCATACTTCAAAACACCATGCTGTTCGAGATCTCGTTCAATTCGCCCAAATATGGATCTTTCCGGTATTCTTCTTTCCGGATACTTTTGACGATATGCTCTAGTAGTCAGTGCAATGCTTTTGTTATTTTGGAGATAGCACTGATATAAATTTAACCTTTCTTCGGCATTATAAGACAGCTAAATATAAAACTAAACGCACAACAAACCAAAATTATTATTTGACAGTTCTTATTTACGTTGGTTTCCAAAGCACTTTATTTATTTTCCATGGCAGTTTTGATTTTGCAGCGTTAGTTGATTTTGATTACATGCAATATTTTGTTTAATTTTGTGATTTTTAGTGAGTTATTCTCTCAAAAAATACAGATATATTAGTTGGAGTTCTAAACTACTGTATTTTGTTGAAAGTCTGTTACAGTCAGCCCGTTAAGAAATATTTGTAACGTATTTCCTCACTAAATTCAAACGAAAGGTATGTTTATTACATAAAAAATGTTTAATAGCGAATATATTCTAAACGGCTAAAGATAGGTATAGGGCATTTTATACAAAGTTATCTTATTTTTTTGTGAATAATCTAAATCGGCCAAGATATATAGGGTGTTCCATTTAAAATTATCGACTTATAGATGATTTTATATATCAAGATCGGATCAATTTCTGAGATGACCCTGTATAATTTGTAGTCATATGAAACAGTTCAAGTTATGTATTGGGATGTTGTCTTAAACATGCAAATGGCATATTCACCAAATATGATATACTTTATTTTTTTTTACCTTAAATAAATACGTTTCTAGCAAAAAATAAATAAAACTGCTATTAAATCCTAAACCACGAGAGATAGCTATATAATATCTTATTGAAAGTCATACTTATTTTTTATGAGGAATCCAAATCCAAAGTAATATACAGGGTGTCCCATTTAATTTTCAAGAGTTGAGTCCAGGCCATGGACACCTGAGCACCCTGTATACGTGAAAAGTATATACTATAAGAGTTCCCTTAAAAACAATAATAATTTGTATTTAACTTTTTTTCCTATATAGAATATCTTCCGAGATAAGGGGATAGAGGATCTTATGTGGGACACCCTGTACATGAATCAAGAAAACGACAAAAGTCGTTTCGTAATCTGTCCGTTTTTAAATTTGCCTGACAAGGAAAAATTGCATATGAATTTCCCGCCAGTTATCACACGAAGGTACTTGGACAGCCACAAGTTTTAAACGGTGAGGGTGCATGGCATCTATGGTCACTTTTCTGTTTGTTTACATTCCGTTGTGCGCGTACGAGCTGAATTCGTCCTCCACATTCCTGTTCTTTAGAGTGTGTTGGTTTAAGAATGCGATTTTTGTGTATAACGATTTATTATATTTTCTGGAAGGTGAGTTTCCACACTTTATATGTTTCACACATTGTTTTAGAACATATCACCGAAGAAGCTCGTTGGTGTGAAAGGGTTGGTAATTCAGAGCCAAGTCCGTGACTGCCACTTTTATGTAAGACGAAGCTGAACGGAGATTTCAGATACCGCTGAAACATAATATCTAAAACAATCTGGTAACGTGCACTGATGTAAATAAACGCTTTATTTTGTGTGTTTTTTACCTTACCCAGATATTTCGTCCCACACGCGAGATGACGTGACGTCAGCACTTCGCGCATCTTCGTGAGGTAGGTGGCCTTTTCTCTAAGTGAATGGACCCTACCTTCCACTGTTTACATGGAGATACATTCGGCTCGTGCTTGGCTTATTCGTAGCAACAGACCAGCAAACGGGAACTGTTTTCGCTCTATCGTGTAGAACCTCAACTTCTTCGATTTATTACGGGATGAGAGATGCACTCGCGTGCCCCAAAGGCTCCTGCTCCTTACGTGAAAGCTCCGTAATACTCTTCTATTTCTGTCATCCTTGAATTCCTCTTACTTACGACTGAGAGTCTTGCGGCTCCTCATTTGAAAGAGGGATTATCCCTATAGTGCATACATATTATAGGGTTAGGTTACCGAAATATTTCCCAGGCGCCATCAAAACAGAAAAAAAACACATACTTTTAATTTTGTATTAGTAGTTTTGTTGCATATAGAAACAATATTAGAATAGTTAACCATGATTGTACCTTGATTGAAGAACAAATTTTATTGCCACCTTTTGCCATTAGAAGGGATATGTTTGGTGCCATATTTATTTACAATCTATTAAATGGGCACATCGCTTGTGCAAATCTCTTGAGTCAGGGGGTTCTTAACGTTCCGTATCATGGTCTTCAACATTTCGACATCTTGAAAACTTTCATATACCGTTTCTCATGACAACAGAATATGATGTTATGAATTCTATTGGTAGATATCCATCCCTTTTGAAAAAAAATAGTATTAATATTTTTAATATGTCCCTAAATTAGTTTAAACATTCATTAAAATATTGTTAAGTACTGTTAAATGTCATTGAACATTTTAAGTTTAGTTGTAACATGTAGGTAGTAGGGTTTTCCCGTATAAATTAATAAATAAGCACGCTATACATATTACACTCACTGGCGATTGCGGGGATGTATAATGTATAATATACAGCACATATTTATTTGATTATGAAAATTCGTATTAAATCACTGTTTAATGCTGATGTGCCAACTTTACGTAGAGGAAGGTTCTTGAATTGAATTGAAACTTATATATACCTACCTACATAACAGTAAAAATTAAATGTTAGTCAGGTGCAGTTTCAATCCTATTACAAGAATGTATTATTTTTGCATAACCACCTAAACAAAACTTAGGTACGCCGTATAAAAACAAAAAAGTAACATTATTCAGTATGCTGCTGTCGTAAGGAACTTTTCTTTCTCACTTTTTTTCGGAAAAGTTATTAAATTTAATTCTCAATCGGCAAAATCACCAAACCCATCAGACGATTTTGCATGGTGGAACGAAAAAGGTCTTAATTATTTTTTTAATTCTATTTTATTTAATTTTATAATTTTTGACTTGTTACACTTGGATTTATATGATGTTTCTACTGTGAGTAACATTCCATAACAGCCATAGTACCTAGTAAATGTATTTCGTTTCTTTGAACATTTGATCTAATTATATTTCTCAACTTACAAAACCTTAATAGATTGAACATGGGATTTACCAATCCCGAAACATGTCTCATATAAAAAAAATATAATAATTATAATACTGTGGAGATAACCCATTCTTTTATTTAAATTCATCACTACGCCGCTTTGAGAATGGACTTCTTCTTGAGAAATCTTAATTAATGTTATTTAGAGAAACTCCTTTCGCCACTTGCAATACTTATTGTTGTAGACAAAAACATTCTTATGGCAACATACATTTCCTTTTTTAGTTCTACCCCTATTATGTCATCAGAATCATCGTCAGTAAAAATATTTTCCAAATCCTTGCTTAATAGCGTTTCTTTGGATAATTTTTTTAAATCGAATATACCTATTATATAGAAATTAAAAATAGTTACTATGGTAACTAAAATGTTCAAATGTAGCATCTAGTGCATTTAGTGAGTTATCAATTGTAAAATAAAAAGAATATATCTTATAATTTTCTTTAAGATTTATGATCGGTTCATGCTTATTGGATTAATAATAGTTATTTATTATACAAGGGAAAAAAGTACTAGATTTTAGTACGAGGAAAACCGTGAGCTACAATCTAATATTTTTCCTGTGTATAATACACTACTTTTTTATATGACTGGAAAACGATGATTTAATATTGATAAAATATTAAAATTATCAAAGCCAGAAGATTATCGAAGTAAAATTCGAAGTTTTAAAGTGGTAGGTGACAATTAGACATGCGTTGCTAAGGAAATCTTTAAATTAGTTTGTTTAATTCTGTGTTTTGATTGATATTTAGGTATGTGTATATATATCTACCCGGGAAGAAAGTACTCACTTTTTTCCCTCATATTGGACCCGTTGTCACATCCCTTCCGTATAATATCTTGCAAATTTAAACCCAAATCTTCAAGTTTTCCAATTATAATCTCAGAAATTTGTTTCCCTGTTGACCTTTCAATTGGAAGGAAGCCTAAAAAGCTTTTATTAATTTCTCATTGGAATCAGATTTATTTATTGAAACATATTTGATTACAAGAGTCATTTGTTCCACCTTAATAACTTGCAATCTAAAATTATGGAATAGTACATATTTGCCCATTTCAATTTCATCAATAATATTGACTTTCACACTTTGACGCAATAGGTGTATTATCTTATCTTTTTTGATCACTCTAAGCACGTTTTCTTCCATGAAGAGATCAAATTCAGATAGCAGCTTAACTATTTTTTATAATTTGCAAATATTATGCTCCAACAGCTTGTCTGTTATAAAAGCCAGAAATCTTTCACCAACCATTTTAGTGCTGGCTACGATTCTTAGAAGCACTTCGTACCAATGGTTTGTTTAAGCATTTATAATTCTTTGAGCAGCACTATCTGTAGATTTACAACACTATAATCTTTGGCTCAGGTCTAGCCATGATTTTTGTGAGTGAACATGATTCTTTGAAATTTCGTGGTCTGTGGTCCTGTTTCCAATATTTTAAGTTCTCTTTTGAAAGGAAACTGATCACACAGCCGCAAATTTTGGAGCAAAAGCAATAAATGCAGTTTTTCTATATAAATACACTATCCAGTATCTTATAATTGGCTCTTCATTGTTAAAAATTCGTTTATAATAAATTGGACTGAATTTTCGACCAGTGTCATCGGAAGGACATTTGTAATTATACAATGACAGGTGGATCTCAGTATTTGATGGTGGATACTCAGCATCGCCAGCTTTTTTCTGCCATTGGGCTTTTTTCCAGCCTTCCTCTTTTGTACTGGTAACCAGCATTATTGTTTGTCAGACTTTCTAAAACAGACAGTATCGAGAGAAAAAATGTAAAATATAAAATAATACTAGAACCGTATCATACAATATAGACAATATTTCATTTGATAACACAAAACATTGAAATAAAAAAAATCCCGATGGCCTGTAGCCAGCGGAAAGGTAAATATCTCAAAATTCATTGATTTGAAATTTGAACAACCTTTTCATTGGTATCCTACATGTCATTACATATAAGTTGCCGTATGTACAATAGCCTTGCGGTTAGAGGTTTTTGTTTTGGCTGTTGAATATAAAGCAGACAGGGTTTGCGTTCCACTTCAAGGCTAATTTTTTTTTCGCCTATTTCTTATCAATAAATATACTTACTATATATTTTTTTAATCAGGGTCTATATTAAGATCTCCAGAAAATGTACAATTTCATCAAATTTATATTGAGTGTTCATATTTTATCAATATTTCTTATTTTTTCATTATTAATTTCTACTTTTTTCTGTGCATTTTATGCAAAATTGCTTCGAACAAAAGTTGTAGGTACTAATTATATCTATAACCTGAAATTATTTTTGATGATATTTACACTACGGCTCTTTTTTGATAATTTTTTTAAATATTTGAATGGTCGCCATTTTGAAACTATTTACCCGATATTGCCCAATAACGAACTAGCAAATTTGAACTTGTTACCTCCAAAACTGCAACCTCTATCGTGCTAACAAATTTCGTAATATCCCATATATATAAACTTTTGAACCAAAAGTTTTTTTGGACTAACTTATAGACATATAACAACATGCCGTTGAATTTTTTTCGAAATTCAAAAGTGTGAACGATCGCAATAGGTACATTTCTATAAGAAATGTACCTAAAAATACAGAAGACTATTGAGATCTAGCAACCTCCTTCAATTAATAGAGAGCAGACGTTTATTTTATTTGAAATCATTGAAGAAAAAAATTGTCAAGCGTTAGACGGACTCGCTCACGTAGGGTTTAGCACCAGATTGAAAAAAAAAAACAAAAACTTTCTATCACTCTCAATTATTCCTGAATCAAAGCAAACTTAGCTGATAAGGAAGAGAGGGAATGTTATTTTGCAAAAACTTAATGTGGCCCTTTCATATGATACCCCAACTTGACTGTCCTATTTATTTTTTTAAAACCTAAGAAAAAATCTGAACTAAGTTCACATTGAATAGGTGCAGGCAAACGACATCTACAACTGTGCAAAATTTCAAGTAGATAGCTTGTATAGTGCAGAAAACCACGTATGACATACTGACTGACGGACAAACAGATAGACATCGACAAAGCCTCACCTTAAAGATTCCTTTTTGGATACGGAATTTGCCCTGTTCTATGAGTATAAACGCCTATCGCTTAAAAATTATACCTAATATTTATTTTAGCCAAATAGTTTTAAATTTGTCCTAAAATTCAATATTAATCAAGGTAAATAATATTCTTTTCAGTTTCACATTCTATCTCTGTTGACAGGTGACAAAGTATCAGTACTTTTTTCCCGGGTAGATATATGTATAGTCACTATATCTCTCAAAGTACCGCAATTGGTAAGGACCATGTGCTAGAGAGAGAGGACAACGTTTGCTCCCAATATGGCGGATTATTTACATTAGACAAACACATAGAATTAATACTCCTAGAACGCTAGTATATAAGAGTATATAAGCAGATCTACTCACGAAGAAAGGGAGACAACAAATCCATGTATTAGAAAGAAATGATAGGGCTTAGAGACTATTGCGCATGTGTCAAAGAATGATTATAGGACGGCATGTCAAAGGGTACCAACAGGGGTCAACAAAAAAGTTTTTACACTGAAATATTATTTTTTATTTTTTTAAACTATAAAACATTTCCATTGTGTTAAATAATCGTTATATGCTCGAATCGCCACTTTTGTATATTTACCTGGTAGATAAATATTACTAAAATATATACATATATATATATATATATATATATATATATATATATATATATATATATATATATATATTATTTATATACATAAATCAGGGACCCTTACTGGATCATTTTACTACCGATACCGAAAGTTTTTATGGGTTTAAGCCAGTTTATTAAAAAATAAACTCTTTTGTTCTATTGGTTTAGAAAATAAAGATACTTCCAATATATTTAATTTCAATATCAGTTAATATTTAAATTTTCTCAAGTCAATTTAGATAGTGTTGAACTAAAGTACTTAAAATTGATAAGAAATTTTCAATCAAATAATAACTACTTTTGTCCTGGTGAGGATAATAACTCTATAAAATAAAACATAAAAAAATTTACCTATTGCGATCGTTCACACTTTTAAATTTCGAAAAAAATTAAAAGCATGTTGTTCTTTATAAATGTTTTAACGGTCGCCATTTTGAGACTAATTACTCGATAATGGCCAATAACGAAGTCGGCAGGGATTTTTAAGAGATTGATTTTTGTACCAAATTATTTGAACATATATAAACAAAAATGTTTTTTAGACTTACTTATAGACATAACAACATGCTGTTTAATTTTTTTGGAAATTCAAAAGTGCGAACGATCACAACAGGTACATTTCTATAAAAAAATTACCTAAAAATAATATTAACACCAAGAAGAATAATTAATTTTCGTCTTGTTTGGTGCTTATCCATGGTATATTTATTATATGAAACATAACGTCTAATCGATGGCGTCTTCAACGAATTTTATTTTACCACAGGAAACAATTTATATCACAACACCGGTATAAAAATAATCATCAAAGGCGTCCAACAACCCGACTGGCATGGCATTGTTGCCTAGTCTAAGGTACAAACTACAAAATGCTTTAGTATAGGTACTCTTAATTTAAAAATATATTGTTTTTTTATATTCATTTAAAGCATGATGAATATTAAGTTTTTGATATTATATAAATCAAAAAATAATATTTGAAGGTAGGTATTTACTTTCTCTTTTCTATTTCAAAATTATCCAAAATGGGAAATTTCTTCAAGTTTGACAACACTGTTCTTAAAAAAGTACATGAACGAATATAAGGCTGTTCGAGCAGTAGTTTGGGACGGTTTGATAACTGTTTAAAATGCGCATGTGCGGTTTGAAACAGTTTCCAAGTGGTTTGGGATTTTGTTGCTCGAACACCAAACTGCAGTTTGCAAACTACCCCTTCCACTTTCTTACATTTTCGTCGTCATAGACCAAATGACTATGCCGATAGATATGTTTTATGACCAAAGATAAGAGAGAACATCAATGAAAGACTGATGGACAAAACACAAACCGGGGTTTATTTTTGGACTGTGGTAGTGTTCTCTGAAAAAGATTTCTCCAAGAACAGAGAACACTATACCCTAAGAAGAAGAAGACGCTTCAACTGCGCCTGTCTCAAACTGAGTCCGGACTAGTTTGGAAATCGTCAAACTACTGCTCGAACATCTTACTAGTAGTTGGGAATAAATTATTTATCGTAAATTGAAGTGCGCAGGCGTCTGACGGTTTGGGACTGGTTTGAACCGCTGCTCGAACACCCTTTATATAAGATAGACTTTCGCGCAAGCGTATATCATCCGAAACCCCTGTTTCTCTTTCTTCGTGAGGGACTTCTCACTCTATTAGCCTTCTAGGAGTATTATTTCTATGGACAAACATTACTGAGCAGTGATTTGTGTAGATGTTGCAGAGTACACGACCAGAGAACAGACGTCTCTGTTCTCTGACACTACAGTTGTTGTGTTATGTTCAGGTAACTTAAGGCATAAACAACCATTTTGAGTATTCTTATGAGCTTTTGATATGCATTCAAATTTCCTACCACCTTTTAACCCCAATATGGCGGCTTAATTGCGGTACTATAATGGATACAGTGACTTTAGATATATGTACACACAAATATAAATCAAATCACAGAATTGAATTGACAGATATTTGATTACTTTAAAGGTTTCCTTAGCAACGCATGTCTAAAGCTTCAAATTTCATTTCGATAATTTTCTGACTTCATTATATATTGTAATATTTTCTCAATATTAAATCATTCTTCCCGCCACAGAAAAAAATAGTGTACTTTTTATACACGGAAAGAATATTAGATTTTAGCACTCGGTTTTTTGTCTCCCTTCGCTTCGCGTCGATAAAATCTAATACTCTTTTCCCTTGTATAATAAATATCTATCATAATAATTTTAAAAAGGTGTATCAAGCCTTTTTGTTATTTAAATAAAAGTTTCGCTCTTTTACATTTAATTTCTTCAGAATTATGGATTACAAAAAAATATTTAGCTTTTAGGCGAAAATAGAAAATACGAAATGTAAATTGGTTGTAAATTTTCTCCTAAGAAGAAAATCGACAAGTATAATTTTTGGTTATTTGGGTATTAAAATTATAAATATTTTAGCCACTTTCTCAGACAAAATATCGCCCTTTAGATTTGATGGATCGGACAACTACTCCTCGGTTTTTTCAATGTTGGTCAAAATCAGATAAATACGGGATGTCCCAAGTTATTGCATACATGCAATATCTCGCTTATTCGATAAGATAATAGAAAAAAAACGGCTTCGATTGGCATCAAAATACCTTCCTAATGACTCATTAAAAAAATATTACATTTGACAGTCCTTTAGTAACTATCCCTTACTTTTTATTTTCAAAAGGCACCCTCTGTATATTGTCATTGAAAATTGCGTGTCATTCTATTTGGAATACTACAACAGCATATATTTGTTATTTTTTATCAATAACAGCAAAAACATTAATATCTTCTGACTTTTTTGAGTTACTTAATTATCCTTATAAAAATTAAAGAAATGCCTCCGCCCGTGTTTTTAAGAACTTCAAAACGATGTAAATGATTGATGTTCTTCACTACCAGAGACAACACACTACGTATAAAACATTAGTTTTTGGACATAAAAAGCATCGGTTTGAAGTTTTCAAAAAAATGGCTGGAGGCAGCTTTTGATTTTTAAAAGTGTAATAAATTAACTCAAAAAAGTCACGGAAAGTGACTGTTTTTGATAAAAAAAACAATAATGTACTATCGTGGTATTCCAAATAGAATGACACGCAATTTTCAATGACAATATATACGACCTGGATTCACTTTCCTCATTGCATATTCTCGGGCAAGGTTGAATAACAGAGTTGATAGAGAATGTCCTTGTCAGAGACCAAAATTTATGTTAAAAGTTTCTGTTTCTCTATTGCCTATTATCAACTGTGCAAATGAATAGTTCACAAACATTTGAGTAAGTGCTACCAGTTTTTTGGGATTATCCATCTCTGTCATGGCTGCCCATAACGCGCTGCGGTTTGTTGAATCATAGGCCTGTCGAAAAATCAACACATATCTGATGCACGTCTCTATTAGAGCCCCAGTTCTTTTTTAATAATTTAATCATTCATTCACTAGAAAATATTTGTTATTATCAACTTTAATTTTATTGATACCTAACAATCATTATGGAAGTAATAAAACCATAAAACTGGTAAATATATTAGGTTATCTACAATCACTTTTTTTCAGGTATATTATGTTGTAAAAATCAAGATTTTCAAGTTGTGCAAGAGATCAAGTAGGTATGTTGGATATGACAAAATAGAACTATATTTATTTACAACAGATTTAAAATCGTTAAGTAATAATTGAAATTCGGCTATGCGTGATAATTCAAATGTTCTTTAATACATAGAATGCGGTTTGACCATTCACTGTAATTGGTAGGTATTCAAGTATACCAGTTGAATTGATTTTTGAGCTACGAACCTCAAACGGAGGACGTATAAAATTCGACTGTCGGATTTTTTGGTTCGTGCGCGTGTTTTATATAGTGAACATAATCCGATTTTGATGATTTTTGATTCATTCGAAAGAGGAGACTTGAGAAATGGTCCCATATTCATAAAAATGCAAATCCAAAATCTCTTTCCCTCCGAAAACCACCCCCAAAGAGGATGGAGGCGGCAAACTTTCTCGAAAATCGAAAATCCGAGATGGCAGAATTAAAGATACTAAAATATCCAGGAAGTTTAAATTAAACATTGTTTCAAAAGAGCTACGGTTTTCGAATTTTTGCGATGTTAATGTTTGACATATGTGTATTTCCGCTATGTTAAGAGACACTTTCTTTCGAAAATTGAAAATCTGAGAATGTAAAATCGATGACCAGATTATTGGTAGCAACATTTATATTGAACATTTTTTCCGAAGAGTTTTCGAGTTAAAAGAGTGGTAAAATTGCATATTTCTGCGACAATGTTCTTTCTGAATACCTACCTAATAGCATATACATGCAAAGCATACATGGATAATGGTGAACGTTCAACGATTTTCGCGAAAAATGTAAAAGTGTGAAATAAATATTTTTTACAAAAAATTGGACCGACTTTCGTTATCAGTTGTTGCACTAAAAAGTACAAAATAATATTAATTCTATTGGTTCTGGTAGGTACTTGTGGAGTTGGTGCGAAAAGTTTTGAATCTAATTGCAATTGCACATCTTCAAAAGTACCAGCACCAATAAAATTAATATTATTTTGTACTTTTCAGTGCACCAGCTGATAACGTCTGTCCAATTTTTTGTAAAAGATATTTATTTATAAAAAAAATTCGTAACATAAGTTGCATGTCTAAGAAATGACAAATGTTTATAGATTATTAAGACCTAAGCACTTCAAGTAGGAATTGATTTATTATTTAATTCTCATTCTATTGTATTTTCACTTGAGAAAAAAATATTAATAAAGATAAATTGATAATGATCAATTGTTCTATAGCAATGCTATTGGATATTGAAATCGCTTGAGCATCAGTTTTTTGATATGACATTACGACATTGACTCTAATTTTGGAAATGTGTTTGATATCGATGTTAATCATTGGTTTGACGTACATTGTCTAATCTTTGATCTTATTCGGCTTGATTTGAAACAGCATATAAATGCGTGGAAATATCCCAAGATGTTTTTGTGGGAATTATTAATTTTATTTTATAAAACCAAAACGATGAACGTTGGTTAAACTGGGCTCAGATCTCTAATAGTTATGAAATAAAAATTAAGCTATCTCATAAAAAAGAATGTTTTCAATAAATAAATCAATCGGATCAAAGAAAGTCAACGATGCCTTCGTTCTTATATATCTATACGTAGAACTAGCTTTCAACAAATAGTAAATAATTAGTTTTGTCTATTTTTAATTAATTCTTTTTGTATAATTTTCTATAACTATCATTTTGTATTCCTGGGTGTAAATACATACTGCCAGAGTCTCATAGCTGACAAAAATACCTTATATCTAAGAAGATACATATAATTTTTTAGAAATACATCTAAGTACAAGCAGAACATTTCTCAAAATGAGCCTTAATCACAAATGAGTGTAACTATACTGCTGAATGGGTACCAGAGGATAAGAATACTGATGAAGCGCTGAAAAGATATTCTTCTTGTGATCGATTACCACCTACTCACTTTTGTATGCCAAGTTTTACAAACCAAAATGCTAATATATAATGTCATATATGGCATCACAAAAGATTACTTTGGACTGCTCTTTGGGGCCCTAGCTCCAAAAAATACCTGCATTAACTGAAGGAATCTGTTAGATAGACTATGCTAAATTAGTTCCTAGAGTAAGGAAATGTGAAGAGTCACACACTAAGCTGAAAATGGCGCCATGTCCGGCTGGTGTTAAAAGACTTGAAAAATGCCAATTCAAAAATACTCTGGGGGTCTTTTGGAGGAACTGCTTCCTGCAAGACCCATCCTTGTCTGAATTGGACACGTAATATGCAGAATTGAAAACCCAACAGACATTCGCCCTAAGTGAAGATCAATAAGTCAAAAATCCCACAAAAGCGCGAAGAGTGGCACACACATATCTTGAAGGCTGAACAAAAATAGGATATAAGCCTGTGTATTGATTGGTTGGATCCTTTTAATTGTTTTATAATATAATAAATAGAAATACTCATATTTTAAATTACAACTATATTTGGAGAATATGGATCACAAAAATAGTAAGCACATTTTATAATTAACTGACCTCATTTGAAGGAAAATTCCTTTGAAGGTTAATGTATCCAATGATTATTTTTTATTCATAATGTAAAATTAATATATTAATAACGATATAAACCTCTTGATATTATTCCACGTGTTAAAATACCATTTATAATTATTGTCTTTAGAAGTTCCTATTTATAAGAATAAGTAAATGAATCGATTCATGTTTTCGTGCCGTACCGATTAACGGATATATTATATATAAAACGTGGAGAGTACCTGAATAATTTGTTCTACACCTAGACATAAGCAGGCAATATGAGTTTTTGATACTTAGAAAACAATTAGGTAAGTGAGAATACATATAGTAGGTATATCTTTATACAGTGCGTTCATACAGTATGGAAACGCTTCAATAACTACTAAAATATTATCATATAGAGAAAAAGCTTTGACAGGTCGATCTTTGATTTTGATTTTCTTATTTTATATGCAAGAAGCATCATTTTATCCCCTCCACTTTCAAAGTTATGACGTCATCGTTAATTTTTTTAAATGGGAATGCTACAATTTTATATTATAAACAGAAAACTGGCTATTTTCTGTGTTCAAAAATGCCAAATACATGGTTATTAACATGAGAAAAATATTAAATACAGGGTGCTAAAAATAAATATATTTTTATTTGCGGCTTTCAATTTTATACAAATTATGCATAAAAACAAGTAGGCGTTTGAATCGGAGTCCTTAGCAACAATTAAGTTCTTAGTTACCACTGCATATTAATTTGCATAATTATTGTTATTATTGAAAATTGAAAGCAGCAAATGAAAATATATTAATTTCTTAGCACCCTTTATTTCATATATATATTTTTATGATAATAACCATGTATTTGGTATTTTTGAGCTCAGAAAATTGCCAGTTTGCCGTGTGTAATATAAAATAATGATGACGTCATAACTTTTTGCTTTTTGTAGTGTAAAACTTGCATCGATTTCATTAAAAAAGAGGATACTGCTAAGGCGTCCTATTAAAAAAATGGAAATATTCTTACCTGCTGAATCTCAAATTTTTAAAGGTTAATTTATTTAGTGATAATGCAAATAAAACTGCAATCAACCCCATTCCAAAAATTCCTTGTTGTTCCAATGACCATCGCTGGCCCCATAAGAAGATTTCAAGTTATAATCATGAATAAAGGCGGATGCATGTCGTATACGAAGTACTTACCTACCTGGGCTTCATGATCCGAAAAAAAAAACTTCAAATATTGACAATAACGCAAAAGATATAAGTACTTTACATATCTACTAAAATATTTTCGCTTTAAAATTTACATATCGCCTATTATAATATCAATATTTTTTTATTATTATCGTCTATGAGCTTTTTAATTCTTTACCAATTTTTATCACGATAAATTACTAATAGCCATCTCTCTTCTACTGATAAGACATTTGATTTCGTAAAATTTATAGAATGAACAAACAATGGTTATAAAGGATTAACCAGCAGATATTTTTGATATTGATATATTTATCTATATCGAGAGCGTCTAGAATTCTTTACACAGTGTGCGGAAAAGTTAGTGATTGTTTTCGAAAATAAGCAAGCTCGTATATTAATTTTTCCATCTATTCAAATTTTGAAGTTGATTATGTAAGTCTCTTTTGTCCATAATCATGGTTTAATCATGAGCAATCTCCTCCCCGTCTAGGTTTGCATGACCAGAGCTGGTTTTTAACCTTAAGTCAGTTGGTCCATTGTAAATAACCATGTTCTTCTCAGCTCATATAAATTCTCAACCTAGTACCCCAGGTTTCAGCTGTATCCCGACTGCGATAATCAAACCTGAAATCAACTTAAACAAGGGCCTCAAAAAGCTGCTTGAGAAATAAATAAAGCTAAACAAAGATCAGAAGAAAGGGACAACCTAATACATAAAATTGATTTTAAGCTGAACAAATGAACATCAGAAGACAAGAGAAAATGAGGCCAAGTGCAAGTCGAACTCGTAAAAGAAAAAATAACTGCCTATCTATTACTGTTCATGTGATACAGATGGCTGACAGGCGGACGGACGAAAGGAAGGATTGAATATTTATGGTTATGACGGTAGAAGGAATATACATTCTCTGAAAATTTCAGATTTCTATTACAGTTCATAAGATAGAGCCCGCTGACAGACGCCCAGTGGAGTATTAGTAAAAAAATGTTGGCAACAAAAATTTACCTCTATTACGAATGATAGAGGCAATAACATAATAAATCAATATAAAATTTTAGAAACTGTGGAGAATTTTTGTAAAAAACTCTATGATTGTTAAGGTAAGATAAGAGGAGAGCAATGAACTCTGAAAGAAAAGTACCATTATAAGAAATATTGGATTCGAGGAAGTACCAGATATAATGAAGACTATATGCTCCCTAAGACAAGAAAAGAAAAAAGGTACTTGGAGAAGGTGAGGTTACTACCGATATGCTAATGGAAGGGGGACAAGAAATAATTGAACTGATAAAATGACTAAAGTTATATTGCAACCCAAGAAAAAAACTGGGTCTGCGTCGGACCAGACGGATGGAAGTTATACTTCTTTGGCTATTTGCACACACCCACTCACACAGACACACAAACAGGATATATAAAAAATATTTTTTGCAAAAAATTGGACCGACGTTATCAGTTGGTGCACTGAAAAGTACAAAATAATATTAATTCTATTGTTGCTGGTACTTTTGAAGTTGTGCAGTTCCAGTTAGATAGAAAATTTTTGGCACCAACTCCAAAAGTACCAGCACCAATAGAATTAATATTATTTTGTGTTTTTCAGTGTACCCACTAATAACGTCGGTCCAATTTTTTGTAAAAAATATTTATTTCACACTTTTGAGTGTTACATTAGTCACGAAAATCGTTGAACGTTCACTAATATCCATGAAGATAGTATTTATCCGATTATGTACGTATATTCTTTACTTGTAGTTGTTATTATTATTGAGATCTCAAAACATCGCTGCGGAAATACGCATAAGTATTTTAGATGTTACCATTTTACCACCGTTATAACTCGAAAACCGTTACTCTAAGGAAAAAATGTTCATTATAAATGTTGCTACAAATAATTAGGTCTTTCACAGATTTTTAATTTTCTAAAGAAATTGCCCTCTTCAAATAGCAAAAATACATATATTTGAGAATTTAACCTGCCTCTATCTCGAAAACCTTAACTTTTTTGAAAAAATATTCAATCTGAACGTTTCCATTTCCTTTCTTTAATTATACCACTTCAGATTTTCGATGTTCGAGAAAATTTGCCCCCTTCCCACCTTCGGGGGTGGTTTTCGGAGGGAAGGAGATTTCAGATTTCCGTTTTTATGAATATGGGACCATTTCTCAAGCCTCCTCTTTCAAATGAACTGACAATCATCAAAATCAGAGTACGATTAATATATAAAAGGCGCGCACAAACCAAAAAAAAATAAAAAAATCCCGATGGCCTGTAGTCAGCGGAAAGGTAAATTTTTCAAAATTCATTGAATTGAAATTTGAACAACCTTTTCATTGGTATACCTACATGTTATTACATTAAATTGTTGTATGTGTAATAGCCTTGCGGTTAGAGGTTTTTGTTTTGGCTGTGGAATATAAAGCAGACAGGGTTCTAGTCCACTTCAAGGCAGAATTTTTTTTCGCCTATTTCTTTTCAATAAATATACTATATAATTTTTTAATCAGGGTCTATATTAAGATCTCCAGAAAATGTACAATTACATCAAATTTATATTGAGTGTTCATGTTTTATCAATATTTGTTATTTTTCTTTATTAATTTTTATTTTTTTACCTGTGTATTTTTTGAAAAATTACTTTGAACAAAAGTTGTAGGTACTGATTATATCTATAACATAAAATTATTTTTAATAATATTTCCACTACGGCTATTTTTTGATATTTTTTTTAAATGTTTGAATGGTCGCCATTTTGAAACTACTTACCCGATATTGCCCAATAACGAACTCGACCGAGATATTTGAGAGATTGATTTTTGTAGCAAATTTGAACTTGATACATTCAAAACTGCGACCTCTATCGTGTTAACAAATTTCGTAATATCCCATATATATATATATATATATATATAAACTTTTGAACCAAATGTTTTTTTGGACTAACTTATAGACATATAACAACATGCCGTTGAAATTTTTTCGAAATTCAAAAGTGTGAGCGATCGCAATAGGTATATTTCTATAAGAAATTTACCTAAAAAGCTCACAGTCGAATTGTGTACCTCCTCCGTTCGGGGTTCGTCGGTCAAAAATATTTTCTATCAGCAATACCATATACATTCTTTTTGTAACATTTTTTGTCAATATTTTTAATAATTTTAATTTTATAAATGCTATAAGTCTCGTTATTAATGTTTTTTATACCGTTAATTGTCTCCATATGAGTATTTTTACTTCTTCTGTTATATTTGCCTATTTGAGAATGTAACCTCGCTTGCGTACCCTGAAGATGAGAATAAACTTATACTTATTTAAGCCCCATATCGTTTGGCAGTACACCCACCCAATTACTTATTGTGATATACAGGGTGGTCCGAATTATAATTGAGAAAATTTAACAGCGTATTCAGCAGACAGAAATAATTAAAAAAATTCATATAAACTTATCTCCAAAAACGCTTCATTTTGGAGATACGGGGTGTTGAAATATTGCAAAAAAAACTTTTTTTCTTATTTTTAAAGAAACTCTTCTAGATTTTGCTTTCAAAAACACTTGTTTTTGTTTTACCAGTGGCGTTCATGAGACCGTTTTAATTATTTTAATTAATAAAAAAACTGTATGCCAATGGTTTATCGAAATTCTGTTAATAAATTTAGATATCCTGATCAATTCTAAACAAAAATGGTCTCTTTAGTCTTTTCGCTAAAACGAACCGTTTTCGAGAAAAAAATAATTTTTGTTTGCATGTGCACCTAATATCTTAGGTTTGCAAATGTGATGTAGGTAAATAAAAACGAATTGAAATAGCGCGAATTAATTTAATTTGCAAGCCTCAGATATTAGGTGCACATACAAACAAAAATGATTTTTTTCTCGAAAACGGTTCGTTTTAGCGAAAAGACTAGAGAGATCATTTTTGTTTAGAATTTATCAATATATCTAAATTTATCAACGAAATTGCGATATACCATTGGCGTGCAGTTTTTTTATTATTTAAAATAATTAAAACGGTCTCATGAACGCCACCGGGAAAACAAAAACAAGTGTTTATCATGCTATAATTTTTTTCTTAAGGGGCAATAATACCTACTAAGTTTGAAAGCAAAATCTAGAAGAAGAATTTCTTCAAAAATAAGAAAAAACGATCTTTTTCGCTATATTTCAACACTCCGTATCTCCAAATCGAAGCGTTTTTGGAGATAAGTTTATATGAACTTTTTTAATTATTTTTGTCTGCTGAATACGCTGTTAAAGTTTCTCCATTATAATTTGGACTACCCTGTATATACATATATAAAATTATCGAAAACGTAAAAACTGTGATACGGGTAAAAGCGGAGAGATATCAGATATAGTTCGAGTATGTTGCTTCTGACAATTAGATATTGATTAAAAAACACTTTTAAATACCCGACTCCTTAGTTTACAGAAAAAGACAGAAAATTCCTCATTAGCTTATCAGTAGTAGCAAGTAGGTACATTAATCCTACATAGACGTAATAACTACATAAAATGACGATTGTTTTTGGTAATAACCAGTATATTATTTATGTAGGTTATTCAAAGTTAATCTACGATCTAGGTATCTTCGCAAATCAATTGACATACACATTTCACAAAAAATAAAAATGATGTGGATAGAGGAGAAGCTTATATTGTTTCATTATTTGGAAATACATATTGTATATGGGCAGAGTACTCTTATATTCCAATTTGTTGATTGTTTTTTTCGCATTATCATATATTTATTCCATTTTCTTAAGAAATTGACTGTAGGACACTGAATTGAACGACAAGGTCCAAGAATTGATCCTAGAAATATACATATATACAGTTGTTGACGTTATTCAACGGCAAAAGTGGCGTTTGCCCTCGCAGTTGTTGTCGGCACAGTTAGACATTCTAGCGTAATCTAGTTATTTACCAGAAAAACGGCAGTTCTAATCATATCACAATAAGTGGCCTGCTCTGGCTACGACTAGCGACGACTGACACAGACAACACTACCTCCAAGACTGACATAAGCTCAAGAGCCGAACGTCTCCTATATGACACACTTCCGTGTCAACCTCGGTAGAGTCCACTTCGCGTCTGAAGGAAATCAAAAATTTCCGTACGGGAAGTACACGCTAGTAGAGGACGTGAGTGCTGGGCCCCCGAGGTGGACAGGGAAGTCTCGGCCGTGATAATCGAGCGTAGTTCGGGGTGTGCAAGCGAAAAGAGGTCGATTCCTATTTAACTTTTAAGGTTAGAAGCACGTGGCAGCGTGGTCTGGAGGAGACAAGAGGGAAAACCTCGCTGATAACCTTAGGAGCGTGACAGAGAAGGTTATACTCGGATCGAGGCACATTGCTGGACTCATCTTGACACGTGCATTGAAGAATAATCATACAAGAATAACACAAAAGAAATAGAGGAAAAAAAAAAAGCTATTATTAATGGGTTACAATATGATGCAAAATCAGACAAGATTGTAACCCCCCGAATGAGCTGGCCAAATGCACCAATAGGGAGCAAGGGCCAATAACCTTAGAGAGAGAGAGAGAGTCTCCTATATGAAACTGTGGAAGATCGATAAAAACTCCAGTTCGCGATAATTTTCAATAATCGGCAAAGCACAGTTGATCACAATTTAAGTTCTCACTGAAATCATTTAGAAAGAGTATAAAAAGGATTGGCCCAAATTAGAACACTGAGGAACTCCAGAAGATGCTAAATACGTGTTACACTTGAAACAATTATATTCAACGTATTGTTGTCTATTTGATAAGTATAATTTTAGAAACTGCTTAGAGTCCCCAGAAAAGCCAAATCTATCCAATTTACTGATTAGAACACCATGATCTATTCTATCAAAAGCCTTCGAGAAATCTGTGTATATAACGTCAATCTGGCAATTATTATCGATAGCTTCTGCTATGTATTGTGTCTGGATAAGTAAGTCGTAGAACGGTTAATAATAAACCTATGGTGAAATTGCGAAATCTGACTATTTAGGGATAAATATAAAGGATAATACAATAACATTTTTGAATATAGGACAAACTCTAGCCATTTTCCAGAGACTCGGGAATCTGTTCGACTGCAGATATACATTAAATATAATAGTTAAAGCTGTTACATATGCTCCAGCACAGTCTTTTACCAGAAAAGATGAAATGCCATCTGGTCTTGTCATTTTATCCTTAAGCTTTTTTATTGCTGCCATAACTTCGTTTTCCTCAATATTACAAAAGTGTACTTACATGTACATTGCTGTTAGTGTCCAAAATTTCTTAGGGTTATGGGTCAAAGATGTTTGAAATTCTTCTATATAATTATCAAACGCTGATTTAATTTGTACTTTAACTAAATGGCGTAGGCGTTTAAACTCTTCCATGTCCGAACCATGATCTTACTTTTTGAATTTATTAACACTTTGCCTTTAACTTAACATGCTTTATTATATTGGAGTTATACCAAAGCGGGTACTTGTGACTATAGTTTTTATAAAGAGGAATATGTTTATCGAAAATACTAAATATTTGTCCATAGAAGTTATCTAATATTACATCAGTATCAACGATCTATATTAGCTTCCCTAAAGTTATAACATTTATTATTTAAGTTACATTTAAACTTTCGACATTATCATATGATGAACTGAAGTCGGCGAAAAAAGATTACATAGGTAGCTGATACATCATCTTAAGCTACCAACTTTATGATTCTGATATAATGAGCTACAATGAGCTGCTATTTTATACTTTTTAGGGCATCTGATAATGTCGGTCTTTGTTTTTTGTAATATCTACTAATATCATAACAATATGAAAATGTGTACCGATTAGGTACCATTTTTCTGTAATTCAGGTGCTGGTCAGTGAATCATTTATGAGTAAGTATTTAAATATAACGAATTTAGAATTATTCTTATTTATACAAAAAATCGCTAGGTATCAAAGTTATACCTATATCTTTTTGAATTGAATAACCTACATTTTATAAGATACTTACATTGTCCTTAAAAATTAAAGGGTAAGATCTACCATTTTTTAATAATAGGGACTTTTTTAAAGATTTAAATGTTTAAAAATTAAGTAATTAGAAGTTTTCTTTTTTTTTCTACTAGGTGTCATTCTGCTTATTTAGTTCTATTAAATGGTTAATATATAGAATTTAACAAAAATATACAAATTGTTTCTTTAAATGTCCATAATATCTATCATTTGTAAATGCTATAATTAAATAAAACACCCTGTATAATTTCCAACGAAAATGTAGCTTCTCAAATGGACAGTAGATTTAGAGTCTTCAAAGTAGATCATAGTGTCTCTCTTATTGGGCATCCAGATAACCCGATTTAAAAGAACAGAACAAGCAGAATCAAAGCTTGAAAACAGAAATAACATTTTTTTATGAATTTAAGAGTACTGTCAGCTCTTCAATTACCTTACATTTTCAAATATTCTCAATTATTTCAAAAACTAGGTATAGTAGGTAAACTCTTATCAAGACAACCAATTTTTTGGCAGAATTTAAGTATCCAACCAAACAGTCGAATTGTATACCTCCTCCGTTTGGTTCCTCGGTCAATAAAATATCACTTTGATACCTAGCAATTTTCTGGGGCACCCTGAATAAATTAGAATAATTTTAAATTGTGGTCATCTGATCGGCAACTACAGAGATGCGCTGGTCGTGGCCCACATGGTGGTACATATTTTTTTTCGTTACCATAGTAACTAACAACCAAACTAAATTAGTACCTATCGAACTTAACGACGTTAATGCCGTAAGCTCAATTATTATAATCACAACTCAAGATGCATTGTATATTTTTGAGGTTATGTTTTTAAGTAAGTCTGTTAATTTCATTTCCATTCTTCAATGAATAGATGCAACTTTTTTTTTTTCTAGACGAATTTAACAAATATATTTTATTCTTTTCTTTGACATGATCACCATAATTTTATACCATAATTTGTCTGTCGTCTATATCCAGATACAAACCTACAGTTTTATTTTTATTTTTATACAACAGTTCATATGTAATCTCACTAATAAACTATTGCAGAGAATACAATTATATAATCAGAAATAGAAAATGACTTGGTGGAATATCTGGATAATGTTGAAGTCGAGAGAAAAATAATATCGTAATTAAGATAAGACGGGAAATAGGAAAGCTCGAAAGCGATTCTAAACAAAATGTCAATCATTCTAAGAGTGGAAATTTATTCACGATTCAAATGTCATGCTTCTAATGGAAGTCTTGAAAAAAGAATCAAAGATCTTCAGAAATGATACTCCAATTTATCCATATAATGATGCAGCTTGTTTAATTTCTAGAAAGAATACAAAGAGAGGTGTGATTTGACTTATTTAGCTTTCATAAACTCTGATTCTTTTCTTAACAAGCATCTGTTTGAGTTTGAACCTTATAGAAATAGAGATAAACCACTGTTTATTGTAAGTTCATCATTGAATTTATATTACAAAGCTCATTCAGTTATCTCCGACAGAATTGGAAACATCTATACTTACTAATAAATTAAATCGAAGTGTCTATTTGTAATATCAAAATAACAGGTATTACCTAATTCCATATAAGTCCCTTATAACAAAACAACAATTTTTATAATTTTTGTCTGTCTGTTTGTTCAGGCTAAACTCAGTACCTAAGGACTGAACCGATTCCGACCGGATTTTCATTGGCAGGTAGCGCGGATGAAGCCGCGAGTAACATCTATTTTATAATAAAAATCATTAACACTTATAATAGAAATTACTAAATTGGAAACTACGTTGTTCTCACTTTTATTTATCCTGATAAATTGATGTATTATTTTCGCGCCAATTAACTCTTCAACTTTTATAATGATGATAATAATTTGTGAATTCTTTCCACAATTCTCAGTAGGTACAGCATATTGGTATCAGAAAATTTCAAGGTGAACAATTTTAATTTAAAATTTGTATTATACCCCAGGTGATAATATACTATTCCTTACGAGAAACAATATGCGTTATTCAGAATATTCCCAGATTTCCCATAAATATTTTCTAACATTAGAATGACATTTTAATTGTAGGTACCTATATATGATGCCGATACCTGAATTATCTCTAGTTCGTATTGAATACAGTTATCAATCAGTTAGATCGTCATTTACGTACAATATACACAAGTAAGTATATGAAATCAGATCTTAATATTATTATTATCTATTTCTATTTATGTACATGTCAAATAATGCTGAAATGATTGAATGATTGGCTGAGAACTCATTAAAAAGAACATGCACACTAATTTTACGTTATTCGCTCTGTGACGTCAACTATATGCACTATTATTGTAAAGCTCATCTGTAACTCATAATTTTTTTAGAAATAAACTTAGTAAAAATTTTGTTTTAAGTTAAATGGTTTTATTAGAAACAAGTAAAATTTTTAAAAAAAAATTAAAAGTAGTTTTTATTGGGCATTTAAGATTTAAACCGTACTGATGAGTACCTACTATTGCTATCCTTTTCTCGATTTTAACTATACTTATGTATATGTGTTTGCCAGCAACAGCAATTCGATAACAAATTACTGTTTGTCTACCACAACACAAAATTAAACTTTAAATTAACAATAACGTCTGACGTCTGACCATTGCGACATAACCATAGACGATCTTCCAGAAAGTACCTATATACCAGAGAGCGAGACGTATATATACGCTCCATGCTCGTGCGTAATTCCAGTGACGGATCCCATTGTCGTTCCATGTCGACAAAATAAAAATCTTGGTTGAATGAGATGGAATGAGATAATTATAATTACCAATATTGGATCACACTTGGAGCTTAACAGGCGGCGAGATGTCTGGGATCTAAGTACGAATTCGAAATTTCAAGTCTCTAGACCGTATGGGGTCTGAGAAATCGCTGCGGAGTCCATTGATACAAGAACCGAAAGTAATAGAAACTATTTAAAAAGAATGATAGTATTGATGCAGTTGAGACACTAAAAGCTAAAAAAATATTTGATAGGACTAAGGTACCACTCATCAACTACTCTCCTTATCAATAAAGAGCATTGGTCAGACAATAAAATAAAATTCGTTGGGCGCGTGAAATTTTTATCAATTCAACCGCTATAATATTATAAATGCTATTTACATATTTTGTGATCTTAGGTTACGCTACATACACCCAACGATTTTTTTTGTCTGATCAATGTCCTAGATTGATGAGGGGAGTAAATGTGATAACTGGTACGTAAGACATACCAAATTATTTTATAGCTTTTAGTGTTTTAGCTGCATCATTATTATTATTTTTTCTAATAAAATTTTTTTTAGTTTTTAATTTTGTAATTCAATACTTCTCATTCTATTTAGTTCACCTAGTGCCTCATTATTACAAGGTTTGTTTCCTGACAATTTGTTGGAATCTAACTTCTCAATACATAATCCTTTACTCCTTTACTCGACTCAGAGCAAAGTATGTTAGTCCTTTCTCAAACAATATTGAGCCTAAATACACAACCGTGGAGTCTACAGTGCTGTCCGGCATTTTGTGTACAGTGAAAGCCCATGGCAAAATTAAGGGCAACATCCTTCTTTCATTTGTCCATACTTAAACTTTGCTGGAAAGTGAATGGCTTTAGGATGAATAAGGTGTACGCTATCTCTTCCAAAGTCGATCCGAACTGACGGTACATCTGTTTGGTATATTTGGATTCGGCGAAACTGAGACCATAAAATTTCAGTAATCACACATATTCTACTAGTCAAGCTCTTTCATTTGAGATCCACATTGAAGAGGCTATGAAAACATATATGCACCTACTTAGTCCGTCATTTTGTTGGCGATGATATTGGATTATCATTATTACTCATAGTGAACTATTTTATACTAGTCAAGCCCTTTTATTTGATAGCCCTATTGAAGGGGGTTTGAAATAATATATAATCCGCCATTCTGTAGCGGTGGCCATCTAGAATTTACAATGATACAGAATGTATTAAATTGTATTGTCATCAGAACTAAAGGTATGTACCACATTTCAGATCAATTTGTCAACAGGAAGGGGGTCAAATATCAGTTAATAGATTTAATAAATTAGAAGCAAGGCAACCTAAATAAAAATGTTTGAAAATACCTAGGTGGTATGTTCTTACACTCTTACTTCTGATGTTGGGCATTACTAGGTATTTAAAAAACTTTTGGCACCCTTAGAATTGATACGTATATTTTTTAAATTTTCAGTACAGCAACTCTCTGAGTGTTTCATTAGTCATGAAAATTATTGAACGTTCACTTGCAGCCAGTAATTGGAAAATATAGTAGTAACATGAAAAACCTGAAAAAAAGTCCAAAAATGTTACCCGAAATGATCTTGTCTTTAGTCCTGTTAGATACATTTTTTTCTAATGATCTCCCTAAAGCATGAATGATATCTGAAAATTTTTCCAAGTTCCAATTTTTTGAAAATTTTCTCCAGAAAATTAGCTACTGAGAAAAAAATTACGGAGAATAATTCAAGCTCGCGGAAGATTCGGTATGAAAATTTTATACCAAAAATTATATTTTAAAGTAAATAGTTTATAAATAAATAGTTGTCAAAAATAATCTACGCTTGTTATTCTGGCATCTGCAGGTGACAACTGTCAAGCCAGGGAAATTATCACTTATTAATTTCGTGACCGATTTTTTTTTCGAAAATTGAGGTTCTCGTGATAGCAACCTGTCAAAATCAAGGCATCTGATAAGCTTAAAACAACATTATAAACTTTTCGAAAAAATATGCCTTCTCCAACCCCTTTTGATAAATGTACAATTTGAATGAAACAATTTGAATTGATACATTACCATCTCAGCACTCTTCTTTTGAAAAAGAATAATTAAAATCGGAGAACGTTTACTATACAAAACGCGTGACCAAACATAAAAGAGGATACAATCGAGTTCTTTTGGGAAGTCAGTCAAATTAAATCTTTTACCTCGTAAATATTTTTTCCAAGAGAATATTGGTATGAAGAGAGGCTCAAAGTCAATTTTTCAGCAATGTCTATAAAACTTACAGGGTGGTCCTTATTCTGCGATTATATGCAAATACTTAATTGAGTGTTATATAAAGATTAAAGTAGGTATTCGTAAGCGCTTGAAATATTTCAGTGATATTTATAAGTAGTGAAATTTGATAAAAATGTCTATTTTTGATATATGAATAGGACAGTGATAGCGGGAGTGATACTGCACATTTATTGTTTTTTTTAGATAAAATGTATTTTCGAATTTTCTATTCAAATAAGTGAATATAGAGTCTACAAAGTTTGTTGAGAAAATTATCGATTTGGATAGTACAGTTTTACATTACTTTTACTACAGAGTCTAATCAATTCGTCATTGAAGTTTCTGACATTTGTTAAGTTTCAAGGTTATGCTTCATATTTATTGGTGATGTTACTTGTAAATACCAAACCAATCACAATAGAAGTGGGAAATATTATTTTTCTTTATGTCAAATATTTTTGAAGGATGAATGTGAAAAGAGATATTATAACGCATTAAACAGGTAATCAGCTGATAAAAATAATGTTGATTTTACATTTGACATCGTTTGGAAGATTAAGGCATACCAACCTACCTGTGACGTATTACAATAGGTTACTTAAACGTACTATTCATTATTTATTTAAGAAGAAACCCTAATATCTAGGATTTTTGAACCTGTCTTTTATTTCACAATGAGATAATCAATGATTGATTTGAGAGAGTGAACTTATGAATGTCCTTATGTATGAAATATCCATTCATAATTCGTATATAGTGTATAGGATATAAGTTAATTAGGCATCGCCTGTTATCTTTGTACGGTATATTCTTCATGACTGCCAACTATATGGTGGTTAAGGTTCCAAATGACGTCTCTGATGTTCCTTCCCAATTTCTCTGATTTTTTGGTTGAGTAATTCATAATATTGATCTTTCATAGTTATTTCTCCATCCTCTTTGAGTCCGTATAAGTATGCTAATAACTGTTAGTTTGAACCTGAAATAGTTATAATTAGCTTTAATGATTGTATCGTCTGTAGGTGTCCTATCGCTAATTGATTTTTTATTTTTTTTCTATGGATAAGCACTCAAATTCCGTTACTGGCATGTTTTTGTTTCGGTACTCCGTCATAGATATATATAAACTCTCCAGCCGGTGCAATTTCTTGGCCTTTCTTTTTTGTTTCGCTTAGGTGGTGATATCGATTTTTACTTCTGTAATTTTCCGTATCAATTCTTGCATCTTCCCTCTGATGCTTTGTATGTTCCATATACCAATTTTTATTATCCGTTTTATTTAGCTATGGTCGCTTTCCATATGATCCGTCTGAGTTTTTTGGTGATTTGCAAGAATTTTTAGCAGCTGTGTTTTTTCTATAGATGCCGGGTTGCTGACGCTGCGATCCAACTCGCTATTAGGAAGACCAGGTAATTTCTATTTCAGGGTTCTCTTCCCTTGAGCTGATAATTTTACTCGACTAGAAGGATCAGTTCTTCCTGTTAGAGGATTCAGCTTCTCTTTACTCTAGATATATCATGTGATGTGTTTTACTTTCCAGACTATTGATTCTTCTTTCTGGGTGATGGGATGTCTATAAAGAAGTACTAGGGTTGTAAGGAATTGAAAGGTGGGACAATGGGAGATAAACCCAGAATCGCATAGGCAGCGGCGCATTCCTGAAGTCTGTCATATATCGGGTTAATAGATGGGTATCAATCCGCTACCTTCACTAATATGTGTATGTTTTGAAAACTAATCACAAATATTTTTTCTGAAGAAGTGGCAAATTACCATGAGAAATTATTTCCAGTAAAGTAATTGTATTCAGGAAAAGCGTTTAACAGTTACTCCCTTATATTTATGAAATAACGCACTTGCCAAATATACGCGAGAGGTAGCTCTGAAAAAAAGTCTGGTACTCCAAAAAGAAGAATATGACACAAAATACTAAAAAATGTGGACATGGGGGATTTTCTAGAATCTGACCCATTACAACAATTAAAAGTCTCAAAATAGGTGGATATATAACATTGGTTCCTAGATTTTAGAAGAGAAAGATCAAGTTTGATATTTAGAAAATAACAAATGCATGTATTTTATATCAAAATGGCTATCTGAGAAAAAACTCTATACAAATTATGTTTAAAATAAAACATCAAATATTTGAATATTTTAAAAAATGGGTGGAATATACTTTTATGCAGTAACATTTCTCATAGTTAAGATTTTGATTTTTTTATTCTAAGCAATCTGGTAATTCATATTTAGTAATTTCTTGAATGCTTTGATATCAAATCAAGATATAGGTATTTATACCATGAATTTATCTTTGCTAGATATTTTTATCTGCATCTTACTGAACCAATAGTATCTATTATTTTTTATTTATTCAAAAGAGCTTTTGAGTAAGATCTATTTTTTATCTATTAGCAACTTATATCTACAGTGAGAAGCAAATCTAAGGAATAAATTCGATAAAAATCAGGTAATGATTTTCAAGAAAATTGCACAAATCAGTGGATGATAGACAGACGAAGATACCTATTCTTTGAGACGCATTTTCGGAAATATTCTTTATATACAGGGTGATCCAAAAACTAGATAGATACGATGTAAAAAAATATATCTAAATGAAAACCCTATCTTTCTATTTCACATTTGAAATCTGCGTCGGAACCTAAGTTGATATGATATAAAATATTCCAATCCCTTTATAAAAGTATATTTATACAAATCACAGATCAATTTATTTTCGTATATATCTGAGATATAGGGTAGCTTAAATGGAAATAGTGTCCAGAATTTATTAAAAATAAATATGATTTATGGTTTTTATAAAATTATATAAATGTTGGGAATCATTGCGTTTCCAGCAAAACGGATTTAAGAACAATACGTACTCAAGACACTTTGTTAAGTAGCTTTAAGCAATGCATTCAGAAAACTTATATTGTCTTTTGTATTTGATTTAACTACACCTTGTACCTGTTATTTCTCATGACCGCCATGTTTGATTTTTCAATTAATAAATACTACTCCAAAAGATAATTTGATACATAATTTAACCCCTCACAGAACCAACATAATTTGTAATTAAATGTGAGGTATAGAAAAATTATGTTTGAGATTTCTATTTTTTTTATACAATCTCTCTGACTAAATAATCCAGTAGCGTCGCTAGTATCTGTGAGCTGCTTGTTTATAGAATATACACCCGATACACTTACTAATCTAAAATTGAAATCAATGATAATTGTTTACACTCTATTTTGTTACAGATATGCGATAAGAGAAGAACATCATAAATGAAACATAGATATAAATAATACTTTTGGTCAGTTTTTGCTGAACATCGTCTGAGGTGACAGAAGGTTTTTTTGATAATGAATACCTCACACATTATTCTCGGTTTTGGTTTAATTGTTTCGCTGTGGATATCTACAAGAGGAAGTAAGTTTACTTCACTTCACCTATCATCTTAATTTGCAAGATTTTTTATTTTGACTCCAATGTTAACATTTTATTTTTATCTATATATACATATACAGGGTGTTTATTAAACATACGGTGAAAAATCAAATGGTTATTCCTTGGGCTGTTCTAAGAATATTTCGTCCCTTGATGATTTTTTAATAGCCGCTTTGTATCTAAGGTACAGGGCGACAAACAATTTCGACTTATAGCCTGCTCGATCCAGTATTAGAACTCCCTGTATTATTTCCTATGAAGCAGTCTAATGTCATTAGTTTATTTCTCTCCAGTGAAAAATGTTGAGATGTGAGAATTAAATAATTGCTGGGTGTAACCCAATAAGAAGCAACGCTGGTGTTTTGTGGTTTGGCAGGCAACGAGAAGAGAAATAAATTCTTGTCACTTTGAAGAGTTCTTATAGATTAACAAATTTTATAAGTAATTTTTGTCAATGAAATCATTATAGGACAAAATAGTCCTGGCAATAACCTCTTGAATTTTGCCGGATGTTTTATTAGCACCCTGTATAAAAGCGAAAGGTCATTTATTCATTCACTGATTACACACGAAATCTCAAATATTTCTTGAACTATGTAGGTTAGAGTGTATATAGACAGAAGGACCTCTCAAAATTCAATCCCTAAGTATTTATTTGCCTGAAAAACTATATATTATTTATTGAACGACAGAAATGGACAGTTTTCGTTAGAAACGTGTCTACTTAGCACCACATTTTAGTCAAAAATAGATTAGGATTATGGATTTGCCTTGGCTCTATAGAATTTGAAATTACAATCAGACAAGAACTGACATTACTTTTAAAAACTGATTCCAATTTCATATGTTGTTGAAAAATTATATAATAGTGTTCCTGAAAGATAATTATGATGTCAGTCTTTAATTTGTATCGACCCGACCCTACTTGACTTTGGTAGGTGTAAAAGGGCCTTAAAGTAACATAAAGGCTTATGAAACAAGAAAATAACTTGCAATAATTGCATTCTTAAATGATAATTAAAAAATATACTAGATATAAAACAGTCCTAATTAGGTGAACATCAAGTAGGCCTCATAAGTGCAATTAATACCTTTATGCAACAATATCGTTTATGAAAAATATCTAATACGACTCAGTTAATGAAATCTAGGTACTGTGTTAATACTGCAAAACTGAGTTGAAGGCATCAAATCTTACAAAACTATAAATAAAAATACATAGCATCCAACAATTCAGGTACCTACTGTTACTTGACGGTACATAAGTATAACATTGGGGTTGAAATTTTCTAAAGGTTACGAGTCCATTCTCTTTACTCATTTTTTAACGAGTGGCGCTTACAAAAAGCTCTTAGGCGGCATTTAGCATTTTCTTTATAAAAATAAGAGATTTTCGTTAGATTTCAGACTTTGGTACAAAATAGCTATAAATATAGTTCGAGCTTATTATTATTATTTTATTTAATTTATTTCTTTGATTTCTGTGTGAAATATTTGAATATTATGTTAGAGATGCAAGGTCAACTCAAATGGCATTCATTGTTCAGAAAGCATTCTGATTAATTGAGTTTCATAGAATGATGTATGTTATTTTTGCTTATACTCTGAAAACGTTAATAAAATATGAGAAAAGCTTTTAAATATTTTGTGTCCATAATCCCATTTTTTTCACGTTGTACGAGCTCGAAACTCCAGCTTACTGGCTTTATTATACCTACCTGCCTACTGTTTTAATTTGTCCTAAGATTGTTGATCCCTGATGTTGAATAGAAATGAAATCATGTAGTCAACATGAAAAAACAAGTTTTTTGAGCAAGTCAGGAGAAATACATCAAATTTTATTAGGAATATGAAAATGAGATGATAATGCGACTGCATGAATAAGGCAAACATATGAGTCATGATTTGATGATAATAATTTTTTTTAATCTTTTTCAAAATTTCGGAAAAAAATATAAATCTTAGCAAGCAAGCTCTTTTATGCCGGCAGTAACCGACCATCGACAAATAACGCGATACCAGTGACATGAGTACTAACACAGTACAAGACAATAACAACTTATATCGTGTAGACCGTTATAATACATACGTTGCCCTAAATCAAGTTACTTTAATTGATAAAGACAGATAAAATAACATGTTGTTCATGTGTAAGATACATGAGTCTGTATACCTAACCTTGAAATGTTTTGCAACTTCATTCAGTTCAAGTTCGATTCATCTCTAGATAGCGCTGATTGCTTATTCTCCCTTTGAAGTTGAGTCTCAGTTCATCGCTGAACTACTGATTCATCAAGTCGGATTTATACTAACCTAACACGAATAAACAGTTGGAGTGTATTATAAATAGTAACTAGTATTTTGTTTATGTAATTCAAGGTTTCACTTTCAGGGTTTTCCTTTAGTGATATCTAAATTTATTTATCATCAGTTCACTCCAAAATATTGTATATTTGAAAATAATGCTTTTGTTTTAATAGTTTTATTGGTGAATAGTTTATTATTATTATTAATAATAGAAGAAAAAGTTTTGTAACTTATCGTTTTTTGTTAACAAAATTAAAATTACATTCAAAATAAATGTTGGCTAAGCCCCTAATATTCGATTTTGCCTCAATTGTAGCATAGGGATTCTTTTTTTACGACGGATCACTTTCCTTAGAATCGGCTGGTTTGGAATTACAGCTTGAGATATGCCAGCTATGCATTCATTTATACGCTCCATTTGTGTGACGTCAAACACTGTAGAATGGATCAGAATCTGTATCCAAACAAAAGATCGTTCTCAATGGTTTTTTGATTTAAAGTTTGTATTCCATACGAATACATACCTTAAATTACTTAAAATCGCCAATTCCCAACAAAAAGAAAAAGGTCACCTATTGTATCTTGTTGTTTGGATACAGTTAACCCATGGGCTATAAACTGAGTTTCTAGACCATGCAATTAACCGATATTCCATGGGATGGGTGATCATCACTAATGGAGCGGTGGTTTCCTCACCATAGAGCTAACACATATCGATCATATTTATCTATTAGGAATTAGGACGCTACGACATTCTCTCCCTATTGGATTATTATCTCTAAGTTCCGCACTACTTTATGCGCAAAGTTTAATGTAAGTAACCATTTCCACATTTACTGGTGAGGAATCATGGGAATTTGAATTAATTTTTTCTCGCCTTGCAAAATTCCATCCGTTCATATCGCCAAAACTGGTTCCATGACATATCTTAACGCGACAGTTCATAACCCCTCAAATGGTAACGGACAATTCGTAACGCCAATAATCGATAACGGCGACCACAGCTCTTCGTAACGGTATAATTCGTAATGCCAACATTTTTTTAGCAAGTTTAGCATTACTGGATTAAGACAAAATTGCATTATATACTTTCCTACAACCTTTGCTTTTTTCAATACAACTATTTGCACTTTATCCTGAATTATCACTTTAAAGTGGTAAAAGTAAGTCTGAATAATAATAAAAGAAATTGAAATCACTTCAATAATAATGCATTTAATATAATAATTCAAATACAATTTATATTTCTGACATCGATAAAGTATAACCGGTCATACAATTTTAAAAGTATGTTGGTATATATATATTTAATGTAAAAATTAAAACATATGCGCTATAATTGTTAGAAATGTCAATCGCCTTCGAACATAATAATCTTGGACGACTCTAACTATGCGCTCTTTTATTTGTTTATATTTCAAATGTTTCGGAATTCTTTTCATATTGCGAATAATATGTGTGTTGTTGAGTAACTTCTGCAAGTAGTCCTTCAAGAAATTTCCTCATTGTGAAATAAGGATTGAAGTGAATAGTGAAAGCGTTCTACGCAGTTGGTAGTCCTGGCGAAACCTTCTACTGTATTTTGACGAGGATTCCATATGTTTGGAGGACTTTCTGGTTCTGGCCAACGATAATTTCTTAACTGACGACCTCTAATATATCTACGTATTTTCAAAATACTGCAAAAACTTTTGTAATCAAATTCAGGAAAAAATCCTACGACTTGTAAATATGCATCAGTTGTTTCTTCTATTGGGAGTAATGATATTGAAGTTCTCTACGTTAGAATTAAATTCACGTTTTAAACCAATTCCTACTAGCTTTCGGATCACTGATTGATTTAAATGGCAAAAAAATTATTTTGTTTCAATTCCAGAAAATTCAGCTTCAAAAGAATTGATTGCCGCCTTTTCAAAATCAAGTAGCCAAGATCGGGTTTTAAATTGGGTAGTCGGGTTTCTAACATAAGTAACAATCTTCGATAAGTTTCTTCAGTCTTATTTGACACAAAAACACAGGGAAATGTTATACCATCAAGTTGAACGTGCTATAAATTAGGAAAAATATTTCCGGTACAACTTTAAAAGTTCCATCGGCTAACCAATTTTGATGTGACAGTAATAAGTAAGTCTGGATGTTACGAATTATACCTACCGTTACAAATAGTTATAGTTACGAACTGTCGATGTTACGAAGTGTCGTCGTTTTGTATTGACGGCGTTACGGATTGTCTTGTCACCGCCAAAACTAACAGTTCAGGTTTACTCCTCGATTAAAAAATTAAAATATCCTTTATAATTCGTTTGTTTTCCTCTTCCACTTGAAATTTGCACTTCCATACTGGGGTTATTATAGTAAATCTCATAAGGGACTGATAATTATTCTTAGATGAATGAGTTTTTATAAGTATAAAATTTGACACTAACCTTTCATTACCGCTATGAAAAGGTTAGGGTTAGAATATCTATGTCTAGTAACCCATATTATTTAGTGACACTATTATCTCAAGAACGGCCATAATTTTTTCTGAATATACATTATTAGGTTGTAAGTTTTATCTGTAAATAAAATATTATTGCCCTTCATTGTTTATTTATGTGTTTCTGAAGACACGTTCTACAGTTAAAAAAATAACTAGGTTCATACCAAAGTTATCATGATAAAAGATTTATTTCTTTCTTGAAATTTTAATACCCATTAGTTCAAAAGTTAAGATATATATGACGTTCTTTTTTTTTTCAAAATGGACTCAAGAATAATCTCCTTAAATATAAGCATGTTATTAAGAATTACCCTGCTTAGTAAAATCGCTATCGGATATTACTGAACGTTCAGTTCAACAAATTCAATAACTTATTTAAAACGTAACACTAAAAAATGTGAAATGAGCATTTTTTAGAAAAAAATAGGACCGATTTTTATTAGTCGAAAAATACAATATAAGTATTAATTCTGGTACTTTTGAAGTTGGTGCCAAGATTCTTCCGTCTACTTATAATTGCACAACTTCAAAAGTATCAGCACCATTAGAATTGATATTATTTTTTATTTTATTGTGCACCAACTAATTTTGTGAAGAAATATTTTTATTTTTACTCATTTTATTTATAATATACTAGCTTCATTTTTGCATACTCATTGCCTTTGTTAGTTTATTAGCAAGTAGATTCCACCTATTTCTAGAGCTTGCTATATAGCACCTTAACAGTCTTCATTCTGGTGCTAGCTTCACAAATATGGGTTTAGTTTCTTTTTTCTACCAGTTTTGGCCCCTTCTGCCATGAAGAGTTTTATGTTTAATTTAATACCGTTTACCTATCTTCAACAATGCATTGTGTATTTTTGTCTTTTGGCTGAGTTACAGGTTGTTGAAGAATGATTTCTGACAAGTATTTTGGAAAAAATGATCGTACCACTTGTACAGAATAAAATTATGTTAAATAAAAGGGAGAAGTTGGCCTATTCTAAATTCTACGCTACAGGAAATTTTGTCATCCCAATTTTCTAATAATCTCCTTGTAGAGCAACCATTTCTGCTCAAAAAAATATTGATTATTTTTCAAGATATTTAAGAGCTGTCCCATTATTTGGATTCTAATTTTTAATAATCATGTCAGTATTTTTTTGATTTGTTGGCCCTGGCCAAAAATTATTCATCCAAGACCACTCTTTTGATACCGCTTCATTAAACATAATACTACTACTCAATAGAGAAGGACAACATTTATATTGTCTGAAATTCTTTGAAGTTGTGCGTTTTTCTTCATGACCTTCCCTTTGATATTAGGGCTTTGGACAGCGTCTATGCCATGAGAAATTTGCTGGACAATGGCTATCGAAAAAAGTATTATTTTCACGAACAAAATTATCAGAAGATGAGCTTGGCGATACAAGACATCTGTGGAGTCATAACTCAGTAACATTGTAAAGTTATGACTTTGTAGTTATTTAGTACCACCAAGCTCATCTTACGAGAAACTGAGAATATGTTTTTCGAAGCATAAAGTCAAGGGAAAAGTCTTGAAGGCAAACGCTCCAAATTCCCAGAAATTTGTCATTGAATCACATTTATTACCAACGTAAATTAAATTAATTATAAATCAATTACACCACACGAAAATTATTTTCTGGACACACAAATTTTTAAATAAAAAACCCTGTAACTCAGCATTGAGCATTAATTTCTCTGTTATTTAAATCAAATCCTAATATTTTGAGCTCAGGAATTTCCCACTTCAAATATTAATGAGGCATACTGTATTAAACTCCAGTCTTTGTTGTGTAAATACTGATACCTACCGGTCTCGAGCAAATGGCATTCAATCAAACAGATTGCCAACATCATTGAACCTTTTATCTCATTGTTTTCATTTTATCGGTTATTATTGTTACAACTATTGTTATTATTCAAGGGGGATCAGGTAATTACACTCAACGGTATATTACTAATATGTATCTAATTTTTTACCTATAAGGGAGATAAGAACAAGGCATTTGATACCCTAGAAATAAAACGCCAATAAATTATTTTCTCAATCATCAGCTGTATATTATACAAATATGCGTCGAATTAAATAGTTTTGGAATGGATATCACTATTTGTTCTCATAATATTTGGGATGAACATTTTACAACAATGTTTGTTGGTACTGAACTCGTCGCAATTATCACCATTTGTTCTTGAGACATTCTGTATGGAAAACATTACAAATGATTTTTTATAAAGAGGAACTTCTAATTCGAACCAATTTCTTTTAACTTTGTTAGCTGCTCACTATTAAATTGTTCGTCATATGATATTGGCCCGGAGTCGATATGACTGTTTGTTCGCGAAATATTCGAGTGTATAAACGCACAAACTGACATTCTTCTTTAAAGGACGGATTCTGCTTCTTGAAATCTCAAAACGTCAAAGATTTGTCGATTAAATTTAATTCGGGAAATTGGAGTCATCACTGAGATTAACTTCCTAAATTAATCGTTGATAATGAATAAAAAATATTAGACACGACAAAAATAAAATTTAATTTTTAGCATATATAAATGTTGAGAATGGAAATAACAAAATCTTACCAATATCGCAACACTTGGAAGTGCAAGAGTTTGGAGAAGATAATGACACCACGATTTCCAAGATTATTCATCATAAAAAACATCGCCGCTACATAGCTTTTTCTAGACCTTTGCCACTTTTAGGGTAAGTAATCTTGCTGTAATGAATGATTTTTGTACTTTCGTAGTGTTTCGTGATGTTCTATTAATATTATTTATATAAATAAAACCAATGATGGATTCACTATTTTGTTAATGTTCGTAACAGTATGAATAAGTAGGTTATTGGAAGAAGACAATTGGGCAAGTTAACAAGAAAAACTGAATGTGCTATTTTCTCTGACATTTCTTTATGAACTCAAGAACATCTCTTATGATTCGAATGACGGATATGCGTAATAACCATAGATGTCTATGGTAATAACTTTTTTTCTTTATCATCCTGGAAAAGTTTTCATGAAACAAATCACGAAAATGTAAAAAATAAGATCAGAAAATTCGGACAAATCTAATTAATAAAAAAATAAATTCAAAAGATAAACTGTTATATTTTATATGGAGTAAAATCTGGGAAAACGCATTCTAGCTTGAATTAAATTCAAAGCACCTACCTACCTATTGCGATCGTTCACACTTTTGAATTTCGAAAAAATTTCAGTGGCATGGTGTTATATGTCTATAAGTTAGTCCAAAAAAACATTTGGTTCAAAAGTTTATATATATATATATATATATATATATATATATATATATATATATTTATATATATATATATATATATATGGGATACTACGACATTTGTTAACACGATAGAGGTCGCAGTTTTGGAGGTTTTAATTTCAAATTTGCTACAAAAATCGATCTCTTAAATATCTCGGCCGAGTTCGTTATTGGGCAATATCGGGTAAGTAGTTTCAAAATGGCGACCGTTCAAACATTTAAAAAAATTATCAAAAAAGAGCCTTAGTGTAAATATCATCAAAAACAATTTTGGGTTATAGATATAATCAGTACCTACAACTTCTGTTCGAAGCAATTTTCCATAAAATGTATAAAAAAAAAATAATAAAGGAAAAATTCGAAATATTGATAAAATATGAACACTCAATATAAATTTGATGTAATTGTACATTTTCTGGAAATCTTAGTGTAGACCCTGATTAAAAAAATTTATAGTATATTTTTTGATAAGAAATAGGCGAAAAAAAAATTCAGCCTTGAAGTGGAACGCGAACCCGGTCTACTTTATATTCAACAGCCAAAACACAAACCTCTAACTGAAAGGCTATGATACATACGACAATATATAAGTAATGACATATAGGTTTACCAACGAAATTGAGAAATTTTCCTTTCCGCTGGCTACAGGCCATCGGGGTTTTTTTACTTTTTTGTTGATTTGCTATCTGTATTTTTCTATTTTTACTTTGTTTACATATATTGAATAGATTTCAAAAATTCGTAAAAAATCAGATTTATTGAAATTTGGACAGGACAACGTCTGACAGGTCAGATAGTTATAATAAGAAAGATTTAATGACAAATACAACAACAAAAGAAGAGAATGGAAATTCGTATTTTTTTCCTAATATTTAGTATAGACTAGTTGAAAATAGAAAATTTTGGACTGAAAGTACACTATAAGCTTCCTATGATCATTGTTTTAGTATAGGTAGTATAAAATTTTACGATATGTTCGTTTTTTGTTATTAAGTCAAGCAAAGGTAGGCACGGAAGTAAGCATTCTAATAATACCTATACAAAAATATTGTATTATTGTGTTATTGTATTCCATTCGAAGATCCTATGGAAAACTTTAGCTTAATCCATTTCTCGCAACTTCTAACAGATAACAACGAATCACGAGGACTGATTTTTATTTCAGGAATAATTCAAGTACCGATGATGATAATACTTGTCCAGATGGAGATTCAGAAGATGATTTCCCGGATTTTCTCACTGACGATATAATTAAACATGGTGGATTCATTATCGTTATCTTAGTTGGTATATACTGTTTTACTCTATTGGCCGTTGTATGTGACAGCTATTTCTTACCTTGTGTGGAGAAGATATGTGAAATTTTGCATATTTCACCAGTAAGTGAATAAATTATTAATACCTACATATACGTGCCATATAGTATGTATATCCCAAATTGGAGAAGGTTGAATATATGGGGATCTCAGAACCTAAATGAGACTGAAAAATGGTTAAATAAACAAACGATCGGATTATTTTTATGCTAGCTTAATGCAGTATTGAAAAAAAATCAACTAATTGGGTTAATTAAGTATTTTGAAAAACTAAAAACATTTTATAAGTTTGTAATTTTTTTAAAAAATATTAAATATAATTTATTCGGTAATAAAGTAACCTACAGATAATGTAGGATTCTCAACATATTCTTGCTATTCCACTTAAAACTTTAATTCTGCTCTAAATAGCTATTAGATCCTCGTTATTGCAGGGTTCCCTATTCTAAAAAAATATGATGTTTCGACGAATATTAGATTTTTTTGATGAACTTATATGAACATATTCAAATAAAAACAACATTCACGCCCTATTAATTAAACGTTTTTATTGATTATAGATCTAAAGTCAACTTAGTACTGAAGAATTTTCATAAAGTTAATTCAATAAATCATATTTTGGTTATTTAATCCAACCTAGAAAAAAGTTCAATAGATTCTTCTTTGCGTTTCAATTTTACAATAACCTAATAACCTGATAATTTTATCTCTACCAAAATCATATTTTCTATTTTTATAAGTCCTTAATTAGAATTTTTAAACAATGTTGGCATCTTTCTTAGTACGTTCACTACAGAAGGTTCCACTGACAAGGGATCCTACAGTTTAAGGTGAATTCCGATAGCTCGATAGCTGTAAGAAAACTTACCAGATGTTGGGTGTTTTTTAATGTTGCTTATTAGTAAGGGGTAAAGGTAAATAAAGGATGCCGACCGTTGGTTTCTGTCATTTACTAATAGTAGATATTTTGTTACACATCATTAAAAAGTTAATAAAATGCTGTTTCATCTCTTAAAATTAAATGAAAAACAAAGTCAATAATGATTCTAAACAACCAAAAAGATGGAATTAATTATGTTTGCGAATATATCTTTCGAGCATCAACAGAGTTTTAACAGGCTTGATAATTTTTCAAATTGACAGAAACTTTTTCGAGAATACAAGATTTTTTAGAATATACCCAAGTGTTGTAATTCTCCTGTAAGAGCATTCAGTTACCAACAGAATTATTTATTTAATTATTTACCATTCCACAATTTTTACAAACCAATTAGCGAATGGGTAGAAACATAACATACTAACAATAATAACAAATCCATTACATAAAAATATGTAATCAAACAAAGATTATAAGAAAAAAAAAATACAATTCACTAATTCAATGTACATATACAAGCATACAACTAATTACTCAAGATTTATTTTCGCTAACCTGCAGTTAAAAATATCTAATTATCTAGAATATTGTCCAAGTAAACATTCTTCTATCTCTTATAGCTTCTAATCTCCCAAAACATTCATCATAATTGCTATTTGTATTTATATGATAATCTTTGTGAGCCGTTCATTTTTGTTGTTCACAGGACGTTGCTGCTGCAACTTTCATGTCTGTGGCAACATCTTGCCCAGAATTATTCACCAATATCATTGGTACTTTTGTTACGGAATCCGATCTCGGTATTGGAACAATTGTCGGTTCCTCTTTATTTAACGGTCTTGGAGTAGCTGCTATTGGCGGTTTGGCAGCACCTTATGTAAGATTTCAGTGATTTGGTTTTCGAAACAGAGCTGTATTATTATTATTATTTTTTCTTCTAGCCTCTTCAATTGGACTGGTGGCCATTGACCAGAGATTGTATTATCTACGTCATCGCAATAATTTGTCTGATTATCATCTCTTGGGATGGTGTCATTTATTGGCAAGAGGCGTTAGTATTGTTCATCTTCTATTTCGTGTACTTTATCATTATGTTCCAAAGTAAACGTATTGAGAAGTTTGTTAAGCAATGTTTGGGAAAACAAGTTGAACCTTATGGCAGTGACCAGCCAAAATCTTCAGTCATATCTGCATATGGTACATATTCTGAAGAGGCTCAGAAAAATCCTGATCATCATAAGGAGCTGGAAAAGGCAGAAGAGCAGGATAGAGAAGGTATGAGATTTTCCTTTAGTATTTTTTTACCAATCATTACGACGAGGACTAACAGAATTTCTTTTAAATAAATGCCACTTCTGAACGTTATATACATTTGGAAAATCAAAGCAATGACCCAACGAAGATTTGGAATATTATTATAAAAATTTATAATCTTGCTAGGAAATTGATGGAATGAGCAATTATAAAATAGTTACTACATATATACATAGTCCGTCTATTAGTTTTTTAAGAGACCGAAAATTTGTAAGGCCTAAAAAAGAACTAAATAAATATTTGACGAAATCTAGTAATCTGTAGGTACCTACTTTGAAAATATAGTTTACTAAAATCCCCAAATTTCAACGGAGCACGGCGTTAGAGACACCAGTATCTCATGAAAACAAATTTATCACAAACCAAAGAATACAAAGAGGATAAGTTCCATGTAACATATTCTCTTTCTTCTAACGTCGGAATACTATAATAGATAATTTACCAGAATTCATAAGACCGATGAATTAACCTCTTGGAGGTAATCACGGGCTTTGGCTTTTTTTGACCTATAAAGACTTGATTTGTCACGTGTTACCCGTGAAACTCTGTTGTCAGAATTACTAACTTATAACCATTCTCCACTTTATAGCAAGCTTCAAATTACAAAACAATTAACAAAATGGATTATTGAAAGTCTATTGTTTATTGTATATTTCTGAACTCTTTATCATTTATGTATGTGTTATTAGAATGATCTGGTAGTGGCTGTAAGTGTGACTGGGTGGAGGTTCAATACTTGTAATACCCAAAGAAGTATTTCTGAGCTCTATGGCTGAATTTTCGTGGATTTTTTGCTATATTTTTGTATAGTATGTTACACTACTGTTCTGCGAGAGTCTGTCGGTGCGACTGGGATTTAAAGGTGGATGGATGTGGGTTACTCTTCGGACTGGTTCCACGTGCGAGTAGGACACTGTGGTAGAACTGTTCCATACTCAACGCTTTTTATAACTTTATGTTTTCTTACCACAATGTAACCAGTATTTAAGTATTTGTCGGGGAAGTGCCGTGTAAAACAGCTAGTAATCTATAAGAATGGATCACAATTACTGCCAAATAAGAAAAAATAGTACTTTATTAGTCTTGTACTTCACACAGACGGCATACATTTTAACTGGATTTTTAATTAAACAATCTGGTAATACAATGAAAACATTACGTCATGTTATCGTCGAGAAAAAACAGACCCAGATTATACTTAGAGGTATTTTCTGGTGTTTGAATTTTTAATATCAAATATGCAATACAACTATAAATTAAACTAAGGTTATCTAAAAAAACATCTTATTTTCAGAGGCACAACAGTCATTATTCAAAAGACCGACGGGCAGCACATTCAACAAGATACTCTTCTATTATACGTGGCCTTTGCGAGTTGTGATGTCTTTTACAATTCCAAATCCAATACTTCATCCAAGGCTTGTACCCATAACTTTTGTGATGTGTATCATTTGGATTGGTTGCAATGCTTACGTTGTTTCTTGGATGATGTCAATTATTGGTGAGTTTATTATACTAAAACGTCAGAAAGCATGAGATTCTTCTCACTTACTTCTTCTACGGAACATTTCACACAAGGTGCACCTACACTCTAATGAAATAATATCACTTAATGATAATGAAACAAAAGATAATAGAGAGATATTGCAGAAAGGATTTGGAAAATTATGTCAAAATCCATAAATTTGTGATTAATTTTTAGGTGCTCTAACGAATTTACCAGACGCTATCTTGGGCATGACATTATTAGCAGCTGGTGGATGTTTACCAGAATCTATTTCAATGACTATCATCTCCAAAAGAGGTGAGATAAAACTAGTTTATCAATCATAAGAATTTCTGGAATTGTTTTCTAAAAAATAATCAATAATTACTTATAGTGATAGATGATATAATATAATTCAGCTTTTCAGTCGAACGCCAGTTGCATTGTTTTGAACCATTTGTTGCAAATATCATGGTTTGATATTTGTGCATGGTTGATAAAGTAATAAACACTTTCAAAACTTTTACCTTGCCTGAGTATTTAAACATAGATAGCCTTATTCATAGTCGGAACTTAGTACGCTACTAAATTGAGTGCGGAGGTTTTATCAGAACACACAACTGACTGTCGTAAATAAGGACTGTGCTTCAATCTAACTAACCTAAACTTAAATTAGGCTTATAACTCTTATGTCAGTGTTATGGTAAGATAGTGTTTTGTACGTACTACGGTACTAGTTAGTGCCGAACTAAGATTGGATAATGAATAAAGCTGATCATATTTGCTAAGTTAGGTAAATCTGACACTTATGCGAATAAACGAAGCGGTAAACTTAAGAAGAACCTTTTAGTTTGGTTCAGGGGATATACCTACAAGACAAAAAGAGCTTCAATTTTATATAGATGCAATCCGTAGTAAGTATAGCTCGACATAGTTCTTATAGAAAATAATCCCCGAATTGTATGGAAATTTGGTATAATGTAGCTTATGATGTCCTAATCAAATGTCTCCGCACAATAAGATCTAATGGACAGTTTTTGAGATACAGAGTATTAAACATGCGTAGACAGGGTTGTTGCTTGCCTTTAGAAAATCTATAATGTGGCGATTACTTTGTTACAAAGAATAAAGGATAATTATAACAATATTAATATTGTCAACACGAGAAAAGTTCTAAGACTCCTCCTACGGGGTAACACTTAATTATATAGTTTTGACATAATTCTTTGAACAAACTCAGTAAAACAATTTTCGGGGAATTCAGGTTGTTGTATTAGCAAGCTGTTAATTTCAAGGCATTTGCTTGGCTTAAAACAACAAGTATAAAATTTTCTAATGCATTTTTATAATCAACTACTTACTTACGAGTATATGAACTCTATTCCGAGCTGATATAGTTTAAAAACTGATTCTATATGACCTTCTTTTCTGGCTGAATCACAATTTGCAAAGAATTAAGTTTATTTATTATTTGTAATACATTTATGAATCTATTTAAACTAAAACATCGTACATTCGTCTCTATTTTTATACAATAACAAAAAATTATTATAAATACAGGTGTTTACTAGCAAGAAAAAGATATTATATAAAATTAAAATAAATTTCATGGATGCTAAGTCCTATCTTGCAAACTATTTTTCTATAGATATTTTACTTTTTTCGTTAAAAAAGATTTCATTCTGATTTTCGCAAGGATCACACGGGGGATAATAATCTGTGCGTTTGAATCCTTATAAAATGTATGGTTATCTATTCTCTTTATTTCGTCCTAAGCAAAAGTGAGTTTGGGCTTTTCACCAAAATAATTTGAAATTGTTTAAGATTATCCAATCAGAAATTTGATTCTTAATTTTATTATATGGCTTTGATCTAATACTATGGGGTAAAGCATTGAATAGTTTTGGTCCTATAAATAAAATGTGCTTCATTGTAGCAATGTGCCTAGTTGCTGGAATTGATATCCAAATCTATGTAAATTAAAACATCATTATTAATAATTTTGGTAAACGGTAAATTTTATCTTAGATATCAACCGTATCTGATAATTTGTGTAATGGCCGCCCACAACGCTCAATTTGATCCTGATTAAGAGTATCATTGAAAAGATCCTTTGAAAAAAGGTTTCAATTCTTAATTCTACCTGCTTTTGCTAATTCGGATACAACGTAAATTTTATTATTTAATAGAAATTCCAAATACGGTTTAAATTTCAGGTGAAGGTGCTTTCGGAGTATCCAACTCACTAGGTGCCAATACAATGAACATTATATTTTCGCTGGGGATGCCCTGGTTCTTTAAGACTGTCATTAAAGGACCCGTTACTTTTCAATCAGGATCTATAGAATATACAATTATGGCACTAATATTAGTGGCTGTCAGTTTATATTCGACATTAGCATGTAGGAAATTCCGATTAGGAAAACTTGTAGGTTGCATATTGCTTATAATTTACCTGACATTGGTGGTAATGGCAATTCTATCAGAGATGGTTTTCTTCCCTAATAAATGTGAATAAAAGTTACAAAGTGAGTACATAATCGAAAACCTAAGGGCATTGTACAACAGTTTTTCTATTTAAATTTTTAGATTAAATAATTTTAGTACCTATACAAGCCATCATAACTTTTATGAAGTTTGATACACTAAAGATTGTAAATATAATTTTATAACTTGCTGGAGTTAGGCTGAGGATCTTGAATTTCTTATTTTCTCTGTTGAGAAATTATATTTGTTGAGATTTAAACTGTTTCTCTGTATATCTACTGTAATGATGAAAGGAGACTTCGTGTTTGGAGAATCTACGTAACTTAAGGAACAAGTGTGATATTAAAGTTTTTTACTTGTACTATAGCTACTTGTATTTATGTTATCATCAATCACTATATTTTTATACAAATATAAATACTACCTATAAATATATTTATTTGTTGACAATTTGTTTGTTGTTATAATTATGGAGCCTCTCCTCATAGAGTTATAGATCCAAATATCAAATTTGATTCATTGGCGGATTCCGACATAAGACATTTCCAGATTCTTTGCACAAATGTGTATATGCATCTTTAAGAAGCTGAAGAATAACCCTACCCTGGAATATATAACGTGAAGGGGTGAAATTTCCATAATACATTTAATTCAATCTATGGTATTTAGCGATGTATGGCGGATGTAAAATGTGTTTCAAACTCGTTGTGGACTACTAGACGTTTATGTAGATCTACAAGGCACACGAATGTAAAATTTTCATTGTTGCCATTGTCAACTAGGATCTATCGAATCAAAATATTTTGAGCATTGCAGTGTTGTCAGTTATCACATATCTGATCAACTTTATTATTTCAAATGGAATACCCTAGATTTAATTTTATAACAGAACATCCAATTTGAAGATACTTTTGTCAATAAAATGTAGGAAAATGACTAGTTAATATATTTACCATGGTATGCGTATCCAAATTTATGGTGATATTATGAAAAATGGTTAAGGTAACTGGTATTCTGTATGAACTGCATAAATTTTAACACATGGTGTCCAAGAAATATGCCTGAGAGGGTGGTTATAAAAAGTTCTCAGAAGTCTATCTTAAATACAACATACTGTATATTATTTGACGAATGAATAGAGTACAATACTCCTGACCTTTTGATATATGATAGTCCTATACCTATTGTCGAGTGGTGGTGTATCAACTGTCAAATAATAGTTGAATATACTCAAGTTAATGGAGTATCAGTCCTACACAGAAGGTCTCGACAATAATTTCGCGTATTCACTAAGAAGAAGTCCTGCAGGTACAGAGGTTAAAAGCTAGTTAGGTAAAAGATGTGTGAGAGTAAGGGAACCAGCCTTATTCACTAGTGTCGACTACTTGGGGAACAAGCCCAAGTAAGCCCTGAAGGAAGTAGGAGTATAGGAGAGGCGACAAGCCTATCTCACTAGAGTCAACTACTTGGGGAACCAGCCCAAGTAAATCCTGAAATATTAGAGTCGACTACTTGGGGAACAAGCCCAAGTAAGCCCTGAAGGAAGTAGGAGTGTAAGAGAGGCGACAAGCCTTTCTCACTAGAGTCAACTACCTGGGGAACCAGCCCAAGTAAGTCCTGAAATATTAGAGTCGACTACTTGAGGAAGCAGCCCAAATAAGTCCTGAAAGTAAAAATTAGCGTAAGAGAATGTAGACAAGATAGCAAGACTAGTAGTGAAATAAAACTCTCGGTATATATGGAAAACCTGCAGAAGCTGACATGAGATGTTTTCGGAATGAGTCGAAGAAATTGACTGAATTTTAATGCGAAGCAGCACGCCTTCTATACTGCTGATCTGCTTAGCTATTGGTGGAAATTTATTTATCAAAGTTACCCTTTTTGGTTGTTACGTGATTTTCACTTCATGTCAGCTGGATACAGAACGACATTTATTTTTGATATTTACAGGGTGATTTTTACAACAATAAATTATGTTGAATAAAAACTAAGTGTCACAGGGTGATTTCTACTATTTTGAATAATAAACTGAATAAAAACTACAACACCTATCTTTTACAATTCTTTCATTATTTGCATTTATATTTAATAATAATAATAACAATAATAATGTCTTTATTTTCTAAAGAAAAAGGGCGAAATCTAGCCAATGGCTACTCAACTGAACCCTACAATTCAATTAAACGTAATTACAAATAACTAAAACTATAAATTAGAAATAAAGTAAAGAACAATAAACTAAAACTAATATTGAAGAAAACAGTAAATTAAGGAGCTAATAAAGCAGAAAATAATAAACAATAAAAGATTAGTGAGTTAAAAGCATAACAAATTCTTACTAATTAATAAATAAAATTGATATAATTCTTTTTTAAATTTAGTAAGTAAGTAAGTACAGAATTATAACTGAAACTGCGCTGAAAAAGAGTAGTCTGAAATTTCCTATAAGACAAATCACATATATTTCGTAACGGGACCATATGAAGACTTTTTCTGAGTACCAGTTTATCACTTAGATTTGGAGGAGTAGATCTGGTGATTGTAGGTCTTATCAAATCTGCTAAGGTGAATTTATATAATAAGTCAAGTTTCAACCAATACAATTCATAGATTTTCTCTAGAGACGTGGTCTTGCTTACGCATGTTAAAGATGAGCCTAAAGCAATAGTTTTGTATTCTTTGAACACGATTTTTATTGTGTAGGTCTAAGCAGGGGTAGTAGACGACCAAACCGTACTTGATAATAGACATCACAAGTGTTTCGCATAACTTTTTTCTTACTTTATGATTTATAATGTTAATATTTTGATAGATTAGTTTAAACGGAATATAACATTTCTGAATCATAGCAGTGACATGATTACTGAATCTTAAATGTTTGTCTATCGTAAAACCCAAAATTTTTATATGATCACATTGTCTCAAATTATCTTCATTTACAGTAACGTTTATATGTGATATCATATTTTCTTTTAAATTTTTCCCACCAAATACTATAAAATTGCATTTATCCAAGTTCAAATTTAGATTATGCCTTAAAGAATAACGATATATTGAAAATAAGTCAGTGTTTAATCTATAGTTAAGGTTTGAAATATGATTTGGTTTTGATGATATATATAGTTGAGTGTCATCAGAATAATTTTGAATTTGAGAGTGTGAAATTTGCAGGCAGATATCAAAGATGTAAATGATAAACAAAAGCGGTCCAAGAATGCTACCTCGAGGTACTCCTGATGTGATTTCGCCTAAATCTGAAAATTCATTTTCGCATCGAAACGTTTGATACCTGTTGCTCAAGTATGATTGGAAGAATTGAAGTGATATGTCGTTAAAACCGATGTAAGATAATTTGGCACATAGTAGTTTGTGGTCAATTTTATCGAATGCTTTGGAATAATCCAAAGACACCAGAACGGTGAGCAGCCCTTCATCTCGGTCTTTTATAATGTTGTCTATAAAATTTAGCATCGCTGTGGTGGTGCTGTAGCCAGATCGAAAACCAGATTGAGTAGGTGCAATAATCTTATTTGTTATCACATAATTATAAATCTGCTTGTATACAGCTTTTGCCAAAATTTTTGAAAGTGAAGGCAAAATACTTATCGGCCGCAAATCATTGCATCCTTTGGGATCTTGTTCTTTTGCTAGTGGAATGATGATAGCAGTTTTTCATTGATCAGGAAAATAACCAAGCTCGAGACAACAGTTTACAATTTGACTAATATGAGGACATTACATGCTTGCATAGCTTTATCATTTTAGCGTTAATCGCATCATATCCCAAAGAATTTGATTTCAAAGTCTCTATAATACCATTAATTTCATCTATAGTTACTAGATTAAAACTAAAATTAGCCTCTGCATTTAATCTGTGGTCTTTATAGTATGCGCAACTTTCAGCTTGTCTATCGCCTGAACTATAAACAGAAAGAAATTCTTTGTTGATATTATTTGGATCGCATTTCTTAGTTACTTTAAAATTAGTGAAAACTGTAAATAAATTATAGGTAATGCAAAATATAATTAATATTCTAAGGAAACTACTATGATTTTTCTTCTCATACATGGCCATTGCCATTGCCATTGCCATAATATTTATAAAAACAAGTCGAATTTTTGAAAAAAACTAAAAATAGTTTTTATTAGGCATTTCAGATTTGAAACGTAACGATGAGTAGAACACTATCTATCTCCCCTTCTCTTGATTTGAACTATTCTTATGTATATCTGTGTGCCAGCTATGTAATGACAAATTACTGTTTATCTACCACAATACAAAATTAATCGTGTAAAGTGTAAACAAAGGTTAGGTGTTCCATGTCCGTGCGTAATTCCAGAGACGTCCGACATTGTCATTCCATGTTGAAGAATTAATTTGATCTTGCTTGAATCAGATAATATAATTATTCATTATTGGATCACACTTGGATCAGTGTTAAGCTTAACAAGCGGTGAGATGCCTCCGATCTATGTACGAATACGAAATTTCAAGTCTCTATACCGTATGTTCATCTATAGAAAAAATCTACAGAAAGAACCGAAAGTAATAAAAACTATTTAATAAGAATAAGAAGAAGTTTATTTATAATCAGTGCTATAAAAGTTGGAAGTGTAGGTACATACCTACGTTGAATTCAGTTAAGTAAAACAAACTTGAAAACTAAATACATCCAAATGAATGAAAATTATTGTTGAATAAAACAGCACAATATTAAATTGATGAGTAAAAATTAAATGCGAGAACAACATAGATATTCAAAATAAAATTTTTCTCAAAAGGCTTTTAAACTGGTTTAAATTATCACAATTTTTGATAGATACATGCAGTCTATACAACTCAATTAAGCCTTTGTATAAAACAGTTTTGAATTTGGTTTGTATTATATCTATCTTGTAAAATAAAATCTGTACAGTTTCCTGTATAATAATTACGTATCTCTCCAAACACTCTCAATCTATCACAAATATAATCAGGTAACTGCTTCTGTTTCAGTTTAAAAATAAACAAATATTCATTGACCACAATCCTTTTCATGACGGACAGCATATTTAGTACCTTTAAAGTTTACATAGATGTAATAGATGTATACCGATCACATTTTAATATCAGTCTTATGAAAGAGCTATGGGTCTGTTCTGGATTTTTTCTACTTAAATTGGAATCTAAGATTGTACCTAATATTTAGATTCTTCATCATAAAGATTTTTTCGTCATTTACAGTAATATGCATATTTTTTACAATTACTGATCCCATTCGAGATTTTTTGGCGAATACACAAAATTTAGAATCACCTGCTTTTAAACTTAATTTATCGCATAGCCACCTTAAGAAGCTGTTGAGCTATTTCATAACTCATTCTACAATGGTTTTGTACCATTTTCTTTAATAAAATAGAAAGAATCTCTCAGAGTGGATAATGAGTGAAAGCGATTAAAAGTATTTCTGGTTTATAAAACTAATTTCAACTTTTGTATAAAGCTTTTTCCAAAAAAAAAAAGAAAATTAAAAACAGGTAGAGATTTGTTAATATGCGCGTTTATAAAACTATGTATTTATTTATAAAATAATTAGGTTATTTACTAGCGTTTCTTATGTAATCGTTAAGCAAAAAAATATTTTTCCTACCAATTTATTGTTTTGTTACGGAACTGCAAGAGTATTGCAAGTCTCGCAAGTCTTGCAGCAAGACCAAGACCAGGTTAGTCTTGGTATTGGTCTTGCACCCCAGTATTGGTCTTGGTCTTGGGTCTTGGTCTGGCATAGACGGTCTTGGTCTCGCAGCATCACTATCCATGGCTGAATTTTCGTGGATTTTTCGGTATATATTTGTGTGTAGTGTGTCACTGGATTATTTTTTTTGAGTCTGTCAGTGCGACAAGAATTTAAAGGTAGAGCGTTCCATACCGGAAAATCTTCAAGACATATGTAGGAAAAATTACCATGCTGTTCTCTCTTGGTGCATATCTTTGGATTGTTCTGGGTTGGTGTTCGGACTGGTTCTACCTGCGAGTATGTATTATAGAAGGGTTCCTACTCAAGACTTTATGTTTTCGTAGCACAATCTACGAAAGCGTTTGCCCAGGAAGTGCCGGGTAAAACAGCTAGTATTTTATATACGAGTAACGACTTTTCGTATGACCACAAAAATCTCGAAAACTACTTATACGATTTCAATAATATTTTTTTATTGAATTTTTTTATATTTGCGCTGGTGACATATGCTATCTCGGAGCTTTAGGGCTGAATGTTCGTGCATTTTTGTGAGTAGTATGTCACTGGACTGTTCCATACCGGAAAATCCTTAATACATATGTAGGAAAAATTATCATGCTGTTCTTTCTTGGTGCATGGATTGATCTGGGTTGGTGTCGGACTGGTTCTACGTGTGAGTAGATGTCTTAGAAGAGTTCCATACTCAAAACTTAGACCCTTAGATCTATATCTGGAGGGGGCAGCACTACTGAACGCCCTTCGTTTGAAAGATGGTGGAACATTAAGGGTGCACAAGAGCGCGAAGAGTCATACAGCCATCTTGGAGGAGGGCCTCGCCAGAATAACACTCCTCGAGGCCAGCTCAGACCGCATTGCACCCCTATTCAGCAAATGCTAATACCACGTTTGTTGGGAAGAAACAGATCCACGCACTGTGCCGACAATAGACGTATACACTGATGGGTCTAAAAAGAGGGACAGTACAGGCATAGGAATCTTCAGTCAAGACCTGCAACTATCTCTACAACAACCGTTCGGGAAGTATGCCACCGTATTACAAACGGAACTAAAACTAATAGCACTAGCTCGAGGGGCTAATGAGGTCAGCATGAGCAATGTGCGAGGACGAGTAATACGTGTCTTCACTGACAGTAAAGACGCCTTAAAAGCGCTTGAAAAGGGTAGGTACGACGCGAGAACCACGCTGAACTGTCACCGTGAACTAACGAATGAAAATGTGGTGGAACTAGCTTGGGTGCCAGCACATGATGGGAATGAGGGCAATGAAAAGGCGGATAAGCTGGCGGGTGCTGCTTCGTCGGGAACAATGTGTGGGCCCGAACCGGCAGTACCCATCACATCGCACATCATGGTCAACCTCATTGAAGAGGACACACACCTCAGACATTGTCAGAGGTGAAACTCAATTCTGGGCTGTCGACAGAGCAAGAACTTCATCACGGAGCCATGCCGGAAACGGGCCGAAGACTGCCTAGCTTTGCCCCGGGCCAAACTACGCTCACTTGTAAGCATCTGGACCGGGCATGCCGGGCTAAGAAAACACCTACATACAATGGGTGTTATCGACTACCCGACATGTCGGGCATGCATGGAGGAGGAAGAAACAGTGAAGCATCTCTTCACAGAATGCCCCGCACTATCCGACGTTCGTAAGGCCATCCTAGGACTGAAGTGGCCGGATATAACCAACATCAGACGCACCTCACCTGCGGCAATCCTGAGATATCTGGACCAGGTTGTCGGGATACACAGGGAACCGTAGGTCTGAGGAGAGGCACTAAGGGCCGAATTGGCCTAAGTACCCGCTTTGGCACCCCTGCGTCAAATAATAATAATAAATAATAATAAGCTGAGCTTTAGAGAATGTTTATTCTCTTTGTCAGAGCAAACTAAAAATCGTTACAAATTATCCTAACCACATAATAAATTAATAACTAAACTACTGTTATTAGTGAATTTAGATTAAATTAACAAACCCTCAATCAGATACTTCATTAATTATTTATAAATGTAATGGTAAGGGCATATATAGAGTTGAAAGAGTCTAGATTCAAGTTGTTAGAAAATATCTTATAGAAAAGATCTTTGTGTTTGTAGCTATTTGAACAAGTCACACATTAAAAGTGAAAATATTAAAGCATATACATATTCAGTGAAAATAAAAAAAAAGTTGTTATTCAATCCGAATCTGACCAACATCAGACGCACCTCGCCTGCGGCAATCCTGAGATATCTGGACCAGGTTGTCGGGATACTCGGGGAACCTTCGGTCTGAGGAGCAGGGGGGAGAGCCACAATGGGCCAAAGTGGCCTAAGTACCCGCTTTGGCACGCCTGCGTCAAATAATAATAATAATAAAATAACTAATGCAGTTTTTTCTCAGTCGATTCCCTAAGGTTTGGTGTGTTTTTTGATACATAAGTAACTTAAAAGGTCGAAGTTCTGTCGTCTACTACGTTTTCTTAAAGACAAAATAGTAATGGCAATAACTTTCTTAAATGCAACACCCTGTATACTTTTGCATCATTACATAGCAGAGATTTCTGTCCAAATAGGGTTGTGGGGTATTGTCTGAGACATATCAGAGATTTTTGAAAAATATAGTTGAAAAAATAAACGGCTAGACCATGGGTGCTCAAATAGGTCGTATTCTTCCAGTGAATGAATCTCAAACACTAAAAAGTTATGAACCATCAATTAAATGGTGGGCTTCTGTGATACTGTTTTTCATATCATATGCATCAGTCTTTGAAAATCCCTTTTCTCCACGTATCTCCAGAGGTAGAAATCTATAGAAGTAAGGTCTGGGGATCGATAAGTTACAGTACCACCTCTACCATGGTTATGCACTGTGTTGTAACCAGGTTTTTCTGGTCTTGAAATCCTTTTCTTCCAAGTGATAAGTGTGGAACGGTTCAAACTACTTCATCAATATTGATGTTATATAACTAGCTACTCCGCACTGACCAAACCTTTAACTATCTTATTTTACTTAAATAACACATTAGCAGTGAGTTCAAAGCAATCTTTTGGAATGAAAACGCCCGTGGAGTTCTTGCTAGATGGATATTTTCATTGATAATTTTTGCTTGTTTATAAGGAATTCCCGCCAGCTGTGCCAACACAAGAAACCATAATCACTAATTTTTCGCGAGGGCCCAATTTTACTCGTTCTTTTAGAAAATATCAACAATTCACATTTTACCAAAAATCCCAGGAATTTCTCAAAGTAGACCCCACCAACTCATTAGTTATTTATCTTATAAATAACTAATGACATTTCTGATTGCTGACTATGAAATCTTTCCTGTTTGTGGTTAATTTTATATAAATTCACGAATTTTGCCCCGACGAAGAGAATAAACATTCTCGAAAGCTTGACATAATCCAAAGAATTTTATTTATTAAATGACTACATCCCCAACAAAAATCTATTTTATTAAATATATATATATATATATATATATATATATATATATATATATATATATATATATAATTTTAGTAATTCACTGCCGAGAATGTATAACCAAAGTACAAACATTCATAGGGTTGCGGCACTATGGGCTGTAGGATAATGAAAACTCTTTTTCAATTACCAACGTTTCGATAGCGGTGGCTATCTTTTTCAAGGCTGTATTAAAATAAAAGAAGGTTACAAAGAAGTACTTAATTAAAAGGATATAAGAATCATCGAAATAATAATCAAGAAAATAGTTATATATAAGAACACGTTACACGAACTCCAACTTACATTGATTTGAGTGTTAAATATAGTTAGGTACATCATTAATTCTTATGTTATCAAAACTAAATTGAATTTCTACATCTCATATTAAAATACTGAACTCAAATGTACGAGAATAAAGGTAGAACAGAATATTATGGTCATAAATAGCAAAAAACTAGAATACAGAAACAGGGGAAGATTGTGTTTTTACTTTTTATTTAAAAAAAATTTAAATACATGGAATTCAAAGTTACTGTCTTTTATTTTGTTCTTTGATTTGTGTGTTCTTTGTTAATTTTATCTATAGGTTGCATGTCTGACGTCTAATGTCTAAGCTGTCAATTAAGAATTAAATATAAAAATAAAAACAAAAACAAACAACAAACGTATGGCGCAAAGTTATAATATTTGTAGTTTAGTTTCCTTTCTAAACCAAATAATGTAGGAAATGACTAAAAACAACAACAGTCATGTATGATCTAGGGTGCAACAAGTTTAAGTCTGGTGAGTAATCTATGTTAGAATTGTATATTGCAATTGTTTATGCATGTTCATTCTCTTCTAGTGCATTTTCTCTTATTTGTAGTTGTGGTCTTCTGTGAAAAGACAACAAATAGGAATAAACCTGACTCAGACCATGGATGTCAGTTCTTTTGTTCATGCTGTTGCACTCCTTGTCTATTTCCACCATTTCAAGAAAGATGCGCTTATGCCAGTTCTTTTCTATGTGAAGCACTCTAGGGTTATCCAGGTCAGGTAGATGTTTAGTTGAGGTTGCATGCTCTGCCAGAGCACAAAACGTCTTTTTTATGTTTATGTCACTGCGATGGCCTATTATTCGATTTTTAAGAAGTTGGATGGTTTGTCCAATATATTTCATTTCACAGTCAGAGCATTGAATGCTATATACACAGTGAGATATGTTGCTGGTAAGTACTTTATCTTTAGTTCTGGTATATAATCGACTGATAGGTTTGATGTTCTTTTGTGCTATTTTTAAGTTATCTTGTTTAAATAGACTTATTAGTCTAGTAGAAAGCCCTTCAATGTAAGGTAAGGAACCATATCTAACCACTAAATTCTGGTTTTCTTCACAGGTTTGTCTTGTATGTGGATCTACCGTTGTGTTGTATATGAGTCTGCGTAACAACCCAGATGGATAGCCATTTTGTGTGAGAATTCTATACACTCTTCTTAGACTCTCATTTTTCAGACTAGGATGTGAAATTTTTAAAACTCTGTTTTTCAGTGCTAGAATTAAATTTATTTTAATTCTAACAGGATGGTGAGATTTATAATTGATGTATCTCCCAGAGCTGGTGGGTTTAGTGTACCAATCTAGGATTATCCTGTTGTCTTCTAGTCTGATAACATGATTAATATTTCGATGATTCTTATATCCTTTTAATTAAGTACTTCTTTGTAACCTTCTTTTATTTTAATACAGCCTTGAAAAAGATAGCCACCGCTATCGAAACGTTGGTAATTGAAAAAGAGTTTTCATTATCCTACAGCCCATAGTGCCGCAACCCTATGAATGTTTGTACTTTGGTTATATATATATATATATACCTAAAAGGGTATTCAATGAAAGATCTTCATGTAAAATCGTATATTTTGGCTTAGTTTAAATTTCAGCCTTCATCCGCGAAACTAAAAAATATTACAAAACCACAATGTATATGATATTTCTATCAATAAATATTAAGTACTTACAACATAGATCTATTTATATATAGTAAAGTTCAAAATTTCCATGTTCACATGAAAATAATATTATTTATACAATCTAATATTAAGTATACAAATGCAATATCAAACATTTATATTTTTGATACTTTCAATATGACTTATAAAACAAAATAAATAGACATTTCTAAATTTTAATTTTTTATTGTTATAGAAACCAAAATTGTCAAGTAATTTGAGGAATTTGAAAATGTTTCTTCTTGACATCTATTATAATAAAATTATTATTTTCTATTTGTATAGAAAATATGTATTATGTTATCAAAATAATTTTGACTCTGAATAAGGGATGAAATATATTCAAGAAAAACCAAAAACATAGAGCAATATCTATTTAAATTTCTTTTGTCTTTTTCTATCAGATAGCAGTAAATGTTGCCATTGATATCTGTTTTATTGTTCATTGTAGGTTTCTGTTGAATGTGACACATTTCTAGGAAAACTCATTTTTCTTTTTTTTTTCTGTTTCAAGAACTTTTACATTTTCAAAATCAATGTTATGTTTGGTATTTTTAACGTGGGAAGCTAAGGCACATTTGTTTGGTCTTAATCGTATATCACTACGATGTTGAATCAATCTATTCTTTAAAAGCTGTGAAGTTTGACCAATGTAAAATTTTTCACATTGAAGACATTTCAATGAATATACAATATCGGATTTATTTAAGGTATCTATCTTTTCTAGTATAAAACATATTTTTATTGGTAACTAAGTTGTATTGAACAATTTTTAAATTCATGTTTTCTGCATTTATGAAGATTCTATTGAGTTTGTTTGCTAGTTGTTCAATATACGGAAGAACTGCATATTTTGGGAGTAATCTATTAGTTTGTGGATTTTCTTGGACATTGTTTTCTGATGTTGGTGGGCCATTGTTCGTAGGATTCTCATTCGTGGAAGGTATAGAAGTACTATATATAGGTTTTTTTAAAAACATTTAGGATAACCATTTTCAACCATGATCTTAAACAATTTTTCTAATGCTTGTGATTTCAAATTTGGATGAGTGATAACTTCTTTTCTTCAATCCAAGAATCTTTCATTGAATGTCCTTTTAAGCCGTATAACCTGAATTATTCTAACCAACATAGTTACTGTCGGCTGTGACTACCCTTTTATATATACCCTTTTATATATATATATATATATATATATATATATATATATATATATATATATATATATATATATATATATTATGTTTATCTATTCAGTATTTTAAAGTTTCATTATTTTTTATTTATTATCGCAAATAAAACCTTATTATTTTAGATATTCTTAAAAAAATAACTAGGCTGATAGAATTAAATAACTCCGTGTCAAATTTCTTTCACGGTTAGGGTAGTTTTCGTTTCTTCTTGAGATCTTTAATAATTGAACACAGAAGTCTAAAGGTATTTTTTTTGTTTTTTCCGGAGACCAAGTAAGACCTCGATACCTCATTCAAAAAATAATGTAGGTACCTATCTTCATATTAAACTTCATTCAAATCAGTATACTGGTTTCTGCGTGATGAGACGGCAGAGCCAGATGAAACAATTACAGAAACTCTGTTTTTATGAATTCTAAGTTTTATTGTCAATTTTTTAAGAGAGAAATTATAAAATTATTACGTTATTAGGTGTACGGATAAAAAATCCAATGAAAATATGTTATCTCTGATGTCTCTATTTTATAGAACTAGAATAATTACATAAGAATCAGTTTTTCTCTAAAATATCGAAAACTAAAAGATCTAATCAATGTCTGTGAACACAAGACAACCATCAAATTGTTTAGCCCATTCGCCATTTAACCGACACCTTATTTATTACCGTTTTTAAAATTCTAATGCCATCATTATCTTGGACACATCGTAATTGTAATTTATCGATTATGACGACAATGGAACGTGATTACCGTCATACGAGATTAAAGAGATTTGAAAGACATTGCCGAGTAATTTTTTTATAATGATGCTTAATATTCAATCTGAGATCTGAGAAATTGAATAGCCCTCATAATATTCAAATAATAAGCTGTTGATAATAAACTACCGATCTATTAGCCTGATGTAATATGTGATTTTTTTAAATCGAAGAATACTTTTGCACATTTAGCTATAAAACATACTTGGAGGTCGAATGTCTGGGTAAATTATTAGTACGGTGAGGTCTTTATTTTGATATGGCAACATGGCCATGCATGGAGAAATAGAATCTGAGTTAAACAAACTGAGAAAAATTGATTTATTCATAATAATTGTTATTAGAAAAATTTGGAGTGACCTGAATATAAGTGAAAATGTAAAAAAAGCAATCAGTTTTGATGAAAAACCTTCAAAAATTTTATGATTTGTACGATAGTGTTAGTGAAATTCTTGAGAACTGTACAGGTAACCTTCAATTTAAGATAGCTATATTACAGCTAAAATATGACCTCAAAGTTGCTAATCAAGAAGTTGACTCCTCCAAAAGGCTTATCCAGGAATAAGAACATAGAATTGTGTACCAGGAAACAATAATTAATCTTTTAAAGTCAGGAAATTTGAATAAAAATGATAAACTACGGCTTGCCTTCCAGCGTTGCCAAATCTTCAGAATCATCTAGAAACTACATAAACATTCCCACAAAGACTAAAACGGGTACTCCAAATCAACAAAAGGAACCAGTTGTAGTGGATAATGTTAACTCGCTGCATCCCTCACATAAAATTCAGATTCATCAGAAAAACAAAATAATGATAACCCCTCTACGAAATTGACTGATCAAAAAGGTTATCCCTTCACAGCTACACCAAGAAAAGCATGGCTCTATTTAGGAAGAGTCCAGAAAGGTACAGAAGCAACAGATGTAATCTGGAGCTCAAATTCCAGGGTCATAAGTTTACTTTGGAGCCTCTTGAAGTACATGAAAATGCCTAAAGTAGTTCATTCAAAATGGGAGCAGATTTTTCTCTGATAAATGATCTTAATAAGCCAACTACATAGCCCCAACGCATCTACTAATACCAAAGATGTAACAACATCATATAGAAGTTTGTCAGAAAATAATTTGGAAATGCTTTAACAATCCTTCTTAAACATTAATTTCAACAAACTGTATAAAGACAACAATGAATATAGCGTTTATAGAGAAATAGAAGTTGATTGTCCAATTAAAAATAAAAATAAATATTTATTCAACGAAGTTAGCAATAAAAGATGGTTATCGTCTGATCATGCTCGCGTATAAAGGAAAGGAACTAGCCAATCTTTTTTTCTAAAACGTAATTGATTTAAATATACATAATCTAAGTAAACAAATAAAAAAGAATGTGGATCGTTTATTTTGCATGCTAAAAAAGAATATTTCAATAAAAAACTAATTGAAAGCGATAACAAACAACAACTCATATGGGGAATGGTAAACGAGAAATTAGGTAGAATAAAAAATAAAAACAAAATCGAACTCCTGAATAATGATATAAAAACTTCTGAACATAAACTTGTTGCTGATTCATTTACTGAGTACTTTTCAACTATAACTGAAAAGAGTTTAATTGATAAATTCGGTGACAGTAGATCGAAGGATTGTAGTAAGACAAATTTATTCCAAACAGCTTCTTCTTCCGAGCAGTTGAACAGCATGAAATTCTTAACATTATCGATAATTTAAAAAATAAAAAGGGCTTGGGAGTGGCTAACATTCCGATCAAAATAATAAGAGTCTTAAAGAATAGTCTTCTCGAACTTATTCAGTATCTAGCCAACCTAATGTTTCAGACAAGAAGATTTCCAAATGATCTGAAACTGGGTGTAGTAGTTCCAATATCTAAGAAACTTGATCCAACTGAAGTTGGCAACTACAGACCAATGAGAATGTTTATGTTTTATCTAAAATACTGGAGAAACTTTTATATGACAGGATAATTGATTTTCTTGATGTAAACAATGTTTTAACAGAATATCACTTGGGCTTTCGCTCGAACAGATCGACTGAGCGAGCAGTGGCTGACCATTTGGATTTTATTTATAACAAAACGGAATATGGGAATCAAGTCACTGGTCTCTTTTTTGATCTTTCTCGAGTTTTTGATACCTTAAATCAGGGCTTCCTGCTGAAAAAATAGAGAATTATGGTTTTAGCAGTAATATATACCTTGAGTGTCGAAAATTTTTCGTCGAGGTTGAAAATAGATTATCATTCAGGTTCACGTTTGCTCTTTTCTTATTTTTACAATAGTAGTGTCCTATAATTACGATTAACACAATAATTAGTATAGAAAATATAATATTAAATAATTATACACCTGTACCTATATCAAAATAGTGGGTGTATATTAAGAGTTTCAATTTGTCTTAAATCATTATGAATTGAATTTAAGTTTATCTCTTCTAATTGCAATGGTACAATATTTTGGATTAACTCTTTATCTATATTTACTGAGGGTAAATTCAATATCAAATTTATAGTATTAATTTATTAGAAAACAAAATGTTTATTTTTATAGTGACCATACATTTTTGAAGAATTATTAGGGCTAGTTCGGTAATTGTCTCGATAATTTGGTGATTTGGAAATGTAAAAGATATTTTTTTCTTTTGATGATGGCAATAGGGAGTAGGAGTGTAACTAAGACAATAATATTCATTATTGCGAAATAAATCATTGTCGTCCTTTGATATCCTTGGGATGTCTTTGGTTTCTGAACAATTTCTTAGAAAATTTTGGTTTAAATTTTTGATTGTTCAATGTTTGAGGAGTGGTCAAGAATTGATCTCGATTACTATTTAGTTTTCCAAGACATTAGCTTTCCTAGCATTTAATTTTAGATTAATATTTTCATTTAGCTCTTTTAATGTTTGAGCTAATTCTTACATATAATCTATTTTGATTTGATTTGATTTAAATTCTTTTCAAAACTTAATTGGTAATTGAGGTTTCCTTTAATGATTTGAAAGGGCGTATAATCATGGTACGAGTGAATACTATTATTATAGTTCAATATAGCAATGTCTATAAGCTCCTTATTCGTTTTTGATTTGTACTCTTGTTTTAATGCGACTAATCTTTCTTTCAAGGTTCAATGGAATCGCTCAATAGGTGAATTAGAATTTGGTTTGAAAGGTGTTGTCAAGTGTAACTGAATACGATATAATTTACAAAGGTCTTGTACTAGATTACTTTTAACATTTTGAGCATTATTAGTTGTGATAATAACAGGTTGTGAAAAGAACTTTATTAGGTTCTGACAAATCTCAATAGAATTTTCATGTAGAGGATAGGCTGCTGCAAATTTTGAAAGATTATCTGTTATTGTCAAATATTTTTTGTGACATAAGGGAATAAATATCTATATAGATATGTTCAAAAGGTTTTTGTCCAATTGGTGTTGGTTTGAAGATAACTTTATAAGGGTGTTTGTCATATTTTGACTTCTGGCAGATTTCACAAGTATTTATGAAATTAATAATATCCTTTTCTAAGTTAGGCCAATAATAAGACTGACGTTTTTAATATTTTCAGTGATTTCTCTATGAAATGTTTTAATACTGTGATATCTTTGGATTATTTTTTTTTGTTAATCTGAATCATTTATATATATGATTAGTGTATTAGAAATTAATAATTTATATCTAGAAGTGTCCTGAAAAGTTCGATGAATTAATGGTTCGAACTCTTTATAGGGAAAATGCAAACAGTAGGTATCAGGGTGTAAATAGTCTCTTAAGACTTCTTGAATCTTTTTAGAAATGGGATTATCATAGATAAAAACGAAAAATCGTTTCTTTGTTTCAAATAATGTTTCAGTTACGTAAGGTTGGTCTTTATTAGCCCATTTAAAGATGACTTGGTTTTTGTAAGTTTTAACACTCTTGTGGACATATGCAGCTCCTAAAATAGGATATTAATTTGAGGAGTGAATTGTTTCCGTTTCAGAGGTCATTATTATTATCGTTTGTCTGCTCTAATGGGATGTTTTCAGCGGAAGTTCCAAGAATGGGACTTTCTGGTTTATTAGTCGTTATTATCGGTGGTCTAATTTTGATATCTGAGATTATATTGACTTTGGGTTCTTCAGATAGATGACATACAAGAATTTCTATATTTTGCTTCCTGAATATATGATCAATTATAGATTTAACTTTTTCAATCTAATTTATCATGCCCGCATCCTAATTTGGGGATTGCAATTTTTTTACATCATTTCTAAGTGCATGATTCTTCATTTCATGTAATGCTTTCCACTGCGAGAAATAAGATGGTTTCTGATGGGATTCTTGTTTGTAATCAAATATTAAATTAAAAGTTTATTCTTATCATTAAATAAAGTAGCTATTTCTCCTGGTTTTGCTTTTTGATTAATTAGATTTTGCATGTTTTTAAATTTATGTTTGAAGCAAGCAATGCATTTCTTCATTTGCAAATCAGCTGCAACACAATGAGCTAAAGAATAATCATCAGATTAGAGAAAGTTAAAGCTTGACCTGGTTTATGTAAAAAATTTATTGCATTTCTGAAGAATTTTAAATAATTGAGTATTTTCTTCAGACTTTAAATGATCGTGTTTCAAATTGTAATTTTCATTCTGTCTTTTCAATTTTATCTGAGATAGTTCAATATAGAACATTTCGAATTGATCTTCCTCGAATGATCGCATAGGTAATAATTTTTCCTCAATATTATAGGTAAAAGTAAAAGTTTTATCGGTTAGATTGGAAATTCCTATTGCATAAGAATTATCTTTTATTATAACAATGTTTTTTTGTTTTTATATGAGGTATTAACCAGGAAGTGTTGTTGGTAATTTTTGTATATATCTTAATATTTTGTAATGTACGATGTGGAATTTCAAATGTATATTGATTAAAATGTTCTCGAAAATAGAATGGAATGTGTATGAAATCATTTTTCTGTAAGTTAATTTGTCAATATTTAAATTAAATTTCCTAAGGTCTTTTATTCCTAAAATAGCATAAAAATAATCATGAAAGGGGTAGAGAATAAATTAAATGGGTTAAGAAATACCAAAACACAATAAATATAAAATAATATATAAAAAAATTGGACCGAGTTTATCAGTTGTTGCACTGAAAAATACAAAATAATATTAATTCTATTGGTGCTGGTTCTTTTGGAGTTGGTGCCTACAACAACAAACTACAACAGCACAACTTTAAAATTACCAGCACCAATAGAATTAATATTATTTTGTATTTTTCAGTGCAACAACTGATAAAGTCGGTCCAATTTTTTGTAAAAAATATTTATTTCACATTTTTGAGTGTAACATTAGTCATGGAAATTGTTGAACGTTCACTAATACCCAAAAAGATATAGGTAGGTTTAGCTTGTACATAGCGGAAATGCGCATATCACATATTTCAGACTTTACCATTGCGAAACTCGGAAACCGTGACTCGTTTCAAAAAATGTTCAATTTAAAAATTTCCGGATATGGTCCCCTTTCTAATTTTCAAATCTCGAATTTTCGAAATTTTCAGAAAAATTTGCCCCTTCCACATAGCTGAAACACATATTTCAGACTGTAGCGCGGAAACGTATGATTATTTTTTAAAATGTCCAATTTAAACATTTTCGGATATGGAATTTTCATTAATTCTGTCGTCTCGGATTTTCAGTTTTCATGAAAAATTGCCCTCTCCACCCCCTTTGGGGGCGGTTTTTGGAGGGAAGCAGATTTTGGATTTGATTTTTCTCATTATGGGACCATTTCCCAACTCTCCTCTTTCGAATGAAACAAGAATCGTCTAAATCGGAGTACGTTTACTATGCAAAACGCGCGAACAGCCATAAAATAAGCAATCTTACAACCGAATTGTATACCTTCTCCTTTTTTTGAAGTCGGTCAAAAATAGGGGTACATTAGTTTTACTTGTCGCTTTCTTTGGACCTGCACATGTTTGCAATTTTGTTACATGTGAATTAATTAGTTCAGGAAAATAAGTTTCTACTAAAGAGAGTTTAAGTAAAGAAGCATGAGATCCTGTAGCAATTAGTAGACGATCACTGAAGTTTGGTATTTCTATGTATGGTAATTGATTAATTGGAGAGTTGGAGACATGGTTTGGTGTTTCCGAGGCTGTTAATCGAAAATTTTCAAATTGATCTTCGAGGTATTCAGATGGTTCTAGTTGGTGTCTTCAGAATATTCTAGAACACAGGAAGAAGGTTCTTGCTATAGCATAATAATCTGCTTTGGAATATTCAGCTTCTTGTTTAGGAATTTCGTTCTCCAAATGAGTTAGTTCCTCGAAGGTATATATAGGGGGTCTAGATTGAAATTTATAGGGTTGATTGTTGAATTGGAGTCTAAAATGAGAAGTTTGATTATTATATTGGGTTCTAAACTGATTAGATTGATTATTAAATTGGGGTCTAAATTGATTTTCTGGGTGTCTTTGTTGAATACTGACGCCTGACATTGGTTGCAGATATGTTTTTAGTTGTGGTGCCTTAAAGAAATTCTGTTTTACAGGGGGACCATGAAAAGTTTTAGGTTTAGTTCCAAAAACTTGTTCACCTGTTGGAAAATGATGCTTAAAGGGTTGTTGATTGACAGGAATTAGTGGTAGTGGGAATTGGGGTTGATTAGTTGATTTAGGGGTATTCCAAAATATATAGTCATTTGGTTTCGATCTAGCAGGCATATTATTAAGAACATTATTTTATTATTTTATTTTAAGTATTCTGACTAAAATTTCATAATTCGAAATAATGTCAATAGCAGAATTAAAATTTTGTGGATTTTGAACAGTTAAAAGAGTTCTCAATTCATTTGAAATATTTGCAAGTAAATTTTGTGTTGCGGTCAGTTCATTTTGAGTGATAAGTCTATACTTAGAACTATTTCTAGCTTCAACATTGGCTGTTTCTATACAGATTTTATTATTAATTTGTGTAACCAAGGCCTTAAATTTTATAATATAATCTTGTACTTACTCGTTTTTATCTCTTGATAAAAATATCAACTGTTGCAGATTAAATCTAGTTATCGGATCACTAAACTTTTGTTTAAGGGCCAATTTAATTTGGTCCCAAGTATCTAAATAGGGTCTGGTCAAAAGAAACTCTTCTACAGAATTTATTAATTTTGATTTAATAGCTAAATTAACATATTCCTGTTGTTATACGTCATTATTAAAATAGCGAGCATAGAATGTATCAATTTGTTTAATAAAAGATTCTAAACGAGCTGGAGTACCATCAAATGATTTGTGTAAATTAACAGTAGTTCTTAAAATGTAAAATTAACTTGAAATAGTTTCTAATTTAATTTGATCAAATCTTACATTTTGATTATCGATGTCCAAACTTTGAGAAGTTCAAGGGTTATAAATTTTCGTAACTTTCGGATAGGTTATATCTAATACTCTATTTCTATATTTTTTCATAAAAAATACAACCTTATAAATATATAAAAATTATTATAGAATGTAAATTCAAAATCAGAATAAAATATTCAATAAAATAATAATAAAATGGAAAAATATATAAGAAATAATCAATAATTTCCTATTATTAAACGGAGTTACAACTGTAAGAAATATTTTCAACTCACTGAGAATTAATTGTTTTTCTGAGTTTTGCTTCCGTTATCGGGTAGCAGCTCGTTACAGGAAGGTTCACGTCTAGGGTGGCAGCTACTCGTAGTGGATGCTAGCAGGGCCAATACATCCGGTAGATTTACGGATATTAGTCAGACCAAAGTATCTGAAATCTTAAGGGCTGATGACTGACTTGTTGTGGACTTCTTCCAAAGGCAAGTCAGGATCCAAGTTGAACTCTTCTTAACACACACGGTTCTTACCATAACTGTAGAAACAGACGGTACACACTTTTATTTCGATTTCGATGATTTATGTCGATTTTCACTTGTGGAGTCCACACGAATCAACAAGTGACGTTGATTTATCTAAACTTATAACGGGTGTATCCTACTGACTGCGCCAGCTAAATAACTTTTCTTGGTAAAGTCTTTAAAAAAACTTTATTTAATGAAAAGCGATTAACAATATTTATATGTGGTTATATATATATTATGATTTCTTTTTTTTTACAAAGTAAATATTTTTTTGGATCGAAAATGTATGTATGTCTATATCTATAAATCACTAGAGAATCTTTAATTCCTCTTTGACATACTTTTCAAACAACGCTTTTGTAAAATTTCAATATGTTGTGAATGTGTTTTTGAAATTCCCTTATCCTATAAAACCATATTCAAAATGTCCGAATAGACTATAAGTACATTTCCATGTATCCAGAATATTTGAAAGAATTTTAAATTTAAATAGTATTCCTCTCAATTTTGTACTTAGGAATGAAATGTTAGGTATTATCTGAGATAAGTTACCTAAAATAATGTCAAGATATTTGATTGCAGGTTTTGAATGGGTAAACTATAGTTTCTGAGTTTATTGAAAATTCATTGAATTCTGGAATACCTTTGCGATAACTATAAAAAGAACGGGAAATTTATTTATTAAAATTAATAGTTAGAAGAATTATATTTAATTATGTTAAAATCATTTTCAACCTCAAGTTTAATATGTTCCCAACTTTTATTTTCATACTAAACCAATTTATTTTACCTATAATTTTTACAGAGAAAAAGTTATTAATATATAGGTATAATGAATAGTAATGGCCCCAAAACTGTACCTTGTGGTAGACTACATAGTATAATTTCTATTTCACTTATGGTTTCAATTTTACAAGTAATAATTTAAGATTAATTGTGTCAAATACTTTTGCCAAATCTAAAAATATACCAATCGAGGAGATTTTCTTATCGCCTGAATTGTAAATGAGACCGGAAAAATTATAAATACCATTTCTGATCTGATCTGATCTGAAGTTGAAGAAATGGGTTTTATACATACAATTAAAACTGCATTATAACATTAAGTATATAATACTTTGGATTTCTTGAATTCTTCAGGAAATTTTCAAAGAGATGGTGTTTTATTAAAAATATTGGTGAGTAGTCCACTAATATATCTACTGAAAATTTTAAGTGTTTCATTTTTTTTTTGTAGGGTCCAGGTCATGTTATTTTAAATTTATATATTATAACTTCAGCTTCGCTTTGATAAGTTGGATTAGTATTGTAGATTTTGATATATTTCGGTTTCATTGAGGATGTTAGAATTTGAGTTTTTTTAAATATTTTCTGCTTTTCAGGAATTTGGATCATTAGTTAATTCATTTGAAGATTTTTTATTGTTCTTATGTTGTCTTTTATTTTATCTGATAATGATAATTTTTTTCATTGCATAATTTTTATTGAGTCGCTGGCGTTGTTTATTATATTCTGGTAGAAATTCTATTTGACTTGATGTAGGTATAATGCAATATTATTTTTATATTGTATATGTTAGGATCAATCACTGATTTCGGCCAATGGCCGAAGAAAACGACCAAAACGCGTTCTGGCCCCAGCAAATTTCCAATATCCGAAATATTGCTTTCTGGCCGTTTTATATAGACCAGGACGCGTTTTGGATCTCTCACGACTGCCAGAAAGCGAAGCTGTTGAATAATTCGCGTACTAGCCTTCCGAAAAAAAAAAAAACGCGAGTTAAGTTTTAATGACCGAAAAATAACTTTTTAAAAACGTTTATTCTAACATACAAGATTACATCAACAGGACAAGATTATATCTGAGATTATTATATGCATTACATGGTTTTATATTAAAATAAATGAAAGATCAGCATTAAGTTGTAATATGATCCAGTGAGACGTTGTGGAGCCGTGGTCTGGCTACATGACTCCTTCCCTCTAGGTTTGAAGCACGTCCTCGTGGTTCGACTTCAGGATTGCTCTAGACAGATTTCGTTCTTCTAACGGAATTTCGATGACAGTAGCTGGCTTTGGTCGTCTTGATTTCAGGAGTTTTATTTTTCTTCTTATTAGGAAGATGATGGCACCAATGGTGATTAATATGATAAAGCTAAGGGTGATTCCAAAATGTCCTCGGTGGAACTCAATGGGAAGTATGTTGGGCTCTTGGTATTGTGGTATCATCTTAGTCGGGTCGTCTAGATGTAGTGGTTTGACATTTAGCTTATGTTTGACTTTTGATGGTTCTTGGTGATTAGGCCATTCTTGTGAAAAAGTTCTATTTGAACCTGTCCATGTATGTTTCTGGAATGAATATGTGCAGTCGCTATTTCCCAAGACAGCATTACATTTTGTGATTTTGACAGATTTAAAAGATTTCGAACAATCCTCATTGATGTCTTCGGGTTGTTTTGTGCAGATAATAGTATTTCCGTTAGTTAGTTGAGTGAATAAGGAGAAATTGTTGTTGACAGTGGCGAAGTTGCATTTTGATAAATCGTCTAGGCTACACAGGTCTTCATGTGGTACTTTTTGGCAGTACCAGAGTGAAAATGTCTTTATGCAGTCCTCGCTGGTCCATTTGGTTGAGCCTTTTGAGTTGAGGGCAAACGTATGGGGTGGTAGGAGGATATTGTTACGAGTACTAGGAATAGGAATTATTTTGGACAAATGATAAAATTCATTGGCTAATATAGGTATTTTTAAAGTACAAATGAGTGTTTTTGAAGTGAACATAAGATTAACTTTAGTGATTTCTAATAAAGTTGGGATATCTGGAGCGATTTCAGTGTGAGAGTGAGTTGAGTGTAAATAATTGAAAATTTCTTTTAGTTCCTGTTGGTTTATCAATTCGACATTTAGTATGCCTTGATTGCTGAATGAAATAGTTCTCAAAAGTGTCTGAATGTAATTTCTTAAATTTCTGATCTGTTCTAGCTCTATGTGAATAATTATTTCACTATTCAACCTATCCTCTAAGTCTGATAAGTCTTTATAAACATTTTCTGCATGTGTTTGTATTTTCTGCAAATCCCTTTGCCATCTTTCTGTTATTTGACCTGCTAATGTATGTAGCTTGGAAATTTCAGTCATTAATTTCTCTTCGTTAGAGTTAATCTTCATAAAATTATTTTGAATGTCAATTAGATCGTTTTGATCTAGATTTCCTGATATGTATCTTATAGCTGAGCCTAAACCATCGGATAGACTTCTTTTTTGATTTTTGTCGGGGCGAGAATATATTCTCAGTTTGTTAATATCTTCTGATAGAAGATCAATGTCTCGTTTGTAAGTATTTGCTAAGTTAAGTTTATCAGGGTTGATTTGGTTGATTATAGGTATTTGATTTAATGATAATTTAGCATATGTAGTCTCGATACTCTCTATACTTATTGTAAAATAAACCTTATGATAGTTAACCTTATATTTAGCTAAGCCTAAGTTGTCTAATATGTATCCAGGGGGATCAATTGGTGTCAGCTGAAGTGCCTGGTTGATGGTTGTCAGTGTCATTGTCAATCTGAAAAGAGTTAGTATTTTTGATCATGTGTTTACTGATTCTCTTTCCTTTTTGTGATACAAGATTTTGTTCCTTTGATTTCTTTGGATCTAGTAAAATTTTCTTGTATCTAGGTTTTATTTTATTTCTAGGTTCTGTATTTAAATAAACAATATCAGTTTTTGAGATTTTTCCTGTACGCTTTGAATTTACTTTCTTTAAATTATTTGATTGCTTATTGAATTGTTTTTGATAAAGGTCGTTATAGAAAGGGATGATTTCTTATTTTCTATGCTCATTATAGTCTTGAAATATTTGTTTTTCTGGGTTAATTTCATGTAGATTAAGATTTTCGTAGGGACCATAAAGTAATGAAAACGGTGTAAAATTAGTTACGGAGTGAACGGATTGGTTGTAAATTAAAATTGCTGTGGTGATTAATTCCGTTGTACTTTCTTTGGATTTTTGTCTGAGAATACGTAGTTTCTCTATTAAAGTGGAATGTGCTCTTTCGATTGGTGAATTCCCAGTATGAGCTTGAGGAGTAGTATAGTGAATACGAATTTGGAAAATGGACATGAATTCTTTGAAGGTTTTGCTGGAGAATTCTTTGGCATTGTCGCAAGTTATCTGTGAAGGATAATTATGATGAGAAAAGTAATGGCGTAATTTGTTCAAGATTGTTATGGAATTTGCGTCGTGAAGTTCATATGCTTGAAGGTATCTGGTAAATAAATCTATGATTGTTAAGTATCGCTTGTTTTCTACAAAAAATATGTCTATGTGGAGTATTTCAAAAGGTCTTTTGGCTATGAGTGGTCCTGAAAATGGGAATTTCCGAGGATTCCGGTCGTATTTGGAAGTTAAACATAATTCACATTTATTAATATGATTTGTGACAAGATCTTGAATTTTTGGAAAATAGTATTGAGACTGAAGGTGTTTTGTAGTTTCTGTTATTCCATTGTGAGTATGTGAGTGATAGTCTGAAATTATTCGTATCTGTTCATCTTTATTAAGGATATCTTTCAGAAACGTATTAACTTTAACAATTTTTACGTTGGGTTCAAATATTTCGGAACATTTCCTGTAGGCCGATTGAATGAGATCGTCTTCTTGGCAGTATATATAGTACGTTTTTGTAGGATCTATAATTTCGTGAAACATATTACCTAGTATAGTTTCGTCAATTCCTCTTCTGAGTGTTAGAGTGTATCTATTCTTTCCAAAAGGTTTTGTAAATTCAATATCGTTTTTGTCACCGTATTTCAATAAAATTTGATAATGAGTGGAATTTAAAGATTTTTCAGATATTGGAAAATTAAACGCTGGATTTTCTTGTGCTGTATGTCTAGTTTCACCTGAATTGTTACTCTTTTCGTCATCGTCTGGTTCGGCATTTGATTGATTTGAGAAAGGGTTAGCGTTCAAAATATTGTCGGCTTCACTATTTGTTATCGATAAAATGGATTCTGAGCCGAACGTTGGTAATACCGACAGAAGGTCGATATCTTTATTTTGATCACATTTAATTAAGTCTAAATTCTTCTTTGCCGTATTCAAAGGGGGCACAACTATAATGTCACTAATAATGTTCACTTTAGGTTCCTTTCTAGCGGATTTCATAAGAGCTAAATTTTTTCTATTGCGTCTGTTGGAGATGATTTCATCTATAGCATTTATCTCGATTGTTGAGAGAGCATCAGCTACGTAGTTCTCTTTACCTTTTTTATATTTAATTTCAAAATTAAATTCTTCAAGTTTTAGTTTCCATCGAATAAGTCGTTGATTTGGTTCTTTCAATGAATGTAACCAAACTAAGGGTTTATGGTCAGTTTCTATAAGGAATTTTCTACCAAATAGATAGGGACGGAAATGTTTACAGCTGTCGATAATTGCAAGCAGCTCATTTTCAATAGTACCATAATTCTTTTCGGCTGAATTCAATGTTCTTGAGTAGAATACAATTGGGTGAGAGTTTTGAGAGATAACGCTTCCTATGGCAACATTACTAGCATCTGTAGTTAGAGTGAATATTTTTGAAAAATCGGGGTATGCAAGAACAGGGGCATTACAAATAATTTGTTTACATTTTTCGAATGAATCAATATATTCTTGATCTTTAAGATTTATTTTAGTACCTTTCTTAAGATATTTATTGATCGGATGGGAAATTTTGGCAAAATCTTTTATAAACTTTCGGTAATATGAAATCATACCAAGAAATGATCTTATTTGTTTCTCAGATTTCGGAAGGGGAAACGATTGAGTTGCTTCAATTTTATTTGGGTTAGGTTTAATTCCATCTGGAGTGATGATATGTCCTAGAAATGCTATCTCCTTTCTCAGGAATTCGGATTTATCTAACTGAATTTTTAAATTATAATTTTGAAGCTGTTGGAAAATTTGTTTTACATGTAATATATGTTCTTGAAGTGATCTAGAGAATATAACGATATCGTCCATATATACGAGACAGAACTTATAAAGGAATGGTCGTAGAATTGTATCCATAACCCTCTGGAATGTTGCTGGGGCGTTCTTTAGGCCAAATGGCATACGAGTATATTCGTAGTGACCATTGTCGACAGTGAAAGCAGTCTTCTCAGCCGAATCTGGATGAATTTCTATTTGGTGGAATCCTTGGGCAAGATCTAGTGTCGAAAAGTAAACACATCTGCCAAGATTGTCAAGAATTTCGTCGATTCTGGGTAAAGGATATTTATCTTCGATAGTTTTTTCGTTTAATTTTCTATAGTCTATAACCATACGGAATTTCCTTTTTCCACTGGAGTCTAATTTTTTGGGGACAATCCAAACAGGGGAACTATAAGGAGAGATACTGGGTTTTATAATTTTATTATCTAGAAGTTTTTGGATCTGATTTTGTATCTCTTCTTTAAGATGGTATGGATATCTATATGACTTTTGATAAATAGGCTCTCCATCAGCAGTTCTAATGTTATGTTTGACAGCATGAGTGAAAGAAAGATCAGAGTTTTCGTTATAGAAGATGCTTTTGTATGCTTTGCAAGTTGAAATGATGATGCTTTTCTCCTCGGGGTTCAGATGTTCTGTTCGAATAAGTTTAGTAATGTCTATATCATTATTAATGTCATAATTTGGACCAGATTGTTTGAATGTTGATAGGGGTTGGACTGGAATTGGTTCATGAAAGTTTATGGCAATTTGTGAGAATTGTAGATCTTGTTCAATTGGAATTTGTACGTATCCGTCTGAAGCTGAAGTGATGCACTCAGGGATAGAAATATTGTTTAAAGAAATTTCTGGTAAAACTACAGGGCCGTTGTCAAGTGTTACAGGAATTTTCAATATAGGCTTATCAAGTTGTTCTGTGTATGGTTCAAATAAACCAGGATTTATCTCAAAATGAAATGGTATTCTAATATTTGCAATTTTTAATATATGATTCTTATAATCTATAAGAGCTTTAAGAATATCAAAATCTTGACAACCAATAAGAGCATCGAATCTTTCGTGCCATGGGACTATAAACATGTCGAAAATATGTTCTATTCCAAAATCGTTTAATAGAGGATATTGACAACTCAATGAGCCATTATAAGTGGTTTTAATTGATTTCACGGAAAATTTTGACTTGTAAATGTAATTGGAGAATAGTCGAAAGGCTGGTTCTGGATTGATTATCGAATTGGTTGCTCCTGGGTCAATTAATATCTTAAGATCTAATCCGGGAAGGTAAATGAGAGGTAGTTTTGGTGATAAGTTTATATTGTTGATATCTATTCCGAGGCTATTAATTAAAAAATTTTCAGTTTCCTCATTTTCTTCGATATTTAGATTTTGGAACTGATCGTCTGTATTATCTATGTATGTCTGTTCGTTATATGTGTATTCGTCTTGATAAGTACCGTAATCTTGATTTTCATCTTCGTTATAGTCTTGTTCGACGTTGAATAGTTCTTCTACCATTGCTCTAGGGGGGCCGGTTTGTTTAAAATGGTTCTGTGGTCTGTTTTGGGGCCTAAAAGTATGAGCTGTTGATATGCTCATCGGTGTGGGTTTGTAATTGTCATGAGGTTTTCTTTTGAAAACTTGTGAGTTAGAAAGGAATTGTTTGGGTGGGATGGGTTGATTTTCATTTGGAAATCTCGGAAGTATTTGTGGTCTAAATGGCTGATATTGAAAGGACTGATTTGGCAATTGAGGTTGGAATTGTTGGGGTTGAAATGGTTGACTAGGCATATGTGGCCTGAATTGTTGATATTGAACGGGAAAATGTGAATTTTGAGATCTGAATTGTTGGAAGTGGAGGGGTTGTTTATTCTGATAATTTGATGATTGAGATTTCTGGGGTGGGCGTATTTTTGTTGACTTCTGAGCTCTAAGGAAGTTTGCAAATTCTATCTGGGACCTTTCGTTATCTAGTTTCTTACACTCAAACAGGGCATGTTCAAGGCTTGGAATTGAAATGTGAAGAAGATGATTTCGGTAGGGTTCTAATAAACCTGCTTTAAATATTGCAAGGGCTTGTTCAGTGTACATATTTTCTTTCGACTTACGAACACTTTCATCATTTGTATTGATTGCTAAATGTTCCTTAAGAATTTGTAATTTGGAAATAACTGCTTCATAGAATTCTGAAAAGGTTTGTGGATAGATTTGAATTGTGATATTAAGATCGTGAGCTAGTAGCTCTTCGGACCTAGGATCTCCGAATCGTTCAGTAAGGGCTTTCTTCAGGCTAAGCCAAGTTTCGAAGGTTTGGTTAATAATGACATCTCTAGCTGGACCAGAAAGTTTGGCTTTAATTTGTTCTAAGACTAGAGTGATGAACAGATGATTGTCCTTTGTTTCTAGAAGCATTATATATTTCTCGGACTGCCTAATAAAATATGCGAGGTCTTTCGAACCACCGGAATATTTGGGCAGGAGGTTGTTTGCCATTGTTATCTCAAGTTGGGTAATAGGGATAGGATTAGCCATGTTGTTTATTGTTTCGTCCGATTGAGAGATATCTAAATGTTCGAGTAATTTAAGTAAACTGTCTGTACGAATAGGTGATCTAGATCGACTACGATTATTGCTCATAAATATATTCGACTAACAAAAAAAATATAAAAAAATACGAGAAATTAATCACTTCAATTTCAAAAAAAAATATGATCTATGCGAAAACTAAATTGCGGAGAATGTGTTGTACATGCAAAAAAAAAATCGACTACTGGTATTTATTTTAAGTAAATCAATAAAATCAATCTTATTTTATAAAGAATATATTCACTGAAGGAACTATATTTCTTTACTAAATTCTACAGATGAGAATTAGCCAATAAATTAAATTAAAGGAAAATGACTTACAGGATAATGCACAAAAGGATCATTTGTAAGGTTCTTCCTTGTCTCTGGATTCACTGAAGGAACTGGAGCCTGTTTGACGACCTGGATTCCACTGAAGGGATCTGATGTGGGCCGGAGATATTTCTTCTTTGATGCACCTCGTAGTTGAACACAGTCACTAATGTCTTATCAAAAATTGTTCGAGATATCGTCTTAATTTCTTGATAGAAAACAGTAAAACGTCTACCGCACTGAAGGGGTAATTAATCGATTTACCGACGATATCCTGTTCGCAGCGCCAGTTAAGTTTTAATGACCGAAAAATAACTTTTTAAAAACGTTTATTCTAACATACAAGATTACATCAACAGGACAAGATTATATCTGAGATTATTATATGCATTACATGGTTTTATATTAAAATAAATGAAAGATCATTAGAACATTAAGTTGTACTATGATCCAGTGAGACGTTGTGGAGCCGTGGTCTGGCTACATGACTCGCGTTCTGGCATTCGCAGCAATACCAGAACGCGTCGAGCACATAAACGAAACGCGCAAAAGCCGATTTCGTTCTTGTCTCAACATGTACCCTGGCTCAGTCTATCTGCATTTGAGTAGGTAGTAGGTAGTTGGCGGGTTGGTGCAACTGTGAAACGTGGTAGATTAAAAATGTGCGCTAGTGCCATGGAAGATATTAAGTTGCATTTCAATAATGATTTGCAAAAAGTAATAAGTGATAGCAATGACCGTAGCAACATTTTTACAAGAGAAAGAAGATATGATCAAACACTTGCAGATGTAAAATTAGCAAAAACATGTAAGAGTAACGGAGAAACAATTACTTCAAAACAACGGCGACGATTAAAAAGGTACGATATTTAGAAAACTGGTAAACCGAAAAGCTAATAGAAGGCCTGGATGGAGGAAACTGCTGAGTTGCGTTACTTTTGCACGACTGACGAATTATTTGACATAATTTATTCGGCGCGTTCAGGGACAGGACACAAGAGATTACGAGGTTTGTTATTTTTTTCTACAGTTTTTCACTGGAATATAAATATATTAATTTTTTATTTTCAGTTATGGATTGTGAGTTGAAAAGTAAATATTGTAACATAACGCGGCAAATAATTGAGGTTTATTTGTCACTTTGCGAACAATGCCAATTAAAAAAAGAAAGTGAAAAGATAAGGTTTAGTTGTGAAGCCAATTGTAACAGATGAAATGAGCTCTCGCTGTCAAGTAGAATTCATTGACATGCAAAGTGAACCAGATCGTGATTTTCGTTTTATCAATTACCAGGACCACTTAACAAAATTCACTGTGCTAAGAGCATTAAAAACAAAAAAAGCTGAAGAAGTTGCTTATCATTTAGTAGACATTTTCTGCTTATTTGGGGCCCCCATGATTCTACAGTGACAATAGCAGAGAATTTGCAAACCACATAGTACAAAATCTTTCTGAAATGTGGCCCGGTTTGAAGCTGGTGTATGGAAAACCTCACCATTCTCAAAGTCAAGGGTCCGTGAAGAGATCGATTCAGGATGTAAGAGACATGCTAGTTACATGGATGGCTGATGAAAACATAAAGAAGTGGTCTGAAGGGCTGCGATTTGTGCAAAGTAATAAAAATCGTTCCCTGCATACAGGAATTACTAAAAGTCCTTATGAAGCTATATTTGGCACGCCTCAGAAGGTTGGGCTCAAAGATTCATCACTTCCAAAAGAACTCTTGGCCAACATTGAAACAGAAGAAGAGCTGCAAAAGTTGTTTAATCAAACAAATCCACGCATACGTGAGGACGGTCATTTGCGCTTAGATGAGGAAGATGATTTGACAAACAGAAGGAACACTGAAAATGAAGAACAAGGAAAAGATGTGCGTACAATTTACACAAATGAAGTTTTAGACAGGCATAAATGTTCATTGTGTTTCTTGCCCGTTCAAAATATTTGTGGGACAACTAACGAAGGATATGGAGGAGGTGAACAGAACATTACATGTAACCGATGTTTGAGAAGTGAAAAAATAAATGATGTGCGGGACCAGGCCAAAAGTGGACATGAAAAGTAAGCCGAGAAAATGGTTTCTCTTTCCAACTCAAACTTGTCACCCATTGATGTAGGAAGAACTATTATTGTTCGAGTACCTGATGTTGACAGAGATAGGCTTGCCCCAAGAAATGTGTTAGCTGTTGTACTTGGTTAACGACAGTGGACTTTATCAGCTTGATAGGTAAATGAATTCGGATTGTATGTTTAACCCAATTTTAAATCAATTTTCAGGTACAAAAGATGAAACTTTGCAGTCGCTGTATGGTCGTAATGAGTTTACCTCAGCCAGTCGACTTCATTGATATTGCATCAGTTCCGTCAACGTCTGTATCTCTTCATACTGTTTCGGGCATATCATCCGGATCGACACAGGGCTTTATACAGTGTAACTGCAAACGTTATAGCATCAACAGAAAATGTACGTTTAGAGCAAAGAAAGTAATTTGTAACAGCAAATGTCATAACAACAGTTCATGTAAAAATAAATAATTATATAGATGCAGGTACACATGCGAAAAATGTATTTTATAAATTGGAAAGAAACACAAAATCTTTTCCACATATATTGGTAAAATTAACAAATTACAGGGGATGAGATTAAACATAACATAAAATTATAAATTCTGAAAAAAAAAATTGAAAATTCAAATTAAAACGACATTCTAAACAAAAAGATAGAAAAAATGAAAAAACCAAATACATTTTAATCTTATGGTGGTCGTGTTAAGAAAGAGCAGTGTATTATTGACAGCGTGTGCCACATTCCTCAAGAATCTTTGTCAAGATTGAAAATGGGAATATATATTCCCGAAGCATGTCTCTCATCCCCTGTCATTTGTTAATTTTACCAATATATGTGGAGAAGATTTTGTGTTTCTTTCCAATTTACAATCCCACTCCACTTTGAGATCATGGACTTCTTCATACAATGTATTTTATGTTGAACTAGTTCTTTTTTGTGTTATTCATAAAGAATTAAAATATTTTGGTTTTTGAACTTTTATGTTAGACGCCTTCTGGTATTACTGCGAATGCCAGAACGCGTTCTGGATTTTTTCAGAAGGCCAGTACACGAATTATTCAACAGCTTAGCTTTCTGGCAGTCGTGAGAGATCCAGAACGCGTCCTGGTCTATATAAAACGCCAGAAAGCGATTTTCGGACATTGGCAATTTGCTGGGGCCAGAACGCGTTTTGGCCGTTTTCTTCGGCCATTGGCCGAAATCGGTGTTTGATCCTAAAATATATTTTGATATCTTAACCCGGCGTCGGAAATGTGGAGATTGTATGATAACACCCAAGCGACTAAAAAATACGCGGCATATATAAAATATCCGTCCAATGGACTACAGCGCCTCAGTACCTTCAAGTTAAACCCTCTGTTGCAGATACACGCGCAAGTAATTAAGTAATTAATATTCCTTGATGCTACTTATCTCTATGAAGCCACATCGTCTGAAAGTTCATTGCAGATGTGGTAACCCCACATGTCGCAACGTGAGAATATAATTTATTAATTATTTTTCTCATATTTGTGAACTTGTTACTTGTTTTTTTATCTATTTTCTAAATCTCATAATAATTTCTAGATAAGAAAATTATGCCCAAAGAATATGAAAAAGAGTAGGCACGTCCTTTAGTTCTTTGGGACGATGTAGAAAGCGAAGGAGAGCCTATTGATGCAAATTACGCTGAGGAAGACAACGAAGTGGACTGTATAAGTATTATTCAGTGACTATCCTGAATTAGAACAAGAAGCGGACGTACAATGTATAGGAGATATGCTAGAGGATTAAGAAATAAACGAAGAATCTATTATAGCAAAATATTTCTTTCGAAAAAATAATACCAAATGGCTAAAAGACGTACCTACCTAATAAAATTGTTCGTAAAAGGCCAAAAATATTGTTACTAATCTGGCGTCAAAGAATATGAAAGGAACACCAAAATCTACTCTTTTTTGATGAGATAATCATTGCCATAGAAAAATAGAAAAATCTGTAACATGGAAGGAGTCTCCTCATTATGGAGAAACTGGTGTATCCGAAATTAAAGCAGTAATAGGTCCTCTGTATTTAGGGGGTTATATTAAAATAACCATCATCGTTTATATTACCTGTGGAATACTGATAATACCGGTATAGAAGTGACGTTAAACTAGCAGAGCAAAGTGAGCAGAATCAAAGATACATATTTGGTGCTTGTAGAGCTAATTAAGTGCTGTATTCCGAAATCAATTGCTCTTGTAGTTTCATGTAAAATGGCCGCTTTGCTAGCTTTAGATCTAAAGCTAGCAGAGCAACCTTTAAAAATCAACTTTTTTGAGAATTTTTCTTAGTGTTGGTAGGCCTAATTAAGTGCTAGTTAAGTGCTGTATTCCAAAATTAATTGCTCTCTAGTGTTTCGGAAAATGACTGCCTTTCTTTTAAAAAGCAACTTTTTTGAGAATATCTTATTAGGTGCTTATAGAGCTAATTAGAATTAGAAATTAATTTCTATAAGATTTCAGCCAATACAATATACAAAATATCCCCACAATAGCAAAATTGTCATTTGTCATTGAAGATAGCAAAGCAGCCATTTTTCGTAAGGCTACAAGAGCAATTAATTTCATAATGCACCACTTAATAAGCACTTAAATAGCTCTACAAGCACCAAATATGTATTTTGGATTCTGCTCACTTTGCTCTGCTAGCTTTAGGGTCGTTATGGAAGTGTTCTGTACCAAAATGAGTCAACGACGATTCGAGGTACGTTTGTAATGCTTGTGAAACCTTTATGTATATTTTAAATTTGTAGTTTAAAACTTCACTTTTTAAAAATGATAATATTTATTATAAAATATATGTTACAGAAATATAATAATAAAAATGAAGAAAAACAGCGTGAACTGAGAGCTACTGCTTATTTGAACCAAGAACCTCGGGGAACCAGGTGCAATCGTATTTACAGTGATTTTATGCTGAATTAGCATCATGTGACTTGCGCTTGTTTCGTCCGTTACAAGTTCTAGAGCATGGGATCTGCAAGTTTGCATATTCTGGTAAGACTACAATATTCTTAGAATATGGAATATTCCAGAGTATGGGAATTGCAAAGTTGCATATTCTGTGAGAATGTAAAATGTATTGAATTCTGAGAATCTTCCAGAGTGCAAAACTGCAAGTCAGCATTATCTCTGAGAACGAAAATATGAACAAAGAAAAATAATAAAACACGTATCGTTGAAATATGACACCTGTGAGACTAGATCGTTATTATTGAATATGGTGAATTATATTGGGATATAACAGCTCCCTCTTATAAAAGAAAAATTGATGTTATACAGCAATTTTTTTGGTTAGAATAAAAATTAAAATAAAATGTAGAAATAAGAGTATACAAAAATATAAAAAATGTAAAAGGTAAAATAAAAATAAAAATGACAGTGTCAATAAATGTTCACTTTTAAAAGAAAAGAATTTCACTTCACTTAGAAGATCCTTTACACTGTAATTTCGACATCAGGCTGTAGATTTGGTCGTCTTCTATAGATCATGGATTTTATTCTTTGTAATGTCTCGTTGGGTTTCAAGTCCGGCTCTGGATTTGGAGATGTTTTCTTATGGAGTATAATTTTGGAAATTACATAGATGGTTGTTAGAATCACAATAATTACAATAGTGGAAACGGTGAACCAGGATATGTCTCTTTCGAAGAAGGGCTTATTTATAAGTTCATCGAGATCTTTAGAATATTGTTCTAACTTGTACTTGGCTGATGAAAGATCGTCCATATTCATGTTATTAAGGTTGAATGGTTCCAGTTCTTGAACTAAAACTTTTTCTGGTATATGTAAACAGCAATTATAGTTGATCATCACTGGATGTGGATTGTGTGAAACTTCGATGATGTTGCGTGTTTCTGCTTGGACTTTAGTGATACCAATAAAGGCATAGCAGTTTGTAGTTAACTTGAAGATTGAATTATTGTCTACAATAATGGTTTTGGTATTGGCTCCTTTGCAGTGAATTCTTATGTGAAGTGGCTCTTTTACTAGAATAAGCCACATGTTTTCTTCAATTTTTTGGACGTTGTAACCTTGACCATGTATTAGAGAATGTTTCGCAGTTTTCGGGAAAGTCTCTGAAGTTTCTAAAGAGCTGTGCCTCGTAGATAGCAGTTGCGTCTATTGGATATGGGTAGACATTGGAACACAATTTCTTGTATGGTGCAAGTTGTTTGTATTGGCTAGGATATTTTATTAGTGCATATGTCAAAGAATCATCATCTCGCGCAATGAATTTTTGAGTAAAAGATAAAATGTGATGTATATGCGACATATATATTGGGATAGGATAGAGTTGGAACATTGTGAATGTTTGGGGTTCAACTAATGGAATTTTTAAACCAAAAACCATTTCTGATTCTGTTTGACATGCTTCTAATTCAATGATTTCTAAAAATTGGGCTATACTTGAATGTTTAGCCGGTAGTGGTAAGTTATTTCTTAATAGATTTTGAGATATTTCCTTTAATGATGTCATCAGATTATCTGGTTCGATTATGGATGAATGAATTATTCTTAATCTAGCAAATGTAATAGCATTCAAAATGTCATTGAGGTTATCTTCAAAGAACAAAAAGCTTTCCATCAGTTTTTCACATATTTCGAAGAAACTTAATTTTCGAAATAAGGTTTCATTCTATCAAAGTTAACTTTACTACTTTGATTTGTTCTGTTGTTAAGAACAGTGGCTGAATTTCTATGAACTTCAATATTTTCGAAGGGACCGTAAAATTTATTTCGTAATTTGTCCTTGATCTGCGATTCTTTAATGTAGACTTTGTCGCCTACATTGAATTGATATGAATTATTGGATACATGTTGATCAAAGCGGACTTTTGCCTTTTCTTTACTTGAGTTTATTCGACTTCTAGCTATTCTATAGTAATGAGAAATTCGGTTGTTTAGATCTCTAATATATTTTATAATTAATTCTTTGTGATTGTATGTGTTTTCGGGAGGTCTACTTGAAGTGTGACCAAATACTAATTCATACGGTGTAAAATGAACGGTTTATGAAATGATAGCGTATGGTAAGATGTTAAACGGGTGCTCATTTGGGTGTTCTGATACATGCGTTCGAATCATTTCTAATAGTGTGGAATGGAATCTTTCGAGAGATCCATTGGATCATGGATGTCCTACACTGGAATTAGTTACTTTTATATCAAAGAGAGTGCACATGTCACGAAAGAGAGAGTTGTCGAATTCTCGACCCAAATCGCAATGAATTCGAGTTGGGGTACCGTAGTGTTGGAAATAAATCAAAAGTGTGTTGACTATACTTTTTGCTGTCTTGTTAGGTAATCCGTATGCTTGAGAGAATTTCATGAGTTTGTCTCGTATAGTTAGTGCGTAATGTCTTCTGGGTACTTCTAGAATGTCTATATTAATCCTTTCAAACGGGGCTCTAGGTGTTTCTGTGATAACTAGAGGGCTGTCTAAGTTTTTCCTGCAAATCTTTGTTTTTTGACAAACTTCACAAGCTTTGATATGCTTTTCTACGTCCTTAGATATACCGGGCCAATTGTATCGTTCGCGGATTCTACGGATAGTTTCGTTAATACAGCGATGAATATGGTTTTTCCGTTATGGTACTGATTGGGAATGATAGGGATTTGATCCTGGTCTGGTGTTTTGAGAATATCTTGACATACTTTAAATTTAACATCTTTTTCAGAAAATATAAATGAAAGTATCTCTAATATGGGGAGATCAGGATTATTTTCAACAAAGTATGTTGTATCGGATTGTATAGTGTCTTGATTTTTAAAAATAGAAGCGAATAAGTATTCGTTGACGGAATCGGGATCGTATGGAATTGGAATATTAAATATTTTCTATTTCTGACACTTTTTAAATAGTTTTTATTGCTTTCGGTTCTTGTATCAATGGACTCCGCAGCGATTTCTCAGGCCCCATACGGTCTAGAGACTTGAAATTTTGAATTCGTACTCAGATCGCAGACATGTCACCGCCTGTTAAGCTAAAAGTGTGATCCAATACTGGTAATTATAATTATCTCATTCAACCAAGATCATTATTTTGTCGACATGGAACGACAATGGGATCCGTCACTGGAATTACGCACGAGCATGGAGCGTATATATACGTCTCGTTCTCTGGTATATAGGTACTTTCTGGAAGATCATCTATGGTTATGTCGCAATTGTCAGACGTTATTGTTAATTTAAAGTTTAATTTTGTGTTGTGGTAGACAAACAGTAATTTGTTATGGAATTGCTGTTGCTGGCAAACACTTATACATAAGTATAGTTAAAATCGAGAAAAGGATAGCATTAGTAGGTACTCATCGGTACGGTTTAAATCTTAAATGCCCAATAAAAACTATTTTTAATTTTTTTTCAAAAATTTCACTTGTGCTTTATAATACATTGATTTTACAGTTGGAAAAGTCAGCATTTTCTTCGAAAATGTCTTCTATAATCTTGTGATGATAGTCTTTTAGATTGTTTTGTTGAAATAAAGTTAAAATATTTTTATGTCCCCTTGCTAAAAGTTGCTGGTTTGTAAATTCTATTTTTGAATAATCAATAAGTGACCTTAACTTATAAGCATTGACAAAGATTTTGAATTCTTCGTATACTTGTTCGTTGTTGATGTTACTAGATTTTTCGGATTCATTGTCTGAGTCTTCGTCATCGTCATTGTGTATGGGGAGGATTGGAAAATGACAGGAATGTGCTTCTGACTGAAATTTAATATAATCGGAAATATGGTTGATTTTAATTCGGGAAAGTGCGTGAGCATTGCGATTAATCCTTCCAGGTTTATATTCAATTGGATAGTCATACTCCTCAAGCTTAAGACGCCATCTTGCTAATCGAGTACCTGGGTCTTTGATAGAGAATAACCAGGTGAGAGGTCTGTGATCGGTAATTAGTAGAAATTTTCTGCCAAAGAGGTACGGCCGGAAATGTTTCACGGACCACACAATGGCTAATAGTTCCCTTTCTTAGTAGAATAATTTGTCTCAGCTTTGCAGAGTGTTCGAGAAGCATAAGCTATAGGGAGATCTTTTCCTACTGGTCCTTGAGAAAGTACGCTGTCAACTGCAAAGTTACTTGCATCAGTTGTGAGAATAAAAGGATCGTCAAAATTGGGATAAATAAGAATTGGAGATGTGACCAGGGATTGTTTTAAATTTTTGAAAGATTCTTGGTATTGTATATCGAAATTGAAAGTTGAATTTTTTTAAGGGTTTCGAAAATTTTGCAAAATTCGGAATGAACCAGCGATAATATCCTGCCAGTCCTAGAAATGATTTTATTTCTTTCGGATTTGTGGGTTGTGGAAAATTTTGTATGCAATCTACTTTTGATGGATTGGGTTTTACGCCATCTTTTGTTATTAAGTGGCCAAGATAATCGACTTCCTTACGGAGAAATTCGCAATTATCGGGTTGTATCTTAAAATTTGAATTATGGAGACGTTGGAAAACTTCATGAAGTCTTTTGAGATGTTCATGGATAGTTGGAGAGTAGACGATAATGTCGTCCATATAAACTAAACATCTCTCGTTCTGTATACCTAATAGAATATTATCCATAAGTCGCTGGAACGTTGATGGGGCATTTTTCAATCCGAATGGCATTCGAGCAAATTCGTAATGTCCATTTTCAACGGAGAAAGCTGTTTTAGGAATGTCTTTCGAATCAATTTCTATTTGATGAAAGCCAGATGCCAGATCGAGGGTCGTAAAATACTCACATTTACCTAACTGGTCAAGGAGGTCGGAAATATTTGGAAGAGGGTATTTTTCTCCTACCGTCAGTTCGTTAAGTTTCCTATAGTCTATCACAACTCGCAATTTATCTTTTCCTGATGCGTCTGATTTTTTTGGTACTGCCCATACAGGAGAAGACCATGGAGAATTTGATGGTCGAATAATACCTTGCGCTAACATATTATTGATCTGACTCTTAACTTCTTGTTTGTGTATATGTGGGTATCTATATGATTTCGTAAAAACGGGTTTCGCACGTTAGTTTCTATAGAATGCTTGATTTCGTTTGTAAAAGTTAACTGGTCGTTTTCTAGATAAAATATATTTTCAAAATTTAAACAGAGATTAATGACTTCCTCTCTTTCTTCATCGCTTAGATGTTCTAAGCGTAATTGTTTTAATATTTCAGATTTTCTGTCCGTCTGTTCGACAATAATTTCATTATTAAAATTATTAATGTTAAAATTGTCAAACGGTTCCATATGTAATTCTGGAATTTCGATATCTTTTGAGATAGCATTTGCATTTAAAATAGTTATAAGAAATTCACCTTTATGATTAATATTTACAAGAGAGTGAGGGATAAAAACCTTTTCAATTTCAAGACCGGCGACAATAGCGTCAGTATTTGTTAGTGTGGTTCTTAATTTGAAGACTTGTTCAGATCTGGGTTCTAACAATACACGGTTCTTTATTGGTGTTTGAATGTTGTGATGCTTTCTTTCAGAGTGGGATAATTTTGGATTGCTTTCGGGAATGTTGTCGATAACCTTAAATAATGGGACAAATTTGAAATTTGTTTCTAACTTTTGATCTTTGAAATTAATTACTGCCTTATAATGGTAAAGCCAATCTGCTCCAACTAGTCCATCGAACTGGATATCAAGATCGCAAATGTAAATTTTATAAGGATCATTTTTGGCAAAAGGTATCATAACAGAATTGGAAATTAGAATCTTTTGGTCTGTTATTCCTTGGATAACAACATTTCCGGGGCTTCTATTTAAAAATGTTTCGCATGTTTTTGGTTTGAACATTGATATGCCTGCTCCATTATCTACGAGAATTCTAAATCTTTTTGAGGAGTCTTCGAAATAGTAGAGATTTTTTGAATTTACTGTAAGTGTTGAGCTTACATGAACATTTGTTCTGGGTGGTTGGCATACGGTTAGAGGTTGTCGATAGTCATAGTTTGAATTGGGTTTGTCTGTTCTTCCAAAACTGGTTTGTTGGGATCTGGGGCTGTAGAAGTTGGGCGAAGAGGAAAATTTTGATCATGAAAATCTTCGGATTGTGATGTGGAACTTTCACAATTGTTTTGGAAAGATTCCAACTGATAATACTCTTGCGAAAAATTGTTATAGTTTTCATCTTCATAAAAATCGGGTGTATAATTAGACTGTTCATTAGTAATAAAATTGTTGTGATAATATTGAACTTCTACTGGATTATTAAAATGATGTGTACGATGTGGTTGCTGTCTTATGTTTGGATTTGATTGAATGACAGATGGTCTTTGAACATTGGGATTGGGTCAAGAAAATTGATTGTTATATGGACTAGGTTGTCTATTTTGGGTTTGAGAAGATGATTGATTTTGGGGATTAAAATTGCTGAAAGATGGTCGAAAGTTTTGTTGATAATTTTGAAATGAAGGCTGTAAGGATCTCTTTCTTGTAAGACAATCTTGGATCATGTGGCCTGGTCTTTTACAATATGAATATTGTGGAAGTTGGACAGGTTTTTTCATATTATTCTGAAGTCTATTCTGAAATTTTTGATTCTCAAAATAAGATAGTTGAAGTTCCTTTTTAATTCTATTCAAAGCTGAAAGCATGTCGCTTGGATTACTATTACTATTTGACCTAATGTCTGTTCAAGTCCAGTTAATGACGTTGTCAATATCATTGCGTCTGTTAATTTAGTTTGAGCATTTTTTTTCTGGCAAAGTCATGTTTTGTTTGTTGATAGAAGAGTGAATTTTCGATTCATGCGTTTGCAAACGAGCTATGAAAGTTAATGGTGATTCATTTTGCAACTGTTTCATACGTTGAAGATCCTGAATCAATGAGGTTAAATCTCGTGAATCTCCAAAGTCTGAATCTAAAAGATGTAAAATTTCTTCCCATGAATTTGGGTTTCGAGAATTGACAAGTTCGGCTGCTCGGCCTTTAAGTTTATTCTTAATGTGTAATGTAAGGAGAAGCTTTTGATCTCCGGTTGCCATGTTGAATGCCATGGAACATGCGTTTATGAATGTGGTTAAAAATATCTGATTACCATCATAATCAGGGATAATAGAAAATATCTCTGAGAGTTTGTATTGCTCCACAGAAATAATTTGTGATTCGGGGTTGACGTCAGCGTTCGCGTCGGAACTAGCTTGACCTCTTGTAGTAGGCATTGTGTTTTCAGGGCGAAAACGTAAATATACGGGATACATTTTGGATAAATGTCAAAACAATACGATAACAGAAATTTTGTTCAATCGAACTAATAAAATACGATAATAATTGTAGGTAAATTGTTTAAAAAAAATGTTTCAATAATTGGTAAAATGTTTAAACGAGATGATTCTTTGCACTTACTTGACTAAAATCCTCAGTCCTGCCAGAAGATGAAATCCTTTATTCTTCGTGAGCGTTACTACGACAGGGTGAGCGTTCGCGTGTTCCGTTGTCGCCGGAGAGACCGTCTTTGTTGCTAGTGATGTGGATTGGAACTTGGTTCTCCGCAGTTTCGATTCTTTTTTTCTCAAGGTTTGGAAACCGCCGTTGAGACTTATAACAACGTTGAGGAATCCTACTGATTGCGCCAATTTTATATTTGTAGTTTAAAACGTCTTAAAAATAATAATATTTATTATAAATTATAAGTTACAAATATATAATAATAAAAATGAAGAAAAACAACGTGAACTGAAAGCTACTGCTTATTTGAACCAAGAACCTCGGGGAACCACGTGCAATCGTATTTATAGTAATTTTATGCTGATTAAGCATCATGAGACTTGCGCTTGGTTCGTCCGTTACAAGTTCTAGAGCATGGGATCTGCAAGTTTGCATATTCTGATAAAACTACAATATTCTCTGAGAACGAAAATATGAACAAAGAAAAATAATACAACATGTGTCTTTGAAATATGACACCTGTGAGACTAGATCGTTATTATTGAATATGGTGAATTATATTGGGATATAACATATATATTGATAATTCAATGATGTACTGACAAACATGGTTTACGGCTTATTTTATTTATAAATATATAGTCTCTGTTTTATAATTTAAGTTAAACTTAGCATTGTTTCAATTATTGGTATTTTTTATAAATATTTAAGAATATATGTTTTTACTTTTATTAAAAAATACTTCAGTTTAGGTATTTTTCATCTTAAGTTACAATATCGTTTTAAACGGACTGTTTCAAATTTCGCGCGAAAACGGAGCTATAGTTCTGATGACTTCACTCATGTCTGTCACTGTCACTCATATTTGTTCGTCGCTGGCTTTCATAAGTACCTACCTATTGCATTGCAATTTTTTGTATAAGTACATAAAGAAATTGTAAAGTATTTAAAATGAATCCATTTTACAGTCATCCATCAACATCAGGTAGTCATAGTAATGATACTAATGTTCATTCTTATAAAAAGCCGTGATAATTCATGTTTTGTGCCATTTTGTCCATCTACTTCAACAAAGTTTCCAAATAAACTGTGTTTAACTGGACTTTCTGATCAAAAACTGAGAAACAAGTGCTTTGAAGCTTCAAAAAGGGATGACAATTATTCTCCAGAGACTGTTATTCATTGCTGTGAAGACAGCTTTGATGTAAGTCGGCAAATATATTTGTTATGCTTGTACGCTTAGGCTAGATAATCTAAGCTTGTACGCAAATAGTTACCTATCTACTTATTGAACTTGTTTAAGACCTACAAATTTTGTTCTTTCAAGAAAAAAACGTACAATCATGTCAACACTAACTTTTGATAAATTCCTGGAGTCTGCTCTTATGAACCCAGCGTTCACTTTTCATAAAATACAATAAATTTCGTAACGAAATAATGTTTACCGTCTCACAAGTGTAACCTCAAACAAATTTTTATCATAAGTTTTAAGGAGGAAATATGTGATAGACATGAGTAACGTCATCGGAGCTGTAGCGAGAATCTGAACCGCATTTTTGCAATAAATTATAGTACTTTGATTTTGTAATACGTTTGTGGTCTATTCTACAACAGAATTTTCTAAAATGAAACCAAAAGACTTCAAACACAATTATATTGCATGTTGCCTATTCGACGCTTATTTCAAAAATAATGTCGAATGTGTTCGGAAGTTCACACCTTTACACCTAGAGGGTGTGTGTAAATGGAGTACTACTGTGTGTGCTTCTCTTAAGCCCGCTGCAGACGGAGTATGTTTTGCTGCATGCTTCCTTGATGGGAGCTAGGCTTGGTGCTGTGCATGCTTCCGTGTAAGAAAATGACATCGCGTGCACTGTTGGTTGCTTGAACTCGTGCATGATTTGATGATAGAACCGGTGCTATTTTCGGTGATTGTTTTCTTGCATCGTGCATTGTCGGAGCACTCGGAACTAGTCGAGTCGTACACAAAAGTTATTTTGCACATGATAACTGTTATTTTTGATTGTTGGGACATTTTCTGTGTTGTAACAATGATTAGAAATAGAGCTTGATTAGAATGTTCAATATTTTGTATCATTTGTCACAGTCATATTTCTCTGTACTGTCATTTTACATACATGATGGCCTGCATCGTATGAAGCCAACACAAGCAAGGGAGCCATCAACACACCATGCGCGGCAACATTTATCGGACCGTGCAGCAAAACAAGCAAGCAATCATGCAGCAAAACATACTCCGTCTGCAGCGGGCTTCTTAATATTGCACCGCTCGCCATTGCTCATAACAACAAGTAATGATAACAAATATGTGCTGGTATCTAGGAGTAGGCTATTCTCCAACACAAGCAGATAAACATTCATCTTTTATATCATTCTAGTGAGTGTATAATTATTTTGCTTCGTTTGAGATTAGGTACATTTTACAATAATTCAAAAACGCGTGAAGATATCGACTGGTGGTTTTCGCCAAAATGTAGCTATTTATATGGCTTTTAAGACAAATAATAAAAAAATGTATCATGTAATTTAATTTAAGAAAAAATGAAAACTGGATATTGGCTAATCAGCGCCCTCTTGGATTAAAGGTGTGAACTTGCGAACACATCCCAGCTCTCCCACCTATATATTAAAGAAGCGAAAAAATTTAAGGACCAAGATTGTGCAGAATTTCATGAACGTTTTATATTTCCAGTACTAAAACAATACGTCAATGCATCTATTTTTGAGAAAAAAATAATTTTAATTTGTACCATTCTTTTTCCCGAAGTCGTAAGGTTCACGTTTTCCCTATTATCCTACCTCGCTAACCTCAGTGGGACACCCGGTATATATATATATATACAATAAAAATATGTTTTTGGGGATGCAGTCATGTAATTAATAAAACTCTTTGATTTACGCCGAGCTTTCGAGAATGTTTAATGTATATTTCGATATAATACGATCACATCTTCTTTTTCCTGGTATTGTGTCATTTGCTATTTTTAGATCACTATTTATAATAGATTAAATATTATCAACTGTGATTACAATATTCTTACAGATTGATTTGTGAGAGAAATCAGCTTATCTTGATGACGATGTTATATGTATATATATATTTTTTTTTTCTATTAGGTCCATCTACTATTTTCATAAACTTTTCAGATTAATTTGTGAGAGACATTGACTTACTTCATTTTAAAATTATGTATGTGGTATTGTAAGAGAAAATGAAAATATATAAATAACAAAAAAAACCTGAATACCTAACAAAATAGTAAAGAGTATTAGGTATTGACATAATTAAACTTTAATTTGGACTACAGCCTATGATTCCAAACAGTCTAGTCTGTGTACGAGTATATACAATTTATTTATATTATGTGTTTCTATGCCTGTTTAAAAAGTTTTGTTTTAAATTAAGTAATTGAATAACAACTTTTTTTTCTTTTGACTGAATCTGTATCTGCTTTAATATTTTCAATTTTAATGTTAGAATAGCTACAATCACAAAGATTATTCATATAAGATCTTTTCTAGCAACATGAATCTAGTCTCTTTCAACTCTATATATGCCGTTATCATTACATTTATATATAATTAATGAAGTGTCTGATTGATGGTTATGAAATCTTTCCCGGTTTTATTCAATTTCATCTAAATTTGCAAATGTCACTAGTTAAGTTATTAATTTATTATGTGGTCAAGATAATTTGCAACGATTTTTAGTTTGCCCTGACGAAGAGAATAAACATTCTCGAAAACTCAGCTTATTCCAAAGAATTTTATTTAATAAATGAATGCATCCCCAACAAAAATCTCTTTTATCAAATACTGAAACCAGTCTAGAATTCAAAACCAAATATCTACAGGGTGTCGTAGAATATGCAATTAACTGTCACAGTTAAGATGACCCGGTAATCTAAGCGGACCAATCAAGTAAGTGTCAATAATACCTACCCTTACATTAATTTCAATCTCTCGTTGAAAATGTTTCTGTTTAATGACATGTGGATTTTCATCTGCGTAAACATGTTCTTCACGTACACTTGTTATACCGAATCGTGTAAAGCATGACTCGAATGTAAACAGAATTTTTCTGTACTGAATCGGCCGCTCTGCACTCGTGAATGGCTTGTGAATGCAAATGAGACTCATAATAGGGGGAGTTCCTCAACATATTGAATGTGAAATAGATAAATAAGTTCTTTTCTAATTATTCTGTTGGAGGTGCTTTATGAAACTCTAGTTTGGCGTGCCAGTCGTCGGGATTCTGGGATTATTTTCAATTATTTCAAGTATTCCCTCCTCTGCAACAGGAGTTCTGGCTTGATGAGGTCGTCCAGCATTACTTCTGTTGGGTTTCAGATGACCAGTTTCTCGAAGTCACCTCTCGATAGAAGCAAAAGTCTGGTGATTCGGAATCTGTCAATTTGGAAACCTTTCTTGGTATATCCAAACATCTCACGACAGTTGTCATTACAGAAACCAGGTACTATAACAACATATCAGTTTGTTCATTGAATTTGTACCTACACCATACTAACACCAGCCACGAAACGTTTGAAATAACTCCTTCACAAGAACTTTGAATCGAAACAAAATAAACAATACATAAAATGAATAGTATTGATAATTTTTATCTACAGGTCTACACCATATCGGCCAAAAGTATTATTTTTTTTATTAGTAACGTTGACAACCGACACCTTAGTTTTATTGAAAAATTCAAGTTACAAAACATCAGTACATTGTTTTTTTTACTCAAATACCATGAGAGATACGTTTTTTGCAAGAGACAAAAAGTGTTGCATATGAATTTATCCCTCCATAAAAAAAAATGAAGGAACAGAGATGGCTCTAAGAAAGAATACGATGTCATTTATGGTAGGATTAGGATTAGTCTTTTACCCTTCCATGAGTTCAGTTGGTGTAATTTTCGCTTTGACCAATGGCTCTTCTATTAAAATAGCTACATACCAAATTTAATAAAAATCGAACGAGTTTTTCAATTATTAAGAAAGTGCAATTTTCTTTCAAATTTGGAGCTTCCGTACAGGCAAACGAAACACTTTTTCATATAGGTAATTTTGGCTCAATCGACCTATTTTGATCTCACCAACTGTATGTACAAGGAATTTAAATAAAGGACTTCTGAAAAGTCCCGAAACGGTCGATTATTGGGTAAACTATACACATTTCGTGTATAACATCCTATCCCTAAATTCAATCATTTAAAAGTTATCGAATTTTGAAAATAAACCAACATAGTTACTTCATTCTGTAACACCAGTAACACTAGTCGTACTCAAAAGTTATTTTGCACATAATAACATGTTATTTTTGATTGTTGGGACATTTTCTCTGTTGTAACAATGATTAGAAATAGAGCTGATTAGAATGTTCAATATTTTGTATCATTTGTCACAGTCATATTTCTCTGTACTGTCATTTTACATACATGATGGCCTGCATCGTGTGAAGCCAACACAAGCGAGGGAGCCATCAACACACCATGCGCGGCAACATTTATCGGACCATGCAGCAAAACAAGCAAGCAATCATGCAGCAAAACATACTCCGTCTGCAGCGGGCTTTATGCACTCTAATAGGAATAGGTTGAAATAGCATTATTTGTGCAGAGCTTTCGACATCTGTCCCTGCGTTTTGGAAACAACATAAATTATTATAGAAATCTGTATAAGCATGTTACAAAGTAAAAAAGAGATGGCTATAATTTTTAAATTTATATGTTTTACAAAGACTATCTATTTTGCTTCTTTCATTGTCTAGATTGTATGTTGTTTATTTATTGATAATCAGGCCATATTATTTTGAATTGTGTTTATGTGTGTTAGATGTATGGTGTGTGCGAAATAAGTGATATTAACAGTGAAATGCCTCGTGAGTATTGAGTGCCTCGTTGTGAAAGTGAACATCCTCGAATGGAATGGGTTTCTACGAGTTTCAGGAGATTCAGAGGACCTAGATGTCAAAAATTCCGAATATGTTAGCGTAAAAATTTTCGAAGAAGATGTTTTTCTAAGAAATGTTTTAATAACTTGCCCTTACCAAAAAAAAAACACTTGCTCTGTAAGTTCATCATATAGATTTTTGGTCTTAAAGTAGGGAAAAGTCGATATGCTGCTCTGTATAGTCGCCGTGAAACGAAAGTGAAGCCAATTTTTCGTCGGCCGCCATTAGTTTCGTTTGGTGTTTACAGCTTATTTTGATTTTAATTTTTTGTGCTATTTTTTAATGAAAACGACGATTTTTTATCTTAACACAATGGTGAAATTCGAGACTCTTGGATACAAGAGTTGAAACAATTTGCGTCCATTGCTGGCCATTGATTTAATCCTCATTTGGCTTCCCTTACTCTTCGAATGCGATGTCTCCTTGGTAATTTCATTTCAGTTCAGTTTTTGGTAATGTATGTTTTTTAATTCACTGGAATTACAGATTGCTGAGGATTGGAGAGCGACAGTTTCTCCAAATTTCTACAGGAGATAACCGGAAGATGTAAATCTCATGATTTTTTGGTGAGCCGCTATTTAATCTAAATAGATATCGTGTCTAAAATATTTTATTTCAGAACCTATACTATTCGTTCAAGACCAGAGAGCTTAGAAGTGAGCCTACCAATAATTGTTAACAGACCTCTTCTGCCTCCGAAGATCGATTTCAAAAACCTATGTTTGAGCGAGAGCTTGCTGGCTCACTAGTTCCATCAACCAATACGGAACCTGTTGAATTATTAGGTTAGTAATTAGCTGATATACTCGGACATCACAACTTAACTTATTATTTATTATTATAATCAAAGATAATACTTCCATTTTTTATTTTTAATGAAAGCGTTCCGATAAAACTTCTTAACAATTAGAGACAGCAAATAAGTAGCATTTATAAGGATCTAAAAATCAAACTGTGTAAAAATAAACTAGATTTACTTTTAGTGTTGAGTAGATTTAGCAATGAGTACAAAGATCAATATAAAACAGCAAAAAAAGCTTATAAAATAATATCTTCTGATAATAAAATGAAAACGATGTGGTCAATTTGTAACAAACTACAAAATAAAACTAGCAATAAAGAAGAATGTCAAATTAGAGGGGAGCTATTACATATTGCCCAAAACTATAATAATTTTCTTATTGAAGTAGTTCCCAAATTAATGAAAATATAAAAAACTATCCATTCAAATGTAATATTCAAGAAAATGATAAGTATTTCTTAAACCAGTCTCTACAGATGAGCTACGTCAGATATCTCAAAAATTAAAAAAAATCTTTAGCAGTGAAGAGGATGAGGAAGAGGAAGTTCCAACTTGTGTAGTCAAAGTAAGTAGTGAAAAGGTCATGACTGTAGTATGTTACATCTTTATATATATATATATATATATATATGTAGAGCGTCTCCATTATTATATATTATATACTCTTTCATTTATGAAATATAGAAATCTTCAATTATATATATATATATATATATATATATATATATATATATATATAAATCTTCTGTGCGTATGTATGTGACTAAACTCCTCCTAAACGGCTGGACTGATTGGAATGAAAATGTTTGTGTGTATTCGAGGGGATTAGAGAATGTATGTATATTCCAATAGGTACCTGGATAATTTAAAAAGACAATTGAACCCGGTAGGTGGTGCTGCTGTCGGCATAACGCTTGAAGCTTTTCTTGAAGTGGTCTCCACATATTGAAAAATTGTCAATAAACTTGAATCAAGTATGCTATGCAATTAGAATTACTAGTAAATATTTAGAAGAAAAGATTCTTAAGATGTTGTACCATGCCAGTTGTGAGTCTCTGATGAGATATGGAATATTTTTTTGGGGAAATAGTTCTACTGCGCAAATATTATTCAAGGTGCAAAAAATAATTCTACGTATTATTTTCTAAAATAAGTTATAAGGAGAGTTGTAGAGGGATTTACAAGACGAAGCGTATCTTAACTCTTTATGGCTTATACCTACACGAATGCCTAATGTACTTATTTAAAAACAAAGAATCTTTTCTAATAAATAACACAAATATAAAGTATAATACACTAGATATAAACTATCCTATTCATAGATTGGCAATAACAGAAAAACACCCGTCCTATTATGTGTGTATCAAAATATTTAATAAGCTACCACACCAATTGAAAAATATACAAGATTAAAATCAATTATAAAAAATCAAAGCAACAGTTATTAGATTTAGAACCTTATTGTTTAGAAGATTTTTTTACTTTGTAGTTTACTGCTGTTCGGACGCCATTTCATTTGTTGTTTTTTTGATACTATGTTAATATTGTTACGTGGGTAGTTTATCATGTACTTACTGTTATTATTTCTTTTAGTTTGTATTTGTTCTGATTCCTTGCTTACTTGTTGCATGTATATTTCATTGTGTAAATCTGGAATTATAGTAGATTTATTGTCGATCCTACCAGAAACTATATGTGAGGTACAATTTGTCATACTATTGTCGGTTTGACAAGGCTCTAGAACATTATTATGTGCGTCTAGATAATCATAGAACATTCTCGATGAATGTCATGTTATGATTCAGGTATATAAAGCCGTGTCGATCACGGAACAGAGTCAGTTTATGGTATCAGTCAATTGGAAACATAACTCGAAAGTAGTTGGAACGCGATAGTCAAAGTGACAAGTAATGACAGTTGTACTAAAACAGAAAGCCGTGTACAGTGTGTTTGAAAATAAATCATTGAAAGCAATCTGCGAATTTCGAGTGCTACGCAAGTGAACTCACCCCACAACGTTTAGCACAGGGTTAAACGTTACAATTGGTGTCAGAAAAAGGGATCTTCGCATTTTGCTGAGAATATATGGTGAATACCAGATCCAGAAATTACGACGAAATGGCAAATTTTGCAGAAATAATGGAGTTCTTGAAAAATAATAAAGAAGAACAAGAAAGAATTAGACAACAAGAAAAAGAAGAACAAGAAAGAATTAGACAACAAGAAAAAGAAGAGCAAGAAAGAATTAGACAACAAGAAAAAGAAGAACAAGAAAGAATTAGACAACAAGAAAAAGAAGAACAAGAAAGAATTAGACAACAAGAAAAAGAAGAACCAGAAAGAATTAGACAGGAAGACCAAACAAAAATTAATCAATTCCTAGAAAATCAAGAAAAGAGTAGACAAGAACAAGAAAGAATTAGGCAGGAAGATCAAGCAAAAATAAGACAAATTTTAGAAGAAGAACAAACAAAAATAAGACAAATCTTAGAAGAACAAGAAAGAGTGCGACAAGAAGATAAACAGGAAGTTGACCAGAAATTAGAGAAAGTTGACCAAAAATTAGAGAAAGTTCAAGAAGAAGTTGAACAGAAATTAGAGAAAGTTTTGATCCAAAATTTCAATTAATAGAAGAAAAGATGTTGCAAACGAAACCTGAAGTGCCTCTGAGAAGATCGTCCAATGAAATTCAAAATGGTGTAGTTAATCCAGTAAAAATTGAAGCCCCAAAATTCGATGGTAAACAGTCTTGGTCTACATATAAAAAGCAATTTGATGCTGCTGCTTTGGCTAGTGGTTGGTCAGATGAAGAGAAAGCCACCGCATTGATCTTGGCTCTACGTGGTGATGCATTGGAAATCTTAAATACCCTAACTGGCGGCGAACATTCGTATGGGATTTTAGTGGATCAACTTGAAATGCGTTACGGTGACCAACATCTACAACAAGTTTACCAAGCACAGTTAAGGAATAAACAGCAAAGGTCTGGAGAAACACTACAACAATATGAAATTGATGTTGCCCGGCTCGTTCGACTGGCATATCCTACAGCACCAAAAGACTTTCTTGATAGGTTAACAGTACAAACATTCATTGATGGTATAAGAGATATTGAAATGCAACAAGGCCTTCGGTTAAGTAGTCCTACAAGAATTGAAGATGCCCTTGCACGTGCACTTGAATACCAAGCTGCTAAACAGGCGTCCATAAGTCATCTCAGACTGCGAAAGACACGATGGGTCAATTCAACCCAAGAGAAGTCGTATGGCAATGGTAACTCCATAAAGCACATTATTAAAATGTTACAAAAATTGGATGGGCAAACAAATGAACAAAGAACTAAGACTTTGTGTTGGAATTGTAGACAAGAAGGACATATAAAGAAGAATTGTCCACAGCCTCAATATAGCAATGTGCAGGAAAACACCAGTTAGCCAGTTTTGCGGGGCGAAGACTGGCTTAGTCCAACCAAGCCCCAACATCATTAAAAATCAAAATTTCCCGACTGAGTCATGAAGGATCCAGCTTGGTTGTGAAAGGAAGAATATGCGGTCAGGATTGTAATATTGCTATTGATACTGGTTCATGTTCTACCATTGTGCGAGCTGATGTTATTCCTGCTTGCAAAATTGACCATCCCAATAGAAGTTATATACTTGAAACTGCAAATGGAGTGACAATACCCGTCATTGGTACTCACGAGGCAGATATTCAGCTGGGAAAATCAAAATTCAGACATAAAGTATTTGTTGCCGAGATTTTGGACGAAGTTTTATTTGGGCTAGACATCATGAATAAATTTGGCTTCAATCTGAACCTGCAAGACCGAATACTCAAAGTTAATGAAGAAGAGTTGTTTATGTCAACATCTGAATCTAGAATAAGAAAAATTAAGGTAAACAGGACCATTACGATACCTGGATGGTCTGACAATCTCATCCATGTTAAAATAGAAGGTTCTAAGTGCAAGGAGGCACTGGTACTGGAAAGTAATCCAGAATGTCTGCCAAAGGAAATGATTATAGAAAACGCATTAATCAATCCATCAAGTGAGAATCCAATTAAGGTGAGAGTTTTAAATCTGTCCGAAGAACCTAGAGTTTTAATGAAAAATGAAGTAATTGCCTGTGCGGAACCTATAGTATCTGTCAAAATCTCAAGCAGTCAAGGGAAAACCATGTGCCAGAAAGGAAGAGAGCTGAAAGAGAGAATCATTTCTCAACTTCCTAACTAACAGAAGGTGAAATTTGGTGATTTATGGGAGAAATACAAAAAACTATTTTCATTTTCGGAAACAGATCTAGGACGAACTAATATGGTACAACATCGCATAAAAAACCAATAAAACAAATTCCAAGAAGGGTACCATTAGCAAAACAAAATGAAATGGAAATACTTATAGATAACATGAGGAAACAAAAGGTAATTGAACCTTCGAACAGTCCTTGGTTGTCACCGGTGGTCTTAGTCACAAAAAAAGATGGCTCGACTAGGTTTTGTGTTGATTATAGAAAATTAAATGAAATCACAAAAAAACACAGTTATCCTCTTCCCAGAATAGACGATACACTGGATTGGTTGTCAGGAGCGAAATGGTTTTCTACATTGGACTTGAAAAGTGGATACTGGCAAGTCGAAATGCATCCTGAGGATAAAGAAAAGACAGCATTCTCAGCCAATACTGGTCTATGGCAATTCACTGTAATGCCATTTGGATTGTGCAACGCTCCAGCGACTTTTGAGAGATTGATGGAAAGAGTACTACGTGGACTCATTGGAAAGAAATATTTAGTATACCTTGATGATGTAATCGTTTTCAGTGAAACATTTGAGGGACACTTTAAAAATCTAGAAGAGGTATTTCAACGATTCTCATAAGCAAATCTTAAACTTAATCCCGAGAAATGTGCTTTCCTAAGAACTGAAGTGAAGTATTTGGGACACATAATATCCGCAAATGGTGTAAGAACAGATCCGGAAAAGACAGAAGTGGTTCATAATTGGCCTGTACCAAGGAACAAAACAGAACTGCGAAGTTTCTTAGGCCTGTGTTCATATTACAGACGGCTCGTAAAGAATTTTGCTAGTATTGCCCATCCATTGCATCGACTAACTGAGAAGGAAAGACCTTACAATTGGACTCCAGAATGTCAGAATGCTTTCGAATATCTGAAAGGTGCTTTGTGCTCTTCTATTGTTCTGGCTTATCCCCAGAGAGAAGGAGAATTTATCCTAGATACTGATGCCAATAAAACAGGAATTGGGGCAATTTTATCACAAAGAATAGAAGGAGTGGAGTATGTACTAGCATATTACAGTAAGAGTTTATCAAAGGCTGAACAAAATTACTGTGTGACGCGGCAGGAGTTACTAGCTGTAGTCAAGGCAATAAGACATTTCCACAAATATATATACGGTCAGACATTTGTTCTACGGACCGATCACGCATCACTTAAATGGCTGTTCCAGTTCAAGAGCCCAGAAGGTCAGATAGCGCGCTGGCTTCAACAACTTCAAGAATATGACTTCAAAATTGAACATCGTCCTGGTATTAACCACAGAAACGCTGATGCACTGTCAAGGCGACCTTGTGCAGAGGATTGTAAAAACTGTTCAAGACTTGAAAATAATTTGCCAGAAATTCTTAAAGTCAAACGAACTTTGATAAATGGCGACCCAAACTGGAGTTCGGAAGTACTCAAACAAGACCAACTGGATGATAATGATATTGGACCAGTGATGAGGTGGAAAATGGATGGAGTAAGACCTACTTGGCAGGAGATATCAGATTTGTCTCCTGTCATAAAAGGATAATGGTCACTTTGGGAATCTTTAGTAAATGATGATGACGTTTTAAAAAGAAAATGGGAAAGTAATGATGGTAAGACTGTTCATTTGCAAATAATTCTTCCACGGAAAAGAATTAAACAAGTACTGCAAGAGATTCATTGTGGAGCAAGTGGTGGCCATTTAGATATCAATAAAACTTTATCGAAGATTAGAGAGAGGTTCTACTGGTTAGGAAGCCGTGCTGACGTAGAGGACTGGTGTCGGCGATGCGATACCTGCTTTACCAGTAAAGGCCCAAATACCAGAACCCGCCATAGGATGCAGCAGTACAATGTGGTTGCCCCATTTGAGCGAATAGCCATCGATATTACGGGGCCATTTCCAATAAGCAGCTCTGGAAATAAATATCTCTTGGTCATCATGGATTATTTCAGTAAATGGCCAGAGGTAGTCGCCATTCCAAATCAGGAGGCAAAAACAGTGGCTGATGCCCTAATTGAAAATTGGATAAGTCGGTTTGGTGTGCCGTTAGAGATTCACTCGGATCAAGGTCGAAATTTTGAGTCGGAAATCTTTCAGAGTGTGTGTAACCTAATGGAGATTAAGAAAGCTCGTACAACTCCACTGCATCCACAATCCGATGGAATGGTAGAGAGAATTAACAGAACACTAAAAAATTATTTGAGGTCAGCAATCAATGAACACCAAACAAACTGGGATAAGTGTATATCGCTCTTCCTACTAGCCTATAGATCTTCCATTCATGAATCGACGAAAGAATCTCCAGCAGGCATTGTGCTTGGTAGAAATCTGAAACTTCCGTCTGACATCTTGTTTGGTTCACCAAGCGAACCTCCCACATCTTTAGATGCCTACATTCAGAGTTTGAGGCGAAGACTCGAGGAAATACACAATCTGATTAGAAAACAGCTGAAGATTTCTAGTGATCGAATGAAGGCCCGATATGATATTCGTGCAGAAACCGGACAATTTAAAATTGGAGATAAAGTGTGGTTGTACAATCCACAAGACGAAAAGGTCGTTTTCCAAAGTTTGACAAACAATGGGAGGGACCATATAACGTTATGAAGAGGATAAACGATGTGGTATATAGAATTCAGAAATCCCCATGCAGTAAAATGAAAGTGGTTCATATCGACAGACTTTCACTGTACAAAGGGACTGAGGTGACATTTGATCGGGACGATCAAAGCTAAGAAGGGGGCAGTGTTACGTGGGTAGTTTATCATGTACTTACTGTTATTATTTCTTTTAGTTTGTATTTGTTCTGATTCCTTGCTTACTTGTTGCATGTATATTTCATTGTGTAATTCTGGAATTATAGTAGATTTATTCTCGATCCTTCCAGAAACTATATGTGAGGTACAATTTGTCATACTATTGTCGGTTTGACAAGGGTCTAGAACATTATTATGTGCGTCTAGATAATCATAGAACATTCTCGATGAATGTCATTTTATGATTCAGGTATATAAAGCCGTGTCGATCACGGAACAGAGTCAGTTTATGGTATCAGTCAATTGGAAACATAACTCGAAAGTAGTTGGAACCCGATAGTCAAAGTGACAAGTAGTGACAGTTGTACTACAACAGAAAGCCGTGTACAGTGTGTTTGAAAATGAATCATTGAAAGCAATCTGCGAATTTTGAGTGCTACGCAAGTGAACTCACCCCACAACGTTTAGCACAGGGTTAAACGTTACAATATGTATTGTAAAGAATTTATTTGAAATATAGCTATATTCTATTCTATTCTATTCATTATCTTTGGTATAGTTATGGAATTATTGCATATTCCTTAAAAATGCTGGGTTTTCCACAAACGTGACAACTCATAGAATGTGCAGTGTAATTACTATAAAATTGCCTTTCATGAAGCAGTTCACTATCAAGACTTTTTCAGTTTCTTGCAGATGACAGATTGAAAATATCTAGAATCTATCAGAAAATATTATGAAAATGGATATAAATGGATTAAAATATCTTTTTGAAAATTTGCTCAACAACCCCTAGATAACACAGACAAAATTGAGATAACATAAGAGTGTAGTACCCATTTTTAGAAATTTATCTTTTTAGAAGAAATAATTGAGTCGGTTGGTGAAGGGAGGAGCAACATTCCCACCAAAAGATCTCGAAGGCAATGGAAGAAGAAATTTTCTGGAGAACCCTCTAGCTGTCCAGGAATAGCAAAGCCATCATCCATTGCCTAATACAAAATAATAGCTTTTTGAAATTTGGTATTTTTTGTTGTATGTTCTATACAGGGCAAGTTTAAAATCTGTAGTGTCAAATCCTGTAAAATACCTATATGGTGGCACTATTATAATATTAAATAATATCAGATTCTGAATTGATCTGTAATAAATAAAATAGCAACTCACCGAACACTTTTTAACAATCTTACTTCTAATAAAACAAAAGTATAATCATCATTTATATATTTCGTTTCTCAAATCTGGTCAAATATACCAAATAATCAAATATTTGAATTTTCCTGAATACACAAGGCCTGAAAAAATATTAGGTGCTTTGAAATTCAAACCAGAGATTACCTATTTAATTATATTTTATTACGATAATAGATATTTCGGTTTGAAAGCATGAATAAATTTGTTTTTTCAATTTCGTTTATTATAGTAAAGATTTATTTCTGACTGAAAACTGTGGTTTATATTAATTTTAGTTAGTAGGCTGTGAATTTGTACCTAAGTTAAATAAGGTAAAGGATTATTTTTGATATTTTCATTGTATATTTGCTGCTAGTTTGAAATTTTATTTTTTATAATGGTTAAGTAAAATATATATTTAGTTTGATTGTTAAAGATATAAAGGCGTATTCATAATCGAAACTTAGTACCTACGCTACTAATTTAAGAGCGGAGGTCTAACCTTAAATTAGGTTTATGACTCTTATGTCAGTGTTATGGTAGGATAGTGTTTTGTTTTTTTATTTTAATACGGTACTAGTTAGCTAGTATCTAACTAAAATTGGATTATGAATACGCCTGATAGTCATAAATGTTACAAATACATCTCATCATAAATATGCAAAATTAAAATTCCTGTTCATTTTCGATCAATACTAACGATACTTTTATAACGAGCATAAATTATATTGTAACGAATCCACACGAGTTCACATTTTCGTTACTTATACAGCTTGATTATTTTGTCTACAATGTCTAAATATGTTAGTTTCTCAAATTTATTCTCCATTCACAATCTTTATAAAAAGACTATGTTCATATTTTCCATACTGTACTTTAAAGAGATAACATTCTTCTATGTATGATAATGTGGAGATTATCTTACATTATTTATATGTATAATTATCTTATAAATAAAAGGTCATAAGAGTTTGTTATTAGATTATACTTTAATCTTTTCTAGATCATGTTATCAATTAGTTTTTTTGATTTCATATTAAAGCTTATTGATGAAATGTAGTCCTCTTGAGAATTCCTTAAATGTGATGGAAAATATGATTTGAGGAATAATGTAAATAATTTGGAAAAAAAATATAAAATATATTTCAAATTTGCCGCCACCATATTTCATTGTTGGTTCAAAATGTGATGAAAATTTTGGATTTTCCTAAAAAAATGATTTTAGTGACGAAGCAACATTTTATGTAAACGGCACCTTAAATCGCCATAATTATCGCTACTGGAGTGATTCCAATCCCAACTGGATGATTGATTCTTACACTCAAACTCCAGAAAAGACGATGGTGTGGGCCGGAGTAGTTGGTGGACAATTGATAGGTACATTCTTCATAGATGGAAATTTAAATTCGACACAATATTTACAATTATTACAGAATCGCATTATTCTTGCGATTCATGATGCTGTAGGTGAAAGTTCTGAATCGAAATGGTTTCAACAAGATGGGGCGCCTCCTCATTCTGGTCGTAAGGTACGAGCATATCTGGATCAAGTTTTTCCCCTAAGGTGGATCGCAAGACGAGGAACTATTGAGTGGGCACCAAGTTCCCCCAATTTGACTCCCCTTGATTACTTCCTATGGGGTAATATAAAAAGCAGGGTGTACAAAACGAAACCTCGTGATGTTAATGAACTGAGGCAGCGGATTATTGACGATATTCGGCTTATTAATGAAGCTCAATGGAATAATGTGATAGATGCCTTCAACATTGTCAAGCAGTGAATGTTGTGCAGTTTGAACATCTTCTAAAATAATAAATCAAATAATGTAATACTTTCAAAAAGATTAAAGCTTTAATCGTCCATAAGCTTAAAAGGTTTATTTTTAAAACTTGATACTTATGAAATAGATGAATTTAGAAATAGGGTGTTATTTATTAAATGTGTTTAAAATTTAGCGTAGAGTCCAAATATTAAATAATATATAGGGTGTTCCATTCAAAAATATGAGCCGCTGGGGTTCTACGACTTCGTGACTAACATGGTATAATTAGAGAAAAATCTACCTAACAGACATTTAAGAACCCTAAGACTTTTATACCAAACTTTTTCTGATACCTTGTATGGTTTAGCCAATAATCGACCGCTTCGGGACTTTTCAGAAGCCCTGTATACAAATATATATACAGGGTGGCGGTAATTGGTGGATCATGGCTGATCTATTAGAGATAGAGCAAAATTGTTTTAATAAAAATTGTTCACGATCAAGTCGACTACATGTTAAAATGTTTCTGAAAAAAAATGACACTTGCAGCATCTCAGAAAAATGGCAATAACATGAAAAGTATGAGAGATTTCAAAGTGCAGTTCTTTGCAATTAATTAAGTTGGAATCATTCCCTTATTCAAGGTTGATTTGAAATTTATAGGATATAGGGTTCCTCCGAAGTGAATTTTTGATTTCAGAAAATTTAAATCAGAGATATCTCGATTTTTTCAAATAGCATGGTACTAAACAAATTACATTGATAGATGTGGATTTTGATTTTCTTTCGATTTTATTAATACGTATTGTCACTTATTTTTGATGGTTTGGAAGATATTTCAATTTTTCAATATGACGCGGTAGTTTGGCGTTGAAACAAGTGAAAAACAAATGAATCAATGGTAGACTTGGTTTTTATTTTCGGTGAATGCTACAGGAATTCTTTATTGGCTTCAAGAGTTAATCAAGACAAAAATTCGGACAGAAGACATTCTTAAGAAAGAAGCTTTTGGAGAGTATTAGGAACATTTCTTACAACGGGAACTGTGAAATACTTTTAACACTTCTTTCTAAACAATAACAATAAACATAACATTAAAATAATATAAGAACTTAGAAACTAAAACAATACATAAGCAAGTGAAATTTTTGAAAAAAAAAAATTACAAATAGTTTTTATTGGGCATTTAAGATTTAAACCGTACCGATGAGTACCTACTATTGCTATCCTTTTCTCGATTTTAACTATACTTATGTATATGTGTTTGCCAGCAACAGCAATTCCATAACAAATTACTGTTTGTCTACCACAACACAAAATTAAACTTTAAATTAACAATAACGTCTGACGTCTGACAATTGCGACATAACCACGAGACGTATATATACGCTCCATGCTCGTGCGTAATTCCAGTGACGGATCCCATTGTCGTTCCATGTCGACAAAATAATGATCTTGGTTGAATGAGATTGAATGAGATAATTATAATTACCAATATTGGAACACACTTGAAGCTTAACAGGCGGCGAGATGTCTGCGATCTAAATAAGAATTCGAAATTTCAAGTCTCTAGACCGTAAGGGGCCTGAGAAATCGCAGCGGAGTCCATTGATACAAGAACCGAAAGTAATAAAAACTATTTAAAAATAACAAGTAAATCGTTTAAAGCAATTGTTCAAAATGACCACCTGCGTTCTGCAAACAAAGAGGAATTCGTTCACGAGATGAATGTTGCACTCGCGCTAACATATTCGGTGTAATTTGTTCAAGAACTTGAATTATGCGAAACTGCATGTCCTCACGAGTCTTAGGCGGTACTTTATATACCTCACTTTTCACAAAAACCCTACAAGAAAAAGTCTAAAATAAGATAAGTAGTAGTCTAAGGTGGTATTTATAGATAAATTAAATTTTACAAAAACAATCCTTTCCTTTATCGATTTAAATCATTGTATATATGATCGTAACATCTCCTTGATAAAGGAACTGCATTATATTGGATTACTCTGTTCCAATCTAATTAAAGTAGATAAAATCATTAGAAGAGCAAATTATCATGCCGATGGGATCAGTATCAATAGGGTAGGCAAATGGTTTTTGGCTCAAGCAATCATTAAAATTTTAGGTGAGCTATGTTGTGATAATCATTCTAATAATGTACCTCACTGTATTAATAATAATATAGATTCAACCATAAGAAATAATAATATTGTTGTTTCAAATACTGAAGATGAGAATAGTGTTTCTTTAATCACGGCCAATTATAATATTGTACCTCAACAAGTTTTACCGAATAAGATAACTCATCGACAGGACACTTCTTTTTTAGAAGTTCGATAAATGATAGTTTTATGGGCATGAATAAAAATTTTATATTTTATGCAAATGCTGCTAGTCTTGTATATAATTTAAATAATGTTTTAATGAATATACATTTTCATAACCCATTATTGGTATGTATAACAGAGACTCATATCAATGATGAAATTAGTGAAAATGAGATAAAATTAGAAGTTTTTGAAATGTTAAATTGTAAATCTACGAGTAGACACACTGGTGGGGTCAGCATTTTTGTTAAGTCAGGTTTAGAATACCAACAAGTAATGAACAAATGAATCTTATATTGTTTGTACACTTTACCATTCTCCAAATTCCTCTCTATCAGAATTCTTATCATTTTTGGAGGAAAATATTGAGATTTTATTGAAAGAAAAATATATATTGATTATAACAGGTGATCTAAAAGTAGACCCTACGTATAGTAGAAAAATTAAACAGCTGTTGAACCTATTTGGAATGTATCAAATTGTTCAAGGAAATACAAGAGTTACTAAAGACTCATCTACACTGACTGATTATGTGTTAACAAGTGACAAAAGTACACCAAATATCTGATTATCTTAAAGTATCCGACCATTCTAATATACTTATCTCGCTGATAACGAATGAGGTGAAATTGAATCTAAATACAGCAATTGTCAAAAGAAACTTTAAGAATTTTAATAAGCTAGAGTTTCAAAAGTTGTTATTTGATCTAGAGTACGATACAAATTGTACAAAGATACAATTGTACTAATGTGACTAAACTGGCAGAAAGAATACTCATCATACAGAGAATTCAAAAGCCAGTGTGTAAAATACGTAAGACGTTTATAACCCATCCTTATAACCTCTTTCTCCAGTCATCGATTCGCATTGGTCGACCACAGAGAAGGACTACTTGGTGTTCCAAATCTATTTTGCGAATACCTATCTATACCAAAGGGATATCATTGTTCTTCTTAGAACAGTAATACTGCCAATCATTGGTACATCTGGCGTACCTTCTACACAACTAGAGGTGCAACCTACTGTGGCCAACTCGATTATATTCGTTTCGCTTATATTAGTCGCGTTGCAGCAATCGAGGTCCTGCGCTCACAACGTAGGATTATATCGGGTCCCACCCAACGGGACCCGTGGTATTATAATTACCCCAGCTACTAACTCCTTTAAACCGCTAACTTCCTAAAATGCCTAACGCAGGCGAATTTAAGAAGACAGACATAACCCCAACGAACATAAAAACACGTCACATGACAAAACGAAACATGGCGAAAGCCCAGACAACAACCAAGGCCAACCCCAACAACGTTCACGTTCACACTCATCGAGGAGGACATTGGGATGGAGGACCTAACCCTAATACTACAAGAAGAAAACATCTCTTTCACCACCCTGAGGAGACTCAGGTCCAGCAAGAGAGGTGATGCCTACACTCTCGTTCGAGTTCTGTCAATAAATCCTAAAACCATTCAAACTCTTATCGAGACAGGAGTTGTCGTGTATGGTAGGAAAATAAAAGCAGAGCCGTCCAAGGACAGCCTACCCACAATCACCAAATATTGCAATCGATGCACCAGCACTGGGCACGATGTATCCGAATGCAAGGAACCCAAACTCAAATGCCCCTATTGTGGAGACGAACACAAAGGGGAAAATTGCCCTACCCCTACCAAGCCAAAGTGTAACAACTGCCAAGGCGACCACCCCACTTGGGATATCAAGAGCCAAAAAAGGAAGGAAGCTCCGAAAAATCCGAAGGAGATGGCACCTATTAAATTCGCGAATCCTGTGGAAAAGGATTTTCCAGAGACAAGGACGATGATCGCGGCCGAGCTGATCATCGTAACGATGATGAATGTGTTCCCAGAACACAGGAATCTAATCCGAGATGCTTTCGCGGCCGCGGTCATCAGCCTCTGCGGCAACGAGGCTCATATTTCGACGGCTGGACTGAGAATGGAATTCCTCTACACCCGTAGATGAATGGCCAATTCGCGCTAGGCACCGTCAACTGCAGGAGCCTTTCTAACAAGAAAGCGCTCCTGCAAAGCTCTCTCGTATCGGGTCGAGTGCAGGTCATGGCACTTCAGGATACTCGCGCCAAACATCCCATAATCATTCCGGGCTACTCATGCACTCAAAATAATACAGGCTTTGGCACGGCCATCCTAACTAAATACGGAATCGCCACAGTAGCGCACAATCTTCCAGCTAATCTCTCTAACCTTCAATGTACTGCAGTCGACATTCACATTGACAATAGAATCACCACCATCATTTCTTACTACTGTCCGCCCAAAGATAACCTGTCTCGTGAATTGTTTGACTACGTTTCCAATTTAAACCGTGCAATCATACTTGGTGATTTCAATGCTAGAAATTCTGAGTTTGGAGATCACAGCAACAACCCAAATGGTATCCTCTTATCTGACTATTTGACAGAACTACACCTGTTTCGACCTGAGAATGATAATTATACCTGTGTGACTACCTTCGGGGCCTCTATAGTTGACCACATTGTCTGTACTCCCAGTCTAGCAGGAGTGGTAGAGTGGGAGTGCTATATGGGGGACTTTATAGGTTCCGATCATGTCCCAGTTTTAATCTATTCAAATCTCGGTCAATCAATACCAGATCCACCACGATTTCGCATCATTCCAGATTATGCAAGGACAGATTGGGACGCATTTGCGAACCATATCTCCAACAATCTTGTCAACCCACCACTCAATTCACCTAACGAAATCGATGCTGCAATCCAAACCCATGAATTTATTATTCAAAGTGCCATTTCCGAACATATAGCCACTCGTACTATCGACATTTCTAGACGACCAATTCCTCGCTTCATTCTTAACTTGATTAAGACGAAGCGCAAATTATTAAAAGATTTTCGAAAAACCGGTGACCCGTATCTCAAGAATGAACGGAACCGTCTTAACTCCCGAATTAGAATCCTCATCACCAGATTCAAAGAGCAGCAGTGGCGTCAAGCTACTGCTAATCTCGACTTTCGTGATGGTTCCAAATTCTGGGATAACCTCAAATTATTAACAGGCCAGAAACGCAGGGAGCCCTCTCACTTAGTAGCTAATAATAACATCATCTCTGACCCACTCCACAAAGCCATTGCTTTCAAAGAACACCTTGAAACAGTGTTCAGAATTCCCGAGGACCCTCGTTTCGACCCCAATTTTTATCGATTTGCACAGAACCGATATGAGAGATTCCTGGCATTCAATTACCACATAGTGCCTGGCAACGCAGAACCTGACTTACTAACCAATACAATAACGACCGACGAAGTGGACAATATCCTCAGAGCATCCAAAAACACTGCTCCTGGGCCGAACTGCATCAACAGGAAAGTCCTTAAAAAAATTCCATTCTCTTTAATACATCAATATACACGCATCTTCAATGCGTGTCTTCAACTCAATCATTTTCCGGTTTCCTGGAAAACTTCAAACACCGTAATGATTCTAAAGCCCAACAAGCCGTCAACCAACATCAACTCTTACCGTCCCATATCTCTTTTAGATTGTGTGGGCAAACTCTTTGACAAAATATTAACTTCACGCCTGAGACAATACGTGGAAGAACGGGGTATCATCCCTGATTTCCAACACGGTTTCAGGCAAAATCACTCAATCCATGATGCAACCTTAGAGTTCATTACCCGCACTACCACCGCACTCAATGACGGACATGCCACTCTGGCGATCTTTCTCGATATCCAGAACGCATTTGACAGGGTCTGGCATGCTGGACTCATATCAAAGCTTCTGGATCTTAATCTACCCCACTCATTCGTTAGACTAATAGCTTCTTATCTAACAGATCGAATCGTCAGAGTGAAAGTTGGGCCCCACATATCTGAACCCTTCACTCCATTAGCCGGCGTCCCTCAAGGGTCAATCCTTGGACCCTTACTGTACATTATCTATACGTCAGACTTCCCTAGAAACATCAAATCAATACTATATGCTATACACCACTTCCAGGAAAACCGAGATTCTGAATCATCAAGGACGAGTAATGATTGATGCGTTCACCCGATACTGCCAACGTTGGCGTATCAAACCTAATCCACTTAAAACCCAAACCATTCTTATTAAACATCGCGACCTCACGAAACAAAGATTTCAGTATCCTGAAAATATCCGTTTATCACTGTGGGGAGAAGGACTAAATCTCTTGGATCAGGTGAACTATCTAGGGGTTCGCATTACGCGGACCCTCTGGTGGGGCACTGACATCCAAGATACCTGTAACAAGGTTAGACAAAGATCCTCTCTGCTCACGATGCTAAATGGACGATTTGGCAATTGTTCATCAGAAACCTTAATTTTCACATATAAAACTTTCGTGAGGCCGTTAATGGATAGTAAGTTTATTCAATGCGCGATTACTAACAAATATCACACCAATAAATTTACAACATTAGAGAGACGCATATTGCGTCGGTTTCTCAACCTCAATTGGGAACACAACTCTGATGATTTATATAACATATGTACTAATTATAATATTAATCCTATTTCCAGCAGATTCACCAAGCTGCAGGGGAGCTTCTGTCTCCGTGCCTTTGGACACCCAGGTCGGGGCCACTCTCGCACACTACTCACTTCCTCATGGACCAACAAAAACCGTCCCTCTAGAAGGCCGCTCTACCGGTACCCGCACCCGCCTGTTTGTCTAATGGAGGCCATGGAGGCACCGCCACCTGCAGCCATCAACACCATCGATGAGACTCCATTAACTTACCGCAGAAGAAGACGCCATATAGCCCGTCCCTGATTTGTATTCCGCCATGGACGTGGGTTTTTCTGTGGTTTTCCCCGTCCCCAGCCTCACTGGGCGTTAAAGCATGGCCGGTCCCCTGGTAACATTCCACAGGTGTTACCCCGCGTATCCCTAGTCATGTAATTTTCAGGGCCAGTCTGACAAGGGGGAAAGCCCCCTACCAGACAGAAGAGAAATGAATAAATAACATTATCAAAAAAATTGTAAATTGACATTTGAAAATAAATAAATTTGAATTGAATTGAATTGAATCCTTATAATATCTCTAGTTGTAGTATTTTATTCTATAGTGTTAATATAACTTGTCCATATAGTTAATGTAAGTGTGTTTATATTTTATTTTATTTATACTATTGTATTTCATTTATTTTTTTATAACTTGAGAGCTGATAATGCTAATAAAGATTATATATTATTACGATTCGTCGTATACTTTTTTGTAAGTTGTCTCCCTATATAGACTTTTGGTTTTTCCTGTCTATGACATCATAATGTTTTGAAGCTAACTCATTTCTCAGTTGAGATTATTCCGACGGATAAACATCATTATCAGCAGCTAGTGTTTGAATAGATTCTAACATATCCTTCTTAATTTTATTGAATTCATTTAATTGATTTTCGAGATACTGAAGTTTTATTTTGTTCTAGTTGCAGTTAATGGTCTTCATTAATTTGAATTGTTCATAAACCTCATTTTCAAAGTGCTTTATGTTGTTTCTTAATCGCTTTATATGAATATTTTTTTCTTCATTTTTGGTGGACAAGTCAGTAATATGCTTACGTAATTCCAATACCTCAGTTTCATGCATTTCTTCTAAATTCCTTATAATTTCTTTCTGTTAATTATTTTCCTGCTTCATTCTCCTCAAACTTTTTTCTAGTATTTCTTCGTTATTTTTATTTGTATATGCATCTTGACATGCTTTACTACAGATAATAATGTGATCTTTGATTATAGTAACGCCGTTTCTTCTACCATTACAGCTACCGTGGAATATTCCAATACATACTTTACAGCAATAATTGTTGATGTCCTTATTTTTACAACATTAAAACACTTTATTATTTTCCATTTCCAACAAATTGCCACTATTTCGTGTTCTGCGCCTTTCTTAATTTATCATGATATCATTAAACATTCCTTAGCAGGTCGTTTTTGTTTAGTGGGAGCAGAAAGTCAGAGGCTACTTTTGTTGGAGAAGTATTATTTGTCGCGACAAGAATCTTTGATTGTCCCCTTTCTAGAACATCAAACTTGTGTGTTCAATCCAAAGAAAATATCACTTAAGAATTGTCTTCAAATGTAAAAACTTCTTTGAATCGAAGTAAACAATGCACCACTACTACATTTAAATTCACATATACCTATATATCGACCACTTTGCCCAAAAATTTCGTAATCTTAGTTTCTCATAGAATGATTGTTTTTCTTCGTTTCAATGTCTAGCGTTGGCGCATAGGCGGAAGTCAGGTCGACATATTTTCCATTTGAAATCTTATACCTGAGAGTCATTAACCTTTCAGACATATACTTTTAATTAGTGCAAATTTTTTGAGCAATATAATAATAATAATAATAATAATAATAATAATAATAATAATAATAATAATAATAATAATAATAATAATAATAATAATAATAATATGAATAATAATAATAATAATAATAATAATAATAATAAGACGTTTATTAGTCACCAGAAAAATAAGAAATATACAGCTCTACATAGAATATGATAACAAAAAAATTTAATAAAAAAAACTTAATTCAGGTAACTAAATGGCCTGGTTTTCAGATTTTTTCAGGGAGATCATCCTCTGAATTATTTTGAGGCCAGACTTAAATAAATATAAATAGATCTGTTCAAAAATATTAAGATAATGGTATAATATATAATATATAATCCCCAAAAAACATTCCCAATGTAAAACTTTTGGAGGTGAGAGCTATATTCAGCAAAATTCAACAAAAAAAACTCAAACCTTTCGCATATGCTCAGTTAGAGCTGAACCAGAACGATACAATTTTTGGTATGTTGTTTTGTATAAGAATTTTGTTTGAATGGTACATTTTCATCAAGTGATTCTATCGCTTCTCACCGCCCCCAAAATTCCTTCCATGAAATTCAACCTGACGTATTATATTCATAACCCACATTTACAGTAAATCTGGACTCGAGCATTTCCATTTCCTCACCAGCCTGCATTTATGATTCGCAATATTAACGCATTTTGATCGTCATCGTCATTTGTAAATCTTTTCAACTTTCTTCTCTTGCCCCTGGTCAACAGTAACAAGTGAAATTTTTGAAAAATATTAATTATGAGTATAATACGTCAAGTTGTAATTTCATGGAAGGAATTTAGGGGGCGGTGAGAAGCGATAGAATCACTTGATGAAAATGTACCATTCAAACAAAATTCTTATACAAAACAACATACCAAAAATTGTATCGGTGTGGTTCAGCTCTAACTGAGCATATGCGAAAGATTTGAATTTTTTTTGTTGAATTTTGCTGAATATAGCTCTCACCTCCAAAAGTTTTACATTGGGAATGTTTTTTGGGGATATGAATTTATTTTGGAAATCGGTTAGCTGTCGCGGACTTTAATTTTCAATAATCATGTTACTTTTAAATACGTGTAGGTATACAAATATCTTAATACTAAAAAAAACAAACACAACCGAATTGTATACCTCCTCCGTCAGGCGAAATCGGTCACAACAAGCTTTATTTATATATATATAATTTAGAAATAGTTCACAATATAAATTTGAAACGCTCGTACTTTAGTATGATATTTTTTAATATTAAGGTGTTGTTATAACCACTAGCAAAGAGAAAATGGTATATTTATCAATAGTTAAAATTACAATAGTGAAATACAATATTAAATAAGACTATAAATACCTATAGTATGAAGAGAAGATATTAATGTTATGTTACATTATTCACTCAAAATTTCCTTCAATGTTTCTGGTATATGTCGATTTTATTCTTGCTTGCATTTGAACTGGACAATAACGGAGAATATTTTCTATTTTCAATTATTCAAGGAATTATACTTTTAGGCATTTGTTGTATAATATTAAGGTGATGTAACTACCAGCAAATAAAAATGTTGAATTTATTTATATACATATTAATATTTTAATATCTAATGTTTCGTTCTTATAATATGTATATTGTATTGAAATACTCGTAGTTTATTATGCTAAGTTTTCTATCATGAATGGTATTTTACACTTCAGGAAATTAATGAATGATTTCAGTATGATAGGTCTTCAAGATTCAAAATTAGTTTTTTCAATTATTCAATATGCGCCTGTTCTTATCTATAATATAATATTTACTCAAATAAACGGTCTCCATCCTGGTCATTCTGTGGTAAACTTATATTGATGCCAACCCAACCTGGCGGTACATCCAAACATAACTGCATAGGGCGATTCACCATTCCTATTATTTTTCTCATAAATATTTCTAAGACCCACTTAGTTTTACTCAGCACTACATATAAAAAGCTAGGATCTCCTGTAAATTGATATATTTAATATCGCCTTGCACAATCTAATGTCTTGTTTTTCGGCCAGCTAAGCGGTAAGAATTATGTGGTGGTGGTATGCTATAAATTGACACTTCTACGAAAATAAAAGTTGATTTACCTATCTGACGGTACCCGGAAAGGTTTCTGTTTCTCTTTAAAAGTTAATGATTCTTGCTGTATTTTGGTCCATTTGGACCAATTCTCTTAGTCGAATTATTAAAATCACTGAATTAGAATGAATATTGATTAAATAAGATAATTATCGATTGGTATCAAAAGTTTTTCAGTATATGAGAGTTCATCATCTGGCGCAGTGCTGGTGTGTATGGAGAGTGTGCGTTTGCAAGCCACAATCATAGAGGCCACAATGACAGGAATACTGTATATCTGACATAGACTTCATACTGACACTGACATAACAAACCGATAATCTTTTATTATCCGGACAGTTTTCTGAAGCGGAGAGGGATAAGTTTCTACTTTGGGATAAGTTAAATAAATAATTTAACTGAAATATTTTCACGCGATGAGGAAACTCAGGTGCAATTAAGATGCAGTGTTCACCAAAATCTTCTGCAAGAGTATACTCTTATACCAGTATGTCTACGTTTGATAACAAGATGCTCACCAATATTGAGGGTTGCACAAACGTGCAGAAAATTATAAGCATAAACCAGATATTCAGGCAGAGATCTTTGCGCAGTATTGAAATTAGTCATGGTATAGCAAAGAGATATGCTAGTCAGTACTTAAGTTACTACTAAGTAGTTTCAATATGTACATGTTCCAGCTTTAGTGAGAATACGAATAAAATATAGGAACCATCTTCGCTATTATGTCCCAAATTTATGCCATGTATTGACGCTGGTTCATTTCCAGCATTTTCAATCAGTAATGTTTCTCAGACGAGTCTTTCCATAGACAAAAAATAAGTCAATTTTCTTATCTCAATTTGTGCCTTAACTCCTTAACCTCATTGTGACAGCAAATGACAGAATGTGAACGCAATTCTATTCTATCATAGAGATAACATATAACATACACCAGGCAAGTCGATCAAAAATGCGTACCCTCAATAGAAAGAAACAGAAAATAAGGCAAGATTATCTATTTCTTTTATTTTGAACACTCGTGATTGGTGGATTACTGTACCTATCTGTCATCCGTCATCCGCATCCGACTCAGCCGTCATCCAAACTCACATAGAAATCCGAAGCAGTTACGTTTTTATAATTTGTAAATATGGAAATAGTTGATAATTAAACGGTAAACAATATACTAATAATGAAAAAAATAAAATTTGTCTCTCAGCGCAAGTTTTAAGTTCAAGTACTTCAGCTGCAGTAAACTAACTTAAATTCGAAATAAAAGATAGTGAATGAAAATGCTTCAACGTAGGTACATATACCTAAATTCTTGAAAAACTTCAATGACATTTTTTATTTGTTAAATACCAAGAATCTGTTTTGTAAAACAGTTGGAAAGATGAGTTAAAGTTAAGATTAGTAAATTTAAACAAGTTTTAAACAGTTTTATAAAACTATTCGCAGGTCTGTTCTTAAATCAACATCGGTTCGAACTGGCTTTTTAGTTTTCATTATTTGTTTACTTCTCACACAAAAAATATTGAAATATTCTTTATCATATAAATTATCTCAAAACCATGTTGAAATGTTTTTTGCGCTTATTAGGAGAATACATTGATTTAATAATAATCCTACCACGATTCAGTTTCAATCAGCCTTTAAAAAGTTACTTCTTAATAATGTGAATGTATTTAGTTCCTGCTTCTGCCAAAAGACCTTTTTCCGATCACAGACAACAGCTTATATACCTTATACCTAGTACAAAACTACATAGATATTCGCCTATAGGCCTAAAACATGAAAGTGAAAAATTAAACGACCTAAAATTTAGAATTAGAATGTACTATAATAAATTACCTATTTTTAGAGGACAATAAGAATTGTAATGAATTTCAATTTGAATTATGCGCAAATATAAACTCTTCCCTCTGTATGCATCATGAAACAAAGACAGACACGGTCACGATATTCTCTATCTCTTTTTATCTATGGACCTCATCCATGGTTTTTTATCCAATGTTAAAGAATGTTCTCGTAAATAATTGTCATTCAATGTAACTTTTGATTTTTAATTAATATTTTCATATTATCAAGTACAGCCTTCAGCTAATGAAAAGTTTTTTAGAACCAAAATGTGAAAAAATTGATGGGTCTCCTCCGAAGATATGTTTTGTCGTGAAGTTTTTTATAAAAAAATTTCAGTCGTTGAATCCTGATGAAGAGGAACAGGTCCTCGAAACGTAGATTCAATAAACAGAATACACAAATTAATGGCCAGTAATCATTTTTTTTGAGCCTATTATCCTCCCAGTAATCAACTTGATTTATATATATATATATATATATATATATATATATATATATATATATATATATATATATATATATATATATGGGATATTACGAAACTTGTTAACACGATAGAGGTCGCAGTTTTGAAGGTATCAAGTTCAAATTTGCTACAAAAATCAATCTCTCAAATATCTCGGTCGAGTTCGTTATTGGGCAATATCGAGTAAGTAGTTTCAAAATGGCGACCGTTCAAACATTTAAAAAAATTATCAAAAAAGAGCAGTAGTGTAAATATGATTAAAAATAATTTTAGGTTATAGATATAATCAGTACCTACAACTTTTGTTCAAAGCAATTTTCCATAAAATACACAGGTAAAAAAATAAAAATTAATAAAGAAAAATAACAAATATTGATAAAACATGAACGCTCAATATAAATTTGATGTAATTGTACATTTTCTGGAGATCTTAATATAGACCCTGATTAAAAAAATATATAGTATATTTATTGAAAAGAAATAGACGAAAAAAAAATCTGCCTTGAAGTGGACTCGAACCCTGTCTGCTTTATATTCAACAGCCAAAACAAAAACCTCTAACCGCAAGGCTATGACAATTTTATTTAATAACATGTAGGTATACCAATGAAAAGGTTGTTAAAATTTCAATTCAATGAATTTTGAAAAATTTACCATTCCGCTGACTACAGGCCATCGGGATTTTTGTTTTTATTAACGTTAGTAAAAAACGTATTGCTTATCCACATTTTGCAAGGAATTATGAAGTTGTCTACTTTGTTTTTTTGATATATTGACTTTCTTTAATTCTTGTCAAGCTTCTCTGGTGTTACACAGTTCAAGCCTATATGTTAAGTACGCCTTTTTCTCCGCTCTAATTGCAGTAGTTTCTGTATTGCTTCTAAGTATTCCAGTCCTCTCTCTCTTTGGCGTTTCTGAACTTTTTCAGTGCCCTATTGCGAAGCCTCTGCATGATATTATGAGTCATCCACGGACAATAAGGCTTAGTTTTGCCTTTAACCTTTATTAAGGGAGCGTGCAGATTTATAACATCCAACAAAGATTGAGTAAAAAAGTTAACTTTATTATTTATTTCGTCAATATGATACATTATGTGCCAGGATATTGATTCAATGTCAGATTCAAGTAACTCATTGTTAATTCTTTGTAAATTTCTATAAGCAAAGTTCTTAATACTAGATATAGGTATTTCCAGATTCATGTCGCAATAGATGAGCATACGGACGGATATCTCAACATCAGTTATTCCACAACCTTCAATTGATTGTATATTTGAGAAGAGTAAATCAATTAAGGACATAGTCGTGTTGGATATTCTAGTAGGCTCTGTTATATACTGTTGCATACCATAAACCTCAGTAATTTCACATAATTGGGCTTCTGTATTCAAATCTAGAAAGTTTATATTAAAATCACCCAGCATAAAAATCGTTCAGACTGTTGTCCAGACGAGAATAGAATAAGTTTAGGTCACTCTTTGGCGGGCGGTATATATTTCCTACTAAAATCTTTATATTGTTTACTTTTAGATCAACCCAAATATGTTCAAGAAAGGGGCAGTTTTCCTTAAGCACAACACGAGAATCAATGCTTATTCTTAAGTACACTGCAACACCACCACCCCTATTTTGTCTATCTTTCCGTATAAGATTAAAGTTTGGAAGCTCTACGACCTGATTAGGGATATTTGCATGAAACTATGACTCGGAAACACCAATCAGATCATATTTAAAGGCAGCTACATGTGCTTGAAAAGTAATAAAATTATTTGACAAAGATCTTGCATTAATAGGCGCAATCGAAAACATATTGTTTTTCTTCTTATTAATAACTTATCACTGCTAAAACAAAGAGAGTAATGAGAAAATATCGTTACCAGAAAGTATGTGCCTTGTTAGAAACAGACGTTTGAAATAAAAAATAATAAAAAACTACTATCTACTTATAATTAAGAAAATCAACAATGTCACATTTGAGTCAAGAGAGAAAGAAAAAAAAAGTAGTAATAAGAATAAAAAAATAAAAATATTCTTTCTATTTGCAGTAGGTCATACTCCCGTTTTTAATCTCTATTACCACTACAGAAAAAAAATAGTGTGCTAGACGTTTAAGAACTTACAAATAGGCATAAAAAATACATACAAATATATTTGATAAAGTATTTATCCTGATAAACATAATACCTAATGAAAGAATATAACGTGAAAAATATATCAACATATTCACAGTACCTCGTTTGTTCCTGAAAATATATCTATTTCCACTTGTTTCTGTTTGATAATTAAATTACTTAGAGTTTGCTCATCACGAATTAATTTGCGTAATCCACCATTTTGCACATACACAAAACCATTGAGAGTCCATGCTTCCGATTTGAATGCCTCGCGTGTTTTTTTAAATAGTTGTAAATTTTCCATTGTTAATAATTCGGTGATAAGAATCGTTTCTGACTGAAAAATTAACTCCACCCCCTATAAACTAATAACTAAGAAACCACTGAGCTAACGCTAGTTTCGCGAGGAGCCGAAAATAGCCGCTGTCGTTACTGCTTAGAGATTTTTCGGCAAGAACGCACTGGCCAGTTAATTTTCTAGTTTTGTTAAAAGCTATTTTTTAAGCAAAATGCCCACAATGTCAAATTACGTTCTATCAACGTTAGTTATAGTGTAAGATGTCTTTGTAATGATTGTTAAAATTTTGAAGTATGATAATATGTGTTAGTTCTTATTATTGAAGAATCATCTACGTATAAATTGTAATCACTTTGCAAAGATATGAACATTAGTAGTCCTCGGACATTAAGCTGAGTTGAAATTAAAAAAGATGATGCAACCAAAATATACAATTATATTTATTCTGGTGATATGGATTCTTTCCAGATTGTTCTTTTGTAGGTAAGACTTTTGGTACACTACTATTCAAAATATTTGAGTAAAAATCTGGATGGTCTAAGTTTACCTGAAAATAATCAACTGTTAAACTCTAACACCTGATTTTTTTATCAAATTTGACTCATATTTTATATATCATTCAAATATGTTATAATATAAGTAAAAACGTTAGTAAAATGTTTTTTTTTTTTGGAAATCACATTTCAGTTTAGTTTAATTCATACGATCACGCTAGGCGTTAATGAAGGACAAATATCTGGTTTTATAAATAAATTTATCTATTAATTTTAGAGAACATGAAATGTCTTAAAACATTCTATACACAATCCTACGTCACATTTTCCACACTGTGTACGAATAGTTTTTATACAGTTTGTTCCAGCACACCTGCGCCTGTTGCAGGGCTCGATCAAATGATTCAAGCCGTCTAGTCTAAGTTCACTTGGCGCCTTGCTATCTAAATTTGGATTGGTTCCTCGTGGACGACCTGGACCTTCGGGATTATTCTTGTACCTTTGTAAGAAAACTCGAACAATTTTTCTTCTGAATTCGAGCTGGGATATTTCGCTTCCAGATTTCCTTTTCAACAACCAGGCATTATGTACAGATGTATCCAAGAGCCAAGTGAATATGGGCCAGCATCATTTTTTTCCTCGAATCGACACTCTGTAGTAGTATATGTTCTGTTCCATCCTATCAGAGCCACCAATGTATTTGTTGTATTGGCCAAAAAGTGCAGGACTAGCAACACGGATTTTCTTTTTCTGTTGTTGTGAATAACGCTGACAGTAGGTCAATGGTTCAGTACCGTAAGCTGTGGATGTTGCAGAAACAACAGAATTTTCCATCCACATAACAATTATGATGCCATTCCTGCGATCTAATTTTGATGTGTACTCTCCACGACTTTCTTATTTCTTTTAATTTTTGTTTCCATGTTGTAAGTTGAAGGAATTATGTTCTCGCGTATAGTACCCGTGCCATGGTAGTTCCTGTTTCGTAGTTCTTGTAGTAGTGCCATTGTTGTGAAAAGATTATCAAAATGTGTATACATTGGAAGGTTTATCATAAACATATCTAGCATTTGAATCAGCGGGGCTGCAAATTTTACAAATTTCTCTTAATATTCGTTGATAGTGTTTGGATTTATTCCTTGGTAAATCGAATACAGTGTTTGCACATGTGTTTGCCAAAATAATCGATCATTGATACATCTATATCAAAATCGCTAGATATACTTCAAGCTGCTGTTTAGTAACATTTAGTTCTGGATGGAAAAATACAAAATAAATAAATCAAACTAAGATACTCCTCATAATCTATGTAGAGCTTTGTATGTCAAACATGACTTACAATATTGTATAGCAACTTTATCATACTTACACAAATCTAATGTCCGAATACGTCATGGTTGCAGCACAGAATAAAATATGGCGTAGATATAAAACAATATGAACTCGTTATAACAAAACACAATCCCTTTAGCAGAATAGCACAGGGCAGACTGACCCTTTTAGAAAAAGAGGTAAAAGGCGGAAGTAATTATATTTGCAGGATTGCTAGTATTACTTTAAAATCTAGGGTCATGATGAGTGTGATCATATGATCACACTAGGCGCTAAAGGGTTTAATAGATTATGACGTCACACTGCATATACCTAATCCAAAATATTCCACCCTCGACGATAACTCATTATGTAAAACTCTTAACTACCAATGATTTCAGTTTACTTTCTTATATATTTTGTATTTTTCTGTGCACCTAAATAAGGTCAGTTCTAGTTTTTGTGAAAGAGTACCTACTCACATTCGGTAACAACATTTTTTTGCATTTTCATAGTGCTTTAGTCCTTAAATTTTTTGGGAACTGTCAAATTGATATTATTATTATTATTTAAAAAATACTAAATTTCAGGAAAAATATTTTATAAATCTTAACATTTTTTTCGAAAAGTTTGTTAGTTTATCTCCTCAAAGTTACTCTTAAATAAATGTAAAATTTCATTGTACTTCTTTTGGTTTTATTTTTTCTTGTAGAACGATTTTCTTTTATGCGTTTGAATGCTACGCCTAACAATAAAAGAACTAATAAAAAATTAAAGAAAAGTACCAGTGGCTAACAGCAGGTTTCATTAAACAATGCAGTTGAAAAACTCCTAACAGACATCCTTAATTTTTAGGTATATATTTATTCAACACAATTAGACATTGTTTGCTTGGAAAATGTTTAGAAGGTGATTCCATTTCTTTTCTTGAAAATATTAACAAGAATTCACAAAATCAGATACATTCAATATACAGTTATGGGGTGCTCAATATATCTATTCATTATCCCGCTTATTCTCTTGTAGTCTCTTGGGTTATGGTTTACCGTGCCTGTTCCAATATCAATATTCATATACGTTAATGAAGCATCGGATCTGGGCCATTTTGAACCTTCCACCATGGGCTTACTGTAATCAGAACAAACATCAAGATACTGGTTATCCATATCATGTATATACCTGTTACGAGCATATTTTATAGATATTATACTCACCCGTATCTTACGAAATGTGACCATATTTTGGCCATTTTTCGGGAAACAATTTTGTCTTCGTCATTTAAAAGCTCAGGATTTCCCCAAAGTAAAGGTAGATCTAGACCATGACCGACACCAGGCATTCCTGCAATAAATAAATATATAAGAAATAATACCATAAAGTATATCTAAGTTTTATAGTCTTTTTAGTTTGTGCTTCTCATTTTCATTTATCTACATATTTGATTATTAGTTATAAGTCTGAATCATAAACAAAGATTGTATAATTTGCATGAATAATAATATAATATAATAGATACTCAAGATGGCGCCGAAATTCAACTCGTGGGAAAAGTGTTGCGATAATTCTATAGTGAACGTGCCTAATATGGGTCCGTTCCAGTTAGAGATGCATAGTTTTAATCGAACATTAATATCTTCTATATTTGTGATCAATTCAACAAAAAAGGAAATAACGCCACTCTTAAAGTTATTGGTGACCGAAAGGATGGTCAAAAAAGATCTATCTGATTTACATAAGAATATTCAAGAGAAAATCAAGATTATTGGGAAGCTGGAAAACGAGAAGGAAAATCTGATAATAAAAAACGTGTTGAGAAATAATGTCATTCTGTGGCTTTTATGGTCTATGGTACTGGCGCGATCATCTATATTTCCAGTTGTTCTTTGGTAAGAATGAATGTACCATTTATTAGTATTCTGTGTGTATCATTGAGACAGAAGCATCAGGGCGCATATGTTTGTTTTTCCATTGTGCAATTTGTATTACGATATATAAAATTCATATAGTGATTTCGTATAGAAGAAAAGTGGATAATATATATGTTCAAGTTTATATAAGACATTTCTTATGGTTTTGGCTCGAGTGGAATACAGAATACAAATAAAATTAATCATTATAATATTGATCTATTAAATAGTGATAAATAAGAAAACTGAAAATTCAGAGTAGGTAAAGATGATATTGTGAGCAAAACGTAGATAAACGACAGACGAAATACCAAGACCAAGATTATTAGACACTGAAACAAAAGGATGAAGAAAAGATGATTCAATGTATATACGATAGGTATCACGTCAATACGCCTAAACGTTTTTGTCTAATAGATAATACGTCTAATGGATATTACGCCTAATAGATTTTAGTCATTTTTGTGCCTCAGGTATTTCACAATCCGCCAGAATATTGAGAGCATGGAATGGACAGAGATTATTCAGTTGCCAAATAAGCCAAGGTACACACGTTAGAGCTCTCGAAGTTATTAAAGACCTGAAACCAGGCCTAAGCCGTACAACAGTGATGAGAGGCTTTTAAAGAGCCCAAATAAATGATTCTTCGAAATGTTTTCCAGAAGTAGAAAACGAAGGCTGCTTTTCAGTTTAATCAGTGCATATGGAGAAAAGTAGTAAGAGAATAACACGTGAATCCGCAAACTGATGGGCACTACTTTTTGTACATTTGTACATATCTAATTTAATACATTAATACGAGCAATTCTTGTATATATACATAAAAAACTTTTTCTTATGATTCGCAGATTTGGATAAAAATTTGCAAAAAGGGGTTTTAAGAGCCGAGAAATTGATTGGCGTTACTTGCATTCTTAATAGATATGACCCTTGAGGTCTACACTACGTACGGGGTTTGAGGGTCGATCAGACGATTGGTGATACAGCTGAGTTCTGGTATGTTTCACATTCATATTTATTTGGGAATCTGTAAATTATGAGCTATGCGAACGATAAAATCAATATTTACCGATCTACCGATCGCAATATATTTTAACTAGAAATAGGTATGGACATATTTGAACTAAGATTAAATTTCCTTAGACTCACTCTAAATCCTGTATTACCCGAGCAAAGCTCGGTCGCCCAGATATTATACTTTTATATTACTTACATATTTTGAAAACTGCTTCAGAGAATTTGAATACAGAATTATGTTTACCGCTGACTACAAGATGATTACTCAATATTCGTGGCTCTCATATGCAGGAGGTTCACCGAAATTACAATTTCAACAAACCTCTAGTGCCTTGTATGTATGATTTTATATCAAAAGTTTAAGCACGTTTGATATCAGTTGAATTCATCAGAAGCTGAAGTAAAAGAAGAGGGTGGCGTATGCACATTATTATTGGCATTACCTAAGTAATAAGAATAATATTAATATAATGATAATAACAATAAAGTCTTTAATCAACCGTAAACCAAATGACATGATGAAATGGCAAAGCGTCAGTATTAACTGCTTTTCTGCTGGACCAAAAGAAGAAAAAGATATAATTATATAAAATAAAAAGAAAATTATAAGCAAATTACACAATCATAAAATATGAAGAAAACGACAAAAATATGGAATGACAATGTAAAGTTATTTCTCAAAAATACTAACGTCAGAATGGAAAAATTAAACTTTATATATATATATATATATATATATATATATATATATATATATATATAATTTTTCATCAAATACCTTTCTCGAAACCCAGAAACATGGCCATTTTACATCATATTAGACAAAAGTTGAACTTTCAGTTTCTTCTCGAAACTGATGGTATTTATAGTGACTGTTTTAGAAAATATGGCAATTGATACTTTCGTAAAAAGAAAATTTATATGATAGAATAGATTTTTCTTGGGGATTCAGTCATTTAATGAATAAAATTATTTGTATTAAGCCGAGCTTTCGAGCTATTCTCTTTGTCAGGACAAAATTATGAATAAATTAAATAAGAACAGGAAAGATTTCATAGTCATAACTCAGTGGATTCCAGTTGTTCTGTGTAAAGAATAAATGTACCACATAGACAGAAACAGCAAGGTGTGTTTGTTTTCCCAATGAGCAATTTTGTATTACGATATATAAAATATATTATATATATATTTCATATAGAACGATGTGCTTACTGTTAATGCCTGCTAAATTCCACATCAGAGAAATCAACAGTAGGATAAATGTACAGCAAAATAAATTTTCCACGACAGTAACAGGTTAGACATAGATAAAATAAATATTGAAATGCAAAGACGAGGCAATGATAGAAAATTTAACCTGCACTGAATACCAATCTTTCAGAAAGTGCCCAACAATATGGCAATGCTAACACTGTTCAAACTCGTAATCGTGATAGATTGTGATATTATGAGGCAGCAGAAAACAAGAAACACTCAGACCAGGATAATACGAAGGGAACAGAACCATTGCGGCATACAAGAATTATGTATAAAATGTCATTTAGAGAAAGTTGTAAAGGTGTTTTTAAGGAATTAATGTACTTAAAAATATGTTGTTTTTATAAAAATAGGAATCTTTACGAGCACTTGTACGATGATTTTGAACTATCCAATACATCATCTGACGATCTTTGAAATGGGCCCCTTTTATGCGAGTCTTCGTTTTTACAACAAACTGCCTACCACTATCAAGGGTGCACCGAATGTTAGAATATTCTAAAGGCAATTGACAAAAACATTTACTATATCTGGAACCACATAAAGGAGTTAGCACAGTCATTTCTGAGACATCATATCATTTTATATTCATCTTTGTTATTTTGATGTAAATGTGAAATGTGAAAGTTTGTGATTAGTATTATCATATCTTAGACGTTGCTTTCATTATCAATGAGCTCGTAACTCACCTGGAATAGCACCTGGTCCAGCCAAAGAATATCTATATGATAATTGATAAAGATAAGTATCATCAACATATTTTGATAGACTTTCCACATGCCTACCAATTGAAAGCATGAACGCCATATCCGTGTACATCTGGAATATTGAGCAAATGAGGTCTTTAAATTGAATTTTATAGAAATTATCGGTATTTCCCATTCAAATTTTTGTCATTCTTTATAATGGTTCAAAGTTTCAAGATTCACGAAACTTAATTTCTACTATTTATCTATCAGTTGATTGTCCTTCTCTTTATTAATCTTACCCTTATAAAGCTTTCTCTATTATCTGCGAAGGTTGTGTTGGTGTACAATTTTTTAAGCTGACTACCTGCTTCTCGAAACTCACTTTCATTCATATTCAATTTAAAGTTTTCTAGAAATACGCCAAGATCTTCAGCATTTGGTATTGACATATTAACTATATCCTCATCTTAAAAAAAATATTTCTTGTAGATTTAAACAGTTACAATATTGAGCTTATACTCACTCAGCATTGTCAACATTTCTTCTGAGTTGAATCCAAATAACGTAGGTATTCTAGTAATTCTTCCATGATCTATGTCTTCTGTTTGGGCTAAGGAGAATTGCTTCTCAAGTGTTGGAAGAAAACGTGCTCTCAGCAGCTGTATAAACAAATTTGAATGTGGAGATGGCGTAGGTATTCACAATAATCACATGATTGATTAAAACTCACCTGTTGATCACTGGCATCCAGTAGTTTTTGTAGAGATGCCCCCTGAAGTAATTTCAATAGATCATATGAGTTTGTTGCTTTAAAGTCACTTTTGACAGATTTGGCCACTTCAAAGGCATGATCTTTTGAATTTTCTTGAAGTGCAAATGGACAAAGAGCAGTACCACTTGCTAATATGGCTCCATTGAAACTAACTAAGAAAACATATGACACATGAAACAACATGTTTGATAACTGAATGGAAGCTTAGACTAACTTATAATTCCCATCTTAGAAAGAAAGCCTTCCATAAACTCTATTTCATGACAGAAATAACTGAGACTGACGATATTAAATATAAAAGGTACCTCTACGATCTCCAAGAGTATGCCAACCGACAGAAGCTGCTCCAGCACTCTGGCCTGCAATCTTCATGTTATTCGAATCACCGCCAAATTTCTCAATATTTTGTTGAACCCAATCAATTGCTAGCCGCTGATCCTTGAGACCAAGATTTGGTTGGATTGTCTCGTCTTCAGTGGTAAGGAATCCTGTAAAGTTGTTCGCAATATAGAGTATGAAAATATTGTTATATACCATGAAGTTGTTACCAAAAAGACCTAAGCGATAATTCAGAGTAACAACGACTATGTCCTCATCCATAAAAATTGAAGGATTGTACATGGAGCCCTGGCCATAAAGAAAGCCTCCTCCATGTATCCAAATAAGTACGGGAAGTTTCTTTGCATTGTTGATGGGTATCTGTACATACAAAATATACTCTTCAATCATGTTATATCTAATAGTCTATCTTCAGGTAATATAGAAGAATAAAATATCTCTAAATTCTTTCCATAATACGATTAATTTGATATAATGTATACACAAGTTTTACTACCATTGGGGTATGGACGCTTAGAACCAGACAGTCTTCTGTTATATTCCCGATGGGCTCATCAGATGGAGGCTGAGCACAAGCTTTGGTGTTAGTTGTAGCATTTAAAATACCTTGCCAAGCCTTCTTTGGAACAGGTTCCTTTCAAAATCACATATTCTTAAGTGAAAGACAAATTAATTTATAAATACAAATATGTAGTAAATTTGTTCATTCCAAAATCTAATATAAGAAAAAACTGAGCATTGAACAAACAAATTGCTTATCTGATAATCAGTTTAAACTTTTTTCAAATCTACATACCCAATTTATAACTGGTATAACCAGTAACCTAGGCCTTAAGTTTTCCTACCTTGAATCTGTTCCTACCGTCAGTTGTTTCGGCATATGGTACATCCAGGAACGCAAGATAGTCTCTTTGTAATGCACTTTTTTTTATTATACCTCGTACTCTAGATCCATGGGGACTATTCAGTGTTACAACAAGGTCATTTTTTTCGATATTCTACGAGAAAAAATGTTTTTATAAAATTCTATCATCAACTAATAATCGTAATTATGGATCAAAAGCTTTGCATGTACCTTTATCATTTGGATTTATAGTACAATTAACAAACGCTTTCGCCGGAGAAAACATTGAAAGTTCCCCATTTTATTATTAATTTAATACTTATGAAGTAGTAGTAGTATTAGAAATAGTAAGTAGTTACAAAACCTTAGTTCCGAAAATGTTCACGTAAGATCTTACTCTTACTGAGAAATACATACGATTGCTGACGATGTCAACTTGGTTGGTGATACACGTGTCAGATGTACAAAGTAGCCTATATTTTTGTCTGAAATGTCTATTATATGTTTATAAATATTCTGTCGAAATCGGTTTTGCCGTTTCGGAAATTTTCCCGGGCAAACAGAAAAACAGACAAACATTTTAAAATGCTTGTTTTGGTTTTGGTGATCTGCAAATAAACTTTAAAAAAATTTAGTCCAAGGTTAGATACTTTTTATCTTTTTAAGGTATCAATTTGATTTTTTTGATAAACGACAGTAAGTCATATTCCTTAAATACTTTTATTTGTATACCTAAAGGGTATAAAGTAGGAAAAAAAATTCAGCTTTGTTTAACTAGTGACACCATTTCAGTACATTTTTAGATTTGTCAGTAAATTGACTATATAACGCACCCAGGTTTGTTAGACTTATCTGCAATAGTTCGCGATTTATGTTCAATTTTGTGTCAAAAAAGCTCCGGGCGTAGTCCCACAAAAAGATTCATAACATCTGAACAATTCAAGATAACTAAATCAAATTTAGATTTGGAATATTTTTAGTGATATTAGTAACTATTAGTCGAAGTTCTGTCACCTACAAATATATTTTTAAGCCAAAATACTGTGGCAATAACAATAACACTACTGTTTCAAATGCAACATCCTGTATTTTATTGACCGACGAACCCCGATCGGAGGAGGTATAGATTTCGACTGTGCTTTTTATATAGTAATCGTAAGTATTCACTTGAAAGAGGAGGCTTGAGAAATTGTTCCATATTCATATTCGCAAATCCAAAATCTCCTTTCCTCCGAAAACTGCCTCCATAGGAAGTGGAGTGAGCGAATTTTCTCGTAAATCAAAAATCTGAGATAGTCTAATTAAAGATAGGACCATATCCGGAAAAAATTATATTGAAATTTTTTTTAAAAGAGTTACGGTTTTCGAGTTAGAGGCATGTTAAATTCTCAAATATATGTATATTTACTATGTGGAGAAGGCGATTTCTTTCGAAAATTGAAAATCTCTGGGTACTTCATGAAAGATCTAATTATTTGTAGCAACATGTATAATGAACAAGTCAAAAACTATTTTAGATAAGTCTTACAAACCTGGGTGCGAGAATTTAGTGACAAATCGAAAAAACAAAGTTTAGTTTCTTATCTTTATGTTTATCTACCTATATTATATATTATAGGAATATGTCACGGGATTTATCGTTTAAAAAAAACAGATTGATGGCATGGATAAAAATATATGGAACTTTCCCGCACCGTTGGTTTACCCTGTCTTTATGTATGAATTGTTAATATCGAGCGATCCAAATAAAAAATCATCCCCAGTAGGCATGTCTTTGCTAAATACAAATAGGAATCTAAAATTGACAAGTGATGTTTCAATCAATATAAATGCAATTGCAGACGATTCATGTAAGGACATGTTCTCATTTTCATAGGCCTAATGGGGATGATTTTTTTAATCGCTCGGTATTTGGTTCTATGATGTGGTGCGGTGATTTATAATAGAATGATAAAGTACTTCTGAAAAATGATAAAATTCATAAAATAATTCAATGATTATACAAACAATAATATTAATACAACATCAAATATTAATCAGAACGCAAATTTACTCAACGAGATCATTTTGGTGTCTGTCTAAATGCCCGTCTGTCACAGCCTATTTTCTTAGAATACCTATATAAAACGGAGTTTATTAGTCGGTAGTAGTCAGTACTAACACAAAGTAAGGTGACCTCAAAACGGACATATAATTAAAATAAATAAAATTTTATACTGAGACTAATTATGAGGAGAAATAAATTTTCTTCAAGCGCATCATGTGATAATATCAAATGAAATGTTTCATTAATAGCAATTCAAATATGTTTTCTTCATTATCCTGAAATGCACGGCATATAGGATATAAGGGAAAATATAGGAGAATTTATCATTCTCTTTCCCCTAAACTACTAAGCGTAGAAATTCGAAATAAATACACAATTTAGACCATCACTCATAGTTTACATAGGAAATATATAAGTAGGGAACACTTCCGAGGCGAGCCTGGTTGGCATTGGGGCAATTTTTTTACCGACTTCTCAGATGGAGGAGGTATACCTACCTACCTTACAAAGTGACTTTCTGCTTTTATATGTTCGTTGACCGCATTTCGCATACACGTTCAGCGATTTTGATGTTTTTTACTTGAATGATGAGTTAAACTTTCATTCCTCTCAAAAAACTTACCCCATAGGGGGTGGAGTGGATTATGTTTAGAAATTCAAATTATTGAGACGGTTAACTTTGCAAAACGACCATATCAGGCAAAATTATTTTTTTTTTAATTTTTTTGATAATTCAACGGTTTCCGAATATGAGTAATGGATAAGTCTGAAATATGTGTTTTTGGTATGTTTTGAAATTTCTGAAATTAAGTAAACGTTTAATGATTTTGATGAATAATAATAGATTCAAAAATATGAAATACATTTTTTCACAAAAACTAGTTTCTAGTTTGTGTACTGTGGAACTCAAAATAATAATCAACTGGTGCTGGTAAATTTGGAGTTGGTGGCAAAAGTCCTCTATCTACCTATTACTGCACAACTTCAAAATTACCAGCACCAGCCACCAGTAGAATTAATGTTATTTTGAATATTTTATCCAATAAAGACAGAACTATTTTGATTAAAAAAAATCATGGTATTTTCTGTCTTCAGAAAATATTACTGTTTACCAAATATACAACCGATAAAAAACCTAGATTTTAAAAAGAAGACAATTTCCTGATAGCATCTGAAAATGTGCTAATAGAGGCAAAGTGTTTGAGATAAAAAACATGAAAGTATAATATTTGTGGTTAAAAGAATTAATAACAATAAAATGATGGAGACACTGGAGTGAAACGTGATGATAAAATATTTAATAATAATGCTTATTGATTACGCAGGCAATGAAGTAAAGAATTTAACCAAGAAAAGAATCGGATGGTAACGTAGGGAAGATGAAACGTCAATTGTAGCAAATTTGATAAGAAACATTTAAAAAATGCAAGAACGTTAAAAGGCACCAACAAAGAATAAAGGAGGATGAGCTACAAGATGAACGAATAATTTTGATATTTACCACAACTTAAGCTAGTGATAACAAAAGATCATAGACCATTATTGAGATACTAATAAAACGCTCAAAGCATTTTATTTAAAATAAGCATACCTAAGTATTACCACATGGAATGAAATAATACGTAACCAATAACCAAATTAACTAATTGTAGCAATGTTTCTTCATTAATTTCAAATTTTGAAGAATTTATTTGCTCTGGGCAATAGCATGGATGCAAATGGGCTGCTTTTCTGCGCACTGTGTGACAGGTAAGCGGGCAACACCGTCTCCTTCCTCGACGCCTATGATGAGTACACAGGGACTCCTCGATCCCGATATACAATAAGATAATAACGAGATGAGAAAAGATGAACTGTATAAAGTATTGGAATATCAGTTAGAGAAAATACTTTCGAAAATGTCTCTTATGTAAAAACCTCCAATGATTGATAGATAAAAAACAGAGAAAGGTTCGTATTATAACCTAACTTTCACGGAAATGCTAATAAATATGTGATATCTAATACGTGTAATATTGACAGTTGCAATGGACAGGATTAGGCAAGATGCAGAATAAAAAATGTCTAAATATATGAAACAAGCATAAAATATTCGGGTTCAAGAGCTTCTAGATGGAAGAGGATGAAAAACAATATATCCAATAATTGTAGAGGAATATTCTTTGACATTTGAATATTAAAGAGTGTTTAAATTTTAAAAAAAGAATTACTGTTGAATTTCAACAAAAATCACGCGACAATGAAAATGCCAATGCCTTTGTCATTTAAGAATTAATACATTTTTTCTGATCTTATAAGAGTACCATAGAAATATATATATATATATATATATATATATATATATATATATATATATATATATATATATATAGAATAAATGACACTTACGTTACTAAAACTTTTGGCAACAGTTATATCGAAAACTATTGAAAATATTACTATCAGTAAACTGTAATACCACATTATGAGAACTACCATCAGTTAGTTTATTGATTATGTATTTATATACTTATTATTTTTATCTATTCAGTATTTTTCACTTTTATCAGTATTTTTCGTACGTATCACAAATAAAATCTGATTATTTCAGATATTCTTAAAAAAATAATAAGGCTGATAGAGTTAAATAACTCCGTGACCAATTAAATTTCATTATGAGAATCATAAAGGTTTATGGAATCATATCACGGTGGCTAAGAATATAGTTTTCGTTCTTTCATGACATCTTTCATAACTGAACACAGATGTCTAAAGGTATTTTACTAGTTTTTTCCAGAGCCCAAGTGAGACCTCGATACCTCATTCAAAAAACAATGTAGGTACCTACCTACCTTCATGTTAAACTTCATTCAAATCTGTTTACTGGTTTCTGCTTGATGAGACGGCAGAGTCAGATGAAATAATTACAGAAATTATGTTTCTATGAATTATAAGTTCTATTGTCAATTTTTCTAAGGGAGAAATGATAAAATTGAAGTTATTATAACTTCATTTGGTGTACGGATAAAAAATCCAGTGAAAATATGTTACTCTGATGACTCCATGCTAGAGGACTAGAATGATTACCTACTGGGAAGAACTTTAGAAAAAAAATTAAGAATCAGTTTTCCTCTAAAATATCGAAAACTAAAAGATCTATTAAATTTCTGTAAACACAAGACAACCATTAAATTGTTTAGTCCATTCGCCAGTTAACCGACACCTTATTTATTACCGCTTTTAAAATTCTAATGCCATTGTTATCTTGGAAACATTATAATTGTAATCTATCGATTATGATGACAATGGAACGTGATTAGCATCCGACAAGATTAGAAATATTTGAAAGACATTGCCGAGCTAAACTTGTATAATGATGCTTAACATTCAATCTGAGATCTCAGAAATTGAATAGCCGTCATAATATTCAAATAATAACCTCTTGATAAAAAAATACTGATCTATTAACATGATACAATGTGTGATTTTTTTTTAATTGAAGAATACTTTTGTACATGTAGCTATATAAAAAATATTCGGCGGTCGGATGTCTGCGTAAATTTCACAATTATTGGTACTGTGAGGTCTTTATTTTGATATAGAGGATGATTAATTTCTCATTTTTATAAATATCTACAACTGTCTTTAGTAGATGAAGTTAAGAAATACAACATAATATTATTCTGGTAACTTTTAAGCTTGAAGTTGTGCAAGAGATAATTTATCATTTTGGGTAGAATGAAGAATCTTGCTAACAGTTTCTAATTTAATATTTTTTTTTTGTCCATTACCTAATAAAGTCAACCCTCGTTTTTGTAAGAAATGAATTTATTCCATATTTTTATCTGTTCATTATTCAACAAAACCGTTGAATGCATAGTTATTTGAAATAGAACGGTAGAGCTCTTAAATTTTTGCAAAAGGTAGGTAATAATAAAATTAAAACTTTTATTGAAAAAATAGAAATAACGTATAAAATTTGTCAACAAACAACGAAATAACCAACGAGTGACTTGAGTCTATATGTAGGTGTAATATATATGAATGCATTATTACCTAACTGTTTAATAAATGAATATTATTTCAGAAATCTCAAAATTCATAAAAATACATACATACACACAGGTAGCTACTTGTATCAAAAAAGTTGTAACACCTCTCAATAATTCTTTTTATAAATTGCCTTGAACATTTTCTTAAAAAAACATCAGTTTACGTTTAATATTTTCCCAACTTTTATTTTCATAGTAAAACAATTTATATTAGCTGTAGTTTTTACAGAGAAATAGTTATTAATATATAGGTGTAACTAGCTGTTTTATCCGGCACTTCCTGGGCAAGCACTTTCGTAGATTGTGCTAAATAACATAAAGTCATTAAAAGTATGGGAGTATGGAACTCTTCTATGAGACCTAATCGCACGTAGAACCAGCCCGAACACCAACCCAGATCAATCCACAGATATGCACTAAGAGAGAACAGCATGACAATTTTTCCTACATATGTCTCTAGGATTTTCCGGTATGGAACCCGCGACCTTTAAATTCTAGTCGCACTGACAGACTCTCACAAAACAATCCAGTGACATACTACACACAAATATATACCGAAATATCATTCAGCCATAGAGCTCAGAGATACTTCTTTGGAAATTACAGATATCGAACCCTCGACCTAGGAGGCCAGACACATATAAAATATAGCGTATGTCAACGGCGCAGGTATACAAAATTCAATAGAAAAAAATTATCGAAATCGGATAAGTACTTTTCGAGATTTTCTTGGTCATACGAAAAGTCCTTTCTCGTATATATATTAATATAGATGCGATGGATATTGAATCGAATGCGGCATGGCCATCTTCTTGATGGAAAGCCTTTTTTACCGACGAACCCCGAACGGGGGAGGTATACAATTCGACTGTGTGCTTTTTTTTTTCTTGGTTTGTGCGCGCCCTTTATATGGTAATCGTACTCCGATTTCGATGATTTTTTATTTAAAATTTTTTTAAAAGAGTTACGATTTTCGAGCAAGAGGCATGTTAAATTCTCAAATATATGTATTTTGGCTATGTGGAGAGGGCGATTTCTGTTTAAAATTGAAAATCTATGGGCAGTACATGAAAGACATAAGTATTTGTAGCAACATTAACAACTAAAATACTTAAGCGTATTTCCGCAGCGATGTTTTGAGATCTCAATAAGAATAACAACTACAAGACTACAAGCAAGGAATATACGTGGGTAATAGGATAAGTACTATCTTCATTGGTATTAGTGAACGTTCAACGATTTTCGTCACTAATGTTACACTTAAAAGTGTGAAATAAATATTTTTTACAAAAAATTGGACCGACGTTATTAGTTGGTGCAATGAAAAGTATAAAATAATATTAATTCTGTTGGTGGTACTTGTGAAGTTGGTGCCAAAAGTTATCAATCTACCTGCAACTGCACAGCTTCAAAAGTAACAGCACCAATAGAATTGATACTTTTATACTTTTCAGTGCACCAACTAATAACGTCGGTCCATTTTTTTGTAAAAAATATTTATATATATTATAGTTAGGACTGAGATGCTGGTTCAGCAGTATGTATGCGATGGAAGTCCCAGTGTGAGTATAGATATAGATGAATAGTAATGTAATTTTTCCAGAAAATTTAAAATCTAAGACGGCAGAATTAAAGGATATTCCATATCCGGAGACGTTTAAATTGGACCGTTTTAAAAATAATCACAGGTTTCCGCGTAACAGTCTGAAATATGTGTTTCAGTTATGTGAAAGGGGCAAATATTTCCGAGAATCGAAAATTCGAGATTTGAAAGTTAGAGACGGGTTCATATCCCGGAATGTTGAAAAAGAATTTTTTTTGAAAAGAGTTACATCAATGGTAAAGTCTGAAATATGTGATAGATGAAGGTGTATTTCCGCTATGTGGAAGAGGCAAAAAAGAAAATATGAGACGGCCAAATAACTAAAGAAGAGATTATATCTAGTTATCAAGATTTAAAATGAACATTTTTGCAAAAGAGTTACGGTTTTAGAGTTACAGCAGTAAAGTCGGAAATAAATATATCTGCGCCGCGATGTTTTGAGATCTCTGTATACTAACAAGTTACAAGTAGGCCTTATACATGGTAATACTATAGGTTCTATCTTCTTTGGTATTAGTGAACGTTCAACAATTTTCATGACTAATGTTACACTCAAAATTGTGAAATAAATATTTTTTACAAAACATTGGACCGACTTTATTAGTTGGTGCACTGAAAAATACAAAATAATATTAATTCCATTGTTGCTGGTACTTTTGGAGTTGAAAATTTTCCAATCTAACTGCAACTGCACAACTTCAAAAGTACCAACAGCAATAGAATTAATATTATTTTGTATTTCTCAGTGCACCAACTAATAAATTCGGTCCAATTTTTTGTAAAAAATGTTTATATATATATATATATTGAAAAATCCATTTTCACCGACGAATAACTTTTTAATATTTTGTTTGATTTGACCTCGGCTCATTTTATTGAACAATATATAGTTTCTGTTTTATTATTTAACTTAACCTAGAATTATTTGGATTGAAGGTATTAATTTCTAAATATTTGAAAATGTGTTTGTACTTTTATTCAAAAATACTTCAATTTGGGTATTTTTCATTTCAAGTCGAAATATCGTTTTGTTGGCAAAGTTTTGTATTTTTGAGATAGAAAATAAAGTTTAAAAAAAAATATTGGCTACAGTTATAAATATGTCTTTCAAATTTTAACACCGCCCCTGAGTATTGGATTTACCACACCCCACACCACTTGGAAATTATTAGTTTAAAAATAATGCAAAAAGTTTCACTAAACATAGATCAAACATTAGTAGATTTCTAAAATTTCGCTCCTTTATCTTCATTAGTTTTGGAGATACTGAATAAAAACCATCTTCAGGCGTGTACATTAAAAGGGCTGCAACTCCCTTAACGAACATTTTTCGACCTATGTTTATTGGAACTTTTTGCATTATTTTTAAACTTAGAATCTGCTGGTGAAGTTTGGCAGGCTAATTTTGGGACACCATATATACCAGGTGTCTCACTAAGGTCAGCGAGGTAGGATAATAAGGAAAGCGTGAAGCCTACGACTTTGGGAAAAAAATTGTTATGTAAATCGGCTAAATGAAATTCAGCTAAAATATCGTCAAGTTTCTAAAATGGCCGCTAGGCAGCGTAATTACCATGGTATAAATTATAATTAGATTTTCTCAGAAAATCGATACATTAACATATTATTTTAGTACTGGAAATGGAAAATATATGAAACTCTGCATAATTTTGGTCCTATACTTTTTACGTATTTTTGATAATAAGGGTGAAGGAGCTGGGTAAACAGTACTTTCTTAAACCGTTGTAATCTCCTAGACGCGTTATCCAAATTTAACGAGTTTAGTCTTGTTTGAAAGATAATTCGACGCTTATTTCAAAAATATTGTCGGATGTGTTCCCAAGTTCACACCTTTACATCTAGAGGGCGCTGATGTGCCCATATTCAGTTTTCATCTTTTTCTTGTAAAAAAATTAGAAGGCACGATACATTTTTTAATTATTGGTAATAATGTCCATATAAATAGCTACATTTTAGCGAAAACCGCGAGACATTACTCGTTTTTGAATTATTGTAAAATTCATATTTTTATTGTGCTAAGAAAGTAATAGTCATTATCATTACCTATTTGAAGATATCAGTTAATTATTTCTTATTCAGTGAGTGTGCACTGAGTAAAATAAAACAATATAACCATTCCTTTAGGTACTTTGATCAATGCAAACTGTAGTTTGCAGAGGTGAGAGCGGTATCTCTCACTTCTGTCTACAGAAGCATTATTTACAGAAAAATGTTGAATTTTCAAGGTCACGTAATGGGTTCTCCCGATTTATTGAAAAATATGTCTTGAAATTAACGAGATATTGTATATAATACATTCCTACAATGATAAGTAATCATTTGTGAATGTTTCCATCTCGTAAAAGGCTGTAATAATTATATTATCAATATATGTAAAACCAAATAGACGGATTTCACAATTTCTTATTTTCACTCTACGGTGTTGCCGGTGCTAAAATTTCACCTGTTTATAAATACCTAAGTTATATAGATGTCGGATAAATATCTAAGTGAAACCAACAATATATTAATGAACATGATTGTTAAATCATTTATTATTTAAGAAACATGCAAACAACTTCGCTTTTATTCGAAAGTGGTACATTTTTAACGCATTGATATTATTCGTCAAACGTATACTCCAACTAAATGGCAACACGGTAGCAGTATTTTTCTCCCAACTGACAAATGTCATAAGTCACAACAACTAAATCTTGTCAATCATAATTTTGGGTTATGGTTATGTTATTTAATTAATATCCATTCTAATTCAGTGATTAGTGATTTTAATAATTAGGCAATCCAACAACCTTTGAAAGAAAATCAAAATGGTGTCTGGTTGGCAAACAAACTAAAACGTCGTATTTGTTTATTTGTGTTTTTCCTGGATTGGAAGGCTTTTTTAAGTCTATTAGCGTTGTTTCCTTGATATTTGTTTTATAATAAATACAGTGCTTCCATTTTAAAAGAATAATGCCGGTAACATGCATGGTGAATGGTGCTTGCTTGTGGAAGCTAGGTGAATCAGGATCATTCACTTCATTGTTTTTGCATCCCTGCTGTTAAAAACCCGGAAGATTACCCACATACCTATTAATAAGAAGAGACATGTGGATCGCTACGATCAAGATGGAAGATTTGACAGAATTGATTTTGAGAAATCAAAGAGTATGTAGCAGACATTTTATTACAGGTAAGCAAAACTGCAAACAGGGTTCTGCCCAGTTTAAAACACATTATGTTGTTAATATAAACATATCCTATATTCTAACACTATTGTAGGAAAACCCAGCGCATTGAACAAGCGCATCTGAAGTGAAAGTCTGACAATATTGCGTGATTGCGTGGTGGTGGTCTAATTTAGAGCTCCCCAATGCGCATGTCCAAATTTCAAAAAAGGACGTCAACGTTGCCGGATGTTTTGCTGTTAATTGACGAGTTATACTTTTAGAAGTTGTTAATTTTTACTGAATCTAATTTACATTTTTAAGGTTACGCGGGAGATTTATCATTTATTTAATTTTGCTAAAGCATTATACACTACCTTGTGAGCTCTGATAAATCTGTGCAACTACATAGTTTGTTTTGGTTCTGATTCAAATACTTAAAAGTAAATACTAGTTTTCCAGCTTCTTGGTTACCAAGATGATTTGTGGAAAAATATCTTTCTAATCCTGCGGTTGCCCCTATAGCTGTAAGTAGTTGCTCGTATAGTCTTACGAAATTATTCTTATTAGGCCATTATAAATCCTGTGTAGTGAGAATTTTCCACCACATCAAAGCAGCAGTGTTCTTGAAATGGGCACCAAAAATACATTTGGGAAATGGCTTTGATTTTGTTGTTAAGGCAATAACGAATGGGACAAATTCTGGGTAATTATGGTTCAGAACTGCATAAGCTTGTTCTTTCTGCAAATTGCTTAGTCTATCGCCTAAAAATCTGTGGTCTAGCATATTTGTCAAATAATATGAAAAGCTTCCAACCTATTTAAGATATTAAATAAATATAAACCAATAAATATCACGATATATATCAATGATATTTATCTGATATATATCGAGTAATATACGTATATCTGCGAACCCTGGTTTATAGTAAACAAAATGCAGGTCTCCTTTAAGCAAGTAGCAAATACGTCTTTGTTGAATTTGCAAGCTTGAGAAAAAACATTACAAATTTCATTCAAGTTGTGCCTATTTGAGTATTTGAGTGATCCGAACAGAAGCAATAAAATTAAAGTCTTCTATTTCAAATCTTAGGCAACTAACTCTACATTACAAAGTATATATTGTATATAAGTCAATGAATTAGTAATTTGAGAATATTATTAATATGAGTTAACCTCTAGTAATAATTATTAGAAGGCAGGGCAGAAGACGGCAGAAGTTCCTCCATATTTTATAGAATTAATATATAAGCAGATTACATTTTTAATCATTTCTATATCTATTGTTTGTTTTTTATGGTTTTCTTCACAGAAAACAATCAATTGAAATACGTAGTTTGACCTACTAAATGCTCATTTATATTCAGTTTATATCTTGTGACAGCAAAAGATCCGGCAACGTTGACGTGCTTTTTTGAAAATTACGCATGCGCAGTGGAAGCTCCAAATTAGACCACCTAAAGTGCAACATTGTCGAAAGTCTTATGTGGAAGGAAAGTTGAGAACGGACAAAAGAAGTAAATTAAGTACATATGCATGCGAACAAAGAGAACTGGTAAGTACCTAGGATCATTTTTGAAGAACTAGGGACTATATTTCATTCATGAAGTCAGTAACAGTGTTGATAATTTATACTTAGAAAAATAAAGTCAAAAGTAATGTTGCTTAGCATCAGTATATTAGCATACCTCTACCACATTCTATAACTACTGAGAAAGTGGTATTATCTAGTTATCTAAACGTAGGTGCGTAGTCGAAAATAAATATTAAAAGATAATTTCTCCTGCAATTTATTTCTTCTGTGTCTATTATTTACCAGTTATAGCATAACTTGGCTGTAGTGAATTGTACAATTCAGTAAACTTGCCTGCCACGAGAATAGTTGTTATTATTGTTAATTAAGATGAAGTTATATATTTGTAAAATTTCTTATTTATAGTGTGACGGGGAAGACAGAGGGCAGCAGCAAGGCATGGCAGAGACGGGCTGTGCTTCACAGACTTATCAGATCAGAATTATCAGGAAAGTACTTTACCAACTGGTTCAAGAACAAGTCGAAGTCAAAATCTAATATTACAGTTATGCAACTTATCAGACTAGTCAATAAAATATAGGACGTTACGGATGTAAATGTTACAATTATTGTATATTTGTACTTAGTTTAAAACCTAATGTGACAGGTAAGTTAGTCTTGGATGCCATGTATTAATTTATCAGGAGTTGAACTCTACTATATAGAAGGCAAGAGTTCTCTATCCTTCTTAATTTTTCATTTCTAAATATGTTTTTTGCTTTGTTATAGCATTTCATTCCAATGATTATTGGTGAGTTTTGACAGGCGCTTAGTCTAGAATATGGCAGATGTAACTCATGTCTACTTTTTCTTTCATAATTATGAATCTGGTTGTTTCTTATAAGTTCTGTTTCTTTGTTTTTAATAAGTATAAAACGTTGGAATATGTAGAGACATGGTAGACTGAGTATTCCATATTTTTTAAATATTGTGGAACAGCTTGTAGATTGTAACTATATTATGTTCTATTATGTTGTGTTGAAAATTTTCTCTTTTGTATTGGTTATATTTATAAACAAGTACTTGTAGTAGTAGCGGTAATAAAAGTAAAAATAAATATTTATTTACTGATTGTATTTATAAAAAAAACAGGACACTTGTATTGTATAAAATATTGAATGTTCAAGTATAGGTAGTTAACTAATAAATAAAATGTATGACTTAAATTATTAATTGTTTCATTCCACGTTATTGTTATACAAGGGCTATAATAACGATTCCAATAACATACATATTAAAACATACCTATGTAAGTAATTCTATTTTATAGTAATATTCATGATCTTTGTTTAACATATAGCGTCTGGATTTTCTTGTCATAACTTTATCAAATAAGAACTCTGATGTTCAATTACTACAGTGACACTCAAGATTTATTTAAACACCTAATAAATACCTACCTACTGTTTGCAAAAACGTTGAAAGGTAGAATAAAAACGAGAAAACTACGTGAACGCGATACTGAGCAATAGAAAACAATAGGAATTTACAACCTTGTTTGCCGACCAGACGTCATGTTGACAGTTAAAAAATCACGTTGGATTGCCTAATCCGATTAAGAGAATTGGTCCAAAATGTAGCAAGAACCATCAACTTTAAAGAGAAAGACAGAAACAACTAGGTATGATTAAGTTGATAAAACAGCCGAAAGTGGTAAGAACATTTATGCTGCCTTCCCCAATTACTCTTTTCGTCCAGATTTGAAATATTCAGCAATTATTATTCTTCTTGCTATATATATATATATATATATATATATATATATATATATATATATATATATATATATATATAAATATAAGACTTTTTTGTTTGTTCATAATTATAACATCACCTTAGTATTATTATTCAAGCCATACGTTCATCAAAAGTGCAATTCTGATAACAGTTGTTTTGCTCATAGTGTTTTTGATGTCTGACCGATTTCGCCAGACGGAGGGGGTAAAAAATTCGGTTGTGTTTGCTTTTTATTATTAGGATATTTGTATACCTACACGTATTTAAAAATAACATTCTTATAGAAAATTTAAGTTAGTCCGTGACAGCAAACCGATTTCCAAAAAAAATCCATATCCCCAAAAAACATTCACAATGTAAAACTTTTGGAGGTGAGAGCTATACTCTGGAAAATTTAACAAAAAAAACTCAAATCTTTCGCATAGGCTCAATAAGAGCTGAGCCACACCGATCCAATTTTTGGTATGTTGTTTTGTATAAGAATTTTGCTTTAATGGTACATTTTCATCAAGTGTTTATATCGCTTCTCACCGCCCCCAAAATTCCTTCCATGAAATTACAACTTGACGTATTATATTCATAACCCACATTTACATTAAATCTGGATTCGATCATTTCCAGTCACTCACCTGCGGGCTTTTAATGATAAAATTATAACTATCTTGCATATATACTTGCAATGAATGCACTATATTCAGATTAGAGAAGAAGATGAATTGAAACAGAATTAATATTGTATGTAAACATTCATTCGTTTTTGCGAGTACATGCGTATATATAACTATATTATCATGTACTAAAGCTTCTTATGGAAGAAATAAGATTTGTAAGTGTACAACGTATTAAGGAGAGTTAGAAAGGGGTGGAGTATCTATAAAACTTATTATGAGTTAAAAAAACAACTTATGTGTCAACGTCATACAATTGATTTTTATGTTTGAATTTTTACTATTGACCAGGGGCAAGAGGAGGATCTGATCTAATGAAAAGTTTACAATTGACGATGACGATCAAAATGCGTTAATATTGCGAATCATAAATGCTGGCTGATGAGGAAATGTAAATTCCAGATTTACTGTAAATGTGGGTTATGAATATAATTTCAATTTGACGACAGACCATAGGATTATCTTTATTTGTTCTTAAATTAGTGTAAAATTTATTCTTGATAAAAAAATAATTGGGGCCATAGAAACAAATGTTTTTTGAACGAGAAAAAAAACGAGAGAAAAACATAATTAACTATTTAAGCAATATTAGTGGATTAATAACAAAATTAACTTAAACATAAAAATAATAATTTAATTGGATTATTAATTTTAATAATACGGACATGGGCATGAAAATATCGTCAACTGGCTGAAAATGTTGGACAATTAAGTAAGAAGAGTGTGTTGTATACTGTGTGTGCTTCTCTTACTTAAGATTGCACCGCTCACACAACAAGTATTGATAACAAATATGTGCTGGTATTTAGGACTTGCTCTTTGCCAACAAAAAACAGAAAAATATTTATTTTTTTATTTTCTTTCTAGTGTCTATACTTATTTTGTTCGTTTGAGATTAGATTTTACAATATTTCACAAACGAGTAAAGATATCGACTCGCGGCTCTCGCCAAAATGTAGCTATTTATATGACTTTTATGACAAATAATAAAAAAGTTTATCGTATTAATTCATTTTTTTACAAGAAAAGATGAAAACTGGATATTGGCTAATTAGCGCCCTCTAGGAGTAAAGGTGTGAACTTGCGAACACATCCGACATAAGCACCACATTATCTAAAACAGTACGTTAACGTATCTTCTTTTTGAGAAAAAAAATAATTTTAATCTGTACCATGATAATTACGTCAGCTAGCAGCCATTTTAGAAACTTAAAAATATTTTAGCTGAATTTCTTTTAGGTATTTTACTTGATAAAATTTTCGTCATAGGGTTCACGTTTTCCCTATTATACTACCTCACTGAGCTTAGTGGGACACTTGATATATTTATACGATAAAAATATGTTTTTGGGGATGCGGTCATGTAATGAGTAAAATTCTTTGATTTATTATTTATTGAGTTTAACGTATATATATTGATATAATACGATCAAATCTTCTTCTTCCTTACTTGTATTGTGTCATTATTCGATTTATTTTCACTTATTTATTTACACTAATAATTACACAACTATATACACATTTATATTCACAGCATTACTTAGCACTTAATGCTCTATTTATATTCAGTGTTCTATGTATGCACTAGTGTAGACTCACGCTGACTGACTATGACTGATTCTTCTGTGATTGACGCGGTTTATATCTACTTAACATCTCGAGTGTTCTTTTCGTTGTTCTGGATGTTATTCCCAATAAATTCATTCGAGAGTAATCCAGTTCAACATATACAATGCTTCTGGAGTTCCATGATGTTCTTTCGTTCGTGTGTGTGTGTGTGTGTATTCGGGTAAGTTTTCACGTTACACTGCCCCCTCCTTAGCATCTGATCGTCCCGATCAGAATAATCCTTGGTAGTACCTTGTTGCATTTGTGTTCTATGGCGGAATCTGCACTTGGTTCCTGCCAGGCAAATACCCTTGTTGAAAAAGTAAGTCTATCGTCTTTCCCGAGTATACTCCTTTTGGATTGAAACAACACACGGTAATTTGCACACCAGCGTCCTGGAAGATGTCATCGATCATGCTCCTTACAATCTTCCAATCCAGCCTGTCCAACCCGCAGCCTATTTTCGGGAAACCCAACTTCTTGATGTCATAATTCCAGCTTCATTCCTTGTGAATGCCAGATGTCCTTGTAAGTGGGTTTTCCTCTAGACATCTTCTTCGTAACCAAATAGAAGATGTTACGATTACCATCAGCTGGTCGCAGAGGTTTTTCCACTCTTGGTCGTTGTGCTGACAATTCATTCAATCTTTCAAACTTCATTTTAAACACCAGAGTAATTCCTCGGTCCATACGTAGATCCTCCGCTACACAGTGGGCAATAGCCGCCCAATAGGCTATCGGGAACAAATGGATGTACTGATACCAATGTTCTGAGACAACCTCAGAGAGGTGCTTACCCATGGGTCGGTTCGTCCATTCCACCATTCCGTCCGACTGAGGATGCAAGGGGGTGGTTCTGGTCTTGTTCGCACCTATTAGTCTGCACACATCTTGGAACAGGGCTGACTCAAGAGGAACACCAAAACGTGAAAAGAATTCCTTCACCAACATCTCGGCGACGGTCGATGTTTCTTGGTTAGGGATTGCGTACGCCTCTGTCCACTTTGTGAAGTAATCCATGGCTACCAGGATATACTTATTCCCATTGTCCGTTTCAGAAAATGGCTCCACAATATTCACAGCAGCTTGCTCCATGGGACCAACATAATATTGTCTCGTAGGTGGCCCGTTTTCTGCCAAGTGGTCAGTTGCCGAGGCTCCATCATGTAGCTGACGTAGTACCTGCACTTTGCTTCTTGGCACATTTAATTGTATTCTAGATTCAGTTCCATCTTCAGACTCAAAGGACCTATATAGCAGATCATCTCCTAACGGAAGACAGTCCCATTGGCTCCAATATACTTTCACTTCCGGGCTTCGTAAACTTATATCCTGCCAAGACAGCCTCTACTTACGACGCATCCACTCCAAGACTACTTTCAAACATGGGTCGTCCTCTTGAGCTCGTTTCATTTATTCGGGATGCCATTCCTCACTTTCTATGGTTGTTCGTCGAATAGGACAAAGCTTGTCTTCTATCTCGACACATTCTAATTTTTCCGATAGTGCCGCCTTCTTCTTACAACTGCGGCGTTTGTGTCCTAGCTCACCACGGTTCCAACACCTTGGCTCTCTCTTCTTGGATTGCGCTCCCGTAACTAGCTTCTTTATCTTGTCCAACAGGGACTTTCTATTGGATTGGTCTTCTCCCACGATTACTCTTACACGGTGCCCTCGGGATGTTTGACTAGCGGCTTCATGCTCCAATGCAATAGCCAGTGCTTCTTCCAGCAATTTAGGTATGGCCAGCTTTAACGCCTTCTGCAGCTCGCTCTTTCTCAATCCATTTATAAATGTGTCCACCGCAATTTCATCTAGGAATCTATCGGCAGCTGTAGGATAAGCTAGCAGCCCAATACGAGCTACCTCCCTCTCAAATTCTTGCAGACTCTCTTTTGCATGTTGCCCCTGAGATCGTAGTTGTGCTTTGTATACTTGCTGAAGATGACTGTCTCCATACTGATTCTCCAATTTAGAAAGCAAGACTTGGTAGTTTGACTGGCCAGCCGGAATAGACCTTGGGATGTCTGCTGCATGACCTTGTAGAGCGGCAGTTAAGGAAAAAGCTTTCTGTTTTTCGGTCCACTGGTTAGCCATTGACATTGCTTCAAATTGCTTTCGATAGGTTGAGCAGGAGCACTTTCCATCAAAGTTTGGCAGCTTAACTCTCATACTACCTGCGGCTAAGTCCCCTATATCTTCACCTTTGAGTGTCTGGCACGCATTGCAGTACTATTCTTAACTGCCATTTCCAATGTCTTGATTTTTTGTTGCAGTAGCTCCATGTTTTTCTCTGTCGGGACAAAGTTTTCGTCAATTGTTCTTGAAATTTCTTCAAATATGTTCGAGACTTCATCGAATTTCACCCCAAATGTCCTTTTCACTTCCTCGAATTTTTCATTATTATTTCTAGAAATTTCTTCCAGTAACAGCTCTTCCGAAGAGTGGAACTCGAACATATCAGGATCTTCTCCATTTTCAATCAGAGTGTCACTTAACCGTTTCTCGAGGGTCGCTTTATTACCGGCATCATCACAATCCCGCTCCACCAACTGTTATTTGAGTTATTTCACGGTTAACTGCACTAATTTCATTGTCAATTGTCTTTATTAACAAAGTCAATTAGTCAATACAGTTTTTAAAGTGTTCAACACGAAAACGAACAAAATTCTTCACACTTACACGAGAACCAGCAAATGTCTTCACATTCACATTAATAATTACACAACTATATACACATTTATATTCACAGCATTACTTAGCGCTCTATTTATATTCAGTGTATGTATGTACTAGTGTAGACTCACGCTAACTGACTGACTATGACTGACTCTTCTGTGATTGACGCGGTTTATATCTACTTGATCTCCAATCTCGATGCTTCGAGTTGTTCTCGTGGGTTCTTTTCGTTGTTCTGGATGTTATTTCCCAATATATTCCTTCGAGAGCAATCCAGTTCGGCATATACAATGTTTCTGGTGTTCCAGGTTGTTCTTTCGTTCGCGTGTATGTGTTTGTGTGTGTGAGTATTCGGGTAAGTTTTCACGTTACAATATTATCAACTGTGATTATAATATTCTTACAGATTGATTTGTGAGAGAAGTTCAGCTTATCTTATTTTATTATTATTATTAATTATTTTAATAAATTGATGCTTTTCATTTCATATTGTGTACCGTATTTTGAGAGAATATGATGACGATGTTATATATTTATATTTTTCTATTAGTTACATCTACTATTTTCATAAAATTTTCAGGTTAATTTGTGAGAGAAATTGATTGAAAATATATAATTTACAAAAAAATCTGAATGCCTAACAGGATAGTTAAGTGTATTAGGTATTGACATAATTAAACTTCAATTTGGACTGCAAGCCTATGATTCCAAACAGTCTAGTCTGTGTACGAGTATATATAATTTATGTATATTATATGTTTCTAAGCCTGTTATAAATGTTTTTTAAATAAATTGAATAACAACTTTTTTTAATTTTCACTGAATATGTATATGCTTTGATATTTTCACTTTTAATATGTGGACTTGTTCAAATAGCTACAAACACAAATATCTTTTCTATAAGATCTTTTCTAACAACTTGAATCTAGTCTCTTTCAACTCTATATATGCCCTTACCATTACATTTATAAATAATTAATGAAGTATCTGATTGAGGCTTTGTTAATTTAATCTAAATTCACTAATAACAGTAGTTTATTATTAATTTATTATGTGGTTAGGATAATTTTAGTTTGCTCTGACGAAGAGAATAAACATTCTCGAAAGCTCAGCTTATTATTATTTATTATTATTATTTGACGCAGGGGTGCCAAAGCGGGTACTTAGGCCAATTCGGCCCATTGTGCCTCTCCTCAGACCCACGGTTCCCCGTGTATCCCGACAACCTGGTCCAGATATCTCAGGATTGCCGCAGGTGAGATGCGTCTGATGTTGGTTATATCCGGCCACTTTAGTCCTAGGATGGCCTTACGAACGTCGGATAGTGCGGGGCATTCTGTGAAGAGATGCTCCACTGTTTCTTCCTCCTCCATGCATGCCCGACATGTCGGGTAGTCGATGACACCCATTGTATGTAGGTGTTTTCTTAGCCCGGCATGCCCGGTCCAGATGCTTACAAGTGAGCGTAGTTTGGCCCGGGGCAAAGCTAGGCAGTCTTCGGCCCGTTTCCGGCATGGCTCCGTGATGAAGTTCTTGCTCTGTCGACAGCCCAGAATTGAGTTCCACCTCTGACAGTGTCTGAGGTGTGTGTCGTCTTTAATGAGGTTAGCCATGATGTGCGGTGTGATGGGTACTGCCGGTTCAGGCCCACACATTGTTCCCGACGAGGCAGCACCCGCCAGCTTATCCGCCTTGTCATTGCCCACCTTCGTGGTGGCAGTTCAGCGTGGTTTCGCATCGTACCTGCCCTTTTCAAGCGCTTTTGAGGCGTCTCTACTGTCTGTGAAGAAGCGTATTACTCGTCCTCGCACCTTGCTCATGCGGACCTCGTTAGCCCCTCGAGCTAGTGCTATTACTTCCATTTTTAATACGGTGGTTTACTTTCCGAGTGATTGTTGTAGAGACAGTTGCAGGTCTTGCCTGAAGATTCCTATGCCTGTACTGTCCCATCAGTGTATACGTCTATTGTCGGCACAGTGCGTGGGTCTGTTTCTTCCCAAGAAACGTGGTATCTGCATTTGCTGAATAGGGGTGCAATGCGGTCTGAGCTGGCCTCGAGGAGTGGTATTCTGACGAGGCCCTCCTCGTGTGCACCCTTAATGTTCCACGATCTCGATTCAAACGAAGGGCGTTCAGTAGTGCTACCCTCTCCAGATATAGATGTAAGGGTGGCAAGCACAACAACGCCTCTAGTGCAGTGGGTGGTGTGGTCCTCATGGCAACAGTGACTGCGATGCAGACAGATCTCTGTAGTCTCGCAAGTCTGTCCTTCTCAGTTTTCAATTTGGTGCGTCGCCACCAAACTATTGAACCGTAGCATATCATAGCGATAGACCCCAGCTTTTACCTACAACTCTGCGACATTGCCATAGAGCTGCACTGGCTTTGTCCAGTTTGCTGTCCAGATGTTTTCCCCAGGTCAGTTTTCTGTCGATAACCACCCCTAGGTATTTCACCTCGTTGGGTAGCTTAAGCTCAGCTTAATCCAAAGAATTTTATTTTATAAATGAATGCATCCCCAACAAAAATCTATTTCATCAACTATTGAACCAGTCTAAAATTCAAAATCAAATATCTACAGGGTGTCGTAGAATACGCAAATAACTGTCACAGTTAAGACGAGCCGGCAATCTAAATGGACCAATCAAGTAGGTAGGTGTCAATAATACCCACCCATACATTAATTTTAAACTCTGGTTAAAAATGTTTCTCTTTAGAGACATGTGGATTTTCATCAGATTAAACATGTTCTTTATGTGCATTTATTATACCACATCGTGTAAAGCATGACTCGAATGTAAACAGAACTTTTCTGTGCAAAACTGGTAGGAGTTACTCGACATATTGAATGTGAAAGGGATAAATAAGTGTTTCTCTAATTATTCTGTTGGATGTGCTTCTTGAAACCCTAGTTTGACGTACCAGTCTTCGGGTACTAATTCCGGGATTATTTTCAATTATTTCAAGTAATCCCTCCTCTGCAACAGGAGTTGGGGCTTGATGAGTTTGTCTAGCATTACTTCTGTTCGGTTTCAGATGACCAGTCGCCATTTGATAGAAGCAAAAGTCTGGTGATTCGGAATCTGTCAATTTGGAAACCTTTCATGACAACATATCAGTTTGTTCATTGAATGTGTACCTACTCTATACCAACACCAGCCACAAAATGTTTGAAATAACTCCTTCACAAGAACTTTGAATCGAAAAAAAAAACAAAACATAAAATGAATAATATCGACAATTTGTACAGTTCTACACCATATCTGCCAAAATTATCAATTTTTTTATCAGTAACGTTGACAACCGCCAACTTTTGTTTTGGCAAGAAACAAAAAATGCTGCAAATTAATTTAGCTTTCCATAAAAAAAATTAAGAAACAAGGGTGGTCTTAAAAAAATACGGTGTTATTTATGTTATTATATTAGGGTATCTTTTACCCTTCCATGATTTCAGTTGGTGTAATTTCTGCTTTGACCAATGGCTTTTCCATTAAAATAGCTACATACCAAATTTTCTAAAAATCGAACGAGTTCTTCAGTTATTGAAAAAATTACAAATTTTCTTTCAGATTTGAAGCTTCCTCACAGGCAAACAAAGCACTTTTTGATATAGGTAGTTTTGGCTCAATCGACTTATTTTGATATCTCTCTTGAATAAAAAGATGTTCTTGGGGATGCAGTCATGTAATGAATAAAATTTTTGATTTAAGCTGAGCTTTCCAGAATATTCATTCTCTTCTGTCTTCAGGGCAAATGTCGTGAATTTAGAATAAATTAGCCAAAAACAGGAAAGATTTGATAGCCAACAATTAGAAATGTCATTATTTATATTTAAGTAGTATTACATATAGAATATACCTACCTATACAGTGAAGCTGGACTAAGAATGCCTCATGCCTGTGGATATTAATACCATTATTTATAACAACTTCTAAACTCTGATGCATATTTTACAATTTAGTTTACTCTTATTAAGAACGTGTTAACATTGATGCTGTTTTATTTATTTCAATATGATATTAAAATTATCGTCTAATTTATAGGTTATGTTTGGACATTCCACCTCCATGATATTCATTCACATACACTTTGTAACACCTTGGATATTGTGCTTTCTAGTTTTGTCTTTCGAATAATGGTGGTCAGAAATTGGCTTGACCCTCAATTTTAACCTAATTAATTCAATAACGCTCCAAGGGAGGTATCATTTTTTTTCTTTAATGGAACGTTACGAACATAAAGTTACTTTTAATAAGTTTTTAATATCTAAGCGCTTTGAAGAGCCAAATCAGTATTATTTGAAGTTTGCTTAATTTCACGCGCAGGACTTGAGGATGTGATAGCTCGTCCAAAAATATGAAAAAAAATATTAACTTATCCTCAAGAATGCACCATTTTCGAGGTACAGGGTGTTGAAGTTGAAAGAAAAAAAAAAAACGTTTTTTGTGAATATCTCCGGAACCGTTTATCGTGCAGTAAACAGCTTTTGTAAGCATTTTCCACTTATAATAAGCTAAGTTGTGAGTCAGAAAATTTTTGTGTTTTTCTCCTCCTCAATTTCTAAGCCAATGGAAAAATTACGGTTTTGAGATGCGCATTTGAACCGCCAATGTTTTCAAACAAAAAAACACAAAAAACACCGTTTTCGAGAAAAATCAATTTTATGTTTAGAGCTCACGACCGACAGTACCTTTTTGGTGTAGGAAACATTGGCGTCTCAAAATCGTACTTTTTCCATTAGCGTAGAAATTAGGGAGAAGAACACCCTAGTGGGTGTAGGAGTAGTCTTCTTAAAAATCTTCACCAATTATGACTTAACAAAAATGTTTTTCTGATTCAAAACTTGTAAACTTCAACATCCTGTATCTCAAAAATTACGAATTTTATAGGGTAAGTTGATATAAACATTTTTTCATATTTTTGGACGAGCTATCACATCCTCAAGTCCTGCGCATATATTATGAAACACCCTGTATATTAAAAAAATAGATCGTATTGTAGTTTTGTATGTTTGGCGTGTGTAAAAATACTGTAGATCACTAACAAAGTTGATTCTTTTCTCTCAATAGAACCCTTAGAACTTGACCATATAGTTAAATATACACATGTACTATAGAAAACACAAATAAAGTTCGTAAAAACGAATAAAAGTTCAAATACAAATTCTGTTTTATTTCATCCTATTTTCCAAGACTGAATATAGTATATTCATTTCAAGTAAGTATGCAAGCTAGTGACAATTTTATCATTAAAAGTGAGCAGGTGAGTAGATGAGTGACTGGAAATGCTAGTCCAGATTTACTGGAACTATGGGTTATGAATATAATACGTCAAGTAGTAATTTCATGGAAGGAATTTTGGGGGCGGTGAGAAGCGATAGAATCACTTGATGAAAATGTACCATTAAAGCAAAATTCGTATACAAAGAAACAAAAAATTGTGAGGGTGTGGAGCTCTTACTGAGCGTATGCGAAAGATTTGAGAATTTTTTGTCAAGTTTTGCAGAATGTAGCTCTCATCTCCAAAAGTTTTACATTGTGAATGTTTTTTGGAGATCTGAATTTACAGAAAATTTCTCATAATTAAATACGCATTTTTATTTACCCACCTTCTGAAAAAAATGGGTTTTACTTTCTATAAATTACATATGTAAATAGCTTTTCTATAAAATTACATATGTAAATAGTTTATATTTCAAATGCCCGCTATAACTGAAGGTCAGTCAGCGCCATCTCTTAGCTTGACATATTAAGAAGGATTCCAATCAATCTATAGAAAATAGACGAATTATAAGGGTCGATTTCATAATGAATTGTTTTACTAATTTTTTTATGACAGAATAAAAATAGTGTCATATTATTTTCCGTTCTTTAAAAGTAACTTTGAATTATATGTTCAATCAAAGAAATTATGAACTTTTTAATGTGGGAATCAAATTAACAGGAGATTAAATTTTGTTATGGAATCGGCCATAAGGTTAATAGTATTTGATGAAACTGTTCCATCCCCATATAACATAAATACAACAGTATCAAGTAGGTAAATTTAAAATAGTAAACAACTGAATAGGTAGAGAATAGGTAGATCAGCTTCACTTACCGGGAATCACGCTAGGAGCTGCCTTGGAATTTTTGTAGGAGTTTCTAAAGATGTAAACGTTTTCATTGTATTTCGATAAGCTTTCAGCATGCCTGCTGATAGGGACAACAAAGCTAAAATCTGCATACATCTGAAGCAATTAAGATTGAGTCAAATTAGCACTCAAATACCTAAATGAAGAAAATTTGATTGTAACCATTTCACAAGAAAAATAATCTTAAGTAGGTGAAGTAAATCAACATCAACATAGTTCGCCTTCTCGTGGCTACCCTGGGTAACGCTAAAGAAACATTCACACATCTTTTTTATTTCTAATATATTACAACTATGGCTATCCAGAATATTAATGGTCCTCGTCAGAACCAGCTGAAAATAATCTGGGTTCAATAATCAAGATTTGCCAAATTTACATAGAAGGTATAAGCATGTCGTAATATCAAATACTGCGTAAAGTCTTATCAGATAATGACCAGTATCGTTCCTATGAGCTGGCGATATATATCCGGTCAACAATCAAAAACGTCCTTTTTTGCTCAGAAATTGTAAATATTAACATGAGGTGGTTGCTAAGATAGGAGAACTCTCAGTAAGCTATAAACCACCTGTTACCGGCTGGCCGACACAAGCTCTACTATCTCTGCCACACCCAGCTGTCTATGTGGAGTATTTTAATAGTCACCATACGCAGTGAAAATACAGAAAAACTGATGCGAGTGGCTAGGCCCATATTAACTCGTCAGAAAGTAACAAGATGTTTCTAATATTCGATCCCAAGTATCAAGGAATATTTAAATCAGCAGCCTGGAAACAGGAATACAACCCGGATTTTTGTTTTGTAACAATTAACGAAAGCTAGATACCAATAAAATCTACGAGAATGTTACTTCCAGATTTCCTAACATCACCTAGTACTAACTGCAACAATTGCCATCAATAAACTAGTGGAAAAGTTCTTTCCGCGCTCTGCGTGGTACTTTGAAAAGGTCAATTGAGACACCTATGTTAAATGGTTGGATAAATGGTTGAGGTGGATTACCCGAATGGCTATGATCAATAGCAGATTCATCGGCGCCATTATTAGCGCAGCATAAGCTGCAATCCACCTACTAATAAAATTTATATGCTGCACGATGCAAAAATGGATTGTGTACAATTCCACGACTTCAGAAAGTCCAGTAAAAAGGCTTAGAAATCCAGTAGAAAGACATGGTCTCTCTTAACACAATTAGCCGGAGCCAATATACTAAACCATGATACTATATACATTTTTGCCCAAATGATTATACCCAGATCTCCTCCTCCATTATTGAGAATACGCTAAAAAGGGGCTAGCAGAGTTTATCACAAATATATTGGTAATGGAGAGCATCCCACAAAAAATAAAGGACTCAAATGACATCGCTTTACTCAAGCCGGAAAAACTAAGTGACCAACAGAAAAATTATAGTCCAATTGCACTGCTGAAAACTATTTATAAGCTACTTAAGTATAGTAGAATAACTTTAAAAATACTTGAATCGAATCCACTTAAACCAGCTGGATTATGTCCTTATAAAAGCGGCACCAAGAATTATATAAGCTAATTCAAGCTAATTCAAGAAATCACATGTCGTAATATTGTTCGCTTGATTGATAAAATGCTTGTGGGGATAATGTTCAAAGAATGCTAGAAAACTAACACTTCTAAAATACTCAACGACGGGTTACAACAAGGTTCAGTTCTTGCCTTACTCCTGGTCAACATTGACATATCCAACATTCCACACACACAGTCTAGAAAACTCGGTTAAGCAGATGATGGGCAATAGCTACTCTCCACTAATCCTTTGAGACCACCGAAGATTTTTTAGCTCCAAAGTAGAGCTACTAAGCCACTATTTCCGCATATTGAGATTGCAGTACAACGCAACTAAAACAGAATGGTCATACTACCACCTATGTAATCACTCAGCAAGGAGAGAGTTGAGGGAAATCACCTAAATCATAATAAATAAGTACCCTAAATATTTAGTAATTACGCTAGACAAGGTCACTTGCTTATAGAGAACACATGACAAAAACCGCAGAAAAACTAAGAACGAGGAACAATATCATCCACAAACTGTGTTATATATCATGGGACACCTCAGCAAGCAAGCTTCGCACATCAGTGTTTACACTTGCTTATTTAGTTGCAGAGTTACAGATTCTTGCGCTTCTGTATGGAATAACAACCGTATAGTTACCATCGTTAAGTCAAATACCCCTGCCAGAAATTCAGCACAAGAATGCTCTACTTAAGAAATATAAGAAAATTACCAAATAACCCACATCTACCTAATCACAATTATGCAGCAAATCTGAAGTATAAGAGACTGAAATCGCGATGAACAGCCTTAACAACTGCCAAAAAATTGAAGAGCCTAAACTTAGATAAGAACAATATGTTGAAAACAAACTGGCAAGAAAATTGTCCACAACGATGATACCGTTTATTACTAAAAGACCACCCGAATTATGATCAACACTAAACTGAATAAGAACCGGTCACGGCAAATGCCTTTTATAACTGGGGTATAATTCCAAAATGTAACTGTAGAGTAGACAAGCAAATCATCCAGCATATCGTAGAGGAATGTCGTAAATGTTTTGTATTTTTTTTCGTAAATGTTTAATAACGATTTGATGCCATACGATAAATAAAAACCAGAAAAAACCATCACACCATTATACAATTCTAAGTCTGTGGTAATGTAGGATATAGTATTGCGAAGATAAATATTATATGCACAAAATGATTCGAATTAATTATTTCAAAACAAAGTCTTAGTAATGAGAAGGGTAAATATTGGGAGAATTTTTCCAAAGTTTAATAAAATGTAAAACAGTTGCTCATCTCAAAAAATTTGAGCTTACTAAAGAGTATTCGATTATATTTTCCATTTTTCTTCTTTCTTTTATAATTACTAACATTATTTTCTTTTATTTCTATGATTACAACAAGCATATAGTTCAACAATGTCGTTCAAGTTATTAAAAATCTTTGTTACAAATTTTCTGATTTATTGGTATGATTTGTAACTACTATACGTGTCATAACTTTTGTCGATATATAAATGCCAAAAAATATGTATGAAAACCATTTAATGAATTTATTGCTTTTTACCTTCAAGAAACTTCTCTTATCCTCTTCAAATGATACATTTGTGTATAATTTCTTGATCTGTCTACCAGCTTCTATTGCATCATCTCTTGCAAGATTGAATTTAAATTCCAACAAAAGGTTGCCCAGCTCTTCAAATCTCGGTATTCTTGAGTTCATATTACTTTGGTCTGGACAAAAATGTTGATGTTAGCTAATGATGAATGATATATTTTAATATGCCATAAGAAAAAAATCGAATGCACTTCAGCTATATCAACCACGTGGATATCTGCTTGTCTTAAAACTTGGGGAACGACACCGGTCGAAGAAAAGCTAGCAAGATGATGTTTGCTCGAAATGTGCAGCGGCTCAACAGTGCTTAACAGAATCTTGAGAATGCACGGCCATTTGTTTACCACCACTAACCAATAAGCAATGGGAACAAGTGAAATTTTTGAAAAAAAAATTAAAATTGTTTTTATTGGGCATTTAAGATTTAAACCGTACCGATGAGTACCTACTATTGCTATCCTTTTCTCGATTTTAACTATACTTATGTATATGTGTTTGCCAGCAATTCCCTAACAAATTACTGTTTGTCTACCACACCACAAAATTAAACTTTAAATTAACTGTAACGTCTGACGTCTGACAATTGCGACATAACCATAGACGATCTTCCAAAAAGTACCTATATACCAGAGAACGAGACGTACATATACGCTCCATGCTCGTGCGTAATTCCAGTGACGGATCCCATTGTCGCTCCATGTCGACAAAATAATGATCTTGGTTGAATGAGATTGAATGAGATAATTATAATTACCAATATTGGATCACACTTGGAGCTTAACAGGCGGCGAGATATCTGCGATCTAAGAACGAATTCGAAATTTCAAGTCTCTAGACCGTATGGGGCCGGAGAAATCGCTGCGGAGTCCATTGATACAAGAACCGAAAGTAATAAAAACTATTTAAAAAACATAACTCAGCTATGAAAATAACACATGTTGAATCAACCAGTGATAAGTAGAAATGGCAAGGATCTAATAATACTGTTGGGGAATACAATGTTATATTTCGATGGACAAAATGATCTCCGTAAGCACAGAATAAAGAATGAGGCTTGATCTGATGAACATACTACAGATAACATCAAATGATGGTGAAGAAATAGAATTCAGAAATAAAATTTTACTTGTATTGAAGAATTTACAAAAAGTTATTCTTAATAATTTAGCTGATGCGGAGTATATTAACTAAAGTTATTGAATGTTCTTCGCATTGATTTCGCTCAGTTTAATAAATGCTATACCTAGCAACATCCATATTTGTTATTCAACTTCACAGAACTAGAAATATATAAATATTTACATACCAAACATGCGTATCATTTCTTCTGAATTAAAGCTGAATAATGTTGGAATATCTGCCACATTTCCATTGTCAACATCTTCAGTTTGTGCTAAACTGAAATATTCATCAGCTGATGGAATGAAGTATGCCGTGAATATCTGTAAATACCTGATTATGGGATTGTGTTATTGAATAAAATTTTAGTACCTAAATGTAAATCAAAAAGAGGACTATTGTGCCGTCAGCATGTCCGGAGCTTGTTGAACGTGACCTAAACAATCTAATAATTGTACCTACGTCGACGTAGGGTGTACCTATTTAATCTTTGGTAGAGTGTCAGGTATTATAAAATAGCCGGGAAATATGGAGTACTGAGGTTTCAGCTCTGTTAGCTACTAGTACCTGTTGCTGTTGAACTGTTCGCTACAAAACGAAGTTTGTTTTGTGTTTCTGAAGAATTTTTGCTAGTAAGCTTTCAAATATTTGTACTAACTACTACACATACGACTTAAGCTTTAAGACTGAGCATAATGTACACTCAAAAGGTTGCAGTTTACTGTTATGTGATTGTTTATTCATTGACAGTTTCTGTTTCATCTGTTTTTAAGCTATCTTTCCAAGAAGGCGTGTCGGGTATTATGGAATACTAAGTATTTCATAATCCCCAAGTGTCATCTGTAACGGACTATATGCCATCAGGTTAAGAACCAGGCAACAAAGATACTGAATGCGCTGTCTGTGATGGAAAATTCTCCGAAGATTCAAGAAGAGAGATTTGATTCAGTGCTTAAGCTACTCTTTGTGGGTTCATCGTGATTGTAGAGGAGCAGAAAAGGCAGACTAGTGTGTAACTTCTTTCAATAGACCTGCAGTAGATTTGTAATGCTCATTATACTTAAATTGTTCTCAAATTGCAAATAAATTGTTTTCATTTATTCTAATTGGCTTCTGTATTATACAAACCTCGTTTCCCATATTACCCAACTATTTCATATTAACCTTCATTTCTATTTTTTACTTTTTTTTTAGAAACAAGAAAGTTAAAAATTGTTTTTAACACCTTAATGCTCACTATAGTCAGTTTTAATATGTATTCAAACTGAAAAAACAGTAAAAAGCATATAAAAAAATTAGGGGATTCCATAATACTCGACTCTCCTCTATTCCAGTTATTTTGTAATCATACAATAAATATACCGTTAATAGGTACCTACCTACTTCCATAGACATAATAGTATAAGATTTTAACAGTCTAATATGTTTTATGTCTATAACTACTTCTAACTGACTAAACTCAATCATTCTCTATACTTCTATGATTATTGAATTATTTTCAGTTAATAATATGTTTCGACTATCTGCTTTTTCTTGGTTTGTTCGCGCGTTATATATAGTAAACGTACTGCGATTTTGATTACTTTTTTTATAAAAAATCAAACCGAAATCTGCTTCCCTCCGAAAACTGCCCCCGAAGGGGGTGGAGTGGGAAAATTTTCTCTATAATCGAAAATTTAAGTTGCCAGAATTAAAGATAGGACATTATTCGGTAACGTTTAAATTGAACATGTTTTCAAAAGAGTTAGGGTTTTCAAGATAGACGCATGTTAAATTCTCAAATATTTGTATTTTTGCTGTGTCGAGAGGGCGATTTCTTTAAACAATTGAAAATCTGTGGGTACTAAATGAAAGACCTACTTATTTGTAGCAATATTTATAATGAACATTTTCTCCTTAGAGTTACGGTTTTCGAGGTAAAATGGTTAAATCTAAAATACTATTTTCGACAGTCTTCTACATTGTTACGTCAAAAGTTGAAGCTATAATCCATTGGTAAGAAACAATAGTTAGATATATACCTACTATTCTCATCACAAGATTTCATTTTTTAAATGTATAAAATATTTATTCAAATCTGTATAGTAGTAACGATTAGATATTATTTATATTATTTTTCATCTTTATATTCAGAGAGCATATATAATTTTTCTTGCATCACATTAGGTACCTACTTATTTACGTTAATGATATAAACTTACGTCAGCATCATTAAGTTGCTGAAGATCATCTTTGCTTGCTGATTGTAGTATATTTAATAGTTCACTGGAGTTTTTGGAGTCATAATCTTTTTTCAACGCCTTACCAATCTGAACAGCATGATCTGTACTATTAATTTGTAGTGCAAATTGACACAGTGACGTCCCACTTGCGAGAATTGCTCCATTAAAGGGTCCTGAAAGGAGGGAGGGCAGAAATATTTCATTTTAAAGAAGAAGGTACCTATACATCTTCTTATTGATATTTAACTCAATATGTCAACTATACTAATGAACATTCAATATTATACATACGCTCTCGGTTTCCCACGATATGCCAGCCAACACTAGCAGCACCAGCACTTTGTCCTGATATCTTTATGTTACCTGGGTTACCACCAAACTTATTAATATTCCTGTGAACCCATTCAAATGCTAGTTTTTGGTCCTCTAGGCCCAGATTTGGCGGAATAACATTATCGTTAGTTGTCAGGAAACCTACAGGGTAACGAGGCAACAACGAATTGTCATCAGTATTATAATATATCTAATATAATAAAAAATATAATATTAATTTCATCAATTGTCGATTTACAAGGTGAGTTCTTAGTGTGTCTAGTGTCAATAACTCCGTTATTACAGGGGATGTCAAAATACTGTATTCAACAAGAGTGTAGATATTGTTAAATTTCTTATTTTGTAGCTTACGGGAACCAGAAATCAAAGTTTCTAGCTACTGTCCAGATTTCATGTCTCTAGCTTTTGTAGTTGCGGCTGTCGGTACATATATTTTCTATTTTGCTTTTCACAATTTTCTAATGCAACAATCATCCGTATTTACCACAGTAAGGTGCTCTTTCTAATTCTGCAATAAGAAATGTGGGTTAACTTTGACATTAACAAATTCGATGACATATCTTTTTCCTGATAAACCTGTACCTATACTTTAGTTAAAAAAACTCTAAATTATGAACTAAATTCGACAGGTTCAAGGGATTTTTTATGAGAAGTTTTTGAGCTAGATTTTATTGATTGTTCCGTATATAATTTTGGCCACTCGTTAGGGGCTGAATCTTGAAACACCTCTTCTTATTGAGAGTCTATACCTATCACTTAGTCACAAAAAGAAACTAATGTCAAATTTCATGTCTCTAGCTCAGTACTCCTCGATTGTTTACTTCTTGATGAGGCTTTTTCGCTTCATCAAGTTTTTTTTTCAAATGAGAAAACACTATTTTAATCGACTTCAATTAGAGGAGTTGGTGACTACACAACTTGCATTTAATTTTTGAATCATGCCTTAAATTCTTACTAGGTACATATATGTTTCATGTAACATGACATGTACCTAAACACAATAAATAATCTAAAAACTCCGATTTCTGCGATTTTTTTGTACATCGGACTTAGACCAAAGTGGAGTACCACTGATAACCACAAAGAAACTGAAAACGCCATGTGTACCCATCAACATGTCATAGCAGTCATTTTTGATATAGAGAATGCCTTCAATCAACTTGGAGACCAGCTATCTTACAATAACTCAAAAATAATAATCTAACCGGAAACATTCTTTATTTCATACAGAATTTCCTAAACGAACGAACTTTTAAAGTTAGAGTAACTGGTAAAACACAATGTCCCTCTCCACAACAAGCTGAGTTCCGCCTGAGCACAACACTATTTTTTTTAACAATTAACGACATATGTTCCTCGATGCAGCAACTTGTGAAGCATTTACTTTATGCTGATGACCTCATCCTCTTCAGCTCGGGAAAATATAAATCTGCCACTTGTAATTTACTCCAACATTACATCAACACCTGAATGGAAAGGGAGAGTTGGTTCCAACTTTACAGTCTCTAAATCTAAGGTTATTAAATTTAACAGAAGATATAACCCAAAAATCACCCTTAATAGTGTTCCGTTGAAGATAGTAGTTAAAATACCATAATTTCTTAGGAATTTCTCTGAAAAATAGCAATTACCTGCCTTTAACGGAAGGAAAAAACCGAAAGAGAATCACTCCAGCGGGATCTCCCTGAGTTGGATCATTCCACCTCCTCACTGAATTTCTTACTGGGCATTGTACCCTCAGAAAACTCCTAATGGGAATGGGTCTAGCAGAGAACGACGAGTGTGGAGGAAGAGGAAACTGCGGATCACCTGGTGACAGAATGCTTCGCCATTGCTAGCCAACGTAAAAAATGCTTTGGACAAGAAACATGCAGAGATAAGGAAGTAACCTCCTTGAAATAGACCTCAAAGTCCTAGTGCAATGAAAACACCTTAAATTTACAATCTACAACGGTACGTTCGCTTCCTTTTATCAAAACCCTTGGGGCCATCACAATAGTCGTTGTACGAAACAAGAATGAATCGTTCAAAATATTTCCTATTTGCATCATTTTGCTCGAACATATCCAACTTTTAGATAAATTTTCTAACATTATTTTAATGATTAAGTTGATATCATACTGTCTTGTTTTTGATAATGAAAATTAATATTGAGTATTTTAAGGTATTGCGAAAATTCTAGAATTATCTAAATATAAGGAATATTATTTAAGAAAAATTTGCTAGAATGACGGTATTTTTTGATCATGATGTAAAATATTGTGGCGAGTCCGGATAAATACCTATCCGCACGCACACGGCTTCTCGGCCATAATGTTTTCTGAGCCCATAATGATCGAGATGACGCTCTCGAAGCGTAGCGAATCCAATAGGCACACCTCGAATTTTCTAGAAACGTCCATCTGCATCTATCAAATAGAGAAACTATTTTCTAGAAGTCTCGAGTCGAACATACTCTCTCTAGAGAAGAGGAGTTAACTGCAAAGTATAGCAATTTATTACGCACGAGTTAGTTTGATAAATTTCAATCGGTGTCTTTATTCATTTGATTGATTAAATAAATTATATTCAAGTCACCGATTGCTTACAAATTGTGAGCAAGATTAAGGAAAATTTTTGAAATTTAACGAGCTAAAAGTGGCCGATTTACAACGTGAGATCGAGGACAGAGAAGGAGGATCTTTTGGTAATAAATTTGCACTTCAGAAGCAGTTGCCAGAATTGATGGAGCAGAATGGTGAAAACATTGATTCGTTTGGGTTCGAATGAGATCCAAGTTAACGAATGCTGAGATAACAGTTATAAAATTGAAGATGACAGAAAATTTTCAAGCTCCGGCAACAGAGATAAAAGACAACTCTCGAGCTCTGGAAAAGAGAACAACAGAAAATTCACGAAAAAGAAAGCAGAAATATCAGAAATTAACGTGGAAATGACAGAAAATTCACGAGCCTTGGAAATGCACATGGCAGAAAATTGTCGAGCTTAGGAAATAAAAATGATGGAGAACTTGGAAAATAAAATCTTGGAAAACTCCAAACGCCTGGATGAGCAATATAAAGCTGAGGTGCACGAGCTTGAAAAACACCTCCTACAGCTGAGGTAGATCAACTGGGAGATATGATACAAGCTCCACAACTTTCAGAGTCCGCATTCCTGGACTATTCTGGTAGAAAGTCATGACTGAACGGTACTGATTTCGAATGAAGCCCCCTGAGTTAGATAGTAAATCCTCATGGAGCAATTACCATTTACAATTTGAAGCGGCTGCAAGGGCGAATGGATGATCCAATGAAGATAAAGCAACGGCGTTGACTCTGGCCTTACATGAAGAAGCGACTGATGTTTTGCAACAACTTCCTCCAACAGCACCTGACAACTACAATACATTGATGAGACATCTGAAGCTGAAGTATGTTCAGGTACATTTAGAACAATTTTACTAATTCCAACTAAAGATGCGCTGCCAGAAACATAATGAGACCCTCCTAGAATTCGGATCCGATGTAGCTCGACTCCTTTACTTGGCTTATCCTGCAACTCTTGTGGCCGTATTAGAATGACTAGTGATTTAGGCGTTCCTGGATGGACTTCGTGAACCAAGAGTTAAACAAGCACTTGTTCTGTCAAATCCTGTTAAGTTGATGGCTGCTATAACACAAGCCATAGAATTGGAAGCCGCAACCTTGAGCTGCAGAATCCAAGCTCGAGTTCGAAGAGTAGAAGATTCGAGTACCGACTATGTGATGAAGGCGACTGTACACAATATCAGGATGCTGCCAATGGCCAAGAGATATGGGATTCGCTGCTGGGAGTGTGGACAATTGGTCCATATAACAGCAGTTGTTGGAGGAGAAGAGATGAAGAGAATCCAATTTCCCGTCAAATGAAACCAAGAAGCGACTCTCGAATCGTATCCTGAATGCTCCAAAGAAGGTTGCTCAAGTGAGTCAATAAGAGCTGGTAAATCTCAGATGGATGCAAATGCAACGTCTCGAGAATCATGTTCAGACGACTGCAGACACTGCAAGAGCATTAGGTTACCATTAGGTACCATTAGGAGTACCATTAGGAGAATCACCGTCGAGAATCGCTGGAACCCTGAAGCTCTTCATGCAGACCAAGAAAATGGTAGATACTTAGAACTAGACCAACATGGGAAGAGATAACTCGTTGTTCTCCAAGTATTAAGAAGTGTCGGGTGCAGTGGAATTCCCTTGTCCTCGATGATGAAATTCTGAAAAGTCTGTTGGTAACTCCCGATGGAACAGAGAACCTCAGACATCGCACGCTGATGTTACACACTCCTTCTGCCATTGAATAACGTCCACAACTGTTAGGGCAATACCTACAATTTGACATTGTCACAATATTGCATAATACCACTATAAATGTTCAAGCAGATTGTTTACCAAACAAAGCACCACCACCCAGACAAATATCATGATTTTAAGGTTGTTGCCTATCTTCAGTTTGCCGCAGAGCGTCGAGCCGTGTCTGATAATTAATCCTTATTTTGAACTCATACTAGTATCAATCTTCAGCGTACCACTGACGCTGGAGACCAATATGAGCGATGTATTGAACACGTATGGCGGGTGGATATAAAAACACCCGGCAAGTAGAATTCAAGATTATCTGGTACCTACAAGTCATATGATGATATTTCTGACTATGAATTCAGTTGCTACATAATCAAGATTATTACATAACATCCGCCATAAGATACAGGGTAACAAATGTCTACATTTTTTGTATATAATTTCTTAGATTTTCCCTGTAATTTCCAAATTATTGACTGTGGATAAAAATAAAAATTCATCCTGCAGATATTTAACTTCTTACCAAATATACCAAGTCTATAGTTAATTGTGACTACAACTATATCCTCTTCTATCAGCAGATCGGGCTTATGCATTGAACTTGTTCCAAAAATAAATCCTCCTCCATGAATAAAAATAAGCACAGGTAATTTTCCTTGGGTATTACTAGGATTCTGAGAATGGTAGAAAATTTATTATATTAGATAATTACGTCAGATCACATTTCTAATAAATAAAGTAGGTTCAGTCAGATTTATATTATCGTACAGAATCAATAATTAGTTATTGATGAACTTAGTATACGAGCACTTTTTCTCAGTAAAATATAATATGACCTTACAACTGGAGTATAGACATTAAGTATTAAACAATCTTCGGTTCCTGGGTTGATAACTTGGGGGCAGACTTTGGAATTTTTGGTGGTATTAAGAACACCGTCCCATTTCTTTTTAGGAATAGGCAGCTGAAATTCGATATTAATAATTGAATAGTTTGAAGATAAATATTTTGATTTTTCTATCAAGTGAGTAGGTACGGTGATTTTTGACCGTCTTCTCAAAAGAAAGTGTTAAACAATTCGATGTAATTAATGTTGGATTTGTATGTATGTTTTCCTAGTAAAAGTGCACCAATTTAGTTTTGTTATTTTATACGAGAGCAGTGAGGGGCCTCATATTAAACCATTTAGAATATAATATGTCTAGGGAATTAAATCCAAAAATTGAAAAGGATTAAAGAAATAGTATGTTTTAATGACAATTATATATACAGGGTGATTCATTGGGAAATGGGCATACGCTAATGGTAGATAGGGGTGACGTAGCTGGATCTAAAAACCTATATTTAAAGGGTCTCTGATTCTTTATAACCAAGATACAGGGTGATTTATCCATTATGTCCGTTTTTTCATTTAGTCATAACTTCCGAACCCCACTGTATATTTTTTTCATATTCGCAATAAATACTCTTCATCCTGTATGGTACCGAATATCGGACAAATAAAAATTAAAACCCAGGTACGGACTTGGAAAAAAATTAAAAAATTGAATCACTTCCGAACAACACCCTGTATATCAAAATTTTGCAAATTTGTAATCAGATTTGGAAAGAGCAGAAAAAATTATGTAGGACCAAATGTGTTTGGTACTTCCGCATACAATTCTAGTACCTACTTGTTAATTTGAGTCAAAATTAATATTTTCGATGAATGTGTGGTACAAAATTGAAAAAAAATCATTTTTTGCTATAAAATCTAATCTTTTAAATCTAATCGATAAAATCTTCAAGCATTTCATAATATCCTAATGTTTGGATCCCAACATTTTTGTAACATGAGTTGACAAGTACGTATTTAGGACAAAATACTAATTTCAAGGATTTAGTAACAAACACCCTGTATGTGTAATACAAATGTGATAATTGTATTTTTCCATTATGCTAAACTTCAAATAGACAATAAAATAATATAAAGACTGTATTCCAAAAAAGTATAACTTTATTTTAAGGAAAACTAACTCATTAATATATTATTAAGTGAAAAGAAAAGAACTAAAAATAGGATTGATAACTTTAAAATAAAATATTTCAAGAAAACTAAACTACAACAGATGCTCAAAAGTGGCCACCATTTTGCTCACTACATTGATGTGCTCTTTTTGTTAGACTTCTAATTGATCGTCTAATCATATCCGTATTATTTTTCAATTCGTCCCACGATTCTCTGCAATTTGAATTTATTTCAATTGCATAAACTTTCGATTTTAAATAACCCCAAACGCTATAGTCGACTGGGTTAAAATCAGGTCCCCTTGCGGGCCAGTTATGTGGTCCACCTCTGCCTATCTATCTATTTTTGATTTTGATTTAAAATTTCTCTGACTATTGCCCTGAAATGAGGTGAAGCACCATCATGTTGGAAGTACATGCCGCTAATGTTAACATCTGCATCGTGTAGCAATATCGGTAAAATATTTAGCAGAAATTCCAAATAAATTTCACCAGTTAGTAAATGTGTATTTATTATTCGCTGAAACAAACAATACGTATGGAATGCAGAAGTTCATTCTTATGAATAGTTAAGAAATGACCAACAAGCTCTAACTAAAAGACTAATTATGTATAATGGGATAAATAATAACCGCTTCTAATTTTTTGATTCTTAGTTATTTTTTCACATAATACAATTTCAATGAGTTAGTATTTTTTCCATAAAGGTACGTGTACTTTTTTTCAGGATAGAGTCTTTTTATCAATTTATTGTTTGTTTGAAGTAAAGCATAATGAAAAAATACAATTATCATATTTGTATTACACATACAGGATGTTTGTTATTTAATCCTTGCAATTAGCATTTTCTTCTAAATACGGACCCGTTGACTCATGTTACAAAAATGTTGGGATCCAAACATTAGCAGATTTTGACATGCTTGATGATTTTATCGATTAGATTTTATAGCAGAAAATGTTTTTTTTTTCAATTTTGTACCACACATTCATCGAAAATATTAATTTTGACTCAAATTAACAAGTACTAGAATTGTATGCGGAAGTACCAAAAACATTTGGTCCGACATAATTTTCTCTGCTCTTTCCAGTCCATACCTGGATTTTAATTTTTATTTGTCTGGTATTCGGTACCATACAGGATGATGAGTATTTGTTGCGAATATGGAAAAAATATACAGTGGGGTTCGCAAGTTATGACTAAATGAAAAAACGGACATAATGAATAAATCACCCAGTATCTTAGTTATAAAAAATCAGAAACCCATTTAATATAGGTTTTTTAGAACCAGCTACGTCACTCCTATCTACCATTAGCGTATGCCCATTTCCCAATGAATCACCCTGTATAATGGTAGTCTAGTAGTCATATTTACAGTTGCTATGTAATGTTATGTCATCTATCTTAGAATATTGTAAAGCCGGCTACACATTACGCACCACCCATATGACAACAGACAAGAGATAGTTGATTTTTTTTCTTACGAAGCTGCATTCAGCTGCGTATACAAATCACGATAAATAAATTATTTACAGATATTTCTACCACTTTAACAAATTATAGATTGTGGAAGTAGGAATTGAATTAGTATTAATTGAATAAAATGAACACAAAATTCATATATAGAAAAGAAATAACTGGAGATACAAAAATCAAAGTTGTAAAACGATATTTAGACCGGTACTTACTTTTGGTTGCGAAACGTGGGTTTTGACTTTCACAGAGCAGCAGAAAAGTATGATAAAAGTAGCAGAGCTGTGGTACATAAGAAGTACGAGGGGTCACCAAAAAAGAAAGAATTAAAGATATATACAGGCTGTTTCAAATTCCATGCTGACCATTGGGATCTCGGAAACTATAGGGAATACGAAGATGGTTAAATTGAGGCGGAGTTGCGCATTTACGAGCTCTACAATACGCCGTTTAGAAAGTTTGAGAATTTCGAGTAGTTCCGGAGATATCCGGAGAAAAGCGAGTTTTCGGAAAATAATTTTATTTTCTCCCTGGCTTTATTTCTTGATGAATTTGTAAATAAATAGCACATTTACATTGTCATTTTTTCAACTCTTTCCAATGGTGTTAATAGTTTTGTAACATGACGTTTAGTCTATGTGTAAATATTATGAACTTTTTACTTTCCTACGCTACTATAATAGTAGCTGTAGCTGTTGTAATCGTGTGAAATTTTCGGTATTGAGATTTTTACAAATGTTGACGTTTCAGAGTTTTTTAAGTCTAATAAACGTATTTTCAGCCATTGGTCTGTCTGTCTGTCTGTCCGTCTGTCTATCTGTGACAGCATTATCTCGGGAACGGATCGGTGTATTTCGTTGCTTTCTTTTTTATTTTGTTTGGTACCAATATCACTCGCCGGTGGCACTGAATGAGAATCCTGTATACACTAGGTGTTGAGCTATAGCCAAAAACGTGATTTTCTCAAGACTATAGCGCGAAAACGGCTTTAAGGATTTTGATTAAACTTGCCTAATGTACCACCCACATATAGCGCCATCTCTGAGAAAAAGCACAAAAAAAAGTTAGGCTTGAATAAAATTCCGTATTTTCCACATGTTTCTTCAGATTCTGGCTAAACGTTTCATCTTGAGAAAAATGTTACATGACCATTATTGTTTGTCTTGACATGCTGAAAAAAATGAGTGGTAGCATGATTTGACCAGAGGATTTTTACTTTCCTATCGCTATTATCGTCGATATGTAAGGAAAGTATTGTAATACTTAGTGTAAAATTTTTCATTCACTGGAATTTGCCTGCGAGCGGTAGGAAAGACATGTGAGTGGACACACCAGATTTTTTTATGGGTGCCATAACGGCATTCCATAAATTTGAATAGCCCTTTCTATCACCTTTTTGACGATGTATCATAAGTTGCAAGTAAGCACTTGTTGTACTATAAATCTGAGAAATTAAATAAATTACTTTTATAAAGTAGTTGTCTTTGATTTTTGCAATCGGTGACACTTAAATGACATTCTGTGTTATTGTCAATTGCTGAGTCATTGAAAATGGAGTTATCCACTGAAGAAAAACGAGATATAATAAAACTTTATTTGAAGAATAATAGAAACAGTGTGAATACATTGGAAGTATATCTTAACATTTATCCCGAGTGACGACAACCCCCTGAACTTCAACTTAAGTAAATGTGCTAGGAGAGTTCTGGACCAAAATCGACAATTTTACATGTAATTTCCCATAAGGAATTCTAAGGTCAAAAATAGCAAAAATTGGCTCTTTTTTCCCTAGATTCTAGGGAAAAATGCTTCGGCCCCATGTGTTTGGGATAGGAAAGTAGCAGATCTAGGGATGCTACCCATTGGGTCCATTTGTAGGTATTTGTATGATCAAGTTACTATTTCACTAGATTTTCAACCCCAAAATCCCCAGATGAAGAAAATTCTCTAGATTTTGAAACCTAAAATTCCTAGATGAAGATTTCCTCACGAAAATCCATAGATGAAGAAAATATAAGTTTTTCCTACAATTCCTGCTATTTTCTCAAGTTTTTCTCTGTTTTTTCATATTTTCTAGCTATTTTTCGTTGCCTTTCCAGTAATTCTAGCCGTTTTCCGTTGTTTTTATTGACATTTAGTCGCTTTTCATGCAATTCCTGCCGCGATTTTTCATAATTTACACCCGTTTAGCTACTTTCTCTTCATTAATACATCGTTTTGCATAGCATTTTAACATTGCAGAATGAATTCATCTAATTAATGCTAGTAAAGCGCAGGTGATCAAGTAGATTAGTGTAGTAGTGTAGCTTCCATCTTTCATCACACTGCGCATGCGTCTCCAACGCTATATAAAGGAGGATCCTAACAAATATCATCATTCAATTATCGACTACTGTACGAGCAAGATGTCTCTCTTCACTGATTTAGTAAAATGTATCGCTGGCATATTGCAGCTCATCTCATTATGATGATAAAGTGATAGAAAAATCAAAGCCAACTACTTTATAAAAGTTATTTATTTAATTTCTCGGACTTTTATGACAACAACTGCAACTTAGGATACATCATCAAAAAGGTGATAAAAAGGGGTATTCAAATTTATGGAATGCCATTAGGGCTCCCATAAGAAAAAAAAAGTTCATGATAGATATGTACACATAAACGAAATGTCAGGTTACAAAACTAGGAACACCATTGGAAGGAGTGAAAAAAGTGGAAATGAAAATGTGCTATTTATTTAGAAATTCATAAGAAATAAAGCCAGGAAAAAATAAAATGATTTTCTGAAAATTCGGTTCAATCGGATATCTCCGGAACTACTTGAAATTTTCAAACTTTCTAAACGCTCCCAATGGTGAGAGTCGAATTTGAAACAGCCTGTATATTAGAGAATATTCACAAACACAGTTAATTTATACTACCACTGTAACCCACAGTTTTTTCAATGTCATTTTGAAATGTTCTTGACATTCAATGTCGATATTATTCACATCAAAGGTTCTATTCATTATTAAGAGAATTTATCGTGGTTTTACACTAAAGTTAATACAATACGTAAATGTTCTACATTCTCTCTCTATGGTATTATTATCTCTATTACTTTGACCTCTTATCAGAAAATATGGTAAGTCTCAATATTGTTATAAGAATACTGAGAATACTAATCCAGTTTTACATTTGTATCGTTTTCCAGGGTCTCCAGATAGAAAACTTAACCTAGATTCGAGCAGTAGGTCGGCAGATATTGAGTCTTTACCTTCAGACGTGATGTATTTAAAAAAATGTGGCTTTGTTACAACAAATCCTGTATAGGTACAGTGTTGATTTCCGGACATTGTGGTGCTCATTTTTTTGGAGGCAAAATAGTCAAGCATAGATATATTCCCACAAAATTTTCTTACAAAGCACCGGTTGAAGCTGAAAATCTTAGGTAACTTACGATAAAATTTTAGCAATATTGAAAGTAATCCATTTATTTATGGAGGATGTTAGCTTTGAAGTTGATCCAAGAATTTGTATAGAAATAGAAGAAATGACGTTCAGTCATGTGCTGATTTTTGATAAAAGCGAAGATATACTTAGTCCAGTCAGAACAGATGTGCTGTTACGTCTCAGCATGACATTTTTATCAATTTCCAGTGCGTCTGGCCTTTGCGATGACAATAAAGAAAGCATACGGTCAATCGTTGAAAGTTGCGGAATTGGAGTTTCCGTGTTTCGCGCATGCACAACTATATGTCGCATATTAGCGTGTCGGAAAGCCATCGTTGTTACATAATTACAAATAGGCGGAAAAAAAAGATAGTTTATCAAAAAGCTTTGCATTGAATATTTTGTAACATAAATAATATTTCATATAAATAAAATATATTGAGTTATCTTTAAATACATACAATTTTTATATAATCACCTATTGAAATTCAAACCGTACCCGAAACAGATTGATTAGGCTTAAAAATCGCATAAACCTTATAATAAAATAAATTTTAGGTAGTACGAAGTTCACCGGGTCATCTAGTTTATTTATAGAATAGAATCTGAAAACCTTGAACACCATAATTTTCTGCTGTTAAACTTTACATTGAATTCATTTTAGGTAGGTAGATTCTAGATTGCAATTTTTTTTATTTTTTGGTCTTTTGTAGCTTTTTTGTACCTGCAATCTGTGTCCGATCTTCCACAAATTGTTATTTTGACAAACCTCCACCTTTGAAGGTATCCAGAGTCATAAAATGGTTCTCAGAAAATTTTATGTGTATCTTTGTTTATAATTCTGAAATAATTGAAAACATAGGTTCTAAGAATGCTTAAAATTGTAACCAGATCAAATGAGCCGTTTGAAAATTGAAGGGAAGGTACGTTTATAATGCATAAGGTGAAAACTTTTAAAAAGCAAACATACAATCAAACTATCAATAATACATTTTTGTACATTATGCAGAGCTGACAATATTAGAAAAAATCTACCTTGAATCGATTCACTCCTTCAGTATTTTCAGCATAGGGGATATCAAGATAACCATAAAAAGACTTTTTATTTGGACTTTCTAATAGAATACCACGGATTTTACTTCCTTCTGGACTATTCAGAGTTACGACCAGATCTTCATGCGGGTATATTCTCTATAAAAAATAATCATTGTATGCATAATATAATTCTTTTATTTTTATAAAATGTGTAAAAAGATTATAAATTCAACCAAAATTAATATAGCTATATTAATCACAGATCAATATTTTTGCTTAAATTATGACGTAACATTAGAATTTTATATTAGCTAATATTTCTTAAGGATTTACAAGATATCAAATTCAATAAATCCTAACGTTCTTTATACAAACAGGGTCGCTAGAAAGTCTGAAAACACCTGATTTCTGGCAAAACAATCCTCTATATGAAATAAAACGAACAAAAGTTTTTGTAGAATAGAACATTAGCTCTTTTTATAGACGAAGGTTGGTTTTCAACAGCTACGCTAATTTTCGGGATATGAAGTTATCGGTGGTTTTTTAAATAAAACACCCTATATATTTTCGCGTTTTCAGATACTCACTTATACAAATAATATTTAAGTGATATATGTTTGGTGATTGTGCGACTTGTGGATTTTTAAATAAATATTTTTTACAAAAAAGTGGACCTACGTTATTAGTTTGTGCACTGAAAAGTACGTAATAATATTAGATAGTAATAATAATTGGTGCTGTTACTTTTGAAGTTGTGCGGTTGCAGTTGGATTGATAACTTTTGGCACCAACTTCACAAGTACCAGCACCAATATAATTAATATTATTTCATACTTTTCAGTGCACCAACTAATAACGTCGGTCCAATTTTTTTGGAAAAATATTCATTTCACACTTTTCAGTGTAACATTAGTCATGAAAATCGTTGAATGTTCGCTAATACCACTAATATTCTATAACCCACGTATATTCCTTGCTTGTCCTTTTTACTATTATTATGTAGAGATCTCAGAACATCGCTACGTAAATACGTATAAGTATTTTAGATTTAAACAATTTACCACCGCTCTATCTTGAAGTCCGTAACTCTAAGGAAAAAATGTTCATTATAAATGTTGTTACGAATACTATTGTCTTTCATGTAGTGCCCAGATATTTTCATTTTTTGAAAAAAATTGCCCTCTACACATTGTAAAAATGCACACATTTGAGAATTTAACATGCCTCTTACTAGAAAACCGTAACTCTTTTGAAAAAATGTTCAATTTAAACGTTTCCGGATATTGTCATATCTTTAATTATACCAACTCAGATTTTCGATTTTCGAGAAAATTTACCCCCTCCACCCCCTTCGAGAGCGGTTTTCGGAGGGAATGGGATTTCGGATTTGCGTTATTATGAATATGGGACCATTTCTCAAGCCTCCTCTTTCAAATTAATAAGAAATTATCAAAATCAGAGTACGATTACTATATAAAACGCGCGAACGAACCAAAAAAAAGCAGACAGTCGAATTGTATACCTCCTCCGTTCGGGGTTCGTCGGTCAATAATAAATATCGCAGATCTATCAATTTCTATATCATGGAACTTTTTGTACCAAGTACGTCACTGAATAGAGCTAATGTACTTCTGAAAATTTTGTTTGGCTACTTTTTCAATAAGTACATATAACGTATATTTTGGCCAGGCCTTTCCGGACTTCCTAGCCACCCCGTATAAAGTAAATTTTCATTCAAAGTAAATACTAGATTTATTATTTATCAAAATAGAGAATTTTTTACTCACATTCAACTTCTCACATGTGCCGTAATTCAACAATGCTATCAACACTATAAATACTATTTTTGTGGTGATCTCCATAGCGTCTGCAATAAAATTAAAATTCTGGTCAATTTCACCAATATATAGGTGTATAATATGTTATGTTTTTATCAATTAAGATAATTTTGTATGTTTTTTTATCAGATTTATTATGTTTTCAAGTACATTCAATGACAAGTGAATGCCCAATCATTTTATTTGACTTTCTCTCTTTGATAATGATAATTGATACTTCTTACATAAATTGATAGCAGTATACGATTTTTTCAATGTTCATTTAATTGAAAGAAGATAACGCAAATCATTTGGAATTATTGAAAAAAGATACCATAATTTAATGAACGAGGACCTAACGAGGAACTAATGTTAATTACCTTCGCTGAAGAACCTTGCAACACGTAATAGCGAAAAAAAACTTTAAATTTTTGAATTTCATTTTTGCACAATTGTACATCTTATCCGAGGGGGTAACCGCAGGGGATGTGTGGTGTACATGTCTCAGGATGTCCGGGGATGTATAAAGTTATCTGGGAATGTCCGGTCCGGGATTTGCCGCCAAGTCAGCACACAAATTACACATGCGCTCCGAGTTTGTTTCAAGATGTGGGGTGATGTTTACTACAGCACGTGTGAAAAGCTCGGCGGCGTGCATCAATTCGCACGCCAGCAAGTTATGCGCTTGGCAGTGATAGTGAACCTGTTCATTTAATTTTTAGAGATCGTTGTCATTGGATTGGATTAAGTTTTATGTTTTTCTGCCTTCGTTTAGTAGATGTCACTAATTGAATTTCTTGTAAAATGTTTGGCATTTGACATCTTCCATCCAATTTTTTAAATTATTTTTTTGCTTTTAAGCCTATAATTTTTGGCTCAAAATGCGTTTCACTGTTTCGTCAAATTTTAAATGATGTAAATCTTAAGATTGTATCGAGGATTGACTTATTGTGGTAAGTTAATTATATTGTTTTTTTAACCTTAACAGGCGCCTTTTTATGTTTAAAATTTTTAATTAAGAAGTTTAACTTATTTAAATCAATGTTGCGCTTTTCTGATTGAAGATTTTTGTCTCATTTTAGTTTTATGTGTATGAAGAAGCTCCAGATGTAGTGCAAAACGTAACAAATATTTAATGTTTTTTATTAAAGAAAATATTATAATTTATGGTAAAAAAATATTGATTTCTTCTTAAATTCTGAATACGTATTTATAGCTAATAGCACATGAAACAAAAATGGGATAGAATAGCCATAGTAGAGGAAGGTTACCCTAAAGATTAGATGGAAGCGGTCAAACTAATAGCTCTCGAGCGCTCCTTTATGAGAGCCTATGAGGTAGAGCCAGAAGACGGACCACAGGTAAGGTTCGTCAAATGCACCCATAAGCCCGGCTACCTTCTGGTGACTTGCGCAGATGTAGCAAGTTCAAATTGGCTAGAAGCAACAGTCACCTCGCTGGTTCTTTGGCATAAAGATAAAGCAAGTCTCAGGGTTCTGCAGGGAAATGATCTGACAAAGCCAGTAGATGGCTACTTCTACGTTCCAGACGAATATGGCGAGAGAATAGAGAGTATTATGATACTTCAAAGGCTGAAGGCTACCAATTGGACGCTAAAAACTTCCCTCTGGACCATTTGGGGTAATACACCAAAGGAAAAGGGGCATATGTGGAACTTCTTGGAGGAGATCAAAAAACTGGAAATGAGTCCCTTCTACGGAATGGGCAGAATTAATTTCAAGCTCATAGGGCAGGGACCCAAGCCCAAGGAGACAGAGGTGAAAAAGGCTAGCAAGCCGGCAAACTCCAAAGTAAGCACTGCGTCCAACTCAAAGGCAGAGAAATCGAGCGCCATTAAGAATGACCCAGTGCAAAAAAGAAGATTGGAGGAGCTTCCGAAAAGGCCAAATCCGAGGAAGCTCACCAGCAAAGTGGATTAAGCCCTCTCTTAAGACCATCTTGCTTCAGAGAGCAGAGTGAGCCAACCAGGGCAGAAGAGCCTCAGAAGACTAGCCATCTTGAACCTAAGCCATCGGGTCAGATTCCTGCAACATGCCAAGGCAGCTAGTGCCATACTGTGTAGAAGGTGGGATAGAGATGGCATCGACGTGGCCCTCCTGCAGGAGCCTTGGGTACATGGAAGGACCAGAGCAGGCCTCATACAACAAAAAAGTACGTTGCTATATAATAGGCGATCTATCAGGCCATGGGCATGAATCATACATAGCGAAAGGGTTAACTGTATTCTAATATCAGGGCTATGCACCGAAGATGTGATAACAGGAATCCTTTCATACCAAACAGAGGACCTGCCCCCCGCAGGCGATGAAAGCCGTCATAGACTACGCAGAGAGAAGGACCTGCAATTTATCCTGGGTTGTGAAGCAAACGCCCATTATACCAACTGGGCAAGTTCAGACATCAATAAAAGAGGTGAGTCGCTCTATGAATTCATATTAGGTGAAGGGTTATTTATTGCCAACACAGGTAGTAAGCCCACCTTCGTCACTACTACTAGCAAAGAGGTCTTATATCTGACCTTGACTACCAGCAAAATAGGTGATAATATTGTAGCCTGGCGGGTATCGCAGGAACCATCCTGTTCCGATCACAGTCATATAAGATTTGACGTCAGAACACCAGTTAAAAAGTTCAGAAACCCTAGAGAAACAATCTGGGAAAGATACCTGATATCCCTCAGAGTCCCTCAAGGACGGGACGGTCACTATAACGGGCAAAGAAACCCTTGAAGTAGACCAGATTAACGAGGCAATAATAAGTGCCTATCAGGAAATCTGTCCAGAAAGAACAAGGCAGCACAAAGGTAACATAATCTGGTGGAACAATCACCTCGAGGCTTTAAGAACTGAGGTGAGAAGGCTATTCAACAGAGCCAGATCCAACGGGAATTGGGACCTATATAGGAGAAAAATAGCTCACTACAACAAGGAGCTCCAGAAGGTTAAAATATACTCATGGAGAAGGTTTTGCGAAGAGATCCAGGAGACGTCAGCAGGTGCCCGTATCCACAAGGTCCTAGCTAAAGATGGTTCTATGGACAAAGTGAGTTTCCTGAAGAATGCTGAAGATAAATATGTAGAATCGGCCGAGGACAGCTTGGAGATGCTCACAAAAGCACACTTCCCGGGGGCAAAAATTCATCAAAGGTCGAGCGGTGGCAATTGCCAAACGCGAGGAGACAAGAAGAACTAAGCGAGGGGAGTGGTAAGTTGCCCCCGCTATCACAAGACTAGATAGGATAAAATGGGCCATAGATGAGTTCCCACCTTTTAAATCACCAGGGGAGGATGGAATCTACCCAGCGCTGCAATAGAAGGGTAAAGAGGTACTAGTACCACACCTAATCAAAATCTTCAAAGCGATCCTAGCTTGGAGAAACATCCCAGCTGTATGGAGGAAGGTGAAGGTCATTTCCCTACCGAAGGTTGGGAAAATTTTAGACTATAGGACCAAATCCTACAGACCAATCAGCCTCATGTCCTTTCTACTTAAGACTCTGGAAAGACTTGTAGACAAGTTCATAAGAGACAATGCTCTGAAAGCTCGCCCCTTAAACGAGCGTCAGTATGCATATCAACAGGGCAGGTCCACAGAACTAGCCCTAGATGATCTAAATAGGCTACTGTCTAAGGCGATAGACGACAAGATGCTTGGGAAGGAGAGGAGTCGAGCCCATAATCTGTTGATGAATCGAAGCAAATCTCAAGGAGAAATACATATTCCTTGGGAGATGCAACCATCACGGCAGAGGTAGGCAGAGGATGTCCTCAAGGTGGCGTACATTTGCCCCTTATGTGGCAGTCCTAGTAGACACTCTTATTTACTGAATGGGACACGCGGATGACCTATCCATAGTCATCAGAGAGGAATTTCAAATACACTCATAGAACGTACCCAACAGGCACTAAATATAGTAAGTGAATGGTATAGGGAGAAGGAACTCTCAGTAAATCCTCAGGAAGCCAAACTGATTGTGTTTACAAAAAAAACGGAATCTTCAAAGCCTACAAAAGCCGCATATTAACGGGGTGGAGATTCCATTTGCGGAAGAAGTCAAATACCTAGGGGTAACTTTCCAGAAGCTAAAATGGAGCTCACATATTGAGAAAACCATACAAAAGTACAGAATCGCCCTAGAAAGATAAGAAAACTGGGGGTTGAACGCCCTGATGACCAAATGGTTATTAACACAGGTCGTGAGGCCAATAATAACCTATGGGACAATATTGTGGTGGCCTAGGACATGGCAAAAAGGAGCTTAGATGCAGCTCAGTGGTATTCAGAGGCAGGCCTGTCTCCGTTGTAGTCCAAGGTAATGCCAGATCTGTCAGTCACAGATTACAGCAAGGACCTATACCGATAAGCCAAAGGCATGGTAAGGTTTACGAAGACTTAAATAAGGAAATCAAGGCCGATTCAATATTGGAAATGCCAACAGATAAAATGGCCTCACAATATAACTTCAAAATAGAATACGTAGTAGTCGTTCCAGATAGATACCAGATAGAAAGACTGGATAGCAGGACCGCCATTGAAGGCAAGTCTCAGCTGGTAAACTGACGGCTCTAAAACCGACTCAGGAACAGAAGCCGGTATATAGGAGGTACGAGAGAGGAACAAGACCTCTTTGAGCCTAGGGATTCATGCACAGTCTTTCAGGTAGAGATCATAACGATACAACGGAGTGCAATAGAACTTGTAAGACGGAAGGTGGAAAACCAAAGAATCGTCATTTATTCAGACAGCCAGGCAACCCCAAAAGCGCTAAACTCATACCAAACAACATCAACATTGATATGGGAATGCTGCAAGGCCCTGAACAGGCTAGGTAGTAACAACAGGCTGAACCTAGCCTGGGTCCCAGGGCACCAAGGAATTTATGGCAACTTCAAGGCTGACCAACTACCCAGGCAGGAAGCGGAACAGGCCATGATCGGACCAGAGTCCTCCTGCGGAATTGCTAAATGCCTTATTAAAGGCCACACCCAAAATGGGCCAAGGACCAGGCATTGCTGGTGTGGCAAGAAACCACAGGGCAGAGACAAGCCAAATTATTCGTAAAAAGCCCCTCAGCCAAAATGTCCCGTGAAATAGTGAATAACAATGACAAGAATATTGGGGAATGTAGGGATGCTGACAGGACACTGTAGGCTTAGGAAGCATATGAACAACATGGGCCTGGACAAGGCTCTGCCAGAAAGAGGGGGAAACCGCATTTCACATACTATATGAATGGGAAGCCTTGGTAGGATCGGGTTTCAATTATTCGGGGAAGACAAACCGAAGGCAAAGAGCTATGTGAAGGACTGGATTTCTAGTCTGCTAAGTCTGCTAAAAAGGATAAACATAGATACGGAACTCTAAAGCAATGGAGAATCACAATAGACCAAAACTGGTCGAGGTGGGATAGGTCGTGCAGCCACTCCAACAACCAATCTAATCTTATCTCTAATCTAATTATCACTTAATTAGCTCTGCAAGCACCAAATCTCAGAAAACTGATTTTTAAAAGCAAAGCGGTCGTTTCCGAAAAACTATAAGAGCAAATAATTTCGAAATACAGCACTTAGCCCTACAAGCACTAAAAGAGAAGTTTTCAAATAAAATGTTTTTTTTAAGATAGCTCTACTAGCTTTAGTCTAAAGCTAGCAGAGCAGTCATTCTCCAAAAATTAATGAGAGCAATTAATTTCAGAATACAGCAATTAATTAGCTAGACATAGAGCTAACTCTACAAGCACCAAATATGTATTTTAGATTCTGCTCACTTTGCTCTGCTACATGTTCTTAGAATTATGGAAAATATGTCTCTGATTTTCACAGCTGAGGCTGTAAGTGATGCTCCTTGTAGTGCTAATACCCAGTGGTAGTTGTTTTCCAGTAGCACTAAGCGTTAGCATGATTCTCTATACGTCTGGCACTGATAACCGTGAACAGTGTTGAGATCTGTGAAGTTTATGGTCCCCAAAGTTCGTGTAGCAACATCCGGAGATTGAAACATTTGGCCTTGTTCGGATGTATGGTGTATACGCGGCCTAGTGTATTGGCTCTCATGATTCCTGGATGATCCTCATTCAGGTGAGGTGAGCCACACCCCGCACTTTAGAAATTCTAAAAACGAAACATGGTAAAATTATCTGCTTCTTATGTGCTATTTACGTCCCAACATGATTAATTTTGTGCTCGAAAATTTACACATTTTTTAAAAAATTCAAAATGCGGGGAGCAGCTCGATATCGACCTGCACCCCGCATTGGTGAATAACAATTTCCTGTAGAAAAAATTGCTTTCCTATGGATCAGAAATTAAGTGCTCTTTATGTGCTCGAAGATAGGATGATGCAGGAATTTCGTGCTCCGTTTTTTTTATATTATTCGCACCGCAGAGTGACGGGCGACCATGGATCACTCCTCGGTACCAGTATAATTTATTTCAAGCTAATAACGGGTAATCCGCATATTCCTAAATTATGTGCTCTTATGTGCTATTTATGTCCCAACATGATTAATTTTGTGCTCGAAAATTTACACATTTTTTTTTACTCAAATTGCAGGGTGCAGCTCGATATCGACTTGTTGTTGTTGTTGTTGTTAATTAATAATATTCTGTAGGAAAAATTGCTTTCCTATGGATCAGGAATTAAGTGCTCTTTATGTGCTTGAAGATAGGATGATGCAGGAATTTCGTGCTAATAGCAAAACACATTGGAATATCTAATAGGAAATTCTTACGGGAACAGAATTGGATGAAACGAGAACCCATTTCGAAATTCATCCGAAAATCCGATTGGTCATCTGATTGAAATCCAACTGGGAATCAGACTGGAAACGCAATAGGATTCCAGCTGGAATTTCTATTAAAAATACAATTGGAAACCTGATTTGGAATACTAGTCTTATCTGAAGTACAATTAGAAACGTGATTGGGCATAAAACTATAAATCCTATTGGATATACAATTGGACACCTTAATGGGATAACAAATAAAAATTTAACAGAGAATCCTGTGAACTATTTATTATTATTGTTTACATACAAAATTAAGTGAGGAACAACATTTTTGTTTTTGAGCGGCACTTCTTGGACCGTCAAATCGTCGATTTCTGTCCAACCACAGTTTTTATGATGGAGCACAGTAGCATAATGGAACACGCAGGAGCTATACCGCAAGAGATTCCCCTCCTCTTCGTTTTCAGGGTCGCTCCTTCTTCGCAATTCCCTTTTAACTTTAATTTATCTTAAGTTGGTCCCTAGATTATCTAAATCAATGCAATAAATTCAGCAAAACGGTGCAGTGGTTATTAGCTTGGAACGACTGGAACCGAGGAGTAATCCATGGTCGCGCATCACTCTGCGGTGCGAATAATATAAAAATAACGGAGCACGAAATTCCTGCATCGTCCTATCTTCGAGCATATAAAGAGCACTTAATTCCTGATCCATAGGAAAGCAATTTTTCCAACAGTAAATTGGTTATTAACAATGCGAGGTGCAGGTCGATATCGAGCTGCACCCCGCATTATGAATTTAAAAAAAAGGGTAAATTTTCTAGCACAAAATTAATCATGTTGGGACATAAAAAGCACATAATCTAGGAGTATGCAGATTACCCGTTATTAACTTGGAATGACTTATACTGGAACCGAGGAGTGACCCATGGTCGCGCGTCACACTGCGGTGCGAATAATAAAAAAAACGGAGCACGAAATTCCTGCATCATCCTATCTTCGAGCACATAAAGAGCACTTACTTCCTGATCCATAGGAAAGCAATTTTGCTACAAGGAATTGTCATTTAACAATGTGGGGTGCAGGTCGATATCGAGCTGCACTCCGCATTTTGAATTTTTAAAAAAATGTGTAAATTTTCGAGCACAAAATTAATCATGTTGGGACGTAAATAGCATATAAAAAGCACATAATTTTACCATATTTGGTTTCTGCTATTTCTAAAGTGCAGGGTGTGGTTCACCTTACCTTCCTCTTTCGTCGTTGAAAGATTTTGTTCTTTGTGTTCCACGTATAATATGTAGGGACATCGACATATAGTAAGTAATCTTTTTGCGAAAGAATCCACTTGGCGCAGTTGGAAATAAGCTGTTAATATTGTGTTCTTAGGTGGTTCGCTTGCAATTTTTCTGACAGTGTCCTGTGTAATCAAATATCTGTCCATTTTCTAAATTTACTGCTTTGCTTGCCTTTGATTACATACTTACAGACATAATTATTTAATAGATTTCACTGAATTGCGAAGATATCAATACTTATCCATTTGAGTCGCACTTAAGCACTGGTTGTGACAACACGTTTATCTGTTTACCATACTAGTAAAAGCAGAATTTAATAAAAACTAAGAGACTCTACATTTACTGTGCCACCAAAAACCACTCAAATCATCAACGAAGTTGAAAAAAATGACGCTATGTTCGGATATAACTCCAACACAAACAACGCTGCTAGATGATTTACGCACTGAATTGACCGAACGCAAAGCTCAGGACGAAAAAAAAACTCACGATAAAATTTATCCGCCAAACGACCTTGAGAATCGGAAGGCGGTTCCCCCAAAAAACTATCAAAGCTTCCAGACAAGTAAATAACATCATCTCAAAAATCTAAACCACGATACTCTTACCTGTGTTTCCTGGGACGTTCAAAGGTACCATCAGTTAAACGATTTTTTTAAAATGAAGTAACGGATATTCTCTGTTTATCAGAAATGTGACTTTCAAGAGAAAATAGATCACCGCCTGCTACTAGCCATCTACAAAGCAATCTGTTAAAATGCTACCAACAAACACTTCCATGGCAGGGCAAGTAGTGGATTATGCATCTTTGTCAAGCAATGTTTATCAGAGTATTGTCTATATCGAATCTCTATCCTGCTCTTATTAGCTGAGTAGTATTTACTTTAATCCTAAACAAGATATTAACATAAATCTAGATAACTTTTAAGATTGCGTCGTTGTTTTCTCCGAGCTGTACCCTGGGCTTTCTTGGCTAATTCGTGTCGATTTTGATGATAGAATTGCGAAGCTAAGAGCGTTCGTCACTGATAGAGCACTGGTCGAGCTTGGATAATGTAGTTAATAGAGGTCGCAAGCTGCTTGAATTTATGAATAAAAAGAGTTTGTTTGTTATCAAAGGCAGAACACTAACCACCTTGAAATACTCAAAAGCTTTTCTATTCTAAGCAACTTTTCCTTGGGCTTTGGCCATTTTCTTATATGTGCTACTGTCAATATTTATCTAACAGCCCCTGAAACCATTAGCCGATTTCTCTTAGATCTACCGTCAAACTCTTTATTTCTTTGAAAGAGCCGTTTTTATCCCAAATCTTACCGAAAGTAGGAAAAACATTAAAGCCGTTATAGCACAGGAAGCTAGAGCAGCAGCTTTAAAATTTCAAAATTCGTGACAAACCTAAACAGAAACAACCCTTGGTTCGATTAAGAATGCAACAATCTAAAATTCAAACTGAATTCCGATTGAAAGGATAACGATTGAGATAAACCTTTGTAAAATCAAATCGAACTGCAATACCCATATTTCTTCTAAAAACCATTACTAAAAATCTCAAATTCAAACCTTTTTAACAATTTGGGACCAGAGAGATCATTCAGGCGCTTCATTAAATCTCAAAATAAAAACTGTGTGGAAACTAATCTACTCGGCGAAATTTGGAAAAAAATTCTATCGGACATCTACCTATGAGATGTCTTGTGGCGTTCGCGATCCTTTTCTTGACAGGTACTTCTCACTAAATGAAATTAAATTTGTTCATTGTAAATGTGAGAGTCGCAAATCTCCAGGTCTTAATGGCATCTCAGATGAATGTCTATGACATTTGCCCTAAAACTGGCTTCTTCAGTGTTGCTTTCTCTTTACCAATATCTTACTCTCCGGTATAGTGCCGTCGGGTTGTTGTGACTTTATTTTTAAAATGCTGCACAAAAACGGGATACAAACGACCCAAATAATTACAGACCAATTACCTTAGTTAACACAATATTCAAAGTTATCATACAAATTCTACTGGAGAAACTTTTAAACTGAGAGTCTACCAAAGAAATTGAACATGATGCCCAATCAGCATTTCGTAAGGGTTGAGGCTGCATCGACAAAGTCTATGTTTCAGCTCAATCACACACAACTGCACTTGCGACTGAAAGGAAGAAATTTGTATGTTGTTTTTGTAGATTTTCATAGGGCATTTGACTCTGTGTGCCATACAAGACTATGGCACAATAATTTTGGCATTAGTCACAACTTTATTAACATCCTAAGAATGTTGTAAAGAAGTGCCTCGGCTACGGTCACTCTAAAAGGGCAAATGTCACATATTGTGTATTACAAGGTGAGTATTCGAGTCCTTGTCTTTTCCTGGAGAGTCCTATTGAAAGATTTCAACAATGTTGTAGTAAATTTTTTGACTGGTAATATCGCCGTCGAGGGTCTTCGCTATCTTGATATTACTGAAGAAATCCAAGGTTACTTCTTCAAACACTTCTCCTTTTTTACGTCTTGAATCTGGAACAATCTTAAAGTCATCGTACTTAAAATGTGCCTTAACTAGCTGCTGAAAGTACGCCAGCTTCAGCTTCTAGAGATATCAGACATCAAACACAACTTGGTAGCTCAAATGAAATCCGGGCTTTGTGATCTTGGCTTCTCCAACTTCTGGGAAAATCTCAACTACAACAGCCTAAAACAAAGCATTCCCCAATAATTTATCGTGTGCACCATTTATCCAATACCCGAGATATTTAGGCTTCAATCTGTGCATCAGAAGAATTCTGTCTCAACTCATGCTATCAATAGCCATTTTTCTAAATTTACATACAAAAGCCTATCAATATTAACCACACGGAACTTTGTACGGTCTGCAATGAAAATGAAACTCTGTTTCATGTTCTTTTCACTTCTCCGCTCTACATTGAGGTCAGAGGTAGTTTTTGTTTTTTCTCAGACGCTAATTATTTCTTGAAAAATTTAGATAATTAATTTAACTACCACGAAACTCCTGAAACTCAGATCGTTTTTTAGAAACGAAACAAAAACTACTTTCTTGTTTTTATTTTGTTATATTCTTTTTATTCACTATTCCTTTTATTTTATTTTTTCCTAAGCAAACAGGTAATTCTTCCTCCTTTCGTTTTTTAAAATTATTTTGAGAATTAACATTGTCATGCACATTATTTAATTAAATTCTACTATTTCTTATAGGTATTAGTGTTCCTTGTTTTAAGAATAAATTTAAGTTGGACCAGTATTCGAGAGATCTCGATGTCCTTATAAATCAGCCACTGATCGAGAAAAACATTCTATGGCTGACAATTTTTACCATCATCCTTGTCATCAGCCTGCAAAAATAAGAAAACGGACATCATCATTCAAACTAACTACCAAAGAGGAAGTTTCACGTGTCATTTCGCCGCTACCTACCACGAAAATGACCAACCCTTGAGGAACCCGACATAGGAGAAGTCGAACTCAAGTTAATAAGAACTTTTGTATTATGTTTTTAAGTGCTCATTGCAATTTTAATTTTGATTTCTACCTTTCAAATTGTTTATCCACTATAATGCGATATTCGACATGCGACATTTACTTGATGTATTCTTTTACAAAATAAACTTCTATTTTATTCTATTCTAATAACTTGTCATTCTTTTTAACGATTTCAGTTTTGGTTTTTATTCCGATTGAAAACTCTAGATACTCGAAAATATTATGATATATTCTAATCACTGTAAAGACACTATGTCCTTAAATGAGATTGTTTAAGGAAACTACGTAGTTTATTTGCCCAAGTTTAGTTCAAGAGGGTATATCTTTTTTATTCGATTGACCAGGACAGATTTAAAATTTATAAACAAAACTTTTTTCAGGATGAGAACCTTTCTAACGTCGATGATTTTACAGTGTGGTATATTTGCCTAAGGCTAGCCCCGAATAGCCTCTCTTTTTTTGTTTGCTCAGCCTTGACTCACAAGTTATTAAAATTTTTTTTCAAGTTGAGAATCGCTAAAAATATTTTCTTTTGAAATCGCTGTTTTTACGCTGTGGTTCGCTTGCCTAAGGTTAGCCCAGGATAACCCACATTTTTATTTTGTTGAACAGACTTTGATCAAAAATTAGAGCTAGAAGAGTTTTTGGATTAATAAACCACTGGAAATAAAAGATATAAATTGCGTTCAGACTGAAGGTATGACTGATTTGCGAATACAAAAATATTTTTAGAATCAAGGTGAGGAAACTCATTTAATGGTTGGGCTATCAAGTCAGTGAGTGGTTAAAAAGAAATAAAATAAATTATGAATCTCCAAAGTGGTTGGTATAATTAAAGATAGGACGATCCGGAAACGTTTAAATTGAACATTTTTAGAGTTACGTTATTCGAATAAGATGCATGTGAAATTCTCAAATATGTGCATGTTTGCTATGTGGAGAGGGCGATTTCTGTCAAAAATTGAAAATTCGTGGGCACTACATGAAAGATAATAGTATTTGTGACAACATTTATACTGAACATTTGTTCCTTAGAGTAACGGTTTTCAAGATAGAGCGGTGGTAAAATGTTTAACTCTAAAATACTTCTACGTATTTGCGCAGCGATGTTCTGAGATCTCTACATAATAATAGTAACAAGGAAAAGCAAAGAATATACGTGGGTTATAGGAACGTTCAATCATTTTCGCGACGAATATTACACTCAACAGTGTGATATTTTTACAAAAAAATGGACCGACGTTATTAGTTGGTGCACTGAAAAGTAGGAAATAATATTAATTCTATTGGTGCTGGTGCTTGTGAAGTTGGTGCCAAAAGTTATCAATCCAACTGCAACTACACATCAAAAGTACCAGCACCAATAGAATTAATATTATTTCGTACTCTCAGTGCACCATCTAATAATGTTGGTCCATTTTTTTTAATAGTTATTAACAACAAAATAGTTATTTCTCCACTTCATTGGCTCATTAGTTTGTCCAACTCATTAGCTTAAATTGAATTTGTTTTTCCCACCTTTACATGAATTTTTTTTATTCGGAAATAAATTATATTTTTGAAACATTTAATTTACTAAAGTTATGAGTACGAATGGGTAAATAGAAAAAAATATTGGGCAGTCCTAGGCTACTTTGGGTAAAGAAACTAAAGCGTATATTCATAGGAGATCTCAATTAGAAACGTTTTTTTGTTAATAGCTTTGGAGTCAAGGTTGAGCAAGCGAAAAAAATTTGGGCTATCCAGAGTTAGCCTTGGACAAACAAAACATAGCGTCAAAACTACGATTTAAGAAAATATTTATAGATATTCTCTACGTAAAAATAGTATTTGTCTATAACTTAAGGATGAACAAACGCCAAAAAGGTGGAGTATCATGGGAAACTAAGTATAAGTATAATATCATGTAATGATTGCTATGCTCCTCTGAATCCTTCTTTATTCTAATATAATTTTATTTAGATGTAATCATCAAATAAAATACACCTCACTTATTTAGGTACCTACTTTAATTGATTGATCTCAGTCAGTTTTTAAATTTCTCAAATTTCTGATTCAAACTAAAGGATATATCTAATTTAAATGCTGAGTGATATAAAGATCACAGTTCTATTATGAGCCATATATTATTAACATCTTGCATCATATAGGGGAATGGTGGGCAAGATGGCAAACCACATTATTTTCAAATATTTTAGTCTTGATTGTTATTGAAGTAACCCATAATTTTTTCTACAATCAACAACTTCTGTAAGTACTTTCAAATGCCAATTTTTTCACAACTGACGTCTGCGCAAGACACTTTGCTGAGCAAAGCTCACAAATAAACCGTTTGCACCTTTTCGAAAGTCCCACATATTCAGCGCGTGCCATGCACTTTTGGCATTGCAGCCACTCCTCCCTGGATTTTGAGTGGCTGTACAAATCATTGCAGTGAAGACAGGTGCAGCCCTCATCCCCGTCATCAAACTCTGGGATAGCGTCATCTTCTTCGGTTTCGTCATTCTCCACTATTGCCCTCTTCACCGACTTCCTCTTGCTCTTTCGGAGAGCCACCAGCCTTTTCTCCTTTTTCTTTTTCCGAAGGCTTTCTAGATATGCATTTGATGTCAAAACATCTTGATACAGTGTGTCCTTCTTTCGTCGTGTCTTTTTCCACTATCTGGGTGAACATTCATCTATCATTGCTTTTATCGTGTTCAAAACAGTGGTGTTCGCACCAGACGTGCTAGGAGCGCTTGAAACTGTTTCCGAAACAGCAGCCTCAGTATTAGAATCTGTTTCATGAGTAGCATCCTGGTTTTTGGGCGTATTCTGCTCAAACCATGCATTGTTTCCCAGTGAAACATCGATTACGGTGCTTGGTAAAAACATATATTCTGGGGAAATACTGGGGTTAAAAGGTGAGATTCCAGTCGCCTTGAACCAACTCAAAGCAATGGCAGGGTTTGCCGTCTCTTCGTAGGCTTCATTAAAAAGTATTGACACTTGATGACCAGGATTTGCTTTCATCCATTTGGTGACTGCCTCATTGTAATATTTGCTAAGGGGCCTAGAAAATGCAACGTCCAAGGGTTGTAGTCTGTGGGTGCAATGGGCTGGTAAACAAAAAAGCACTATGGATCGTTTTCTTGCAAGTTCCAAAGCTTCCAGGCATTTATGAATTGAATGTCCATCCCATCCAATAGCAGCAGCGCCTTCTTTTCTGGCGTTGGCCGCACATGATCAATAAAGTGGTCTAGCCATTTCACATATAAATTTGCTGTAGAATAACCATTATGCAGCAGTAAATTACCTCTTGGAGCCCCGTCATATAAAACAGGATTAAACCATTTACTAGAAAAGATATCTGCTGGTGGAATGTAAGATCCATTCGAACACATGCAGACAATCACAGTCGTGTGGATTACTTTTTCAGCACTAGGTATCGAACTTACTTGTTTCTTTCCTTTTTTTGGCAAAAATGTTCAGAGGCGTCTGAACGGTAGTCAAAGCGAACTCGTCCATGTTGAAAATCATGTTCTATTTCTTGTTTGGTAATAACAACTTCCAAATTTGAAAAATATTTCTCTACTTGTGGTTTGTTAAATGATTCAGCTCGAGCAATTGAGGTAGCTTCAGGAAGACGCAAATATATTTCTGGATTTCGTCTTCGAAAATTAGCCAACCATCCCTTCCCAGCTGTAACGTGGGCTTTACACCACGCTGCATACACGCCTTAAGCGTGAATGTCATGTCATACGTCATGTCATATATGTCATAGAAACGAGGAATCAGAATTAGAGTTGATTGTTATGTAGAAATAAATAAAAGTCGAAATATAATCTTTTATTATCAAACACTACATTACATGGTGTCAGAAGTCGTGTGACGAATTCATAAAAAGTGAAGAAATCTGCCAGATAAGGTTATAATAAATAAAAACCTAAACATGGGAGATGAAAGTGGCGTGGCCGGCATAAGACCGCCAAAACCTCTAACTTTCACTGAAAACATGTCAGCTAGTTGGAAAGGATGGAAACAACAATTCAATTGGTATGCTACTGCATCACAACTCAGCAAAAAATCACCTGAAGTGCAGGCAGCAACATTCATGGCCACGATTGGATCTGAAGCAATACAGATATTCAACAACTTCAACCCAACTGAAGCCCAGCAGAAAGACATGGATCAGATAATGAACAAGTTTGAAGAATATTTCATACCAAAAATTAACGTATCATTTGAAAGATACAACTTCTTCAAAATCGTGCAGAAAGAAGACGAGCCCTTCGAAGAATTTTTGAATACAATCAAAACACAGGCAAAAACATGCGAATTCGATAACTTAACAGATAGCCTGTTGAAGGACAAAATCGTTTTTGGAGTACAATCTGATGCGGTTAGAGAAAAACTACTCACTGAAGAAAATCTAGACCTGAACAAAGCAATCTCTATATGCCGAGCTAGCGAACAAGCAACCAAACAACTGAAAGAAATCAATGTTTCAGAAAATAGTCGAGTACACTTAGTGAAAGGCAAGAATAAAGAATACAGCAAAGACACTTTCATGTGCAAAAGATGTGGCACAAGACACAAAAAACAAAGTTGTCCAGCATATCAAAACAAATGCAATAGCTGTAACAAAATTGGACATTTTGAAAGCCAGTGTTGGTCTAAAAACAAAAAGAAAGTAACAAAAAATACAAAAATGCATTCCGTTGGAGAAAGTGAAAATCTAATGGACGGGTCAGAAGCTGAACAAGAAATTCTTTACATAAGAAGGTTGATCCAGAATGAAGAAGAAGACTGGCATGAAATCATTCAGATTGGTAAAAAGAAAGTAAAAGTTAAATTAGACACAGGTGCACAGTGTAATGTTCTACTAAAATGGATAAGTGATAAACTCGAGTGCAAAGTAATACAATCAAAAACAAAAAGACTAGTAAGTTTCACAGATGATAAAATAACAGTGCTAGGTGAGGCTAATTTAAACTGCAAACTGAAAGGACTGCAACAAAAAATAACCTTCAAAATCGTTCCCCCCATTCTAGGAAGAAAGTCATGTGAAAACTTAGGCCTGGTAGTAAGAGTTCATGAGCTTAAATTCACTAATAAAGATGAGGATATCTTCAAAGGATTGGGATGTCTAAAAAACTATGAATATGATATTGATTTAGTTGAAAATCCACAGTTCAGAATACAACCCACAAGAAGAATTCCATATTACATTAAAAACCAAGTACGCAAAGAACTTGATAAAATGGTTAACTTGGGTGTAATAAAACCTATAAAGGAACCTACTCCAGTAGTCAGCCCTATGGTAGTTGTAAAACAGAAAGACAAGTTGAGAATCTGTCTCGACCCCACCGATGTAAACAAAAATAGTTTAAGAAGGCACTATCCATTAAAAACAATTGAAGAATTGACAGCGGAAATCAATGGAGCAAAATACTTCACATTATTGGACTGTAAACGAGGATTCTGGCAAATCAAAGTAACTGATCGTACACAGAAATTCCTTACTTTTTCCACTCCATGGGGTCGATACTGTTGCACTAGATTACCATTCGGGATATCAGCAGCGCCAGAGGTGTTCCAGGAAGCCATAAATTTTGTACTAGGAGACATTCCAAATGTTCAATGCTACATGGATGACATATTGATATATGCAGACAGTGTAGAAAAAATAGAAAAGTTAACAGAAAAAGTCATAAGAAAATTAAAAGAAGCTGGCTTAAAGTTAAACTATGAAAAATGCATTTTCACTGCAAAATCAGTCAAGTTTATGGGTCACATATTCACAGCTAATGTCATTTCATTAGATCCATCAAAAGTGGAGGCAATTCAAAATCTGAATACACCCAGAAATGTGACAGAAATTCAAAGACTTTTGGGTATGGTTACTTATCTAAACAAATTCATACCAAATATGTCTGAACTTACAGAACCATTAAGAAAGCTTTTACAAAAGAACGTCATATATCAGTGGAATTTTGAACAAGAAGAAGCGTTTCAGAAAATAAAGAAAATACTGACAACTCCACCAGTTCTCAGGTATTATGACGTGAACAAAGACATCACACTCTCGGTGGACGCGAGTTCAAAAAGCCTAGGAGCAACTATACTCCAAGAAAATCAACCCATAGCATATGCAACCAAAGCATTAACAGCTTCACAACAAAATTGGCCACAAATTGAAAAAGAAGCATTTGCCATCAAATTTGGTTGTCATAAATTCCATGACTATGTATTTGGAAAAAGCTAACCATTGAAACTGACCACAAACCACTGGAAACTATATTCAAAAAACCAATTCAATCCGCACCAGCTAGACTTCAAAGAATACTACTAGATATGTTGGTGTATTCTCCAAAAATTATATACAAAAAAGGAAACGAAATACCAATCGCTGATCTGTTAAGCCGAGACATAAAATCAGACAACAATCATGAAGAAACAGATGAAGAAGAATTGGTAGTACAAATAATCTTAGCTATGTCTGAAAATGCTAGGAAATCTCTCGTAAAGGCTACAGAAGAAGATAGAGAACTTCAAATTCTCATAACCTACATAAATAACGGTTTCCCAAATGATAGACTCAGTTTACCAGAAATAGTGAGACATTACCATAATTTTAGAGAAGAACTTTCCACCTATGAAGGATTAGCATTCAAAGGAGAAAAAGTGATAGTACCTAAATCTAAAATTAAAGAGATGTTAACTCAAATACACACAGGACATCTCGGAATACAAAGTTGCTTGAAACGAGCAAGGCAATTGTTATATTGGAAAGGACAGTACGACGATATTGTCGAATTTGTAAAAAAATGTGTAATTTGTGAGTCAACCCAAAGAAACAATCCCAAAGAACCTATACAGATGAAAGAAATTCCTAACAGGCCTTGGCAGAGAGTAGCCACAGATCTGTTTACACATAAAGGAAAATGTTATATATCCATCATTGATAGCTATTCAGGGTATGTCGATTTTAAACAATTAAGAACAACTACATCAAATGAAATCATAGAGATTATGAAAGACTGGTTTTCCACACATGGTATAGCCGAAGTAGTCGAATCAGATAATGGACCACAATACTCGAGCAGACAATTCAAACAATTTGCAAAAGAGTGGGATTTTGAACACCAAACAAGTAGCCCGTACCACTCTCAAGGAAATGGACTAGCGGAAAGAGGCGTACAGATAGCAAAAAACATTATACGAAAGTGCTCCATGGATAAGTCTGATGTTAAACTAGCACTACTAAACTACAGAAATACACCTAGAAACCGAATCCTTGGAACACCAAGTCAAAGACTTTTTAGTCGAATAACACGATCCACTGTACCAACAGCTACAGAAAACCTAAAACCAAAAATAGTCGAAAATGTTAAAGAAGAACTGCAAGAACTAAGGTTGAAACAAAAACAATATGGAGATCAACATAGAAAGAACAAAGAAGAGTTACAAGAGGGAGAGAGAATAAGATACAGAGTTGATCATCGAAACTGGAAAGGAGGAGAAATAATAAAAAAAAATGAAAACCCAAGATCAATTACAATACAAACAGACAATGGTAAACAGATAAGAAGAAACTCAGGTATTATCCAGAAATCCAACACCAGGATCCCTGCCGAAAAAGAAATTGTCATATCTCCCAACAGCCAATCAAAAATACTTCCTCCACCAGTAGAAGTACATGAACAAAATACTTCCCAATCCCAAGAATCAAGACCTCAGAGCTACATTCCAGAATCGTCTAAGTCTCAAGATAAACAAGTAATCCCAGAAAATGTTTATAGAACAAAATCAGGAAGATTTGTAAAACCTATAGATAGGCTTGATTTATAAATAATATATATTACAATTTCAATAAAGTATAGGGGATGTAACGTGGGCTTTACACCACGCTGCATAAACGCCTTAAGCGTGAATGTCATGTCATACGTCATGTCATATATTTCATAGAATCGAGGAATCAGAATTAGAGTTGATTGTTATGTAGAAATAAATAAAAGTCGAAATAAAATCTTTTATTATCAAACACTACATTACACCAGCCATTTGTTTTTCTTTACTCAACTGATGTTTGAGTTTCATCTTCTCACAATTTTTATATTCCATATCCCCTACATCTCTCGACGTCAAACCAAAGAACCGAAATATTTTCCACAATTGTTTTTTCAACATCTCTGCTCAGAGTAGGCTTATACCGTCCTAAATGTTTCACTGTTTCAAGTGTCGAGATTGGAACTTAACCACCCCATTTCTTTGTTTTTAACGGTGATTAAGGCCTTTTCCATATCCCCCTCATCCCAACTCCCCTTGCCGATGTTCTTTTATAGTTGTAAACCATTTGTGGACAAAATAAAAAATACCTAACTAATTATGTCTTCTGTAACAGGAAACCGGGCAAGATGGTATAGGTATGCCATAATGCCCGCCACCTCTCTATTCCATCTTGCCTGGTTGTTTACTTTTATTAAAAAAATTGTCTTAAATTTTTAATTTTGAAAATATAAAGCTAACATCTCTTGTTATTTTGGGCGAATGGACCAGATAAAAAGGTGCTATCGAAAATACATCGCGCTCTCACCAAAATCGCATCCAAAACTGAAATCAAAATGAGTATCTTACCTTGTTGGCCCAACCGCCGAAGCACAAAATGACAAATATTTCAGCTGTCAATTGCCAGAACTGACTGCACTTTTTTATTACACTGTTGCCAATTGTACCATTCGGTACAAACCACAGAATGGAATGGAAAGTCACGTTTGTGGTAACAACTGGTATGCCATCTTGCCTTGCCATATCATCTTATCCGTCCTTCCCCTTTTATCTTCTGTATCTATGATCTAAGAAATATGAATATATGACTACATGTCGGTGATATATGAACAACAGATGGACCACAGCATAGGATAGACAGTAACCATACGGTGAAGAAATAAAAAAGAGATCAAACTCACAATAAAAATCATCTGGAGTTCTGTACGCATATCTTTCGAATAAGCTCTTCGCAACAAGCCATTCTCACTTGAGTAGACAGCTGATTATTGTCGGCAGGGAATGCCTCTGATACGAACCTCTATGATATAATTTGACTACGCAGAGAAGCATAGGTAAATTTTACATGTTGAATTGCATTCAATCATTGACGGATAAAGACAGCGGGTGTTTTAATAATAATATATTAACATCATTCCAGTAACTAGAGACTATCTGAGCACGCAACAGATAAAGACAAAAATTAATAGCGCTCATTAGATAGAGAAACAGCGTAGTACGAGTCGAACTCGCAGACGAAGGGTTCCGTGCCACAGTAAAAAAAAATCCAAGGTTTATCTATTATAGTTCATGAAATACAGACAGACGGATAATTGACTTAGTATTTGTTGTTATAGGGGTAATAGAAATACTAATTCTTTGAAAATTTTAAATTTCGACCTATTACGGTGTATGAAATAGAGCCCACAGATGGACAACAGAGTCATAGTAGTAGGCTCCCGTTGTCAACAATTTGGTAAGAAAAAAAATATCTCATACTCAGTCTACTGGTTACTTTGTCTAAACTTTCAAAAAATGAAATTTGTCTTCGACATGATGTGCCAACAGAGATTATCATTGAGGTATACAGTCTCCATTAGATCTACATTTTAGCTAAGTTGTTAATTTACATTATAATATAGAGGTATTTCATGTTCTAGTTTCCAAGAAAAAGGCGATGATAGATAGTTATTTCGGTCCATATTTTCCAGCATAGTACCCTTAAAGGAGGTTATCAAATCAATATTATTTATTTATATAATGCTAAAAAATGTGATTTATCCTGCGTATTAATAAATGCACATGCAGCGCGTGAAAATTTCACGTCGCTCTCCAAAGATGATCTCTATACGCCTCAGAAGTTACCATCTGAGTGCGGCGCTAAATGCCGAAATGCCGACTGCCAATGTTGTAACGCGCGCGACAGCAGGAAAATCTCACTACGCCTGCCGATGTCACAAGCGGCGCTCGACCACCTCGACGGCAGCAATTTTCCTTGAATACAGAAAATTCGGAAACTTTCATCAGCTCGCTCGCTTATTCAGTGAATTTTTCGGTTAACAAAAATGTTATGGAACTTTTCTATGTTTAAATGTGAGTGTTGTTTAGGTATGTGAGGACTTTTAATTGTTATATACTTAAATCTACGACAGATCAGAATTCCTGACAAGTAAGTACACTCGTTAATACTTGATATATTCTTCATTCTTTTGAAACAAAGATTTTGAAAAATATACGGACGCGTCGGGCTTGAATGGAATGGTCGGCTTCCGTATATCTTTGAATAATGAATATATATATATATATATATATACCTACATATATATTTGATTGATACATGACAAGCCTTCTCATTTGATATATCACATAATAAGCTTGAAGAGATTCTTCATTTTCGTATTCTAATTTGTCACACAAAATTAAACCCCATTATAAGAATTCGTTTATTTAAATTATACTATCCGTGGTTACCTAACTCTATATCAGTACCAAATTTCAACTTTCTTCGTTTTGTAGATTCGGAAAAAATAGGTTGTGACAAATGGACACATAGACAGAGTGATCTTATAGTGGTTCCGTATTTTCATAGAGTGTATGGAACCCTAAAAATGGGTTTTCTTGCCAATAAAAGATTCATGAAACTAAGCAGTCTTATGAACTTTGATATCAATCATATGATTAGATATTTTGAATGAAATCTCCTGAAATTCTGCCAATATTATGTATAAAAATACAATATTTGAAACAATCTCAATAACTTCACTGTTAAGTCTTAAATAAAATTCAAATAGTTATATATATCTAACTACAAGATTTCAGTGAACGATAAAGTCAAATATAATTATGTCATGATTAATATCAATGTACGAATGTATTCTAATTCATGTAGATAAGCACGTTACTTAATGAGCTTTCCATTTGCAACTTGTGAAAGGTTGATGCTTTTTATTTGCAGTTCTAAGCTGTTCGATTTTATTAGTTCTTCCTGACTGATAGTCTGTTGGATAAAGACACTTTGCTTTATCTTTGTATTTACATCATATTCGCCAGATATGTTACAAAGAAATTTGACAGGTATTCAAGGTCCCGAAAAATGCATAGGGATAGTATTGCTATTTCTTAAACATGAGGTGAAAGATGTTCAAATCTGAGAATAGTTGCGAAATTTAGACCTCTTCAATATTCTTATTTGCAGCCTGGAGAAATTTAAACCGTTCCTGAAATACTTTGGAAGAACTGAAAGTCCGGGTATTTGCTTTTATTTATTTTCTTATTTAATACACGGAGTGGAAGGCTGACATTTTTTATATGCAAGTAATGCACCAAGACAAAGATGGCCAATGGCCAAACAAATTTTTATTATGACTGCCATATTTGTTAAGAGTTTAAAAAAAAAGAAAAAATGGATCACCGCTGTGTATAACATGTGAACATTTAAACCCAGAGAGACACAGAAAAACGATAAAAATATTATCATTATGTCATGATGATTAGAAAACAAGTGAGTATCAGTTCTGAAGTTCTTCTTTTCGCACACCTTGTAAGGATTATGGAAGGTTAGAAATTTTACTCTAAAAAGATCAGAAAAAGACAAATAAAATTGGTAACAACAAGTATCAACAGGTTAATTCATTAAAGATTTATAAGAATCAACATTTTTTACTATCTACTGAATCGTTTGTTCAAACTTGTATTAAAAGAAAATCAGAGTAAACACGTAATTAACTGTTTTATCTACCTCACAAATATTATTCTGATGTATCTATAAACTCTAGAAATATTTATTTGGTTCCTTACATCCACCCATCACTGTCTCATTATAAATAAAAAATAATCCTTGCTATACATGATAATTTCTGTCTAAGAATAAACGATGTGTAATTAAATGCATCGTAAAACTCTATAGGTATCTTACTTTATAGGTTGAACCAAATTTACATCGTCATTATAATGTTCTTGTAGAAGATATTCGAAAGAAACATCAAGCTGTTTTATACTTCATCATCAAAGTAGATAATTGCTATTATATATTTTTGGGTATTGTTATGTATCATTTGTACTTGTGATATCCTATGATCTAAAATGATGGAAAATTTGCGAGCTGTCTTTCTTAGAAAAAGTATGAAATTCTTCTCTATATGGCTCCCTAAAAATAAGAAGCACAAAATAGTTTAACTACCCTCAAAACAGTATTTTGAAAAATATAAAAACCTACTCATATTCGTATTAAATAAAAATTATAGTACTTAACGTGATGAATTTATAACTAAAGCTCAAACTAGACAAAGTTCCAAAGATATCAGTAGAAGCTTATTAGAGTAAATATTAAACTACACAAAAGCAGAAGCAGAAAAGCAGAAATATTTATTGAACTACATTGAAAGAAATTCAGAAAACTAAGGTAATCTAATGATCATCAAATATATATTTATAATGTCTATATACAGTGCTTTCAAAATGTAAAGAATAAATTCATGATTTCTGAAATTGACAGTTTTTCGAGAAAATCCTCTAACACGTCGATTTTGTGTTAAACAGAGGCACTTTTTAACATATGACCCATATTTGTGACGTAATCGTTATTCGAGATAAGACTTCATTGACATTTTTTTTAAATGGTCACACCCAATTTCGACCATGCCATTTGAAAGAGTATGTCATACTATGTACACATCGTCAAAAATTGTGGTTGTCTGACGGTAGCCTTTTAGCGACCAATAATATATTTTATTGACCGACTTCAAAAAAAGGTGAAGGTATACAATTCGGTTGTAAGATTGCTTTTTTTATTTTTTTTTATGGCTTTTCGTGCGTTTTGCATAGTAAACGTACTCCGATTTAGACGATTTTTGTTTCATTTGAAAGAGGAGAGTTGGGAAATGGTCCCATATTGAGAAAAATCAAATCCAAAATCTCCTTCCCTCTAAAAACCGCCCCAAAAGGGGGTGGAAGGGGCAATTTTTCTCGAAAACTGAAAATCTGAGATGACAGAATTAATGAAAATTCCATATCCGGAAATGTTTAAATTGGACATTTCAAAAAATAATCATACGTTTCTGCGCTACAGTCTGAAATATGTGTTTCAGCTATGTGGAAGGGGCAAATTTTTCCGAGTTTCGCAATGGTAAAGTCTGAAATATGTGATATGGGCATTTCCGCTATGTACAAGCTAAACCTACCTACAGGGTGTCCCACTTAAGCGTACTTTCTCGATAGCTCCCTTATTAATGAAAATAGTGAAAAATTTGCTGAACAAAAGTTTTATCAATTCAGATTTTCCATCTCCTAAAATTATTTTCAGTTATACAGGGTGCCCCATATCTGCTGGGCCGGACTCAACTTCATTTTTTCAAATAATATGATACTATTTTTATTGCATTGTTAAATTTCTCATTAAAAATGAGAGTCCGTTTCATAAGCCTTCTTCATTAAAATCATGGGTTTTCGAAATAATCAGAAAAAACAACTTTTGCAGCGTTTTGCGCCATTTTGAATATCTCGTGAAGAATCAAACTTAAGACAATGTAGTTTGGACCATTGACTTGAGAAGAAATGAACTATCATTTTCACTATTTGCACACAGCTTTCCATAAAATAAACTCTTATATTTTTAACTGTGAAATTTTGTTTTCATATTGCTAATAACTTTTTTCTTAAATGGAAGTATGTATTTTTTTCTTGTTAATGAAAAGCTGAATTTAATTCACTTTCTCCCGGTATAAGGTTGTTTCAACTTATTTACAACGGTTTTTGAGATATTTAGAATTTTTGTAAAATTCTGTTAATGCACTATAATCTAGTATGCCTTGGAATATGATTTTTTTCAAAGCTGAATAGACGGCTGACTTCATCGAATGTGGCTCCCGTTGTAATTTATTGCTGTTGCACATCGTAATAATCTGAGTAAATTTAATTATTGAAGTTATTTTAAAAACATTGAAAAATAAAATTTGAAAACAGCTTTATAATATTTATTAATTAATTACAGCAAATGCTCGCAATGCATGTCATTCTGCTCTAAACACTTCCTCATTCGCATTTTAAAGTTGTTGTCGATATTATGTAGAATATCTGGCGTAATCTCTCTGAAGGCAGCTGTAATTTTTTGTCGCATGTAGTCTGCTGTAGTGTGTTGATATGCATACACTTGATTTTTGATGTAACCCCAAAGAAAGAAGTCGCATTTTGTACAGTCAGGCGATCTTGCCGGCCAATGAATTGGCCCTCCTCTTCGGATCCAGCGATCGTGGAAACGCGTGTTTAAGAAATTCCGAATTTCTCGAGTAGCATGACATGGTGCTCCGTCGTGCTGTAGCCAAATATTCTGCCTTACTGCCAAGGAGATATATTCTAATAATTCTGGAAGCTAATTCTGTAGAAAGACATTCTTCCATTCAGGTTCCCATCGAAAAAGTACCAACGATACATGAAAAATACGAGGGTTTTCAGCATCGTAATAATGAAAATTGTGTCTATTAACCAAACCATTTTTGTGGAAAGTAGATTCGTCAGAAAATGGCACTCTTTTAAAAAAGCCCTCTTCTTCGTTAATTTTGTTACTAGTCCATTCCGCAAAAGTGATTCGGGACATAAAATCCCTAGGCAGTAACTCCTGATGCAACAGAATGTGATACGGATGGTATTGGTGTTGCTTTAAGATTCTTTGCACTGTCGTCCTGCTAATTTCAGTGTCCCTGGCTAGCTCCCTTATGATGATATTCCTGGACCTGGAACTGATTTTCTTCTGTGCGAAGAGAATTCCTTCTGTTCCTTGTTAAGGGAGTAACAGAGCCACTGGCGAGAAACCTTCTTAAAAATTTTTCAAAACTTTTTCGTCCAGGGAAATGCTGAGTGTAAATTTGTGATGCCAACAAGGGATTTCTATTGCACTCTCCAAGAATGAAGACCATGTCTATCATTTCATTTTGACTTAAAGCCATCTTGAACAACACAACAATAACAACAGAACAATAAACACAAGGCAAACTCATGAACACCGAAGAAATAAACTTAACTTGCGGCTGTCAAACGACTGTAACAAGTAAATCGTTATACAAAGCATACAATATTATAGTGCATTAACAGAATTTTCCAGAAATTCTAAATATCTCAAAAACCGTGGTAAATAAGTGGAAACAACCTTATATCGGGAGAAAGTAAATTAAATTTAGCTTTTCTTTAACAAGAAAAAAATACATAGGTACTTCCATTTATGAAAAAAAAGTTATTAGCAATATTTTTTTTACAGTTAAAAATATAAGAGTTTATTTTGTGGAAAGCTTTGTGCAAATAGTGAAAATGATAGTTCATTTCTTCTCAAGTCAAACGGTCAAAGCTGCATTGCTGTAAGTTTGATTGTTCACGAGATATTCAAAATGCGGCAAGACGGTGCAAAAGCAGTTTTTTCGGATTATCTCGAGTATGAAGTATGAAGAAGGCTTATAAAATGGACCTTTATTTTTAATGACATATTCAAAAATGCAATAAAAGTTGCATCATTTCATTTGAAAAAATGAAGTTAAGTTCGGCCCAGCAGATATGGGACACCCTGTATAACTGAAAATAATTTTAGGAGCTATCGGGGAAGTACGTTCAAGTGGGACACCCTGTATATCTTTTTGGGTATTAGTGAACGTTCAACAATTTCCAAGACTAATGTGACTCTCAAAAATGTGAAATAAATATTTATTACAAAAAATTGGACAGACTCTATCAGTTGTTGCACTGAAAAATACAAAATAATATTAATTCTATTAGTGCTGGTAGTTCTGAAGTTGTGCCGTTGTAGTTTGTTGTTGTAGGCACCAACTCCAAAAAACCAGCACCAGTAGAATTAATATTATTTTGTAAGTCGGTCCAAGTTTTTGTAAAAAATATTTTCCTAGATTTTATTACTGTCTCATAAAAACTTGAAATCGTTCTTTTTTGTTTTTTTTATATTTCTTATCTTTTGTTTGGCAAAAACAGTTTGAACTGTTTATTGAGTAGTGACTTTGTCATTAAAAAAATGGTGAAATTAAACATTACATAAAATTTAGTAAGTTTATAAATTATGTTTTATTCATTTTTTATTTAACCTACAAACGATAATGTACCTAATCATATTTTTGACGATGTGTACATAGAATGACACGGTCTTTCAATTGGCATAGTCGAAATTGGGTGTCGCCATTTAAAAAATATGTCGATGACGCCATATCTCGAATAACGCTTACGTCACAAATATGGGTCATATGTCAAAAATTGCCTCTATTTATAACAAAATCGAAGTGCCAGAGGAGTTTTTCGAAATACTTTTAATTTCAGAAATAATAAGCTTATTCGTTACTTTTCGAAAGACTGTATGTCCGTATGAATATTTTTGAACTAAACTCTGCATGCTTAAATTAAATTTGGAAATGACTGAAGTAAACTGATAATTTTCGGGCTGTTCATCAATTCCCAGATTCATTTCGTTTGAATCATTTGATAATTCTTGTTGTAGAATCTGCTTAAAATAGGTATATAATTGCTGCAGCGATAAGAAAAGCTTGTCCGAATATTGTTGAATTTCACTTGAATTAATGTACGAGAATCTTTTTTCAGTTCATTGTTTGGCATTCAGACGACTTCTCTTTGATATATTTAGAAAATTAAAATTAATGGACTCTGATTGGAATTGAAACTAGAACATCTGATCTGCAGAATAATTACAGTATGCACAACAGACAATATGCAGTAATGACAATGACATGGACATGACAAACCAGATATTGACGAGATCAATAAATCACAATTATTATTATTTTACGCATTTTTTACAGTGGAGTTACAGTTTTAATGGTAAACTCTTAAGAAATTAAACAATCTTTCATCATTCGAGGCAAACAGATTCATTTATCATGTGTGATTATTATTACTGTCTGTATTCACTGATTCCAGCGGTCATCCGTACTCACCCATTTCTGATAGATCTTCTCTTATCTTCTACAAAATTAAAAAATAAATGCTTTACAATATTATCGTATTGTAATATTATAGTAGAAACAAAACTTTATTCCGTTTGAATATTGCCTTTTTGGTTAAATTTATTGTAATGATTCATAGGTTATTTTGAAATATGCTATAATTATTCCCATTTTACATTCACCTTTTCAAAGAATGGTTAATCAAGATAAAATAATCAATAATTAATTCATATGAACCTGCTCAATGAAATTTCAAATCAATTAAGCAATCGCAGATATCTTGTATCGACCCTGTATATTCTTATTGTTTATTGTTAAATGGTTTTTGCCATAAAGCTTAAATAAAAAGACTTGATACCTACAGTTTTTGGTTGAAGGAGCATTGGCTTGAAGTATCACTTGAATATAACGATTAGTTTGAAAAACATTGTTCAGTAATCTCAGAACTATTTTTTTAATTTGGGTTCTACACACTTTGGCGGCCATATTGATAAGCTTCCACAGTCTCCTTCTATATTTATCTTAAATATGACATGTAATGTTAACCGCCGCATTAAGAATCAGTTGATGCAGAAATAAAAAGTTATTAAAAGATCATGGTCATATTATTTGGCAATTTCTGTGAGCGTTCTGCAAAATCTGGAATATAATTTAAAAAGTTGATAAAATTGCTTTAATGATTACAGCTAATGTAGGTACATAAGTATGATTTCTGAATCGCAATTCAGATAAAATGTAAATTTATTCATTTGTAAATATTATTATCCTACATAAATTGTCCAACATCAAGAGGTAGCTACTTTAAACAAAGCCAACTTCCGTGAATATTTCTGAATTAGTTCTTAGATCATTAGAATTATTTATTCAATATCGATATGACACTTCATGATAAATTGCAAAACACTGGCAAAATATTTTTTTACAGAAACTATGATCAAAATTATTAGATTAGATGTTACACTCAAGAAATACTAAATATTATCAATTCTGTTGGAACTGGCAATTTTAAAATTGTATTTTAATGATATTAATGTTTCTGGTGCTGGTAATTTTAAAGAAGAGCATTTATAGTTAGATAGAAAGCTTTTGCCACACATTAGGGGTAGTTCTTTTTTATTTTAAGTTCAATGAACATAAAAAAAACATTAAAATAGGATACCGTTTACCATGCGAAACTCTCAAATGAACATTATTGTATACTTTCTCCATTTGGAAGGTCGGTCAAAAAGTATCGAGTAAGTGAACCTAAGCTGATTGCTAGGTTTTAGCTTTTGCCTCAGGAATTAAGTATTTTGCTCGTTAATATTTCGGTTGATCATGATATAATAAAATCCACTTATTTTTATACTTTTTATGCGAGTTAGAAACTATGATAATATACAAATTGTCTTATTATGAATTGGAAGTGTTATAATTTCGTTCGAGAATAATAATTTAAACCAAACTTTTAGGTAAAATGCCATTCATGATATTTGAGACAAAATATAAAGTAGGTATCGACAACTTCAGAATATTTAACTTATAATTAGAGAAAACTGTTTGGGTGATAGTTGTCAAGAGAGAGTTAATTTAATTAAAAATAAACTTTGAACAGAATAGTTCCGTAACAAAATAGTGAGTTGCAAGTCGGGCTTGCGAGGTGAGGAAATTTCCTTCAAGGATTATAAGACATATAAGGTATGTTTTCCATTTTAGGCTTAGTAGTTTCGTTATTGAGGAGGATTGTATTGTGGGGGAATTCTCGCACCGTCATCCAACCACCGCCATTTTGTTTGTTAACGTTTATCCCATATCCATATCATCTGTGTCTTGGGTTCTACTCTTACGTTTTTTATATTTTTTAATATTGATAAAAATTATTTCATAGAACTTTTAACATTCTTGTTTAAATACTTGGCTAATTCAGTACTTCCCTTTGATCTATTATTTGTAAAAATAATTGTTGACGACTTAATTGTAGCTTTATCTGAGGATGGCATTAATTAGACTTTAGATATTTTTAACAGCTGTGACCCATACATTCGGAGTCAGAGTTTATATAATCTTTTTTTAGATAATGCTTATCCCCAATCAATTTTAAAACTCTATAGTACTATACCAATAGATCTAAACAACTCAGTGTTAAGAAACCCTATTTATCTGACCAGAGTTTAAACATAAACCACATCTTTGTTTCATTACCATACAAGATGTATCATCGAAACTGGCTATAATATTTAAACCTTCCAAATATTTCGAAATAGCTACTAAAAGTGTGTTAACGGTCAATGCTGCATTTTCCAAAATTAAAGACAAGTCACCACCAATATCCCTCTCAAATGTTATTATTGCATTCCGTATAATGATTTTAACAGATAATATATAGGTGAGACCTCTAGGACAGTCAAATATAGGATATCTCATAAGTGTGTTTGTATATTACACCCTGAGAGATGTGCTTATAAAATTAATTACGAGGATGTTCAGAGTTTGGCAAGTGAAAGAAACAAACAAAAACATAAGTTCTTGGAAATGTCCTCTATTTCTCAGAATATTCACTTGATTAATAAAAAATCGGATATAAAAACTTGAGTGAAATTTATGTATTACATTCAGAGTCAAAGAATAACAATATAACTGATATCGTTTCAAAAACATAAACATAAAAAACTTTGAGATTGAGAAAGTTTTCTCTTTTCTGGTTATTTAAATCTAAAAAATAGTAATCACTAACCTTGTAGAACATGCCAATCCCTACAATAAATTTGAAACAAGTAATTTGTAATTTGCTGTATGATTCATTATTATGGTACTCTAATAAGTTCCTCTAGAACCGTAAAGCCCTTTATCATATTACCTGCTTTTCAATATTCCCAAAATCTCTACGTTTATTATTTACCTATTCTGAATCCTGATAACAACCGATCGCCACATGAGAGAGACTATGTTCAGGTTCAGTTGTCCTGGTTATCATACTGCAGAGCGGGTATGCGTGCCTAGTTCAGAATGATGAAATCAATCTCAATACTCTGTTCCCTAACAACGCAGCAGGAAGGATAATAGTGTAATTATTCATTTTCAAATTCAGTTTCACGCAACATTACCTACACCTACCAGTAGCTAATGAATATGTGTGTCCAAGATAAGGATAGAATAGCACTGGGTTCTCTAAAATTAAAATAGAAGTCTATACAAGAAAAGTTGTGCATTTTGATAGTATTTTATATCCTGATAAAAATGTAATTCTGGTTTTCGAAATATTTATTAAAGGAAAACTGATATTTACAGATTTTCATTTATTTTTTCCTCAATTCGCTGAAGAGATGGTATAAAAACGGATGGTTCTCACTAGTTTGTTACATTTTCTTTAGCTCTATAAAATAGCGTTTACATTAGAAACTTGGGATCTTTTGTTCTCTAGATAAATTAACAATATATCACATGATATATAAATTATTTTTCTAATAACTTAATTCTTACTTTAAACTTATTACAAATTCTAATTATTATTAACTAGCTGGGGTACCCGGCTTCGCTCTGGGAGTCTTTATGAGATTATGTGGTAATTGCATTAAAAGGATAATCTTTAAAATATTGTAACGTTTAACACTGTGCTAAACGTTGTGGGGTGAGTTCACTTGCGTAAGACTCAAAGTTCGCAGATTGCTTCCAATGGTTTATTTCCAAACACTCAGTACACGAGCTTCTATTATGGTACAACTGTCACCACTTGTCACCTTGACAATCTATACTGTCACTGTCTTTACCGACAGAACTACTATTAACCTCTGATTCCACAGACTGACTGTTATCAACTGCCTTTATAAGACTCACTGCCCTCATAAGATTGACTGACTCTGTCCCGTGATCGACACGGCTTTATATACCTGAATCATGACATGACATTCATCGAGAATGTTCTATGATTATCTAGATGCACATAATTAATGTTCTAGATCCTTGTCAAACTGACAATATTATGACAAATTGTACCTCACATATAGTTTCTGGAAGGATCCAGAATAAATCCACCATAATTCTAGAACTACATAAGGAAACATACAAACAACAACTATAGCAAACAAGGTAGTAGAAATAAACAGCTAATAAACAAATATTAACCGTAAGTACATGAATACCCATCCACGTTACACTGCCCTCTTCTTAGATTTGATCGTCCCGATCAAACATCATTCCAATACATTCTACAATCTCATCTGGGGGAGCTCCTTGGATTCTCTTGTCCCAGTTCTCATTCTCACTTTCCGAGGAAGACATATAACTCGGTGTTCCTGATCCTCCTCGGTGATCATAGAAATGTTTCACCGGACTATGATAACCTCCAGGTGAACATACTCGAACAGGTGATCTGCTTCTATACAAGCCAACACGATCCTTGGCGGCCACACAACCTTCACCACTACGTGATCTTGGTCCACGATCACGCAATCTAGGTATATGGCAAGGAGACGTCAATTCACTACAGTACATCTCACTATCTTTAATATTGTTTGAACTACTGCGATTGCGCCTACTATTTCGGTCATTGCGTCGCCTCATGCGCTTCCTTCTATTGCGGTCGAAGCACCTTCTACCTCCTGCGCCTCTTTGTGGACTACTGAAACGTGAATTGCTTTTCCCACGAACACTAGTGCCTACACATTGTCTGGTACTTCTTCTAAATCTGGATATACTGCGCCTTTTAACAAGACTCTTTCTTCTACTGCTTGATCTCTCTCTAGAGAAACTGCTCTCCTTTGAACTGGGTATGGCATCTTCCATCTCAACACCAGGCTCCATATCTGAGCTATCTTTGTTAAGGCAATAATGATGTTTCTGTTGGGCGCAATTTTCTTTCTTCCGGATTTTGAAATTTTCTTGTACACGACCAGGTTGAAGTGGACAGTTCTTCTTCATGTGCCCTTCTTGTCCACAATTCCAACACAACCTCGGAGTACTGAAATTTTCTGACTCATTGCTAGATTGAAAGTGTGAACAATTCCTTTTGATATGTCCTCCTTGTCCACAGTTCCAACACACCCTCTGAGTACTATGTCCAGTTGATTGACCATCCAGTTTTTGTAACATTTCAATAATTTGCTTAATGATTTTACTTTTTCTGTATTTCTCTTCTTGGATGAGGCTAACGCGTCGAATCTGTCCCCGATGGAGATGAGATCTGGATGCCTGTTTAGCAGCTTCATACTCAAGTGCACGTGTAAGGGCACCTTCAATTCTTGTAGGACTACTTAACCGAAAAGCTTGTTGCATTTCAATGTCTCTTATACCATCAATGAATGTTTGTACCGTTAACCTATCAAGAAAGTCTTTTGGTGCTGTAGGATATGCCAGTCGAACGAGCCGGGCAACATCAATTTCATATTGTTGTAGTGTTTCTCCAGACCTTTGCTGCTTATTCTTTAACTATGCTTGGTAAACTTGTTGTAGATGTTGGTCACCGTACCGCATTTCAAGTTGATCCACTAAAATCTCATACGAATGTTCGCCGCCAGTTAGGGTATTTAAGATTTCCAATGCATCACCACGTAGAGCCAAGATCAATGCGGTGGCTTTCTCTTCATCTGACCAACCACTAGCCAAAGCAGCAGCATCAAATTGCTTTTTATATGTTGACCAAGACTGTTTACCATCGAATTTTGGGGCTTCAATTTTTACTGGATTAACTACACCATTTTGAATTTCATTGGAAGATCTTCTCAGAGGCACTTCAGGTTTCGTTTGCAACATCTTTTCTTCTATTAATTGAAATTTTTGATCAAAACTTTCTCGAACTTTTTCCAATTTCTGTTCAACTTCTTCTTGAACTTTCTCTAATTTCTGGTCAACTTCCTGTTTATCTTCTTGTCGCACTCTTACTTGTTCTTCTAAGATTTGTCTTATTCTTGTTTCTTGTTCTTCTTTTTCCAGCTTTCTAATTCTTTCTTGTTCTTCTTTATCTTGCTGTCTAATTCTTTCTTGTTCTTGTCTACTTCTTTCTTGATTTTATAGAATTTTACTTATTTTTTTCTCTTGTTCTTCTTTATCTTTCTGTCTTCTTCTTTCTTGATTTTCTAGGAATTGATTCATTTTTGTTTCTTGTTCTTCGTTATTCTTTTTCAGGAGCTCTACTAAATCATGAATATTTGCCATTTCGACGTAATCTTTGGATCTGGTATTCACCATATATTCTTAGCAAAATGCGAAGATCCCACTTCTGACACCAATTGTAACGTTTAACCCTGTGCTAAACGTTGTGGGGTGAGTTCACTTGCGTAAGACTCAAAGCTCGCAGATTGCTTCCAATGGTTTATTTCCAAACACTCAGTACACGAGCTTCTATTATGGTACACTGTCACCACTTGTCACCTTGACAATCTATACTGTGACTGTCTTTACCGACAGAACTACTATTAACCTCTGATTCCACAGACTGACTGTTATCAACTGACTTTATAAGACTCACTGCCTTCATAAGACTGACTGACTCTGTCCCGTGATCGACACGGCTTTATATACCTGAATCATGACATGACATTCATCGAGAATGTTCTATGATTATCTAGATGCACATAATTAATGTTCTAGATCCTTGTCAAACTGACAATAGTATGACAAATTGTACCTCACATATAGTTTCTGGAAGGATCCAGAATAAATCCACCATAATTCTAGAACTACATAAGGAAACATACAAACAACAACTATAGCAAACAAGGTAGTAGAAATAAACAGCTACTAAACAAATATTAACCGTAAGTACATGAATACCCATCCACGTTACAATATAAAAGGTACATTTTTTTATTATAAACTAGCTTTTGCCTGCGACTTCGTCCGCGTGGATAACTACATTCAATTTCACGCGGTGGTTATTGCGTGATGCGTGTACCAACATAAAAACAGAAAGAAGCGGTAAAATAGATATATTTTAAGTTGGACCTCTAGAAATATATCGGTGAAAACTGCATACAATTCCATACAGTCGTTTTTGGGTGATGCGCCTACAAACATACAGGCAGAAAGACAAAAAATTCTAAAAACTTTTTTTGGCATCTGTTGCAAAAGTCCCCAATATTAGTTTTTCTTAAATATCAATAATTATACAATTTTTTTATACCGGGTGGTTCCTTTAAAGTGTTACAAGGAAATATCTAGAAAACTGCTAATTTGAAAAAAATGATTTGGAGTGGTGCAACGGGACGTTCGGGGGCACTATATGGAAGCATCAGTGATTTTGTAGCTATCATCACTTTTTAGGGGTGGAGGGTAGCTTTTGAAAATTAAATGGAAAGACGTATTTTCTCATCATATTTATAATCTCCAAGAAAAGCTACGTTTAAAACAAAACATAATTTACTGTCAATGTCAATATGTAAAGAACAAATTAAAAAAGTTTTGTATTAGTATAACAGTAAGCAGTGGTATACGAGCCGTTGTCTTGGTAATGAACTGCTGACATATTTTGACATTTGTAACAATTTTCGTAAATTATCTCCGCATTTCGGGAGTTATTTTAGTGTGTCCTATAATAATTAGTGTCCATTTTAATTTGTTATTAACATATTGACATTGACATAGTTTTTGCCTGATGCGCGTACAAACAGACAGACAGACAAACATTCAGAATATGTGGTTATGTGGTTTTGGCTTCTGTTGCTCTAATAAAGACCCCCATATTATTTTTTCTTAAATATCTTTAATGTACAGACATCGACCTGTTACATGTTTATTATATATATATATATATATATATATATATATATATATATATATATATATATATATATATATATATATATATATCGAGATCAAGCTACGTATAGTTGACCATGAGAAAAGCAGGAGTATTTGAGGTTGATGCCGCAATATTTTAAAGTTTGTCCTTGCGCTTTCTTAATTGTAAAGCTATAGGCTAATTTGATTGGAAATTGCAGTCTTTTAAATTGGAATGGCACTTCAGTAGAGATCAGTGGTATTCTGGGGATAAATACTGTGTATCCTTTGTCCTTTTCAGTCATAAGTTCGTCATCGAAGACGATTCGGTAGCTGTTTGACGCTCATCCTTGTTCCATTACATAGTTTTGGTGAGTTGAGATTTCTGAGTAGTACGATCAGAGATCCAGTTTTCAGTCGAAGGCAGTGTCTTCTGGTCATTAGGATATGTTCCTTCCCCATTTGTGAAAGTTGTTGAGCAAAATGTGCTGTTGTCTTTTGATAGTTCAACTCTCATAATTTTGTTAGTCGCAGTATGTATGTGTGTCCAGAGATATGATTTTTTAAGCATACATTAGTTTAGTCTGCTGATGTTGACATGGGGATAACTGGAATTGTTTGACGAATGTCTCCTGAGATTTTCAGTAGAGCTCCTCCCGTCACTTCAGAGTTTCCGCGCAATTCCTATAGTTTTCGGTTCATGGCATCGACTGATTTTCTAAGTGTCATGGGCAGTTCGTCCTCCTTCCATAAGTGTAGCGGCAATGCCAGATGGTGCCATGTGTTGTTTAGCACGTATTTCTGCCAGCAATAAAATTATTAGAAACGTTTTAACGGTGCCGCTTGGTGCTTCCAAGTAGATACTTTTGCCAGTGTTGTACATGATAATGATGTATTTTTTTTTATTGTCATTGAGAAGGAGTTTGTTGTGAGCAATGTATTGAAGTAGTTCGTTGATGTTGTAGCTCTTTTTCTCTGTAATTTCGATGTTTAGTGCACTGAAAGCATCTTGTCGTGATGCTGGTATCCCAAGTTGTACTAAGGTCCATTTTTTTGCACCATATATCTTCTAGAAGAACATTTCAGAATGTTGTGGAATGCTCTCGAAAGTTCTGGACTGTTCTAGAAGTTTCTAAAGGGCAAAACGTCCAGCCCTTATATCTTCAAAAGCACGATCTACAGATAACCACGAGAACCTTCTTCATGGATGGTAGATAGAGGGTTAACACATCATATAACTCCCTTGATCGTACCGGGACACATTTTTTTGTTTTAGCGGCACGCACATGGTTCACATTTTTTATATATACCTATATTGATTGAATAGACTGCATACCTACTTTAAAATTATTTATATTTTTTTAAATTAGCATATTATTTAAGTGTAGGGGTATTTCATGTTTTCTTTAGGGTTAAACATAAGATCTTTCGTATAGTAGGCGAAGATTAATGAAAAATTAAATGATATAATGTCAAGAAATAATGTGTTGAATATTGGTTACTGTCTTAGGTTGCTAGATTTCAAGTATTATTGAGTATATTTCTGATTTCCCCCAAATCCCACACCAGACACCTCCTGATTTTTATCTTTGGAGTATAATCAAAAATTATTTCAGCCAATATAAAATTCAAACGAATGAAAAAGAATAACATTAACAGTATTTCAGCAAAGATAATTTACCTACTTACAAAGTTCTGGATTCCACAAAAATAATGGTCATTTGTTTGAACATCTTGAGTAAATAAAATTGAAGTTACTATAATAACTAACATTAATTAGATCCATTAATTTCATAAATGTAGTAGTACTAGAACATATCAAACTTGATTCACTACTCAATATACTAACAGCGCTCTTTTAATCAAAACAAAGACAAAATTAGCCACAATTAAACCAACACTTTATTTTCCAAAGCCGACAATTGTTCTCTGGGGTAAACCTGTCACTAAACTAAATTTTTACTATGTTCATCTTATAGAGGTACCTACACTTAAAATCAATTATGTTTAATCATCATACATATGGACATTATACTAAACGAGAGAAAATGTTTCTTCAGATAATAATATTATTATAAAATCATTAGCAAGCGATCAATAAATAACCTACAAACTAATTATACTAGTACATTTCCATGCAATTAATTCATTAAATTTTTTTGCAAGTAGGTAAGTCGAAGATTACTTGGCAAGACATTATCACTATTGAGGACATTTTCTCTTATTACAATCTCTATCTGTACTTTCAAATATAAGCAAGTATGGTCTGGAAACTTCTCTAAGAAGCCGTACCTAAGTTTTCTATGTCTATATTATGATTGCTTTCAGGGATATGCTTGACCACTGACGATTAATCGTAACGACTGAATCTAAAATGAGCCATATGCTCTTTAAATGGGTTGAGATCGACCACCCTGTTTGGCCTACATAATAATGACCACAATTAGTACATAGAATCTCATAACTCCCTGACTTTTCAAATACCTGAATGTTATCTTTTGGATTTCCAAGAGTCTGTTTCAGTTTTGTACCTGATTGAACATGACATTCAAATTATATATAAAAATATAAATATCTCTAGAGATCTTCCCAAACCTTTGGTCAATGTTGGATCGTAACTCTATATATTCTTGATTATTTTCTTGTCAACATTAAATTTGATCTTGCTAAGTGGGAAACAACAGCCTATCAACTAAGAAATGTATGCTTGCCATCCATTGTTGAACTGGATGATAAGACTCATTAGGTATATCCATATCTAAAGTTTTCTCAAAATTGTTACAAACGTCTCTGCTCCAGAGTCTTGAAAGAAGCACGTTTTTCCGATATTCCCTGGCAACCAGTGCGAGCAGGATGCTCAATCTATATCAGAGGAGAGTGGTATCGATATCTAACAAAACATATAAGAAAAAATCGGTCCACCCGTTCCCGAGATAATCTTGGCACAGATGGACTAAAAATATGTTTTCTGGACTCAGGCACCTCAGAAATGTAAACATCTGTTAATAGAAAAACGGAGATTTTACTCTACTGAAATACTTTCCTTACTACGCTATTTACTACTTAGGGTAGCGGTAGGAAAGTACAAACGCGAAATAGGCATACCATGCGATACATTGTTGATTTTAGAAAAAAATATTAATTGGTGCAATGAAAAATACGAAATAATCTTAATTCTATTGGTGCTGTTACTTTTGAAGTTGTTCATTTGCAGCTTGATAACTTTTGGTGCCATCTTCATAAGTACCAGAACCAATAGAATTAATATTATTTCGTGTTTTTCAGTGCACCATCTAATAACGTTGGTCCATTTTTTTGTAAGAAATATTTATTTCACACTTTTCAGTGTAACATTAGTTACGAAACTTGTTGAACGTTCACTCATACCAAAGATAATGACTATTAATCCTCTTACCCACGTATATTATTTGCATGTACTTGTTACTATGTATGTATAACATCGCTGTGGAAATATGCATAAGTATTTTATAACTCTAAGCAAAAAATGTTCAGTATAAATATGGCTGCAAATATTATTGTCTTTCATGAGATACCCAGAGATTTCCAGTTTTCGAAAGAAATCGCCCCTTTCACATAGCGAAAATACACATATGTGAGATTTTAACATGAATGTAACTCGAAAATCGTAACACTTTTGAAAAAATGTTCATATTAAACGTTTCCGAATGTTGCCCTGTCTTTAATTTTGACATCTCGAGTTTGTGATTTTCGAGAAAATTTACACCCTCCACCCCTTCATGGGCGGTTTTCAGAGGAAAGAAGATTTTGGATTTGACTTTTTACGAATATGGGACCATTTCTCAAGTCAAGTCTCCTCTTTCAAATGAATCAAAAATTATCAAAATCGGAGTAAGTTTACTATATACAAAGCGCGCACAAACCAAAAAACAAACAGACAGTTGAATTGTTCATGGGTTCGTAAGTCAAAAAATAATGTTGATAATGGTTTTTATAAAACTAAACGTTACATGACAATAACGTGAATGACATTCGGTAGAGTTGAATGAGTCTCTGTGAAATAATAATTTGAAGCTACGGCTTCAAAAAACTGCAGAAAACCTAGAATGTTATTCAATAAAATCTCTAAGAACAAAAACAATTTTTTTCTGCTCTTAAGGAACTTCGTATCTATAACCCTTTTCGAGACCTTAATGCTATCCCGTCCTTATCCTCCACACACTGAGTAGTTCCATATCATCAAAACTTTCTTATTAAACATAATAAATTTATTATAGTAGTTGGTATCTTATAGACAAAGTGTCTACTCTTTCAAATGTACAGGTACCTATTGAGTATTTCAACCTTCGTCTAATGAAATTTGAATCGATGGAGGGTCCATCCTCACAATACACGTTACTCTAGGGTTGATGCTTTGTTGCTTCATCATAAATTTGATTGGGACACAATGTAACCAAACGCTGTAAACCGTAATACCTACCCTCGGACCAACAGATTTGGGCAAATTACCCTGATGCTAATGAAGATATACTCTGATCCTTAATCAACATCTCTACATTTGTTGGAAAATAAGCCCTTTTTCCTATAATGCTCTGGGTAATAAGACAATGATAATTTTTATAATAAAGCAAAGAAATATATTCATGTTGGTTGACATTAGAACTATTGAAAATCAAGCATTACTTGCTCATCTGTTTGAAGTATTAGAATTAGGAAAATTGAATAATCTGAATAGGACCTATAAGGAAATCTTATATTCACAATTTATTGTAGAGTCAACTAAATGCATTAATGACAATCAACAACTTTTTGAAATAACTATATTTTTCATAGTCAATTCCTTAACAACATATTACTTTACTAATGCCATAATACGCAACAACTTTCCCCTCAATCAATAAAGTGCAATATTTTGAAATAATTGAAGAAAAAATTAAAATTAATGGCAATGAAACTTTTTTTTATAAATCCAAAATTGTAGGAGGACTACGATTTCCTGTAGACTGACGCAATACTGGACTCGGATTATGCTCATCCAGTTGTGGGCGAAATTTCTACAGTAGATAGTCTTTTTCCTCTTTTAGTTTTCCCTCTTCCATCGTATTGATTTTGTTTGTTGGAATTAATGACAAAATAACGTTTCTAAATACCAGCAGGACAGATAGTCCTGCTGGTACTTGTACCATCTGACCACCTGACTCCTCTAGTTTTTAATTGCCTTGCTATCAGACTTTATCCGACTTCCACCGCTACTGATCTTCTCTCTGGAAAATTTTGAATCTCTTTGCATTTTCTATTTCAAAGACATCAAACCGCGTATTAATTTGTCTGTCTAGGTACATTTCGGATGGTCATTTATTTGTACCTAATATTTTGTAGAATGGCGGTTCGATAATCCAACAGAAAATTATTTGTTGCTTCATCTAAAGACACCGCTGACCCAAATATTTTCTTGAACTAATATTTCACTGTTCCAACTCCACTTTCAGCCGTACCTTTACTTCGAGGGTGATCAAGAGCTGGCGTAATATATTTAATTCCTTTTTAGCTATTCGCGAGTAACAAAACGAGATCCATTATCAGTTACTAACAATTCAATAATTCTCCAAGGAGATAGGTAGTCCCGAAAACGAAAGATAGACTATCAGCTGTGGTCGAATTCACCCAATACATTTCCAACCATTTGAATATTCATCCGTAAGTACAAAGAAGTTTTATCACCAAAATGATGTACTATGAGGAATGGAGGGGCAGAAACGGGCAGCCAATATAAAAAAAATCGATATCACTGAATAATTTTTATTTATATCCGATATTATGGCAACTGAATACTACAAATATTGGAACAGATACAGTAAAATGTACGGACTCAACCAAAGTTTTCACTGGAGCTTCCAGTTGATCTAAAGGTATTTTAATTATATCAGTTGTTTTCGTGGATATTCTTTTATGTGCCTATACTATTTCCCCGGATGATCGATTGAAATATTTAGGGACTGGTGTTGACGGTCTAACTTTCTTTGGTAATTGCGTACCATTTGGAAAACTGAAAAAAGCTAACATGCATAAGGTGTCCTATCGATCAATTAAATAATGTGTGTTAGACAAAAGTGGTTATATACAGGACAAAACCCAATTTTGCCCGCGGGGATATCACGTAAATAGCAACTGTAACGCGACTGCGACTATCGCACAATCGTCGCTGTCAAAACGTCGATTTGGTACAGTGTTGTCGCTCTGTCAGTCTTGAGGCTAAACTGATTGCATGTATTTGTGAAAAATAAATTACTATTAACATGTTCTCAATGAAATTGCTATTCTCTCTTTTATATCCAATATTTTATAGACGCGATTGCAACTAGTTGCTAAATTTTACATGATACGGGAGGCCGGTTTTGCCCCGAGTTTATTTCTGAAACAAATTACATGGCACGTGCTCAAATATAACCTATAATGTAAAACTTTTGTTGTAGCAACGATTTAAAATGATAAAAATAACTTGACATACCTCCTACAACACCTGTTGCCGGATAAATCACGAATAATGCGGTTTTGACTGTACACAAATATATGGTGAACGATTAATTTGTAGCCCTACCCGGTTTTGACCTCCGTTCTCCTACTCAATTTCAAAAAGAGAGACAGTAATAAATTATTATAATGAAGGAAGCTCTATTGTTTTCTGTCCTATAGATCTCATAATACAACAGATATTCGTTCAAATTATTTTTTTTACTTACCTTAATCATTGAACTAGTAAGAGTTTTCTTAATTAATAGTCATTTTTCTAGTTTATAAAGTTGTACATATATAACAGAGAAGTTATACTCGCTGAAGATACCAAATACCAGGTATGAATTTCCAAAACGTATATAAATATCGAAGGTATGATTTTTATATATATTTTCAGATTCTAAGGCCCAAATGATATTCCTGATACCTATCTTCTCTCATTATCGAAAAATGTGAATTATTTGCTACAAAGAAGAATATTTTTTAACTCTATTATCGATATTAAACTTCACAAATTACTTTGATTGCCAAAGTTGAAAAAATACCCTCATTTCAGTGTCAAAAATTATACAGAATATTGAAAAATATGGGTGAAATTTCAAATGGCACACTCTGTATTTATTAACACAATCCTAAGGAGAAGTTTATTCATTTTAGAAATTTGAAAATGATTTCAGTTTCCGCGGCACAATCTTGAACAAAGCCCGTTTTGCCAGCTATTTCCTATCAAGTCCAAAAAAGATATCCAATCTGTTTCACCGGCGAGCGGTATCGATACCTTATAAACTAGCTTATGAAACAAAAACAAGAGCAACAAAATCGGTCCATAAATAGACCAGGATGAAAATATGTTTTTGCTGAGTATAGAAAATGTATTGCTTTAATTATGTGAAAATCATGTAGGTAGGTACCTACATAATATAGGTGTCTGTTATTAGACGAAGCAATTTTTGATTTGTAGTGTCAAATTTTTAAGTTATTTGTAGTTATGTTATGCAAATTTCTTGAATGCAAATGTTAACGGCCAGTTGGGGGGCTAGTCCCAAGCAACAAATAAATTACATCACCTTTGATCTCAGCAACAGAACCATTTGCTGATGAATCAACAGCAGCAAAAAAGAGCTTCTAGATCTATCCTACTTTTGTGCTAATGTGTCGATGTTGAAAGAGCGGATAAATCATAGGGCTTTTTCTTTCTAAGAGTTATTTTTAGCGAAAGCTGTATATTAGGGGTAAAAATATGTACAAACCTCATTTTCATGCCCAATTGAATTGACCTTTTTTGTGAAAATGCTTGTGTACAGCCATATCTCATTACGTGTAAATTTAATTTGGAGTGCTGGAACGAGTATGATTGAGAATAAATTAAGTAGGCACTTCATTGCTTCCAATTTATTTCAAGTCTAAAGATTATTTTACCACAAAAAAAGATTATATCAAAAGAAAACTACTAATTATGTTTTCTAAACTATACTAAAACTTAAGCAAAGCTTCTTTACGGACCGTACCACCATGCTTTTCATTTGCTACTCCACAATAGGACTACAAAAATATTTGTTTTCTCAAAGCCGCTAGATGGCTCTAAGGGCTTCAATGACGGTAAATTTCAACAACAGTCCGGTGATTGCAAAATACAAATGTATTTTGTACATTTCATAAGTATGGCATATTTTATTAAGGGTTGAGTTGGGGAATGCCAAGACTGGAACTAAGAAATTCAACTAAGGAGCAAGCTGATACATAACTAACCGACAGTGTTGCCAGAGAACTGAAAACCAACAATAGAAAAACAGTTTTTATTAATAGGGATCCGTGCCTAAAACAAGCTTGTTCTTTAGTCCTATATTTATCTCTTATCTCCGAAAAATAAATTGGGAGATATTATACTGTAACGTGGATAGATGGTCATGTACTGTAGCTATTTATTCTACTACCTTGTTTACAATAGTTGTTGCTTGCATATTTCATTATGTAGTTCTAGAATTATAGTAGATTTATTCTCGATCTTTCCAGAAACTTTATGTGAGGTACAATTTGTCATAGTATTGCCAGTTTGACAAGCCTCTAGAACATTATTATATGCGTCTAGATAATCATAGAATATTCTCGATGAATGTCATATCATGAATGTCGATCACGGGACAGAGTCAGTCAGTCAGTCTTATAAAGTCAGTTGATAACAGTTTAGATTGTCAAGGTGACAAGTGGTGACAGTTGTACTACAACAGAAAGTCGTGTACAGAGTGTTTGAAAATAAACCATTGGAAGCAATCTGCGAACTTTTGAGTATTACGCAAGTGAACTCACCCCACAACGTTTAGCACAGGGTTAAACGTTACAATACTTTCATTTAAAGTTGCATGAAAAATAAAATTATCTCTCTAATAAACGTAGTTCAAAATAATTTAGAGAAAATCCATATTTTCCGAAATATCATCTTGGCCAAAAACGATCATTACCTTTGTCACCACCAACAAAAAAATCATAGATATTTATAGATGGAATGATTTTTTGGAATTTTTTTAATAAATTATTCATTATATTATATCTGGTTGAATAGTACAATTGCGCCAATGATGTAAAAGCTATTAAGATTTAGATGTTGTGTTTTTTAAGTAATGTACAGGATCTCGGAAACTAGAAGTGTTATAAGGGGGGTTGAATGGAGCTAAAGCTGGGAAATTGGATGATCAATAAAACGCCGTCTTGTTATTTGAAAAATTCCGAATACTTAAGTATAAGAGCTGATGCGTTAGAGAGAGACTAAAATGAGATTCTTAATAAGATTAAAAACACACACCTTTTTAACAATAACGCATAGCCTAAAGAAAGCTTAAAAACTAAAATAAAATGTGGTTAATATAAATATAATCAAACTATAGGCCTTATGCTATATTTACAGAAATTATTAGAATTTATCAAGGGGGCAGTGCATCGTCCACACCGGCTATCTTAGTTCATTTGTTTATGTTTAAATTAACTAATATTTTACATTTCACTGTTTTATCAATACCTAATTGTTACTGCGTATTAAACTATAATGCCTATTTATGAAGAAAAACGAGACACGAAAAGGATTTATTATATTTCTAATCGAAATTCAAATACGACTTGTGAGCTCTATTTGTTGGAATATCCAGAAAGATGGCAGCCGCATTATAGTTATTTTGCTAATATTGAATAACTTAGGTCAATAAGAAAGGGTTAAATATGGAAGACAAATCGATACAGAAGAAAAACAAAAACTATAAGTTTGAAAATTATTGCAAAGTATAATGTAAAATGAATAAGTTAAATTATTTTTTAAGCCAAATATTTACCCTCGAGCTTTAAGTAGAATGAAAAAGCTCTACCAAAAACAATCACCTAATGAAAATTCCCAGTAAAGTACGTTCTAAGACGAAGTAGTATTACCGCTTATGAGCGTTTGTAGAACTTTAAGTAATGGTGGATATAAACCTTACAAAATTCATATTAGTCAAATATAAGACCAGGCGATGCTGAGAGACGGTCAAAATTGTTTTACTAGTTGCAAAATAGAATTAATGAAAATGACGATTTCCTAAATAAAACTATATGAGCAGATGAATGAAGTTTTTCAAAACATGGATTATTTAAGTAGACATAACGAACACTATTGGCAGAATCAAAAAGTACCTAAGACCTCAGGGACGACAATCTTTTAATGTATGTGTCGGTATGTGGTACATTAAAATTATCGGCCGTTTTTCCTTAAAGGAAATTTATACAGAATTAATAAAGACCAATATATTGGATTCCATGATGGAAGAATCTTTGGACGTATTAAGTTAACTAAGGTGGCAACAGAACAGTGCTCGACCTCATAATGGGAGATGAGTTATGGATTGGAAATCAAGGACCCGTATGTTGGCCAGCTAGAAGCCCTGACCTAAGCCCTCTATATCAGTCTCTTTGGGGATTTCTCCAAAACTGTTTTTATCGAAACACGCCAAAAATTCTTGAAGTTTTATGTCAAGACCTAATAAGAGAAATAAGGGCTATCCCTGCAAGGACTATCCAACGTGCCATCCATAAAATTCACAGAAGGACACGAAAATGCATCCTTGACTTTCATTACTCAATTTTATAGAGTTTTCGTTTTACTTTTTCTGGAATCATTAAATCAACATGCCCATTGTTGAAAACTATACATCACATCGAATCATTTTCAAAACATTTTTACGAATCCAAGAAAACAATTTGGGATTAGATTTGGAACAAATAATAAATTTCACATTCTCATTGTTTTTTTTCTTCTGTAAGCTCGTGATATCAAATTTTCCATTTTCAGCAACCATCATTAACTTTATTTTTTTTAATCACGGTAGTGATTGTTTTATATCAGTTCTTAAGAGTTTCTCAGGTCCTAAAACCAATGATGTATGACACTTTCTCGAAAATATATTTTAATGATTTCCTGGTAAGATCTTACTCAAAATCTATTATCTGTCTCACTCAACATATGAGTTCTTATGGAAAATGCCAATAACATAAAATTTTCGAATAATTGCGCTACATCCTTGATTTTAAGGCATTAAAAGCTCTTAAAATCCATGTTAAAAAATACAGGGTCGTAATCAAAAAACAAAATTGATTCTGGCAGCTCAAAGAGGAAACGTCGATTTGAAAATCTGATAACACCATCTTGTAGAGTAGGAAAAGTAGCAAAAAGAATGTGAAATTTATTCAAATAGAGTCATAAAAAGTATAAATACCTAAATCGCAAATATTCGTATTTTTTTTCAAAATTTTTCGGAAATATTCGGATTTTTTTATAAAACAAAGCAGCGTTTTAATGAGCACCTAATTGCGATACTTTGCCTTCATTTAACCGACCTCATATCTCTTCTAGTTTCAAAGATCCCAATGATGAGGCTCGAATTTGGGACAACCGGTACAATAGAATACAATGTGGATTATAATTATTATAATTTATATTCTTTTTATTTTATAATACATTTTGATGAGATGAATAGTAGCTGTTTCTAATCAATTCAAATGTTTAGTACACGTTAATATTTAACCAACGCATTGAATCCAGACATATTTGTTTGGAAACTATCTATATACAGGGTTATTCATAAAAGGTGCGCAGGACTTTAGGAGAAGATAGTTTGACCAAAAATATGATTTTTTTTCTATAATCATGGGCTCGCAAACGCATCGTTTTCAAAGTTGAGAAAAAAATCGTTTTTTGTGAATATCTTTAGAACTGTTAGAGGTATAGCGCTCGTCTATTGCACAATTTTTAAACTGATAAATATCCTTATTTTAAGGTGGTGATAATTTTTTAAAAGTCAGTGGCGTGGATTTAGGTTATATTTTGTATTTAAATCTCACTTCTACGCCAATGGTCAAAAAAGGTTTTCTTTTATTTTCAGAACCGCCAATGTTTTCTAAGCAAAAAAGACTCTATCGCTCTATTGCTCTAAAGTGATCCGTTTTCGAGAAAAAGGTCATTTTATGATCAAAAACATAAAAGAAAAAATTACCAATTTTTCTTATGAACACAGACAAAGAATTTAAAAAAAAAATAAAATAAAAGATGTATGTTTTTGATCATAAAATAACCTTCTTCTCAAAAATGGATCACTTTAGAGCAATAGAGCAGGAGTACCTTTTTGCCTATAAAACATTAGCGGTTCTAAAAAAAAATTAAACAAAACCTTATATTGACACGTGGCGTAAAAGTTAGAGGGGCTTAAATACAAAATATTTTCCACAACTCCTTTCAATTGTTTCAAAAAAGAATTTGAAATAAGAGGTCTAGGTCTAAATTATCATATTTCTCGGAGTTCACAGAACATTTTAGAGCTGTGTTATTTTAAACTACTTATATTAATATTTTGGCTTAAGCTTTTTGCTTCGAGCATGATCTAATTATATTTAGAAATTATGTCATATTCTGTATGTCTTATTGACTTGTTTATAATTCAAGTGGAGTGACATAGTCTTATTTTATATATTTATTTTATATATTTCTGATTCATTTAATGAATGGATTTCATCACTTTTATTTTATATTCTCCAGGTTGGATGAGGTTAATCTCTAATCGAATTCTTTTTGAGAGAAAAAGAATTTCCATATAAAATGTATGATGGCGATATATTCACAGGAAAATTTAATGAGAATATTCTAATTACATGTACCTAGTTGTATACATCTAAGAGTTTAACCTAGAATTAATATCTAGGAGGAAAGATAACTTATTTTACTTTAAATAGAGTTTTAAAAAACATTATTAGTATTTCCTTCTAGCCCCTGAACACAAACATCTAAATTACCATGTAAATTCGTAGCATATAATATAATATATACCAATGATAAGGTGATTATATTTAGTACAGCCTTTTTGTGCCCATGTAGCCTGTAAGGTAAGGTAATAGTTTATCTAAACATTGAATACATGATCGAATAAATAGTAATTAATTGAAGTTAAAGATAGAACATAATTCAATCACTCAATGAGAATTAATGAGAGATTTATTTGTTAAAACAGTCATTCTAGTTAATTTGGACAGTAAATCTATATGAACATCTCGGATCTTTTACTAAAATGTACTAATGTTTTTTTTCTCTTATTTTAGGAAAATGTGAGTGCTTTTTACTAATAAGGAAATGAGTGAGTTTATATTATTTTGAAATAGCTACAACCCTTAGTAGATATAAGAAACCTTGTCTTACAATTACATGCAAGAAACTATAAACATTTTTTCACTTATACCTAGGTGTGTATGTACACGTGAATGTTCGATTATTAAGAAAATGATTAAGTATCAAGCAACTAGCTATTGCAACCAGAAGAAGAGATTAAGTTTAGGAAATTACCTTCCAGACTATCCCAATAGATGTTTTTGCGAAAAAGAATAGTTATCTCACATTTTTGAGGGAATCATTAATCATCAAAATCGTTGAGCGTTCAGTTAATTTGTTTTTTATAAAATATAGGATCGACTTTATTAGTTTGTGCACTGAAAAACTGAAAATAATATTAGTTCTATTGGTACCGGTAGTTTTCAAAGTTATAGTTATATAGATTGAAAACTTTAGACACCAACTTAAATATTAGGTACCAGAACTAATAGAATTATTATTATTTTGTATATTTCAGTGCACCAACTGATAAAGTTGGTCCAATTTTTCGTAACCAATATTTATTTTACCATTTTGAGTGTAATATTACTAATCAAAAGGTATATAGGTACTGTCGAACGATTGTTTTGGATAAAAGGGGCTACTTAATCCGATTTATTTTTCCTTTATTTGTTATATGATGAATATCGAGATCATACTAGACTGCGCTAGTCTTTTTGTCTTCGGAAATATCAACCATGTTTTTGATATAATATTGGAGATGGTTATACTATTTTTTCATTCTTGATGTACTTTTTATTTCGTTATGCTTATTCTTCTGAGTTTCGCTCTCCTGTTCTTTATTACTTTATTAGCAATGTAGAGTAGGCCTGGAGTATTAAATTTGTTTGACTTTTGGTAGAGAGTCATCCATTGATATTTTGGGATGTTATTATCATCTCGCCTTGAAGTATCTTGTGACTTTTTTCTTATAAGATTGTTTTCAGGTCATGTTTGTTCTTTATACATCTCTTTGAAGAAGTCTGTCCAATGTTCTGAGATTATCGTTTTTGATTGAAACTCTTAATTTATTAATCATTATCTGTTTCGTAATTTTCTCTGCACCTATATATATTTTTCCATGGTCCTCTACTTTTGGTTGGTTCTGTTTCTGATTTTTTTATAAATGTTGATTTCTTTACATAAGCTTCTCTGTTTTGCGAATCTTACGTCTTCATTGAATCAAGGTTTATTGGATTTAGGATTTTTCAGATAGCTTTCGTTATAACTAATAGATTTACATTGCTTTTTTCAATATGATGTTAATTTAATTTTTTTCAGTTTTGCTTGGTGAGTTTTGTTATGCTCTTCTTGTGGAGATATTCTAGACTTATCTAGACTTATGTTCTTTATATTGATTGTTCTTGGTAATGTATTAATTGTTGCATTTCTCATGTTAAATCATTTACTTCTATTATTTGCTTTGATTCTGTTGGATATTATGAAGTGCGTTGTAGATTTCTGCCCTCTTTTTTATGCGACATTTATTTGTTCATGGTCTCTGGTATAATTACGTATTGTTGAATTCAAATTTCGGTTTGTGCGCAATAACATTTCTTCATAGTAATCTGATTCACGTTTAGTTTTTAAAACAGTTTTCGTTCTTCCTTCTGAGTTTTATTTTGTATAGTTTTTACAGATAACGCATGTATTTTGTCTAATATTATTTTAAGGGTAAACTATAACATCAAGAGACTGAGATTTACGTTCTTGCTATGGTTGAGGTTGAGTTTATTTAAGAGAAATTAGTCTAGAAATGTAGATATTTTACGAATCAGCAAGTAAAATACTGAAAAAGCGCGAATATCGAGCAATTAAATTAGTTAAATCAACATATCTATGCTGACGATGGCAATTGACGATGGCAATAGACAGGTAGTGTTTTGTTATTGGCTGCTTCAAAATCATAGAATACCTAAAACAAAATTTTATCTACTTTTTATGTTTTCCGAATTGTAACGATTTGCAAATAATTTTATGTTCAATAAGCTGTACTGGGCCCAAAAAAATCAACATGCATTGAGAGAGGACAATTTTCAAGAAAAGTTTGGCATCAATGTCTTGGCTAGTATCGTTGGAAAAAAAAGAACTGAGCCAACATTGTTTCAGTTAACACGGGTTAGGGGCTTAGGTTCTCTTCCAAATGAAATCGAGGATCATCTCAATAAACTACCTGTAGCAGTTTTACGGCGAATTTACTTCCAACAAATTATAAGAGAACTTCTTAATTGCATTGCAACCATTGGTTCAGTACGGTGGCCTGCTCCTCGGATCTGACTCAATCTATTTCTATATTTGAGGGAAGGGTCTAGTATGCAACAGCCCCAGCCACTCTTAAAATCTTAGAAGAAAGAATTCTACGGGCATTTAGAACTATAACGTCTCAAATGTTACGAAACGTGTTAAGAGGAACAATTATTGAACGTGCTGATATGTATGTTGAACAAGGAGGTATGTACTTTGGAAATTGACTATAGTGAAAGTTAATAAATTATTAGCCATGGCACACTTGAAAAAATAATCAATCAATAAATTATTATCCAGTATTTTCCTAAGTATTATTTAATTACGTTAATCATTTTTTCTAAAAGTTTTCGTCGAAGAATGGTCATCATTTGGAAAATAATAGTTCGAAATGAAAATGTAATTTCGACTACTTGTCTTATTCCTATCTATCATAGTCACTAAACTTTGCGATTATCATTTTTGACATCACCTGAGGTTCTCAGATTAGTTTACGTCCGATTATGGCCCATCTAGATGCAATATTAAAAGTGATAGTAAGAAAATTAAGTAGGTGTAAGAACTTTTTAGAATGTCACATTCTGAACCAGAATTGTCTCAGAAATCATTAAGTATTACAATATACAAGTTGTTCTATTTAAAAATTCAAAACAGGGATCATTTCAGGGGGAATTCGAAGTGACTGGAAAGTGAATAAATATTTTTTACAAAAAATTGGACCGACGTTATAGTTGATGCACTGAAAAGTATAAAATAATATTACTTCTATTGGTGATAGTACTTTTGAAGTTGTGCAGTTGCAGTTAGATTGATAGCTTTTGGCACCAACTTCACAAGTACCATCACCAATAGAAGTAATATTATTTTATACTTTTCAGTGCATCAACTATAACGTCGGTCCAATTTTTTGTAAAAAATATTTATTTCACACTTTTGAGTGTAACATTAGTCCCGAAAATCGTTGAACGTTCACTATACCATATCAATGAAGATAATACTTATCCTATTACCCACGTATATTCCTTGCATGTAGTGGTTATTATTGAGATCTCAGAACATCGCGGCGGAAATACGCTTGAATATTTTAGTTGTTACCATTTTAACACCGATTTAACTCGAAAACCGTAACTCTAAGGAAAAAATGTTCATTATAAATGTTGCTACAAATAATTATATCTTTCATGTAGTATCGAAAAATTTTCAATTTTCGAAAGAAATTGTCCTCTCCACATAGCAATAATACATATTTAACATGCGTCTATCTCGAAAACCGTAACACTTTTGAAAAAATGTTCAATTTAAACGTTTCCGGATATTTTCCTATCTTTAATTATACCAACTCAGATTTTCGATTTTCGAGAAAATTCGCCCCCACCACCCCTTCGGGGGCGGTTTTCGGAGGGAAGGAGATTTCGGATTTGCGTTTTTATGAATATGGGACCATTTCTCAATCCCCTTCTTTCAAATTAATCCAAAATCATCAAAATCGGAGATCGTCTACTATATAAAAGGCGCGCACGAACCAAAAAAAAAAAAAAAAAAAAAAAAAAAAGCAGACAGTCGAATTGTATACCTCCTCCGTTCGGGGTTCGTCGGTCAAAAATATGGGAAAACTCTCCTCTTTATACACCATTCACATACCACATCTCATTTTGATATACCTAATATTCTAGAAGTTATGACTTATCTCATAGGTTTGTTGACACCCAAAATAATACACAATACAATAATCAGGAATATTATATGTTTATATCTATGATATTTCTATAAAATCTTCAAATATTCGAATTCCAGTAAATGTTTCAATCCATATATTAATACAATATTCTATTCCATTTACTGCCAACCATTAAGTATCATAAAATCTCCTGTGAGAACCACACTCGTTAAAATCTACTTTCAAGAGTATCATAAATATGACAAGAGATAGAACTGATCAAAGGAATAATTATAACATCTATTAAACAATTTTATAGCTGTTTAAAGATAAGCCAACAAAATATTTACTTGAGAATATAAACAGTAAATATCAAGTGGCTGAATGATGACATCTAGGTTTTATTTGATAAAACTAATTTCAATTATAAATCAGCAGTTCTTACTTATTTGCTTTCTCATAATAATTGTAACACGGAAAACGTAGATATGGAACAAAGCAAAAAATAAGTTCTCACAAAAACGAGGACCAACTTCATCAGATGATTCACTGAAAAAAATATTTATTTTGTTAGTACACGCTGATAATTCTTTTGGTTTTGCAACAGCTAAAGAATCATTTATGTTTCTATAGAAAGATAGCAGATTCAGGGCACCTAATTAAGAAAGGAAAGTTATTATCAATGCCCTTAAGAGCCCAGAGTTATGACTTCGGGCACCATCTTGCTATAGGTATACAGCATTAATAATTTCATTTTCTTGTGTTTGTTGTATTGTTACTTTATACTACAAAACTGTTGTTTATTGTTGTTATTCTTGGCCTATCATTAAATTATGCATTTAATTTTAGAAAATTGTAATTTATTTGCATATTTCTGAGAAAAAGCTCTACAATTTATGTTCTTGAAATGGTTAAAAAATACAAATTCTATAGTCTATAAATATACACGGTGTTCCGTTTATAAAAAAGTAAGTTTGGTTTATAACTCAAAAATAGTGAATATGTACAAAAATTACCTACACCACTGCATTCTACGGAAAAAAACTATAAATTTGTTCTTTTATCTTTTCGATAAGTTGAGGGATAACGGTGATACGAGGGGGTCCCAAAATGCAACATTTTCAAAAATGCCCTAGATTTCAAAAACCAAGAGGGCTATGAAAATGTTGTTAACGGCGTCTTTAGTTTTATGAAAAAGTTGCTTACTGTCGCGAAAACCGCAATTTCCTATCTATAAAAATAACGGAGATACTCCGCAAAAGTACCCAAAATAGGACACCCTGTACACATACCTACAGCAACATTAATCTCAACCATTCCAAATCTAAAAATAATTTTAATGCTGAGCTGGTCTCATTTGTTGAATAATTATTAACAATGTTCTGATTAGTTATTCACCAAATTCTGTGAAGTAGGTTTTTCGTAATTAAACAAATGAACGAGTTTAAAAATTCATATTTCATTCCATGATAACGAGATTTGCAAAATAAAAACATCGAATGCACACACATCAAAGTAATTTCCGTTAATAAGCTTTGTAGACAGAGTAATTTCGAAATGAAAATATTAATAGCTGTATTCAACATCCTCTATCAACTTGAATTTAAAAAAAAATCTGGTAGGTAATAAGCCATTCTTCAAAAACCCTATCCAAGGTCATCTACATACTATTTAAAATATATGTAGGCACTTAGAATGGGTTTGAAGTCAATGTGAAATAGTATTTTCTATGCAAAAGAGGATGTTGAATAAGGCAGTAGGTGTCGTCAATAACAGTAACAAGGATCTTTTCACCATATAATCAATACGTCTACAATGTTAATTGTGTCTAGACAATGATCACAATGTATATCTCTGTCCTTATACATTTCTCGACAACTGATGAATCAGCGTCATTGCAAGAGAGTCCGCTGTAGCAGTGTACCCGTGGCCCGCTAGGTTTCGAGGCCAGTCCGCAAATCTTAATCATAGTTTACAAGGAGAGAGCTTTGACCCACCATTGACACACCTCCAGTGATACATTCGTTAGGCCATGGCATTGCCATATGTCCAGTACAAAGAGAGACACATTGGATCCGTCATAGCACCGCTCATAGGCGCAACCAAGACAGGAGTATTAAGATTATCACTGTTATGGTATTTAAACTTTCTTATTAATTTTTCTTTTCGTTCAAATCGTTCACCTATTACTTTTCTTGTCAAAAACTTAACGAGATAAAATAAATTACAAACTATGAATTAAACTGAACAGTGAGTTCAACTTTACGCTATTCTACCAAAACACAGAACCTTTCCGTATGACTGATTGCTTCTATCTATTTTGAAATTCATAGTGTGGACGTCTAGGGTTACATTCGTACAGTTAATTGAAATTGAAATGGAAACAGTGCCTAGTGTGATGATTTACCTAACTAATAGCGACCGAATGTGCGATAACTTCTGAACACGTAGTGTGTGTTTCAATAACTTGTTATCGACTCAACATAATCTGTCGTTCTTAAAGAGAAGTTCTGAAAGGTTGACAGCTTCGATTGAATGTTTGTGGCGATATGGAAGATGAATAGCGCACGTGGAAAACTAACCCTGATTTTTTATATCTTAAACAGGACACCGAGTTACGTCAGTGTAGATTAGGAAATTGTGTGTTGCAGTGTGTTTTGAAATCTGTGAAAATGAGTGAACGTTGAACGATTTTGATGACTAGTGATACACTTAAAAGTGTAAAGTTATAGGTAGATAGGGAACTTTTGGCACCAACTTCAAAAGTACCAGCACCTTAGGATGCAGTATTATTTTGTATTTTTCAATGCACCAGCTAATAAAGTCGGTAACATTTTAGAGAATTTTTTCCATGGTTAATAATTACCAAATTAACCTAAGTATCGAAATGACTGCCAACAACTCCTTCCCTCTAAATCTGCCCCCAAATGGGTGGAGAGGGCAAAATTTCCCGAAAATGGAAATTTTATGCGACAGGATAAAAAAATAGAGATCATTTAAAGCAATGTTTATTCTGGAATGTTTTTAAGAAACAAGGGTTTCCGAATTACACCAAGCACTTGGAATGTTCAAGATTTTTACCGCGATATTTTGAAATCACTGGAAATAAGTGTACGATCAAACATTTGCATGGCTAATGAAACACTCAAAAATGTGAAATAAAATTTTTACTTTTTGGGTATTTAAGAGTAAATTTACTCGATATATAATCATAAATAATATATAGAAACCGATAAAGCACTCCTCTAAAAATCTGTCAAGCAGTTGAAAATAAACTCGGAATCTTTAGAACATCTTGAAGTCAAGTGTTATCTCAATATTATCCAACAAAATTAAAAAAAAAAAAAATAAATAAAAATAAATATATTAATTTATTGTATCGTTAACATGTTGCATTTCCTTTGCTTGAAGATTTACTGGGTAGGTTATAGCGTGCCCCATCCATTTATTTTGACACTGGTTAAACTCAGTCCATAACATTAACGGTTTTCTAAATATTAATTACATCTGTTTCCAATACTGCGTTTATATTTTCAGAGATATGGACACTTTATTCACATGTTCAATGTAACCGAACATTTCTAGCTTTATAATATATATAATCCACATCTCATTTCATAAACATATTCGCAAAATACTCGCCAATAAAAACAAACATATTTCTTCATGGATAATTGTTCAAGTCTTGCAAGCGACACAGTAACATCCATCGCTTCCAACTGTAAAAACAAACAAACCGAAAGTTTCTAGTTAATTATAGAACTTCCTTTAAGTCTTCCAGATTAAGAACACCATTTGATTGTCATATTTCCCCTTTCGCAGGGTCAATAATTAACGTCTGAACCATGAAGCAACAATTTTGAATCATAATTCAATAGCGAATATAAAATGAGAAAGTATATCCAGAATTCAGCAACTTTTGAAATGAGCCCTTGGCCCATAACCTTTGGTTATGTTTAAAGATTTATAGTAACTGAATAAGATTTACGCGTCGTCATAAGGATATACATTGCATCTGTATGCTATTTTTGTTTTGTAGATAGATATATTAATTGACCAATTTATTCAAGTGATTAATTTTTTATCCAATAGTTGACTGCTGAAAAATTGTCTTTCTCTACTTTTCAAAACCGAATATATTGGAAAATTGAATATATTATTTGCCGTTATTGAGAATGTGCTTCCAATAAATAATTGCCATAGGGTAAAAGCCGGATATTTGCGTCAGTGGGATACATGCCCCGGTTTTAAATACACTATGTTTCATATTTTGGCGGCGTTAGCGCTTCAAGCTGCCTTTTGTGCGAAGGAGAATTGTTTATTTGGCTATTTGGCGATATGGAGATTTAGATTGGTAGAGAAAACGTCAATGTTCACGGTTTTTACAGCTTCAGTTACTTGGGTATTGGAGATATTGACTTGACAGATAGATGAATGTTTTGCGACCAACCAATTTGTTCATTTCGAAGGCTAACATCTTAGAAAAATGACATCTGCCATTATATTCTAATTACATTTTCCCTGGAAAAATCATTCTTAGTATTAAATTAAATTAAAAAAAAAGACGATTGATGAAGACGGCCCAGCAGACGATGTTTCTGGTTTGATCAACTGCTCTTTCTCCTATATTTGAAATTGTTTTTCTAAAACCACAGTCCTCAGTTAATATTTATAAATTTAATCTGATGTCAATTAACCCCGATGAGATTACAGCAAGCCGACGCTAACAAACCAATCAATGCGCGTGCACGAAATTGTGGAGACTGTCAGAAAGTTGAACTTGAACGAACTTCTTGGGTATTTGGAGATTCGGCGATTTTGACGTTTCTCACTATGGTCACTTGACCATTTCAGCCAATGACGTGAATCTCCAAATACCCGTATTCCCAAATCTCCAACGCACAAAAGGTAGCTTTCCAATAATTAAAAATGTCCCTTACGCAGGCCTCAGTGCGATATTAGCAATTGAATTAGGCGCACGTGTTTTGTCCATGTAAACAAAAATCTTCCGTGGCGACACATTGATAAGCATCAAAATTATGTTTCTTTACGTTCATTAAATGTTCAATTACACTGTTTATTATGTATTATTGTTGAATAGTTTTCATTCATTTCGCAAATAAAACGGATAGTCGCTCTAAGGGCAACTATCCACAGCTTACTTACCTATACTATCTATAGTCATATACGTACTCATCTGGTCTAATTAATTTTTTGTCACTTCTAGGAAAATAACCTGTCGTTGGCTTTGAAAAAAAAAGACTGGTAGCTCATACATTAATAAATTTTGGAGACGCAAGATTTCCTCCTGAAACAAATAAAATTCACCAATTAACTTACCAGTTTGCCGAAAAGATAGTTTTGAACTATAACCTTAAGAACCAAACCAAAACAGCTGATGATTTAACTGCTCATTGAAAAAGGGAAACAATCACCGTCTCACATTGTTGCAACGTTATGGACAATTGTCTTCCACCAGTTTTCATTATCAAGGGAAATAAGATATCAGAATTTGAAGTGAGACTTCCGTCTTGTTTCAATGTTTACATGCAAAAAATTGGCATACATTTACATATCTTTAAATGAATCATAGATCCAAAATCTTCAAAATAATCACCATTTATATTTTTACATCACTCATTAGATTTTATTGAACTGAACAAAGGAGGAGCTTTAAGGAAGAGAAGAATGCAAATTTACAATTCTGATAGTGAAAATGCAGAAAATGTTATAACTTCAAAAACATCTAAAGGAAAATCTACCGAATTACTACCAGTCAAAATTACAAAGGACGAAAAGATGGAAAGATATTATTAGTGAAAAACATTATTATAAAGAAAGAATTATAAATACTAATAAAAAAGTTTCAGTTGTTGATTATTATGCAGGATGTTTTAAGAATTACAATTTTACTAAAACGAAATCATTTTCAATTCATTGTGAAATGTGTCGATTTTGGTTGCATGAAACTTGCCCAACATTCAAAAACCATTGATGAGATGTGGAAAGTTGGAATCACTGACTTCTGGTGATAGTTATTTTTAATGCCAAAGTTGATTGTCATATCTTTAAGATAAATAATAATATTTTACTAACTTACCTAACTTAGAGCTTGGATGTTAATTTTGGTGTATTTTTATAGTTTAAAACACTAAAAGTTACTACCATTTTATAATTGATTGATATTTTGATTATTACTTGATAATGGATCTCAATAAATAATAAAGACTGATTAACTGAATAGATGTAAATTCGTTTCTATCAAAGAAATCATAGAGGCGTTTATCCCCGCAAGATGCAAGTATCCCCTGAAGCAATTTCATAACGTTAGGCTACTATCGGCTATTTTAGGCAACTATCCTTTTTTCAACGTCAAATGTTTTACTCAATCATTAATTATGTTTACAAAAATAGGCTACTATCAAAGATCAGAGACCTATGTTTTGATATACATGTTGCATTATTTTTAGTCAGCACATGTTTTTTAATAATACAGCTTTTCAGAAAAGTGAGGCATCTATCCGGCTTTTACCCTACATATTTACAAAAAAAATTACCAATAGACGAACTTCCGAAATATTTGAGCTCGGTTAATTCTGAAGATCGACTAAAGAACGGATTTCGGAATTATGACCCGTTTGCATTAATTGACCGACTTCCAAAACAGAGTACGTACCTATACAATATGATTTTCATTTTTAATTGAAAGAGGAGTTACGGGAAATGGTCCCATATCAAAGAAATTTAAAATCCAACATCTCCTCCTCCAAAAGGGGATGAATGATGGCATTATTTTCGAAAATAGAAATTCTGAGTCGTCAAAATTAAAGATAAAACCATATCCGGCAATTTTTAAATTAGACATTAATTCAAATAGGGTGGTGAGCATAATAAATGACGTTACATCTTGATGGGTGTCACTTATTTACCTTAGTAACCTGATGAAAAACTGTGGTAACTAATCCCAGTGGAAAATAGGGCTAACGAGAGTGGAAGGAAATGGTCCTACAAACAATAGGAGTCTTGCTTCATGTAAAAAAAATGTCACGAAATCCTCGCTTTGAAAAAAGAAGAAGAAATTCTATTAACAAAATAACACAAGAATATGGTTGTGGTATATGTTGTCAATTAAAGCTTAATAAGTTTCATCTTAATGTGGTGACAAATGTCCAAAAACTAAGGTATAGTTTTTGGACATTTTATTCTGAATGCATAATAATTTACTGAAGGTGTCGGTATTGAATCAGTGTCTAATAGACATCTGAGTCGACTCGATTTATCGACTTGTATGAATTCATATTTTTTGCTCAGTAGTGCGATAAAGTTTGAAAATTTAACTACTTAAATTACTAGGGCGTCAAGGCTGTGGATAATGAGTAGGCCCTGGTCACGACACTTTTTTACTTTTCCATCCCAGAGTCCCTATTATATAATGAATCTGAGAGCTCTCGTATCTTCATTCGGGTTGTAATAGCCCCGGAGGTACAAAACTACGTATGAGTACATCAGGTTGATTAACTTGACTCATTAACTCAAGATCAACATTTTTATTTAAAGAGACATTACAAATGGTCAGGTTCGCTACTAGTTCCTTTTTTATTATTTCTGAGACTATCTGGTTAATATGGTGGCAAAATTGATGACAGAAGTATGGTTTGGGATATTCGTTGTACAGCAATTAAAAATATTTTTTGCTTTCAACTATTCCTATTGTTGGACAGTAGCCTGGCTATTGATTCTTGCTCTTTTTATAAGGTCTTCGTATAGGTCCGTGAAGGTCATGAGGATGGAGTTGTGACACTTCATACGCATGTTTATATCCTGTTATAGTGTTTTGTCGGTTATTCCAAAATCACTCAAGAATGAGAAATGGTTTTTGTGCTGTAAATTCATTAAAGGATCCAAAATGTACGATTCGATAATAACAACTATTCTATTCATATTTGAAATATGTACCTAGTTATCGGAAGGTACTATCTATAGGCGATAGTCTACTGATTTTTGAATAACTTCAAAAAGGAGGAGGTACACAATTCGATTTTTTTATTCTCTTATCCATTCGTCTATATTTCATATTGAACTTCTGAGAATCCAATATATCCTACACCAAAAGCTTTTTTTAGAAATAGTGGCGAGAATGTTTTACAAACATTAAAAATTTTATCTGGCATAATTCTTCTTCTTCTCCAAGTGCCGTGTCCTTCCAGAATATTGGCGATCAGTCGCATGATCTTCACGTTGTCCGCAGCGGACCAAAATAATGTCGTGGTGTTTACTCCATACCACTGTCGAAGATTTTTTAGTCAAGATGTTCTTCGGTGATCAGGACCACGCTTTCCCTCTATTTCTCCTTGTATAATTATATAGAGCAATTCATATTTATTATTTCTCATTACGTGAGCAATGTATTTCAGCTTCCTTCTTTTTATGGTATTAAGTACCTCTCTTTCTTTGTTTATCTGCTGCAGAACCGCTTCATTCGTCACTTTGTCTACCCATGATATCTTCAACATTTTTCGGTAAGCTTACATTTCAAAAGCCTCTATCCTCTTGCACATTGCTTCAGAGAGGGCCCATGCTTCCATACCGTAGAATAATATGCTGAAGACGTAGCAACGCAATAAGCGTGTTCTTAAGGGAATTCTTAAGGCTCTGATGGTTAACGCATTTTGCATACTCTTAAATGATGTTCTTGCTTGCTTTATTCTGCTTTCGATTTCTTGAGTTAGGTCCCATTTTTCATTCACCCAGCAGCCCAGATACTTGTATGTTTGTACTCTCTCCACTATTTCTCCATTTATGCTGATATCTGTTGTTTTTGCTAATGACTATCCATTTGGTTTTCTTTATATTTAAGCGTAGACCCATTTGTTGGCTATGGTCTGTTACCGTTGATAAAAGTACTTGTAAATCATCTTTATCGGTTGCTATTAAGACCGTGTCATCAGCGTATCTTAAATTCTTGATGACGTTTCCATTAGCAATTACGCCCTCTGTTCTATCTTTGACGGCTTCTCGGGAAGATTCGTTCTACATATAAGTTAAACAAAATCGGGGAGAGCACACATCCTTGTCGAACTCCTCTCCTTATAGGCAGTTCTTCAGATGTCGGGCTGTTAACTCTTATGTGAGCTGTCTGATTCCAGTATAAGTTGGCTATTATCCGAATGTCACGACCATCCAGGCCTATATCGTTCAAAATAGCTATTAACTTATCATGTTGAACAGTGTCGAATGCCTTTTCGTAGTCTACGAAGCAGGCATATACATCAACGATTACATCTCGACATCGCTGTATGAGAACCTGGATGCTAAACACCGCCTCTCTTGTACCAAAACCACTTTTAAAACCAAATTGAGACTTACCAATGTTTTCTTCGCATTTTATTTATATTCTGAAGTGAACGATTTTCATGAACAACTTCAGTACATGGCTCATTAAGCTGATCGTCCTGTAATCCTTGCAGTACCTGCAGTTAGCTTTCTTTGGCAGAGCAACGAAGGTTGACATGGGCCAGTCTTTAGGGATTACCCCGGTTTTGTATAAGCAGTTGAGCAAACTTAATAGAAGTGTGACAGCGCTATCTTCTTCCAATGTTTTTAAAACTTCTATCTGTATTCCATCTGGTCCTGGTCCTTTCCATTTTTTACACTTGATATAGCGTGTATGAGTTCTGCCTTGGTGATATCCATCCCGTCGTCTACAATAACATTCTGTGAAAAACTCCTATTGTCTCCAAAGAGATCTTCAATATATTTTTTCCATTCCTATAGTTGTTCTTCTTTGATACTAAGAATTTGCTGTTGCTCATTCATGAGACTGTTGTTATTGCTTTTTTTATACTGACCAGTTGTCTGTCCGATTTTCTTATACATATTAAAAGAGTCGTGCTTGGCTTCTAGCTGCTCTATTTCATTGCACTGCCCTGTATCAATCTCCCCGATCATTCGGTTTACCTAAGTCATAATCTCCTACGGTTTCGTCTCTTCGGCCTTTGCCTACTTTTCCATTAAGATCACCCATAACTATATTAACTTTCGAGTGTTTGGTTAATTCCAGTGCTTTCTTGATGTCGTCATAAAAAGCTTCTACTTCATCGTCAGAACCATCACACGTGGAAGCATAATCCTGTATAAGATTACTTGTTATGGGCGTTGTATTGAGCTTTAACATGCACACTCTGTCAGTTATGGATAAGGAATTCTTGACAGATCTGTTTATATTAGATCCCACCAAGAAACCCACACCATTCATGTGTCGCGCACCGTCATTGCCGAAATAATAAATGTAATGATCTTCAACTCTCACTACTCCAGTCTCTGGCCAACGTCTTTTCATCTCACTGATCGTGTTATGTGTTTTTCCGCTCTAAAACAAACTGCGAACATTCCATGCTGCTATCTTCTTCATGACCGACCCGGGGATTCTTAGCACACCCTGCCAATTAAAAGGCTTCCCGGGACTGGGGGCCATGTTTTGATTTTTCTCGATCATGTTAAAGATTTTCCTGAGGACGTCTGCTTTAATGCAGTGGTTTCCCGTTGCATTCTCTATCTCCAGGTCTTTGAACTTGTAGACAGTTTCATCCGCATTTAGGAACGATTTCTCTTTCCAAGGACAAGAAGGTGCCCCATCTCTTGTCAGCTCCTCCACCCGAAGCTGTTGGCCGACAAGAGGATTACTTATACCGGTAATCACTCGGTCGATAGAGCCTCGTCAGTTTTCTAGCAGGGTGCACCGCGTGCAGGTGAGGTTGTCATTTGAGCCAGCTTAAACATGATATGCTGTCGCCCCTGGCATAATTGCTGGAAATATGTTCTGCTTTTAGGAATGGTGAGTTTTCGTAGACTGTTGCTTAGTTCACTCTCAATGTTTATGGTGGATACAAAAATATAACCAATTAATATGAAAACAACAAATCATTTCCTTTCCACCTAGACAATCAACATTTGACAGTGAATTTTTCATTAGAAATCACCGAGGAAATTACTGTATAAATCTTTCAAGGATTCATACAATCCACGGATAGTATATTTCACTTAGTCGGTTTCTCCTCAAGTCTCAGTAATCGACACTGGACATTGCACATACTGTTTGAGATATGCCTAGACAATTTAGTGTACTGCGGAATTCTTTTTTTATGAAAATCACAAGTAGCTGCCATTTATCTGAAAAAAAATATCTGTCTGCTTGTAGGTATTCAGTTTGTTAATACGCTTAGTAAAAGCTGGTAATTTAATAACAATTCCAATCTGATAAACTCTAAAATAATTTTATACACATTATTTATAGGTTGTTAAATGGTCTTAGAATAGGTAGATACCTATATGCGAAAAAAAATCTACTGATCGTGACTTAGATGCTTCGTTTTCAAAATAATATATAGGCTCATTTCTTAATAAAATAAAAACTTGAAAAAAAGTTATCTGAAAATATTGTAAAAAATGCCTATTTGTTATTGCAAAGGTGTTATTCCAGTTCAAGAAATGTCAATGCTGGAAATTTTCTTCGAAATATCCTCCTGATTTCATGACGATCCATTGGCAATTTAATGAAGTGGAAATATCAGTATATAAAACTCTCAATGAGTTTTATCATAGTTATCAGTCAAAATGGTATAAGAATTTAAACCTACTGCCACCCTTTTCATCACTCGCTCCATATGACAGCCAGTGTTCTTTTGGATCACTTGGTACCTACACCTTATTAATCTGTATTTGCCGTTTTCTAATTACTCCCATGATAAGTATAAATTCATTTCGAATCTATTTCATGAGTTGTTTGTTGTACGCGCTGATAATTATATGAAATGATATGGAATAAAAAAATAAATGTCTTACCCACCTTAGATCCTTTACAAATAGCATAGTTATTTATCTATTGACATAACTGATCTAGGTTCTAAGCAATAAACGAATCATCATAATCTAATAGCAAATAAATAGCTTAGCACATTGGTTCATAATAATATATCGGAACGTTCAATCTAACAGTTCCTGTCTATATCTATCTAAAAAAAGAAATTATTTTAATTTAGCTGCCATCCGTCACCAGCAGCTAGATTGAGATTATTCTAAACAAATAAAACAGATAGAAAAGAATGAATATTGCACAAATAATAGAAATAACTCGATTGACTATTTATTTAATTACCTATGTATGTGATAGTCTCTGAAATTTGCCAAAGTGAGTATTCCGCCAGGGAAATCAATCAGGGATCAACTTGTAAATAATTATCTCATGAAATAAGAAAGCTTATTTCCGCCATATTCACGTTAACCAATGCACTTTATAGGAGCTGATATTCTTTATGACTCTCCTCAAATAAAAAAAAAAAATAATTTTACACCAGATATAAGTTTTATGACAAGCGCTCTAAAATTCACCGAGCTTCGAGCTTCGAGTAATAAACTTCAAAATGACGATAACGATAACTGCTACGAGCATATTGAATTAATCAGTTGAAAGGCCGTTTACTTATAGGTGTCAATTATAACTTCGAGCAATTCATTATTCAAAATATTCTTGATTCTTGTCAAATTTAACAAAATTAAAAATTTGGGAACAGGCAGATTGGATCCCGGGGTGTAGTTTTCTCGGGGAAAGTCTTGATATAAACATAATAATAACAAAATATTATGTTTTCACAGATGGACGAATAATGACTTGCGATTTCATCTGAAAAAGATTAACAAATCATTTGATAAATAGAAGTCGTTGATTTAATTGAATATTTGATAAGATACAATTCATTTAAAAATACTAAATAATCTACTCGTTGTTTCTTTGAAATTATTAAGTAGCCGCATATTTAATTCCTAATTGAAACGATAGGGTGATTGGAAGAATCAAATACAGTAAAGCATAGCTAAGAAAAAAAATCAGAAAAATAAGGTTGTTAAAGAGAGAACGTCTGAAGAAAATTGATTATTTTGAAACCAATAATCAACAATTTTTAATGTGGTGCTTGTCTGTTTATATTCCGCAGCTGTTTAGTTAACAAAATGTCAAAAATGATTGACGTAAGATGCCATTTGCAAAAATTATAACGTCATCCTATAGGGTGATTAATTTTGCGCCACCTTGTATATATAGCGTGTGTTAATCGTACTGGCCGGTATAATTTAATTCTAATCCCTACAATAAATTGCTTAGAAAGAATCTGCTGTTGTAGATTAGCTGCACAAAAACCAAACTTTATAAAACGTTACTGAAACCCATATTCATATGTGGAATCGAATTGCAGCTAACCATCAAATACCAAGAACTTGTATACATTTCAATCGAAAATGCTTCGTACTTTTGCTCCATTACAATCGCCCTAGATGTAATCAATAGATCTGCAATCACGTAATGAAAACCGCACGCCGTAGATCGTTGAAAATGAACTATTAGTGGAGTTGTCACCCAAACAATTATAGTCAGAAGTATGAAGTGACCCAATCAGTGGACAGATAAATATTTTTTACAAAAAATTGGACCGACGTTATAGTTGATGCACTGAAAAGTATAAAATAATATTACTTCTATTGGTGATGGTACTTTTGAAGTTGTGCAGTTGCAGTTAGATTGATAGCTTTTGGCACCAACTTCACAAGTACCATCACCAATAGAAGTAATATTATTTTATACTTTTCAGTGCATCAACTATAACGTCGGTCCAATTTTTTGTAAAAAATATTTATTTCACACTTTTGAGTGTAACATTAGTCCCGAAAATCGTTGAACGTTCACTATACCATATCAATGAAGATAATACTTATCCTATTACCCACGTATATTCCTTGCTTGTAGTGGTTATTATTGAGATCTCAGAACATCGCGGCGGAAATACGCTTGAATATTTTAGTTGTTACCATTTAACACCGATTTAACTCGAAAACCGTAATTCTAAGGAAAAAATGTTCATTATAAATGTTGCTACAAATAATTATATCTTTCATGTAGTATCGAGAAATTTTCAATTTTCGAAAGAAATTGTCCTCTCCACATAGCAAAAATACATATTTAACATGCGTCTATCTCGAAAACCGTAACACTTTTGAAAAAATGTTCAATTTAAACGTTTCTGGATATTGTCCTATCTTTAATTATACCAACTCAGATTTTCGATTTTCGAGAAAATTCGCCCCCACCACCCCTTCGGGGGCGGTTTTCGGAGGGAAGGAGATTTCGGATTTGCGTTTTTATGAATATGGGACCATTTCTCAATCCCCTTCTTTCAAATGAATCCAAAATCATCAAAATCGGAGATCGTCTACTATATAAAAGGCGCGCACGAACCAAAAAAAAAAAAAATAAAGCAGACAGTCGAATTGTATACCTCCTCCGTTCGGGTTTCGTCGGTCAAAAATGAAACACTTCTAAAGCCAAGATATGTGAATAAACTATTTAATTATTATGTGTAAATTGTTATGATAGTAGAAGATGTAATTTTAAAACCGCCAACAATGAATTAAAAAAGAAGTTGACATATACCCCTTTACTGATACTATATTAATACTTATATTTTCTCTCTTACTTCAATAATGTTTAATATCGAACTACACCTCGTAAGTTATGGCGGTATGCGTCTTTAATAAAATTATTAGACTCCCCTTTATCAACAAAGCCATAAAATTGTGTATACACAGATACGTATTAATGAATAACAGTTTAAAAATATATAATTGATGATGAAAATAGTTTGTATAAATATACATAGATCCAAGCTAAATATATCTATAGTTGAACATATTACTATATGTTTCGTACGGTCCTTAAAAATGTAATTTCAGCTGTTGAAAAAGTGGATCTTTATCTTCAAAGAGTGATTATGCGTTAAGGTACAAGTGTTGAAAAACAAATTGAAAGTCATGTATCTTCTCAATTGGTGTTTTTCATACGTAAATACGTCGGTAGCTAATTGTTATTTGAATTTCTCATTTCACGATTATTTATCTTTAACTACTGCGGGATTGTTCTTGTGTTTATAATGTTTCAAATATATACAAAGATATAAATACTGAAGGTGCTTCACAGTGAGTGGTCTTTTATTTTGAGAAAATAACTCACATTTTAGTTATAAGAAGAATCAGTGATTGTTACTCGACAATTATGCCTAACTGAAATAATAGCGACGCAAAAGTCACAACTACCTACCTGAAGTAGAAACCATTTAAAATCTGATACTAAAGTTTGATTTTATATTTTTCTTAAAGTAACATCTATTAGGACACCCTATTAAAAAAATCTGTACTATTTTGGAATCGGGTATTAAAATGAATAAATTCCATTTCAGGTGATAATAATCATAACATTTATAACGACGTATAAATCTCATTCTGTACCAGCTACAAACTTAATCATAAATAGAAGGTGATTATAAAATAGGGCTAAGCGATAACACCTTTAAAATGAAAAAAAAGTATTTCATATCAAAAGCAACTCACTGTATTCTATATTTTTTTGTTTGATTAACAACCGTACCAATAAAGTAATAGCTGGTGTGCTGTTAAATCTTGTTACCCTACTTTTTTATTGGTTGTTTAGTCCGAAAGAAACTGTACCTACCGAGTTTCAAACTCTGACTGAATCAAAGTTGTTAAGTTAAAAAACAAGGGTGCCACGGATCTTCCTGATACAAATCTTTTTTAATTTCTTAAACTATCTAATTCAGTGTTTCCAAATATAGCCTCGAGGAACACAATTTGGTCACACTCTGCCCAGGCACCTCGCGATTTTCGTTATGGTCGCTGTGAAAACTAAGATTTCCAAAGTATTTTATTCCGTTACTCAGGTTTTTTTGCAGTAGTTAGCTCTTATACTTGTAAGTCAGGAAAGTATTGTAATCAAATCAAAAATTTGGTTTTCACATTTTCGACCATAGACATGTGGGTCAATCAGTGGCAAGATTATCTCGGGAACGGAAGGACCGATTTTGTTGCTTTCTTTTTTGACTAATCATACTGCTCGCAACCGCTGCTGTGCAAGAGTCAAATAATGAGTTATGAACTGTGGTAAACGGTAAAAAGATTTTTATCTAAAAAACAATTTTGGTTTCCGAGATAGTCGAAATACTTATATAAATATTTTATATATATATATATATATATATATATATATATATATATATATATATATATATATATAGTTTTCTTTATATTTATTATATACTTTACGTTAAACGTAACTAGCTATCAATACCTAGGTGGCGCGAATTGCGTCTCACTGAGAGGTTGTTGTCATGAACCTATGACAGCTTTCAGTTGGTTTTGTTTCATCAGATACAGCTTCCACCTATGTGGCGCTGAACGAAAGCAAATAAGCTTGAAATCACGTGATTCGCTTCTAATGGATAACTGTATCTGATGAAATAAATGCATAAAGGTGAATAGCATTCTCATTTTGATTATATATATATATAGGCATACAAGAATTGCTCATTTAAATATATTACACTAGGTTAGATAGATAAATAATCTCCACGCATAATAAACTTTTGCTATTGCTTGAACTTAATAATGGGTGTGAACCATAATTGATAGACAGTTCTTGTACTGTGGTACGAAACTCATTGTATGCGAGTCCAGCTCGCACTTGGTCGTTTTTTTAAACTAATAACAAAGTATAAATTCATTTCAAGACAGAAAAGGGTATCACGCACGACATGCAAAAATTATACATTTTTCTTTTCTCGAAATAACTACACACTTTTAATAAACTTGCAATAATAAATATTTTTTTACAAAAATTGGACCGACGTTATCAGTTGAAAAGTACCAAATAATGTTAATTCTATTAGTGCTTGTCTCGTACTTTTGAAGTTGTGCAGTTGCAGTTAGATTGAAAACTTTGGCACCAACTTCACAAGTACCAGCACCAATAGAATTTATATTATTTTGTACTTTCCAGTGCACCAAGTGATAACGTCGGTCCAATTTTTTATAAAAATATTTATTTCACACTTTTGAGTGTTACACTAAAATGTTCACCATTATCCATGTATGCTTTGCTTGTATTTGCTAATAATTAGAAATCTAAGAACATCGTCGCGGAAACACGGATATTATAAACTTTACCACTATTGTAACTCAAAAAGGTAACTCTATGGAAAAAATGTTCTATACAAATGTTGCTACAAATAATCTGGTTATTACTTTTCCTTTCTCAGTTTTCAATTTTCGAAAGAAATTGCCTCTTCTACATAGCGAAAATACACATATTTCAAATTTTATCATCGCAGAAACTCGAAAACAGTAGCTCTTTTGAAAACATGTTCAATTTAAACGTTTCCGGATATTTTGTTATCTTTAATTCTGCCATCTCGGATTTTCGATTTTCGAGAAAATTTGCCAAGCCAACCCCTTCGGGGTGGTTTTTGGAGAGAAGGAGATTCGGATTGGGGTTTGATGAATATGGAACTATTTCTCAAGTCACCTCTTTCAAATAAAAAAAAAGCGGACAGTCGAATTGTATATCTCCTATGTTCGGGGTTCTTCGGTCAAAACCCAATTTTTGTGTGGCAGTCTTAGGATTATTATACCGCCAACTAGAACGAGAAACGTAAATATGTGACTGAATAATCTCCATTTATGTCTTGGGCCTACTGCGTCATTATTTGTAAGTCCCACGTCTCATAGTACACTCTTTTTACTAGATGACCATTCGAAAAGTATTTTTTTGCAGAAAATCCAGTGTATATTTTTATTTTGCAACATTGACACTGACTTCGTTGGAACCGATTAACTGACATCATATTTCAGAATTTTAAGTTTCTAGATTTGTACATTATTTTCAACTGTTTCAATAACACGTGGTTCTTTTTGAACAGTAACAGTTGATGGCTGTTGAATTTAATTTCAATTTTCCTGATAAATATGTATTTTAATAAGAGATATTAAACTGCAACAATATTTAAATGTCAAATGGATTATATTATATAAATATCTGGGGACCGAACTTTGCTCGGGTAACTAAGAATTTAGAGTTGGTCTATAAGAGTTAGGTACTAAGGATGTTCAATCTTAGTTCAAAAATGTGCATACTTATATTTAAAATGTATTGCGATCGGTAAATATTGCTTTTATCATTCACATAGCTCAGAATTTACAGATTTCAAAATAAATGTGAATGTGAAACATACCAGAACTCAGCTGTATCACCAACTGCCGTCTCGATCCCCCAAATCCTATATTGAAATTTGTTTCGCAATCTGCGGTGCCATTCCCGATATAGCTAGTGTGGGCCTCGCAGGTCACACTTATTAAAAAATGAAAGTATCGCCAATCGATTTTTCGGCTCCTAAGACCCCTTTTTGCAATTTTTTATCCAAATCAGCCGAAATATTCAAAAAAGTGAATCTGTTTGAAATAAAATATAACAAAATGATCCTGTAATAAGATTTGTTAGAAATATTATACAGAAAAAGCTTATCAGAAAGAATATCTGAAAAATGAAATTTGTATTTTAGTGTAACTAAGAATCCCAAACATGTAAAACCATTTGATCAATTGAAATTATCATTTTACTTCACCTACCATTCAATTTATTAAATTTATTCTCCACGAAAGCGCTGTTGTTGGGAGAAACGGTTTGATGAATAAGAAATTAGCTATTCCATGTTATATTCTATGAAAAGAGAAAATCTGTCAAGATGTACCTGTAACAGAATTTATTGATTCCCATTCTATACGATTCAAAAAAGATACTTTAAATGTTTTATTGCAAAATTTGAGTAATTTTAAATCAGCATGGGCACAGCTTACCTAACAATCATCTAGCAAACTCTCGGCGGTACTTTGATCTGGCGAAGCATGAAAATTTGACCTTGACGACGCCATTTTATGATACTAGGATGGTATATTCCAGAACCGTATTAACAATTTAATACTGTTCCGTATTTCAGATTTAATAACGATATATTATTGAAAACATAGTTCTTACAACACAATAACGTAACATGGTGTATCTTCCAGAAGAAAAAAAACAATATGTACTAGCGACTATTTAGCTGACAAATGATAAACTTGAATGATAGAAAAGATCTATTATTAGAAAAAATATACATATAATATATTAGGTTAGTTAATACGAAATAGATTATTAAGTTGCTAAGGCATGTTTGTATTGTTTCGCATTCTTTTATTATTATATGTCTGTTAAGGTAAATTTCATAGAAATTGTTGAGTTTTCTATTCAGTATAACGTCGTACCTATTCCGTGACAAGCTAGAGGCCACAATTTTATTAAAATTTGGTAGATGGCTGTATTCGTAGATATCGGTTGAGTTCGTAGATGAACAACATATGACAGTTAGATTTAAAATGGCGGAGGTTTAAATTTACCTTCAATGGGGATGCCATTGGTAATTTTTATGATATTCTGACTGAAATACATGAATATACAGAATCAACTGTATGTATATTGTAGAACACAATATTCATAAGAAATCTTATTTTACGCAAGGAGAATAAAATAAATTTTCAGCAGAAACTTACCATAGAATTTTGAGTATAAGTACATGACGTGAATACAAAAAACATCCAACTTTATGTCAAAGAGTACAAAAAATACCATTAATAACAATATTCTATTTACATCACAAAGTTAGTTATATAAAATCATTCGCATAGAATAAATACGGCAAAACAAAATTCATAACGGTTTCGCCAAATAGGTAGGTAATTAATTTGTTTTTTTTTATTTTTTATATTTCTGTCTACATTTTTTAAAGTGTAGCATATTCTTACTCTTATATATAATTTGATTAATTTTTTTTTTGAAATTTAAAAAAACGTCCAATTTAAATGTGCCTGCTTATAAGTTTCTAATACCTTCTTTAATTTGGCCGTCTCATATTTTCAATTTTCTAAAAAATTGCCCCCACCACATAGCGGAGACACACATATTTCAGACTTTTCAACTACTCGGAATGTATTCTTTTTAAATGTTCAATTTAAATTAAAAAGTAAACACCCATACAAACAGTCGATTTGTATTATACCTCCTGTTTTTAGTTCGTCGGCCAATAAATGAATAAATTTTAATACTTAATTACGACTTCTGCTAAATCATTTCCTTGAAGTTGAAGATATTTTAGAAAACAGTTGTGCTTGAACATTTAAAAATAATTTGATGAATTGATTAGTTTTTCTAATTAGAGATGAGATAAATCATGAATAAATTATAATATATAGCTTTATTTTTCCTAAGTTATTATATACCTATTATTATGGTATCATCACCGACAGTGCCCGAATAAAAGTACCCAGAACGCAACATGGGTATTTTGTTTCCACCATGTCGCATTCTGGTTAAAAAACTGGTCAGTGGTCGAATTCTGTCATTGAGCATAACATATATTTGAAAATGGACTTACTTATATATGAAACTTTTGTCTCATTGTACTAAATTTAAATTTTATTTCCAGCTTTCTATATTGCAACAAATATATGAATAAGCTAACAACCCTCCTTTTTGTAACGTGTATTGAGCTGGTTACATAGTGCAGATTACTATCGCTCTGGGATATCTTAATTTACATCTGCTGTTTATACATATCGCGGTATATAAAGTGTAAATTATCCAAACATCATAGGCTTTTAATATTCTGGTGTGATAGGTAGTTGTGTATAATTTTGTATCGGTAGGTATAATTAGGTTTTATTATAGCACATTTGGCACAACCATGAATGTGTAGGATATTTGGGATTTTTTTTAGTTATAAGAAATCTGTTACAAAAATAGATATTTTTGTCAATTTTGATGGACTAATAATGTTTGGAAAATTTTCCAGCAAAATCGTGCATAGTTTAATGGGTGCAAACAAAGAATGCAATAGTATTTACATCTAATAATTGAAAATAGAGACATGGAATGACAGAAAAGTTACATTTATCTACAAATACATGAGGTGAACTTAAAAATAGGGTAACAAAATTTTGGTACAATCATTCTACTAATAATTTTGATCATAATTTATAAATTTGGAACTTTTGTCCAATAAAACTTTGCTTTCGATTGCAATCTGTTTCCTCATAAAATCAATAAGTTGCCTGTTAAAAAGTGCACACTCAATAACAGCTAACTCATAACTTCACAATATAACGAATAATGTGGAATCCTTTATATGTAGAGCTTATAGCTTATAACAAGCTCAAAAACGACATGATATGAAAGATATTCAATTGTCTAATTCGATGTCCAAAAATTGTTTAGCCGATATGTCTTCATTGATTCTGCTGTTGTACATCCTATAAAGTTTAAAGTATTTTTTACAAAAAAATTGTCCCGACGTTATTCATTGATGCACTGAAAAATACGATATAATATTAATTCTATTGGTGCTGTTACTTTTTAAGTTGTGCAGTTGCAGTTAGATTGATAACTTTTGGTAGTAACTTCAAAAGTGCCAGCCCCAAAATAATTAATATTATTTCGTATTTTTTAGTGCACCAACTAATATTGTCGGTCCATTTTTTTTTTTCAAAATTATTTATTTCACACTTTTGAGTGTAACATTCACGAAAATTATTGAACGTTCACTAATACCAAAGAAGATAATACATATCTTATTACCCATGTATATTCTTTGCTTGCACTTTTTATTATGTAGAAATCTCAGAGCATCGCGACGGAAATACGCATAAGGATTTCAGATCTAACCATTTTAACACCGCAGTAAGTCGAAAACCGTAACTCGTAGGAAAAAAATGTAATTATAAATGTTGCAACAAATTTAGTTAGCGAAAATACACATTTGTGAGATTTTAACATCAATGTAACTCTACTACCTCGAATTCTCGATTTTCGAGAAAATTTGCCCCTCCAACCACTTCGGGAGCTGTTATCGGAGGGAAGGAGATTTCGGATTTGAGTTCTTACGAATATGCGACCATTTCTCAAGGTTCCTCTTTCAAATGAATTAAAAAATTATCAGATTCAGAGTACGTTTACTATATAAAACGCGCGTACAAACAAAAAAAGCACACAGTCCTCCTCCGTTTGGGTTCGTCGGTCAAAAATGGTTTGTATTACCTACGTGCGGAAATAAAGCGAACGGTGTTGCTTGGCGGCCATGATTGTTAATATAGGTGTACCCTTAAATTAGGGGCAGTCTGTACCAAAAACGAGACTCGGCGCAAATTTACGACCGAAACTATTAAATTTATCGAGTCAATATAAATAAATTTGAATGAAAGTATATACAAGCTTTCGGTATTATAAGAGATGCATTTACTTCCTCTGTTTATTATATATTCAATGTCTTAAATGATAAACTGCAGTTTCCAGTTTACAATTATTGTTTTAGTTTGTATAAGGAGTTCGGGAGATCTAAAATCAGAGACAGTTTGCTAACGACGGCTCACATAATACTTATTATCACCACATCATAGTACCAAATATTATGTACCTATTATATTTTTTGTTGATTCTCAATGCAATTCAAGAATTAAATGGTACATGCCATAAATCTATCAATCTATTCATAAATGAAGGTAATATCTATCTCTACAAGTAGACACGAATTAAATATCAGATATTACCTAGATAACGAATTTATTATGAAGTACAAAGTATATTTAAAAAAACAGATGATAAAGCATCCATTAGGTGCCACCTTGGCACATCAGGACTAGATGTTTACAAAGTCACGCAACCTGCTAATGACTAGTTACACAATTTTCCGATGCAGCGTTTCTATATAGACGACATCTCCTGCCATAGTAGAGGGCACACAACATTTTGTTAGCATTATTAATGAGGTCGAGATTATTAGCCAGAATGTACATTATAATATCGTTATTTGAGATGTTTTTAAAAGGCAAGCCGAAGGTGTGCCATCATAAAAACTCAATGTTGGTTATAGACATTGTGTAGGTATTATCCAAGACACGTGAGGAATACTCTATTCCCAAGATTTAATTAAGAATTATATTTTTTCGTTTGAGTAAAGAAAGTTTACAAAAGTAGATTATATTTCTTGAAAATATAGTTTTAAAATAACTAGAACGTATTAAATGAAGAAAACAGAAATCCATTTTGGAAAAACACATTAGTCTTCTGTTTAACAATATAGAGTATACAGGTTAAGGTGGTACCTGCAACCATTTTCATCACCCAAATGTTGACACTTGTAACTACTATTAAGAAATTTCACCACATTTATTTTGGTAACGTTATTCTAAAGGTGTTACCGTTCTAGCAAAGTATAAGAACATCTACTCAGTTCTGACTAGTGATGGGCAATTAACGTGAATCACGCCGTGAGTAGCATATGCGTGACCCAGGCCGGATAGATGGTGAGCGGGCGTGAACGGGCATGAAAAGTCACTCATATGCTCATCTCTAGTTCTGACCTGACCATGGAGCATAGATATAACTAAAGCAGATACCTACCTACAAATAAAAAAATTTCGTCATTGTGCATTTTGGACCCGAAAAAAGATAGTCTTAGTTCGAATCTTGAATTGATTTTGACATGTATTACTTTTAAGACATTTTCAAATAACTATTTGGGTTTTGGAAATCGGTCTTTAAGAAATAACTGATTGCTGGATCATTGCATACCAAAAATTAAGAGAAGAAGTTTGTTAGTTATAGTTCTACAATATTCGGCTTTAATATCAAATTCTCAGGAATTTTATGTAGGTATTCATTATGTTCATTATTTATAATACCTATACATGGGAGATTGCGATATTAGTATTTTGTGATTAATTACCACCAATGCAGAGTACCATTTTTGATCCAATATTTTTAATATATGGATGATATCAGATAGAGACGTAATAATTTTAAGATCCTTACTTACTACCTACTTTATATTGATGTCCTACTATGAATTCTGAAGACTTATCTTTAGATCCTGAAAAAACTTCATTATAATACCTCTGAAATCATAAAATTATCACATGTTTTAAAGGTAACATTAACTTCATTTATTCATGTACTAATTTGTGACATTCACTTGAGCCTCAAATACTTGCGGACAGACATCATAAGCATATCTCATTCAACAGAAGAAATACGTCAAGCATCGATTCAATGATAGTATTGTAATTGCTCTTCCATTATTAATTCAATAGAGCACCTAAGATAGGCAAGGCTAGGACTGAGTTTATAGGCCCCTGTAACAAACGAAGATCTTAGGGGAAGAACCAGAATGACGGACATCATTCTGATAATGGTAGACGATAGGTGGACAAAAAGTTAGAATGGAAGGCATTCACTGACAAGCGGAACGTAGGATGACTACCGACATGCTAGACCAACGATCTAAAGAGAATTGTAAACAACTAAAACCAGGCAGGTCAAGATAGATAGTGGTGGCAAGTTATAAGAAGACATATGTCCACCAGTAGACTTCAAAGGTTTAAATGATAAAGATAGACAAACAATAATAGGCTCATGATGTAAGAAATATAGACCACTATCTAGTTCAGGCGAAACTCAGAATTTTATAATATAACACACAAATAGAACCATGGTAACTCTACAGATGAGTAGGGCTAAATACAGAACGAAGTAAGACAACAACAGTAGGTATATACTTAGAACTGCTTGAAAAAACACAAAAATCTGAATTTGAAATGCAAGCAGCAAGGAAGCGACTTCATGCCAGCAAAAGTAGGAGTAAATAAACAATGTGTGACAAAGAAACAAAATAATTATTTTTGACAAATATTAAGACTGACTTTTTTTACGAAAAGTAGACTTAATGATTTGTTGCACTGAAAAATATAAATCAATATTAGTTTCACTGGTGGTGTTACTTTTGAAGTTGATGGCAAAAATCTTCTATCTACCTATAACTGCACAAATACTAAATACCAGCACCAGTGTAATTAATATTATTTTGTATATGTCAGTGCACTAACGAATAAGTTGGTTTGGTAAGAAAGTCTTATTTAAAAAATTTACGCTCAGTATTTACCGAAATAAGACAGGGACTGGTTAATTTTCGTATATTAGGTTGATTTAAGGATAATGAAAAAATATTTGAATTCTGCTCCAACAAGCTAAACCCCAGTATCAGAACCTGCTCATTTACACTATATGTCCTTGAGTTTGAAGTTTCTCGGAACTCTAAAACTATAAAAAGTGAAGAAAAGAAAGTACTAGTGAATAGCGGTTATCTGTTTTAAAAAAATGAAGAATCTTAAAAATTCCGGAGTGTCGATAAAAGAAGATTTAACAAAAGTGCGCCTATCGCTACTTATTTGAGGAATACGAGTTTTTTCTTCTAAAAATGCTTGGGTACTTGATCGAAATATTTACATAAAATACAAAGTTAGTTTGCATCGAATTCCTGATAATTCAGATAAAGATAAAATAAAATCACATATAGGTACCTATACTTGTTTATAGTGTGTATATTCTATATGCATTGTAAATACTCACTTCTAGTTTTTGTTCTTTATTATTACCTGTTTTTATATCATATATTCATAATAGAATCGGGTTAAGAGGGGGTATAAAAACACAGTATATCATAGAAATTGTGCAAATTAATTATACCAATAATATATAGATTGAATAGATATTCTACTCCAACTTAAAATATCCAATAAAATCTATGCATTCTGCTGCCTTTATTTGGAAATTATAGTATTGTGCAAGCAAGATGCGATTTTTGGAATAAATCTTTGGTAGTCAAATCGAATTTGGGACCAAGTGAGAATATTTCCGATCGCACATTTATTTATTGCGATGTTAAGTGTCGAGGGAAGTGAAGACACCTAAATTAATTAAGCACCGTTCATATAAAAAATTAACTTCTTGATATGTCCTGAAAAGGTTATATTGGGATGATATTTTCTACGATAGTAATATTGGTAATAAAATAATAATTTTAAATACAATATTTCTAAAGTTGTTTGATATTCATGTACCAATAATGGAATCATCAATAATAAAACCAAAAAGTTCCCTGGTTATCCAACAATATTGAAATATATGTGTATGAAAAAAAGGACGTACCATTGCGTACATTTAAAAAGTCTAAGCTATAATCAGACTGACTAAATCATAAAAATCTAAGAAATACCACTCCAGTGAAAATGCCTAACAGAAGGAAAAAGAAGATATCTGGATTCTTATAAAAATAATTCAAAAAAGATGGGTAGCCTTGATAAGAGAGAGAGAGAGAGAGAGAGAGAGAGAGAGAGAAATGCTTTATTGTCGAAAAAATATAAATTTTGTAGACAAAGCAAAATAAAAATATCAAAATCAAACAATACAAAAACAAAACAAAGTCAAAACTAAAAATTAAATTAAAATTAAATAAATTTATATATATAAAACAAAAATATAAAAATATAAAGATGTAAAAATATAAGATAATAAGTATCAGAATGTAACCTACAGCTGTATATTCGGATAGAAAGTAAGTTAATATACAGCTGTAAATTCAGTCAGAAGGTAAACACTAACTAAATCACAAAACAAAAACAAATTTTGTACAAACAATAAGCCAGTGCGTGAGCTGAGCAGAAACGTGCCTTAGTGAAAAAAGTCGTTAACTGCATAAAAGGCATTATCCTAGGTAGCAGGTATTTAATTGAATCTGGGATAAGCCGTTATAGATTTAATTTCGTGTGACAGATGATTTTACATTACAAAAGACCCTTAGGATATCAAACATCAAATAATATTCACCCACCAGTGGGTGTAAGAAGCTTAATATTAAGTATTAACAATTTTTTTAAAAAAAAGTCGCTTACTGCATAAAAGGCTCTCTCCAGTAAGTATGATTTCAAAACGTTTCGAAATTCAGGAAAAGATCTTATGGATTTGATTTGAAATGGTAGATGATTGTGCATTTTTTTGCATTGTACAGTATAGAGCTTTTAACCAACTCTGAGCGAGGGGTTAGCAGATAAAGATCATGCTCGGAGTACGATAGAACACTGCACACTAGACAACCTCTATATCGATTTTAGATGGAAATTTTCAACGTAGCGGGTCGCGTCAAATTTACCATCATTTGCATAGAAAGAAACATGTCAAAATTCGTTATTTCCAATTGTAGAGGAAAAATAAATATTTTAAAAAAACTGACCGTTTTAATTTGTTGGTGCACACAAAAATACAAAAATATTATATTAGTTTTATTGGTATTGGTAATTTTGAAGTTGTGCAATTGTAATTAAATAGGACTCTTGGCACTAACTTCACAAGTACCATCACCAATAGAATTAATATTATTTTGTATTTTTCAGTGCCCCAACATATAAATTCGGTCCAATTAGTTATGAAAACGTTGATCGTTCACTAATACAAAAGAAGGTAGTACTTATCCTATTACCCACGTATATACTCTTATTATTATTCAGACATATCATAACATCGCGGCGGAAATACACACACATATTTCAGATTTTACCACTGCTCTAACTCGAAAACCGCAACTCTATGGAAATATTCAATTCAAATGATGCTACAAATAATGTGGTCTTTAATGTTTTGGCCCCTCCACATATCAGAGATACTAATATTTCAGATTTTAACATTGCTATAATTCAAAAACCGTAACTCTTTTGAAAAATGTCCAGTTTAAACGTTTCCGGATACCTAATTCTGCCGTCTCAGATTTTCGAGAAAAATTTCCCCCTTCACCACTTCGAGGTTGGTGTTTGGAGGGAAGGAGATTTGGGATTGGTTTATTTATAAATATGGGATCAATTTCTCAAAACTCCTTTCTCAAATGAAAAAAAAAATCATCAAAATCGGAGCATGTTTACTATGCAAAAAGTGCGAGAATCCATCAAAAAACATGCAGACATATTGTCGAATTGTATATCTCCTCCATTTGGGTTCATCGGTCAATAATTTTGAAATCTTACTGAAATATAACATGTCGTTGAATTTTATTCGAAAATGTAAAACGCGAACAATGTCCCTAGGTACATTTTCATAAATAAATAAATAAATTTGCGGAAGCTGTAAGTTAAGAGGCTTACATGGGATAAACAATAGTATCGATCTTTCCTTTACCCCTTCTAGCATCAAGGATTTGATTGAATATGTTGAAGCCATCACATATCAAAGTTAGAATTATATTAGGGTTTGAAGTCAGCGATCAATTTCTTTTTCCCAGTTACAGATTATCACAAAAAATCCCAGTTTGATGGCGATTTTCATTACCATCAATGTATTAAATTTACACTGTTATCGATATTTTATTACAAATATTATTGTTGTATGTAATAGGGAGATATAAAAACGATGTAGGAGTATGCAAGTAGTACGAGAGCTTTTGTATGGATCCGAAATGTGGAGAACAAAAGTGGGGAGAATTAAAATAATCTTAGGATTATTGCGTATTAGGTATGTAAATGTGAATCCCACGAAATTGCGAGACAGAAAGACTAAGAGGAAATAAAATCATATTATGGACATACGTGCAGCACTCTATCATTGTTTTGAGGAGATAACCTTGAAATAATGATGTCGTAGCTTAGATCGACAAACTTATTAGAGAATTTCATGATAATGAGATGCGATGAGACGAATAGCGTCATCTACGTAGCTCGTGAATGATTACACGCAATAGCCATCATTATAGAATATATAGATTATAACTTCACTTTCGTTTCATGTGATGAGATAGGTACATATTATTTATATAAAAAAGAAACATTTAATGTACCTAACAAGGGAATCGAGAGGCGCTACTAATGTGTTATTAATCAGTGGTTGCCAGGCTACTTTTATTCCAATTTTCCTCTGCTTGTCTTACTAAAAAATATAATATATTGTTCATATTGACGTCTACCATGCGGGTAAAATTAGACGTTTTCGACGGTGGCCTTCAAGGTATACGATGACTACCAGGATTTTCATCTTCAATTAAAATAATTTATAACTCAATTTTTTCAAAAATAAAGGTAATTTACTCCTGAGCAAAATTCTTATTTACATACCTCGTATACGGATGAAAGCAATTGATATCTGATAATTGCATTTTAAGTTTTGGAATATGCAGAACTTTTTATCAAGAATAACTTTTTTTCATAAGACCAATAATAAAAAAGTTTTTCATATGTTTCCGACTTAATTGGACACAGTGTATACCTAAGTATCAAGGTTACAAGGTTCTCCTCCTCTCCTCAATTGTTCGTACACACCCTTCCAAAATAATTGTCTATATTGTGTATTAGAGGACAAGGGAAAGTCATTTGAGTATATTTTTTGAAGGTTTTCTTTATTTTTCATAAACTTTATCGAATTCTATTAGAAATAACTAACAAATTAGGTATAGCTTGTAAATATAATACCTATTTTCCCGATGTTGGTGATCTCATCTAAGAAAACAAATGAAAAAATAAATAATATATCTACCAAAAGAATCTTTTCATCAAGAAATATTTATAAGTTTTTCTTCCGAATACAGGTATTATACAGATATTTGGGGTTTTCAGATCTATTGATATAATTAATCATAACAATAAATGTCTACAATAATTCAGCACAAATATTTGCCAAGAAAATATATTTTTCCTGTTCTGTACAATCTATTATTTCAAAACAAAATAATTTCGTCGATCAGAACTGTGAGTACACAATCTCTTTCAGTGATACCTAATGATAGTTGAATTGAATTTCTATTAGCTTCCAATATAGAGAAAAGAACACAATATTTCATTAACTAAGAATTGCGCATTACATAGTTAATAAATCCATAAACGGTCAATGTTGGCCGGTCTGAATGTAGATTAAACTAAATTTAACTCTAGACTGAGTGTTCAGAGATACTGCTTTTTGATGAATTGACGGGCCTATAGCACTAACGAATAGATAAACCAGTAGATACTAAACTATAGCATAGTACCAAAATTGTAGATAGTGACTCATGTTCGTGCTGATAGGGATTTCATAAAGCATTATTATATACATAAATTATTTTTAATAATAGCCGCATGCCTATGAATCGTCGATTTCCTTTCCCCTCAGACCCGCAAATGTCTATGTTGGAAATATGAGTCACTATCTACAATACAATAGTGGTACTGTAGTATAGTACCTATTGAAAGAGATCAATCTTAATATCAAGCCATGATTTCATATCAGAAGAAACATCTCAATTCATCACATAAATTAAAATCTCTAATATTACTAAGAAATCTTGAAAGAACACAATCATTGGAATTCAGTATATCAATATTTTGATATGAATCGATGTGAGTCATTTTGATATTTTACATATTTCGATCATTCTTATATTGAATAAGAAATAATTAATCAAAAACTTTCATGTAATGGCACATTATTTAAAAAATCAGTGTTCAAAAATACTCAAATAGATCGCTTGTATATTATTCCAAAAAATACTCATAACTCTCAAATATAAATATAGTGAAACAAGCACAAACGATGTTTATTTTGATAATATTTTACGATTTTCCAAGGAACAACTTTCCGTCGGATCTAATGACAGAATTGCACGTATTTATCTATTATTTATGTAACTACTGCAAATATACTTTTATAAATTATTTCTAGACCGCAATAAAGCAGCTTGTAAACTACATGTCATATATGGATAATAAATTATTTTGATGGTGACATGTGGATAAGCTACACTGTTTAAAATTAATTTGTGATTTTGATTTACATGAGTATTTTGCTACCAATTCTGTATTAATTGTGTACAATACTAGGACAAGTATTAAAATATTTAAAAGAAATCGGAATTAGATTGACATATATAGATATAATTTGTAACTAATTAAGAATAACTACCTATCAACTCTTGTTTCTCCGTTCGGGGTTCGTTGGTCAAAAAGTAATATCTTCGAATAATATCTTAGGTACCTGATTTCATCAAACATGTAGGTACTCGTTCTGTAACAGTCTTTTAGCAGTATCTCCTATGTACCTTAATAATGTAAATATAATTTATGTATTCATTTTCCACTATTTTTCAGAGTACTCAATATGTAAGTACGTAGGTAATTTTGCACACGTATTGAGAACAGAGAAAAAGAATAATATCATATTGAGTGCTAATATAAATTCTTATTTCAGCAGTAGTTGTCACAGATAATGCAACAATTACGTGAAGCAGCACTCATTTATATTTTGAGAAAACGTTTCATCTTGGAGGTAGGTGTTCTCTGATTTCATCGCACACATTTATTGCGTTATAATCGAAGTTTTTGGAAGTGTGAGCTGGAATCAATTTATTATTTTTGCCTGTTATTTAATAATGGGCCTTATACATAAAAGTTATGATTCCAAAATATTGCGTTAATAATGTTGCACTTCTCTAGAGCAGTTAAACGAGAATCTAGGATGAACAATGTTCAATTCTAACGTTGCTGGAAATGATCTCTTCAATTCTGCCAGATAAAATTTTCAATAAAAAAAATGGCCCCTCATCTTTTCAATGAAATAATAATTATCAAAATCGGTGTCCGTTCACTATGTTATGTTCGCATTTATAAATGAAAAAGCAAACATACAAATGAATTGTAGATCTCTTCCGATTGTTGAAGTCATTCAACAAACTCTTGAGCATGTGGATTTTTTGTTAATATTCTGGAGTTTTTTCAGGTGAGAGTTTCAGGAAAGACATGTCAACACCTAAGTTTTAACGCAGACTTAGAAAGTGCACATCTTTATACGTTCAACCAGCCTCATGATTTCTTCTTAGAGAGTTAATTTAAACATAAAGTATAGGGTATACCTACTTACTTGATTTAGAATTTAGAAGGTCTAAAAGCACGAGTACGATGATTATGCCTCAAAATTAGAAACATTACCGCAGATGTCATCAACAACGTTTGATTTTTTTATCATATTTGGTATTATCAGATTTAAAGATGAAACATGCTTTTTAAGATTCAATTGTTCTTAACAATTTGCTTAGGTAAGAATCATTCGTATTTACCTAGTTGTACGTAAAAACATATTTTTTCTGTGAAGGGAAAAAGTTTGACATTTTGTCTGTATTGACAGGAGACAAAGTATAATTTTTTACCACCCCCGGGTAGATATATATATATATATATATAGTTGATTACTGGGAGGATAATAGGCTCAAACAATGACTACTGGCCATTAATTTTTATTTTCTGTTTATTAAATCTACGTTTCGAGGACCTGTTCCTCTTCATCAGGATTCTACAAAGTAATAAAAATATTTTATAAAACACTGTCTGATTATAAAAAGTTTTCTAAATATTCTCTTACGAACGACTGAAATTTGTTAAAAACATCACGACGAAACATATCTTCGGAGGACACGCCATTAATTTTACCACAATTTTGTTTGAGAAACTTTACATTAGCTGAAGGCTATACTAGATAATACGAAGATATTAATTAAAAATCAAAAGATACATTGAATGACAATTATTTACGAGATCATTCTTTAACATTGAATAAAAAACCTGTACATGTTTGTAGAACTACATGCTGAACAAGACGAGAAGGCACAATGATTGAGAAGACTGAAAATTCTCTACTTTATTTCATTATTTTTGGTTGTCCCCCACTAGTGAAACCACACGTGTGCAGTCATCTACTGGGAGAGAGCAATTCTTTGGTATAAAATTTAATAAGAAATATAAACATTCTGCCTTATTATGAGTTTCAATTAAAAACTATATCATGTCATTTAGATGAGTTTTATAGGTGTCTGCATAATCATACAAATTAATAAATGTTTTTCATTTTAAATTTTTAACGAAATAAGAGGCGACAGAATTATAGCTTGACCTTCTCAAGGACAACTTTGTTTGATAATGTTATAGATTGATAATCATTATTGAAACAAAAAATAATAATTAACAATTAATAATTAACAAATAATTACTCAAAAAATGTATTGTAAAGTTATTATTATTATGTATAGTTATATATTATCATCTGAGATTTCGTATTGTACCAGATAAGCATAGATGTTGCTTAATTTGTTTACATCAGATTTTTGATTCATGATGTTGGAAGTTTTATTAATATGGTACATTTCCAAAAAACACCTCTTTTCATGATATGATTCAGTGTCTAGGATTTTAAAATTATTATAATCCATTTATATGACCAGTTGATCTGCAATGTACGGCGAGAGTACATGTTTTATTAGGATTTTTTATGTCACTTCTGTGTTGGATGATCCGTTTCTTTAATTGTTGAGATGTATGACCTACATAAACCTTAATGCAATTTGTGCAAGGAATTGAATATACAACATAGGTAGATTTTTCACGAGGGATCTTTTAGTTTGCTGAAGGTGCGTTTGAGTTGAAAATTGTTTTTTTAATGATTTGAATGTTAGGATGGGCAAGAGTTTTGATTAATTTTGATGTAAGATCTCCTATAAGAGGTAATGTTCTTCTTTTTATGCGATTATTGTGATTTTCCGACGTTGTTATCAGACCGCGACTTGATTCAGGCTCGTTTCTTCTTTGGAGTGAAGGGTTTTAGTCATGAGCAATGGTTGAATTACTTCTTGTGTTGTGGTTTTCATTAATGTTATTTTGGTTTGAGTGTAATAGTTTTTTGATAAGGATTTTAGGGTAACCATTTTCTTCCAAAATAGTTTCTAACAGCTTGTAATTCTTTGTCTTCAATGAATGATGTGAAATTTTCTCAATTCTATTCTTGACTGTTAGTATGAGATTGGTATTCTGTTTGAAGGAATGATTGGATCTATAATGAATGTATCTGTTGGATGACGTTGGTTTTATGTACCAATCCAAAATTATTGTGTTGTTATTTCTTCTTATTAACTTGGTGTCTAAAAACGGAACTGACCAGTTGTTTTCTTTTTCTATGGTGAATTGTATGTGTGAATTGTACGAATTGAACACTTGTAAGGTTGATTCTATTGTTGACTCTGGTAAAGCACAAAAGATGTCATCTACGTATTTCTTGATGAAAGGAAATTGAAACGAAAGCTTATCACATATTTGATCCAAGGTGTAATCCATGACTAGCCGTGCGATAACTGGGCTGAGATTTGAGCCCATAGGACATCCAAAAATTTGTAGATTGTGTTGTCAAAAACAAAGTAGTTGGAATTGAAAATACATTTCACTAATATAATGAGATTTTCTTTTGGAATCTGTGTGTGAGGAGATATGTTGTCCCATCTTTTATCTATGACTTCAATCACTACCAAGTCTACTGGTATGTTGCTATATCTACACCACCTACTACATCAAAACTAACCAATACATAATCATCTGGTAGTTGGAATCCGTTTATAAACTTCGCAAAATCAAAGGAGTCCTTGATGAAATATCTGTCGCTGTTGTCAAATGAAGAATTAAGTATTTGTGACACGAAAATAGAAACATTGGTAGTTGGTGTGTTAATCGATGAAACAATCGGTCTTATGCTAAGTTCTGGTTTTTATTTTTTAGGTAGGCCATAGAATCTGGCAGGAACAGAGTTATAGTTTTAAAGAGATTTTGCTGTCTCTTTTGAAATGTATGATTTTGTTTCACATTGCTTTATTATTTCGTTGCACTTATTTTGAAAGGTTAATGTAGGATCTCTATTTAAGATTTTATAGTATCTATTGTCATTTAAAATGTCTAGGACTAACCTTTTGTACTCTAGTTTGTTCATTGCAACAGTTACGTTACCTTTATCTGATTGCATGATCAAAAGGTCAGGATTCTGTTTCAAATATTTTTGGAAAATGTAGAACATTTTTTGTTGAAAGTTAGAAATTGTTGGTGTGAAATTCATATAATTAGTTATAATGTTTGTTGTTTCTGCTCTTAATAAATCTCTATTGTTTTTATCATGACAAACAATGACTTGTTCCACATCTGCCAAAAGTTTGCCAATTGAGATCTCTTTTTTTTGGAATATTGATACCAAATTTGGGACCAAGGGAGATGGAATTTGTTATTTCATTAGGAATTTGAATATTACTGATGTTTTTAAACTATTTATTTTGACTTTTCAGTTGAGTGATATGTTTTTGTTTAAGCTTATTAAATCAACTTTATTTTATATATCACAAGTAAGGAATTACTTCTTGGTTATATATATATATATATATATATATATATATATATATATATATATATATATATATATATATATATATAATGAATTTTTAATGATTGGGGTTGCAGTCAAAATGCCAATAAAAATTAAAACTCTTTAATCAATTTCGAGCTTTCGGTAACGCTTGTTACCTTCATCGGGACAAACTAAAATAACGAACAAATTAATTATAACAAAAAATATTAATAATATGAACTACTTACAATCGTGAGATTAATGAAATTTACCAGCTACAAACATTTGTTATTATGCATTTAACTTTATGATTGAACTTTTATGTTTCATAATTAAAAGTTACTATGGAATTACGCATACTAAGATCAATCTATGTATGTAGCTAATAAAAATGGAACACACTTCAGAAGTTAATCACAGGATATATCATTTAAAAAATGGATATAATATAAAAATATGGCATTATCTTGTATAATATGAAACAATATATTAATTTAGAGAAACATCTGATGGCACACTATGATAATTATCATTATATAATTTTAAAATATATGAGTAAATGGAACTAAGTCCATTTATATCCGAACGTTTATTCATAACATTTGTTTCTTTTTGAATATGAATCATTTCTAAGAAACTTCGTTTAAAAATGTTCTTTTCAGAACATAGAACAATTGAGTTTTCAAAATCTATAGTGTGCTTTTTGTTTATGTATGCGTAATTCCATAGTAACTTTTAATTATGAAACATAAAAGTTCAATCATAAAGTTAAATGCATAATAACAAATGTTTGTAGCTGGTAAATTTCATTAATCTCACGATTGTAAGTAGTTCATATTATTAATATTTTTTGTTATAATTAATTTGTTCGTTATTTTAGTTTGTCCCGATGAAGGTAACAAGCGTTACCGAAAGCTCGACATTGATTAAAGAGTTTTAATTTTTATTGGCATTTTGACTGCAACCCCAATCATTAAAAATTCATCATTAATTAGACAGTCAAGAATTTACAATTCATTTTATATATATATATATATATATATATATATATATATATATATACAAATGAATATAATTTAAAACACATAATTAAATTTACAGATACTTGATTACTTTAAAACTTTCCTTAGAAACGCAGGCCTTATTGTCGCTATAATTACAAAAGACTACCAGTTTCAAACTTAAAATGTCACTTCGATATTATGTATATTGTAATATTTTCTCGATATAAAATCATCGTTTTTCCCATCACAGAAAAACATAGTGAACCTCCTAAAATGTCTTGCAAACAAACAATGGGACGCAGAAGGCAAAACACTCCTGATCCTATACAGAACTATCATCCGCTCAGAACTGGACTACGATTGTGTAACGTATTTATCTGCTTCCGTTACAACTCAAAAAATGCTGGACAGAGTACAAAACGACGCACTCCACATGATCACAGATGCTTTCAGAACTACACCAATCGATAGCCTACATTCTATCTACGCAAATATCATTGATCACACAAAAATACATCCCCCTTTTCCCGAAAGAATCAAGCGCTCTCTTACATCCGTCCAACTCCAACAACTTCCGGAAACTCAACCTGCCTCCTCCAAATAACCCCACCGTGGCTCTGAGCATGAACAACCCATACTAATGATAACAGATTCACTGAACTCTCTCCACACCGTATCTAAGATATATACACCTCATCCCCAGTTTATATATATGAAGACATAAGAAGAATGGTGAAAAGGGAGTGAACTGTTTTACATGATAATTACAGAAGACAGCTCATCTGGTATGGTCACGTTAACAGGATGGCAGATGAGAGACTTCTGAACATAGTGATGAACTGGACACCCCCCGGAAAGACGTTAACGCGGCTGTCCTAGAAACAACAGGAAAAAGGGGATCTCAAAAGTGATGTCGGAGTGGGACTTCTGAAACGAAGACGCTATGGACCATAGGTCATGGAAACTGGGTACCGGAAGGCGACCACACTCGCTGCAATATCTGATATATATATATATATATATATATATATATATATATATATATATATATATATATATCCCCTGTCTATAATGCTCAAAGAAGAGCTGAACTCCCTTAGAAATAAGTCCCTAAAATTTATCCATATCGGCATAACAGGAAACGAACTTGCTGACAAATTGTCAAAAGAAGCCATCTAAGATGGGCGTATCCGAGTTCCGCTCGGCGGTGGATTCTTTACCTGAATACCCCATTTCAATGGATGAGTTCCCCCAAAAGATTATCGGGGATTAAGGTGGCACGTACTAGACTGTGGTAACCAAATTATAAAAGTAATTCACATAAGTAAATTAAATTATTGTAACTTGCGGCATTTACAAATTGTAATCTGTCGATATGTCCATTATGAAATAGTACAATCAATTTCTTTAAAGCATCTCGTTTTTTCTGTAAACAAATCTAACATTTTTCTTATAATTCTGTGTGCTTTTTATTTTTGCATAGGTAAAAGTTTGGAAAGTGATATTTTTTTTCAAATATATAAATAGATGTGTGACTGCCATAAAAATTACTTTTAAAATGTGAATAGAAGCTCCCACATGCATTAATGGTTCAAGCTGTGCCCGCTGAAATTGTCATTGATATTAATAATTTTATGAATAATTTTCATTAGTTCTAGAAATCAATCCCCAACATCTTCTTGGGGCAAGAATGGCAAACCAAAATTGTGTTTAATCCATATTCCAACATCGGATTGTTTATCAATATAAAATTTTACTATTTTGAACAAACTAAGGGATCGCTAATCGGTAGCCCAGCGGTCTTTATTATTGCTTCCAAGAATTACTGGTAGTCCCTTACCGTTGACTACCTGTTACAAAACCTTAAAATTTGTAACCGCCGGGCGGAAGTCGGCGACGCTGTCTAAGATTAGTCACTCACCCCTGGTCTCAAAGCAATTACAACAGATTTGAAACCTTTCGTCCATACGAAGACAGTAGAAATATGCAACAGAAGCTGAAAATAGAAGGCAACACAACTAAAAAAATTAAAGGAACACTAAAACCATCTTAGACTAGAAAAGAGAGGGGACTCGTTACGATGCTGCCGAAATTGAGGCAATTTGTCACCAAAAAGGGGTTCGCCAGTGGCGTAACCCACGTAGCGTCTGAATTTGGAGATAGTGTACTTTGGTCTGAATATACCTACCTAATATAAACCTGTTAAAATGAAATTTTATATAATATTATAGAATTTCCATTGAGTAACATGCTGAAGTAAAATTTTATGAGAACGGTTAGATGCGAAATAAAACAACAAAGAATTTTATATTTCACTTTAAATGGAATTGGAATAGATGGTGTCACATAATAAATATTTCAATACTTTATACATTTGAATTCAAATTCACATAGACAAAAACAACTACATACATATTTGTAACTCTCCAATTACATTCTTTCTAGTAGCTAATGTGATTGTAAAAATTGTAATACAATCCAAAAATAGAATGTACAATTCAAATCTTATAAAATAGTAAATAACAATAGTATAAAATATTAAATAACAATATGAAATATCGAATATCAACAGAAAAGGACTTTCAGCAAGTTCAATTATTCTCCATTTCATCAAACTTACTCATAATTTACATTATTGGCCCTTAAATAATATGAGTTTTGTTAACTGATTCTTTACAGTATCCATTACTTCTGATTAAATCTGAAACAACAAATATTTTACATGTTTACATTACAGTTACATTTCTTTAAAACCTTAAAACTGCCAGAAATTTTATTATATTGATATATCATTTTATTATAATAAAATAGGTATGTAGGTGCAACGCCACTGGGGAAACCATGAATGATTGTTCTAAGTTATGATTTCAAACTACTATTATAGAATAATGAACCGAAAATACAACTTGAAATGAATAGGACTGGGATGTTTTAGGTATGGCCTGATTAGAATTAGGTTATTTTAAAAAATAGTATGTTAAAAACGGAATAAATGTGAATTTTATAACCAAGAAAACTAACTATACATTGATTTTTACCTGTGAAATGTAATACCTGGCTCCTTTTTCTCACTGCGGCTTTTGCGGCCAAGCAGAAAATTCTACCATAATAATTCACAGAAAATACTGAATTTTTATCACAAATTTAGTCACAACAGCACAAAATTCACCAACAATGTTTGTCACCAAGTAATGGCGTCTTCTCACAAATTTTGGTCTTCAAAAACTGCACCACAACAAACATTATCAATTTTTTAAAAGTCATCAACCTACCAAATAAGATTCAAAAACTGATATCTGTAATAATCTGTACTATGTAAATATGTATAACTATTTGCATAAACTAAACCAACGCATGCCGCTAACAGCATATTCAGCTGATGCGGTTTTTCTATAAATAAATAAAAAATAATACCTAGTGTAGATATTATACACGGGAAAAATATTAGATTTTGGCTCTCGGTTTTTTGTCTCTCTCCGCTTCACCTTCAGCTAAATTCTAACACTTCTTTCCCCCGTATAATAAATAACTATTTTTCTGTGACGGGAATTAAGTTTGACATTTTATCTTTGTTGACAGGTGACAAAGGTATACTTTTTTCTCACGGGAAAAATGTGAGTAATTTTTTTCCGGGTATACCTACAGGCTGTTTCAAATTCGACTCTCACCACTGGGATCTCGGAAACTATAGGGAATACGAAGATGGTTGAATTGGGGCAAAGCTGCGCATTTATGTGCTCAGCAATACACCGTTTAGAAAGTTTAAAAATTTCGAATTTTCGGAAAATTATTTTATTTTTTCCTGGCTTTATTTCTTAATGAATTTCTAAAAAATAGCACATTTACATTGCCCTTCTTTTCACTCTTTTCAATGGTGTTATATTAGTTTTGTAACCTGACGTTCCGTTGCCCTTATTGTCCTAAAAATTGGAGAAATTCAATAAATTAGTTCTATAATGTAGTTGGCTTTGATATTTCCAATCGGTGAGACGTAAATGACATTCCGTATTATTGTCAATTGTTAAGTCGTTGAAAATGGAGTTCTCCAATGAAGAAAAACGAAATATGATAAAACTTTATTACAAGAATGACAGAAACAGTGTGAATTCATTAGAAATGCATCTTAACATGTATTCCGAGAGACGACATCTTCAAGCAAATTTGTCCAAATCAATGGACAGAATTCGCGATGGGTTTGGCTTGTTTGAAAAAATTAAGATTTATCATACCTCATTAATAATGATTTTTATCTGAGTTTTTCTAAAGGAACCAAGCTCGGCTAAATTTCGATCCAGGAAGTTGAATAAAGATCGGGGGTGTTGTCGTCGTCTCTCGTGATAGATGTTAAGATACATTTCCAAGGTACTCAACTGTTTCTATCATTCTTTTGATAAAGTTTTATCTTATCTCGTTTTTGTTTATTGGAGAACTCTATTTTCAACGACTCAGCAATTGACAATATTACAGAATGTCATTTACGTTTCACCGATTGGAAAAATCAAAGCCAACTACTTTATGAAAGTAATTTATATTTTTCGGATTTTTAGGACAACAATCGCAACTTGCGCTATTCAAATTTGTGGAATGCCTTTATGACCCCCATATGAAAAGAAAAAGTTCATGATAGTTCCACATAGACGAAACGTCAAGTTACAAAACTAATAACACCATTAGCAAGAGTGAACAATGTAAATGTGCTATTTATTTAGAAATTCATAAAAAATAAAGCTAGGAAAGAAAGAAATTGATTTCGGTTTTTACGGATATCTCCGGAACTATTCGAAATTTTCAAACTTTAATTAATTAATTTAACCTTCTTCGTATTCCCCATAGTTTTCGAAATCCCAATGGTAATAGTCGATTCACATATTTTAATTGACAGACATTTTGTTACTTTGAAGGTTTCCTCAGCAACGCAGGTCTAATTATTTTCGACTACCACTTTAAAACTTCAAATTTCACTTCGATAGTTGTCTGACTTGATTATATTGTAATATTTTTTCAACATTTGATCATCGTTTTCCATGTCACAGAAAAAAAATTGTATTAGGTATACACGGAAAGAATATTAGATTAAAAACTAATACTTTCTTCCCTTGTATGATAAATAACTACTTCTCTAAATCTGCAATAAAGAATTGAGGTAGACATATTTATAAACCAAATTCTATGATGTCATCTCTCGTTTCTTACACACCCATATCATTCTCACCTCAAAAAATCGACAGGCTCGAGCTTTCTTATACTCCCATTCTATTTTTATTCAATTTATCATCTACTTTACGAATTCACTATAGGTATCCATATAAATTGCGTCATTTATGAGATATATATTTTTGACCGACTTCCCAAATGTATGTTTGCGCGGTTTGCATAGTAAACGTGCTCCGATTTTTTTTAATTCGAATGAGGAGGGTTGAGAAATGGTCCCATATAAAAAAATTAATCGAAGATTTCCTTTCCAGCCAAAAGCTGCCCCAAAGAGGGTCTGAAATAAGTAGTATTCAGCGATATTTTTGAAATCTCTGAATACGTATAAGCATGGAATATACCTATAAAGGTACCTATCTTCTTTGGCATAAGTGAGCGTTCAACTATTTTGATATCTAATTACACACTTAAAGATGTGAAATAAAACTTTTAACAAAAACTTGTACCGACTATTAGTTGGTGCACTGATAAATACAAAATAATATTAATTCCAATAGTGTTGGTACTTTTGAAGTTGGTGCCAAAATTCTTCTATGTATTCCTATACATAACTGCACAATTCCAATTGCAATAAAAGTCGATTCTCATGCTATATTTTTCTAGCAATATATTCAACAAATCTTCATGAACAGCTATTTTACAGTAGTAATGTTGGATAGTTTACCTATATTCTCTAGAATTTCTTTCACCATTCCCATAAAAAGAGATCTTGGGATGAATTTATTTGTTTTTCACAGTTATATCTCCGTGACCTCATTCCCACTGTCTCAAGAGAAAATTGTGTCATTTATTGTTGATCCTGAAGCTGTCTATCTATTACGAATTGTTAAGCAAGGCGCCTACGCAAACCATTATTGGCAGATGCCTTTCAACAATGAATTTGAATAATTTCTATTAACGTTTGAGTTCTAGGATATGGAAAATTCTTAAAATCATTGCCTAGCTATAGAATTATTATTATCAAATGCCAGATCACCCACTGAATTCCTTTTTAGGTAGCAGATCCTTCAGAAAATAATTATGGAAAATTAATTTTCATTGCGATCCAATAGAAATTAATATCCAATAGGAAAACGAGACATAACATCGAGAATATGAAAACGTTGTAGATAGATTTTAAGTACCTACGTTATTATCGAACAATTTGAGTATTTCGCTTAAATAAATACGCTATCGAACAAAAGTAAAGCAGCTGTAATTATTAAATCAAATGTTCAAATATCTAAGATAATTTTGGTAGCCACATAAATTAAAAATCAATTAGTTTAAATTAGGCAGCTGTCACAGGTGAAATGGGCTCGTTTTTTAAATATCATATAAACTGAAATGCAATAACTTATTTGAAAAAGTACTGCATTTTATTAGCTGAACAGAAGTAATGATTTTGTATAAAGAAAACGGCTTTATAATACTGGTAAGTATTAAAATAAATTGCTGGGTTGAAGAAGCTTATTTGCAATTATTTTAAAGAAACAAATGTGCCTGAAGGTAAGCCAGTGTGTGTAGAGTTAAAGCAAATTGTGAGAACCTCTGCTTAAAAGAAATATTAGACATTAGAACTGGATTGTTGAGAAGACGACAAAAATATTATTTGACTACGAAACTCGTTACATACTTTTTAATATCTATGGAACGAGACGTGCCAGCTCGCGTGCAAGGCTCCTTTAAATACAAGGTGTAAAAAGCTTATTGACTGAAGTAGACAAGAGAAAATGCTGGAAATGAGTTTCAGGTTGCTGTAATGGTCGCTAGGGGAAGTAATCACTATATTGATTTAAAAAAAAATGTGTTTCACAAAATTTCACCGTATTAAGATAACAACAGCTAATATAAATTCTTTTTTTTAGCACTTTTCTCTCTATCTCTGAAAATGAACTGGTGTGGGGAGTTAAATTGTTTCTTAGGTACACATTTGTAACTTCAAAGAAACATGAAACATTTGTTAAAGAGCCTTCAGACGAACAAAATCATACTCATTGTGATTGTAATTTAGTTTGTTGCCAAAATCTGCCATCTGTTTTTGATATTAGGACATGGATATCGAAACTTCCTAGAAAAATCTATTGACATAAGTTTATAAATGATAAACAAGCTAGTGACAACAGCGTCTCGATGTCTTTGCAGCTAACCTAAAATATCGGAGACCGAATATCTAATGAGAAAATTTATTGCATTATAGGTAAGCTCTCCAATTTTTTTGTCAAAGATTTCTAATAAAAATGGTATACATTGAGTTTTTTTCAGAAAAAGCAACGATTTTAAATACCTAAGTTAATGAATTTTGAGATATCAAAATGAAAATCAGTCTGTTACTCAAAATTATATTTCCAACCTAGAAACTTGAATATTCGTCAATGTTTGCTCGTAACTTTTAATAAAAATTGCATCGCTCGAGTTCAATGTGTACATTTTAAAGCTTCGGATTTCTCGTAGTGCGATTTATAACAATCACTTTCTAATCATACTTAGTTTCGCCCTTTCATAACCCCTGCCAAAAGAGCTAAAAGTTTCCTTCATTTATTTTCTTTTCATGTTTCATTCTTTTGAATAGGTTTGATCGTAGGTATACCCGTCCCAAGTTCTTCTCTTAGCGTTTAGGATTATTATGAAGGTATGGGATATGAAGTAAAAGAATGCTAATCAAATTTTTGTTCAAGAGTTGTACTGCTGAATATTATTTTTCCATGTTCTTAAATCATCACATTTCGAGAAATACGAGGTGGGAGGTTTTAAAATGAACACCCGGTATAGTTAATATGCGCCTTGACATGAATTATGACATTTTTATTAATAATTATGACGTAAATTTGATGACGACTCATGTTGTTTATATTATTTAAGATTTATAGTTTGTGATAGACATTTTATTAGCACAAAAAATAGCCATTGCTATCAAATATCATTGCACTTCTTCATTAAATTCGAAACAATTTATTTATAATAAATAAATTTTATCAAAACCATTGAATTTTCTAATGAAATTTTGGATCTCCGATATTTTAAGTTGAGTGGAAGATATCGAGACGCGATTTTCAATACTTGATTGTTTGGGCAACATTTTTCTATTTGCGTAAAAATTTACAATCACAACGAGTAAGGTTTATAGATTTGTACGCCTTTTAATAATGAATTTCCTTAGACTGGAATTTATCTCAGCTCTAAAAACTATGATTCTTTTGTTATCTTAATTTCAAACATTTTTTCTAGACTACTTCTGTCATTAAGTGTTTTACAATTAGTCTATAGTATGAGTAGTTTCCAATATACAGTCGGTTACACCCTGTACGTTCTACAAACAATAAAACATGAACAGGGTCCAGTACACACTTTATAGACGGAACTATGGATTAATTGATATATGGAAATATCCTACAAAACGTTGTGTTGCCCTATGCTTAGTGAAAAATGCCTTTGCGATTTGTATCCGAATGAGAATTACCCATTCTTATCCTTTCCTAAAAACTATATTGCGAAGCTCTTTCAAAAATGTTTTTGCTAAAATGTGCATCAATATCGAAAAAAAGCTTTATTTATGTTTTTCGCTCACGGTCAATATGTTGACTTTGTGCTAAAGTTACGTCCTAGGTTATCTATTTTAATATCGGGTCCATGATAATATTATCTTCTATGTGTTAATAATTTCTTACTTGAAAATTGAGATATTCATAGGATTATATTTAAATGTCAATTTAGTTATTACCACCAAATCTTATACACAATCTTTCTTAAGCATTGGAATTCAAGGAAACAAATCGATGAAATTTTCGTAAGACTTTTCGATAAATACATTCATGTGCACAAAAACTTTTGTTTTATAATTTCAAAACACCTTGTGAAATAATAAAGTATTATAGTTCTATCAAAATAGCAGTTTTATCCAGAAAGTCATTTCCTACATTACGTTCTTTGATTCAAGTGTTTAGGTGCATTTCTTCATTTTTTATAGCGAAAACAATTTTGTGAAATTTCGATGAGAAATTGGTTTGGGCTAGTAAGCAGTTTGGGAAATTAATAGTTTCCCATATAAAGTACAACCAGTCAAGCGCATTTCCTTGGGAACAAATGATTCGAGTGGTTAATGCAGAGTTTGGAATCGATTCCATGTGTAGATTGGACTACTACATAATACTAACAGAATCTGATAGATTCTACACAACATTGGATAATTCCAATCCATGTAATGTATCATTCTGGTTCAGCCGTAGGGCGTCACTCGACTAAATGAAATGGATAATAGAAAAAGCTACTAATTTGATAAATATCATGGTTAATGTTAGAATAAATAGCTTTGATGATTTTTCAGAAACGAATCATTTTTCAACCATGACAAACCCACATTCACTTTATTTTACCTGCATAAATAAAAAACGCACATTCCACTCTGACATAATAAATCACTTCACGGTCCCTACATCATTCGAAAAAACTAGAAACAATAGATATGGATACAAATTGCCCTAATTTGCAATCTAAATCAAAAGTTGATTGTTTTGTTAATCAATATTTTCAAAATAACAGATTACCTGCCTAGAGTTGACACGGACAATATATAATCATTGTAAAATTTGGCTCACGAACAATAGTTTCGGGAAAATAAATAGCACACGAATTTAATTTCGTTGTTATGTTTTGGCAGCAGTCATCAGGAACACCCAAGAGTCAGTATCTAGGATGGAAATACCTTTTGTATGTTCATTCGTTCGCTATTGATTCAGCAAAGTATTGATTTATGCAAAGCTTTCAGAAAGAAAAAAATATGTTCAATGACGAAGTTAAAACCAAATAGGCTTCCAAACTAAGCTTTGGATTTTTCTACATACACTTATAGGATAGCTTTTATGAATTATTTATAAATATATAACTCTTCATTAATTTGATCCTTTCACCTATCGGGTGACAATATAGTTTTTTTCACACATAGTATTGAGAATATAAATACAGTACAGATATTAATGTATTTTTTAAATTACATGCTATACATTTATTTACTTATTTTGATGATAACAATCAGTTCTGCATCACTCGTTTAAATAAATAACAAAAATATAAATACCAAGTCTCTCAGATAGACTTTGGTGATGGTACTGAATTAAAAAGGTCTTACATTGTCGTTAACTAAGTTTGATTTACATTATTATTCATAGAGTGCTCAAAATTGAATGTCATACTTTTCAAGTCAATTCACCTACTCCATTTTTCTCATTTTAAATTGGACCTCCTTTATATTTCGATCTCATATTGAAATAAGAAATCTGTTATGTCGAGTCGCACGTTTACCCTACACACTTAAATAAATTCAAGACAAACAGCAATGGTCATGTACAAATTTGAGTGTGGCCTAGAAAATGTCTTAGGCTAGTTTCATCGAAATCGTTCGAGCCGTTTTTGCGCTACGTTCTTGAGAAAAGGGAGTCACAGTATCGATACCTTACAAAACAAAAAAGAAAGCGACAACTTTGAAGAAAAAACTAGAGATTTCAAGACACGAGAAACGGATCAATTTAACAGAGGGGTATAAATCAGTGGCGTGACGATTTTGAAAGTAAGAAAATTTATATAATTAGGAAAAAAACATCGATTGATTAAATATATGAAATATTTATTATTGACAATAATGTAAGAACATAAAATAAAACACAAGTTTTTTTCCTGAGTTATGAAATATAAATTTATTCGTCTGAATTCTCTGAAATGTCACTTTGAATACTAATGTCATAGCTTACATCGACAATCGTAGTAGAGTATTTTATGCTTGCTTAATTGCCTATGATTACCGGCAATAGCCATCATTCTTGAAACAAACGTATAATACAAGATGAAAGAGATATTAAACTTGGTGCCATGACATGATATATCAGCTATAGAATACTGTTTGCATCAACTTCAAACTCTGTGCTATGCATACAACGACACTATAGGACCTTCTTAAATGATCACCATATTATTTATAAGATTTTATCATGGAGGCAGGTATTATTTATATTTTTAAATATTAATTTCATAAAGCAGTGGTGCAGAACTGTTTTTTTAGTTTTCTCTTTCTAGTGATTATCCCATAACCGATTTCAATAAAATTTTAGAAACATATAAAGAATCAGAAGAGGTAACAAAATAAGCAACAAAATGCCTGGCTTATAATTTAAAAATGCATCTAAATGCCGTCACAACATTTTGGGACACTTTGTTTACCGAACAAAATAATTTCCCGAAGTGAACCTTAGGTAACAGATGAAAATTTTCGAATATCCTTTGCAAAAATCTAGGTTATACAAGGTGATTCATTAAGAATGTTCAATCTCAAAACCATAGATTCTAAACCCCATATATGATGACTTAGCTCAATAGTCCTCATACAAATATTGCAGGCTTCCGAGATACAGGGTGTTTAAAGTTGAATAATAGACAAGGGTTATTTAATATTAAGAGATATTTGCAAAAGAGGATGATAAAGTTTATTGAAGTAAATGGTGTTCGTTTTGAATATTTGGTTTTACTTCCCTCTATAAGGGAAGTACTGTATTCACGAAAAAAATCGACCTCGAGATTTTTGCTGATATTTACGTTTTGGGGTTCCTAGATCACGAAAATCATGGTATCTCAAGTCCGTCGGTCTGTCTGTCTGTAGTCTGTTGGCGTTGTAGATCAATAACGGCTTAACCTAGGACAACGAATTTTGGTATGCATATTGAAGGACTACCGGCGACGCAATGTAAGGGTTTTCGTTAAACATATATACAGGGTGTTCAAAATATTAAGTGTCAATATAAGAACGGTAGAAGCGACGAGGTTGTTTCCATCTCGAACCGAGGTGGTTTGTCGAGGGAAGTCATAGGTAAAGGCTTTTACCAATTTTTTTTATTTATGCTCTTAAATTTGCTTTTGTTTAAAATTTAAAGAATAAATTTTTTCATAGTAAAATTAAAGTGAATTGATCTTTTTGAAAGCAAATAACTCAAAAACAGATTGAGTTACACAAATTAGACAAGTGTGACTTTTCTAGTGGAATTGAACGTTCTTTCATATTTTTGATTGCTTTCCTAATAATTCAACATTGAAATAAAAAAATCTTTACTAAAACTAAAACTTCAAATTTTCTAGCAGAAACTATTAAAACGTGTATGTCGGAAACCTGAAATACCTATATTTCTCTCTTGTTAATGGCACTTGCTCTCTTTTTGTTTCATTTAGCCATATTCTGAAGTCTAGAATCTTCGGTTTGGATATTGGACATTCGTAATGAATCACTCGGTATATAGATAGAAGATGGGATCTGAGATGCAGGATTCTGTTCATAAAGATATTGTTTTAATATTCAACGAGCGTCAATCAGCATTATCACCAAAACAGTGTATATATCTTCTATTGTTAGTTATAGTAGATACACAGGAGCAAACCTCATTGATTTTATTTTAGACAGACCCACAAAAGAGAGAAAAGATTTAGATGAATATTTTTTTACTGAAAAGGGGAGTGCTGAGAGATAATCCCATATTTTTTTAAATCCAATACCCCTCTCCTCTCAAAAATAAGGTTTAAGTTTAACTGGACATCTTTCGAAATAATCAAGGGTTTTCGCTTACAGTAGGTAATAGGTAAGGGCAAGATTTTTACCTTATATTTTGAAAATTTTGAAAATGATTGAAAGTTCAACAATTTTGATGACAAATGAAATACAAAAAAAAATAGAAAATAAATAATTCTTACAATCAGATAGGGATTGTCTTTAATAGTTGATGCAATGAAAAATATAAAATAATATTAATTCTAACATTGCTGATACATTTATAGTTGGTCCAAAAGTCTATCTACATATAACTACAAACATAAAATTACCAGCAGGTACTTTTGAACTTATTAATTTTGTATTTCTCAGGGCTAAGCATACATACACAGGCTATCTATCTGTCTCACTTTCAAACCCCATGAGATATATCAAGTTCAAATCATTAAGTCCAGACTTGCGAAAATATACTCGCCTATCTGACACCGTTCTTCACAAGAGAACTTACTACTTACATTCTCCTTTCCCTATAAAGACGTTCTGTAGAGATTGCGATTCGAAACCATATATCTTCGAAAAATATTCACGGTATGCATCAAATTAAAATATAAATAGTTGAAAATAACGTAGCCTGAACGAAGCATAATTTCTCTAATTTATCCTGTTTGCATAAAACTTCTATTAACTTATTTTCACTGAATTTGTCTCATCTTTCTATTAAGGACTATTGAGATTTTTTGACCGACGAACCCCGAACGGAGGAGGTATACAATTCGACTGTCTGCTTTTTTTTTTTGTTTCGTGCGCGCCTTTTATGTATTAAACGAGCTCCGATTTTGATGATTTTGGGTTCATTTGAAAGAAGAGGATTGAGAAATGGTCCCATATTCATAAAAACGCAAATCCGAAATCTCCTTCCCTCCGAAAACAGCCTCCGAAGGGGTGGTGGGGGCGAATTTTCTCGAAAATCGAAAATCTGAGTTGGTATAATTAAAGATACGACAATATCCTGAAACGTTTAAATTGAACATTTTTTCAAAAGTGTTACGGTTTTCGAGATAGACGCATGTTAAATATGTATTTTTGCTATGTGGAGAGGGCAATTTCTTTCGAAAATTGAAAATTTTTCGATACTATATGAAAGATATAATTATTTGTAGCAACATTTATAATGAACATTTTTTCCTTAGAGTTACGGTTTTCGAGTTAAATCGGTGTTAAAATGGTAACAACTAGAATATTCAAGCGTATTTCCGCAGCGATGTTCTGAGATCTCAATAATTAACAACTACAAGCAAGGAATATACGTGGGTAATAAGATAAGTACTATCTCCATTTATATGGTATAGTGAACGTACAACGATTTTCGGGACTAATGTTACACTCAAAAGTGTGAAATAAATCAATGCAAACTCTAGTTTGCAGAGGTGAGAGCGGTATCTCTCACTTCTGTCTACAGTAGCATTATTTACAGAAAAATGTTGGATTTTCAAGGTCACCTAATGGTTTTTCCTGATTAATTTAAAAATATGGCGTTAAATTAATGAGATATTGTATATAATACAATCTAACAATGATAAGTAATCATTTGAGAACGTTTTCAACTCGTAAAAGGCTGTAATATTTATATTATCAATATATGTAAAACCAAGTAGACGGATTTCACAATTTATTATTTTCAAGGCTCTACGGTGTTGCCGGCGCTAAAATTTTACCTGTTTATAAAGACCTAAGTCATATATAAATGTCGGATAAATACTTAAGTGAAACCAATAATGTAATAAAGAACGTGATAGTAAAATCATTTTTTACTTTAAAAGCATCGATTTTATTTCAAAATGGTACATTGTTAACGCATTAATAATATTCGTCAAACGTATAACTAACGTATCCCTAACTAAACGGCAACACGGTAGCAGTATTTCTCTCCCAACAAATGTCAGTCACAATAACGATGCAAACCATAGAGATATAATATTTAACATAGAGTTGGCAAGTCCTACGCAGCACTCCTAGTGGATGTGGTCCATAGATAAAAAGAGATAGAGAATATCGTGCCCGTGTCTGTCTTTGTTTCATGACGCATACAGAGGGAAGAGTTTATATTTGCGCATAATTCAAATTGAAATTCATTACAATTCTTATTGTCCTCTAAAAATAGGTAATTTATTATAGTACATTCTAATTCTAAATTTTAGGTCGTTTAATTTTTCACTTTCATGTTTTAGGCCTATAGGCGAATATCTATGTAGTTTTGTACTAGGTATAAGGTATATAAGCTGTTGTCTGTGATCGGAAAAAGGTCTATTGGCAGAGCAGGAACTAAATACATTCACATTATTAAGAAGTAACTTTTTAAAGGCTGATTGAAACTGAATCGTGGTAGGATTATTATTAAATCAATGTATTCTCCTAATACCTAAGCGCAAAAAACATTTCAACATGGTTTTGAAATAATTTATATGATAAAGAATATTTTAATATTTTTTGTGTGAGAAGTTTTTCACATGAAGTAGGTATATAAATTTATTAAACAAATAATGAAAACTAAAAAGCAAGTTCGAACCGATGTTGATTTAAGAACAGACCTGCGAATAGTTTTATAAAACTGGGGTTGATTTAAATGCTTCACATTGGATTGTTTAAATTTACTAATCTTAACTTTAATTCATCTTTCCAACTGTTTTACAAAACAGATTCTTGGTATTTAACAAATAAAAAATGTCATTGAAGTTTTTCAAGAATTTAGGTATATGTACCTACGTTGAAGCATTTTCATTCACTATCCTTTATATCGAATTTAAGTTAGTTTACTGCAGCTGAAGTACTTGAACTTAAAACTTGTGCTTAGAGACAAATTTTCTTTTTTTCATTATTAGTATATTGTTTACCGTTTAATTATCAACTATTTCTCTATTTACAAATTATAAAAACGTAACTGCTTCGGATTTCTATGAGAGTTTGGATGACGGCTGAGTCGGATGCGGATGACGGAGTGTTCAAAATAAAAGAAATGGATAATCTTGACTTATTTTCTGTTTCTTTCTATTGAGGGTACGCATTTTTGATCAACTTGCCTGGTGTATGTTATATGTTATCTCTATGATAGAATAGAATTACGTTCACAATCTGTCATTTGCTGTCACAATGAGGTTAAGGAGTCAAGGCACAAATTGAGATAAGAAAATTGAGTTATTTTTTGTCTATGGAAAGACTCGTCTGAGAAACATAACTAAATGAAAATGCTGGAAATGAACCAGCGTCAATACATGGCATAAATTTGGGACATAATAGCGAAGATGGTTCCTATATTTTATTCGTATTCTCACTAAAGCTGGAACATGTACATATTGAAACTACTTAGTAGTAACTTAAGTACTGACTGGCATATCTCTTTGCCATACCATGACTAATTTCAATATTGCGCAAAGATCTCTGTCTGAATATCTGGTTTATGCTTATAATTTTCTGCACGTTTGTGCAACCCTCAATATTGGTGAGCATCTTGTTATCAAACGTAGACATACTGGTGGTATAAGAGTATACTCTTGCAGAAGAATTTGGGGAACACTGCATCTTAATTGCACCTGAGTTTCCTCATCGCGTGAAAATATTTCAGTTAAATTATTTATTTAACTTATCCCAAAGTAGAAACTTATCCCTCTCCGCTTTAGAAAACTGTCCGGATCATAAAAGATTATCGGTTTGTTATGTCAGTGTCAGTATGAAGTCTATGTCAGATATACCGTATTCCTGTCATTGTGGCCTCTATGATTGTGGCTTAGTGGCTTGCAAACGCACACTCTCCATACACACCAGCACTGCGCCAGATGATGAACTCTCGTATATTGAAAAACTTTTGATACCAATCGATAATTATGTTATTTAATCAATATTTATTGTAATTCAGTGATTTTAATAATTCGATTAAGAGAATTGGTCCAAATGGACCAAAATATAGCAAGAACCATTAACTTTTAAAGAGAAACAGAAACCTTTCCCGTACCGTCAGATAGGTAAATCAACTTTTATTTTCGTAGAAGTGTCAATTTATAGCATGGATAATATTTAGGTGTACTAAATTGCCAGATCGCCATTGACTGATGAAAGCCAAAGGATCGTATATAAGCTTTCGTGTCGGGATGTTTTGAAGTTAAGGCACATGCAGATTTGCAGAACATTTGAAGTTCAAGTAGGTAAAACTTTATCTGGACAAGAAGGAGAGTTTATTAATAGCCGAACCACATAATTCTTACCGCTTAGCTGGCCGAAAAACAAGACTTTAGATTGTGCAAGGATATTAAAAATATCAATTTCCTGGAGATCCTAACTTTTTATATGTAGTGCTGAGTAAAACTAATTGGTTCTTAGAAATATTTATGAGAAAAATAATAGGAATCGGTTAATCGCCCTATGCAGTTATGTTTGGATGTACCGCCAGGTTGGGTTGGCATCAATATAAGTTTACCACAGAATGACCAGGATGGAGACCGTTTATTTGAGTAAATATTATATTATAGATAAGAGCTTGCGCATACTGAATAATTGAAAAAACTAATTTTGAATCTTGTAGACCTATCATACTGAAATCATTCATTAATTTCCTGAAGTGTAAAATACCATTCATGATAGAAAACTTAGCATAATAAACTACGAGTATTTCAATACAATATACACATTATAAGAACGAAACATTAGATATTGAAATATTAATGTGTATATAAATAAATTCCACATTTTTATTTGCTGGTAGTTACATCACCTTAATATTATACAACAAATGCCTAAAAGTATAATTCCTTGAATAATTGAAAATAGAAAATATTCTCCGTTATTGTCCAGTTCAAAAGCAAGCAAGAATAAAATCGATATATACCAGAAACATTGAAGGAAATTTTGAGTGAATAATGTAACATTAACATTAATATCTTCTCTTCATACTATAGGTATTTATAGTCTTATTTAATATTGTATTTCACTATTGTAATTTTAACTATTGATAAATATACCATTTTCTCTTTGCTAGTGGTTATAACATCACCTTAATATTAAAAAATATCATACTAAAGTACATGCGTTTCAAATTTATATATGAGATTTGTAATTGATGGCTATGAAATCTTTCCTGTTTTTGGTTAATTTATTCTAAATTCACGATTTTTGCCCTGAAGAAGAGAATAAACATTCTCGAAAGCTCGGCTTCAATCAAAGAATTTTATTGAATATATGACTGCATCCCCAAGAACATCTTTTTATTTATATATATATATATATATATATATATATATATATATATATATATATAAATATAATAAAATAGATTTTTGTTGGGGATGCAGTCATTTAATAAATAAAATTCTTTGGATTATGCCAAGCTTTCGAGAATGTTTATTCTCTTCCAAAGAATTTTATTTATTAAATGACTGCATCCCCAACAAAAATCTATTTTATTAAATAATAAACCAGTCAAGAATTCAGAATCAAACTATATAAATATATATATATATATATATATATATATATATATATATATATATATATATATATAAAATAAGGCTTGTTTCTTTGTTGATAATTATAACATCACTTTAGTATTATTATTCAAGCCAGACGTTACTCAAAACTAAAATTCTGATAACAGCTGTTTTGCTCAAGAGATTTTTCGATGTCTTTGACCGATTTCGCCAGACGGAGGAGGTATACAATTCGGTTGTGTTTGTTTTTTTTAGTATTAAGATATTTGTATACCTACACGTATTTAAAAATAACATGATTATTGAAAATTAAAGTCCGTGACAGCTAACCGATTTCCGAAATAAATCCATATCCCCAAAAAACATTCCCAATGTAAAACTTTTGGAGGTGAGAGCTACCTACATTCAGCAAAATTCAACAAAAAAAACTCCAATCTTTCGCATATGCTCAGTTAGAGCTGAACCACACCGATACAATTTTTGGTATGTTGTTTTGTATAAGAATTTCGTTTGAATGGTACATTTTCATCAAGTGATTCTATCGCTTCTCACCGCCCCCAAAATTACTTCCATGAAATTACAACTTGACGTATTATATTCATAATTAATATTTTTCAAAAATCTCACTTGTTACTGTTGACCAGGGGCAAGAGAAGGAAGTTGAAAAGATTTACAATTGACGATGATGATCAAAATGCTTTAATATTGCGAATCATAAATGCAGGCTGGTGAGGAAATGGAAATGTTTGAGTCCAGATTTACTGTAAATGTGGGTTATGAATATAATACGTCAGGTTGTAATTTCATGGAAGGAATTTTGGGGGCGGTGAGAAGCGATAGAATCATTTGATGAAAATGTACCATTGAAACGAAATTCTTATACAAAACAAAATACCAAAAATTGTATCGGTGTGGTTCAGCTCTAACTGAGCATATGCGAAAGATTGGAGTTTTTTTTGTTGAATTTTGCTGAATATAGCTCTCACCTCCAAAAGTTTTACATTGGGAATGTTTTTTGGGAACATTTTTTACAAAAAATTGGACCGACGTTATTAGTGGATGCACTGAAAAGTACAAAATAATATTACTTCTATTGGTTATGATACTTGTGAAGTTGGTGCCAAAAGTTATCAATCTAACTGCAACTGCACAACTTCAAAAGTAACAGCACCAATAGAAGTAATATTATTTTATACTTTTCAGTGCATCAACTAATAACGTTGGTCCAATTTTTTGTAAAAAATATTTTTTAAGTTCATATTTATTTAAATATACAGGGTGGCTAGAAAGTCTGGAAGCATCTGATTTCTGATATGAAAAATATCAGCTCTTTTTTCATGGGGTATTATAATCGGGACATTGATTGACAACAGTTACGATAATTTATGGGATATGACATGTTCTTTCTTAATAGAACACCCTATATATTTTTTCATTTTCAAATACTGACTTTCACAACAAATCTAATGATATAGGGTTTGATAGGTGTTCTCCTTGTGGTTTTTTAAATAGTAATTACATTATTTCCTATTTTATCAATGTTAGGCATTAAATTTTTAACCGACGAGCCAACCGGAGGAGATATACAATTCGACTGTTTGTCTATATTTTTGACCGACTGTCTGATTTTTTGGTTCGTGCGCGTGTTTTATATTGTAAACGTAATCCGATTTTGATGATAAAAATCAAATCCGAAATCTGCTTCCCATCAAAGAAGCGGTCAATTTTCCTCGAAAATCGAAAATTTTAGTGGCATAATTAAAGACAGGACAATATCCGGAAACGTTTAAATTGATTGTTTTTTTCAAAAGAGTAACGGTTTTCAACTCAACAACAGCAATGTTAAAATCTCAAATATGTGTATTTTTGCTTTGTGAAGGGGGCTATTTCTTTCGAATCTTGAAAATCTGAGGGCACTACATTACCCACCGATTACAGCGGTGGTGAAATGGTAAAATCTAAAATACATACATACTTATGCGTATTTCCGCCACGATATTTTGAGATCTCTAAATAATAACACGTAAGAGTGGTAATAGTGGTAATAGTGAACGTTCAATGATTTTCGTGACTCAAAACACTCGTACACTCAAAAGTGTTAAATAAATAATTTTTACAAAAAAATGAACCGACGCTATTAGTTGGTGCACTGAAAAATACAAAATAATTTTTATTGGTAGGTACTGTTAGGCACTTGTGAAGTTGTTGAATTTTTCAGTGCCCAACTAATAACGTCGGTCTATTTGCATAGTAAACGAGCTCCGATTTTATTTGAAATAGTAGTATTGAAAATTGGTCCCATTGAAAAAAAATCAATACTACTTCCCTTTTCCATCAAAACTTCCCCCAAAAGGGGTATTGGGACAATTTTGCCGAAAATTGAAAATCCTAGACGGATAAAGAAGATATCATATCCGGAAACGTTTAAAATGGACATTTAAAAAAGATAATCATAGGTTTCCGATTAACAGCAGTAGCAATATGTGTTTCATCTATGTGGCGGGGGCAATTTTTTTCGGAAATCAAAAAATCGATATTGTAAAAATAGAAAGGAAACCATATCTGCCAACATTTAAATTGGACATTTTGAAAAAAAAATCATAGATTTTCGAGATACCTACAGTAGTGGTAATGTCTGAAATATGTGTGTATCCGTCATGTGGTAGGGGTATTTTTTCAAAAATTGAAAATATTAGAAGAGAAAATAAGTAACAACTTTTAAATTTGACATTTTTCAAAAACGGTTATGGTTTCCGAGTTACAGCAGTGGTCAAATCTGAAATATGTGTATTTTCACCGAGATGTTTTTAAATAGCTTACTAATAAGTATAAGCAACTTATTATCTTCTTTCGTGAACGTTGAATGATATTGACGACTAATGTTACAATGAAAAGTGTGAAATAAACATCTTATACAATAAGTAGGACTGAATTTATTAGTAAGAGCACTGAAAAATACAAAATAATATTAATTCCATTGGTGCTGGTACTTTTATTGTTGGTGCCTAGAACAACTAACTACAACTGCACAACTTCAAAATTACCAGCACCAATGGAATTAGAAAATATTATTTTGTACTTTTGAGTTACTAATTAAGTCGGTCCTATTTTTTTCCAGAAAATGTTTATTTGTGACACATTTTTTTATTAATTAAAAAACATTTAGTGCTCTTCCAATATTATTATTTGAAAGAGCACCAGTCGCACACCCATCACACTCTATACTTTATATAATTTAAATTGTTGTGAAAGTGAGGATCTGAGAATACAAAAAATAGTCTTATTTTCAAGAAAAGCACCGACCACGTCATATTCCGAAAGTTTGCGTAGCTGTTGAAAATCAAAGTACGTCACTGAAAAGACCTAATGTTCTACAAAAACTTTTGTATATTTTATTTATTGATATAACGTATTCAGAAATCAAAATTTCTAGCGACGCTGTATGTATAAGTACCTATGTAAAAAGATGATTCTTGGGGATGCAATCATTTACTAAATGAAATCCTTCGATTTAAGCCCAGCTTTCGAGAATGTTTAATGTCTTCTTCAGGGAAAAATTTGGGTATTTTAGAATTAATTTGCTAAAAACAGGAAAGAGCCGTCAATTTTAGTTTGAAACATTTATTCCTTAAAGTGAGGGAAAGATTAATAAACCTTAGGAACCATAAAATTAACCTATCCGGTAGCTGCGAGCCATCAAGATTTTTATAGCTTCATCTAGTAGATTCTGTACTAGTCAGCACTATAGTACGTAATATCTATCTCATATTCTTTATGGAAAATGAAAACCACCCGGAAAGAACCAATCTTCTAAGAGTTGAATGAAAAATTGAATTTTAGTCTCAAAGGCGGAATTTCATTATTACCACGTATGAATACCACCCTAAGCGAGTCGACTAGAAAATAATCGTTACAACTCCATGTGAATAGATGTATGTCAAAGCTTGCATCCCAGCAAATAATGAAACATAGATTTGATTTCGGGGTAATAGAAAGAAATTTCTGGTAGTGAATGGAAATTTTTCATCTCTAATATTGCATAGGCGACTCGAGATTCTACTGATCGTATATCTGGCATGGTGAGAAAATCTTGTTATACAATTCAATAAAAACATCATTTGGCAAGTTTGAGTAAAATTTTACTGATCTTGGAGTTCAAGAGCCATTAAAAGGAGGGAGCTTTACTTGTTTCTTCATCGCCCTCTATACGAAATAGCAGTAGGTATTGTTAGCCGACCCGCATTTATAATGTCTATAATATTTAATTTATTTATTATTCAATAGTATACCGATACAACATTGTTGTATAGTAAACTCCAAATTATATAGGTATTGAAGAAGAAAATATATGCTTGAAAGTTCCCGATTATTTACCATGCAGTTTAAAGCGCAAAATGATATTGTATATATTTTTTCAATTGTGGATAAATTGCTTTTAATCTACAACTGAGAAAACAAATTGAAAATAAATCGCCTTCTGTTATGGAAGACCCTAAGGTTAAAATTTACTGTTCAGTAATCTTATATCTATATATTTATAAGTATTAAACTTGGTAATAACACTACAACCTTGTTTTTGTTATTCAAATTTTGAGGGTATGTGGGTATATAATATAATGATATAATTTTATGGTATTATAATATTTGTTTTTGTAGTACGTATTTTCTAGTCCCTCATAGCTTTATTTTAGACAGTGCGTCATCCAGCAAAGTTTATAATCCTATTACTTTTTGCGTGGAGCCGAGGGACCCGTCATTGATTCCCTTAAATCTCATTGTTCAGCTTCATTAGTCTTTTAGTTGCAGGAACAAATAATTCTCCTTCTATTTCCTACAATCTCAATGTTTTTATCCAAGAATCCTATTCTGCGTAACGCCTCTTTGTCAATATTCTGCTGGCGTTTATCTAAATAAACATTTCCTTGCTAAATAGCCAATGCAAGTAGACTTTTATATATTTATACACTGAACAAAGGCTCACGCAAAATACATTACGTTATTACAGGGGATATCAGATCAAACTTTACACGACAATTGTATCAACCTCCGTATTTTGAAATTAATAATTAGAAATGTACAGATTGTTCTTCAAAGTGGTGACAGATATTTTCAAAATTAGCCATTTTAGTCAGCTATAGGGAACATCTTAAAAAAAGGAAAATAATATAGTTTATAGGATTATCAATTTAAGAAGTGTGAGAAAATATTGTATTTGAGTTTTGACTTTTTCTGTATACAATTTACACCATAATATAAAAATTCATTACTACAACGATACATAAGTAAACGAAATCAACACATACAAAAAAATATTATTTATTCATGTTATATACCTACCTATAGAACCATTAAAATTTTCTGAAAAAGTCGATTATAACTTTTGAAAACCTCTTTATAGCAAAATATAAGATATCATATTGTTACAGTCGTTGAGAAAGATTTTGAGTTCAGAATAAATAAAGGCTGTTCACTTCAAAATACATAAGATGGATCTGACTTCAAAATACGAAGCTACAAATTTTGTGATAAATTGTGTCTGATTTATCCTGTAATAACGTAGGTATCGACCGTGGACACACTAAAACCTCACACGGTATCTAGTAGATGTTAGTTATTTTGTTGATTATTATTATTTTCTCGTTCAATCAAAATTTCTTGATATGTTTTTTTAAATTTATTTGTCATTAGAAAAATAATTATGCAGATCCTGATATTAACCATACCAACAGTAGAAGCTCAAATTTCCAGAAGGGACAAGTATTAAATGACTTTTAAATGCCATAATGAATGGCTCATTCTGTGTTCCTCATTCATTATCTTATGTACCTACATAATTTCATTCAAGTTTATTTTTCTCACTGGAATGATGTTCATATGAAGCAAACAACAACTTCTAAAGCTTCTTCGGGTTCTTTTCCCTTTTACATACGCCACACATAGTATGAAAACATCTATCTGCAGAGCTTAACGACGTGATAGATAGGTTAATAAGAACAAAAACTAATGGACCTCATATATCTCTACACGAACAAAGCGAAATAGAGAACTTTTTATTCGCTTAGAGAGTGGATCACTAATTTACCAGACCAACCAATTAAAGAAAGCTACTCGTTACTGCAATCAATAAACAATAGGATCAGTACAATCATAATATCATTATAAACGGTAAATAAATGTTATTAAAAATTAAACTGAAAATGTCTCCCTCATATTAACGAATAGACAAGGAAATTGAGAACATCTGACAATAAGTACATTGGGGCATGTGAATTGAAAATGCACACACTAAGTTAAATAAATATTTTATACAAAAAAATTGTACCTACTTTATTAGTTGTTGTACTGAAAAATCCAAAATAATATTAATTCTATTGGTGCTGGTTCCTTTGGAGTTGGTGCCTACACAATTATCATTATTCATTATTTTTCAGGAAGAATCTCTGGATCCCAGAAATTTCACGCTAGAATCAATTGTATTTTTGCATTTCTCTTTACACACATGCTTCTGATTATACAATGTGGCCTTCAATATATCCAAATTTGATGCACTATTTTATAAGATGAATAAAGCTTCTTCAAATTTCAATTGATGAATCATTTTGGAATTTATTTGAGCCATAGATGAAGTCTCGCAATCTGTTGAAGTCATATATAAATTTTAGGTATTCAAAATAAAATGTTTCAGCACGACCATCATTGTAATGTAAATATTCTATTGGAGAAATGTTGGTATAATTTGGAGGCGGCTTTGTAAATAATTCAAATATAATTTGAATTCCCGACATTCCGGGCAGTCCAACATCATTGTATTGAAATCTGATTTCTTGTTTGCTCAGTCATCTTGGTGGTAGGAGTTGAGGATTTATTTATTTCAATATCCCTGGAATCTACAGCCACATCATATTGATAATCTAATAAAAGATCTCTCAGCATCATGAAGTTTAAATTAGACTTCTCAAGTACTTTTTAAACATAGGCATTATAAGAAAGGAGGGGAGATATATGTTTCACCTTCTATTTCACCATCTATGAATAGAACCAACCAACGATTGAACTGGTCTTTATCGTGCTACTTCATCTGTCAATTAATGCTTCAATCGATAAGTAAAAGCTGATACCTGTCGTATGTGACAAATATTGCCTTGAAAATATTAGATTGGTATAATGGATTTGTTTGCTTCAATTTATCATTAAATAAATAAATAACCATATTTATGTTAAAATTTGTAAAATTGAGAAAAAAAGATCATTTCTATGGACATTTAAATAGCTAACCCCGAGATAGAGAAGGTAGCTGAGAAGTTCAAAATTATTTCAGCTATATTTTGAAATTACTGTCTACAAAAGAAATCTCCAATGACTACAACTATAAATGACTTTTCACAAAAGCTAGGGATGACTTTTGAGAAGTATTGAAAAATACAAAATAATATTTAGCTATTGGTACTGGTAATCTTGAAGTTTAAATAAAGTATTTTAACTATACATATACCTAATAAATCTTTTGTTTTTTTATTATTTTTATCTAACGTCAAGGTCGTGAGCGACTTAAACAATTAATTACTTGGCAAAAATAAATAGTATATCAACTAAGAACTTATGCTACCACTGGCATGGTCTGTTATCCTGTTTTTATGGTATACTGAGAAATTTTGGTGCTTGAAATTTGTTTCTTGTAGACAAATAATATTGGTTCTGTAGTCTCCTAGAAGAATTTTTAACTGTTCCTGGTGGTTGTTGAACCCATTTAAGTTCCATTGTACTATATTTTCTTCTTCAGCTACTGATAATTCTGTGGAAGAGGGCCATGTACGACTAGCGCACAGGGCATTAAAAATAATCCCCGCTGGAAAAAAGTACTATTAAAAAATAGTGTTGTTTTCTTAATTAATCAAATAATAGAAAAAAAAGAGGATACCAGCCTTTTTCGAGTTTTTTTTCTAGCTTGAACCAAACTCATAATATTGGTCTATGATTTAATAATAATAATAATAGTAATAATAATATTATTATTGATCTGATTATTCTATTATTCTAATTTTCAACCATGTTATCTATGTTAATTGCGAAAGGAAAAGAGTTACGTGTGATCGATAATTATAGATTTAGAAAAGACCCTGCAATAAATGCAGGCCAACTTTGGAGGTATGTATATAATAGATATTTGACGATTCGCTGAAATCACGTTGTCCTGGATTAATAATATATGGATGTTTATTATGTTATATATTTAAAAAGAAAGAATTGCACAATATCTATAAGAATATAGATCAGGTGCACGACATTTATTCGATTACATATATAATGTTTTAAAATATTATAAAAATATTAAATATTCCTATAGTACTTTCATATATCCATATAATGAGTTTGGTTCAAGCTAGAAAAAAAAAATCGAAAAAGGCTCGGATCCTCTTTTTTCTATTATTTGATTTATTTAAAAAACGATTTTTTTAAAAAAGTACTTCTCCCTTCTACCTCAGGTAGCTCGCGCGCTTCTCGTATAGTGACTGACCCTAGGGTCTTTAAGCGGCTTTGCGCGCTAGTCGTCGAACGCCGTGGAAGACTCTATGCTGATATCTATATTATTAAGCTTTCTAATAAGTCTTGAAAATGTATTTTTTATTGAACATACAACATCTCTTTAATAGGTGGTATAACTTTATTACTCATCTATTATTGCACGTATATTCTTTTTTCCTTTTGTATTTTCTTGTAGACTTTTGAACTCATTAAAATTAAGAGGGAAAGAAGATTCAGGATTATTTAGAGTAATTTATAGATACTGTAGACTCGAAAGATGAGCATCAGCCGCATGAGTAAGTGTTTTAGATTTCTTATTCTTTGGAGCTCTTATATCAAGAGGTTTGGAGAATCAATATACTTCTGAGGTTTCTTGTTGTTGGTCTTTGTCAGTTTTTGTTGAGATATTGGAATTAGTAGATTCTGTTGTCGATAATAATCTTTTATCAATTTAGTTACTTAGTATTAAAATTTTGTTTTACAGATTATATTCGACATACTTCTTTCTGATGATTCAGTATATTCGTCCATTTTTTCTGAATTATGTAACTGGGTTGATAAATTATTATTAAATTTAGTGGCTGTTTGAAAATTCTGAGAGTTGGGGCTAGTGGAAATATTGATATTTGAAAGGCCTTCCATTTGCTTGTTATTTCCATTTATTGTTTGACAGGGAGTTATATCTTCAGAATTGTTAATATTTGGTATTTGAGAGTTGTTGACGAGACAATCTTTGGCAAAATGTCCTTCCTTCTTGTAGTGGAAACAAATGATTTGGTCTACTGAAGAATATATCCAGTATGTCGTATTTTCGTGGGATATCTTTAAAATTCCCCAAATTCTATTAACATCATCAGGATGAATATAACCTTGTCGACGGAAACTGAGGATACGTGCGATATGTTGCTCTGTAAATCCAGCTCGAATTGTAGTTACCATTGATGATTTTCTTAGTAAGTATATCCTCTAAAATATGATTTGGGATTATTGGGGAGACGTTAAAAAAAACAATGCGTTTATTCTTAGCAATCAGAGGTCTTATTGATAAGGTTTGATTCATTGTTTTGATGTACTTAGGGGATGATGTTCTTCTACGTTTTCTATGGTTGCTAGGAATACACATACACTGGCATTTGAATTTTTTTAAGACAAACCTTATATTTTTAGGGTCAATTATGGTGACTAGTTGAATGACGTAATCTTTTGTAGATACTCTTTTGATTGCGTCAGTTACTATGGCTTGGCCAGTCACTGAGTTAAATACAGGTCTACTATAAGGAAAAACGTATTTAGAAAAACTTGAGTTCAATGCTTCTGACGGATGTCGGGTACTAATTGAAAAATAATAGATTTTGTTTTTTTGATAGGTTACATCCTAAGCTACAGTTAAGGATATATCCTTAAGAAGAGCATTGTTTCTATACTAAGACTCGAAGACTCAAAATCGATTGTCCGAATTATGTTAAAAGAAGAGAACCGAGATCTATTGCTGAATAGTTAATCGACAAGCTAACAAAACAATAAAGCACATTTAAGTCAGGGTTCACACAACATTAATTATTAACTACGGTCACGCTTCGCATGGACTGAGACAATGAAATTGACAAGAATAAATTCAAACACAAGCGACAAGCGCTCCAAACAGTATGTGTTGACGAAGTCATGGGGCTTTTCCAGTTTGAACTAAGTATTAACTTCTACATGATCGGAAGTAGGTACCTCAAATAGCCATCCACAAACCCTGTATATATAGAAACATGCGAAAAATGTTTTTAGGTATGTACCTAAGTTTCTAATAAAAATGTACTTATTGTGATAGTTGGCACTTTTGAATTTCAAAATAATTTCAATGGTTTGATGTTTTAGTAAAAAAAAGTTTTTGAAAGAGTAATATACCTACAATGTGTTCAAGATTTATAAATAATGACATTTGTAATTGATGGATATGAAATCTTTCCTGTTTTTGGTTAATTTATTCTAAATTCACGATTTTTGCCCTGAAGAAGAGAATAAACATTCTCGAAAGCTCGGCTTCAGTCAAAGAATTTTATTGAATATATGACTGCATCCCCAAGAATATCTTTTTATTTATTATAAATCCAGTCAAGAATACAAAATCAAAATATATATATGGGATATTACGAAATTTGTTAACAGGATAAAGATCGCAGTTTTGGAGTTATCACGTTCAAATTTGCAACAAAAAACAATCTCTTAAATATCTCGGCCGAGTTCGTTATTAGGCAATATCGGGTAAGTAGTTTCAAAATGGCGACCGTTCAAACATTTAAAAAAATATCAAAACAGAGCCGTAGTGTAAATATCATCAAAAATAATTTTGGGTTATAGATATAATCAGTACGTACAACTTTTGTTCGAAGCAATTAAGCAATAAAGAAAAAATAAGAAATATTGATAAAATATGAACACTCAATATAAATTTGATGTAATTGTACATTTTCTGGAGATCTTAATATAGACCCTGATTAAAAAAAGATATATTATATTTATTGATAAGAAATAGGCGAAAAAAAATGCAACCTTGAAGTGGAACGCGAACCCGGTCTGTTTTATATTCAACAGCCAAAATGAAAACCCTATTGATACATACGGCAATATATATGTAATGACATACAGGTATAGCAATGAAAAGGTTGTTCAAAGTTTCAATTCAATGAATTTTGAGAAATTTACCTTTCCGCTGGCTACATGCCATCGGGATTTTTTTTTAATTTGTTTTTTCTCTGCACAGAATCAATCCTTGTATTATCACGACTGAAGATGAGTCTATGTAGACTCAAAACATGTTTCAACCTCTAAATTAATTTTTTTAATAAATTGTGGAGATGACCTTGAGATTTATTTTCCTCAATTAATCCACTTTGAGAATGACCTCAATGATTCAAATAACAAATTATCATTTACTCAATAATTTCATTTTCTACAAGAAAAAAGTTTTTTTTGTGTAATGTTTTTATTAGTTTATAAAGATCATGGAGAAAAGTTAAAAACAGGCTTGTTGGGATCGTACCCACGTCGTTGCGAATACTAATACCACTCTAACACAGTAGCTAGTAGTAGAATAGTGAATTCCCTACTTGGATATAAAGAAATGTATGAGTATGATTTTATAAAAGTGTCCTTCCTTATCGCGGAAATTTGGATGGTATTAGGAAGACAATTACTTCTGATTCATAGCTTTTATATATTGGCAAATAACTTTATTATAAAAATATTTTAAATTATTAACAGCTGTTTCTGAAATAAGTGAAATATATTTTCGCGTCCTCAGCGTCAAATATTTTATGAAAACATATGTTCTACAAGATCTAACAAAGTTCCCATTTAAAAAAATATTTTTTATTCGGCTTAGCTCTCCCAAAGGGGTTAATTAGCTGTATCAAACCCTGAAAGTTTGAATTTCGAACCATCTCTTAATCGTATTCTCTCAAACAAAGAATCATCGAAATTTGACCTCGTTTACTATGTGACCCGAGGTTCTATACATGAAAAACAATCATACACAAATTATACCTCCTTTTTTACGAAGTCGATCAATATGTGAACGACGCAATTGGCTTATTTCTATACGAAATTTATCAAATATAAATCAAGATTCCATAGATCTAGAAACTGGTTCACAATCCATAATTTCTATCGTTTTATTCGAGATACATCATAAATCTAACGTAGGTATTTTCCTGCTGGATGAAAAGTGTAATAAACTTTAACTAGTCTGCATTTCAGTACGAATAAATAGTCGCAGAATATTATAAATATTGTAGATTTATTGCAAGTTTGTTATTTTTATTAGAGCATATCACGTAAATGTATGAAATAATTATGTGTTGCAGAAAATAACTTTGGTAGCATAAATAAAATAGAAGAAGCCTGCTTGCTGTATAGGTGTGAGCTTTGAGGTCCCAATTATAAAATTCAAATTATATTAGGAAAATACATGAGAGATAATATATGGCAACACGAGTTGGTTTGGTACTATTTAACGTCATTGATGTATTTTTGCTGCCTAACTGAATGGTCAGGTGCGAGTCGGGCTTGCTTGAAGAGGATTATGTAGGTACTTAGTATATTCGCATAGGTTCTCTTGTGAGCTCTGAGTAAATGAATGTATAATGAATTCAACAAGTACTAACTGCTCCTGACGAGACTACGCAGATGTCATTAAAAAGTTCATTCATATTGATTACTGAACTGAACACCTTCCTTCCACAAATCTGTTTTGATCTTGAGCTATTTATATTTCCTATATGAATATCTCACGGAGTCACAGTAAAATAATAAAAACAGATATTTGAACAAATAGCTTAGGAAGATGTTAAAATGCGAAAATAGGCAGATTTCTTCAAATTCACAATCTTATTTAGTGAAATGGCAAAAATCGAAGTTCAAGGATATTAGACATCAACTCTGTCGTTTTACTGTTACGATCGATCTGAAACGATTCACCTCCGAATACACTCGTTCTCCTCAATTTCCCACCAAGGCCAATATTTGAGATTTTAAAATCACTGCTAGTGGAAAACCGTAGCTTTCTAGAAAAAATGTTCAACTTAAACGTTTCCGGATATTGTCCTGTCTCAAGTTATCCCACCTAAGATTATCGGTTTTCGAGAAAAATTGTCCCCTTCAACCACTTCGGGGGTGTTTTTTGAAGAGAAGGAGATTTTGGATTTGAGTTTTTACGAGAACATTTCTCATGTCTCCTCTTTCAAATGAATCAAAAATCATCAAAATCGGAGTACCTTCGTTTAATATGTGCGTTTCAATGAAAACTATCCACCCTTACTAACTTTTGATAAATACATTTTCACGAAAAACGCGAAAACACGTCAATTAACACTCCTAGGGGGACATTTTTTTTGCATATTTAAACTTGGTGTAACATTCATCCCCCACCACCTAGGTCATCCCCCTCCATTTTTTTAAATGGAACACCCAATATTTTTTGCGATTTTGGATTCTCCTCATCAAACAGATTTCAAAAATGTATAATACTCAGGGTTCAAAGTAAATAGTCTATGAGCTATAGATGAATTTTAAAATGGATATTTCACAATAGAGTGGGTTGAAATAACAAACTATGTATAGCTAATTACTGCATTGACTAAAGTTACTATATCTCTCACAGTACCGCAACTGGTAAGCACCATGTACTAGAGAGAGAGAGGACAAAGTTTGCCCCCAAAATGGCGGATTTTTGACACGAGACAAACATCACCGCGCAGAGATTTGTGTAGTTGTTGCAGAGAACAGACGTCGCTGACACTACAGTTTTTGTCATGTTCTGGTAATTTAAGGCAGAGACAACCATTTTGAGGATTCTTATTCTTCTTCCCGCCACCTTTTGCCCCTAATATGGCGGCTTAATTGCGGTACATTGAGAGATACAGTCACTTTAGTATTGACAGTTAACTGAATTAGTTTGACGTTTTTGTTTTGTTTATAAGGCGAAATTAGTGACAGTTCTTCTTTCAACTAATAAGCTGTTGCAATAATAAATTACGAAAATGGTGTGCAGTATACAAGAAAGAGTTGAAATAATTGCAAGTCTATACTATGAAAATGATAATTCCGCAAGAGCTGTAGCTATTTAATGGATTTGATGCGCAAATTTATGGACACAGGATCAGTTGCCAACAAAACCCACAAGTTAGAGAGAGTGGTTAACAACGAAGCAATGGAAGTGACCGTTCTAGGACAAATCGCACTAGGAGGCCAACAGTCGCTGTCTCAAATGTCTGATGAAATAGGTGTTCCACGTTCTAGTGTTTCTCGAATTTTACATAAACAAAAATTCCATCCTTACAAAATTAAATTAGTACAAGAATTGCATGAGGATGACTTTGACCATCGTCTTCAGTTTTGTGAGTTAATGAGTGAAAGTCTAGATATACTCTCTAACATTGCTTTTCCGATGAATGTACATTTTTCCTAAATGGTTTAGTGATCAGACACAACATCAGATATTGGGCTGAGAGTGACCCACATATTATCCGTGAATTTCGCACTCAAACACCTCAGTCGTTGAACGTTTTGTGTGGGATTCTGGGTAATCACATTGTTGGACCATTCTGCCTTGGTAGGATTTTAAATGGCGAGTCTTATCCAGTATTACTTAGAGAAGCAGTTGATCCAGAAATAAATCGAATAGTAGAACAAATCGGTACTCTTATCAGAAGATTTACTTGTGTTTCAACAAGTTGGAGCAGCTCCACATTATGCTTTACCTGTAAGGCAGTTCTTGGATCAAGCATTTCCCGTTCGCTTCATAGGAAGAAGAGGTCCGATGATGGAGTGGCCACCTAGGTCACTCGATCTAACTCCGTTAGACTTTTTCTTGTGGGGGTATATCAAAACAAAAGTATATGCCACCCAACCAGATTCGAAAGATGATTTGCGAAAAAGAATTATTCAGGAATGTAGAAAATTAACTCCAGACGTGTTGCGCAATGTTAAAGAGGTATTTGATAGGAGACTTTATCACTGCATGGAGTCCACTGGAGATCAATTTGAATAACTAAACCTAAACTTTGTAATGGAACTGTTCATACGTTAAAATAAAGTATCAATTACGTTTGCTATTGCAACCCATCCTATTGTGAAACACCCATTTTAAAATTCATCTGTAGCTCATAGACTATTTAATTTGGACCCTAAGTATTATACATTTTTGAAATCTTTTTTATCAGGAGAATGCAAAATTGCAAAAAAATATTGGGTTTTCCATTAAAAAAATGGAGGGGGATGACCTAGTTGGTGGGGGATGATAGTTACACCAAGTATAAATATGCAAAAAATGTCCCCCTAGAAATGTTAATTGACGTGCTCTTGCGTTTTTCGTGAAAATTTATTTATCTAAAGTTATTTAGGGTGGATAGTTTTCATTGAAACGCACTATATAAAACGCGCATGAACAAAAAAAGAAACAGGCATTCGAATTATTGTATACCTTCTCCGTTTGGGTTCGTCGCTCAAAATTAGTCAAAATCAATAATTGTACAAGGGTTATGTATTTTTCAGTAATGTACACACGCTGGGAAACTAATTATAATTTGAAAAATACATGATGAAAACCTATTATGGTCCAATATCCACACAACTGTATTATCGTCTCCATAATATTAAGTGTGATGTCTAATTTTTTTACCGTTTTGATGCGTCATAATTTTCTATACATTGATCTTTCTTTTCATGATAATAACACTTCCTTTAAAATAAAATTTTTATATATACCAACCAGTATTGATAGTAATAAATATGAATAATACAATTATTACCTCGACTAAACTATTAGCAAAGATTAGAAAACACCTATTAGTTATTTTACGCTACATTCTCTCCAGCCCATGTCGTGTCAATGACAGGAGAACATCTTGTGACAGGCTAATAAAATTCAGAATAAATGTCCTTTATTATACTCGGTTGACAGATAATAATTGTTACTGGCCATTGGTACTTCTGGGAATAAAGGAACTTCTGAAACTCTTCATAGGTATATGAAATACGTTGATACATTTTCCTGTGAAATTGTTTTTTTATACTGAATAACAGATTGGTATCTGGTGATAAGGGCTGAAAGTTTATTCACTAACGGGTTATTGAGAAAATTTCATTCTTCCATGAAATCCATCAGGAACATTCTCGTCTTATAACCGGTTGGACATGTTTTATGATACCACGAAGATCTCACGAAAGTTATTACGAAAAGGAATTCAAAGCTATATCTCATAGACATCAGCTATTATTATACGTCGGCCCCTTTTAGAATTAAATACTAAAATTCGCCGGTCAAACCGCCAGTAAACTTCCTATTTCAATTATTATACGATAATAATGATTATAATGAGGATCTAATAACTCAACCTCAGTTCTTCAACAATATTTTATTGATGATTAGCGAAACTGTTGCTGGATTCTGAGAATTAGCCTATCTTTTTCTCCGTAAGGTCTTCTATCAGTAGAATTTTCTATGTAAATATTTATTAAAAAAAATTGGATCGATGTTATTGTTGATGCACTGAAAAATACAAAATAATATTAATTCTATTGGTGCTGTTACTTATGAAGTAGTGCATTTGCAGTTAGACTGAACTTTTGACACCAACTTCATGAGTAACAGCACAAATAGAATTAGTATTATATTGTATTTCTGTACAGTTTTTGTGGATAAATATTAATTTTACACTTTTGAATGTAACATTTGTCACGAAAATGGTTGAACGTTCACTAATACCAAAAAATGTAGTTGGTACTTATTCTAATAACCAATTATGTTCTTTGCTTATACTTATTACTATTTAGATATTACCATTTTACCACGCTGTACCGCTGGAAAACCGTAACTCTAAGGAAAAAATGTTCATTATAAATGTTGCTACAAATAATGTTTTTCATGAAGTTTCCTCAGATATTCAATTTTTGAAAGAAATTACCCCTTCCTCCAACCGAAAATACACATATTTGAGATTTTAACATCGCTGTAGAAAACTGTTACTCATTTGAAAAATTGTTCAATTTAATTGTTTCCGGACATTGTCCTATTTTTAATCCTGCCACCACAGATTTTCGATTTTTGAGAAAAATAGTGGGTATACCTCCTCCGTTTGAATACCTCTCTGTTTGGCTCCTAAAAAAAATTACAAGTTGTTTTTCGTTATTATTGATTGTCGGCTGAATTGAGTGTACACATGAAATAAATATCCACAGTATACTAATGCTGCGTTTTCTTTAGAAATTTATCAGAGCAATTTCTTTATTGATTTTGTAAGGCAAACATATTTTCAATTTAATATAAAATTCTATGACACGAGCATTCTCCGTAGCATTTTTTTCGTACATCTATGAATAATGGAGACTTTCACATGTTTACAGAAAACTGCAAGTCACCAAACTTGCAAATAGTATGAGTAAGCCTAGTATGCCAGCAACCTAAGAAAATTACAACTGAAGGGAACATTGGATCGATTAATGGACTTGTATTGTTTGGTGGTGAGCTAGTGGCTTTCACATGTAAAGTTATGCAAATATTTTCAAACATAATAAATACTAATTTTAGCTCATAAAGACGATGACCATAGGTAGCTAGACTACAAAAATAAATACTGATAAAAAGTTCATTATTCTTTTATTATGCACAAATTTAACTTGGATGTATCGAATAAATTAATCAATATTAATTTTTCATGCCATTGGTAGTAAACAGTAAGAAAATTAAATATTTTCAATAGCCTTTAGATCTTAAGCAATTTTTAGAACATTTTCATAAACTTTTGAAGACCACCATTTCCAAACTGCAGAATCAATCATACTTACCGTACAGTTTTCCAACATTCTTGTATAGTTTGTTTCACGAATGATGGCGATTGCCTGTAATCATTCACGAGCTACGTGCTACATACATCACGCTATACTCATCGCATCTCATTATCATGAAATTCTCTACTACTTTTCTCGATGTAAGCTACGACATCATTATTGTAAGCTGATCTCCTCCAATACCATGAGAGGGTGCTGCGCGTATATCCGAAGGCAACGCAATATTTATCTCATAGGCGACATTTCGGAGAATTCAGATGAACACGTTAATGTTTTATAACAACCAATAGATTTGTGTTTTATATTTCTGCATTATTGATAACATTAATTTCAAGTTGTGATGAAATTAAGTAAACAGGATATCTGTCATGATCCGTTAGATGCATATGCAGTGGTTAATATTTTCAAACTGAGAACTGAGCCTTAGCGGGCGAAAGTGCCTGTTGAATCTGTCGTTCCAGAAACGAGGAACGAGAATGACTTTTATGTTGATGATGTATGTTGTTTTGTATAAGAATTTTGTTTGAATGGTACATTTTCATCAAGTGATTATATCGCTTCTCACCGCCCCCAAAATTCCTTCCATGAAATTACAACCTGACGTATTATATTCATAACCCACATTTACAGTAAATCTGGACTCGAGTATTTCCATTTCCTCACCAGCCTGCATTTATGATTCGCAATATTAACGCATATTGATCGTCATCGTCAATTGTAAATCTTTTCAACTTCCTTCTCTTGCCCCTGGTCAATAGTAACAAGTGAAATTTTAGAAAAAAATCAATTATGAATATAATACGTCAAGTCGTAATTTCATGGAAGAATTTTGGGGGCGGTGAGAAGCGATAGAATCACTTGATGAAAATGTACCATTGAAACAAAATTCTTATACAAAACAACATACCAAAAATTGTATCGGTATGGTTCAGCTCTAACTGAGCATATGCGAAAGATTTGAGTTTTTTTTGTTGAATACTTGACATCGTCGCCAGGAAACTGTTATTTATAATGTAGCTAATGTACTTGTGGTCTAGTCCGATTTTCTCTTCCTGACTCAATTTTCAACCTATTTCGGAAAAAAGGATCCGAATATTTAAACAGTCATTAAGGTGTTGCTGCTATCGGTAAGGGTGCGGTCAAAATATAATTATATATTTATAATTATTGATGAGAAATGCCATTTAGAATAAAAAAACGATTGCAACATTGTCACGGCTAAATTTGGAGGAACAGTTGATGCTATCTTTTCGAGAAATCTACTCTATTAAGAATCAGAAACATATATTTCATATGTTAGTCACCCATGAGCCATAGCATCCGCTTGGTCTATAGTAACTGAAGATAATTTTCAAATTGAAGAATTAAATTAAAAAGGCATTAAACTTGAGTTTGAGAGTTCTTATGACTTTTAAAAGTCATTCTCTTGGTTAGGGAATCACTTCTACCTCGCGCATTGAGTTGCACGGGATATTTTTTAAAATTAGGAGTTTTCACCAAAATTTGCAAATAGCAACTTAGTGAGCTCATACCCGCTCATAATTACTTCTTTAGAGGACTATCTCTCTTCTTTGAAATAAAAAAAGAATCATCAAAATAGGAGCACATTTAATAAGCAAAATGCGTGAGATACTAAAAAAGCAAACAATTTTGATGATATTTCTTCTAATATTTTTCTTTTTCATGAAAAGAGTTCAAACAATCAACCGGAAAATATTGTTGTGAGATACTAGAAATTTTAAAACAATATCGGTAGGGACAATTTGTCATGATAACGCAAGGCACGTATGTTTTTTCTAAGCAAAAGACATCTAACTGAAGTTGCCGAAAGCTATCTTTACTATCACTATGTACGACTGTACAAGCTGTCCAGAATAAGATTCACTACCCCCCTATCTCAGAAACTATGAGATATACGACAGAAAGTATTGAGATAAAATATTTGTGAATTTCTTTTTTTTTAATGCTGCCATATACACAGGGTATTTCATATATCGGATACAGGTATCAACTCTCTTATATTAAATATAACACTCTATACATTTTTTGCTTTTTGGAATCTTCGTAAAATTTTAGGTGAGCTCTGTGCAATAAACCCTATACCTAATATTTATAGTTTTTGAGATTTTATCATTTTTGTGAAAAAATGACAGTTGCAGATGTATGCATCATTAGTAGTAATTCATACCATAAATTAAAGAGTCACTATCATAAATCTAATAAGCAGAGGTGAAAATTTGTAACCAAACTAGAAACAATCTCTGGCAATATACAAGGTGAGTACGAAAGCGATGAAAACTTTGAATTTAATATTATCTACTATCTCCGATTTTTTACATGCAAACCCCAATTTTTCTCTGTTGCACTGTATTCTACGACTAAAAATAAGGGTACTCTCAGTTTACGTCCCTATACCTAATTTCAAGGGTTTCTGAGATATAAGCCGAAATTTTAAATTCTGTAAATTATGAGGTGCACTCTATCATAGTGTTAAAAAGTGTATTCTGATCAAGGAAGGTTTGATTTGTTTTAACATTTTATTATCAGCAATAGAAATATTGCCCTAAGAATTAGAGACTATCGATGCGATACTTCCTTGAAAGAAGAATTCCAGACAAATCATTTTTTCAGTGAATTGAACAAGATCTAAAAAATCACAGTGTTATAAAATATAAAATGAAAAACAAATTACCTTATGATTTGACAGAACAAACGCAGCAAAATATATAACTAGATGCACTAGTTGAATATAATTCGTTAACGAGTGATTATTACGGCAAAATTACTTCAATAATTTAATAAATTGGGTTCCTTAAAACTTAATGTCTTTCAGGGCAATCTCAAATTATATATAGAACAATTACTCAAATCCGAAACTTGAGAAAATATTAAAATTATAACAGATAAGCTGCATGTCCTCCATTTTCCGCTATACATCTGGTATATATGACTTTCAAATTTCTTTCGGCGTAAACAACGCAATCTGTCCTATTTAGGGCTTCTACTTCCAGTCTTATTTTATTTTTTAAATCTTCCACGTCATGGGTTTGGTTCTGGTACACACGATCTTTTAACGTAGCCCACAGAAAGAATTCGAGAGAAGTCAAATCAGGACTTCTTGGTGGCCATGAAACATTTCTATTGGGTACAATCGATTCTTCAAATTGTTCGCAAAGAAAATTTCGGACTATTTCTGTATTATGACACGGAGCTCCATCCATTTGATATATAATATTATGATTATTTTCTTCTTAATTTTCTAATAAAGGGATTATTTGATTTTGTAATAAATCGAGATATCGAATCCCATTTAATTTTTGATAAAAAAATAAAGGTCCTAATATATGTCCATTAGGTATATACCACATCAAACATGAACACTTTATCTACCCTGATTCTGGATCGTTTTATACTTATTAGGATTTGCTCGCGACCGGAAAGACAATTCTTCCTTTTAAAACACCCTGCGGTGGTAAAGATAGCTTCGTCGGCCCAACAGATTCGCGCAAGTCCATCAAGGTACAGCAAAATTCCAGTCGACGATCCTGATCACCAATCTGCAACTCTTGTAACTTTGTAAATTTATACGGCTTATATCCGTTTATTTTTAACGCGGCGTGGATCGTGGATCTAGCGACATCCAAATACCTGCTTGCATTATTTAATTCTCAGGATTTTTTCTTCTACAGTATATATATAATATATTTTGCTGCGTTTCATCTGTCAAAAATTAGGTAATTTGTTTATCTTTTTATATTTTAGAACACCTTGGGTCCCGTTCAAAAAACTGATTTGTCTGGAATTCTTCTTTCAGGGAAGTTTTTTTCGATATTCTCTGATTGTTAGGGCAATAGTTCCATTGTTTCCAATAAAATATTCAAATAAACCAAACTTTTCTTGTTCAGAATAACTCTGATAAGCTTATGAGATTCTAAAGGCTTACCCAACTGTCAGTCTGAAATTTAATTAAAAAATCAAGATGTCATTTTTTCCATAACAATCACGTTAACCTTAGAGCATGAGTCGTGTATTCACGCCTTTTCCCTACTCTAGACATTAAAGAATGTGCACCTGAAATTTTACAGAATTTGAAATTTCGGCTTATATCTCAGAAACTCTTGACATTAGGTATAGGGAAGTAAACTGAATGTACCCTTATTTTAAGTCGTAGAATATAGTGCAACCGAAAAAAATTGGGGTTTGCATTTAAAAAATCTGTTCAATTCAATTCAAGTTTTCATCGCTTTGGTACTCACCCTGTATATTGCAAGAGATTGTTTCCAGTTTGGTAACAAATCATCATCACTGCTTGTTAGATTTATGATAGTCACTCTTCAATTTATGGTATGAATTACTACTAATGATGCATTATTCATACACCTGCAACTGTCATTTTTTTCACAAAAATGATAAAATCTCAAAAACTATAAATTCTAGGTATAGGGATTGTTACACAAAGTTAACCTAAAATTTAACGAAGAACCCAAAAATCAAAAAATATATAGGGTATTCCATTTAAAAGAAGAGAGTCGATACCTGTATCAGATATATGAAACACCCTGGGAATATGGCTGCAATAAGAATAAAAAATTCAAAGAAATTCACAAATATTTTATCTTAATACTTTTTTTCGTATCTCTCATAGTTTCTGAGATAGGTGGGTAGTGAATCTCTTATTCTGGACAGCCTGTACATATACCTAGAAGCGAACGTTGTATCACGATTATGAGCTTCGCTCTTTTGCTCACATGTAAGATACAGTATTTTTTGCGAATTTCAATGTTAAATTTTAGAGAAAGATATAATCTGTTCCATGTATCATTCCATGGACCAGCAGTTGTTATTTCCAATCAACTTCACGTACCTGCTTTTACGGTAAAATTTATCATTAATGCTGTGGATATTGAGTACTTTTGTCACACAGTGCATGAAGCAAAAAAGTTACATATTTTGAAGTTGTTTTGAAAATTATTATTCTCTCAAAAATTACGATAATTTTATCTTTGTCTATCTCCCGATAACTATCTTTTTCAAATGTCAATGTGATTCCACCAATTATAAAACCTTAACTGCAATCAATTAACTTACTTTTGTGTGTTTTCTGTGCCCTACAGGAATTTCCAGTAGAAATATCAGTAATAATTAATAATTTGGGTCTCGGTAGAAACCCCGATGTTACACAGCACTTTTGGAAACTTATATTAAATTCATTTCAGAGTGAATTAGAATCAGAGGAACGTCTAAAATGCGCAAATAATTTACGGGATTAATAAATTGTGAGATTCAAACAATTTATTTTACTCTTTCACCCTAGCCATGGTGAGTTTATTATCGATTTTTAACCTCGGATTGAATTATTCAGGGTTAATTATACGGATTGTTGGCATAAAAATCTAAGAGTAACGATGTGTGAATTTAATTTTATTTTTATTATGTTTACAATGATTCGAAAGAACTCATCTATAACATATTATTGTTTCCTAAAAATAGATCTGATCTTTATAGTCTAGTCATTGTCATTATAAAAATTTGAAAGCTGATTTTTTAATAAAGGTAATATCGAGGGGACATAGAAAAGTTTAACTTGAAATTATCGACAAAGATCTCCAATGAACTTTCTCCGCCACCGAAAATGGATAAATTTAGCGACAACTTTGTTTTCCGTCATTATTCGAAAATTTTGCATAAATACTATTTGTCGCTTTGCGTTCTACAATTAAGAATAAATACATTTTTCACATATCGAACAAAAAAAAATTTTTACTTTCTTGGGATTCGCTAAACTTGTAAAGCATGCTAATAGCAACAATTTTTTCGTCATGAAGTTGGCAAGTCCTCGTGAAGTTTCGATATCGTCGCTCGCGCAGTTGCATAAATATGATGTAAGACATTTAAGGTTCTTGTTACTTTTGAAGTTGTGCAGTTGCAGTTAGATTGATACCTTTTGGTACCAACTTCACAAGTACCAGCACCAATAGAGTTATTATTATTTTGTATTTTCAGTGCATCAACTAATAACGTCGGTCCATTTTTTGTCAAAAATATTTATTTTTCACTTTTGGGTGTAACATTACTCACAAAAAATGTTGAACGCTCATTAATACCAATGAAGATAGTACTTATCCTATTACCCACCTATATTCTTTGCTTGTAGTTGTTATTATTTAGATTTCAATACATCGATGCGGAAATACGCATACCTAAGTATTTTAGATGTTACCATTTTACCACCATTGTAACTCGAAAACCGTAACTCTAAGGAACAAAATGTCCATTATAAATGTTGCTACAAATAATTAGGTCTTTCATGTAGTACCCACAAATTTTCAAATTTCGATAGAAATCGCCCTCTCCACGTAGCAAAAATATACATTTGAGAATTTAACATGCCTGTATCTCAAAACCGTAACTCTTTTGAAAAAATGTTCAACTTAAACTTTTCCGGAAACTGTCCTGTCTCTATACTTATACCACCTCAGATTTTCGATTTTCGAGAAAATTTGCCCAATCCACCCTTTCCCCTTTTTGGAGAGAAGGATATTTCGAATTTGAGTTTTTATGAATATGGGAGCATGTATCAAGCCTTCTCTTTCAAATGCATCAAAAATCATCAAAATCGGACCGCATTTACTATATAAAACGCGCGCAAGAACCAAATAAAGCAGACAGTCGAATTGTATACTTACCTCCTCTGTTCGAGGTTCGTCGGTCAAAAATAGCTTTTGCAGGCAACAGCTCAGTGATGAACGTGAACGTTAACGTTGAAAATGTGTAGAAAGCAAAGGCCAAAAATCAGCCGCTAGACTACTTACCACTTTTTCGGTCAAAACTCGAGAGACTTTTTCTTTCGTAGCGGCTATCTAGCACCGGCAAAAGCTATTTTCCACCCAACGCCGCCAATATCTACCATAAATATGACTTACGTAGAAAAGTCGCATGTGGTTGAAGAATCTCCACAACTCGATGAGTTTTTGGAACGAGGAGACTGGACTGGACCTGAACTATCGAAATGAAGAAAAATATGGATAATAGAACACAAAAGCGTGTATTTGTATTTTAAATATATATATATATATATGTGTCATTTCTAATTTTGCTGTAGAAATTATTTATTAGTATTGAACTATAATTATTTCTTCTACAATAATTTTAGTACAAACTTCGATTATCCTGCTCAATATTCTCATATGAAAAATATGCCATAGAAAAAGCACCAGGGTTAATATTCATAGCGAACGTAAAATCATTAGTAAATTCAGACGCCAAGTTAATGATCAAAGAACACGTAATTGCAGCATAGAACAAAAAATAGCTGGAGAGGCCTCCAAAAAATTTAAGCATCTCAAAATAAAAATACATTTGAAAAGTTTTCAGATATTCCACTGAAATGCGAGGAAAAGGTGTTTTTACAAAGACTAGGAATAGGACACACAAATATCAGATACTCAAATGCACCTTATGAGAAACGAATCATGTGCACATTTTGTGAAACCGGCATCTTATATAGTTATAGAATGTTCAATTCTAGATTCCAGAGGAAACATCGTCCCTCCTATCAGCAAATGCTTGAACAATCCTGTACTTCAAAGAAGTGTGACTTTGAAGGATGTAGAACTCTATGACAAAATAAAAAAATCTGGTGTGTCCACTCACATGACTTTCCTACCGCTCGCAGGCAAATTCCAGTGAATGAAAAATTTTACACTATTACAATACTTTCCTTACATAGCGACAATAATAGCGGTAGTGAAGTAAAAATCCTCTGGTCAAATCGTGCTACCACTCATTTTTTTCAGCATGTGAAGAACAACAATGGTCTAAAGAAACATGTGGAAAATACGGAATTTTATTCAACCATAACTTTTTTGTGCTTTTTCTCAGAGATGGCGCTATATGTGGCTGGTAAAGGGCTCTCTGAAGAATACTTAAGGCAAGTTTAATCAAAATCCTTAGAGCCGTTTCTGCGCTATAGTCTTGAGCAAATCACGTTTTTTGGCTATAGCTCAACACCCAGTGTATACAGGATTCTCATTCAGTGCCACCGGCGAGTGATATTGGTACCAAACAAAATAAAAAAGAAAGCAACAAAATACACCGATCTGTTCCCGAGATAATGCTGTCACAGATAGACAGACAGACAGGCAGACAGACCAGTGGTTGAAAATATGTTTATTAGGCTTAGAAAACTCTGAAACGTCAACATTTGTAAAAATCTCGATACCGAAAATTTCACACGATTACAATACTTTCCTTATACAGCTACTATAGTAGCGTAGAAAAGTAATTAATGACAAATTTTCATCTGTAGCCTGAGTTCTTAGTTGATAGTTTTATTGTATTGTACTGTTTATTATATTTGCCATGTAAGTGATATTATGTTATTTTAGTTTCTAGTTCATTGTTTGTATTTTATTGTATCGTTTATTCTATTTTCATGTAACTGAATTGTAACATGAGCTTTTAGTAGATTGTTTTTATTCAATTGTTATACTCTTTAATGTTAATACGAGTTTAAATAAAGTAAAGAAAAAATAATTCATCTAGAAACTTACATCCACGCGAGCGATGATATTGAAATTCTACGAGGACTCGCCAACTTCATGCTAGAAGTCGTATCTGTTCTCTAAAAATGAAAGCAAAATATATTTATAACAGAAAACAAATGCTCTAAGAAGAAGAAAATAATTCAAGTTAAATCAATCCTATCAATTTATTACATTATACAATTTATTTTATATCAAAGCTTGTCGCTACATTAGTTGTGTGAGTTTATTTAGTGTGGATCAAGTAAGAATTATCAAGTGAAAAGTATCAAATGACAATTATCAATTAAAAAGTATAAAAATGTAGCATTTATGCTCTCAAATTAAGAAGTAAAATGTAAGCATGCGCACAAGTCTGACATCCGCGGTATTCATTTTTCAAAATAACCTCTGTCTCTTGTATAACTGATAATAAGAGTTAAGAATTCAATTTTTTTAATAGAATGGAACATACTGAATAATTTTTCAAAGTTCCTAAGAAATACACAAATATTTAAAAAAGTGAGGTTATTTACATATGATTTACATCATCGACCTGACCAATCCTCGTTCACATGCGCACTTATTGCGTACAAGTACAAAATCTCGTTCAATTAAAGTTAAAAGTTGGCCAACATCTACTTCTTTTTCGTTAATTGATAATTGTTACTTGGCTGCATGAAAACCCTCATTGAAAAATAAGATGTTCGACTTTTACTTGCTATTTGTAGTTGTCAATTTTTAATTGATAGGTACTCGTTAATTTGGGCTGCATGAATCTACATTTACATATAAGTATTACTTATATCAATATCAAGTTACATAGTGTATGCTTGTTTATTTATACAGGTGAATCTCGCTTCTGTATCTTTTATTTTCATTTCTTTTTTTTACTTTCTTAGAGCATTTAAATAAAATCTAGTTTTTTTCAATTATTTCTAACAATAAGATTATTTTTTATCTCTTAGTTTGTATTCTTCCCAGCAAAACCTTTTATTTTATGAAAATAACTAGTCCACCATATTAGATTTAGAATGACGTCACTATGATAACCATGCATTATCATCCAAACTATACATGCATGCAGAAGTTCAGCTCAATCTGCTGTGAATAACTGCTTTAAAATTCAGTTGCAAGATTTGCCGCGACCAAACATTGTAAGCTAAATAAAAACTTGTCGAAAAAACCGTTGAAAGTATTAGCATGCTCTCCACAAGCTTGCTATAATAGATTTTTTTTCGATATAAATTACCAGAAAGGAGAAAACTTATTTGACTTCACTAGTTCAAGTTCTTCAGGTAAGAAGTATATGCTGTTTTGGAAAGGTTTGCCAAATACTTTAATGATTTGGTATCAGCAAGGTTCACTCCTTCCAAATTAAGGGGTGTCTTCTTGTTGATAGTTAAGTTCCAAAGTTTTCATATCTCTATTTTTGAAAATAAAAATATCGGTAATGATATATCGCTTCTTGTTGCGGAGGCATGTTGGTCTTCAATGGTTGTAGTACATCAATTGAAAAGATGGATGATGATCGAATTCTTTGGATACAGTCCTGGTAATCAGTAGAGTAGTCACTAAAGGTTTAGTAACTGACACATGATATAGTGAACAGTGGTCATGGTTGGGTTTGGAAATGAGTTGAATCAGGCAGCTTTCATCTTGAAGCTGGCTTAATGCATGGCATTTGATGATTTCAAAGGTACGGAGAAGTGGGAATTAATGTAAGATTTTGTAGGAGTAGATATATATTGTTAAAATTGGCAAATTAATTATAAAATAATTGGTTCGTCTGAAAAAAGAATTGTTTTATCAATATATGAATAATAATTCTGAAGATATTTTTATTCTAAAATATTGTCAGTATTATTCTGGTGATACTGAATTATGGACAAAGTTCCATGAAGCCAAAGTAATCGTATTCTCTAATTCATCTAGGAATTCATTAATGTATTGTAGATTAATGAATAATTATTGTGAGAGTACATTTTGGATGAAGACAATAACTAGTAAGTGATTAACTCTATCTTTTAATCTCATCCTTCAATTCGGTAAAAAGTATTTACTTATTTTCTGATTGTTAGCTAGTGCTGTGACAGTTTTACTGTAATCATTAATAAGCTTTGACAGTAAGGTTTATTGAATTTTAAATTAATATTCAATAGGCTTACCATTTCTGATAAAGGTTTATTAATAGTTTTACGCTCATTGTCATCCAATATTTCCAATAGAGATTATTTATTTGCAAGATTTATTATTTTTACAATTTTAATTGCAACTCTGTTGTTCTATTTTTTTCGTTAATTGTGCTTTCTAACGTAATCCATAAATGTGTGTTGTGTTTCTTGATTTCTAATTATTATTATTTCTATTAATTTTATTGCAAGAAATCCATTTCTATAGCTGTAACATTGATCTGACTGAAGGTTTTTGAAAAGGTGAGAAAGAGGGTCATTACTATGAATTTCTTCATTTGCAATCTTTCTTGGTATTCCACGTGATCGTATAAATGGAATAATTCTTTTGACTCTTCTAATGTGATAAGTTCCTTTTGGTCTTTTTACTTTATTTTCCAAATCACTTTCAACAGTTGTTTTAATTAATTCAGGATTCGTCCTATTCTTTATTTGATCATTTTTATATGAATGGAGGTCTTCAGGATGTAATAATTCAGGTTTTGGATTAAAGTTTTGATAATAATTGCTTGATTATTGACCTACTGGAATAGTGACTCTTCGTTCTTGTAAATTTATTGAGATTATGATTCTTATCAAGAATCAGTTGTAATGGACGCATCCGAGTTCCTCCACGATGACTCAGGTAGCTATAATTCCATAGCCGAATTCCTCCACAACACCTCGTCCAAGAGATTAAGGTTTAGAACAGCATGTTTGCTAATTAAGGATATGAGGTAATTATTAAAAACAATAATAAAATATGAAAACATTTATTTTCAACTACATATAAATACATTGCTAGATATAAAATTATTTACAAGCAGGTAAATATGAAAAACAAATATTTTCGACAAATTTCGTTCTTGTTATTTGCCCTATTTCATATTGTACAATCTGACTTGAGACAAATTCTTGTGTTAGTCTTGTTTGTCTACAATTTTTTTTCAATTTAGTTGCACCATTTATTTTGGCGTAAATTTCAGACTGGAATTGTAATAAAATCTCAATAAACTGATACAAATTATGATGGTTTTCGTAAAAACTTGCATTTCGTTAAATTCGTTAAATTTCGCATGAAATGATTCGCATGCGTTCGTAGTGCGATATGAGACATTGGAAGCACTTCCCCATATTTGAGGACGAAACAAGGCTTCTTCATTGATGTAATTATCGACTATATAATCCTGGATATAATCACTAAATTGAGCAATGCCAGAGTTGTTGCAGGATAGTGTCTCACATAATTCTAAGAAATACTCTTCAACATCACTAGGCTTTAAAAAAGGCATTCCGAAAAACAACTTTAAAAATACCCCTCTACTGAATTGGGATCTTTGTAACATTAAGTTAGCTCCAAAGATTGAATTTTTCTATACCATGCCTTTGCCAGATGGAAGCGGCAACCAATTATTTTAGCGCTTGGCCACAGAATATTAACTGCTTTGTGAATTCCTATCTCAAAATCTATAACAATTTCAGCTGGACAAAATTGCAAATTAAATGTATTACATGCTGCTGTTAACATATGAAAATACTAACGGAATATAGTGGCCAGTTTTATAACCATGAACTGTAAACATTTGCAAAAAAATTGTACGAGTCTGGTGTATATTTTTTCTAATTTGGTTGTCAGCACTTGTTATTTCGTCAGCAAATGTACTGGATTTTAATTCTGAATTAATTATTTTTGAAGGTTTTTCAAGCAAATCCTCTGTGGCTTTCCTCTTGACAATGTTGTTTATGATTTACCTGGCGATATTTCCATCTTCTGGTTGATTGTGTGTCAAAATGGAATCAATTATATGTAAATTTTCGGCACTGCTGGTATAAATCTGGGCACCACACTGTTTGATCACACATCGCCATCTCACTGTGCCACTTTTTGCAACATGTGCTTTAAAAAAACTTAAAACCGTCGACCAAGACAAGTGTTTTGCCTTTTTCACTTGAAATAAAAGCAGCTCTTTCCATTTTGAAAATCGAGGACGCACTGACGCACCCTCTCCCCGTTCCATCTTTCATTTATTGTAAACATGATGTTAATTAGTAGATGATAAGTGCTAAGCGGCAGGTACTGATAACGGTGGAGAAACTCGCAGGATTAAGTAGGCCCTTTTAGGTGTTGGGATCAGGTAAAGTGGAGGAATTCGGACGTACCGGTTGTAATGTGGTAAAGTTCTGAAATTCTTCTTTCAAAAGACTCATTGCAAATTCTAACGACTGTGAGTTTTTTTGTATATTAGATGGATAATTCGTTATAAACATAGTTTTAGCAATGTTATTGTAATTTTCAATTATTAAATCTCTAAGACATGCTATTTCAGTTGTATCATTAGTTTCATTTATCTTAATTATTTTGACCTCTTTTAGTGTTTGTATTCTTAATCTAGAGTCGTATGATCTTTCATTTTTCTTTGGTCGTATAGATGTTAATTGATGTGTAGGTAAGATATCGTAAATCAAAGTAATTATTAGCAATTTTCTTTACTTGGCTCTATTAACAACAGTTCGTGCCTCAAATAATATCATAGTCCATTTTATTAAACATTTGTTTCTATTACATTACTAGTGAATTGGTTTGCCGGAAACAACCAAAGTTGTCAAATAGTAAAATTAAATTATTAACTCTTTTATAGGTAATGATTATCTTCTGTCATATTGAGCATTCAATAGTTATTTATTATACAAGGGAAAAAGTACCCAGGTACTAGATTTTAGCTCGAGGTTGTGTGACAAAAAACCGAGAGCTATATATCTAATATTTTTCGCGTATAATACACTATTTTTTTCTGTGACGGGAAAAACGATGATTCAGTATTGAAAAAATGTTACAATATATTAAAGTCAGAAAATTATCGAAGTGAAATTTGAAGTTTTAAAGTGGTAGGCGACAATTAGATATGCGTTGCTAAGGAAAACCTTAAAGTAATCAAATATCTGTCAATTTAATTCTGTAATTTGATATATAGAGGCTGTTTCAAATTCAACTCTCACCAATTAGGATCTTGGAAGTTATAGGAAATAAGAAGATGTTGAAATTGGGGAAAAGTTGTGCATTTATGTGCTCAACAATACGCCGTTTAGAAAGTTTGAAAATTTCGAGTAGTTCCGGAGATACAAGAAAAAAAACGAATTTTCAGGAAATCATTCTATTTTTTTCCTGGCCTTACTTCTTAATGAATTTCTAAATAAAGAGCACATTTATATTGCCACTTTTTTCACACTTTCCAATGGTGTTAATAGTTTTGTAACCTGACTTCTCCTCTATGTGTAACTATCATGAACTTTTTTTTTCTTATGGGAACCATATTGGCATTCCACAAACTTGAATAGCCCTATTTATTACCTTTTTGATGATGTATCATCAGTTGGCCTTGTTGTCCTAAAAATCCGAGAAATTAAATAAATTATTTTGATAAAGTAGTTGGCTTTGATTTTTCCAATTCATGACACGTAAATGACATTCTGTATTATTTCCAATTGCTGCTCCCGTGGGAAAAAAGTGATACTTTGTCACCTGTCAACAGAGATAATATGTCAAATTTTTTTCCCGTCACATAAGAAAATATTTTATATTAACTTCCATTGTTCAATAACTTCAAAATTAAATAATACAAAACTTAACCTTAAACAAAACAAGGCGCATGCGCTTAGACGACAATTCAATCGACATAACAGATCTGTTGCGCCATAATATTCAAACTAATAAATTTATGTCAAATTATGTTGAATATTTTGACCTTTCAGTAAAAAGTCCCCAGCTGATAACGTAATCACATTGCTAGTTTAAATAGACTAATATGTAAGGGTATTTATGTTAATAATATGATATTATAAATAATATATAAAAAGGTTTCCGGGATGAATACCTAAGGTAAATTTCTTGAGAAGCTGGTCAAAGAGATCCAAAGTTTATTTCTTTGTCAATACATATTTTGTGTAGAATTATGGGATAAGCGATAGTTAGTATAAAGTATAAAGCGGCGTATAAAGTAGATATAAATAAGTAATACATACAAAAATTTAACCTTGGTTTGCGGCAACAGAAGAGGAACGTCATAATAAACAATTTTTAAATCAATTTCCGTTAGAAACTATTGCAATCGTTCGCACTTTGGAATTTCGAAAAAAAATTCAACGACATGGTGTTAAATGTCATTAAAGAAGACCTTCATACAATGAGGCTTGTTTTTTATCGAATCAACCAAAAAAATGTTGCGATGAACAACACTTAGAAAGTGTCCTGGAAGAAAAACGTAAGTTAGAAGTTGAGGCAACCACTGATGACGAAATCAACATGGAGGATAATGGGGAAATTGGCTACCTGAAACTCATTATCTCGGAGCTAAGAGGAAAAATCTCCATTCTATAAGAAAATAAATCTCTTTGGATGGAAAAGACAAAGTATTCAGAGAAAAAATTACAGCTCCAAGAAAAAGTTAAATCACAAGGTAAATAAACGACAGTAGTAAAAATGACAGATGAAAGTAAAAAGTCATCTTCTTCTTCTTCTTCTCTAACTCTCAATTCTACCAGTCAAAGAGCCGATGGCTGACCGCCACCAGCAACCGCTGCCGGTTGTAATAGTCGCTGACAACCCTGAATCCAAAATTTGTACTAACAATCATACATCCAAAAAGACTAGCACTAGTACAATTATAAATGTTGGCCAACTGATTCATCGAATAAAATGTCAAACGCCACTGTTGCTCCCCTAACCAAAGATTCCAACGAATGTAAACAACACGATTTGAATAAAATACCGAATTATCAGCTAATAATGACCACCGAGGCTGGAAAATTGCAGGACGAAAGAAACGAGGATGTAATTCGAGGATGTTCGCAGTAGGCCTGTACCCATCCAAGGCTCCATTGAAAGTTATTCACAGCTCAAAACAGCCACAGTATTTTCGTGGCTAATTCTATCTGGTCTTACCAAGGAAACGACTTGTAAAGAAATTGAAGGCTATCTGAAGAGTCAAGAATTAAAAGGCCACTGTTGCGAGAAGATCTCAACAAAGAATCTCACATCTACAGCTCATTCAAACTGGGAGTATCAAAGGAGGATAAAGAACGTGTTTTGTGTACATCGTTCTAGCCGAAGGGAGCAGTAATTAATATGTTCTTAAACCTCATGAAACTAATGTCTTGAATCAGACTAGCAATATTCCGCCCACAGAATATCCAATTAAATTTATGCACTATAACGTGCGTTCCTTAAGAAATAAACTCCATTGGCTGGAAGCAGGTCTCACTGAGGAAGAAATAATAAGTTTCAACTTGGCTGGCTACAAGGTTGCTGGCCACTCGGCAAGAGTCAAAAGTATAGGAGGTGGTACCTTAATTTTGACCAAGGAAGGCATTGATATTGTGAAAGGTAGGTCTATATCTGAAGTTAACATTGAACGAAATATTGAAATATATTCTTTTTTTATTAAGAATTTTAATGTGCAGGTCATTGTTGTCTATAGATCTCCGGCTGGGGACTTTGGTACTTTCCGGGGGTCACTGGAGGGCGTCATGGACGGTCTTGACTTGGGAAGAAATGTTGTTTTGGCTAGGGACTTCAACGTGTCGTTCGGCACTCGGCAGCGTGAGGTTGGTGATCTGTGCGACCTTCTGGCTACCTTTGGTTTAAGGCCGATGTTTGCTAAGCGCACGAGGGGGATGCCTGCCTTGACAACATTTTTACTAATTTCTTTTCGGACTTAACAACAGCCAACTTAATTGATCTACACCAATCAGATCATATAGGTCAAATACTAAATTTTTCTGTAGTGAAAAATCCTAATCCAAAACTCATAAATAGAACCTTTCGCCTGGTAACCGCGCAAGGTCTAGTAACATTCTATAATTTAATTGAATCAATCTCGAGGGATTTTCTTGATGATAATAACACGGTCGAGTACAAGTCAGGAAAGTTTACTGATCTCATAGGGGAGGCCCTGTTGCGATCATTGCCAGAGAAATCATATGAAACTAAAATTGATAAGCCTCATAAAATCTCTATGGTATGCAACCAACATAACACTCCGGGTAACAGAAACTTACAAAAATTTTAAAAAATCCTACAATATTTCTACAAAGGAAGTCAAAAAATCCGCAAATGATAAATTAATTTCATCATCCAAGAATCCAGTGAAATGTATGTGGGACTTAATAAATAGCCAACGTGGGGCTTACAAGGGAGGCCAGACTGACTCTGGAATCACTCCTGAGCAGTTCAATACTTTTTTTACTAATATTGCTCATAATATCCTTCAGAATATCCCAATTTCCTAGACCGATCCCTTAGCACGCCTGGAGAGTCTCGTGATTCCTAACATATCTTTTAAATTTACTGAAGTTAGCTGGAACACCATAAGAGAAATAATAGACAGCCTAAAAAATAAAAGTAGCACTGTTATCTTTGGCTTCTCTGTTTAGTTGTTAAAATCTTTTAAAAACTTGATAATTATCCCTCCAACCAAGCTGATAGATCTGTGTTTTATATCTAATACCTTCATGGTTTTCAAAAGGGCTGTAGTAACACTGATCTTTAAGAAGGGCGATTGTGGCTAGGTATCGAACTACAGACCAATCTCGCTTTTGCCAGTCTTATCCAAAGTATTGGAGAAATGTATGTCCTTGCAGATCACGGCTTATTTTGAAAATAACAGGTTATTTTCAGAGAGTCAGTTTGGTTTTCGAGCAGGGAAGAGTACTGCCCTCGGCATTCTGGACCTTCGTTATAATGTAATGGATGCATTTGAGGCGAATAGTCACTGCATGGCCTTGCTTTGTGATTTAAGCAAGGCGTTTGACTGTGTCGACCATGGCCTTCTCCTCAGTAAATTAAAATTCTACAAATTTTGTGCCTTTTACAATATCAATGACTTTTTACTGTGTGATAATTTATCTGGTAATATAATGTAACATTTTTGAGCCTCTGTTCATGTGTTTTTAAAGCTAATTTTAACTACTATTTTGCATCTAATAATGCTTAAACTAGTTATAAATGTACTTGCATTGAAACTTTTTTTTGTGTATTGTCTTTGGCTATTTTATTGTGACTTGTGTAAATACTTCATGACATGAATAAACTATCTTATCTTATCTTATCTTATCTTATTTGAAGCTAATCTTCATGTTTAGTATTACTGCAATATTATCTATTCTTATTCTCCAGTCAGATTTAATTTCTGTTTTTGAAAAAAGTCCTATAAAAATGATACAGCTTAATTATCCATTGCTAACAATATCCTGCAAATTTTAATTGGAAGTGAGAGTTTCTACCAAAGTAATTAGGAAGATTTTAATTCAAAGGGAATGCTCAGGACAATCAATTACGAATTTCAGAATTAAATTCCAAACTTTAGATTTGTAAATATTTAGAAATATTTTGAACAGTATATTCAACAGTCAGTAAAATAATTGTTTAATAAAAAATATTGTTTTAAGGTAAGGTATTAAACATATTTAAACATTAATAAATATCGTCGAATATTGAGGCAACAGGAAATATGAGAATAATTATTATACATATAGGCTCCGTAGTTCGTATCACATAAATATTTTCTACAAAAAATTGGATCGACGTTATTAGTTGGTGCACTGATAAGTACTGGTGCTTTTACTTTTGAAGTTGTGCAGTTGCAGTTGGATTGATAACTTTTGGCACCAACTTCACAAATACCATCACCAACAGAATTAATATTATTTCCTACTTTTCAGTGCACCAACTAATAACGTCGTTCCATTTTTTTGTAAAAAATATTTATTTCACACTTTTGAGTGTAACATTATTCACGAAAATCGTTGAACGTTCGCTAATACCACTAATATCCTATAACCCACGTATATTCTTTGCTTGTCCTGGTTACTATTATTATGTAGAGATCTCAGAACATCGCTGCGCAAATACGTATAAGTATTTTAGATTTAAACATTTTACCACCGCTCTATCTCGAAAAGCGTAACTCTAAGAAGAAAATGTTCATTATAAATGTTGTCTTTCATGTAGTGCCCACAAATTTTCAATTTTTGAAAGAAATCGAAATGTTCAATTTAAACGTTTCCGGATATTGCCCTATCTTTAATTATACCAACTCAGATTTTCGATTTTCGAGAAAATTTGCCCCCTACACTCCCTTCGGATTTGCGTTTGTATGAATATGGGACCATTTCTCAAGCCTCCTCTTTCAAATGAATCAAAAATCATCAAAATCAGAGTACGATTACTATATAAATCACGCGAACGAACCAAACAGAAGCAGACAGTCGAATTGTATACCTCCTCCGTTCGGGGTTCGTCGGTGAAAAATAGCAAGAAGCTGATTTTTAACCGACTTTCAAACGGAGGAGGTATAAAATTCAACTGTGTGCTTTTTTATGATCCTATGAACGCTTTGAATACGTACTCCAATTTGATGATTCTTTTTATATTTAAAAGAAAGGAGTTGAGAAATGGTCCCATATTAAACAAATTTGAAATCCAGCAACTCCTCTCCCCAAAAAGTGTTACTAAAAGGGTTGGCGGGAACATTTTTTTTGAAGTTCAAATATTTTAGACCGCAAAGTTTGAAAAAAATATAGATTCTAGCAGAATTTATATTGGACATTTTAAAAAAATACTGTTTCTGAGCTACAGCAATGGTAAAGTGTGAAATATGTGTGTCTTCGCTATTTTTCCAGATTACTGAATAATAATATGCATAGGTAAGCAATGAACTAGGTAATAGGTATCTTTTTGGGATAAGTGAGCTTTCAAAGATTCTGAGGACTAATGATACCTACACTAAAAATTGTGAAATAAATCTAGGAACGATTTTGATTGTTGGTGAACTGACAAATACAAAAAAATATGAATTCTACTGTTACTGATACTTTTGAAGTCCTCTATTACTTTGATTGAATTTATATGAATCTCGAAACTTGTGTAGCTTAAAAATGTAAATGTAAAAATCCTTCAACAGCATTTAAACATGTTCTAAATAAATAATGTTTGGGGTTTGGAACGGTTGGCGTAGATACAACAATATAAAAAACAGAGAAATACAACACACCAGCTCAAGTAACAGGTTTACCCCTGAAGATGCCAACTTTGTTGGCGAAACAATTGTCGGGTGACAATAATTAATAAATTTGTTGGTGTGTTGTGGTATATCTCTGTTTTTTATATTGTGAATATTTCATACAAAAAATTAAACCGAATTTTCTTAGTTACTGCACTGAGAAATACAAAAAATCATATTAATTCTATTGACAGTGGTAGGTAATTTTGAAGTTGTGCTGATGAAAGACTTTTGACATCAACGTGAAAAGTACCAGTACTAATAGAATAAATATAGTTTTTCAGTGTAGTAAGTAGTAACTAATAAAAGTCGGTCTTGTTTTTGTAAGAAATATTTATTTTACATTTTGAGTGTAACATTAGTTATCAAATTTGTTAAACGTTCACTTATTTTCAGCGATTCCACAATATAGCGGCGCGGTAGCATTCTGGCATATTCATAAAGCTGTAACTGGGTAGCCGTTGAAGTTTTTGAAAAATGTCTTATTTCAACGTTACCGAATATGGTATGTTCCTTAGGTTTGTCGTCTAAAATTTTCAACTTTAGAAGAAATCCCTTGGCCACCCCTTTTGGGGGAAGGGAAATGTGGCGCGCGAATAGATATAAAAAAGCAAACAGTTGAATTGTATAATTGTATACCTCCTCCGTTTGGAAGTCGGTCAAAAATACTATCCTACAGAAACATTGATAATGTGGATGCTCTATTTCATTGTAAACTTTATGAAAATCATATTTTTCAAACTTGTGAAGACTTTACTCTGTAATCATAAACAGTGTGTGTATACCACAAGTTGTGCAGGTGTGAGGATTCTTTGATAGAAACGTTTACTTAGGGAGAAGCAAAACAGTTCTAGTGCCTATTACCACTAACGTAAGCCCGTGTAGCAACCTTCCTTTGTTAACGATGTCTGATTATCTCCTGTCAAATTGATTTCGACTGGAAAATTCTTAATCATTGAAAAGTGGGCAAGAGAGGCAGAGATTCGAACGATTACGATGTCCTGAAAATCAGAGTCCGGAAACGTTGCCGGAATTCAAACTCGAAGAGAAGTAAGTGTTTCGAGTTTCTCGGCTTTAATTTCCTCAAATAATCAGCTACGTGTTACATCAACGATTAAAGTGTTTAAAGTGTCGGAAAATAAGTATTCTATCTTAAGATAACTACGTTGCTAAAAGTATGTATCAAAACTGATTCAGCTTTAATGAAATGGAGCAAATAGTTAAATGTTACCATAATAATAATAACCTACATTCTTACGTTAATAAGCGGAATAGAAAAAGTAGATCTTTTCACATATAGTGAAACGGGTATGGATGAGAAAATTAATATATCCAAATTGAATATTTAAAATGATTACCGGTAACAATCTGATCAGCAAATACTTTTTGAATATCATCGGTAACATCTGCGATAATGTTTCTAATTACTTGGCGTGTTAGAGTTAGAGTAATAGGGAAGTAATAAATCTGGCGATCTGGATAAATGGCTAGTCTTACGCAATTATAAGTGCCCTTTCTCATACCAGTATTGAGTTAGAGTTCTCGAATGTTTTATAAAATATATTTTTAAATGTAGGTGAAGCTAATAAAAACGTGTCAAAAAATCTTGTACACAAAGTTTAACATATCAAAGAAAATTGTACCGTAACCTTCTCTTATTTTTTAGGTAAATCACACCTTATTACCTTGAAAGTAAAGGACAAAGAATGCATTAAAATATGTTCTGTTGTAACATACCAGAATAGCGTAGTTAAAATAAAAATTTAATGAAAATGTTTCTTCTATTAGCGTATATACAATTGTAATAGTTACAATTATGGATGGATATTTCTCATAACACAAATTAAGCAACTCCTTAGGGATGGTAATGTATTGACCTTTTACAGTGATAAATCAAGGAAAAGTAAAGTAATAATATTATTGTAGGTAGATAAATCAAAGATTATCCGGATATCATTTTATGATATTTATAGTTCTCATTAGGGGTATGAACATAATCATTTTTCTTTAGTTATCTATAAGCAATTAATAAAATTAAAGCGGGTGTCTGTTATTTTGGAATAGAATTGAATAGAAACCTGACCTGATTTTGACAGGAATTCCATTGACATGTAGAAAAATCTTCAGAGAAAAATAAAGGCTACCTTTTTCATCTGTTGACTGTTTATTGGGAATTGATGCCGAATTTAAATTTGTAAATCGTTATACATACATCAGTGCATATGAATCGTATACGGATGAATGTTATGTTAGTGTAAATAAATTTGTGAAAGTTAATACATCCTACCCATTTATTTGACCGTTACAATATGACCATGCGCTTTGCGGTTTAGCAAACAAAGTCGAGAAAACAGCTAGTATTTGATATAAATATATCTGTAGAATTGGATTGCTTGAAAAGTCATAAAGATAAGAGCTTCTATCATATTACTTCGGAATTCTTCCTATACAAAAGGTCGTACCTAATGAAGGAAAAAACGATGTTCGCAAAAGCTACTACAGCCCTCAATTTTGTTAATGGTTAGGGTGTCAGATTTGCTCACAATTTTCACTAATTATCTTTTCTCACTAAACAATCATCAATCATTTCAAAATTCTGAGAATAGCGTCACATTGAGACCTCGTTTGCTTACACAATAATCTATACTCGCTTATAAAGTACTAGATAATGCAGGAAGGAGGCAGTTTATGTGTTATTTCATTGATTTTGTATTCCTTTCAGGAACAGCTTAATGGATATGAATGACACAGTGGAACACATCCGCGAGATGTTAAACAGCGATGCATACAAGAACTGTGGAAACGTCTCATCTGCAACTCCAGGTAGGTACACAGAAATCTTCCTTCAATAAAGCTATCGCTAATTAAGCAATTTAGTTAGCAAAATACTATTTAATCAATTGATTTTAATCATTTGGACATCAGCAGAGCCTTTTGGCCACATACATTATTCTTTCATTTTCAAATGTAATAAATAAACATAGGCAAGGCCGTTTTTACTGTTTACATTGTCAATTTTACCTATCGAAACTTGAGAAAGTAATCAGCCTTAATCTGTGTCCTTTGAATTTTGACGTCAAGCTTACCTATTCAAATTGCCAAATTTCCAAAAAGAGTAGCAGAAAGTCGAGGAAATTCGGAAAAATACTAATAGTGATAGAAAATCACTAACATCTCGAGATAAGATGTATCCATTTACGTTTTGTGAAGACGTTTGAATATCGCAGAAGATAACGGCTAATCAGAGAGAGACTGTTCGATAAGTGATATATATGATTCGGAAAGAATTATAACAGATGAGAAGTGGTTGATATATATGTATAATACAACGATGGATATCCAATTAATTTCGTGTCCAAGTTATTACATGATAGTTAAGTAATCAAAATGGAAGTTAATTTAGATAATACATGACAATCGCTTCTAAATTAATGGAAATAATGAAATCTGGTATGTTGAGCACTTTTCTGCAATTTCATGATATTAAATCATCCTTAGCAGAACAGGTTTGTGTTTTCTAAAGAAATGAAGAACGAAAATCTTTCCATCGATCGGAACAAGAATTACTAACCAAATTCAGAATTGTCGTAGGATAAACCGTGTAGCCAAAATATCACTGTGATAGACATTTCATTTGTTAATAAATTTCTTCCTATTTCTCATCAAAAAGGACTATTATGAAAATAAACAAGGTTTCTTGAAAATCATGAAAGAATTATTTGTGGTACCTACATTTTGAGAGAAACACGCTTTTTGCTATTGCTTAACAGATATTATGAATAAAAAGAACAGAATCTGTAGATGATTTTACTTGATAATTTTAGCCCAAACAGAATAATACCTCTGTTGAGTTTGCAGGACCATCTTGGCAGAATCGATTCAGATCTGTCAGATAGACTATTTAGTATTTATTTGTACCACCAACAGAAATGTTTTACCATGTGCCTTTTTTGTGAGAACGTGGCTTTGTTAGCTTAATACTAAGCTAGGAGGACCACACTGAAGAAATATATTTTTTTAAACCAAGTTAGAATTGAAAAGAACAAAATTTGTAGCTACCACTACACACATATTTTGCAATGCAGATTCAAGAAATAAATATGTTTTGTAGTGGCTAGAGGACCCTACAGTGACTTTATATCTCTCAGTTTAATTCTGGATAATATATCGAAATATTCACAACCCCTTAAATTGAGCAAACCACAGATCTTACAGACTAGACCAACATTAGGAATTTGTTTGATATCAGGTGAAATGAAGTATAAACGTGGTGATATTGGTGAAAGAAATGATTTATGAAATGAAAAACGTATAATCTTGGTAATATTTTTAAAAAATTATACAAATTACTAATTATATCTTTTACAAAGCATGACCAGCCAACGATCCACGTTCAACGTTAATAAAGAATGTTGATATTGTTATGGACAACTAACACTTACCTTTTCATAACGAAAAGATTTGTCGTACTGTTGGCGGTTTTCTGATTTTCTTTGGTGGAACAAATTGAAAGATTGTGGGAACAGCATTAATTTTCAATTTTCGCGATCCATGGTCACAAGTCTTTTCCCATATCTCAGAAGCAAAATGCACCTTTAAATTTATGACATATCAGTTATTATTCATGAAAAAAAAAATAAGACAATAACAAAAAGTCCTAGAAAGCTCTGCTATCTACCATAATGTGACTGACAGCCATCGTCTACATGATCGGTACACTGTACACACCTATCTTTCCTGACAGCCCTTATCACGGATCACTAGTAAATTAGACTTTGGACACTTGACATCACACAAAATTTTAGACTAACCTCACATAAACAGGAATAATCGGGAGTCCATTTATCCCTTTTAATTTTTATTAACCACAGCTTCCTTCGGGCTGGATCTTTAGGAATCTTTTTAATAATAAAGCTTTTTTAGCTGAATTAACTCATCCTACAGCAGCACAACCAGGCATTGCGATTTAAACTTATAATAAAACAACTTATTAAGCCTATACCTACAATAATACGAAATATTATTGTCACAATACTTACACGTTTATTGCCTAAGCTCAACCACTCTACTCTACTCTAAATGCTAGCTGGTCTTAAAAATTGTAAAATAATGCACAATTTTACCCAAACTAAAAGAAAACGCCACGAAAATCTTACGTCAACCCTTGTAAACAAACGCAAAATAGCCTCTTAATGGCGGATCCACCCATGCGACCACATTAGCCAATCAGAAATAGGACATGCCGGTGTCGCCACTGCTACCATCGATCAAAATATATCTAATAACTTTTTTCAGGCGTAATTATCATCTTTGAGATATTTACTACAAGTACGGTATCGAGTCAGACAAGGATTTATTACATTAGCCCAATTTGAATTAGTCCGCTTAACAAGAATAGATAGATAGCATAGTTTCTTTTAAACGACAAAAAATATACAAAATGTGAAAGTAATTGGACACTAAACAGGCATATGTTTCTGACCAGGTACATGGATATAATGAAACGACCTCAACAAAAAGGAAAGAAGCCTTACATTCACGCCAAAGAGATATTTATATTGCAAACAAGTGAATTTTTTGAAAAAAAAATTAAAATAGTTTTTATTAGGCATTTAAGATTTAAACCGTACCGATGAGTACCTACTATTGCTATCCTTTTCTAGATTTGAACTATACTTATGTATATGTGTTTGCCAGCAACAGCAATTCCATAACAAATTACTATTTGTTTTGTCTACCACAACACAAAATTAAACTTTAAATTAACAACAACGTCTGACGTCTGACAATTGCGACATAACCATAGACGATCTCCCAGAGAGTACCTATATATCAGAAAACAGAGACGTATATATATATATGCTCCATGCTCGTGCGTAATTCCAGTGACGGATCCCATTGTCCGACATTGTCGTACCATGTCGAAAAAATAATGATCTTGTTTGAATGAGATAATTATAATTACCAATATTGGATCACACTTGGAGCTTAACAGGCGGCAAGATGTCTGCGATCTAAGTACGAATTCAAAATTTCAAGTTTCTAGACCGTATGGGACCTGAGAAATCGCTGCGGAGTCCATTGATACAAGAACCGAAAGTAATAAAAACTATTTAAAAACTATTAAACTTATATCTAAGCAGTCTATTAATTTTTTTATAATAAAAGCACCTGAGTTAAAAAACATTTGTATTTGTCATTTAAAACTACTTTTAGTCAAGTGCACACAATTAACAAAAAGTAAAAAAAAATAAATAAGAATAAATAATAAATAAGAAAACTAACACAGAATGAACCTTAGTTGAAAAAAATCAGCATATCTTTCTTGATTTTCGTAAATAAAATTCTTGAAATTACCAGTGTAGTTACAGTTAGAGTGATAACTTCTAGCACCAACTTCACAAGTAACAGCACCAATAGAATTAATATTATTTTATACTTTCCAGTGCACCAACTAATAACGTCGGTCCAATTTTTGGTAAAAAATATTTATATCTTCTCTATCTCTCTCACTTTTGAGTGTAACATGTAACATTAGTCACAAACTAATACCAGTGAAGATAGTACTTATCGTATTACCCACGTATATTCTTTGTTTGTAGTTGTTATTATTGTGATCTGAAAACATCGCTGCGGAAATACGCTCAAGTATTTTGGATGTTACCATTTCAACACCGATTTAACTCGAAAACCGTAACTCTAAGGAGAAAATGATTCTTCATGCTACAAATAATTTTGTCTTTCATGTAGTGCCAACAGATTTTCAATTTTCGAAAGAAATCGCCCTCTCCGCATAGCAAAAATACATATTTTTGAGAATTTAAAAAATGTTCAATTTAAACGTTTCCCGATATTGTCCTATCTTTAATTAAACCAGTTCAGATTTTCGATTTTCGACAAAATTTTCCCCCTCCACCCGCGTTGGGGGCGGTTATCGGAAGGAAGGAGATTTCGGATTTGCGTTTTTATAAATATGGGACCATTTCTCAAGCCTCCTCTTTCAAATGAATCAAGAATCATCAAAATCGGAGCTCGTCTACTATATAAAAGGCGCACACGAACCAAAGAAAAAAAATAATAAAGCAGACAGTCGAATTGTATACCTCCTCCGTTCGGGGTTCGTCGGTCAAAAAATGAACTGCTTTTAAAGCCGTTTACGTTTGACAAGTTTTACATAATTTTAATTGATGGTGGTTCAAACTGGTACAAAATAAGTACTAAATAATGTAACAGATCGGAATCGATTCTCCCGAGTTGGTCCTGTTAGCTCAAGACAGTAAATAAGTTTTCTGGACTGGGGTCTCTGAAATGTGAACATCTGTTGAGAACCGGACACTGAAAATTGACTCGATTGTTAAACGTAGTTCTAGCTAGTTCGGGAAATGGAAGGAAAGTAAAAAATATAGGCGACATACGTAGAGTTAACCACGTATTTTTCGGATAGTGAAGAAAGTATCTCCGGAAACTGCACATATGCATCTCATCCAAAATGTATGATATCCTGAAAATTTAGGTACAAAGAAGATGCTATAATAAAGCTATAAGATGTGCATTGTTTGCATAAGAAAATAGAAAACTGATTCAAACTGATTTTAATCATCTAATTGAATGGCGTATTTATCTTTGTTATTATTCTTCTTCTACTTTCTACACTTATGAAAAATATTTTAGTAAAGAGAGACAAAAATGCTGCGCAACTAACAGATTCACAGAGATCTTTAACGTTAAAAACGGTTCTACTTAAAAGATTTAAAAGAGGATGTAGGAAGTTTTGTTTTATTGCACTAGCAAATCCATTCACATCATTGTTTTCTTGATGAAAAATAAGTGGTACCTATACACAAATGCTGTGCTAATTTCACATGATGCTAGCCCCAGATAATCCGTAGTGATAAGACAACATCGTCTTATCATTTTTGCTAATTGTATAGCCTCCAACAACATGTTTAATATTGCTGATTTATGGACAAGTTCATGAAAATGAAAATATCGAGATATCAACAAAATTAACTTTAAAAATTTACCTATTAGTTACTAATTAATTTATCAGAAATCAAAATCAGAATCAAACAAATTGATAAAAATATTGTATACTAGAGGGAGTCCACGAATTCGTCCGTGTAAAAACCCCGTACAATAGTCAAATATTTAAGGAAAATTCAAAATTATGGCACCACCTCAAATTAAAAATGATGCTTTATAAACTGACACGTATTTTGCTAAGAAATTGGGATGTAGGTCACCGTTGTTGATTTCAACTTGTTTGGTGAAACACATGTCAGAGGAAAAAACTAGCCTATATTTTTGTGGGAAGTGTTCTACATATTAATAAATGTCCCGTTAAAATCGGTTCAGGCAATATGGAGAGTAAGCCTGGACAAACAAACAGAGAGAAGAAAAATTTAAAAAATGTTCCATTTTTTTGCATCTAATGTTAAGAACTCAACAAAAAAACTCTTGTCCAAAATCACAGACACTTCAATTTTATTTATATATACCTTCCCATATTATATTTGTTGATAAAACATATTTAAATTGGTACGTATGACACGGAAAGTATTACCTATAGAAGAATTAGTAAATATAAGAAAAAATATGTTTTTCATGGTAGATGATGGTATTAGATATGGGACCATAGTTTTCAAATAGCATCAACATTTTCTTAAACAGATTGTCGATATTGTGAAAAATAAATTACTTTAGATTAATATTTACATTTTTCAAAAAACCTCGTATACGAATGCAAAAAAATTACATTTATTTGATTAATTTCGTGTTTTAGGCAATGCAAAGCTTTTTTATCAAGAATTTTTGTTTTCATAAAACGAACACTAATAAAGTTTTCCATAGATATAGTGCTGACTTAATTCATTGATTATATTGAGGCTAACTTATAAGGACAAAAACTGGACTATCTCTTAAGTTGGACCAAGGAATACAAATTAAAAAAAATCTATAAAAACGGTTGAGCGGTTTCGGAAGCGTGAAGGAACATCATAGCACGGTCTAGCTTCAACTCATCTAGCACAGCATAAAAAACACTTTAATTAACACTCGAGAACTGATTCGTCAACAAGAATGTAATGTTGAAGGGTAATTATTATAAATTGATTAAGCTAATGACAAACAAGGTAATTTTGATATTTTTTTTGTTTTTGTTGGTATATCTACGATTAAAGATCCTGCACATTATGTATTTAGGAGCTAATCAATATCTTTAAGCAATTGAACGTGTCTAACCACATGTCCCAATGTCAGCCATTTTTTACCGACTTTGTGCAGACGACGGTGGTATACAATTCAACTGTGTGTATGCTTTTTTATGTTTAGATATGTTTAGATAAACACGCGTTTCGCGTAGCAAACGTGCTCTGATTTTGATATTTTTTTCTTCAATGGCCAAGCCCCTAATTATGGATCAATTTGATACCGCTTCTGCATACCACGTGTCGCTCTAGATCCTAACATTTGAATTTGGCAACCAATTAGCACTTGAATAGCCCACAATTCTAGTATACTCGAAAATCGATTCTTTTCCATTTATTGGTTTATTTTAATATTCCTTTACCCTAATGCTGGTAAATTGAACGTCCCAGAAACATTAGTTGCATTACTGAAGGTTTGACAATTCGGGCCGCAACCAAGTAAAATGTTTCTTTGATATATTGCCCCAAAAATGATCAAATCAATTTTATACCAATGTCAAACTTCGGAAGTCGAAACTTCAGAGTTGATCAAACTTGAATTCACATCCTGAGCTATCACTCTTTCATGTTTTCTCGAGGATAGATAAATTATATTTCAAATTATTTCCAATCAAGTTCGTGTGATATTCAACGGAAAATATGGCGAAAAATTTGCTGGTGTTTGGAAGAGATTGAATTTAAGCCCAGCGCACGGAAGTTACATGTTATGAGAATGTTCGAGATTTATGCAAGGTTTAAATACACGTTCACCACTTAATATTACACGTGATATTAATGGGAGCTTGAAACCGGTCTGCTGGGAATTCAGTAAATTGGTAGGATATCCTGTTACGTAAAGTTAATCGGGAATGCAGCAATTTTGTGTAACATGAAATTACTAACTACTAACTCAAAAATTTATTTTTATTTTATTCCATTGTTTGTTATAGACATTTTTCAATATAATCAAAATTGATTTATTCGATTGGGAGTAACGTTGCCTCGAACAGACAAACAGATACACACGTTAATCTTAATCAAGAAAAAACTAGTTAAGAACACTGGAGACCAACTCACCCTTCAAGATAACTTTTGGCACCACTTCACAAGTACCAGCACCAATAGAATCAATATTATTTTGTATTTTTCAGTGCACCAACGAATAACGTTGGTCCAATTTTCTGTAAAAAATATCTATTTCACACTTTTGAGTGTAACATTAGTCACGAAAATCGTTTACTAATACCAATGAAGTACTCATCCTATTACCCACGTATATTCTTTGCTTGTAGATGCTATTATTGAGATTTCAAAACATCGCTGCGGAAATAAACATAAGTATTTTAGATGTTACCATTTTACCACCGCGATGTTACTAAAAATAATTAGGTCTTTCATGTTGTACCCAATGATTTTCAATTTTCACAAGAAATCACCCTCCCACATAGCAAAAATACACGTATTTGAGAATTTAACATGCCTCTATCTTGAAAACCCTAACTCTTTTGATAAAATGTTCAATTTAAACATTTCCGGATATTGTCCTATCTTTAATTATACCACGTCAGATTTTTGACTTTCGAGAAAATTCGCGCCTCCACCCCCTTCGGGGGCGGTTTCCAGAGGGAAGAAGATTTTGAATTTGCGGTTTTATGAATATGGGACCATTTTTCAAGTCTCCTCTTTCAAATTAATCAAAAATTATCAAAATCGGACTACTTTTACTATAAAAAACGCGCGAACAAACCAAAAAACAGCAGATAGTCGAATTGTATACTTCCTTCGTTCGGGATTCGTCGGTCAAAAAACTAGCTCAAAACACAGTCGATCAAGTATGTTTACCAAAAAGGTATAAGATGCCACAAACATATATGTACACGTAGAACAAAATACAAAAGAACTAGCTTCATCCGTTTTGTAACCTACGACAGATACTGAAGTTAAACTCAATCAACGAAAAGCTAGTAATGAGCTCTCTCGGTCAAGTCACTTTTCAAACAAACAAAACTAAATCAAAATCGGTCCACCAATTTGGGAGCTACGATGACACAGACATCCTCACAGATACACACGTCAAACTTATAACAACCTGCTATGTGCATCGGAGGTTAAAATGCTGCCATAAGAAAGCATATATGTACTATGTGAAACAAAATTGTCACAGTAGTAGATATTATGTTTTCGTCAAGGATTATATAATTAGAATCTCATTGTTTTTCAACATAGTACACAAGGACCTCATTGGAGGAAACTCGAGAAGAAATTTTGGGATGGAATTCGAAAAAAAATATGACTTCACTTTGTAGAACCTTATATCAAACACAAAACCTATTTTCAATCATAAAACGCTTCAGTGAGCTATAAAAACTTTCATATAAAGCTCTAGTTCTGGATATTATGATACCATTTATTTGAAAAAGGAATTATAGTGCATTAATTAAAATTAATTAATGATTGTCACCATGCAAAGTAATCTCAACAGTTTTACAAAAAACAATTCGTAGATATAATTATAAGTTCTAAACAGAAAGTATTAACACAATCAGATGTAAAGCTTATATTTATTACATAAAAATATACATGATATGCTCAAAAATACAACTTGACAAAAGCTAGCAACTGCAAAAAATGAATACAAGAGGTGCTTAATGATCGTTGTAGATTGTAGATTGTAGATTGAAAGGGGGTTTCAATGCACTGCGACCTTTAGGTCTATTGTGCTCCCTGTCAGAGCTGTTCTCGCTATTTCGATGTCTACAGCTCGCCCTCCAGTTCCAGAGTTCTAATGAACTCCAGTATCTGGGATGGCTTCAAGCGGATTACTTCCTCACTACTGACAGTTTCTTGTCCAAAGCATTTTATGCGTTGGCTGGCTATTGCGAGGCATTCCGTCACCAGGTGATCCGGAGTTTCCTCCTCTTCCCCGCAGAATCTGCACTCGTCATTTTCTGCTAGACCCAATCTCGACAGGTGCTTCCTGAGGCGGCAATGTCCTGTAAGGAATCTAGTGAGCAGGTGTAGCATATTCTTGCTAAGATCCAGATGTTTCTTAGATCTCGCAGTGTCAAAGTTTCCAAGAAACTTTTTGGAATGATCCAGCCCAGGAAGATTCCGCCAGAGGTTTTCTCTTTCGGTTTCTTCCTTCTCTTGGAACTCTTTCTTGTAGGTACATTTACCTGTGCCACAGAAAGGTTCTGGGCCAATAAAAGGAGCTTGTGCTCCTTTTTTGGCAAGTGTGTTGGCCTCTTCATTTCCTTTGATTCCGGAGTGGCCGGGAACCCAGATTAGATAGACCTTGTTATTCTTGCCGATTTTGTTGAGTTTTCTTCGGCACTCCCATACTATCTTAGAATCGATGATATGGGAGCTCAGTGCTTTAATCGCAGCCTGACTATCAGAGTGTATGGCTATATCACATTTCTGATAGTTTCTTTCTAGGTTCATTTCCACACATCTTTCGATTGCAAGTATTTCTGCCTGAAAGATGCTTGGACAGCGGCCTAACGGTAGTGAGCATTTGGTGCCAGGCCCGAATACTCCAGCGCCAGTCCGCGTCGTGGTTTTAGAACCATCTGTGTACCATTTGATGGTATTTTTCTTAAGGGCTTGGGATGTAGACTCCCTTTCCCAATCTTCTTTTCTACTTAGCATCGTGGTGAACGTTTTCTCGATGCTAGTTTTCTTTATCATCTCGTCACTGGGAAGGTTCGCTGACAGGATATATTTCGTCAGAGAGGACCAGGCTCTCTGATTCCTGATTCCCTCATGGCCAGTACCTTCCCTGGATAGTCTTAGAATGGCCTCATGGGCTACTCTATCTATCACCAGATGTAGAGGTGTGAGATCTGTAATGATCTCCAGTGCTCTAGTTGGGCACGTTCTCATAGCTCCAGTGATACAGACACAGGCAAGCCTTTGTAATCCATCGAGGGCATTCCTCGTATAGGTTTGCCTTGCCTTGACATGCCAAACTATTGCTCCATAAGTTATTATAGGCCTCACAATCATGACGTACATCCATCGCAGTATTTTTGGGTTACAACCCCAAGTCCTACCAGCGAGTCTTCTGCACGCCATCAAGGCCTTTGTTGCTTTATTGGCAGTAATCTCAAAGTGTTTGTTCCACAGAAGTTTGCTATCTAGGGTTACTCCCAGATATTTAACTTCAGACTTCCATCCTATGATGTCTCCCTGTAAAGAGAGATATTTCGTAGTTGGAAGTTTCCTTTTCCTGGTAAATGGAATTACTGTTCAATAGTTTTGAGGCCCTCTTGCATCAAGTCGCATAAGGTATTCCAGAATTTACCTCTAACTATTAGGACTATGTCATCTGCATAGCCTATACATTCGAAGCCAAGCTCCGTAAGCCTGTGGAGTAGTTCATCCACTACTAGACTCCATAAAAGGGGAGATATTACTCCTCCTTGAGGTGTTCCGCGAGTGGCCTTAACGGAGGTGGTTTGATTGCCCACCTGCGTCTCAGCTATTCTCGTCTTTAACATCTCATACATCCATTTAATAATGGTTTTGTTCACCCCTCGCCATTTGAGTGCCTCTTCGACCGACACGTGAGTTGTGTTGTCAAAGGCCCCAGATATGTCTAGGAAGGCACACATGGCGATTTCTTTGTTATTCAGAGTGCTCTGGATGACTTCGGTCAGCTGATACAGGGCCGTCTCTGTTGATCTGCCCGCCCTGTAAGCATGCTGACATTTGTGAAGTGGTTTATTCTCCAGATACTCCGTTCTTATGTAGTGATGCTGCGAGACTGGTCTTGGTCTTGCAGTCTTGGTCTTGGTCTTGCAATTTTGCAAGACCAAGACCGAGACCAAGACCGTCTATGCAAGACCAAGACCCAAGACCAAGACCAATACTGGGATGCAAGACCAATACCAAGACTAACCTGGTCTTGGTCTTGGTCTTGCTGCAAGTCTTGCGAGACTTGCAAGACTCTTGCAGTTCCGTAACCAAACACCAAATTGGTAGGAAACATATTATTTTACTCAATGATTAGATAAGAAACGCTAATAAATAACATAATTAACTTAATCTTTGAACTCCCTTATGATCGATCTTTATTTTACAGATTCTAAAATTATTGAATTAAAAGTTGTTGGGTGAAAAGCTAGCATTTTACCCTTCTAGGATTTCCGGATTTCAAAAAATTTTTAAATACCCTATACCTATACCGTAATTTCAACCATTCTAGGATTTCCCTTACCGAGCTGTTTTCAAAGAATCCCGACAGTTCGTAGCCAGGGGAAGGTAAACTACACGGTTTTTTATTTTTTTTATTTTTTCTATCGCGCAGAATGTTTTAAGCAGACGTTAAAAATCATCTATAAATCTGATTTTTTTTATGAAATTTATCCAGTGGCCACTTTTGGAGATATTTGAAATTTTATATTGCCCTTATTCAAAACTAACTCAACTGAGATATTCACACGACTGACTTTTTAAATAGATACCTAGTTTTATAAATGCGCGTATTAAATCTCTAACTGTTTTTAATTTTCATTTTTTGGAAAAAGCTTTCTACAAAAATTGAAGTTAGTTTTATCAGAAATACTTTTGATCGCTTTCAGAGATTCTTTCTATTTTATTAAAGAAAATGGTACAAAACCATTGTAGAATGAGCAAGAGAATGAGTTATGAAATAGAAGTATAAAGTAGAAGTATGTAGTAAATGAGTGCTCTGTTGGGACGGATGATACCAAGAAAGCACAAGCTGACTAAGTCGCACTAGTATGATACGATTCTCATATGTGAATGGTGATTATTAATTTATAAACTTTTACGCATCTCACTTGCCCTAACTTAATTCTAGGCACCTAGTTTTATTCTCATTACTTATTCTACATTACCAGGCGTGTTTGTTCTGGACAATGACAGTTTTTTTATACGGTCGATATTTATCCATTTCGAATGATAATATAATTATAGGCAATCTTATAAGATTATGAATTACATACTTCCCATACATATGCAGGGTTCTTCTTCATTTAGATTAAGCAATTACGGTTTAGAATCGCAACAACTTTTCACACTTATAAAAAGATCAAAATTTTTGCAAGAGTCTTGCAAAGTCTTGCAAGTCTTGCAGCAAGACCAAGACCAATACCAAGACCATATATGCAAGACCAAGACCCAAGACCAAGACTAAAGATTTGATGCAAGACCAAGACCAATACCAAGGGTGCAAGACCAAGACCAATACCAAGACCATATCGGTCTTGGTCTTGGTCTTGCTTTGCGCATCACTATTCTTATGTGGTTATCCACTACTTTCTCCATTGTTTTCAATAGAAACGATGTTAAGCAGATGGGTCTGAAAGATCGAGGATCGGTCGCATCTTTTTTACCTATTTTTGGTATGAAGGTTACCTTTGCCCTTCTCCAAATTTTAGGTATATGACCCAGTGCTAAACAGCTTCTTGATATCCTCAGAAGATGGGGAAGAATCTCCTCCATTCCTTTCTGCAGGAGTACTGGGGAAATTCCATCTACTCCTGGTGATTTATACGGTTGAAAGGTGTTTATTGCCCATTCCAACCGTTGCTTTGAAAATATTTTCTTAGCAATATCCCAATCTTCCCTGCGAGGATTCTTGATTTGAGTTGCTATGTCCATACTGATTGAGGGTTCACTACCTGGGAAGTGTGTTTTGAGGAGGAGAGTGGATCGTTCCTCTTCTCCCTCAGTGTATGACCCGTCTGGCTTTTTAAGCAACATTGTGGGAATTATTCCCCCCTTTGCCGTGACTTTTTGAAGTCTGGCTGCTGTGGGAGTGGAAGTGATCTTTTCACAAAAGGCTTGAAAATTAAGCCTTTTGGCCTTCCTGATCTCCTTATTGTACTGAGTAAGCTTCTCAGTGTACCCCTGCCAATTACCATCTCTTTTGGCCCTATTAAAGAGCCGACGGACCTCTAGCCTGAGGTTTGACAGGTTCTTGTTCCACCAAGGTGCTTTCTTACTTGTTCGAACTTTCGAGAGTGGACAACTTGAGTGAAAAGCCTCAGTTATTGCCGCACTAACCTGTTCGACTTTTTGTTCCAGATCGTAGTGCGGGTGTTTTGCCCCATTCTTATCGATCTGTTCCAAGTTTTGCTTCAGATGGATCTTATAGATAGACCAATCCGTATTTCTAGGATTTCTGCTTGAGGTCGACGAGGTAACTTCCCCCGTTATCCTGAATTCGATAATCCTATGGTCTGAAAGTGATGGTTCGTTCATCACTTTCCAACCTATAACATTTTTCCTCGCAGCAACATTAGCAATTGTTACATCCAGGACTTCTTCTCTTGCTCTCGTGACAAAAGTGGGAGTTGTCCCCACATTGAGGGTCTCGAGGTTATTAGCTAAGAGATATTCAAGTAAGCACTCCCCTCTGGAATTGTTGTTCGTGCTTCCCCAAATAACGTTATGCGCATTGGCGTCACAGCCTATTATGACTGGCAGTTGTCTGCTGTTACAGTATTGTACCAGCTCCTGCACTTCTGCTGGCGGTATTGTTGGCCCATCTCCAGCGAAGTAAGCGGATGCTATGACAATGTCTCGGTCGATGCCCCCAATATTGAGGTGTACCATTATTGGAGTTAGATCCCGTGTCATGTATTCTGAAACACAAATATATTTAATATTGTTTCTTATGAGCACACAGGCACGTGAGGATACTTGCTCTGGTCATAAATCAATATTGAGTCTTTACAGGCCAAACCTCTGATTTGGCCTACTTTGTCGATCCAGGGTTCCTGGATCAGTACAATATCCAGTTTTAGCTTTGCGAATAACCTTGCAATCACTGCTGAAGCTCCCTTCGCGTGATGCAGGTTCACCTGCGCTGCCTTCGTGAAGATTAAGGGTTATTTGTGTGGGGTGGATGGGCTGGGTAGTCCAGCCTCTACAAATCCCCCTGCCTTCTCTCTTCCTGTCCATCCTCGAATTCCATACGGGAGGTGTCCTTTCCGGAATTCGAGGAAGTTTCTTGGGTTTGGCCCTCAACCTCCAGGGGTGCAGAGGTGTTCTCCGTCCCCCCGGTTGTCTCCTTGGAGTCGGTCGGAGCCCCAGTTCGACCCGAGTCAACTGGAGCTCCCTGCTCCCCAGATTTCCGGGATGTGGAGGGTATCTCCGCATCTCTGGAAACCACCACTGGGTTTGGTTTCTTGCCTAGCCCTGAGACAGGAATGTGCCCAAACCGAAAGTTCATTAAGCACCCCCCTGCTTTCAGGGCTTCTCCCGATTGGTGGTCAATCCCAATCGTGAGAACCTTGCCACTTCCCTCTTTCTTGGAGCTTAGAACTTTCCAAGCTCCAGTGCTGAGGTTAGAGTTCTGAACCTCGACGAGTCGGAGGATTTTCTCCGTCTCCATGTCGAGGCTTCGTGGGAAGAACACGATTATGGTGACGGGTTTAGGGATGTCATTTTCTCCCAACGCCACCAACTCGGGTCCTTCCCAAGAACTTAGTGTCGGCACTGACTTCATGAGCCAGTCCGCCGATTTCTGGGATCCACAGTCTACCAGCATCATTCCACAGCGGAAATGAATGCCGGTCAAGTGGATCCCCCTCTCCTCGCTGCGGCACATCTCTTCCACTAGCATATCCTCTAGTGAGGAGAGCCGCTCGGCTTCCAGGATAACCTTCGGGTATTCCTTGGGTAATATTCCTACCCTGGTCGCCTTCTCTGCCTTGACTGCTGCTGCAAATCCAGTGGCTTGCCCGGTTTTTGCCGCAGCTGTCTTCGGCTTCTTTGAGTGAGGCCGTTCCGGAGGTGTGATGTGCTCCGGACCTCTCTTGCCTTTCCCCTTACCCGTCGGGGTTACTCCCGGGGTTGGGTGGATTGGTTTGATGGGGTGCTGAAGAGCCTGTTTTCTGGCCTCCTCAGGTGCAAGGCCCTGATGGAGGAGTCGCAGGTACTTCCGCACTCCTGCTCCACTGAGGCCCTTTCTCAGTGGATCGTCTCTACCGCCGGGCTGTCCTAATTTGGGCAGCTCGAATGGCAGGCGATTTTTGTTTTTCCCTTTTTCAAGGGGCCCGGATGAAGAGGTGGAGGCTTTCTCCTCCTCTCCTCCGGTGGGTTTTCTTTTCGCTTCTTTGTCCATAACTGGTCCCACGAGTAGCAAGGGTCACGTCGGTCCGCTTCTGCAGAGCCCCGCATGCAGAAGTAAGGGGTTTGTTACAATGGAGTTCCCCCCGGTACTCCAAGGTTGAAGCCAGTAGGGACTAGTCCTCTAACTAGCCATGCATCCTTAGCCTAGTTTCCCACTTTGGATTTAGAATTTTTGACGAGGTTATTTCCTCTTGGTCCAGGCGGTCAAGCCAAGACCCCCCCCGCACTGGCCCGCGAGACATGACCACAGACAGCCAGGCGTTGGTTTAACAGGTGGTCTCAAGAACTCACCTGGCATCGTACTACCTGTGTGCAATCCCTTAGCCACGACACTACAGCTGGGACAGGTGAATTTGGTCCGCGGCAGGGTATTGTATTGAGGCTGCCAGTTGAGTTTTTAGGCACAACGAGCCCCCTTATTTCCCTGCAGGCCTCATCCTCATATTAAAATCATCGTCAGAGGCCCCCTCCTATCCGCCACCTGGAGACGCGCCGGGTTGGTACTTCACTCCTACCAGATGCTGATTGACAACATCCGGACCCGGATGATCGTTACCAACATAACTATTTCTACATAAACTATAATATTGTTTATGATTATAGAAGAAACCCTATTAGTTTATCATTCGGGATTTTTCGTGCATCCCCTGCAGTTATGCGGATGAGGCCCACCACAGTTAGCACACGTTGGGGGGTTCTTCGATAATTTTACGACAGTCTTTGATTTTGATTCATACATCTCACACAGTCACCTTGGTGGTAGCAGTACCCATGAGAAGTACTTGAGCTCCAATTCTTCGATGACTCCGGTGCATCCTCGTTAGGCATCGTCCTCCGGGGGGGGGGGAGATGAGCATCAGAGAGACCATTTATTGTATCTTCTCTATGATGAGCATCTTATGCCTATAATTTTCTCGGACGAGCTTAAACGAATGCCTTCTGCTATATGTTTGGTCTTGAGTTCTTGAGCGAGTTCCATTGGTTAAAAAAAAACAATGTCCGGGTATCGTCCTTTGTTTGGTGGGGATGATTGATCCTTTGATGTAGAAAGCTGGTCCTAGTGGGTCCTTTTTCTTGGTGGGTGAATGTCATCTTCTTGTCTTCACTTTAGTATTGAAGGGGGTGATAGTTTCTAACGAGAAAGAATCTTCGGGTGTTGATGATTCCGAGCCTTCATCATCGGGTGGTGGAGGTTTCTTCATTTCTTCGATGATCAGATGGTCTGTCGCTTCATATAGATTAATAGTTTGAGCTTCCCTTTCTCTTTCGTTATTAGGTGAATGTTTTAACTGCAATGCAAAATGGTTTTTATTACTAAATATTTGTATGTCTAAAAGCACCTGATCCAAGTAATATACAGACGAATTATTGTCCAAAGGTATTTAGATTTGAAACATATCAGACATATCCTTGTATGTGCCAAAAATCATAAAGGTGATTAGTGCTAAAACGCACTATGTTATGACGGTGCGCGGATAGATCTCGTTCTCTCGGCTTCGAGTTTCGCTCTGAATAGTGTGACAAGTCGTAGAAAAATGATTTTTATATTTCATTAACTTACATAACACCTTTGACAAAATCCGACTGAAGACTGAAGAAATCTGCGACATAAACGCACAATAACGACAAATTTTGTTAAAAATATCGAAAACATTTATTTTGAAATCAGCATACAATCAGGGATTTAGGTAAAATTTGATAAATACATACCTGTAAATACTGGAATTTGAGTCCATTTTTCAATATTATGATGGATAAAATCTTAAGAAACTAAATACCCGACAACAGCGAATCAGCCGCTTCGATATAAAGTGGAAGTGAATTGAAGTTTAATTGAATAGGTAGGTAATGTCATTCGAGTATTTGGGAGTTTCGATGATATTGAAAATGAAGTATCCCAACAAGTAAAATAGCTAATAATATCACAGGTTGCCTAAAGGATACATTGTGAAGGAGCAGGAGTTCTATAAACTCAAAATCTAGTATATATAAGTGCATGATAAGACCGATAATGACATACATAGCTGAGACTAAACGTTTTAACAAAAACAGTATTTGAAACATCAGAAATGAAGATAATTTGTGGTATTAACGTCAGAGTTTTGCTGTACGATAAAGAAGCAGATATATAAAATGACTATGTGAAGTGAATAGTTTCAATAATTGGACACATAGCAGGAAAAAAGAATGGAACGCATACATTCCTTATAATGAATGAGACAAGATAGACTATTAAAAGGAACAAGGAAAATCGCATCTAGGTAAACGTACCAGTCAAGGATGACCAAGGAAACAATTGGAGCGATAATTTACTCTAATAATAGAGGCATAAACGATGAAAAACAGTATTTAAGCCTAAGTGGAAGAAGGAATAAGAAGAAGAAATTGAATTGTAAATGTGCGGATTTTTTAATCAAAAAATTTGGACAGGAGCTGAGAATATCTATTATTTAACAATAATTGTTTTAACAGTGGGCTAGTTATTCCTAGGTTATTGACCTGTAAGGTAGTTAACCGTTGGTTACGTTATTGGTCGAAGTTCGACCATTGAGGAACTCCTAGTATAATTTGAAGACATAAAATGTCAAACTATTTTGTCCGCAATAAATAGAGTACCTAATTAATAATTTTCCCACATACACGTATTAGCTTTTATGAAATCGTAATAAGCTTTGCTTCTTTCGATCTCACCCAGTCTCGCATTTTGTTATCTAGGTCTATATAACTAATTATTATCACCAATACCACATACCAATACACAATTCGTTTTATTCTCTAACTGGGTGCCGGTATATTGGTGGACTACATGTGTACCTATAAACGAGATAAATGGTATTAGATAACAATTCGATTTGAATGGAAATCTCGTTGAGAATACATTTATCGAATATTCAAATTGAGATTATTATATTGTAGCCTAATACATCCCTTATAAGTATTCATAGGAGTTAACACTGTTATAATCCGACAAATTCATGATGACTAAAGAAGTTTTCTATTTAATAGTTTCTAACTTATAATACAGTCTGTAATAATTGTTCAGAATGGTTTGTTTCAAACAGGAAGTGTGACAGATGGACTTTATATCCAATGAGTAGAAACAGGAACTTTCGTTGCTCCAAGTCTGCAGCAGGGTTGAAATATTCACTGACACTGGGTGTAGTACTAATGATGTTAACGGCTCGACGTTCAAGCGAATTCTGAACTTTATTATAAAAATAGAACATATAGAAACAGTCAAATAAGCTAGGCTAAATCGGTCAATGACCTACAAAAATGTAAAAACCGCAGAAATATAAGTATCGCGCGTTGCTACTTCTGCATAGTAAGCAACAACCGCGACCTGTTTAATGAACTTGGCAATTTGGTTGATATGTACAAATAAGTTAGATAATTAGAAATAAGTTCAATGACATGTCGATTAGACACTCTGGCGTCTCTGAGTAGGTCATAGCGCAGCTCGTCGGAGTGATTTTCTTCTGGCTACCTGTGTTGCGAATGTTGGGCTTGAATTGATGTTGTCCTCAACAGCACCTCTGATTGGACCCATCTCTATGTTGGTGATAGATTCTTCTCGCAATGGAGATGGTCTTTGGGATGTGAGTTTCTTGATAAGCTATGTGCCACATACCAAAAAGCCGACTATTCAAATCAGGATGGTGGTTCCAACGCTGGTCAGCACTGGATGGTGACTAAGGGTTTTCCAATGGGTCTCGTTGAGGTTCTGGCTAATCTGTAACTCTTGATCAATAAATTTATTAAGGTTATCAGATAGTCGCGGGACAAAACAGATGGGACAAACTCTGAGGCATTGCCCATAGCAGGTGGTGCCTCTTTCTTGTAGGTGTTTAAAAACTTGGCATTTTCCGTTCTTGTTGCTGTGAGAATGTTATGCTTTGTATTGATGGCACAATCTTGGGTTATTTAGACTATCCCTGTTGAGTTCAGCACGAAGTCTTCTCTGGCTCCGTTACAGGTGATGGCTGTTCTGGTGGATCTTGATGTTATGTACATCCACGCGTTCATCATATACAGCTGCTTCCAGACTACACCGTTGATTCGGCGTGCAACCGCTGTGCAGGAGAGAGAACTGCTTTCTGTTCTCTGGTAGATCACGTCTATTGCGCAACTGGGTCTGTTCTCGATACTTTTGATTACCAAGGGGGATAGCAAATTTTGAAGTCTTCATCAGCCAATTGGAAGTAACATTGGCTGTCGTAATCCACGGCAAGGAAGTCTAAAGGAACGTCATACTCCCTAGAATGTATCATTGATGGTTCTCAATGGTGTTGGAATAATTCGTAGGGTGAACTCGTTCACGTCGACAGTTAAGAAGTAGCCACAGATGTTGACATGATCTTCTTCTCGTTCAGATGTTGTTCTCACTAAGGGGTGAGAGATTTTTCGGAGGTGTGATGGTAGTTTCTGGTTTGAAGCTAGATGGTTTCTTCAATCATGGCTGGCAAGGAACTTAGTTTTGCATGTCTGTTAGGCATATTTGGCTTCTTCGATGGCTTGTTCTCTTTCATCAGTAAATTATTGCTTACGGAAATAGGGTCTTCATTTTTCTCATCTTCCCTAATTGGTACTGGGATGAGTTTATGTATTGGTCGTTTGATTACGGTAACAACTCGAACCTTCCCGTCCCGCGCAGGATGCACGTCACTTATACGAGCTAGCGGCCAGGAACTGGGTTTAACGTGGTCTTATTTCGGAAGAACAAGCGTTCCTATCCGTAGATTTTCCTCCGGAGTCTTCCACTTGTATCTCTGTTGTATCGGTCCAAATACCCATTTGTCCATGATTGCCAAAAGTCTTTTTTCATCTTCTGCGTGACTTTCCATCTTAGTCCAAAATTGGGTGCCAAATCGTATTCAATTGTATCCGGTGGAGTCCGACTAAGAAGTGTCTTGGAGTTAGAACAAACATGTCATTTACATCGTTTGTTAACGCGCATAAATGTCTTGAATTTAACCAAGTCTCTATTTGTTGCAGTACAGTTGATAACTCCGCGAAAGTCAGAGTAGAGCTACCGATAACTCGGTGGAGATGATGTTTCATCGATTTCACGCCAGCCTTACACAGTACTCCGAAATGGGGTGCCGAGGGTGGTATAAAGTGCCATTCGGTTACAGCATTTATCAAGGTGTCTTGTATAATGTTGGATTTGGTGAGTTTTATTACTTCTTGAGCTAATACTTGACAAGCTCCAACAAAGTTCGTCTCATTGTCGCTGTAGATGCGGGAACATGGAACTCGACTTGCAGTAAATCTGAAGGTTGCTAAGAATGCTTCAGTTGTCAGCTCACTTACCACGTCTATGTGAATGGATTTGATGACCATGCATACAAATATTGCGATGTATCCTTTGTCAGCTTTGTGGCCTCTTCCTTTGAGAGCTCTGATTTGAATGGGACCTGCGTAATCTACGCCAGTCTCGGTGAAAGTGAGCGAACGATTGACTCGCTGAGCTAGTAATTGTCCCATTTGTTGTTCTGCTGACCACGGTACCGAGTGCATGTAACACACTTATGGATTAAGGAACTTACTGCTCGTCTTTCTTGCAGTATCCAAAATTTGCAGTTTGCGTAAACAAGGGATGAGCGATGAGCGTTTTCTATCACCAGTTTCGTAATGTGATGCTTATGAGGCAGCAAGATTGGATGCTTCTGTCCGAATTGCAACGATGAGTGTTGCAATCTTCCCCCGACTCGAAGAAGACCCGAGTCCTCTATAAACGGATCTAGGCTCAGTAACTTACTATTTCTGTTAATAGGTTTATTCTTGATTAGAAGTTGATATTCTTCCGGAAACTCATCTATCTGAACGCGTTTGATCAGAGTCAATAATGTCTCCTCAATTTCTGCCAAGGTAAGTGGTCCTTTAGCTTTAGATTTTTTGATGAAGTTTCTGCAATAAGAGAGGACGCGATTCATCTTAGTTAGCGTTGAAAATCTCTCCCATGGATTCTCAGCTATTGTACTTTTTATATGGAGACATGACTTTTTCTTCGTTTATTCATCAGACTGAGGAATGTGCTCATTTGAATTCGAACTTTGGAACTGCTCTAGAAGCCATGATGGACCAAACCACCATATCCCAGAGTTTTCCAAATCATCTGGACCAATTCCTCTAGAAATTGCGTCGGATGGATTGTCTTTGGTTTTACGTAATTCCAGCATTCTGGAGGAGAGATGTTCCTAATTCGGGCAACACGGTTGGCTACGAACGTCTTCCATTTTGTAATATCTCTCCTTTTATCCTTCCGAGTGTGAATATTGAGTCTGACCAAGCGTGAATGGTTGTTTGTTCAACTCCTAGAGCCTCCTTTGTGGTACTAAGGAGCTTGGCCAATAGAACAATAGCACATAATTCTAGAAGTGGTAGCGTCACAGAATCCTTGTAGTTTGAGGTTTCCAGTTTCAAACTGAATCCAAAGTTGAATACGAATTTTCTCCACATTTGGCAAGTTTTCCTGGAATCCCCGCCACAATGCCGCTGTTGTTTTAGTGACAGGTTTATCCCAGTTCAACTGTTGTATCCATAGTTCTTGGATGAGCATTTTTGCTTTTATAACTACTGGTGCCAGCCACCCTAACGGATTCAGCAAAGTTGGAAGACCATTTCAGCAACAGAAAGTTGCCAGATTTGAGAGAATATCCATCCCAATTCCGTATTTTGTCCCATAAAACCTTGACAAGTTTTTTATATTCCATCTATAATTATTTGACCGTATTCTTCTGCGCCTAAAACGCAATCAATTGGATCCAGCGTGATTCGGATCAGCTCCGAGACGATTTTTCAAGAATCTTGAATTGTATGCCCGGACTGGCTTTTCTGGCAGTTGTCTGGTTAGCATCGGTAGCACTAACATGGCAACATCCATTGAAAATTTGCTTGGGAATCGTGGCTTCAACAAAACTGAAAGTTTAGAGTTAGAGGTTTTGGGATTTCCGTCTCCTAATCCAGTTATCTCCGCTGTGACTTTCTCTCTTGGAACTGCTAAGCGTTGAGCTGCCTCCTCAGTTATAAAGGATGACTGTGACCCTTGATCGAGTAGCATTCTTAGGAAATGGCTGGACCCGTCAGCTGCTCTGGCATGTAGTAATGCTGTAGCTAAGCGAACTGATTTTTGAGTCTGACCTACATGGTTTGATGATGTTGTAGTTTTGGAATTTGATTCTACTCCCAGTGCTGATTTCGTCGTAATGGTAGCAAGGGAAGTTCTTTTCAGTGGTCCAGAAAGTCTCTGCGTATTTTTAAAGTGTTGAGTGACAGCTTTCGCCATATAAAGGATCGAATGGTGTTGCTTTCTACAAGTGAAGCAGCTCTGGTGGCTGCGGCATTGCTCCTTTTCATCATGGCTCATGCAATTGTAGCAGAGACGTTGGTTCTTCACAAACTAGATCCTATTGGTTACGGATATGTTTTTAAATTAAGTACATTGGTTTATGTAATGATGGTTTTGGCAACAAGGACATGTATGGCTCACGCTTTGTTTCTGGATAGGCTGGCTTAACTTAGGATGCGATGTTTCCAGTGCTTGAAATCTCCTACGCAAGAATTCCAATAAGTTAACAAATTCTGGAACCTCAGTTAGATTGGCGCCGTTCTGCTCGAAGATGACTTTTTTTTCCGGATCCCATTTTCTTATGATGATTCGTCCTATGAGTGGACCCCAAGATGTCGTTCCAAATCCTAAGTTACTGCTTCCATGCATTCCAACGTTACATCGTGTAACTGCTTCAGATGCTGAGCTGACTCTGAATTGGATGACGGCATGTCTAAGACCTTGTCGATATACTTGGCGACGAGGAGTTTCTCATTCTGATATCGATTCAAGATTATTTCCCACGCTGAATCTTAGTTTTCTTCGGAAATGTGGAGATGTTGGATTATTCTACTCGCCTCATCTCTAAGGCTGGTATTGAGGTAATGCATCTTCGATAATTTAGACATCGTCTTATTCTCATGGATAATTTTTGAGAATATGTCATGGAAATTGCACCAAGTATCGTAATTACCGTCAAAAATGGGAAGTGTAATCTTCGGCAAAGAGATATTAGCAGTTTTCACAGGATTATGTTTCCTACCTGCGATTTTCCTTGTCAGGTCTTGCTCCAAGGCATCTAAATCGTCTCTACACCAATTGACGATATCGTTGGTGAAGTATTCATCCTGGTAAGCCTCTTCGCTCATCATATCTTCGTGCATTTCTCGTGCAAGGCCTTCTCGTATCGTTGTTGAGTGTGCAATAATTGGTCTAACCCGAATTTCTGCTTTTTAAAGCACAGCTCCTAGTCTGGATGGATAATGATTGGCTGGGGTGGTAACAGCATCTTAGAAGCTGTCTTTCTTTGGGCTCTTCTTGAACCTCATTAAGTAGGTCTTCACTTCTTTGTACAAATTTTCCATTTGGGTGAAGTAATTGTTTCGAAAATATACATGGTCTGGGTTGTTGTAAGACTTCAGTTTTTCTTGCTTTACCTTAGCTTCTGTCCAGTATTCTTCTAGGGTTTTCAGTTGAAGTTCAGCGTAGGATCCCACTTTGCTGGTAATGGAATCTTTTTTAGCGTTCGTGTACATCTGCTTCCTTTTTTGGCCTAACTCTTCTTGGCGGGGAGCGAGCTCGTTCATTTCGACAGATGCCATTTTTCTTCATTTTTGCTCGAAGGACCAAAGTTCGGGATGGATTGTTTCAAACAGGAAGTTTGACAGATGGACTGTAGATCCAATGGGTAGAAACAGGAAGTTTCATTGCTCCATGTCAGAAGCAGGGTTGAGATATACACTGACATTGGGTATAGTAATTATGATGCTAACGGCTCGACGTTCAAGAGAACTCTGAATTTTATTATAAAAAATAGAACATATAGAAACAGTCAAATAAGCTAGGCTAAATCGGTCAACGACCTACAAAAATGTACAAATCGCAGAAATAGAAGTATCGCGCGTTGCTACTTCTGCATAGTAAGCAACAACCGCGACCTGGTTAATGAACTTGGCAATTTGGTTGATATGTACAAATAAGTTCAATGAGATGTCGATTAGACAAAAATACCGTTATAGTTTTGTATTTGGTTTCAAATATTCATGGTGTATGAATCAATTAAAAGATTTCAAAATTACATTTTTTTAGAGGTAGTTTCTCGAACATGTTACAAAGAAGTAATATAAAAGTACTTGATGTCGAAATCTAGCTTTCAACGGAGAAGGTTTAGTATTTTGTACATTGTGAAAAAATTTATATTGAGCAATGAAATAAATGCCCCAGCGGCGTTCAATGGTTTCTTCGTGAAGAAAGAACGGACACTGAAGAGCAGGCAAAGCTTCTTGCAACTGTTGATTGGTTAAATCTGGTGAGCGTGACTAAGTACATGCTGCTAAATCTGGATGGGTTCTCGATATACGCAAGAGGTTTGTTTCCTACAGAAGATACGAAAGGCACCTGGGTAGAGTCTTCGCAGCATAAGTGGAACTGATCACGAGAGGTATGGATGCATTTGAAAGAAGTGAGTCCTGCCTATACAGTACGGACCAAGCCCATGAAAAAAGGCCTGCGTAAATAAATTGCTATTCTTCGCAGATGTGTCCGAGATTTATCTCTCAAAATATTTGTTATTTATTTCCACTTAAAACCATTCATTTGTTTATTGATTAAAGAAGTTCAGCAGCTGTTTGCAGACGGTGGACATTGTAGAAGCAATTTCGATTTATTTTGTAAGCCCATGTTCGCATTCTGTTGTGCTTTGATATATTTTGATTGATAAATAGGGACCAGATCATATAACTAGATTCGACTTAGTTATGTAATTAGCGTTTCTCTGTCTGCCAATGGTGTTATATTTATGTATATATATATATATATATATATATATATATATATATATATATATATATATATATATATATATATATATAATTGACTGGTTTATTATTTGATAAAATAGATTTTTGATGGGGATGCAGTCATCTAATAAATAAAATTCTTTGGATTATGCCAAACTTTCGAGAATGTTTATTCTCTTCGTCGGAGAGACAAACCTTGAAATACAGGGTTGCATCAATCATACGTTTCATTATTTTATTTAATAATTGTGTTCGATATAAACGCAAGGCCTGACATATGGTTTGTATCTATCTATATATAGTTAATCTGAACAACATAAAAACAATTTAAAAAAACAAACACCAGGAGTTGCCAATTCCTGGCAGAGAATAGATGGAATCTCTTGGTATTGGGATGACCCCACGGTATACCAAACTGCCACTAAAGATCCGGTGAATCATCCCCAAATCAGTTGAATTGACGAGTATTGTTTTTATATTTGTAATCTAAAAAAGGATGTGAGAGTATATTTCGTTCAGACAAGCTACATCCGTTTTCTTGTTGAGCAAGTTTGCCATTATAAATCTCAGCCATCTCTAGAAATGATCTCTTAAATAGATTGGGTTCACTAGTGATTACTTGGGTAGTATCAAAATCGGGTTTATGTCCAGTACTGTCCACATGTTGGGAAAGAGCACAGGCTTTTTTTCTATGTCGCATATCACGTCTGTGTAAAACTATTCTGGACTGTAGATTTCTGAATGTCATTCCTATATACGAAAGATGGCAGTTGGAACAATATATTTCTACGTTTGTTCGGTCTGGGGGTTCTATTTTGTCTTCAAGTTTGCTGAACAGATTCCGAACCTTCTTGATAGATTTGGGAGCAATTCTGATATTATTTTTGGTGTTTAAAATTTTAACTATCTTGGGGGTAATATCTTTGATATATGGAATTGACCTATATTTGATGATGGGGTGATCCTCTGGCGTATTATTGAAGGGTATTAGTGAAATAGAACAATCAGATACATTCCTGTTATTGTGTTGGTTTAGATTAGGTGCTGAGTAAATTAGTTTTCTGAGTAAATTCTTAGGATAAGAGTTGTTGGCTAGTAAATTGAATAATATCTCTAATTTTTTTTGTCGAAGGGTTGGGTGTGCAATTCGAGTCACTATATTTTTTATACGTGATTAACAGTTGCGGAAATATAACGGCAAAACACAAAAAATGTCCAATTTTGTAAACTATATTTTACATCAACGTTTCGACATAATACAATAATATTTACATAAGGATCTAATAATTCTTACCAAACTTGTGAGGGTATTAAGAATTGACAACTTCTAGAATAACATCAGGATAGATATACACATCAATAATACTAACTAATAAAGTCGGTCCAATTTTTTCTAAAAAAATATTTATGTTGTGCGGCCAGGAGAACACAATCTGCTGCGCCCCTTTCGGCCACAACAGGTATTTCTGTCAACCATCAATATTAAAATTTTACGAACGATAGGACGTACCTACTGTACGAAAATGAAGCATATTCTGTACTCCTGAGGGTATTAATACTAATACGCATATACATCGCGAGACATATTTTTTTGAAAAATAAGAATAAAACTAAAGAAAATCTTTTAAATTGCGCTATTATGATCATCAAATGTGAATTTAGTATTGAAACGGAGAAGCGAAAAATTTCAACATGTCGTCAAACGATTTATCAAAAAATATTTCGGAAATAATACACAAAAGTATCATAAAATTATTCATCGATCGATATCTTATATAAAAACATAGAAGCCGATATTCTATTCCAATATTACTGCGATATTTCTGTTATACACAACATCGATTAAATCTGTCATCGTTCTCTATGAAAATCAATTATTCAATATTGAAAACTTTCATATAGGAAAATATATGTCTGCGCTGATGTTGGATTATTTATCAAGATAATATGTCTGTAATCACCCCATTTTCTAGAAGATAAACCGTAAGCATAACGTTAATATTTTTTATGTCATCCATATCCTGATAGGTATATCTAGATATCCTTAGATAAATGATCGATAATATCCTCAATAATTTTTTATTGATCAATTACTCTTGAGTTGCTATTTCATTTATATCAATCTCAATCAAGGTCTAAAATATTACCTACGCATTAAAAAATACATTATAAAGCAATTGTTACGCACTAATTGGTGTTCGCTTGACCAAAGGTTGCATTTCAATCGAGGTTAAAAAGTCGCTCAAACTTTTCAACGCCGCCGAATAAAACTGATGGCTGAACTGAACCTTTATAAAACCGGTCCTAAGTGGCTTGTATCTAAGGAAGAAGATTGATGGAAAATACAAAAATTTTCTTTCTCATTTTCTTGTTTGTTCCAACGAATAAAACATACTTTAACTACATATAGTGTGCCCCAAATTGAGTGGGATAGCATTAGTACCTATGTTTGTTATTAATAAATATACAATTTGGCTCAAATGATCAATGATGTTGAGTTTGTTTGTTGAACTGTTCAACTGGAAGATAGTCGGAATTTACTGGTAAATTCCGACTATCTTCCAGTTGCTTTTGTCTAGTTGGACACAGCTTCCACTTATGTGGCGCTGATGAAAGCTAACAAGCTTGAAATCACGTGATCCGCTTCTAGTGGTGGTTGTGTCCAACTAAATAAAAAGCACAAAGGTGTAGAGCATCTCCATTATTATATATTATATATTCTTTCATTTATGAAATAGAAATCTTCAATTTATATATATATATATATATATATATATATATATATATATATATATATATATATATATGGGATATTACGAAATTTGTTAACACGATAGAGGTCGCAGTTTTGAAGGTATCAAATTCAAATTTGCTACAAATATCAATCTCTCAAATATCTCGTTCGAGTTCGTTATTGAGCAATATCAGGTAAGTAGTTTCAAAATGGCGATTAAACATTTTAAAAAATTATTAAAAAAGAGCCGTATTGTAAATATCATCAAAAATAATTTTAGGTTATAGATATAATCAGTACCTACAACTTTTGTTCAAAGCAATTTTTCATAAAATACAGAGGTAAAAAAATAAAAATTAATAAAGAAAAATAACAAATATTGATAAAACACTCAATATAAATTTTCTGTAATTGTACATTTTCTGGAGATCTTAATATAGACCCTGATTAATAAAATATATAGTATATTTATTGAAAAGAAATAGGCGAAAAAAAATCTGCCTTGAAGTGGAACTCGAACCCTGTCTGCTTTATATTCAACAGCCAAAACAAAAACCTCTAACCGCAAGGCTATGACACATACGACAATTTTATGTAATGACATGTAGGTATACCAATGAAAAGGTTGTTCAAATTTCAATTTAATGAATTTTGAAAAATTTACCTTTATGCTGACTACAGGCCATCGGGATTCTTCTTATTCATAAAACTGAAGCTTGTCAATAATAAAAAAATAGTCGGCTAATAAATAAAGGGGAAAAATGGGCCTAACTATTTGGTCTTTGATTATTTATATATAGACATTCAGTTAACCCATGAATTCACGGGTTTCATCGTATACTTTGGCACGCCGTTTTGCAATTTAAAAGCAAGAAATAAAAATAAATTATCTGTTTAAAATTCAAAAAAGAAATTAGTCTTCACATTCATAATGTATTCCGAGTCTATAGGAGCAAATGGGGAAAACCTGTAATTATTATTATTATATAGACCCGACATATATAATTTTCTTTATACTTACGGTAAGGTTTCATGATATTTTTATATCATGTAAAAATAATAACTCAATTGATTTATATTTCGATAATATTCAATATAATATTCTAAGATTATAATTATGCTGCAATGGAATAAAGAATATTTGTTTATTGAAATAGCTCTATTAATTTCAAGGCTGTCTAACATTTGAAAACTTGTATGTATTATTATGGTGCTATATTCATATTCTTATCGTATATTCATTCAAACAAATGAATTACAATTTTAACTTGTGAATTTTATTAACAGAAGAGAATTATTATTGTGTCATATAATAATCTTAAATGAGAGTATTTATTAGACTTTGGTACTTAAAATAATATATTAACTTCATTGAGTAAATAATTTTAATTCATAAACTAAGTTTCTATTCTATTCTATATCTTTTATTGATGCTTTTCAGGATATTGTCCAAGGACCTTTGACGGATTCTTCTACACAATGAAACACAGCGACCCCTGCTGGCCTGAAACGCCTCCTGGTCAATATGCCAATTTATCATGTCCCAGAGTACCTCAATTTGGCTTCGAAGCGGGCGGTTTGGCTTTCAAAAAATGCCTGGAAAATGGTACATGGCATAAAAAAGGCGACATCTCCTGGACCAACTTGTCTCAGTGTATAAATTATGATGAATTAGAGGTAAGAGCAATTTAAAGATCACTGAAACATGACTATTAAAATTAAATAATAATAACATGAAATCTTTATTTTTTATGTGAAGGAACTCTGAAATTCTGAACATGCAGAGAGAGAGAGAAATGCTTTATTGTCGAAAAAATATAAATTTTGTAGACAAAGCAAAATAAAAAGATCAAAACCAAACAATATACAAACAAAACAAAGTCAAAAGTAAAAATTAAATTGAAAATAAATAAATTTATATAATGTAAAACAAAAATATAAAAATATAAAGATGTAAAAATATAAGATAATAAGTATAAGAATGTAACCTACAGCTGTATATTCGGTTAGAAAGTAAGTTAATATACAGCTGTAAATTCATTCAGAAAGTAAACACTAACTAAATCACAAAAAACAAAAACAAATTGTGTACAAACAATAAACCAGTGCGTGAGCTGAGCAGAAACGTGCCTTAGTGAAAAAGTCGTTCACTGCATAAAAGGCATTATCTAGGTAGTAGGTAATTTAATTGAATGTTTGGCAAAATCTGGGAAGAGCCGTTATAGATTTAATTTTATGTGACAGATGATTTTACATTACAAAAGACCCTTAGGATATCAAACATCAAATAATATTCACTAAACCAGTGGGTGTGAGAAGCTTAATATTAAGTATTAACAATTTTTAACAAAAATGTCGCTTACTGCATACAAGGCTCTCTCCAGTAAGTATGATTTCAAAACCTTTCGAAATTCAGGAAAATATCTTATGGACTTGATTTTAAATGGTAGATGATTGTGCATTTTTTTGCATTGTACAGTATAGAGCTTTTAACCAACTCAGAGCGAGGGGTTGGCAGATAAAGATCATGCTCCGTATTTCTAAGCGGATAGTTGTGAGATGGCCTCTCTGGAATCGAAGATACGTGCTTGCGGATTAAGAATACAGATTCAAATATGAATAGGGACGGAAGAGATAATATTTTAAATTTTTTAATGTAATCCTGGCAGTGAGTCCTACTGCTAAGTCTCAGTGAATACCGAACAGCTCTCTTCTGCAGTTTAAAAATACGTTCAAATTGAGTCGCGTAACACGTACCCCAGAATGGAAGGGCGTATCGGAGGTGCGATTTAAAAATGGCATAATAGACTGTTCTAGAAGTAGATAAGTTGAGCTCCTTGGAAACTGATCTCAGCGCAAAGCAGGCAGAACTTAACCTTTTTGATAAAGCATCGATGTGCGAGTCCCATTTTAAACCGTTGTCTACAATATGCCCCAAGAATTTCAGAGATTCAACGGCCTCAATAGTGGTGTTATTAAGCACAAAAGATTGCAATGTACTTTTATATGACAAAACTTTTGTTTTAGAAACGTTGAGGCATAGGAGATTTGAATCGCACCAAGATTTAATCGTGACTAAGTCTCTAGATACAGTCCTATGAAGTGTCGTAATATCCGGGTTGCTCCACGTGAAACTAGTATCATCCACAAAGAGGCAGATTTCACCGCTAATGTCCAGACTAGCAATGTCGTTGATAAAAATCAGAAACAAAATAGGACCCAGTACTGAACCTTGAGGCACTCCATATTCAATTGGCTTGCAAGAAGACATCGACGTATTAACCCTCACGATCTGACTCCTGCTGTTGAGATATGATTTAAACCATTCGAAAGACACTCCTCTGAAACCGTAGTACTGCAATTTATTAGTTAATATATTATGATCTACGCAATCAAAAGCCTTAGAGAAATCACAGAAAGTTGTTGCTATAGAGTGATGATTGACAAGGTTTGAATATACATTATTAAAGAGGGAAAACATGGCATCATTTGTGCATCTGTTACTTAAAAATCCAAATTGATGGGAAGAGAGTATATTATATTTAAAGAGAAAAGAAATAAGCCTTTTTTAACCAATCTTTCGATGACCTTTGATAATGTGGGAAGGAGTGCAATTGGGCGATAGTTCGAAGCTTGATCTTTATCTCCTCCTTTATGCAAAGGAACAATTATTGCCGTCTTAAGAAAGTTTGGAAAAACTCCATTTTGGAATGATTTGTTAATTAAAGTAATAAAATGGTTCAATGTGCATTCCGGCAGGTTCGAAACCATTTTCAGAGTAAGCCCATCAGCCCCAGATGAGGATTTGTTTTTAATGTCATTAATTGTACTGTTCTGCTAATACTACGGGCGTAAAGAAGAAACTGTGTAAATTCATATTAGCCTTAGGAAGAAATGAGAGGGGGTCATCGGAAGGAGTTATGGTGTTCTTTAAATTTTTTGCTAGATCTACAAAGTAATTATTTAGGTTCTCGGGTGAAATAGAGATTGTGATAGATGAAGAGGTCTTATTTCTTAAGTCATTCACAATAGACCACGTTTCTTAAGCAGCATTACCGGATTTGGCCAGCCTCCTATTATAATAAATGTTCTTGGCAGCTTTTATAGTTTTATGATAGTTTTTTTTGTAACGTTTTACGTAATCATGGTAGAAGACGCTGTCCTATGATTTTTTTAGGTAAGATAATGAGCGCATGTTCTTTGCAGATATACGTAAGCCTTTAGTAGACCAGGGTTTATGTTGTTTGATTTTTAGAGGCCTAAGAGGAAAGGATTTGAATGCCAAGTTAGATAAAGTTTTTATAAATCTAGGAAATTCGATATTGACATCGTCAGAGAGGACAAACCAGTCTGTTGTGAGACATAGGTTCTTGAAATTACGAAAATTTTTATCAGAAAAAATACGGCATAATTTGCGTGAAGCATTTTTGCACTTATGGATAGAACCAATTTCTTAGCCCCCTTGTTAACTGACTTGTATAAATATTTTAGTGTTTTTGTAATACACGGTATTCATTTAGTGCGGCAACATTTCACTACGTCATTGTTGCAAATAATTAAGACACATTTTATTCCTAGTTCTATATAGATCAATTAGTTGCATATTTTATAAATATTTTGAACTATACAGGATGCTCAAAAAATCCGAAGCACACCAAACTTACATTTTTTTCTTCAAATGGAACCTCCTGTATTGTATAAGTTTTTCATAAAAGCCATAAATCAAGCATTCATTTGATGCCAAGTTCATGGGCTTAAGATTTGTATTTTTGAAGATATTCACTTGTTTGTCGCTAAATCTTGACTCATTCTACCATCTGTATCTCGAAAACAAATCAAACGAAAATAAATTGATTTGATGTAATTACCTATGCCGATTAAAAAGTCCATGTCGATGGAAGGTATATAGATAATAAAAATTGAAAAAAATCATGTTCCACCATCTGATTTTGCGATCAATTACAAAATTGAACCCTTGTTTGAAAATCTTTTTGGGTTAATTCTTGGATGTGAAAAGGATGAAATTTATTTTGTTGCATTTCGCAACAGGGGTTATTTTTATTTACAAATCACTTCTAAGACTCCAAGACGCTAGCTTCAGGATTTTCTATTACAGCTAAAGTTACCTTCAATTCATTTTTTTCAGTTAAAACTGTTTTTGTTCTTGAAGTTATTTCGTACGCAACAGTTCCAGTGCGTTTATATCGCTGTTTCAATTTTTGTAAAGATTTTTCGCTTGGATGTCTTCTATCGGGATATTTTTGAGCATATACCCGTTGGGCCAAAAACAGTTTTCAAAACATTCACCAATAACGTAAACTAGACTTATTAATTATTGCTGTGTATAGTTCATTTTGAAATAAGATTAATTAAGCACTTGAAAATTTCGATTCAACATTGCAGAAGAGATATATGAAGCACAATCAAAACTGAAAGTGACACATATGAAACTAACTTCTTCAATCTGCGTCAAGATGTCAAAATAACAGCCTACTTTTAATTCAATTTTTCAAAAAAGTAAAAGTCTCGTTGTTTGCTGGAGAACCTCAAGAAAACTGTTAAAGGTAGATAGGTATAGGGAACCCTAATATAAATAGAACCAATGTGAAATTTTCCATCGAAAAAATTAAAAATATACAGGGTGTTCCATTTGAAAATACGGAGAAATTATTAGCTTAACAAAACCTTATCTTCCTGTATAATAAGAAATTCTAGAAGATTGCTTGTACTTCAAAATAAACTATGAAAAAACTTATAATATACAGTGGGCTCCATTTACAAAATCATAAGTTTGATTTGGCATGGATTTTTGGAGTATCATGTAGGTATAGTTGAAAATATTTTTAAATTATGCAACCAATCGATCTACATAGAACTTTGAACAATAAATTTCGAAATTATAACCGGAAAAGACATAATTTAATATTGCTAACTAAGTGGTTACCCAGTGATTTAAAATAATTCGTCAATCGGATGTTTTTTTATAAATTTTTAAAGAAGACATACCGGAAAGTTTATTGATAAATATTATTGAGCAGTTTGTCCAAGATAAATACGGGATATCATTGATAATTCAAGAACGGTAATAGACATACAGTCGGTTATTTGTAATTTTATGGATTTTATGTTTATATAAAAAGTTAAGAACATTGGACTATGTTGAAAGAAAGAAACACTATGTCTTTTCCACAATATATTGATAGTTATATTACAGGTATCAGAGACATGTTTCGAGACTATATAGTCTCATTATCAATCTTAAATAAGGTTATGGAAATGAAAAATAATTCGATCCAGAACCAAAAATTGTTAAATAAAATAAAATAAAATTGAATTCTAGGGTTGTAGTAAAACTAGAACTTCCACATTGTGAACTCAAAAAATAAAATTAAATTCTAAATATAAAACTAAAATTGAATTCTAACTCGAAGTTAAATTAACGTGGACTACATGATTACTTCTAAGTTCGAAGTGAAAGAGGACTATTGGACTCTTTAGCACTTTAGCACAGCGAGCTATCTAGCGCCGGCAAAAGCTATTTTCTGTCATGGTTCATGTGGAATTGAAAAGTGCTACCAAATGAATAAACAAATTTAATGAGGGTCTCATGATATTATAGCAATATCTGTATTGTAGAGTTCTGTGAACAACTTTTTTCCATTTCTTCGTAGGTCTTCATCAACTTACCATAAACCGTCACTCACTGATACTGTCATCCACTATAGTTGCAATCAATCATTTAAACATAAGACAGCAGCCTTTATTAGTTATATTCACAGACTTGCTAATACCTATTCCTATGAGTCCCAACAACTTCCGGAAAGATGTAAAAACATCAATGAACAAATTGCTACCAACAATGGTGGATATGTTCTTTCCAACATTGGTTATAAGAAAGCCCTCAAGATTGTTTACCCCACATCCTACATATATCGGTCGTCCAACAGAAATTGTGACAAAAACTTAAAGAAAAGACATGATCTGAGAATAGTCTTAAAATGTAATAATACTCTAGGGAGATTTATTAGGAACAACAAATCTCAAACTCCCGATAATTGCAAATCTGGTGTTTATGAACTAAATTGTGGGGATTGCTCGACAGTTTACGTAGGTTAAACTGCTAGAAATTTTTTAACCCGCATCAATGAACATAAGAGCTCATCTATACTACATGAATACGAGTAACGACTTTTCGTATGACCACAAAAAACTCGAAAACTATTTACCCGATTTCGAGAGTTTGTCAGTGTGACTGGAATTTTAAGGTGAAGGCTTCCATACCGGAAAATCATTAAGACATTACGCGTAAAGACTGTCCGTATGACCACAAAAATCTCGAAAACTACTTATCCGATATCGATAAAAATAATTAATGAATTTTTTATATTTATGCGGGTGACATAGGCTATATTTTATGTGTGTCTGGGCCTCCTAGCTTGAGGGGTATCTGTAATTCCCAAAGAAGTATCTCTGAGCTCTATGGCTGAATTTTCGTAGATTTTTCGGTATATATTTGTGTATAGTATGTCACTGGACTGTTTTGTGAGAGTCTGTTAGTGCGACTGGAATTTAAAGACATATGTAGGAAAAATTATCATTCTCTCTTGGTGCATATCTGTGGATTGGTGTTCGGACTGGTTCCACGTGCGAGCACGTCTCATAGAAGTGTTCCATACCCAAGACTTTTAATGACTTTATATTTTCGTAGCACAATCTATGAAAGTGTTTGCCCAGGAAGTGCCAGGTAAAACAGCTAGTTCGTATATATATCATAAAATAAATCAAACTATGTATCAAATCTAATTGACAATAATCACAAATTTAATGGTAATTTCAAGTAGTTACATACCAAAAATAAAGGATTAACGTTAAATCTACTTGCGTCATTAGAAATCAATATTCGTATGCATTCAGGGAATCTCCTCACCCATTACTAAATAAGTACTAAAAAAATAGTTATTAAGCATTATGAGTATCATCCTCTTTGTTATACAGACAGGCATTGTTTTCCTAGAATTTAGTTTTGTATGTACTCACATTTGATAAAGTTACAGTGTGCCGAAACAATTATTGTCATGTGTTAACAACATAATAGTGTAAATTTTAATATACTGTTTTAATTTACTATGGATTTCTATCAAGTATCAGCCAATAAATTTATATAACTTACCATCAAATTGCATAACTTTCTCCGCGCTTAAGCGACCTTCGAGATAGCTATAATATTCCATCCTTCTCTTGGACACACTGCATATTCACAATAGCTTTTTACAAAGTATAAGAATATGTTACATTATGTTATTTCGATACTGCTCAATCTGCGGTAATTGGGCGAAGCTAGATCCTTAAATCTACTACACTATCATTAATTTAAAAGCTTTAATTTACTTGCAATGTATGTTTGTTCTGGTCAAATCACGCAAATGAATTTTAAAGAAGTTATCCTCAACCGACTGAGCTGAAATATTGCATACGCGTTTAGCTTGGATAACAATGTTTGGTAAGATAAGTAAGTGGCATCATTCTAAATCCATTAAGAGTCCCAAAGATGGCAGACTAGTTATTTTCTATACACCCCGATCAAAGATGGTGTATTTAATCTTTGCCCCGATGATGTGGGTATCAAATGAAAGAGTTTGCTGAGGAGAATACGAATTTAAAAAAGTAAAATCTATAGGCATCAATATTTTTTTAAATAAGCTTTTATTTAAATTCTTTTAAAAGGAGAAAACTCTTAATTAAATAAACTCCATCAATTTATTAAATTATACAGCTTATAATATATTAAAGCTAATCAGGAGATTCACCATTGTAAATAATCAAATAATCAATAATAGGTACACTATGTAACTTGATATTAAGTCTGAGAAAAAAAAATGGTAAAAGCCTCTACCTATAACTTCCCTCGACAAACCACGCCGCTTCTAGAATGTATCTTTATCGACCTGAATAACTTACATCTTTTTGCTCATGGAAATAACCTCGTCCCTTCTACCGTTCTTATATTAACACTTAATATTTTGGACACCCTGTATAGTTGATTAACGAAAATCCTTACATTGCTTCGCCGGTAGTCCTTCAATATGCATACCAAAATTCGTTGTCCTAGGTCAAGCCGTTATTGAGCTACAACGCCAACACACTACAGACAGACTACAAACAGACTATAGACAGACAGACAGACAGACAGACAGACAGACAGACCGATGGACTTGAGATACCATGATTTTCGTGATCTAGGAACCCCAAAACATAAATATCAGCAAAAATCTCGAGGTCGATTTTCGAAGTAAAAATATAAATTTTATAATAGATTCATTTAATAATACAAATTTATTTTCTTCTTTTCTTTTATTTAAATAAAAGATTCTTATAAATGTTTTCACTATATTTTTTTCAGCTTTTGCTGTATGAATAATGTATTCTCACCCACGTCCTGATATCTAAATAAGTTGAATAATTGGGAACCTATGACAACAAAATCATATTATTAATTAATTTTTTTTTACTCAAAAGTGACCGAGATACTGAAAGTAGGAAGAGACGCTTCTGTCCAAATAAGGATGACAACGTAGAAAAACAATCATTTACAAACCAATTAAATATTTGACGGAAAAACGCTTCAATTTAAGAAACAGCATCTTAGGATTTTCTTGAATAAAAGCATTTTTTCGTTAAATTCTTTATTCCTGGTTTGTAAATTGTAAAAACATATTTTCACACAAACTTTTATATAATGCTCTTTAAATTCGTCAAAAAAGTGCGTACCATCTTAGGGTTCCGTAGCAAATTTGAGAAAACATGACCCTATTAACTGATACTCCGCTGTCCGTTCTTATGTCAGCGGGCTGTACCTATCTTATGAGCCGTAATAGATAGGTAGGTATTTGATATTTTCACAAACTATATACTTCTATTTTCGATATAACAACAAATACTAAATCCGTCTGTTACCCATATAAAAGCAAAGTTCATATATTCGTCCTTCCGTCTTTCAATCGTCTGTATCTCATGAACATTGTAGACACAAGAAATTCGCTTTTAAAATGATACAGAACCTTTTGTGTGAGAGTTCGACTCGCTCTTGACCGCCTTTTTGAAACATTGTGATATTTATTTCTGAACTTTGAATCCTTACATAACTTTTCCACAGCTCTCAAGCGAATTCTACTCTAGTTATTCGTTTTCTATTAGAAAATTTAAAGAGACATGTTCATGGTAATTGATTGAGTAACTATTTTTCTAGCTATTTCTAGAGAGTCTTAAGGAAAATAAACAATTTTCATCAAAATCTATTCTGTTTCTTTAGAAGATTTCTTATCAGCAGTTTCTGGCATAATCTTATTTTATAATAATAACAATTGAATTGAAAAATCTGTATTACCTAATAGCTGTCGCCCACAACTTCATCCGCCTGAATTTTACTTTCATCTTAAGATTCTTAATTGAGGATAACTTTCATGACACTCGATTCAAATGAAATAAAGCCCTGATTCAGCTTCAAGCCAAGCTCTATCTAACGTATTGAAATCTGTTCAGTAATTTTGTTGATATTGGCGAAAAGAAAACAATCAGACAAAAAATATACAAATCCTTGTTTCGTGTTGATACATACCTTCAATGTACAGATTCATGTAATATTATTGTTTTCTAAGGATTATGTTTAACAATGAATATGGAATATTCAAAGGTTAATATAAGCTTTCTCACAAAAACACCGTGCTGGCAACTGGAGCTAAAGATGTTTATTGTAAAGGTACAGTTAAGTTTTTTTATCAAATTTTCAATATATCAATAAAAAAAAATTGTGTCCACTCACACGACTTTCCTAGCGCTCTGAAACGAATTCCTTTGAATCAAAAAACGTCTGATCAGGTCATGCGATCAATAATTTTTTCAGCTTGTCAAAATAAACAACAATATTCATATTCAATTTTAACATAGAAGGGATCGTTTAGTCATGATAAAATTAAAAGTTTAAGAAATTTGACAGCTTATAACTTTTTTCCAGCTTTTTCTCAGAGATAGGTAGATACGCATTATACCAAGGGGTTAAAGGCTCTAAGCAAATTTTTTTAGTGAAGTTTCATCAAAACCGTTTGAGTAGTTTTTGCGTTGCAGTCTTTAGCCAAACACGTTTTTATGTTATTGCCTACGACCCAGTGTAGGTACTCTCCTTACCAAGAGTAGTAGTTGTAAAGCAACAATATCAAGATTTATACAGATTCAAGTTTAAGGCAATATGACTTCTTTCATATACTTACCCCTACCTGTGATATTTCCAATTAAGCTTCAATTATTCGTTCGTTCTGCCAGCTAGACGTGTTTAGAAAATCCATTATATAGTCCATGGGCAAGTAATAATCTCAAACTAGATAATGGATAACAAGAAGCTCCTAGCACTTATTTCGGAAAAAATTGAATTAAGTAAGATAGAAGTGAAGAAAACAATCGAAGCGTCCGAAACCCGAATTCTATTCAATATAGAAACGATAAAAAAACGAGTGAATGAAGTTGAAAAAGAGTGTAGAATCCTGAAGGAGAGAATTGAAACCCTGGAAATAGATAGTAAGAAGAAAAATATTATCTTATTTGGTCTAAATAAACACCCCAGTGAGAGAAGTATTTCCTTCTTTTGCAAACTACTCAAGAAATTACTAGGTGTCACCTTAACAGAAGACGATATAAGCGATATATATTCCCTAGGCAAACATAACGAAGCACCATTGAAAGTTGAACTGATAATAAAAAAGAAGAATATACTACAAAACTCCTCAAAGCTCAAAAATACCGGGATCGCTATCGCAAACGATCTCACTGAGCAACAGAGGGAAGAAAATAAAGTTTTGAAAAAAGCGCTGCATCATTGTAGAAAAACGACAACTGAAAAAAGTTACTTAAAAGGGAACAAATTGTACGTGGGAAATAAGCAATACGCCGTAGAAGAATTGATAGAAATCGATTTCAGTGAAGACGAAAAGCCGAAAAGTGCTCCTCCAACACCAGATATCAGAGAACAAACTAGAGAAGAGACTACACCAAAACCTACAGGAACACCCATGCGCACAAGAGAGGTCGTACAAAAATCCGAAGAATTTCAAAATAGGAGAGAACTTGACAACAAAGTGACGCAGGAACAAGATTTTAAGGTAAATAAGACAAAGAAATCTACTACTATCGTCCAACAACCAAGAGTAAAATATTTAACTAGATCAAATCCTACTTTCGATAGTGTTAACAATATTTAATTAATAACATAAAATAAACTATTAAAAATACATAAAAAATATCTATAGGCCTATGTACTAACACACCTGATTTATTTATAGTCCTTTTTTCCGAGCCTCTTGTCCCCGGCATTGTTGTAGATATTTTAAATTCTTTTTATTTGAACTGATATGGATCCATATTTAAGTTATTTCGATGTGAATAATATAAATACCTTCACTTTAAATGAATGTAACGAGTGTAAGGAAGTCTTAAATGTTAATAAAAACCAACCAAATTTTACCATATTACATAATAATATACGGAGTCTCAGTAAAAATTTTGATAAGTTTAAAATATTACTGGATAACATTAACTTTCATTTTGATTGTCTGGTACTGACAGAAACCTGGCACCTAGCAAATCCAGACCTATATAATATATTAGGCTATAACTTAACAATCAAGGACAATTCAATAATAATAATAATAATATCGTTTATTGACTTTATTTTTATTGTCATTTACAGTTTCTTGTCAAGATGTGAAATAACAGGAATGTATGTATAGGTATATGTAAAAATAAAGTAATTATGTTTAGTTATTATTACCACCACAATTCAATCAAAATGATGGCACAGTAATATACCTGAAAAATAATATTTCATTCCAACACTCAATTATATCCAAACATGGTATTAATTTTCTCATGGTCGATATTGGACATGAAAATATGAGTATAACAGCTTGCTACCGTTCTCCAGCTTCTGATATAAATGAACTTTTCCAAAGTATACATGAGTACTTCGAAGAAGACAAAATGCAAAAATATGAGTATAACATTTTTATTGGTGATATGAACACAAACATTCTAGAGAACATTATAAATAAAATTGAATACATGAACATACTTAATGAATTCGGATACACCTCAATGATTAACAATCCTGCAAGGAAAAAAACATGCTTAGATCACATCTTTTTGAAAACAAAAAACTATCAGAGAGGTGATATGACTATTACACTAATACTTAAATCTGCAATCACTGATCATGATACTATCATATTACAAATTATATTGGAAGAATTAAAAAATAAACACAAAATTAATTATAAAGAGTAAACCAACAATAAAAAATTCACCAAAATAATACAAAAAACCTCATGGAACATCATCTATACACATGAAGACCCAAATGTTGCAACGAATGCCTTCATTAATGAAATAAAATTAGCATTGGAAAATTGCACTGAAAAAAAGTTAGTTAAGCGAAAAAATACGCCATTTGCACCGTGGCTCACGAATAGTATGTTGAGGATGATAAACAAAAAAAAATGAAATGTATCATGAATTAAAGATCCAACCTGAAAATCAAACTCTAAAAACTGAATATAAATTATATAAAAATAAACTCACGAACAAATTAAAAACAGAACTATTATGAGCAGCAGCTGAAAAGAAATAAATCAAACACAAAATATTTGTGGAACATGGTGCGAGAACTCTGTGGAAGGAAACAAAAGAAATTTAATATTGATACTATCGCGAATGAAAATGGGGATCTACTAACAAACGATGAGGAAAAAGCAAACGAGTTTAATCGTAAATTTGTGAGTTTTGGGAAAATTCTTGCTGACAAAATTGAAAGAGACCCTCACTTTGAGAGCAAGTCAAAGATCCTGCCCAACACTATGTTGTTGGCTCCTAAGAACGCTAAAGAGATTTTTAATTTGATAAATGAGCTGAAAAACAATAAATCTCCTGGAACTGACGAAATAAGAGCAGAACTTTTGAAAACAATATCATGCCAAATTTCAACTCCTTTAGCATATATAATTAATAAGAGTATTGAAAAAGGAATATGGTCTGATGCCTTCAAAGGATCTGTTGTTGTGCCGGTACTAAAAGATAGTGATAGAACATCCGCTAGTAATTATAGACCAGTTTTTCTCATTAGTCATTAGAAAAACTTTTGAAAAACAGAATAACCTCATTCATAAATAAATTTAATTTATTGTCTGATAAGCAATTTGGTTTTAGGGAAAAAACCTCAACTGTGGATGCCGTACTAAATTTAACAAATAAAATACATACATCTTTAGAGAGAGGAAGGCCTAGTCTGTGCCTATTTATTGATCTGACTAAGGCTTTTGACACTGTAAGCCACACGTTATTAATTCAAGCTTTAGAAGACATAGGTATTAGAGGGATGGTATTGAATTTACTTAAAAGCTATTTGAGTTCAAGAAACCAAGTTGTTAGAGTGGGGGATAAAATAAGTCAAAAATTAGAAATTGAATATGGTGTACCACACGGGACGGTCTTGGGACCAGCGCTGTTCAATCTATACCTTAATGATTTATTCAGCCTGCAAATAACTGGAGAAATAATAGGATTTGCAGACGACACTGCTGTTTTTTATGAAGCTAATACTTGGCTGAATCTAAGAAGGAAAGTAGAGGAAGACTTCAAAGTAATAAAAGACTGGTTCGATCACAAACTCCTTACCAAGAACCTCAAAAAAACTAAATTTCTACTATTCAGCTGTAATGCTGCTAGTATGACAAATATTCAGAAAATCAACATAAACATAAATGGTAAGATCCAGTCCGTGGAAGAAATAAAATAATTAGGCGTTTTCCTACATCGACATTTAAGGTGGGATAGACATGTCAACTACGTGATAAAAAAATTACAACACATAATTTTTACCTTCAAACACATGAAAGAGTACCTAACAACGGAAAACTTTGTATTTTGTATTTTGCACTGGTAGAGAGTCATCTCAGATATGGAATACAGGCATGGGGCGCCGCTGCGCGATCATACATCAATCCACTCGAAATCTTACAAAAAAGATTTCTTAAAATAATTATGTCAAAACCGCGTAAGTATTATATTGAAGACCTATACAGTACATCAGAGATTATGGATATTCGTCAGCTATTCTATTTAAACACATCTATAACATATCACTTCAGTACAGATAAAGCACCCCATTCCAGTCATAAGTATACGACCAGAGGTTGCCAACGACTTATACACCCATTAGTAAAAAAATCACTGTCACAGAGGAGCTACTCCTATATTGGCACAAAAATGTATAACACCATCCTTGGAAGCATAAAATTTATTACCAAAAAAAAAATTATACTTGAATTTTTTTTAAAAGAGACTCCCAGATCATATTTTATTACGCTGATAGAATCTAATGGTGACAAAACATAATAAAAATAAACAAATAGATAACTATACCCCGTTTTATATAATCGAATTGTTTTTATTCTATTGCATTTATTGTATTTAACTGTAGTCTTTGTGGTTTATAATATTTTGTTACTTATCATTTATTATATTGTGGTATTTAATTGGATTTTTTGTAATTTATTGCATTTATCGAATATTATATATTTTATTGTAGCGTCATTTCTATATTTTTTAAGAGAAACAAGTGTTTCCACTTATCTCTACACTGCTTTATTCACTTTTATTATGTAGCCTTTTCTAGTTATATTTATTTATTCTGAATAAAGTTATATAATATAATAATAATAAAATTATTGGCTTTCAAATATTCAAATAAACATTTTTTCTAATCATTGTTCTGCCAAGATTCTCTAGTAAATTCCAATTCAAATTTCACTCCTTTATTTCTAATTATGTAGTATCCTTGAATAATCAAATTATACATATACGAATATTTATCTATAACATAAAATTGAGCTGTGTTCCAGGCAAAAGATTTGATGAGAATACGCTGTAAATATTCTCGTATAGATCCAAGATGTAATTGAGTGTATACTGGAATCTGTATAAGCATTTAATTCGATGACTTGCATGTATCTCAATTACAATTACACCCTATTGGGTTGTTGTTCTATGATAATGAACAGAAATATCATGGTAAAGATCATAATGTCATCTATAACACAAAGTTTATTGATAAACCTATTCTTGGATACCTATTTGTATTAAAGTAGAGCAAGTCATACCATTACCGTCCATTACTAGAAAAGCGAGAACTGAACGAATGTATTTACATTACATGCAAATTTCCCCTGTGGTTAGTCTCGGGCTCAGCAGCAATTTCATTTGAAATGTGGAAATCTTGCAAACCTTATGACACTTGATTACTTTGCCTCTCTCTCTTATACGCGATTATTTATGTAATAGAGAACTATATGTATATTATCATAACTTAAAATATTCAATTGTTCAGGCAAAGTACGGTGTTCCTCAAGGCCCTGTGCTTGATCCAACATTATTTCTCATGTTCATACATGACCTACCTGACTTTAAAAAAAATCCCGATGGCCTGTAGTCAGCGGAAAGGTAAATTTTTCAAAATTCATTGAAATTGAATTGAATTGAATTGAAATTTTAACAACCTTTTCATTGGTATACCTACATGTTATTAAATAAAATTGTCATAGCCTTGCGGTTAGAGGTTTTTGTTTTGGCTGTTGAATATAAAGCAGACAGGGTTCGAGTCCACTTCAAGGCAGATTTTTTTTCGTCCATTTCTTTTCAATAAATATACTATATATTTTTTTAATCAGGGTCTATATTAAGATCTCCAGAAAATGTACAATTACATCAAATTTATATTAAGTGTTCATGTTTTATCAATATTTGTTATTTTTCTTTATTAATTTTTATTTTTTTACCTGTGTATTTTATGAAAAATTGCTGTGAACAAAAGTTGTAGGTACTGATTATATCTATAACCTAAAATTATTTTTAATAATATTTACTTTACTGCTCTTTTTTGATAATTTTTTTAAATGTTTGAATGGTCGCCATTTTGAAACTACTTACCCGATATTGCCCAATAACGAACTCGACCGAGATATTTGAGAGATTGATTTTTGTAGCAAATTTGAACTTGATACCTTCAAAACTGCGACCTCTATCGTGTTAACAAATTTCGTAATATCCCATATATATATATATATATATATATATATATAAATAAAAAGATGTTCTTGGGGATGCAGTCATATATTCAATAAAATTCTTCGACTGAAGCCGAGCTTTCGAGAATGTTTATTCTCTTCTTCAAGGCAAAAATCGTGAATTTAGAATAAATTAACCAAAAACAGGAAATATTTCATATCCATCAATTACAAATGTCATTATTTATATTTATATTATATTTTATCTTTTTATTTTTTATTTATTATAAATCCAGTCAAGAATACAAAATCAATATATATATATATATATATATATTCTATTCTCTGTGGAATTCTTGAACCATTATATATAATTTTATTTTGGATTTATCTTAAATAATGCATTACCTCCCAAAATTTACGGTTTGCCAAAACTACATAAAGAGAATATACCACTTAGGCCTATTGTATCTTGTGTCCAATCACCTTTCGAACAGCTATCCAAATTCTTAGCAAGAATCCTAAGCAATATCACTGGCAAGAACAAATATTACATCAAAGACTCGTTTCATTTCAAATCACAAATAAAAAATATAAAAATACCAACAAACCACATACTTATATCATTAGACGTCGTATCATTATATACCAATATCCCATTAAAACTAGCACAAGACATAATAACAAAAAATTGGGAAAAAATAAAAAACTATACCACACTACCACTTAATGAATTACAAAAAGCAATTGAATATACTCTCACTTCCACATATTTTCAATACAAAGATAAATTCTATAAACAAATCGAAGGCTGCGCGATGGGAGCTGCAATTTCTAGTGTTGTTGCACAACTTGTCCTCGAAGAACTTGAATCTAGCATAATACCCAAATTAAACTTCAAATTGCCACTCTATCGCAGATATGTCGATGACTGCATATTATTAATTCCAAAGGAAAAATCAAACTATGTCCAAGAAATGTTCAACTCATTCCATCCTAAGCTAAAGTTCACAATTGAATTAGAAAATAATAATAAAATCAATTTCCTTGACATGACGATACATAGAATAAATGAAACTCTAAGAACAAGCTGGTATACAAAAGAAACCTGGTCTGGTAGATATCTTAATTATAAATCTCACCATCCATTATCCCAGAAAAAATCTGTTATCATCGGCCTTGCAGACCGTGCGATTGCACTATCCGACCCAGAATTCCGACTTTTAGCTATTAAAAAAGCCAAGAAAACATTAACTAATAATAACTATCCATCAGCCATCATAAATAAAATTTTTAAAAGCAGGATTCATAAGTTTTACAATACACCAAAAAAAACAAACACAAATCATCCTGAATCTCTTCATATAGGACTACCATACATTAAAGGACTATCGGAAAAACTCTCAAATATTACGCGGCCATACAATATTCAGATTGGACACAAGGGATATAATACCCTAAACAAAATAACTTTCTCCAAATTAAAAACTGATAATCCAACCAACAAAAAAACACATGTAGTTTACCAAATCTCGTGTAATGGAGAAAATTGTAACAAGGTTTACATTGGACAAACCTCCCAACACCTCGAAGGTAGAATAAACGGACACAAATATACAAAAAATTCTGCAACAGCTCTTAATAAACATAAAAAAACAAGCAAACACGAATTTAACTACAATAATATAAAAATTTTAGCAACCGAAAGAGACACAAAGAAAAGAGAATTTCTTGAAATGATTCATATTAAGCTCAACCCCAATACAGTGAATGATAAAACTGACATTAAGAATCTCTGCAAATTATACCACAAAATTATTTAATAAAAAGAAACTCCATCTCCTCTCTTTTTTACAAAGTGTTGTATTAATACTGTTGTTAAATAATATTCCTCTTCCATTCCACAATTTCAAATAAACCACAACCACCATAGCAAAAGAGTTCCTGATAAACCTACAACAGATGGTAGCATAGACACAACAATACACACCAAACATAATACACCAGTCTTTATATTTGACTTTCAAAACATATATAGCGTAAAAACAGACCCGTCATAAAAATCAACACATGCCATAAGAACAAACATGATAAAAAAGAAAAATGATTAATTACAATAAAGAATAAACTTGTTCCTATAGGTGTTTAAGGTACGAAAGGTAATTTTATATGTTTTCATTTTTGTCATTTATTTTATTAATATTTTTAGCAGTGATATGTTTTTTTATAACTGATGAAGCTTGGAGCCCCAAGCGAAACGTCTTAAATTAAAATATACAATGAATATCTGACCCCTTTAGTGCAACCGAACCTAAATCCCAAGATAAATCCAAAATAAAATTATATATATATATATATATATATATATATATATATATATATAAACTTTTGAACCAAATGTTTTTTTGGACTAACTTATAGACATATAACAACATGCCGTTGAAATTTTTTCGAAATTCAAAAGTGTGAACGATCGCAATAGGAATATTTCTATAAGAAATTTACCTAAAAAACTAGTAATAACGTGGTCTTTGCTGATAATGTGTCAGTAATTTTGACACGCGAAAATGCACAGGAAGTCAATGACGCGATATCTCATATCATGAGTCATATCGACGTATGTTTACATTTTCCATTAACCATGAAAAAACCTATTCAACAAATTATCATATCAAATATTTTTGATAGTTTAATTCATTCCAGAACGTCATATCCTATTTTGCTTTGGAGGAGTTGAACCCATGTAGAAATATTTACACTGCAAAAGAAAGCTTCAAGGTTAATGCATGGAAAAATACCTAGATTGTTGTGTAAAAATTTATATAAAAATAAAGTATAAGCATCATTCTGCTTGGATCTATCATCACTATCTAGGTGCCATGGACCTATCATCACTATCTAGGTGTCAGTATCAGCTGTTGTTCTGCTGGTTCTGTGTCAATTATTTGATTACCTGTTATGTTCTCAATTTTATACAGTGTTCTTAATTTGTATTTCACTTATTTTATTTATACCTACCATAATTTTCTATTTGAAAAATGTCTCTCCATTGTTTCATATGAAGGTATAATAAATATTTAATTCTATTTAATTATATTCTATTCCATTCTATTCTATTCTATTCTATTCTATTCTATTCTATTCTATTCTATTCTATTCTATTCTATTCTATTCTATTCTATTCTATTCTATTCTATTCTATTCTATTCTATTCTATTCTATTCTATTCTATTCTATTCTATTCTATTCTATTCTATTCTATTCTATTCTATTCTATTCTATTCTATTCTATTCTATTCTATTCTATTCTATTCTATTCTATTCTATTCTATTCTATTCTATTCTATTCTATTCTATTCTATTCTATTCTATTCTATTCTATTCTATTCTATTCTATTCTATTCTATTCTATTCTATTCTATTCTATTCTATTCTATTCTATTCTATTCTATTCTATTCTATTCTATTCTATTCTATTCTATTCTATTCTATTCTATTCTATTCTATTCTATTCTATTCTATTCTATTCTATTCTATTCTATTCTATTCTATTCTATTCTATTCTATTCTATTCTATTCTATTCTATTCTATTCTATTCTATTCTATTCTATTCTATTCTATTCTATTCTATTCTATTCTATTCTATTCTATTCTATTCTATTCTATTCTATTCTATTCTATTCTATTCTATTCTATTCTATTCTATTCTATTCTATTCTATTCTATTCTATTCTATTCTATTCTATTCTATTCTATTCTATTCTATTCTATTCTATTCTATTCTATTCTATTCTATTCTATTCTATTCTATTCTATTCTATTCTATTCTATTCTATTCTATTCTATTCTATTCTATTCTATTCTATTCTATTCTATTCTATTCTATTCTATTCTATTCTATTCTATTCTATTCTATTCTATTCTATTCTATTCTATTCTATTCTATTCTATTCTATTCTATTCTATTCTATTCTATTCTATTCTATTCTATTCTATTCTATTCTATTCTATTCTATTCTATTCTATTCTATTCTATTCTATTCTATTCTATTCTATTCTATTCTATTCTATTCTATTCTATTCTATTCTATTCTATTCTATTCTATTCTATTCTATTCTATTCTATTCTATTCTATTCTATTCTATTCTATTCTATTCTATTCTATTCTATTCTATTCTATTCTATTCTATTCTATTCTATTCTATTCTATTCTATTCTATTCTATTCTATTCTATTCTATTCTATTCTATTCTATTCTATTCTATTCTATTCTATTCTATTCTATTCTATTCTATTCTATTCTATTCTATTCTATTCTATTCTATTCTATTCTATTCTATTCTATTCTATTCTATTCTATTCTATTCTATTCTATTCTATTCTATTCTATTCTATTCTATTCTATTCTATTCTATTCTATTCTATTCTATTCTATTCTATTCTATTCTATTCTATTCTATTCTATTCTATTCTATTCTATTCTGTTCTTGTCTGAATAATATCTACCTGAGCAGCATTTCGTTCAGCACATTATGTCCATTCCAATGAAAATGCAAAAGTATTCGCGGTATTTTTTCTGGGGTGATTCCTGCTACCCTTTATTCAGAAAAAGTCTTATAGGACTTGTTGAATATTATGGCATCTATAATTTTGGACTGAAATTTATAAGGTTTATTTGTTTTTTTACCTTTTTTATTCTTCCTAATCTGCAAGTTTTTCACGGTATTACGGAATCGATGGTCTTGGGCAACTCTTTAGGTTTTATCAAATTGAACGAAACCGAGAATTCAACGTTCTTATTTACAACTCAATTTTATAATACCACCAACTATACAGAGAGATTTAAACATGCCAGATCCAACATACCGTCTTTATTAAAATAACGCTAGCGTCTGTTCTTTATTTATAAACGCGCACTTGCTTACAATTTTCCAGGTTGACGGCTATAGCTATTTCTCTCCTTTTATGGAAATATATACTTGTATAGTTATACCCGTATATTTCCATCGTGTATAAACATTTCCAATAAAAGGATTTTCCAATGCAAACATAATGGCTTCAGATCAGCTTAGGTATTAGTTCCTGAGGTTAGCCCAAATATACACACAAACTGTTCAGCTTATTATATTTTACAATGAAAAAACTGTATTTCACAAAAAAAACTGCAGATATATCCATAAGTGAGAAGAGCAAGTTGTATAGAGTAAGTTATAAAAGAAGGAACATTTTCGTGAAAAATTATTTGGTATTTTATATTTTCTACACCTTTTTCAATTGTATTTCAGAAGTCGTCAACTGTAATTCAGAATAGTTAATTGTATTTTAGAAAGCATCACATGTATTTCGGATTAGTCAATTGAGTTAGGCAGATGAATTTCAGATGGGTCAATTGAAATTCAGAATTCGTCAAATGTATTTCAAATTGGTGAATTGTAATTCACAACTCGTCAAATTTACTTCAAAACATATCAAATGTAAAACAGACAGCATCAGATGTATTTCTTACCATTGTAGGTCTGCAAACACCACAATTGTCTTTGAAGTTCATTTTGGCAAATAGGTAAGTGTATAGCTGCTTTTTACAATCAAAAACAATGCACAAATATGATTGACAAAAATAATCAACACGGTTACCTGTGATTTGATACATATGTTCCAAATTACCCGTTTAATGCTTTCTGATTTATATTTGATACTCGTATGTTCTAAAATACATTTGATACGTTCTAATTTACATTTGATAGGTTCTGAATTAAATTTGACTAATTTGACTAATATGAAAAACATTTGACGAATTCTGAATTACAATTGATTAATATGAAATGCATTTGACGCTTTCTGAAATTTAATTGATTATTCTGAATTACATTTGATATCTTCTGAAGTTAAATTGATGAGTTCTGAATTACAGTTGGAAAAGGTGTAGTTCATTTATTAACAATGTTCCTGGCCTGAAGTTTTTTTGTTTTGTTTCAGTTTCTACAATTCATCAACAAACTACATGTCATTGGTTATTCTGTATCATTGGTAGCATTAATACTTTCTGTCTGGATATTTATCAGCTTTAGGTAAGTATCTTGATAACATATAATACGGTGTGTATGATGTGATGATAAAATGAATTATTATTACTATTATTATGATTATTATTATTATTATTATTATTATTTTTTTTTTTTTTGGCATCGACTACAATGGTCATTAGCCTTTCATTCCCATGGGGATTGGAAGTTCATTTAGTATACTACCTCTACACTTTTCTCATTAGGCCAGTTTCGTTTAGAAATTGAATTGTTTTCAGGCAGTATTGTTCATTTCTTAGGCAGTCTTGTAGCGTGTCAGGAAGGGAGCAGTTGTTTCTAGCTTCAGTATATACTGGACATATTAGTAGTAAATGTTCCACAGTAAGTTGACGTTGCAGGTATCACATACTGGGGGTCTGGAATCACACAGAAGATAGTTGGATGTGATATGAGTATGACCAATTCTTAATCGAGTAAGTGCAACTTGTTCTCTCCTTTTATGTGATGGGAAAGGTAGTGTTTCATCAACTTTGTTTTTAATTATTTTCAATTTATGGTTACTATAATTCCATTCTTCGTTCCATTTTTCTCGGATTTTATTTTTCAGGTGTACTTTCATATCTTCTGGTCTCAGTGGGATATCGTTTTGAGAATTTTGTCCAGCTGCATCGCGGGCAGCAGTATCTGCGAGTTCGTTACCAGCTATTCCTATGTGGCCTGGAATCCAAAAGAAGATGATTCTCTTGCCAGAGTTCTGCAGGGTGTGTGCTGTAGTTGAGATAGTCTGAATTAGGGGGTCGTCTTTATACCCATTTTGTATGGCTTGGAGTGAACTACATGAATCAGAGAGAATCATGTAAGTCCCTCCATCCAATGTACCGATGAATCTCAGAGCTTGGAGAATGGCATATAATTCTGCTGTGAATATGGAGGATATTTTGTTCAATGTCCATTGGTGAGTTTCTCCCATGTAAACGAAGGCTGATCCAGCTCCCTCATCTGTTTTCGACCCGTCAGTATATATTAATGAACAATTCTCGTACATATTTGTGACCTCATAAAATATTTGTAGATATTGAATTCGGTTAGTATTTTCTTTCTTGAGTCTATTACATTCAAAATGAAACTTCGGTGTTGTTAATGTCCAAGGGGGTATTTCATTGAAGGCTGAAATGAGAACTTGTGGTAGCTCAGTATCTAAAGTGTCTAAATCAATTTCTATGCGCTTTCCCACTGTTTTATTTACTGGTGCTTCATTATAAATATATTGATAATTGGGATGCCTTGGTTGGGACCATATTTTAACTCCATAATTCAGTAAAAGTATTCTCCTTCTATGTATTAATGAACTAATACCGGTTTCACAGAATATTGATTCATTTGGGCTAGTACGGAACGCTCCTATGGCTAGACGAAGTCCTTCTTTATGAATCCTCTCGAGTTGGTACAAGCGGCTTTGGCATGCAGAACCATATACAATATTTCCGTATTCTAATTTTGGGAGCATCAAAGATTTATATGCTGCAAGTATGACTTCCCGGTCGGCACCCCAATTTATGTTAGAAATACATCTAATTATATTGAGGGCTTTTTTACATCTGTTATATAGGTCTTTGATATGAGGTTTCCAATAAAGTTTTTTGTCGAAAGTAACTCCCAATATTTTAATTGTATCCTTAACTTCTAGACGGATTCCATACATATATAGTTCTGGATCATTATGCCTTGTTCTCAAACGACAGAAGTCGATGCAGTGTGTTTTTGTCGGCGAGAATCGAAAACCAGTGTAAGTTGCTGTTGATGTGAGTTGGTTTATGGTTGTTTGTATTCTCCCTTCAACTTCTTGCATGTCTCTACCAGAACAGTAAATAGTGAGATCATCAACGTAAAGACTTTTCCCAATACTTTCATCTATAGATTCCAATAGCTTGTTAATGGCAATCAAAAAGAGTGTTACACTCAAAGTGGATCCTTGTGGAATTCCATTTTCTAGGGTTTTTCGATCTGAAAGTGTGTTATTAATTCTTACTTTGAAATGTCGAATATTGAGGAAACTAGTTAAGAATATTGGCATCTTTCCTCTTAGCCCCCATTCGTGTACTATTTTCAGTATATTATATCGCCACGTGAGATCATAAGCCTTCTCAATATCGAAACAAACTGCTATTAAATGATCGCGGCGCGCAAAACTCTCTCTTATTGCAGTGTCCAGAAGTACAAGCTGGTCTGTTGTGGATCTTCGTTTTCTGAATCCCATTTGGTAGTTAGATAAGCAGCTGTTAGTTTCTAGGTACCATATCAATCTGCTGTTTATCATTTTCTCGAGGAGTTTACTTAAACAGCTTGTCAGCGATATTGGGCGGTAGTTGGACGGTTTTTTGGGGTCTTTTCCTGGTTTAGGTATAGGGATTATCAAAGATGTTTGCCATAATTCAGGGTAAGTACCTTCTGACCAAATTTTATTGAAAAGCTGTAGAATTGTTTGTTTATCTTGTAAGGGTAAATTTTTGATCATATCATAATGAATTTTATCAGGTCCAGGCGAAGAGTTCTTAGTTTCCTTCAAGGCTGTTTGTAGTTCAAGCAGTGTAAAATCCTTGTTTTAATCACTCTCCATATCTTCGGAGAAATCTAACTCTTCTTCTAATCCGTTTTTTTGAGCTTGAAATTCCAACGGGTAATTCTCTGTACTACTCGTTTCTTCAAAGTGACGGGCTAGTTCATTTGCAATATTATTTGCGTTTCGGATTTCATCGCCATTCACTATAAGTACTGGTGATGGGGTTGAGATTTTTTTGCCCACTATGCTTCTGATTTTCTGCCATACCTCTGTTAGTGGTGTTTCGCTGTTCAAAGTAGATACGTATTTTTCCCAGCATTGTTTTTTAGATTTTAATATTATGTAACGAGCTTTTGATCTAAGGCGTTTGAAGTTTATTAAATTAACAGTGCTAGGGTTCCTTTTGAATTGTGTTAAAGCTCGGTTTTTATTTCTAACGGCATTGTAGGTCTCTTCATTCCACCAAGGTACTTTTGGCTTTCTGAGCATACCATTTGATTTTGGAATACTATGATCAGCTGCACGTATAATCGAATTCGTTATGATTTCGACTGATTCATTCACTGTTGGTCTTATTTCAAGTGGTTCTAGATGGTTTCGAAAATTTTCCCAATCAGCTCGTTTCATCTGCCACCTCTCTGCAAGGGAGGTTGGTGTATTCCTGGTGCTGCACTGAATTTGAATTGCACTATGATCCGTGAAGTGGTACTCTGAGACTACATTCCAGTTGAAGTTGTGGGCAATTCCTGGCGAGCATAATGTTAAGTCGAGATGGCTGAAGGTGTTGGATCTAGAATTCAAGAATGTCCCTTCTCCAGAATTTAATAAAACAAGGTTGTAGTAGTCTATGAGTTCTTCAATTATTCTTCCTCTTTGGTCTATGCGTTCGGATCCCCATAATGGGTTGTGCGAATTGAAGTCACCCAAAAGTATGAAAGGTTGGGGTAATTGGTCAGTGATAGATTTCAAATCATCTATATTCCAATTAAATTCAGGTAAGTATATGTTGCATATTGTTATTTTGATAGGATGCATAATTTGTACTGCTATGACTTGTAGTCTAGATCGGATTGGCATGAGTGTTGATGGTATATTTTCCTTGATCAGAATCGCGACTCCGCCTTGGGCTCTCATATTTGGTATAACATCTTTTCTATATATTGTGTAGCCTCTGAGAGAGAATGTTTCTTCTGGTCTGAAATGGGTTTCTTGAAGACATATACAGAAAGGGTGTACTTTTGTTAGAAGTAATTTCAGTTGGAAAAAATTATGAATACATCCATTGCAATTCCATTGTAGGATATTTTTGTCTACTTGATTCATAATTGATTTTGATAAAATAACAAAAAGTAAATCACAAATAGAGTACACGGGACGATAATAAACAGAAAATATATATATATAGGTATAAATTAAGAAATAAAATAAAAATAAATTAAGATATCACGGATAAATTTATCATACAGATAAACCCGTCTCAATTACGGGTTTCCTCTGTTTTCCTTTCGGCCATCCTCTCTTTCTCTTTTGTTGAGAGGATATAGATGAGATAGACTCATTATCAGATGATATTTCTGGACTTGGAGTTCGATCAAGGTTTTTCCTTTTCGCTTGAGAGTGCATTGGATCTCCTCCGTTGGGGTGGGGTACTGGTGGTTTAACGAATGACAGAGTTGACATTTCCGCTGCTACTGCATCTTTAATGATTGATCTTAAGTTAGGTATTAATTCTTTCATAAGATCGGTAATATTCTGTGGGTGTGTATTACTGGCGATTGCCCGCGCAAAAGATACTCCTGGTGATGGTGTTGAGACTATTACTTTCCTCTTTGTTCCGCATATGTCAGATTTTCTGTGGTTTTTATTTTCTGTATGGCCACTTCTTTCTTGTAGATGGGACAGTCTCTACTTCGAGCATTATGATTTCCTTTGCAATTTACACATTCAATTGGGTTCTCACATGGTGATCCTTCATGTAATGTTTTTCCACATACACAGACTTGGTTGTTCTCACACCTTATGGATGTGTGTCCAAATTGTTGGCATCTAAAACACCTAAGTGGTGCTGGTATATACATACGAACAGGGAGGGAGTAAAAAGCGACTTTAATTCTCTTTGGAATACTCGGACTGTTAAATGTTAAAATATGGTTTGGCGTTTCATGAATTTTACGAGAAGTTATACGTTTAACATTGGTAACACCTTGTGAACTCAATTCCTGGCATATTTCTTCCGTAGTACAATTTAGTAGATCATGACAGAATACAACTCCTTTACTATAATTCAGGGTCTTGTGTACCTCTACTTCCACTGGCATATCACATAATCGTTTGATTTCCATTAATCGTCTTCATTGGGCTGCTGATTTTGTTTCAATAATTAATCCTTCTCTTGTTTTCTTTAAGTTCTTCACTTCACCAATTAAGCCATAAATTCCTTTCTGAATCAGAAATGGACTGACTTTGGAAAAGTCTCCTTCAGTCCTTTTAACGATCAAGAACCGAGGTACTGTTACCGTCGTCCCTTGATTCGTATTTTGTTCAGTAGTGTTTTGTGTGTTTCTACTACCCACATCCTTGTTTATAGAGCTAGGAACCTCTTTGTTAATTACAGATGAGTTCAAATTCATTTGAGTCCCACGAGTAGGGCAGAAAAAAAAAAGGTCGACCATGGCAGTGCTCCCTTACCACAGCAAGGCTGAAATACAAGTGGGTTTCGCCAGGTGCTCACAGGGAATCGTTAGTGACTATCTACGTGTAGCCATCCACCTCTCGGCACGATATCTTCCACCTTAGGTTCCGGATTTTCACAGGTTTACTCCTGTTGAGCTGTCCTTAGCTTCAATACTCATCTTCGACCTTACCGGCATGGGTGGCCCTACCAGGAGTGTATAACTCCCACCGGCATCGCTCTCAGAATCATTGTATCTACTGAGCCCCTCCATCACGTCAAGGTCTCACAGCTCTTTAGAGGGGTACTATTATTATTATTATTATTATTATTATTATTATTATTATTATTATTATTATTATTATTATTATTATTATTATTATTATTATTATTATTATTATTATTATTATTATTATTATTATTGAAGTGATTTGAGTGAAATATTAAATTTATTTCTAGACATTACATTGCAGTCAATTCAATGCACCGCCATAATATAAGTTTTGGTCAAAGTGTATAAAACATTGTACCTAATTCCATGAATTTATATATATCAATATTAATTCCTGATGCATTCCAAGATTTCTACACCTTTTCCAAATGTAATTCAGAATAATCAATTAAATTTGAGAAAGCGTCAAATGCATTTTATATTATTCAATTGTAATTCAGAATTCTTCAAATGTTTTTCATATTAGTGCATTGTAATTCAGAGCTCGTCAAATTTAATTCAGAGAAATTTAAATTAGAACGTATCAAATGTATTTCAGAACATACGAGTATCAAATATAAATCAGAAAGCATTAGATGGGTAATTTGGAACATATGTATCAAATCACAGGTAATCGTGTTGATTATTTTTGTCAATCATATATGTGCATTGTTTTTGATTGTAAAAAGCAGCTATACACTTACCAATTTGCCAAAATGAACTTCAAAGACAATTGTGGAGTTTGCAGACCTACAATGATAAGAAATACATCTGATGCTTTCTGTTTTACATTTGATATGTTCTGAAGTAAATTTGACGAGTTCTGAATTACAATTCACCAATATGAAATACATTTGACGAATTCTGAACTTCAATTGACCCATCTGAAATGCATCTGACTAGTTCTGGATTTCAATTGACTAATCCGAAATACATGTAATGCTTTCTAAAATACAATTAACTATTCTGAATTACAGTTGACAACTTCTGAAATACAAATGAAAAAGATGTATTCATCATTATCATTGTCAATGTCAGTAGAAGGTTGAGAAGTAAGGAGTTAGATAAACAAGTTTCTTGATTCTCCCAAAATATATCTTTTAATAACCGTTTCTCTAAAAATTTCAAAAAAATTTATATAAACTATCCATATCCTATAAACGCCCACTACTTGGACCACGGAAAACCTCTACAAAGATTGTCCACAGAAACCTCAAGGCTTTTCTCATGTCATGTCCACCTTGTAATACTTGAAAATAAATGCAATTCTCGCAATCAATGTACCAAAAACCTCAATAACGACCTTTAGATTTATTTTTGGAGTATCTACTCATATGAAGTTTCAAGTCGAAATGTCTATTTAATTTTATTTTTCAATAAAAAAATTACCCCATTTTTCCCCGTTAAGATTGGGATTTCTGGACGTAAGATACCGTATGTACTTTTCTGTAACCCCAACAACGTGTACGCAAAATTTCAGGATGATCGGTTGACTTTTTAAGGCGTGAAAGCTTAACAACTAAATAGATATTTATTCGTAGTCATCAGTTTTCCACATAATATGCTGATTTGTTGGTGTTGTTTCTGCTGAATCCAACACTTGAAATGTCAGTCTCGCTCAATAGATTCTCAATCAACTTGATTTATGCCTTTACTTTTATATGCATTCATTTTTATTTCACCCTCGAGATTAACATCAAATGGGGTAAGATACGGAGACCTCGGTTGCCAATTCCAAGAACCAATTCTGCCAATACGATTTGCATACATTGAAAATGTCAGTATTAACAAAGCAATGGTGAACTTTCTGAAAATTATTGGCAGTAAAAAATAAAGTAAAAAATGTGTTGATATTTTGCAGTACATAAGCTTTTGATTTCAGTAAACATTGGGGTTTATTCTGATGAACATATACAAGATTTCATAACCCTCAACTCCAATCATCGTTGTTTCGTTTCTTTGATTATGAAAACTCCCATAGTTGAGAAATGCAGAATTGGTCCTCTGAAACTTCCAGCGTTCGTTCTTGCCAGATTGAGATCTATAGAATTGTCTCAATGTTGCATTGAAAATATTATGGTGCTCGCCATGTATAAGAAGATTTATAAAATCTTCATTTAAAGCAAGTAAGAAATCAACAAGTATAAATATCATTTTTTATTGACCGACGAACCCAAACGGAGGAGGTATAAGTATCTACAATTCGAGTGTTTGCTTTAATTGGTTTGTGGGCGTGCTGAATATGGTACTCCGATTTTGATATTTTTTTATTATTTTGAAAGAGGAGAGTCGAGAAATGGTCCCATATTTAGAAAAACTCAAATTCGAAATCTCCTTCCAAAACCCGCCCTCAAAAGGAGTAAAGGGGGTACTTTTTTACGAAAATCTAAAATCAGAGGCGGCCAAATTAAAGACGGACAATATTTGCAAATGTTTAAATTGAACATTTTTTTAAAAGAGCTACAGTTTTCGAGTTATAGCAATGTCAAAATCTGAAATATGTGTATTTTTGCTATGTGGAGGGGGCAATTTCTATCAAAAATAGAAAATCTGAGAAGCTCATATTAAAGAAGGGATTACATGTAGCAACATTTATTGTGACAATGTTTTCCATAGAGTTACGGTTTTCAAATTACAATAATGGTAAACTTTAAATAATAACAAGTAGGTACAAGCAAAGAATATATGTGGGTAATAGGATAGCTATCTTCTTTGATATTAGTGAACGTTCAACAATTTTCATGACTAATTCTACGCTCAAAAGTGTGAAATATATATTTCTTACAAAAAATTGCAATTGCACAAATTGAAAATTACCAACACCAATAGAATTAATATTAGGTATTTTGTATTTTTTGACCGACGAACCCCGAACGGGGGAGGTATACAATTCGACTGTCTGCTTTATTTTTTTTTTTGGTTCCTGCGCGCCTTTTATATAGTAGACGATCTCCGATTTTCATGATTTTGGATTCATTTGAAAGAAGGGGATTGAGAAATGGTAATGGTCCCATATTCATAAAAACGCAAATCCGAAATCTCCTTCCCTCCGAAAACCGCCCCCGAAGGGGTGGTGGGGGCGAATTTTCTCGAAAATCGAAAATCTGAGTTCGTATAATTAAAGATAGGACAATATCCGGAAACGTTTAAATTGAACATTTTTTCATAAGTGTTACGGTTTTCGAGATAGACGCATGTTAAATATGTATTTTTGCTATGTGGAGAGGACAATTTCTTTCGAAAATTGAAAATTTTTCGATACTACATGAAAGATATAATTATTTGTAGCAACATTTATAATGAACATTTTTTCCTTAGAATTACGGTTTTCGAGTTAAATCGGTGTTAAATGGTAACAACTAAAATATTCAAGCGTATTTCCGCCGCGATGTTCTGAGATCTCAATAATAACCACTACAAGCAAGGAATATACGTGGGTAATAGGATAAGTATTATATTCATTGATATGGTATAGTGACCGTTCAACGATTTTCGTGACTAATGTTACACTCAAAAGTGTGAAATAAATATTTTTTACAAAATATTGGACCGACGTTATAGTTGATGCACTGAAAAGTCTAAAATAATATTACTTCTATTGGTGATGGTACTTGTGAAGTTGGTGCCAAAAGCTATCAATCTAACTGCAACTGCACAACTTCAAAAGTACCATCACCAATAGAAGTAATATTATTTTAGACTTTTCAGTGCATCAACTATAACGTCGGTCCAATTTTTTGTAAAAAATATTTTCAGTGCATCAACTAATAAAGTCGGTCCAATTTTTTTATATGTATGTGTATGTGTATCAGCAATTGAAAAATATTTTACAAAAAAAAACAAAGATAGATATAGGATTATTATAGATCAAAGATCTAGGAATATTTTACTCAATTGACAATTGACTTTTGGCTTCTCTTTATAACCACTCTCGCAGACATATTTGGAGACCATTTACCTTAACTTTTTTTCCATAAGGATTCCATAAATTTGATACTCATATCTTTGTAAATAAATTTACAAATATCTTTTAAGATTTGTCTTTTTTTGCGGAAAATAGCACATCAATAATTAATATTTTAAGAATGATCTGCTATGGGTATAGGCATTAGCAAAAGTACCTTCAAATTGGGTGTTCTATGAAAACATTGAATAAAATATAGGGTATGCACTTGAAATAATGAAGTTGATTTCAGATACGGGTAGATGACAACACTGTAATGCTCGTCTATAAACTGAGCGCTACAACCAACATTTCAAATTCCTATGTCTTGTAGATCTCCATAAACGTCCATCGAGTTTGAAACACCCTTCATACGAGTATGTATAGGAAAGTAAATATAAATCTCTGCAGTTTTGTTTCGCCAAGATATCGACAATATCTTACACCAAAGTGTTAGGCATAAACCGCTATATCTTTTATACGACATCAAGTACTCCCGGAGGGGAATTCCAAACCTGCTTTCCTTTTTGGGCATGTATAACATAGTGTATTGCTATTATCCTACTGGTACGGTCACAGCATTACCTTTAAGTTATGAACATTCTTAAAATGTCACGAGATTCTGGAGGAAATCTTTACTACTAGCGAAGCATTACTATACGTTGTAATATATTTAATAATTTTGTGTGTGGAATTTAAGAATAAAGAAAAAATCTAATTACACGGTAGGTACTGATGAAAAAATATTATCTATTGTTCGATACCTTATTAGCAATCAGAACTATTCAGAGAACATTTTATAAGATAGTTTGCTAACAAGTAGGCTAGACAAACCTAGAATTATCATTGGCATCATGATTTGTTTTTTTTTCTATTTAATAGTTAAATAGTTTAGGTTCAAGGATGTATCTCTATGAGGAGTAAAACTTACATGAACATGCCTTTTCTTGTTTACTTAAATTCGCCATTTACTTAACCATTTATGACATCGATCCGTATATTCTTGTGAGCATGTGGAGTGTGGAGGCATCTTGATGACTTGCGAGAATTGCTGTCTTTGGCAAATGTTTCTGCTATTCGGTATTAGAGAAGTGGAAAAGCACGGGAAAATGAGAATCAAATATGGCTGCCAGAGAGATGGAGGTTTGAATTTTAAAATACACGTGTTTTCTAATTATAGATTTTTCAATGAAAAAAGGTTCTAAAAATGTATATTTTTAAAATGAAGGGTATGTAGTTATTATATACTTTTGGGTAACCGAAACATGTTGAAAATAGAAGGCGATTGCTTTAATGTTTGTCTTAGATATAGAATTACAAAACACAGAGAAAATTGCTTCATTATTGATTCAAACTAGATTATCTATGGTTACGGTAGATTTAGTCTCAACTGTTCCTTTTAATAAATATTTTTTACAAAAAATTGGACCGACGTTATTAGTTGGTGCACTGAAAAGTATAAAATAATATTAATTCTATTGGTGCTGTTACTTTTGAAGTTGTGCAGTTGCAGATAGATTGATAACTTTTGGCACCAACTTCACAAGTACAAGCACCAATAGAATTAATATTATTTTATACTTTTCAGTGCACCAACTAATAACGTCGGTCCAATGTTTTGTAAAAAATATTTATTTCACACTTTTGAGTGTAACATTAGTCACGAAAATCGTTGAACGTTCACTAATAGCAATGTACTTATCCGATTACCCACTTATATTCTTTGCTTGTAGTTGATTTTATTATTGAGTTCTCAAAGTATCGCTGCGGAAATATGCTTAAGAATTTTAACCATTTTAACACCGATTTAACTCGAAAACTGTAACTCTAAGGAAAAAATGTTCATTATAAATGTTGCTACAAATAATTATGTCTTTCATGTAGTATCTAGAGATTTTTAATTTTCGAAAGAAAACGCTCTCTCTACATAGCAAAAATGAGAAACTTACATGCCTCTATCTCAAAAACCGTAACTCTTTTGGAAAAATTTTCAATTTAAACGTTTCCGGATATTGTCCTATCTTTAATTATACCAACTCAGATTTTCGATTTTCGACAAAATTTGTCCCCTCCACCCCCTTCGGGGGCGGTTTTTGAAGAGAAGGAGATTTCGGATCTGCGTTTTTGTGAATATGGGACCATTTCTCTCTTCTCCTCTTTCAAATGAATCAAAAATTCAAAATCATCAAAATCGGAGTTCGTTTACTATAAAAAACCTGCGGTCAAACAAAAAAAAGCAGAAAGTCGAATTGTATACCTCCTCCGTTCGGTGTTCGTCGGTCAAAAAAGCGCGGAAATTGGCTGTTGAATACTTTACTCAAAGTCAAATTGATTTTCTTACAAACAAAAAAAAGTCAAATAGTTCCACACGCAGAAAAAAAATATATTTCATAAGTGTAATGTTTTAGTTATACATTTAAAAAAGTGTTAGGTAATATTATTGTAGATCAAATAATAAAATCAAGTACCTATTCAATTATTTATTTAATTAATATTAAGCACCCTGCTCTTTATAAAAAACTACAACCTGATGCATAATTGAGATTCATTTTTATAATCATCAAAGTCAAAATAATTCTATAAAGTGCCGAATGAAGATTTTGATTCTATTGAGAGACTGCTGCTTCAAATTTAGCTGCACATGTTCCAATTGCTTCAAGTCAAATGCTATTGCTGGATTTATCAAACGAGAAATCTGCAATTTCCTATTCCCACTGTTCCCTATTGCCTTTCAATTCGATTAAAACTGACTCATTTCAATTCAATAAGAACGGTACCTACGTATTTTTTTAAACAGGATGGCGAAGCTGCAGATGCTACTTTTTCACCGAATTCTCCTAAAAAATTAAATAAACAATTCCTTCACGTGAAAAACTCTAAATATTGTCCAACATTCTAACCACCAAAAACATTTTGTTACCTTGAAAGTGAAATCCGTGGCTTGAAGTAATCCACATTTTCATTTCTGAAGTATTTTTAAAGCATCAAACCACATTTTCCACATTTACCATTTGTCACTATCATGATAATTAAGTCCTTCGCATTTTTTCACTTCTGCCATACGGAAGAACTAAGTATTTTTTCCCAAGAGCTCTTCTTGCATTTCTAGGGAATGTTAACAACTTTTGAAATTAAGTTGAGAAAACGCTAGATAGCGCCAGCCATAACTATAATAGCGAATTGTGTTTGCCTTTACAGTTACTATTGGGGTACTCTAAAATTGAATCATCGTTGCAATTAATAATTTCAAAATGTCTTAGTTCTCATCCATTCCAATACAAAATATAAGAGGTAAAGGTTAAAATACCACAGTCCTGTTATTTTAGGATTTTTCAGCCGGAAATGGTATTAAACCATTGTATAATGAATATTGGGTAAAACTACGTTTACTCATATTACAAATAAATAGAATGCATTTATTAGGGTATGGGTGAACAACATTAACGTGCAAGACACAAGCCGGCAGCACCCCGCTTGAAATATTTGTTAAAATATTTTTTTGAGATTCGATGATCACATATTGATGGCGTAGAATATTAGTGAGTTTTACAAATTATTCAGTATATTCAGTATTCAAATGTTTTATATTATACTCTCTATCTACAAACCATATAACCGTTTTCAAAAGTAGAATGCTAATGATTGTATTATCTTTTATCTTATCATATAAGCAAAAACCGTATATTTTCAGTTCTGAAATTCATTGATATAGAACTTCAGACTTTTTATCCAAGCATGACAAAAGGAACAACCGAACAAAAGATTCAGAACTCGGCCAAAGATTTTTGACGTTTCACTTCAAAACCTACATTTGATATACCTTGCATAGATTGCATTACCTCCTGTTCTGAATCGCATTTTTAACATTTATAGATTCTTCGTTTTGTTATCTTAAAACACTGATTTGAAATTTGCTCCATAATAGCACAGTATAAAGAACTAGATAATAGGTAGTCAGACCTTATTAGAACCGATAGTATTGCAAGCTTCTTTTTCATATCAAATGATCATTTTCAGCCCAAATAATGGCAGCATAATACAGAGGTGCACCGTCCTGTTAGTACCTAATATATGTAGTTGGTCCTTCAAAAATTTTACATTACTGACTATGGATAAAGACCTATGAAGAATGGGAATAAGTCAAACTGAACAAATTCAAGATATATATACCTATAAGTTTATAAATGATAGGAAAGTTATGGTCACAGTTTTTCTCATAACGACGACCCTCGAATAACCAATGCAGATTCACTTTAGCCTTTGCGCATTTGTCTCATTTTTTTGGCAGCTCTAAAAAAAATCTCTTATCTAATAACTCTATTTTATATTGTCAATCGAATTAACCCATACTTTCAGCATTCAATTTTTGAAGTTCATCTACTTCTGCTTCCATATGAAATTTAACGCCTAAATTATCCTTAATTGTTTTACAGGGCCAGCAATGAACTGGCTTTTCACATTCAAGCATTATTTTCTCCATCCTAAATGAAAATAAGAAATTGCGCTCTAGGTATTATCAATATATTATTGCCCCGCTTTGATATAATGAATCAATCTCACCTGACTCAAATAAAAATGATTCATTCCAAATTTCAATGACATTTTAGTCCTAATGATGTCTTCACTTTTATCTCCCATAAACATTAGCACAAGTCATTTCTCATCATTTTTTGGATTAATTCGTTTAACATTATAAAAAAAATAACTATCTCACTAGAGTTATCCTGGAAAAGTGTGTCACCTAGAAAGTACATTTACATATTTGGTGGATATTTAGGTATTTTTATTACTCCTATGAAGAGAGCACTCTTCTAAATCATGAACATCAACTGCATTATCTAAAGTGAAATTGTGACCAAGGCATGAACATTCAACGGCATTATCTAAAGAGAAATCTTTTCTTACTTTAGACTTCAGAGAATGTGGGGGAAAATCCAAAATTATATTCTGTGCATCACCGAATATCATGAAAATATTTTCGAGAAATTATAGAATATCATCTATTGAATCGTATAATAATTATCAAAGTTTTTTTCATGAATGAATTCAACTCGATCTGTGAACAAGGACATTTTCTTGTAAAATTTATTTAAGTTGAACTTCTTAAAGGACTTAGATATATAGAGTAGGACAATAGTGTGTCAGAATCTAGTTGTTCAGGTTCTGCGATAGTTAGGAAGATGATTCAACCAGAAATTATTGTCGAATATTGAGAGGGAACCGATGTACTGGGTTGAGTTGTTTTTTTTAAATGGAATTCACCCCGCCAATTCAGCAAACCATTTGAAACTTTCTTTTTTGTGTAAATAATGTCAATACATACCGAAAAAATAGGTAGGTACTGATTGGTATGTGATTTCATGTGCATATACATATTTATGGTCATATGTCATCTATCTTAGAACGTTGTAAAGCCGGTTAAACATTACACGTTACTTGATAAGTGCCAATCACAGGTAGGTACTCTGCAGTATACATGCAAACTATACCCAATATTCGGCAAGTTTCAATGCATGCCAATCTGCTTCATTGGAGGGGTAGTCGGGTACTTCCATTTGTGATTGTTTTCTGACAACTTCCGGCTAATATTTCGTAATATGGAGCCGGCTCAAGCACTAATAGCCGCTACGGGTATTTGAGAAAAGGGGTCATTTTCTGCAAATTGTGATAAAAGTATGAAATTTGGTAGGTTATTTTTTATAGAATTCTAAGCGATTTGACCTGCAGTCCACTTTGGAAGGACTTCTAAAAGCCAAGATGGCGCGCTTTTCAATATGGCGAACGTAAAATATATGTTTTCTATTTTAAATTTGATATTATCTTGTTATTATTGGATAAAATAAAGAGAAGAAAAATTTTATTTCATTATACAATACCGTTAGCAAATACGTGGTTAGGTGGAAAGACATTTTTATGAAGCTATAGAATTCCCCAAATATCGATTTAATCAACATTTTTTACCGGCTAAGTTATTTTATGTGGAAAATTGTCCAGTATATTATTAATTGTTTACTTTTGGAAATAATCTATTATTTACAAAGAAACTCTGTGTGCCTTAATTTTGCTAAGGCTCTGTTTTTTATATGCGAATTTTGCACGAAACGGCAATTCGCTCGTGGCGTCAGTGTCTTCGTGGTCGCACCGCAGTAAGTATCAGACAAAATTGGTGCACTTACTACTTACACATCCGTTTCAATTTGTAAAGTACATTATATTCATTATACCTACTAAATATTTTAGGTAACAAATTGTAAATCTAAGACTAATATACAAGCATGCCAAAAACTATCAAAAAGTGTGGTAGTAAGTTATCTTTAGAAGAATCTAAGATAGATTGGTCTAGATGCTGCATATGTCAAGATGGTGGAAAAAAAATCAATTGTCCTGCTCAAAATCCCGTTAGCGTTTTAAGGAATGTTGGTTATGAACGTCTTGCTATCTCCGGGCCTCAGGCAAATATAAGCGATGACGTTATTGGCTCAATATAAGCTTTTACCTCAAAAATGTATTGTGTCAAAAGTGAGCATAATAAAACATACGAAAGCATTTATTTTGCACAGAAAATTAGCCAATTCATATAATACCTCCAACTTCAATTTCCCTTAAGCAGCATATCTTGAGGGCCGCTTATCAGGCTGGACAAATGTGGGGAAGGTCAACGGAAAATCTTGAGCGCGACCTGATAACTGGGGATGGATTAAAAATGAAAACTTCTGGTAGCCAGTATGGTCAGCGTTACCCAATATGTGCGGTCTTGCTGTAACAAATCTACACTGTGTTGAGGTTAAGCGAGCCACACCTCTCACTTTCAGATTTACAGAAACCAAATATGGTAAAAGTATTTGCTTTTTATGTGCTATTTACGTCCCAACATAACTAATTTTGTGCTCAATAATTTGCAAATTAAAAAAAATCAAAGTGCGTGGTGCACATCGATATCGAGCATTGTAAATTAAAATTTTTCTGTAGGAAAAATTGCTTTCCTATGGATTAGGAATTAAGTACTCTTTATGTTCTCGAAGATAGAATGACGCTTGAATTTCGTGCTCCGTTTTTTTTCTTCTAATTATTCGCATCGCGGATATAACTACGCGCGACCACGGCTCATTCTCCGAAGCCAGTATAAGTCATTTCAAGCTAATAACGGGCAATCTGCGTATTCCTGCATTATGTGCTTTTTGACAGACGAACTCCTGACGGAGCAGGTATACCTACAATTCGATTGTCTGCTTTTTTTTGGTGTGTGCGCACCTATATAGTAAACGTACCTACTCCGATTATGATTCATTTGAAAGAGGAGACTTGAGAAATAGTCCCATATTCGTAAAAACTCAAATCCAAAATCTTCTTCCCTCCGAAAACCGCCCCCCACGGGGGTGGAGGGCAAATTTTCTCGAAAATCGAAAATCTGAGGTGGTATAATTAGAGATAGATCAATATCCGGAATCGTTTTAATCGAAAGATTTTTGAAAAGAGTTACAGTTTTCGAGTTACAGCGTTGGTTAAATGGTAACATCTAAAATACTTATGCGTATTTCCGCAGCGATGTTTTGAGATCTTAATAATAACAACTACAAGCAAAGAATATTCTTGTATAAAAGGATAAGTACTATCTTTATTGGTATCAGTGAACATTCAACAATTTTCTTGATTATTGTTACAATCAAAAGTGTGAAATAAATATTTTCTACAAAAAAATGGACCGACGTTATTCGTTGGTGCACTGAAAAATACAAAATAATATTAATTCTATTGATGCTGCTTGTTAAGTTGGTGCCAAAAGTTATCAATCTAACTACAGTTGTCCTATATTTGGAGGGGTCATTTTAATCGAAAACCTGAGAAAACAGAATAAAAGATGAGACCATATCCAGAAATGTTTAATTTGAACATTTTTTCAAAAGAGTTACGGTTTCCGAATCTCGCAATGGTAAAGTCTGAAATATGTGATATACGTATTTCCGCTATATGGAAGAGCATTTTTTTCTAAAATTGAAAATATGACATAGCCAAATTGAAGAAAAGATAATATGTAGCAACATTTAAATTGAGTTTTCGAATTGCAGCAGTAAAGTCTGAAATATGTATATTTGCGCGGCGATGTTTTGAGATCTCTGAATAATAAATAACAAGTACAATCTAAGCCTATAACTTTTTGAGTGTTAGTGAACATTCAACAATTTTCATGACTAATATTACACTCAAAAATTTGAAATAAATATTTCTTATTAAAAATTGGACCGACTTTATCAGTTATTGCACTGAAAAATACAAAATAATATTAATTCGATTGTAATTCTGAAGTTGGGCCGTTGTAGTTTGTTGTTGTAGGCACCAACTCCAAAAGAACCAGAACCAATAGAATTAACATTATTTTGTATTTTTCAGTGCAACAACTGATAAAGTGAAGGATTTAGCTTTCATTTGTTTTCAAGTGATATTAAATCCGGAAAATAAAAATTTGCAAACTTGTCAATGAAAGATTGCTGGCGATCACGAAACTTTTAAGGTAACAACATTGTTGTTTTCTGGGCAGAAATTTGGGGGAGAACTCGATTAAAGAACAGGCTCATAACTGGATGAAAATGTTGGCTCAGAAGCTGCAATTATGTACTATTCTATTTAAAATATAAATAATTAATATGTTTTGCAAAAAAATGAACCGATGTTATTGGTGCACAGAAAATACAAAATAATATTAATTCTATTGGTAGTACCTTTGAAGTTGTGCATTTGCAGTTAGTCGAAAACTTTTGGCACAAACCTCACAAGTTCCAGCACCAATAGAATTAATATTATTTTGTTTACAGTGCACCAACTAATAACATTTGTCCATTTTTTTGTAAGAAATATTTTATTGCACACTTTTGAGTGTAACATTAGGTACTAAAATCGTTGAACGTTCACTTGTATCATTATCCATGTATATTCTTTCCTTGTACTTGTTATTATTCAGAAATCTAAAAACATCGCTTTATTTTAGACTTTACAGCGCTGTAACTCGAAAACGGTAACTTTTTGAAAGAAATTGTGCCTCCACATGGCAAAAATACACATAATGGAGATTTTAACATCACTGTAACATGAAAACTGTAACTCTTTAAAAAATGTTCAATATCAACGTTTCCGGATATTGTCCTATCTTTAATTCTGTCGTCTCAGATTTCTGATTTTCAAGAAAAATTGGCCTTTATACCCCTTTGGGGGTGTTTTTTCAGGAAGGAGATTTCGGAATAGAGTTTTTACGAATATGGGACCATTTCTCAAGTCTCCTCTTTCAAATGAATCAAAAATCATTGAAATCGGAGTACGTTTACTATATACTGCGCGCGAAGTTTGGGTTCGTCGGTTAAAAATGGTTTTAGTTGGTAAGCTTATCACTCAAAATCGAGTAGATCGATTTGGATTAAAATGTTCGGGTTCGTGAAAAATAAGTTTTTCGGAAATTGGAGTATTCATGTTTTTATGGGATTTATAGGTACCTATATACTCTCAAGACCATAACGCACAATTTCGTCTTCTTTTTTTTACATGGACCCGTTTTCATAAAAAAATTACAAAGGGAAGATCGGATAATTAACACCATCTACTGGATCAGATTTGAGTTTTTTGGTTTCCAACCTTAATGAAAATAAATTTCATTTGTGTTAGTCTTACAATATGTCAACAAATAGGTTTTCTTCTCATTTTTGCTAACATTACTTTCACAAAACCTTTTCACAAATTAACAAAACAATAATAAACAGTTTGAACAGTTAGAAATTTGTACGGAATAACGTGTGTCGGGTCAGCTAGTAGGTAACACAATGAATAAGGAATAAAAACTTATGGAATTTGAGGTTTATAGAAGACTTGTCTTTTTTGAGACTTTCACTTCCACTGTTAGTATTGCTGACATCCTGATCTACATCTTTATTTTCAAGCAACTCCAATAAAAAAAATCCCGATGGCCTGTAGTCAGCGGAAAGGTAAATTTTTCAAAATTCATTGAATTGAAATTTTAACAACCTTTTCATTGGTATACCTACATTTTATTACAAAAATTTGTCGTATGTGTCATAGCCTTGCGGTTAGAGGTTTTTGTTTTGGCTATTGAATATAAAGCAGACAGGGTTCGAGTCCACTTCAAGGCAGATTTTTTTTTTCGCCTATTTCTTTTCAATAAATATGCTATATATTTTTTTAATCAGGGTCTATATTAAGATCTCCAGAAACTGTACAATTACATCAAATTTATATTGAGTGTTCATGTTTTATCAATATTTGTTATTTTTCTTTATTAATTTTCATTTTTTTTTCTGTGTATTTTATGAAAAATTTCTTTAATCAAAAGTTGTAGGTACTGATTATATCTATAACCTAAAATTATTTTTAATAATATTTACACTACGGCTCTTTTTTGATAATTTTTTTAAATGTTTGAAAGGTCGCCATTTTGAAACTACTTACCCGATATTGCCCAATAACGAACTCGACCGAGATATTTGAGAGATTGATTTTTGTAGCAAATTTGAACTTGATACCTTCAAAACTGCGACCTCTATCGTGTTAAAAAATTTCGTAATATCCCATATATATATATATAAACTTTTGAACCAAATGTTTTTTTGGACTAACTTATAGACATATAACAACATGCCGTTGAAATTTTTTCGAAATTCAAAAGTCTGAACGATCGCAATATACCTAATATACATAATGCCAGATCAAGAAATTTCGACTCAATCGAGAAAAATATTAGCTTTCAACAATAGAACTGAAATCTGTTATGCCTACATGCACTTCCACGTAGAAGTTTGATAGATGGATAAATAAATAATTGCACTGGCTATATAGCAAGGAAATCTTTCTTTGGAAGATGGCCAACAGATATTCACAAAGAAGCTTTACGAAGAATAGGATTCTCATATGAAAAACTTGAGATTGTTTGAAAAAGAAGAAAATGTGTTTGTTCATGTAACTGAAAGACTAATGAGGTCGAACATGGAAGCGAATCAATGACGAGTCCCTCGGCTCCACGCAAAAAGTAGGTAATAGGATTATGAACTTTGCTGAACAGAAATAAGGCTATGAGGGGCATGAAAATCTCTAATGCTAGTACAAATAGTACCATAAAATTATATCATCAATGTAAATGTACCCAAAGTTTAAATAAAAAAACAAGTTTGTGTTGTTACCTAGTTTAATGGATATAAATATAATGATATTAGATTAGGAAACAGTAGTTAAGCCACAAACTAACGTCATTTCTAAGTAGCTCTAATAACTGGGCTCGAATTATTTTATTTGTTGTCATCTATATAAGACTCACGCCTATTTATTTACATTTGGAACATTTTAAAGGGCGCAATATGGTTTTCCATGCTAAACTACTATGTTGGATATTCCGGAGACATTTGTGCAAATTTGAATAGTTGATTTCAAATATTAGACCAAAAAGGGTTGAAGTGCTGAATCTAGGCTAGGGCATGTTGAACAGTGTCCAAACTCAGGTTGTAATGTTGCAGTTAATCTGCCAGTCTTGAGGTCAAATAGATCAAGATGCTCACCACAGTACCTATATAGAAATCCACAATTATATTCAGCCGTATTCATAAAAAATCTTAGTTCGGTACTAAGATACTTTGATATCAAAACCTTCACGTATGAGATTATTATTACCATTGTACCTAACAAACAAACTAGACTACTATGATTGGTTTATTAATACGACTGTATGATTTGTTTTCATCATAGCAGATTTTTTTATTTCATCAAAAATTTATGAAACCATGCACATTTCGTAAACCAAGTTTCTTAACACGGCTTGTGGTTACGAATTAACAAGCAGAAATTGTCACGTAAAGAAAAAGCGTTACGCTCCCTTCATGCGAATTACTCTCGCCGGCTCTCTTTCTCTCTCTCTCTCTCTCGATTATAAAAAAAGTGTGTTGTGCGAGTGTATAGAAGCATATCACGGCGATATCAAGTTTGGTATCATCAGCGCTACATAAGTGGAAGCTATGTCCGACGAAACAAAAGCAACTGAAGATAATCGCAATTCCAGAACTGGAACCTCCAGTGGGGCGCGATTCGCACCATCTATGTATAAGAAGCTTAACTACGCTAATAATAATAATAATAAGATATCTATGAATTCAATCAAGAAAAAAATATATATATATAATTATATTGAAATGATACTTTCACCTTTATAGCGCGTTTGCAGATGCATGAATCAAGAATTCACTATGCTATCAACAAACAAAATATGTTTTTGCAAGAAAAAAAGCTCAAGCCAAATTAACAGACGCAATGGTATTGACCAAGGCATTAACTGGTCTTGCACAGAAATTAGGTCAAATAGTTAGAGGTAGCAATCCCAGCGATATGTTTTGAGCATTAAACCGAATTAAAAAGGAACATCAACTATCATATTTTGAGAATCATAAATTCCAGAAATGCCCTCAGAATAATATCAAGAAACCTATTAAACTTCCACAATGTTCTCTTTGTAAAAGACCAGGCCACATGATCCAAGATTGCCTAATAAGAAAGTGATCATTACAATCTACATTTCAAAACTTTCAATTTCAGTTTTCTTCTCAAATTCAAAATAGACAATTTAGTACATATATCTAACAATCAATTTTCTAGACCCAATCCCAATTTTCGACCATCTGTCATTCAATCAAATCCAAATATACGACAGCACATCGTACACATCGTTTTAAAAATCCGATAGAAGAGCAATATTTTCACAACTATTGCACATCTATTGAACACTCTAATTTTACTTCCAATTTTTATGAATCAGAAAACTATAATAATTTTCCGCAAGTGTTATTATCAGATAGATTATGATCAAAATTTTCCTTTTTGCCCAACTTCTACAGCCTCAGATCCCATCAAACCAGTTCAGAAAGAACAGACAACCCCAATTCAAACTATGACTATCGACAACCCCCACCTAGAACAAATGTTTATGTAAGCTAAACACTAACAGTAAATTCTAAAAATCTTTACTTTTTCGAAGACTCCACAAAAATTTTGCTATCCAAGGAATAACATATCAAAAGATTCTGTTTACAGAAATGACCCATATAAAATTTACATTTGCGATCTTGATATCCAATTCGATGGACTAGTTGGAGCAGGCTGGCTTCGACAGTATCAGGCAGTAATTGATTTCAAAAATAAAAAGTTAGTCACGAATTTCAAAACCGTCCCACTATTTAAGGTTATGGATAACATTTTCCTAAATAATCCAAAATTCTCCCGTCCTGAAGGAATGCATTACAACATTCCAACACCTTGTATTGTGAGAACCCAGATCTGAACAAGTCTTCAAACTAAAAACCACACTAACAAATACATAGATATCCCACCTTGCAATACCGAACTCCTAAAGCTCTCGAAAGATGTTTTTCCTACTGTTCTTATACAAAACGACTTCAAAGAAATCTCTAAATATGACAACTTCAACCACATATATACGGATGCTTCAATAACCGAAGTTCCACTTCCACGAACTTCTAATGTTCTAATGTGTAGAATGGATATATATATATATTCGATATCACAAGCAATACTGAAGGCTAGATAGATGCATTTGATGAATCTGTGCTATTCACAGATTCATTGAGTGCTAATGAACGAATCCAACAAGTTTATCCTAAGCATTCTCTTTTGTAACAAATAAAAACCATCTATGACCTTCAGTGCCTTGTAGAATCCATCAGCAAAAGTCGTTAAACAAACACCTTACTATGACTTACACAACCAAATAAGATAATGTGAACTCATGGAAAGAGAGATGGCAGGCAATGGATACGAATAAGCTACACAGAATAAACCAACATAAGAAAAACCCTAATTACACCGGACTTTGTCGTAAACACCAGACGATCATTTCACGCCTAAAAGAATTGGACACACCAAACTGAAGAGAGAGCCTCTAAGAGGATGTACATTGTTATATAACAATATCTGTGGAACACCTATTTGTATGTCCCCAATACCAGCAGGAGAGAAACAACATCAACCTGAACAGCGACATAATTTTATGTACCACTGCTAATGATCCTAAAAGGTTGATGAAAGGTTGAGAATATTAACAATAAAGGGAAATTTCTTATAACTATTTTAATTTCAAACGCTACTTAAAAAGAATTTTAACATAAATAATTATAATATTGAAATTTTTGTCGAACAGATGGACAGAAAATCTGAAATATTAAAAAAATTGCGCCTAGAACATCTGAATGATGAAGAGAGAAAGGGAGTCATCAACATCTGTTTAAATTTCGAAAATATATTTCATCTAGAAAATAACTTTTATAAAAGTAATTGAGCATTTTATTGAAACCAACAACGCGAAACCTCTTTTTACGAAATCATATCGATAATTTTCAACAAAACAATCTAAAAGACTATCATCACAAGATTATACAAGACATTTTCGATGAGAGAGCTGACTTTTCCTGTAGAATCAATATCCTATCAAGCAAAAGTGTTAGAAATAGAAGAAAAAAAAATGTATTATGCCAATATATATGATATAACACAATTTGTCTACAATTATCCTGACCTCCCCATATTACAAATACTTTCATTTATATTCTATGAAAAAGATGTTAAAATTAAAGTACCTACCTATGTCAAGATATCCTCGAAACACCAGACCAGGATCAGATCCCTATCATCCTCGATCTGTACCATAATGGAAATACCAGTATTCATCGCGGTATCAACGAAACTGTCAGTAGAATTCGCGAACGATTCAATTGGCCCGGTATAACTAAGGATGTAGAAAAGCATATCAAAGCTTGTGAAGTTTGCCAGAAAACAAACATATGTAGGAAAAACTTAGACAGCTTAGACAGTGATCACAGAAGACATTACGAAGTTACTATAAGAGACAAACTCACATTTTCTCAAGCATACGGATTACCTGAAAAGACAGCAAAAAGTGTAGTCAACACACCTTTGATTTATTTTTATGACTACGCTACCCCAATTCCATTTTATCGTCGAGAATTCGACAACTCCCTTTTCCATGACTTGTGTACTCTCTTTGATTTTAAAGTAACTAATTCATTTGTAGGAAATCCACAATCCAATGGATCTCTTGAGAGATTCAATTCAACACTTTTAGAAATGATTCGAGCGCATGTATCAGAACACCCAAATGAACACCCATTTAACATCTTACCATACTTTGTCATTTCATAAAACCTTTCAGATAACAAGACACACGATTTAAAACTGTACGAATTAGAATTTGTTTGCACTTCAAGTAGTCCTACCGAAAACACATACAATTACAAAGACTGAATAACAAAATATATATTAGAGATCTTACCAACAGAGTTTCTCAATAGAGTAGCTAGAAGTCGCATAAACGCAGGTAAAGCAAAAAGCAAAGATTTGCTTTGATCAACACATAATTCATATCAATTCAATATAGACAACAAAGTCGACATTAATGAATCGTAGATCAAAGACAAACTAGAAAATAAATTGAATGGTCCTTTCTTAACAACAAAACAAATCAAAGAAGTAATATTAACTTCGATAGGATGAAACCTTATTTTTGTGTTGTTCGAATCAGCACTATTTGTGTTGTTCGGATCAGCGCTAACCAGTAGCCTATAAAGTGTTTACACAATCAATAAGACTGTAGTAGTGTACTACCATGCCGAATCAAGACAACAACAACAAACGACAGATGAAAGTTACTAGTTCACAAGAACATATCAGTTCTATTAGAGATAAACGAACATAAGGAAATAATCCTCCAATCTATTTTAGACTCAATTAATAAGAATTACACAGCCATGCATTATTTTCGTGCAGAAATAAAGAGTTATACAAGTCTTCTATATCAAATTTCCTCATAAATCAAATCTTTTTTTTTTAATATCTTCAGACACGAAAAGACAAAAGACAGGAATAATAACGGCTTAGGTAGCATATTCGAGACTATAACTGGCAATTTGAATGCAATTGACGGAGAATCCTACGTCAAATGTATAAATGAGCTAAAGATAAAAATCCGGTTGAAGAATCAAATCTTGTAACAAGATCATTGCACTGACAACTTTAATGCAACTATAAACCAATTCAAATTTGATGACACTAAATTCAATAAAAATATGAATAACTTTGAGAGAGCTATTCACCAGTTAGTTGGGGTCAATGACATTTTCAATGCTATTACATTTGCTAGGTTAGGAATTATTCATTCATCCATAATCGAACCAGTTAATGTGATTACACTATTAAATGTAATATCTCAAAATCTACTAAGAAACAACTTACTCTTACCGGCTAAACATTCAAGTATAGCCCAATTATTGGAAATCATTTCACTCAAAAATACATTGCGGGAGATGATGATTCTATGACATAAGCACAATTGAAAGATCGTAGCCAGTGCAAACAACTTGCACCCTACAAGAAACTGTGTTCCAATGTCTACGCATATCCAATAGACGTAAATGCTATCTAAAAGGCACATCTCTTTAGAAACTTCAGAGATTTTCCCGAAAACTTTGAAACATAGAGAGCTACTTCACATAAAAGGAAAGAAGCTAACATCAAAACCATTACTATAGACAAGAATTCAATCTTCAAACTAACTACAAATTGCTATGCCTTTATTGATATCACTAAAGTCCAAGCAAAAACTCGCAACATCGTCGAGGCTTCACACAATCCACATCCTGTGATGATCAACTATTATTGCTGTTTTTAGTTTACATATTTTCGTATACTCTTATTTTTACATTTCATATTTAATTTTGTATTCTAACGGAAAAGTTGTTGCATAACATCAATTTTTCCTTTAGTTTCGAATATTAGCATAACATTAATGATTGACAAGCTTCGGAAGGGAGACAACACCTGAAGAAAATGTTAAAAATATATGCGAGCGTAATTTCCTTTTTTGGTAGTAATAAATTAAGTAGTAGAGTGGTGTTACATGAATGGTAATCATAAATATAATGATCAATTCTTTAATTCCCCAGTACCAATTGATAATATAGGCACTACAAAAGTGTAATAAAACGTTTGCCAGTTCTTGGTATGGTCATCGCATATAAATAAAGCCACGGTGCTATTCCATGAATCAAATAGTGATATTAGTGGGGATCAATTGACCCATTGATTTGCTAGTCAAAAGCCTTGAGAGTAGGACAACAATATAAACGGGAAAGGCACCTACATGCTTCACATAGACGATTCTTTGTCTGATACTGTTTTTATGTATCCTACTGAAAATGATCAAGATCGGAAAACATGATTATTTGAAATAGGGAGAAAACAATTAATTATACTCTATTACTTTTATTATATTTCCTTACTAACATAAAGTAGGTTTTACCTACAAATGGCGCTTTAAATTCATCTGTAAATCTATACTTAATGGTCAAATGTTGAGAATAACTAATAGTTTTGATAATAATTTAGTGATCATTTAATGCTAATTTAATGCAAAATAGTCAAATTTGATGCGAAAATAACTTAAAAATTAGAAAGCTAGCTTTCAATTAAATTAGCACTGTTCTATTTTGAAAATGATATCAGCTGAATCCAGTGCTATATTTGAGCGGTAATAATTTAATGCTCATTTAGTGCTGATTAAGAACTAACAAGTCAAATTTGATGCTTTCAAAAAAATAAAAAAATGAAAAATGCTAGCTTTTAACTAGTTAATTAGCAGTCTACTATCAGATATAGAATCAAATGACTTCAGCGCTAAAGTTAAGCAACATTAATTTAGTTCTTATTGAGTGCCGAAAGACAAATTTTAAGCTTCCAAAAATAAATTAGAAACTATAAAACTCATAGTTTTAAAATAATTTAGCCGTTTACTATATCAAAAACTATAACACCCGACCTCAGCGCTTAAACTTTTATATTTTAGAGCTCAATTGGTGGTATAAAATCCACAGCAGACTGGGAGGTAGACAACAGACATTTTGATAAATAAATATTTATAACTAGTGGATAATTAATTAATGCTCGATTAGTGCTGCTCATATACCGGGTGTCCAGTTAGTGACGCAATCTTTCACTACGTCTTTGCTTCGAATAACTTAAAAATTATTTTTTCATAGGTCTATGTATATCGATTAGGTGCACATTTTAAATATATTCATATTATACAGGGTGTTCCAAAAATCCGTACCATACTAAAGTTGTATCTTTTGAATGGAATCCCGGCATAAGTTTTTTGGTGGTATAAAATCCACAGCAGACTGGGAGGTAGACAACAGACATTTTGATAAATTAATATTTATAACTAGTGGATAATTAATTAATGCTCGATTAGTGCTGCTCATATACCGGGTGTCCAGTTAGTGACGCAATCTTTCAATACGTCTTTGCTTCGAATAACTTAAAAATTATTTGTTCATAGGTCTATGTATATCGATTAGGTGCACATTTTAAATATATTCATATTATACAGGGTGTTCAAAAAATCCGTACCATACTGAAGTTGTATCTTTTTAATGGAATCCCGGTATAAGTTTTTTTGAAAAGTTCATAAATAGAACCTTCATTTGGTACCAATTTTATGGACTGGAGCTAATTCTGGACTTATTCTACCAGCTGTATTTCCAAAACCAAACAAAATCAGTTGGTGTTTTTTTAGACGAATAGTAGATATACTTTTATTATTGATACTAACAATCTTCTAATATCCCAAATTTTTCAGGAAGATAAGGTTTTGTTAGGTAATGATTTCTTCGTTTTTTTCATGGAAAACCCCGTCTATTGTTATTTATTGCTTTGTACATTTACGAGCTGAATCTATTTGTATTGGTGTTCCCTATACCTATCTTTAAGAGATTTCTAATTTTTTGAGGTCTTTTAATAAACAAACAAATATTTTGATTCAGTACCTTGTTCATAAATTATTGAAAATATTCAGATAATAAAAATAATTCAATAATAATTATTTTTTATTTTTACTTTGATGTCACTAAATCTCAATTTTGAGCGAAATAAGAATTGTAAATGTGAAAAGATTAAATTAAAAGTAGGCTGTTCATGCCTTATGTCTAATTAAAGAAGTTAATTTTAGGTAGGTACATGTGTCATTTTTATCGTTCTGTTATTTTCTTCTGTTGAATTAACACGAAGTATTTAAGCGCTTAATAATTATTTTTATTTCAAAGTGGCCTTTTCACAGCAAGAGTTAATTAGTAGATATGATTTACGTTATTGGTGAATGTTTTTGAAACTCTTTATTGGTTCATTGGGTTGCTCAAAAATATCCTGATAGAAGTCATCCATACGAGAAATCAAAAAAATGAAAGAGAGACCTGAACGTACTGTAAGTGTTAAAACACAAAAACAGTATTAAATGAAGAAAATGAGTTGAACATAACTTTAGCTGTAATGGAAAATCCTGAACAGATTTGGAAATAAAAAATCTTGTGTAGTGCTTCTGAAATAGATATAATACATTTATTCAAAATTTATATTTCTTTGTCGAAATCAGTACTTTGCTAGAATAACAGCTAAGGCAAAGTGGAAAATGGAAAGTTAAATCTAAAATTACTATTACTCATGAGTGACGCATAATCATTATTTAGTGCTCGATTAGTGCAGTCTGCACATTCGGAAAGTGTGAGCAAAACAACATTTACCTAGTCTCAAATAACAAACGAAAGAAACTGACGCAACTCATGAGATTAAAAACTACTGATCTCTCCATAGCTGAATTCACAAGACTCTTCACCGGTGATATGGAGTTCTAAGAAATGTTTGCTACCACCACGTTTGGAGGAAAAAACTCTCGACATGAGCACTCCGAAAATAGCGAAGAAAAGCGTAGAAAATGAAATACGTCATTATATGGAAAAAGTAAATTAGTCCTGCAATGGAAACAAGACTCTCTGTAATATAATCAAACAACCACCCAGTCTTGAATCACAATCAGAAATTTATAAGTAATTATGTGAATGTCGCGAAAACATTTGGAGAATACTTCTCAACTATAATTGATAAAAAAATCAACAAGCATTTCTCGGGTAATTACACAGCTGCACGACAATGGTGAATAGTAAAACTGCGATGTTCTTTAAACCTATTACAGTAGACAAAGTAACAACATCATTACCTAACAAAAATTGTTAAAGAATGTGTTGATATACCTACTATCGGACGTAATAGGGCACATTATGAATTTATATATTTCTTTCGGAGAATTCCTGTCAAAATTGCTATTTTATTACCCTTACTTAAAAATGGTGACAACAAGAATATCGAAAATTATCATTTATCAGTTTACTCTCGAAAGTTCTTGAAAAACTAATATATTTTAGAATAAACAATTACTTTTAACTTTTGATCTGATGACAGAGGGCCAACATGTATTCAGATAAAATCACTCAAACAGAAACTGCAACACCAAATTTCACATACGACATGATTAAATTGACGAAAATAATATTGTTCTATGAATTTTCTTTGACTTGAGCTGGGCCTTTCACACTTTGAACAATAGATTTGTAGCAGACAAATTCTTTAACTTAGGGATTCCAGGTTATTACCTGATTTATATTTAAATCAGCAAGTCATATCTTTTTACCGAATAGGTAACATTTCACGGATTCTTTCTAGTCAAACACCTGACCGTATGATATAACACAATACATTTATAATCGAATTAATAATTAATGTCTGGTGTAATAAGAACAGACTCATTGTGAATGAGTATACATGCAATTTGCGAACTCATCTAGAAGTCAACATAACCTCGTTCTCAGTTTATTAAATAAATCTTTTGAATTGCCCAGTTCGACAAAATTTTTGGAAACAATGATTGACTACCTCTTCAAATTGCATTTATATGCAGGATATTAAATCAATCACCTGATAAAGTCTCTTAAGTGTAAGTTAGATACAAATACACTGGTATCAGTTTATTATGCTAAATTTCACTCGATTATCTATTGTAACGTTTAACCTGTGTCAAACGCTTTGGGGGAATTCACTTGAGTAATTCACTCCAAAGTTCGTATTTTGAAATTCTGGAATACTATCGACTTTTGACTTTGACTGACTGATTCCATAAACTGACAGTATCCCACGATCGCCACGGTTTAATATAGCTGAATCTTGACATAACATCCATCGTAGCTGCAAAAAATAATAATAACGTAACACTATCATAATATTTATGTATGAGCATTAGCTGCTGGATCAAACAGGATTTTCGTAAACTAAAAAGCACTGCTTAGATTAATATTTAATTTAGACTATAGAACTTTATTTACAAAGACATTCCATTAAAATAAAATATTTACCATTGCAAGTCTGTTAATTTTAAAAACATTAACATATGTAAATTGAAATAGAAAACTCTTTCAAACAAAAGCAGAGATGCATAATTATAATACAAGGAAAAAAGATTTATTCATAACTCGAAAACGTGATTACGCAAAACATGAAAAATCCCATAAATTTGCTGGCATTCGAATTTATACCGCTAAATGATATAAAGATCTTGTCCCCCATAGTTAAAAAAAAACTGAATCATGTTTTATACGTAAAAGGTTTTTACACGGTAGATTTGCTTACACTTGAAGTGAGCAATCTGCGATGGTGCTTTTCTTGACAACATGCTTTTAAAATGTTCATGTCCTGGTAGAGTGTTGTCATGTCCTGCTTATACTCGTTTAGGTATCTATACATGTGTATGGATTTTTCTTTACACTGGGTGGTGATTTATTTATTTTCATTGCAAAATTGTCAAATTTCTTTCAATCACGTTTTAACCTAATTTTTATATAACTGATTTAATTAATTTTACTGTGAAACGTATTTTACTCACATTTAATCTAGACTTGTTTGTATATTCATACCTTTACAACTATGATTTATCCTATCTATATAATAATATGTAGTTAAAATGAATAATAAGATCTATTCCTAAGATATTAATTATTGAAATATTTTTTCCACAAAAACAGATAAATCATCTATTTTCATTGCTTAATCAAATTTATGGAAATCTTATCGAAAAAGGTTAACGTAACTGGTATTATGAATTATTGCATTAATTTAAACAAGGGTATCCAAAAATATGTCACGAGAGTGGTTATAGAATAACCAAAAGACAATTTTCTTATCTAAAACGTAATGTATTTCATAAATAATTAGAGTAGATACATGTTCTCCATTCTTTCGATGTATAATATTCCTATATTACCTGCGAATCTGTAATTATTTGCATTTTTTGTGAAAAGATTTTCAATTCTAATTGCAGATACATATACCATATTAATCTTAAAAGTATAGATAGACAGAGAGATATATTCCAGCCAAAAACCTCGTACGGCAAAGAACATGTCGAACGTATTGTAGGAGACTCGTGAGTTTTTGAAAAAAAAAACTTATATGTTGCTGGATATAATGTTTTCTTTAATCCTTTTAGATAAAATTTTCAATTTTCGAAGATTGTTTGTCCCTCTACCCCCTTTTAGGGCAGTTTTCTGGGGGAATGAGATATTGGATTCTTATAATATGGTAAAATTTCCTAACAATCCCCTTTCCGATGATGAAAAAACATCAAAATCGGTTACTATGCAAAAGAAGCGTACATCCGTAAAAAAGCAAAGATACAGATGAATTGTATACCTCCTTCGTTTCGGCAAAGTTGGTCAAGAAATATACAAAAGCTAAAAAAAATTATTGTTCAGTGTTAAAATAAAAAGTAATCAAATCTCTGTTCTTTTCTTCAGCAATCGGCAATTTTCAAATTAATAATAAATTCAAGACCTATCAGAAGCTATTTATCCAAATTATTTGCAATATATTGAATTTTTGCAAAGAAGAAACCAGAATGCTTTCTTGAAAATCAAATTTGCATTATTCACTGGATGTAAGGAAAGTTTATGAAAAATATTATTTTCCCTTCCCTTTACTTACTTACCAGTGTTTCTAGTAAATCTTATTAAAAGCAATGAGGATTAGATGACACATGACGACGGTACATGTCTACATCTAATATTAATTATTCTAGGTAAGGTAACTCCTTGTTTGAGGAAATCAATGCACCCTACTTGAGAAACATGTACAAGGGTAAAATTACGCGGATGTTGAATAACTTAAATAACAATATCTACTACATGGACAACTATCTTATTCGATCGAATATAATTCGAAATTTTAAACAAAGATGGATTTATGGCCGCACTCTTCTTTAAAAGTATAAGCATACTTGTTTCGCCAAATAAAAAAAAACAATTATTTTCATGATTTAATGAATCTTCCGTTCAATTTAGATCAAAGTTCTGCAAAATATTTTTTTCAATAAAATTGCAATCATACCTAATATTAAAGTATATATAGTACTACCAAAATTATGTTTCCTTTCTCTTCCAGATCTCTGCGGTGCACAAGGATTAGGATCCACACACAATTGTTCATATCCTTCATTCTAAACAACATAATGTGGATAATTTGGTATGAAAGAGTTATTCCGAACCCGGAAATGACCCACCTTAACCCGGTAAGTGGGGGCACGAATGGCAACGGATGATAACAGAATTATGTCACAGCTGAGTCGCTATATAGGCATATCAGGGAGGGTTGATAGACAGCTTTCATTATGAGCGATTTTGTGGTTTTATGGATTTTGTTAGATTACTTCGAACATTTCCTGTTAAACGCTATTTGCGATTCTAGAGGTGGAAAATTCGGGGGAAACGAGAATTTAGTATGACCACCAGAGAGATTGAGGTTTGAATTTCAAAATACAAATGTTTGCTAATTAGAAGTTATTCAATGGAAAAAGGCTTTGAAAATATTTTTCATCAATCGAAATATGTCGGAAAGGGAGACCGGCTGCCTTATTTAATAGCTTAATTTCTTTACTTGCGGAAATGGAAAACACATGAAATACTGTTAAAAAATCGGAATTATCGGCTTCATACAAACAACTTTATAATCAATTATACTTAACTTTATAATCAATTATATTCAAGGACAACTTAGAATTTGTATCAATTTTAGGTAGGTACGTGAAAATAAGAAGCGGGAGATTCCAGCTAATATCTAGATATATTTCAGTAAATTTAACGGGAAGTTTATGTTTCTACATATTTTGTTAGCCAACCTTGTTTTTCTAATAAATGTGACAAATTTGACAGAACCATAATTTGAATTATTAATTCAAAAAGCCTTAGGAAGATACATACATGTTACCCAAATGATAATTGCAACGAATAATAATTAATATTATACAAATTTGACTTAACAAAACAAAACAAAAATTGAATAGAAAACAAAATTTAGTAATAGAATACAGACTAATGCACAGATGAGGTTATTTTTTGTTCGAATTTCCAGCGGAGGAAGTATGCTTTTTCCTCTTTTTTATTCGTACGCACGTTTCGTATAGACAGTAAACGAAATCTGATTTTGATGTATTTTTTTATTTGAAAGAAGAGAGTTAAGGAATCTCCTTTCACCAAAAGAAAAATGCCCCGGAAGGGGCGGCAAGGAATTTTTTTCAATTTGAGAATTTGAAATGACAAAATTAAAGAACAGACCAAATCCAGCATCATCTGAATTGGATATTTTTCTGGAATATGTGTGTGTGTTTCGAAAATCGAAAATTTGAGACGGCCAAATTAAAGAAGAGACCATATGCAACAACATTTTTTAAAGTGGACATTTTTAAGTAAAAAAAAACCGCTTCCACCATTGGAATTAATATTACTTTGTATTTTTAAGTGCACCAACTAATAGTTGGTTCTAGTGTTTGTAAAAAAAAATATTATAATGATAAATGGCAACATAAGAATTTTGTTACACACGTTCAAAAACTATAAAGTTGGAAAATTCTTCAAAATATAAAGATATTGTTTCTATTCTATTCTATATTTCAAAATTGCTAGAACGAAATCATCATTCAGAATTTCGAAAGTTCGTTTTCTTTACTGCTCTTAATTCTGATTAAGTATGCTTAATAAAAATAAAATAAATATACAACAAACCTCCATGGCTTTTCTCTCAGCCAGTTCTGTATTTTTTTCAAATACGATGCTGTTTACTTTTCCTTATTCTTCTAGAAAATTAAAAGATGATAATAATAATACGGTAGAAAATAAAACCTGTTACCTTGGAGGTGGAATCCGTTGGCTTAAGAGATTGTTGGAGGCTTTCATCGAGTTTCAAACTTTCATTTTTTAAGTAGGTATCTAGCCACATTTTCCGTATTGACTTCAATTAGAAACACATTTAAGCTAGATCTGTTTCTATACCTATGCTAAGATTATTTCAAGAAACGATGGACAGATTTTGTAGTTTTTTGTTTTTCATACGAAAAAATCTCAATGCTATAATTATTATAGATTTTCTTTTTGGATATTGTTTAATATATTATTGTAAGTTAAAACTGAAATTGAATTTTCATTGTCATCTCTCATCTCTGCATAGTTAATTTAAAACAGTTTTGCTGTAGAAAACAATACATAACTCCGTAAGTACCTACCTTGTTATCTGCTAAACATAATCGTGGCCGTAGCAACTTAATTCAAATAGGAACATCTTGTATCATTTGGAAAAATGTAGCCAAGCGCAGTTAAGAGCATCTTTGAATTAATGTATAAGATTATGTTGGAAGGAGCGAAGTTTAGTTATAAATATTCAAGAGACAGTGTAATTTCTTCTAGAAGGATTCTACATTTAATTTAATGTGATGCAATTAGTATTTGTCAGTGCAATTTAATATTTTCTTATTGTCCTATTAGAAAGGATATGGAACGCAGTAATTCAAATGTCCAAGGATTGCTTCCAAACCAGAGAAAGTTTTGTAAAACTTGTGAATAATTTAAATTTATAATGAAACTTCTTGCAGCTCGCCCTGGCATAAGAGATATAACGAGTTGATGAAAACGACATCTTTCGATGTTCCGATATCTCAAAAATTATTTTAACTGTTTATTGATTTTTTTTAAGTACACTTAATAAACAAAATCTATTGTATATCTATCTAAGGGATTGATGAATTACACAATTTACCTTTAAAGATTCCTTTATATATTTTGAGAATAATAACGTTCCGTTCCATGTCATTCTTATGTTTAATTTATATTTAATAAAAAAAACAAATTTCCTCTCATGGTGGACAATGTAAAATACCCACCAATAAAATTCGTCATTCCTCGTAGGTGTGTTTTGCTAGATGTACAGTAAGTCGAAAGCTAGTTTTAGAGGATGCTGATACATGAAAAAATTGGTAATTAAACGTGAGAAATAATAATAATAATAATAACATTATTGTCCAGCAGTTAACTAATTAGAGGACAGTTTTACAATAAAAATTATACTCCTAAAAGAATAATATACAGGGTGTATCATTAATAATGGGAAATAATTTAACTGGAGAATCTTTGATCCAAAATATTAAGATTTAACCCAATTCACTTAGATAAAATGTGTCTCCTGTCTGAGTTACAGGGTGTTTTATTTAATTATTTCAAAATGATTTTTCCCCTTTACTTTTTAACCGTTTGACCAATCTTTATCATGTTTGGTAGGAAGTTTAGACACTGCAAATCTTACTAAATTATGCTAAAGACACGTTTCTAGCTACTACCAGAGGCGTACGACAGGGGTAAGTGAAAGGTTAACCCTTCTCAAATTCTACGCCACTGGCGGAGTTTCCATTTTAGTACAATTTTTCTATTCTCCAATACTTTCTGTGTAAATAATGTACTCTTCCTTCGTAGCGATAAAGTCATTATTTTTCGAGATATTTAATGTTGAACATAACGCTGCACAATTTTAATGTGTATCTATCATGGCGGTGTTTTTGGGTCATAGGTTTGCATTTATTAGGCAAATGAAACTTTACAGTTGATTTTAAGGTTAAATAAGAAGACTAACACACAATTTCAACTCAATTTTTTATATGTAATTATCAAAAAGTATTTTTCACTATAAATAATAATAATAATAAATAATATGAACAAAATTTAAAAATACTTAACAACTGAAATGATTTTTTATTTACAATATCACAATGAAATAAATGACACTTGAATCATTTCTGTTTATAATTTAGATAGAATAGGTAATATCTTTCGAAGTGTGTATGACATATTCAAAATAATTTCAGGTTTTGTGAAGTTGCATCCGATCTGAATTAATCGTTAGTAGTAGGCGGCTGTCATTGTTGTTAGTTGTTGATTTTTAATGTCAAGAAAATTTTGATTGTTATAAAATTTAAAAAGCTCATCAAGTAAAAATGCCCCGCCATAACAATTTTACTAATCGTGAAATGCGTGATATGATTTGTATTTATGTTCAAGAAAATTATTCTTGTCTTGCTGCTGCTCGAAGATATAGGGAAATGTATCCAAACAGAGTTCAACCTGGTCGCAAAACCTTCAGTAATATTTTTAATAGATTAGGAGATACTGGACAATTCATGCCCAAACGCGATGTGGGACGACCTAAAAATTTAACTGTAGACAAGGAAGATGACATTTTAGTGCGAATTGCTGATAATCCCGAACTAAGCACTTGGCGTATAGCAGCAATGACAGGAGTAAGTCATTCTTCAGTTTTTCGCTTATTGAAAAAAGAAAAACTGAGACCTTACCACTTTACACCTGTACAAAACTTATTATATACAGATTATCCTTTAGGATTAAATTTTGCTCAGGAAAAATGAAAATCCTGATTTTATTAAAAACTTTATTTTTACTGACGAGGCCACTTTTACACGTCGAGGAGTTTTCAACAGGAGAAATAGCCATAGTTGGAATATTGAAAATCGGCAACTATTCCGACAATCACATTTCCAATATGAATTTAAGATTAATGTATGGTGCGGTATATTTGGAGATAGCTTGTTGAGTCCTTATGAATTACAAGGAAATTTGAATGGTCACTCATATTTGGAGTTTTTACAAACTAGACTTTTCGACAATCTAGAGGGATTACCACTTGACCGAAGAAGAGACATGTGGTTCATGCAGGATGGACCACCACCTCATTATCCTTTAATGGTACGGAACTATCTAGATCAGAAATTTCCTCATCGTTGGATTGGCAGAGGTAGTGAATTTCCGTGGCCGCCTAGAACTCCTGAAGGAAATCCCTTAGATTTCTATTTTTGGGGGCATATGAAAACATTAGTATACTCACAAGACATTAATAATCGTCAAGACCTATGGCACCAAATTGTGAATTCCGCTAATTTTATTGCTAATCAACATATTTTTTTAAATTAGAAGATCGTTTAATGAAAGAATAGATAAACTTATTGAGGTAAATGGGGGTCACATTGAACATTTGTTGAGTTAAGTATTTGTAAATTTTGGTATTATTTATTGTATCAAAAATGTGAAAAAGACTTTTTGATAATTACAAAGGTATTAGTAAAATTGTCTTCTTATTTAGCCTATAAAATCAAAGGTAAAGTTTCATTTGCGTAATAAATGCAAGCCTATGCCCCAAAAACACCGTCATTATAAATACACATTAGAATTAAGCATCGTTATGTTCAACTTTAAATATCTCGAAAAATAACGACTTTATCGCTACGAAGGAAGAGTATGTTATTTACACAGAAAGTATTGGAGAATAGAAAAATTGTACTAAAATGGAAATTCCGCCAGTGGCGTAGAATTTGAGAAGGGTTAACCTTTCACATACCCCTTTCGTACGCCTCTGGTAGTAGCTAGAAACGTGTCTTTAGCATAATTTAGTAAGGTTTGAAGTGTCTACACTTCCTACCAAACATGATAAAGATTGGTCAAACGGTTTGAAAGTAATGGGGAAAAATCATTTTGAAATAATTAAATAAAACACCCTGTAACTCAGACAGGAGACACATTTTATCTAAGTGAATTGGGTTGAATCTTATTATTTTGGACCAAAGATTCTCCAGTTAAAATATTTCCCATTATTAATGATACATCCATATAGTAACTAAATAAGTAAACAAAATAATAATAATAATATTAAAAGAAAAGGAATAAATAATAATGTTCGTAACTTATCCTAGAAAAAAATACATTTAATTTATTGGCCATTTGACTCAGTGAACAATTAAACAGAAAAAATGGAATATAATAGGCCTAAATAATAATATGCCCTCAATTAACCTCGTTCGATCCTTTGCTATCTTAGACAGCTGAGTTAGTAAGCAATTAAATATGTCACAATATGAACTAATGCTGTTGAAGTTTAAGGCTGAGCTTGTATTTGTTACAGAGATTTGAAAACATCGCGGCGCAGATTACATATTTCCGACTTTACTCCAAGGCCGTAACTCTTATGAAAAAATATTCATTCTAAATATTGATACCTACGTACAATCTCTTCTTTAATTTGACAGTCCCATATTTTCAATTTTAGAAAAAAACTATCCTTTCCACATAGCGGAAATATACCTATCACATATTTCAGATTTTAGCACTGTTGTAACTCGAAAACCATAACTCTTTTCAAAAAATGTTCAGTTAAAACATTTCGCAATATGGTCCTCTCTCTAACTTTCAAATCTCCAATTTTTGATTCTCGGAAAAATTTGCCCCTTCCACATAGCTGAAACACATATTTCTGATTGTAACGCGGAAACCTGTGATTATTTTTAAAAACTTATAATTTAAAAGTTTCCGGATATGGAATTTCCTTGAATTCTGCCGTCTCGGATTTTCAATTTTCTGGAAAAATCGCAACCACCACCCCCTTTAGGGGATGATTTTGAGGAGAAGGGCATGTCTAATATGGTTTTTTTTTCAAACGGACCAATTCTCAATGCTGCTCTCTTAAATGAAAAAAAAAACATCAAAATCGGAACACGGTTACTATGTAAAAGTCGCGAATATAAAAGAAAGATGCAGACAAACAGTCGAATTGTATACCTAATTCGTTTGGGAAGTCGGTCGAAAAGATATAGATTCAGAATTTCGTCGCAGATCTAAATAAGTGATATGAAACGACTGTAAAGCAATTCATCTTCCATACCATTCTCAAGGTAGGATCCATCAGTTTTGAAAACAAGAAATTTCAGAAACTTTCTCTGAATCTTATCTGTTATTTTTTTGTAATTCTGGTACAATGGATGCCATATGATACTTGCATACTTAACATTTTTAGAGAATTTATATTTTTGAAACTTTCACAATTTCAATGCCTCAGATGTTTTATCTATCGTCTTAGGCGTTAACGGATATTCACAAATGGTTCATTTTCTAGAATATGATATACTTAACATTACATTTATTTCTATTTAAACTAAAACTGTTCTTGGCATATCGAACTTCGATAAGATTGATTTGACCTTGAAAAAACTGTCGTCAGTATCGTTATAATTGACCGACGAAACCCCGAAAGGAGCAGGTATGCAATTCGATTGTCTGCTTTTTTTTGGTTCCTTCGCGCGTTTTATAAGTAATCGTACACTGATTTTGATGAATTTTGATTCATTTGAAAGAGAGAGCTTGAGAAATGGTTCCATATTCATAAAAACGCACATCCAAAATCTTCTTCCCTCCGAAAACCGCCCCCGAAGGGGGTGTAGTGGGCAAATTTTCTCAAAAATCGAAAATCTGAGTTGGTATAATTAAAGATAGGACAATCTACGGAAGTGTTTGAATTGAACATTTTTTCAAAAGAGTTACGGTTTTTGTGTAAAAGGCATGTTAAATTCTCAAATATGTGTATTTTTGCTATGTGGAGAGGGCGATTTCTTTCGAAAATTGAAGATTTTTGAAAGACAATAATATTTGTAACAACATTAATAATGAACATTTTTTCCTTAGAATTACGGTTTTCGAGATAGAGCGGTGGTAAAATGGTTAAACGTTTAATGATTTTCGTTACTAATGTTACACTCAAAAGTGTGAAATAAATATTTTTTACAAAAAAATAGACCGACATTATTACTTGGTGCACTGAAAAATTCTAAATAATATTAATTTAGAATTTTTCAGTGCACCTACTAATAACGTCGGTCCAATTTTTTTGTGAAAAATATTTTTGCATATATCTTCAGATCTTCAATATATTACCGAACTATTAGATAAAGGTGGCCAAGCTGATGTTGCATATACAGATATTTCGAAAGCATTTGATGAAATAGATCACTGTATATTGTTACAGCAACTAAACAACAATGGATTTACAAAAGATGCAAAGTGTTGAATAGTCATTCATCAAATTCTATCTGATAAACAGAAAACAATTTGTTTGTTACAATGGTTTTCTTTCTGAATTATACCTAGCTAAATTCTTTATTACCCAGGGCTCCAGCCTTGGACCCCTTTTCTTTCTTTTATTTATCAACGACCTGTGGGAGAGCTGTGATCCTTCATTTAAATTATGTCAACATCCGACCCGTGATTACTTGAGTCTAAATAACTTTTCAGTGCTTCCAGATTTTTGCATTTTATTTCATAATCACTTTTCAACTTATTATTATACAGCCACAGATATTTTTTTGTAATTAAGTACTGCTCGTATTCCATAATTTATGTTCCGAGTTTTATATGTTATATCTTCGATCTTAATGGTCTTCGTCAATAACTGATAATATTCGTAGTAATTGCTTGATCTTCGTCGAAAATGACTTCAGATGCGTTCTCCTACGAAGATGCACTATTGAATAATCCACACACAACAGATCACTTAAAACCACCTTTTCTGTAGACAAATGTGGAGTGGGAGTGAGCCAATTGTTTCCAAGTTTTCAGCCTCAGTTGGGTGGATTCTTTGGCTTTTTCAGCATTTTTGGGATTGGTGTAGGTCCTAAGCGCATCATTGGTTCTAAAATAGCTAGGATGTACGTATACCAATTTTTATGGCAATCGGATAACTGTGTAGAATTTGAAACACTATAGTGCCATCCAGCTGAAAATATTCTCAATGCTTAAACACCTAAATATGTATACCAATTTTTATGGCTATCGGTTAAGCGGTGTAGCAAGCTATGACAAAGTAACTAAAATTCCCCAGGATACATTACGTAAATGTCCCGATTTTCATCATAATCGGTTGAAAATATTAGGATTCATAGAGGGCAAACAGACTTACTTTGTTCTGATTTATATAGGTTTCAGATATAAAATTTATTTCCATGATTTTGTTGGTTATAATTGTAAGAAATTCTAATCTGTAGGTATGCTTTTTTACATGAATAATCTGGTTTCAGACATTTTTCTGGCTTTTATATCAAAAACTTTTTTTTGCAGCAAACTCCAAAATTAAACTTTGCTAGTAGTGAATAGTGTAAGTGAACAATATTTAATGAATTCAGTATTCGAGAGCCCTATTATTATTTTGTTCACTTATTGTGAATGGAATTGTAATATCATTGCTTGCCGTTTTTGTGATTAATGACCAAAAATTTTATATCGCAATGCACTGAATTGGCAATAATTTTCAGTTTCAGATGGATTTCTGAGTCTGAGTTATTTTTCAAATTGATTCAATCTTCTACGCATTTAAGGTGAGTCAAATAGATGATGATGTCTAGACGTCTTTGTGACTCGTTCTCTTATATACCTGAAGCAATACTATCAAATCTATTCTTAAAATTGTAAAACGACGTCATCTAAAAACTGACTTATAACCGAACTTATTCATTATCTGTTCCATTATAATCCAATTAATTGGATTCATTATAACTTTATCATTAAGAACAATAACTAGGCTGCGCGTAAGATGAATAACGTTATTTAAGCTAATATTCATTAAGATATACAAATTTACAGAAACGATAAATTATTGAAGTGAAAACCCTTCAGGGGAACTTCATGCACACATTTTGCTTGGATATCAAATTGCATCAAATGGAAGTGAAACGCTCAATCGGGTGAATCTAACTGAAGAATATAGAATAACAGTATATTGAATACTGACTGATTACCAACCGCTTAGTAATCAGAAAGATGACAGGTAATCAATAAACAATATTATAGCATAGCCTATATTTTGCTTCTGCTATCACCCAATTCTATTATGGACATCTATCGTTTCGTTTACTACATAATATTTTTCACTATAAATAATTAGATATTGAGCAGAAAATAATGCTTGTTCCTTTTTTAATTTTTTTAATATATGTCTCTTTGTAATTAAATTATTTCAATTCTTTTGACAAAAGTCAGTTTCACAAATGACCTCAGTGATGCATCAATCGTATCCACAAGAGTATGATTACTGATAACCAAGCGATGCTTTTGCTCGAAATATTTTTCCGAGGAGTCATCACATCCTTAACTCGAATAACAATCAGAGACTTCATAGCAACTTTTTATTGAGAACGATTGAACATTGTGGCTATCTATGCACGGCTATTGTTATGAATAATTATAATTTATAGTAAAATTTTGACAGTTTTGAAACACAATCTGCTAATTTCTGCTGCTAGTTACCTATCGTTGATAAAGAAAATATGGTGTTTTGCGTAATTTTCAGCTTTGTTTGATTGAGCTCTTGATGATCCCAACATTTTTTGAGATATTTTTGTCTTATTCTGCTCAAGCTGCCCTTCGGCAACTACTATTACTGATCGCTAACCTCCCCAACGAAAACAGTGACCCCTATAAATAGTTGCATCAGGTAACATTAAAAATGTTGCAATTTCCCTGAAAAGAATTCATTCCAGCCTCTTGATTTACACATTGTTCTTTCTTGTATCGTAAACAAATATCTTGTGGTTGAAAAAAATGTAATCCAGATTGTCTTCTCGTCCTCTTGATACAATAAGTGTGCGTTCAATATGAGTCCTAGTGTTGAGAATTTCAATTCTAAGAATCGACCCATTATATAGTCAACCAACATTTTGGAGAGTCCATCTAGTCGACAAGCTCCAGGCACACCAAATATGAAACAGCAACCTAAAAAAATGTGTTCAGTGTTCCAACATTGTATAAATTAATGACTTTACATACCTACCTCAATCATCAGATAATTCTCATTTTCATAAATACCATCATTCTGGCATAATAAAGTCTGAATTATGTTTTATTGAAAGCGTACGCAACATTGTATAGGATTCCTAATAAGATATTTCCGCTTTATTTTCCTCACACCATTTAATGATGAGGGAATATTCTTTTCCATAGCGACATAGCGACGTCTGGACTTTTCTGAAAGCAAATTTAATGTGACGTTCTTCACATATACTCGAATATATAGTGGCGTACAATTAACATCACTTTCATTTTTATAAATACTGATCTTAAAATTCTGACAACACGATCGATAGTTTAGTTAATTATTTTATTGGTAGAAAGCGAAAACGCTTTAGAGCGGTAATTTGGCGCTTGCGCTAGCTCCGCGGCAAGTTCAACTTTCTATTGTCAAATAACACTTAGAAAAGGCAGCTTTCAAGTAATCAAAGAAATATAACCCATAGTGATATAACCCGCTATCTGCGGTTTCTTAGAGAGTAATTTTCATTGTAATCTCAAATCACTGAAGTTTGATTAAGATAAGTAGTATATCCAAACTAAAATGAAAAAAAAAACAGGAGATCAACTAACATTTTTATAAACGGTGTAAAAAAGAGAGCAAGCGTAGTAGCAGAATGTAACAGCTGTATAGAAACTAAGTATAGTTCTTTTATATAATAAAATTAATGACATGAATACATGTTAATTATTTCGTAGGGAAAAAATATTTAAATATTGTTATACTGCTATATTATGATCCGACCCTGACCGACACTTTATTGCATGTTTATGGCCGACCTCTAGCAAAATGTCCCTTGTAAAAAATTACGTAGTCAACCATTTATTCTGAAAAGAACTTTACCTAGTATTACTTTTTTTATATATACACTTAGCTGCAAAAATAACGCACAACCAAAAATTATGCTCAATTTCAAAGTTGATTTTCTCGCGAACTCATAAGTCGATTTCGATTTTTTTTCCTAACTGTTGCTTTTTTCATTGAGAGTTACTCCGTGATAGATTTGTTTATTCAGATTTCTGTTTTAGACTTATACAGGGTGCAAAGATGAGAATAGTTTTCTATCGTTAAATTTGAGGCACCCTGTTAGAAGCATTAGCTACCTACAACCACGAAATCGTAATGTAGCCTCATGTTTTCCAAACATTTTGCTTTTTGAATTTCTCTGATATCTATAATATCAAAGAAAATATAGTTTTATACTAGAACATGTTTTTCTTACATAAATCGAAATTTTACAGGATATTTGGTTTAACAGAGTAGTCTATGATAAATCAACAATAACAACAAATGCCAGTTTTTGACAAATACTATTATCGTGAATTGAATAATTAGGTTTATTATTTCGTATTATTGTTCTTTCTTGACAAATGAACGTGTTAGCAGAAATATGAATCGTGATGGATGTATTTAAACAGTGACGTTACATAACGAAGGAATAAGCGACAACGCTATTAGTTTCAGATTAGGATTTGCACAAACAACAATTTCTCGTGTTGTCCAATGGTTTAAGGAAACATAACTACAATTGTTCAAGATCGCTATATTAGACAAATTAAGAGAACGTTTTATCACGTCAAGGAACCTTTTGACACAACTCAGTGCAGTTCATAATATACAACCAAGTATTGATACTCTGAGGAAACATCTTTCTGATCACAATTTACATGTCAGAGTTCCAGCGACAGGACCTAGATTAAATGCAGACAACCGCAGAGCTAGACTGCATTTCGCCAGTGAGCATGTAAACTGGACTATTGGGGCAAATATTATATAGACCAATCTTCGATTGAGGACTGGGAACACGTTATATTTACTAGGTTTCGTCAATGTGGCTCTGATAGACGTCTCAGAGGTATCCGCCGGCCAGGTGAGCGCTATGCACAGTGCAATACGTGAAAGAACTGTATTTAATGGAGGCTCTGCTATGTTTTGGGCTAGAATTTCCTTAACAGCACGGACGGTTATCGTACCTTTACGTAGGGGGACTTTTTTTAATGCACGACAGCGCAAGACCTCATGTAGAGCGCATCGTCAATGAATATTTACAAGCAGTGAATAATCGATCTCTGAATCGGCCACCAAGCAGTCTCGATTTGAATTCTATAGAACACTTATGGGATATTATTAGTAGGGCACTGAGACAGCATTATCTCCCACCAGCCAAACCTGAATGATGTCCAAATAATGGTTACCAATATTTGAAATCAAATAGGTATTGAATCGAGGCGATGTGAAGCAGTCATTAGAAATAGATGTAGAAACACGCTCTACTAATGTACTTTTTTGTTAATGTTATTCTTACTTTGTTGTCAAAATGCTATTTCAATTTCAAAAAAACATGTTCTGGTGTATTTTCTTCGATATTACACATGTCAAAGAAATTCAAACAGCAAAATGTTTAAAAAACATGAGGAAACATTATGACAGCATCAAGCTTTTGTTGTTGTTGCTAATGCCCCCTACAGGGTGTCTCAAATTTAACGTTAGAAAACTATTCTCGTCTTTTCACCAGTGTAACAGAAATCTGAATAGAGAATTCTCTCTCAGCTCTATTGCCAAAGAAAAAAGCTACGGTTAGGAAGAAAATGATCGAAATTGATTTATCGGGTCGCGAATAAATTAACTTCGAAATTGAGCATAATTTTTGGTTGGGCGTTATTTTTGCGGCTAAGTGTATTTGGAATCGAAAAAAAATCTCTCAGATGTTCTCAAATGCGACGCGTGGTCCCAAGAACACACATTTGTTTTATATTTAATTATTGTTAGGTACTTCTCGGTACCTAGCTATTAGACTTGACCATAATTAAGTACTTGCATATAACTTTTTTGTTACAGCTATGGTGCCAGCTGCTGCATGTGTTCAAAGAATACTTCATGATGGCCAATTATATGTGGATGCTCTGCGAAGGCCTACACCTACACTTGGCGCTTGTGGTAGTTTTTGTGCGTGAAGAACGCACCATCAAATGGTTTTTCGTCATCGGATGGGGTATTCCTGTGACAATTGTATTAGTTCACAGTTTAGTGAGAATATACGTCACCCAAGACACACACATGTGAGTATTATGTTCCAATGTTTTTAAATCTTGAAAGTAGAGAAATGTCGAATTCCCAATAATATATTGTTTAGAAATGAAAATTGTTGTTGCACACTGTGTCTTTCTTAAATGTGAGTATTAATTAGATTCCAAGTGCCTACTTGAATAATAATGACGGTTACCATTCATCTCAATGGCTAATATTAAAAACTAATCATGTAACAATTATATATACAGTAATGGGCTGGGCAAACAATCGATCTGGTCATTGAATAGATTATGTCTAATCAACATGCCTTTTAACATGTATTTATTTCTAATTATTTATTTCGTACATCTCAAACTAAACTGCAATTTCGTTAACCAGGTCGCGGTTGTTGCTCACTATGCGGAAGTAGCAACACACAATTCTTCTATTTCTGCAGTTTTGTACATGTTTGTAGTTGACCGACTATAGCCTAGCTTGTTTGACTGTTAACTTCCTTATTACGATACCCAGTGTCGGTGAACTTCTCAACCCTGCTTCTGACTTGGAGCTATGAAACTTCCTGTTTCAACCTATTAGATCTACAGTCCATCTTTCAAACTTCCTGTTTGAATCCAACATATTTTGATGTTAAAATACCTGATTGACTCAATCCACCCCGATCATTGGTCCTTCGAACAACGAAACTTCTGTTTCAACCTATTGGATCTACAGTCAATCTTTCATACTTCCTGTTTAAATCCAACATCATTTGACGTCCAACTACCTGATTGACTCAATCCACCTCGAACAGATTACCTTAATGTTTACGCTAGTTTGACCTACGTAAACTTTCAAGCAATCACCGCATGTGAGTTCATAAACATCTGATTTACAATTATCTGGAGTTTTTGATTTATTGTTCTACCTAAATGCATTAGGTAAGTTTATAAAAAAATTGCCAAAACAATTATCAGGGTTAAACAATATATTAGCGGCAATTTATTATAGTGTTTTAATTTTAATTTAGATTTCAATCAAGTAACAATCAATACAGTTAGTTATAGCTAGATAATTAAATCAATTGAAAATCGGAACCGCCCAACTTTTTTAATTTTTGTGAGTTTGGGCTACACATTATGGAAATGGATTCATTTGATATTACTTTCAATTATACGCAGTTTGAATTATTTATTTATTAACCTGAAATATATTCGGTACCTGGTTTCGCTTGCAGTAGGTAAGACGGCGATCAACAAACAACACCAACGGTTAGTGTTTGGGATTCCGAACCGTTGACGTAGATACAACAATTTAAAAACAGAGAAATATCACATTACACCAATTTTTTTTTTGTTTGGTTGGTGTGTTGTGGTATTTCTCTGTTTAAATAGTTTTTATTACTTTCGGTTCATTCTAGTGATGGACCCACAGCGATATCTCAGGCCACATACGGCTTAGAGATTTCAAATTTCGAATTCGTACTTAGATCGGAGGCATCTCGTCGCCTGTTAAGCTTAACAACTGATCCAAGTGTGATCCAATAATGATTAATTATATTATCTGATTCCAGCAAGATCAAATTATTACTTCAACATGGAACGACAATGTCGGACGTCACTGGAATCACGCACGGGCATGGAACACCTAATCTTTGTTTTCACTTTACATGATTAATTTTGTATTGTGATAGATAAACAGTAGTTTGTTATGGAATAACTGGAAACAGATATGCATAAGTGTAGTTCAAATCAAGAAAAGGGGAGATAGCATTTGTACTCATCGCTACGGTTCAAATCTTAAATGCCTAATAAAAACATTTTTTTTAATTTGACTTGTCTTATATTGTTAACACCAAAGGTTAATCAAAAGTTCAAAAAAGTCCAGTATAGGCTCATATGCAAAATGTCCACAAAGCGATCAAGGCCAATCCGTTTGTTCACAACATGTTATAATAATTTCGCAGTCATACTAATCCAACGTAAAAAAAATTATTTATAATAATTTATATATAACTCATAGCCTGATAAAATATAATACTAATGAGTTCAATCAATTCTTGATAAATGTACAATCACAATTCTTTTTTATCTCTTCTTCTCGGCTCCCACCGCAAGTTCATGTAGCACTAACATAGTAAAGAAAAAAGATGGCTAATTGGTCTTCTTAGTAGCAAACTACTTTCGAATTAAGGCCTATAGCAATAGCAAAAATGGTAAAAATCACAAATTACGTTATGTAATAAGTAGCTTTCTTGGTCATCAGACACTGAAAAGAATATAAACATTTTCTACAAAAAAATGGACCGACGTTGGTGCGTTGAAAAATACAAAATAATATTAAATCTGTTAGTGCTCGTACTTTTGAAGTTGTGCAGTTGCAGTGGGAAGGAGATTTCGGATTTGATTTTTTATGAATATGGGATCATTTCTCAAGTCGCCTCCTTCAATTAAATCAAAAATCATCAAAATCTGAGTACGTTTATATATACAGCGGGCGCACAAACCAAAAAAAAATAATTGTATACCCCCATCGTTTGGGTTTTTTGTCCTTGATCTTAAAGTACAAATATATAGCCTGAAACAAACAAAATGTATTTACAGAAAACACTTTATTTTAAGGATCATGGAAAACTCAATTTCGTCAAGTTGTGAACCAGGTATGAGTTGTCGGTAGATTGAACACCTTTGGCAACATATTCATAGTGTTCGTGATATTTACATTATAATATGTTTATGAAAACATTGGCTGTTTACTTACTTACTTGCTTGTTTATGAAATTGCTACGAAAATCCAATAGCATGGCCTTAGAGACTTAAAAGATCTACCTCCGTGTTACCAGGAATATCTGAGTGTCCTGGAATCCGAGCAATTCGTTTATCAACATTGCTCGTATTGACGTGCGAAATTAGTGGTTTCGCTATAAGAGTCCAGTACTTCGGCGAAGCTGTTAATCTATATTTAATGTTTTTTCTATTGCACTCATAGAATCAGAAGGATACTTTTTATTACCTACGTTTTTGTATCTTGTTTATGTGAGAAATGAAGTTTTGCAGACATGTAACAAAATTATACGGAATAAATATTCCATAACCTTTGTCAAGTAATAGTTTGTTTTTAATAAAGCTATTTGCACCATGCAAATTAAAGCGCTCAATAGATATTCTATTTAAAACTGCCCCATGTAATTATTATATTATTCAGTTTACCAATATTGAAACTAACTTTGTTGTTGATTCTAAATAGACAACAAAGAGGTCAAATTCGTTTTTTGAATAATGAACAGTTTTTTGTTTTTCTTAAATTTCTTAACTAGTAATGCTCAACCTACGAGCATGACGCAGAATATATAATAATTTCTATTTCAAAAATTCCGTTACATAAAATCTTGTAATTTCTATAGTTGTCTCACAAGAAGTGCTTTTTTATGAATGAACATGTTCAATTTTGAAAACTTCCATTTATAAGTAAGTAGTAGTAATTTGAGAATTTCTTCTCAATTGCATGGAAAAGCAATGAATGCCAAACTAACTAATATTGATCTATTATTTCTCTACTCTATCCTAATATGCTTTATAATCATTTTGAGAACTACTTTATTTAAAGGAATGGTATTATCAAATTTATAATCTGCTTGATTCTAATAAAGAAATCAAAGCACAGATTTGATTATAGAATCTTTTCTTTTCTTTTTGGAACAATTAAACTGTATTATTAACCTACCACCTCCCATTATCGCCCGCACTGTATTGTTTAAATCAGTGATCGAGAAAATGTGTTTGCCCACAACAAGTACTTAGTGTTTCATTTCGGACAGTGAACGAATAGAAATGCCCAGAACGCTAAATATTTATCACACAAATAAATAGTCCCCTTATGCTAATAGATAAATCATAGATTTAAGTATAGAACAGTTTCTTTTCTTTTTGGTAGATACGATCTAACTAAATACTTGAGCTACTACAACCCAACATCGTTGCACTGTATTGTTGAAATCTGTGATTGAGAATTATGTTTGCACATAACTTGTTGTTAGTATTTCATTTCGGGCCGAATACAAATACCCACAACGCGACGGGGGTATTTGTCCACTTCTGGGTGAAAATTGAGGAATTAGCCAAATTCGGTTTTTGAGCGCAACATAAATATTTATACATCTAATTAAGCTCCTCGGTTTATTAAATGAAAATACGATAAATATCCGATCAAGAGCTTCTCAAATTTTATAATTTGTGGCAGATTTTATTGTCTACGGGCGCTACGGGTTAATTTCACAACATTGGGGTCAACGTCGAAAATTATTTACAGGTTTTCTAAATATTAGAGTCTTACCAAATCCATACTATGTTCTGAGTAGATAGATAAATTGGTAGGTATGCGAGAATTGCCAGTTTAATATAACCAGATTCTGTTTATAGCAAACTGAATAAGTTTCTCTTTTCAGGTGCTGGTTGGAAGAGTTCTCCTATAGCTCGTGGTTCATAAGTGTACCAGTAATGATTGTTTTGGCTCTCTGTACAAGTAAGTTTCTAAATTAAAATCAAAATAAAAATATAGGCCTATGAAGCACATATTTTTTAATATCGGATTAACATGTGTTATTTCTATTTTTGCAGTATTTTTAATCAATGTTTTGCGAGTAATTCTCACCATAATGCATCCAAATTCACCAAATCCAGCACCAATAGGAGTTCGACGAGCTGCTAGAGCTGCACTCATTCTCATTCCTCTATTTGGACTTCAGTTCATTCTCTTACCAATGATACCATCACAGGATCATCCATTGTACCATTTCTATCTTTGGCTCTGCGTTATCATAGTTCCATTCCAGGTAAGAACTTAGAAATACTTAATATAACATGGAGTAGGCAAGTCCATCGAAAATGCTTACTGGTGATGGAAAGGAACAGAACCTGAAGATTCCATGTTTATCTCTTTTTATTTAAAGTATTCGTGATTGCTAATTTATAGTTGTACTTATCACAGATAGGAACTCGATATATTTAATCTAATTTGGTTCACTGCAGCAGCATACCTAGTACTTGCTTTCTCTATGTACCTATATGGATAAGAATTACTTACTGTAACCACAGCATATTTTCCTTATGCTGTGCAGTTACTGCCTCTGACTGTTTGGATTCGTTTATTCATAATAAATGCTGTAATTGGACCAATAATTGAAAACTTGCTACATAGTCTTGATAATTATTAGCTCCAAAATAAGTAGTAGTTTTTGTTTGTTTTTTTCAGCTTATTATATTAGAAATCTATCAATTATCAGATTATCTGGCCAAATCTCGTTGTTTAAGTTCAAACATATAGGAAAGTCTTGTATCATCTTGTCACTTAAAGAGTCAATCTAGCCTACTTTTGATTAATTCAGTAGTCCAAGTCAGAGAGAAATGCCGAGTTATAAAATATCAGATGGCGTAGAAGATTAATAATCTATGAGATTTTGATTTAAATTCATTTGATTATAACAATAATTATGGATATAATTTACCATATATCAAGCTCTGAATATTTCCAACTTTATTTCGTAAGCAATGATTCTAAATCACTATTTGTAGAACAAGAATTTTAAAGCTGATTCACCCAACCTATATATAGAGATTTTGCCCAAGTAAATGGAATGAATATAAGAATAATTATTCTCTTCCGAATGATCTCTTGCATATGCATTAAAACGCCAAGAAATATTGAAGCTAAATCATTCCAGAAAATGATGAATATACAAGGGGGCATTTATCAATTCACAAAAGCTTCGAATATGATCGATCATCGAACGTTGTATATAATAGATACATGCTGTGTACGCTATACACTCTCAGCTAAGAATAGATTTATAAATAAAATCAGAAAGCATTAATGATTAATGTAGGTATATCTTAAAAATACTATATCTTGTCTTGAATGGATGATTGATCAAGACATCCTATATTTATTATAAGTAAATGTGAAAGTTTGTATGTTTGCAGGTTTGTTACTCATCACGCAAAAACAGCTGAATGGATTTTTATGAAATATGGCACACAAATAGTTTATTATTATTATATTTAAAAATCGTGGGCATCTACTAATAATTCATGGTCCCGTTTCTTAAAATTGTATGATTTGCTATAATAATAAGGATTTTCCTTCGCTGGAATGATATGTTTTAAAACGTATTTTGAGACATATTCCATGTTCAATTTTAGGTCCCCTTGTCTGTGGAAAACAATACCAAACGAAGAAGTTACCTAAGTTTAAAAACGATGTTTCAAAATATGAAATAGCATTTTAAGGTCGTTACCAGCACCAAAGGTGTTAACATTCTTCTTCTTTAAGTGCCGTATTCGACTTCTCTGGATTGAAAGTGTTGCCACAGACAAGGGGACGTACAAACTGTACGGTACAGATTAAGGTTAAAGTGGATTTCGAACCACCGAATAAATATTGGGAAAACATACTCTCGCAGGTTTCCCGTTGCGAGAGGGGGAGTATGCAAAACGACAGCCAGGAATTTGAAAGCGCACTCAGTTCATCACTGATAACTCACCCTGCCTGTCGCGACTATTTGTGTTGCTTGACCTAGTGTCAGCGATCGAAGTCAACCAACAGGTTTGTTCCATTCATCCTGAGAACCTTTCAAGAACGATCACACTCATGCTTAGCGGAGAAAATATATTCCAATGAAAACGTTACCGTTTACGAACAATTCCACCGGCGTTCCAACCAATTTTGTACATGGCTATGAGTAGAAAGCATCGTTGCGTCCATAAATCAATCGTTCAATGACAATGCGAACGCCGCGCATGCGCAATAAATGATCCATATAGTTTCACAATAGTTTCGTGACGATCATAATACTGCTGGATAGAACAAACGTAACGTTAACTCGCAGCCTGGCACTCACTGAATTAAACTTATTTTGTAAATTGCCTACACCAACTAATAAAGTTGGAGTATATAGAGTTTCGGCCTAGCACCGGGAACCAAACACTGTTAGCGTAATCGAAAATCGGACGCACGAAGTTCTATGCAGTTTGCACTGTTAGCGTAGGTACCTACATCTAGTTTGTGGAATGCCCCGTTCAGTAGAAATAAAGTAGTGTTCGCTTTTTTCACCTGGCGGATTATATAGTCAGTCCATTATAGATTTATAAAAAAAAGTAGATTTCTTAGCGTCCAGTCTTTTTCAGCTTACAATTTATGCCGCATTGCTCGCAGTTGAAGGGGGATGTTGTTTAAAACATAAAAATACCAATTCAAAGGATGCTGCAAAGTTGTGGGAAGATTCACACTGCCTCCGCTAACATATTGCCATCTCGATAGGTCTTGATATTATTCATCATAGTATACTGCGCTCATGAACTCATAACTTTTTTATAAGGTGAAAGCTATTTTATATTTTAAGTAACATCCCTTTCTCTCAATTTTGTAGTACTATCGTTGAGTTTGACATTTCAACAAGACGCTAAGCGACCCACTTGCTACCTATGTAATTTGACCTTCTATTCCAGACCTGTTTATACGACCGTGGGTATGACAAATATAAAAAAGGTATGTTAATTTTGTTTTGAAATTAATATATTAATATTAATATATATTCGAATAATATACTTCTACAGGGTTGCCCACTTCATTCATCATGGAAATCTGAGCTTCTTGTCATGTTTGTAGCTTATGTTTCGTATTTGATATTGATGTTATTGCCAAACAAATCTCAAAACAACTTTTCAATATTATTTTTGTTTATGTCAGATATTTTTAATAATGAATGTGATAAGCGATAGAATAACTGAAAGTAATAGGAAATCAACTAATTTGAATTTTATGGTTTGACAATTCCGGTCAATCAATCCATCTATGACGTAATGCAAATGGTTACTTAAATATACAAGTAATACCTTCCGATGAGATTCAAGATTCAAATTATTCGGATAATGTAAATGCTGATTAATGCCATAGAGCAGCTGTTGATCCTCAATTGAAATTAATGACTCTCATTCCATATCCGAGAACGGCTAAACTATATTATCCTGAAGCACAACACTAGCAAGTGGTCTGGTGAGCAATTAAAATTAGATTTAGGTCCTAGGTGCAAGCAGTGTTTGGTGATTATGGTCTAACCACGTAATTAAAGATATATGGGAATTAGATACACAGTAATATAAAACAAGTCCGTAAAATATAAATCTTTCTGGTATTTATTCAAAAAAGGCTTGCTTTTGCACATTAGTACGTAAGGTACTCTCTCAGGTCCTTTTATGAATAAATGTTCTGATTAACGTTTGTCGGGAAATGTGTTGTTTCCAAGATACAGTGTTAGTTTTTTAAATAATTCAAATATCTTATGACCATTTTTTTTTAAATATTGTTGCTTTGTTTGTTGTAATAGGGGGCTGATTTGGTCATAAGTAGAATAAAATATAATAAAGATAGTTTTTTTGGTATAAAGCATATAAAATACAGCGTACTTGTCTCTTAAATTTTCTTCATATCTTGCTTCGTTTACGAGATAAAAAAACTATTTTATTGCATGTCTATTCATCATACAAACCGTTTTAGGAACATTTGCGAATAAATCGATATAAAATTACTTATTATTTTATTCATTATGAATAAATGCATCAGTTTAAAAATCAAACACGTGAATGCTATTTGAATTATGATCAATAATTTTGTATTTGCGAAACTTGTTGAAATCCCTTATAAATAATCGCTATACGAATGCCGAAATGACCAACATGTACTTCATTTATGGACCTGATGGCAATAGAAAATTTTAGTATTCATAAAGCAAGAACATTAAAACGAAATGATGGTAGAGCTGGAAGAAAACATGCTTGCAGAAGATCCAGATACTTATACTCGAAACATTGCTCAGGCTTTGAATGTTGACTAGTACATTCATAAAGACAAATTTTTGTTATATTCGGACTACATACAACGCATTCAAGCATATATTCCTGATGATTTTCATCCACGTATTGTATTCTGTCAATGGCTTCGGTACAAAATGTTTCAAATCCCTCAACTACTGATGCTGATTCTGTTCTCCAATGAAGCGAGTTTTTCAAGAAATGCACTTAGGTATTGACATAATAACCCTTAATGGTGTGATGAAAGTCCACATACCGGAGAGCTGAGTCGCAGCTTCTTTGGAATACACGTTCCGTGGACCTTTGGCAATAAGAAATTTTATTGCAATTGCTCGTGAGTTTTTAACACAAATATACAGATACCTATGGATTGGCCGACATGGACCTCACTTAAAGCTGCAGGATCCCCGGACTTGAACCCATTGGACTTTTTCCTATGGTGTCACCGGAAGTTCTTGGAGTACGTTACCCCAGTGGAAAATATGGAGGATTTAAGAAATCGAATCATTGATGGATGTAACTCAATTAGAATCAACCCTGGTGTTTTTGAGAGAGTTCATCCGTCAATGAGGAGAAGACTGAATTGTTACGTCCGAGCTGGAGGCGGTGACTTTCAACAGTTTTTGTATGTTCTTTTATCTCATAAACAAAGATACAATAAAAATTAAAAACAAAAAACAATTGTATTTTTGATTGCATTATCCCAAAAAACTATTTATATCAAATTACACTCAGTGGCTGTTTAGATGTATATTTCATTTTCTTTATTTTAGTATAAGAAATCTATTGTATTTAAAAAGCATATTTATTATAAGTAATTTTTCCAAACTTTCTCTGCATTTAGTTTATATAATATGTTATCCTACAATTTATGACTGACTACTTTGAAGAAAGACCCAAAACACTTGACATTAATTGCTCTCTAGCTCTTCAAAAACTTCGAACGTTCCTCAACAAATACTGATAAATTTTTATTCCCCCATTTATTTATCACATGTTAACAACTTAAAACCAAAAACCATATCAAGCATTTACTACTACTACCACATTAAAATCTATTTTTTGTTACCAATCACGAGACTGTCAGCCCTTCTTGAAACTCAAAACGATACCGAAGACGTTTTACAAAACATCAAGGACTAGGCAGTTACACATAATTACCTATTTCTATACCTATTCGTTTTGTATCTACTTGTAACTCAAACATTATACTAGTAATCACACATTCATTAAGTTTATTGTTTATATCGAATTATTGTTGAGCTAAGCAATAAACTTCATCTCAATTATTGAAAATAAAATTTTCAAATCTTTGAAATTATTTGACATTACCTGTTTCATTTAATTCTCAAAGAACAGTGGCGTTTATTTCTTGACTGACTAATCGAAGGAGATATACAATTCAACTGTTTGCATTTTCTGATTTGTGCCCCCGCTTTTTGTTGTAAACGTACTACGATTTTGATGAATTTTGATTTATTTGAAACAGAAGAATTGAGAGATGGTACCATATCTAAAAAATCAAATCCGAAACCTCCTTACCTCCAAAAACCGCCCTCGAAGCGGAGGAGGGGTCAATTTTTCTCGTAATTCGAAAATCTGAGACTGCAGAATTAGAGATGAGACAATATCCGGAAATGAGTAAATTGTACATTTTTCAAAACAGTTTTTCGGTTTTCCTGTTGCAAAAGGTAATTTGTGTACTTCCGCTATGTAGAGGCGACAACTTTTTGCGATAATTGAAAATATGAGACGGTCAAATTAAAGAAGAGATTGAATGTAGCAACAGAAAGGTTGTCTCGGTTGCGGGGTCTTTCAGGGAGGCAGTGGCCAGCCACCTCAGGCTGGCCATTGCGCCCTCACCGAGGAAAAGGCAACCCTCATTAAGGAGGAGCTCAGCCAAATTGTGGCTAAGGCGCTGGACACGGCGCAGGGAGCTCCCACTTTCAAGCGCTGTGGCTTTGCAGCAGATGCGCTGAGGATCACCTGCACCAACGAAGTTGCACGCGACTTCCTGGTACAGGCGGTCGAAGCCATGAAACCTCTGTGGGAGGGAGCAAGGCTGACCGTACTCCCAGAAAATGAGCTGCCTGAATTATCCAAGGCAACTCTTTGGATCCCCGTCCCTCCTGTAGAGACTGGGGTTCTGAGGGGGCGCCTGGCTGCTCAAAACCCATGGGCAGGCATACCAAGGTGGATCCTCTTCCACGAGGCCGCCAAGGAGGTGCCTCAGGGCAAACTCCTTGTTTTCGAACTCTTGAGAAAAAAGAGAGACGCTTTAGCCGGATAAGCAGGGAAATTATTTTATCGCTTGGTCAGGTCACTTGCAAGGTGACCAAGTTGAAAGAGGGAGATGAGACTGCCTCGGCTCAGGGAGCGCCCATGCAAATAGATTCACCGGCGTCAGGTGAGATCAACGACCCACCAGCACAAGCCTGATGGCCAAAACCAACGGTTTGGCCATAGTTCAAGCAAACCTACTCCGCTCCTACGTCGTCACCTGAAGGCTGAGCAAACAGCAATGGCTCTTATCCAAGAACCCTGGAGCACAGGCAACCTAGTATGGAGTGACAGCTTCTCCCAAAGGAAAAGCTTTGTTGGAGCAATTAATGAAAGCCCAAGAACATGTGTTTCCCTTTCAGGTCATATAGAGGCCATCCTACTGAAAGGGGTCTCAGGACGCGACCATACGGCTGTCCATATGCACGTGTACTTCGGAAAGGGCAAAGAAGAGGTGATTGTAGCCTCATCCTACCTGTCAATAGACGCCACAGAGCCAACCCCAGCAGGAAGCTGGCAAAGCTGATCGACTTCTGCGAGTAGGGGAGAAAGCACCTTATAATAGGGTGTGACGCAAATGCCCACCATTACGCTTGGGGCAGCGAAGACTGCAACAGCAGAGGTAGGGCACTACTAGAATACCTGTTAGGGATAAATTCAGAAATCCTCAACCGAGGGAACGAACCCACGTTCGTAACCTCGCGGTGTCAGACCGTGATTGACATCTCAGTCGCGACACAAGAGATCTTCAAATCACTCGTGGAATGGAGGGTCAGCTCCGAAGCCACACTCTCTGACCACAAATGGATAATAATAAGACTATTTGCGGTCAAGACATTAAAAGAACCACACCGGAATCCCAAGAAGACGAACAGGGAAGCGTACCTAACGCACCTAGAGTCTTCCATGGGCGGCCACTCAGATAACGTCTATAAAGGACCTAGGCAAGCAAGTCAACGCACTCTCTGGGCGGATTATGAGTGCTTATGAGCACGCCTTGCCCCTTTGAAGAAGACAGGTCAGACCTGGCTCCGTCACTTGGTGGAGCTCGGATCTTACGATCAAAATTTTAACCATCACACAAAAAATCACAAGGTCCTTAAACAAGTCAAAGCCATGCATATGTATTTTTATAGATCTATCCAAGGCATTTGACAGTGTCAGTCACAGTCTTCTTCTGCAGACACTAAGTTATATTTGAATTAGAGGTGGTTGTCTGAATCTCTTTCAGAGTTACTTGGATGGTAGAACTCAAGTGGTAAAGATTGGCAACGTAACTAGTGACGTGCGAGAAGTTGAATACAGAGTCCCACAGGGCTCGGTTCTTGGACTTACTCTATTTAACATATATGTTAATGGTTTGTTCTCACTAGAGTGTAACGGGAGTATAGTCGGTTTTGCAGACGACACAGCCATTTTCTACGAGGCTGATGACTGGCTCTCACTGAAAGAGATCATCGAAAAGGACTAAGTAGTAGTAGTAAGAAGTATAATGACAAATTGGTTAAAACACAAGTTATTAAGTCTTAACGTAGAAAAAACCAAATACTTACCTTTCAGTTGCAACTCCATTGGTGCTCCTCCCTTTGATAGGATCGAAATCAGTGTTGGAGCAGAAGTTGTCAGCATACTATCCAAAACAGAAATCAAATACTTAGGAGTAGTTATGGATCCACATTTGAGATGGGACATTCATATCCAATATATAATTAAGAAACTAAGAACAATCTTATACAAAATTAAAGTCATAAAAAGTATATTACCTTTGCGACAACTTAAAAGCATCTATTATTCCTTAGTTGAAAGCCATCTCCATTACTCCATAACAGTCTGGGGAGGGACATCAAGAACGCATACTTACCCCTTGGAAGTTATACAACGCAGGTTCCTAAAATTATTTTTTGAGAAAAAAGCCCGATACCCCACACAAGCAATACACTCCGAAATGCAAATTCTTGATCTCTCGCAATTGTTCTTTCTACCGTCTTGTGTCAAATACCACATGTCTAAAGACAAAGCTCAACTACCGGCACACAACTATGATACCCGTCAAAAAGACTTGTATATTGTTCCATTGATGTTGAAAACCACCACACAAAAAACATATACGTACTTGGCACCAAAATTTTACAATAAAATTCCAGATTCAATTAAAGCAACCAATAAGTCGTTTCAAAAAATTTCTAAGAATATTCATTTCAAAAAACCAGATATCTGATAACTCAATGTAATCTTCAATATGAAATAAGAAAGTATGTCTATATCTCAATGAAGATCTTGTAGTTGTTCTATACGTCTCCACATTTTTATTCTATTGTTTTTGTTTTTCTATATTTATATTTCAGTCTTTTATTTTATTATATTCCATTAAGTGTTTTAACTGCAACGAATATGTTGAATTTTATTATTATCTTTATTATAAATATACTTGTGTGTGTCTCTGATCTTTGAATTAGTGAGTTCGTGTTTTTCTTGATTTATATATTGTACATTATCACTTAGTTGTGTATGTAGACTTGTCTACTATTTCTTTATTACTTTATATACCTATATGTATATTTTGAAAATTGTTTTCTATACTATTTTTTTTTCTATGCTGAAACTAGTGCTGACACTTGACATCATCAACCTTTAATAGAAACCCATTCTTTTTTTATTATTCTTGTATTTTTTGCGATTATTATTATTATTATTAAAAGGACCCACTTGCGAAGACTCTAAAAAGGAAATTCGCTCAAAACAACGGGAATAATGAAGACTCTTCTGTAAAGAGACAGAAAGTACATCTGCAGCATCCCGACTGCTTAAGGTGATCTCAGAAAGGAGGACGGACCTATCTAACACCTATAGACACAGCAAAAACAATACAGTCAACTCATTTCCCAGGGTCGATGGTACTAGGGAACGTTACGAAACTTCCTCACAGTTCGAGTCCCTCTGCGGAGGACTGAAAACTGGCGGAGGATGTCGTAAATCATACCGGAACGATACGGGCCATCAAGGCATTCCCCCCAAATAAGTCATCGGGCACGGACGGGATTTTCCCTGTTCTCCTTCAGTTAGGACTGGGAACTGTACTGGACGAACTAGTGGTTATTCTCAGGTCGTGCCTTGCATTTGCACATGTACCCGAGAGATGGAGAATAACCAGGGTAGACTTCCTACTACGGTCCAGTTTGCTTTACCTCGTTTCTACTGATAACGTTTGAGAGGCTATGCGACGGCTGGATCAGAATCACGTCTTAACCCAAAGACCGTTACACCCCAACCAATTCGCCTACACACCAGGGAAATCTACGGAATACGCTCTCCGAGTTCTGATGGGTAGGATAGAGGACAATGGCGAGCAAGTCTTCATAGATATCGAAGGGCCGTTCGATCGAACTACCTTCGAAGCAGTCAACAAATCTCTTCGGGACAGTACCGTTCCGCCAGGTTTGCGCAGGTGGATAGAAAATATAGGTATTATTATTTTGTATTTTTCAGTGCACCAACTAACAATGTCGGTCCAATTTTTGTTAAGAAATTTTTTTATTCAATTACAAACAATGCAATTTTTAATAGGTCAAGAGATATTTGAATTATATAAAAAACTACAATCTGTATCTTGGAAACAATGCACTGCCGGACCTATGTTTATTAGAACTTTTTTTATAAAATTACGAACTAATATTAATTCTATTAGTGCTGGTACTTTTGAAGTTGTGTGTTGGATTGGCACCAACTTCACAAGCACCATCACCAATAGAATTAATATTATTTCGTACTTTTCAGTGCACCAAGTAATAACGTCGGTCCAATTTTTTGTAAAAAATATTTATTTTAAACTTTTGAGTGTAATATTAGTCACAAAAATCGTTGAACGTCTGTAATACCACTAATATCCTATAACCCACGTATATTCCTTGTCCTTGTTGTTACTATAAGTAGAGATCTCAGAACATCGCTGCGGAAATACGCTTGAAAATTTTAGTTGTTACAATTTTAACACCGATTTTACTCGAAAACCGTAACTCTAAGGAAAAAATGTTCATTATAAATGTTACAAATACTATTGTCTTTTATGTAGTGTCCAAAAATTTTAAATTTTGAATGAAATCATCCTCTTCACATACCAAAAATGCACATATTTGAGAAATTAACATGCATCTTACTCGAAAACCGTAACTCTTTTGAAAAAATGTTCAATTTAAACGTTTCCAGCTATTGTCCTATCTTTAATTATACCAACTCAGATTTTCGTTTTTCAAGAAAATTTGCCCCCATTTTTATGATTATATATTGGACGACTCCAGGGCCTTTCCGAAAGGACTCGCCATGATATATTTGAAAAAACGAATTCCAGCGTTTCACTTTATTAAGCCACTGGTCCGTTGGTTTCATAAGCCCTCCATATGATAGCTGTTGTACCCAAGACGGTATTTTCAAATGTTCCTCTTTAATTTTGTATGTGTGTTGTCCTAAATCAGGAATAGAATCTTTGATTTTTTTACCAGATAACCAGCGATATAGCATCATCTGTAATTTCCTTTGATTTCTCACTAAAATCCGATTCATTTAGGGACTGGTTAGACAATACAGATATAGAGGAAAATGAAGAACTACTTTGTAACTCATCGTTTATTTTGGATGTTTGTGTGTGAACAACTGCTTTTTCAAATTCGGAAAATGATTCACCAGCAAGACCCAACATTAAAAGTACGTCTTTCAAAATTCCTTGGCTTACATCAATTTTGGAAGCCCATCTTTTTAAAGTAAATAGGGAAGGTAACGGGTAATGTAGCTTATTTCGTAAGTAAAGATAACATTTTTTACTGTAATACCGTTAGGTAAATGCAACAGCTATTTCATCATTCGTCCAGTTAACTCATTTTTTATTACCTAACAAAGCTATCTGATTTTCCTAACCTAACCTAACCTAACAAAGCTATTTGATTTTCCGTGAGTACTTTCTTCAAAAGGATATTAGCAGTTTCTTTCTTTTCGCATTTTGAATGTCGTAAACTTTTATTTTTCAAATATCTTAGCTGCTCCTGTAAAACTTTAACTTTTTTGGTGTAGAGATGTCACAATTTCGAATAACTACTTTTCAATTTATTATGTTCTTTTAATAACGTTTTCTTCGTAATTCGTTTCTTGTACTTTAGAGATATTCTCACAAGAACTAGTCGTACTTTGTTTTTCTTTAATAATTATGCCAGGGTCACTTGATGTTGCAATAAGTTGTGTAATTTCATCTCTATTAATTCTTTTTGTAATCCTATCTAAACGGGATGATGTGTCCATTGTTTTGGTATTTTTATCGTTGGGTATTTGAACTGTTGGAACTGCTGTCCTTTTCAGAATTTTTTTGGGCGGTAGTTCTAAAATATATGCATAATATTAATATCATTTTTTTTCTGTTTTTACAATCTAAGAGTTACTACTTTGAATATCGACCTGACATTTATTTTGTATTTATATTTAGTAATTAATTAGGTAGGGAGTAGGTACACCAATAAAGACTGTTTATTATTATTATTTTTATAACATTAATAATAAATTTCTATACTATTTAGTGGAATTGCATAATAAAAATTGTAATAGTAATAATAAATGCCTCATACTAATTAATGTGACATTGCACATTAAAAATATTGATTAAAAACAATTATTTTATTTCCAACTTTTTTTGTAACTTGATTTATAAAGATTTATAATATTTATTTTCGGAAATGCACAAACGCAAAGAAAGTTGTTGTTAGAATATGAAACTATCACTTACTTAATAATTCACTTTTAAGATCCCTTTCATAATAGTTTTCAACAAAATGAATCGAGCAAATCCTGCTTGTGTCAGGGTTGAATTTATCAGACCTTTTACATCTATGGATCCATTCATTTCAGATAGTTCGTGACACAAGATCTTTTGGTGTAGGAAATACATGAAATTTAATATTTTCATTTGTTTTCTTTGTATTATTACACCCGAATACCGCACATCTCATTCGCGGCAATATCTAAAACCAATACCAGTAAACGATACAGAAATAAACAAAAAAGAACTAGCATTTATCTAATCGCTGATATGCTTAATCAACAGTTCATTCACTATGCCACTTGCAGACACAATAACTAATACATTTATGAGCGAGCGCATCGCTTTGGATAGCCGAGGTCTCGTGGTGACGTCACGCCTTAGATTCAAGTGGCGTACATTGCAGCATAGGGAATAGGCCGTCCTTTCAGATTTAACGTTCTTGGGTCATCCCAACAGAACTTTTATTTTCAAGATTTTTTTATGCTAGAGACCTCATGTAACCATCAGTTGCATTTACCTTCCGGACGTCATATCATTTTCTTGACTCACCCTGTATATTTAATTTTTACATATGAAAGTTGAAGTTTGATTTTTGTTTTTACAGAATTATTCTGCTACTCTACGAACGCAGTTTATATAACATGAATAATTTACACTTTCTAAAGAAGCACATGTCGAACGTCTACCACTAGTGACTATTTACTCTATATTTTTTAAGTTTGACAATTAAACAGTGTACATATAATGTGATAAAGACTTTTTACAAAAAGATTTAAGTACCTTTCCAGCAAAAATACACATATGTGAGATTTTAACATGAGTGTAACTCGAGAACCGTAACTCTTTTGAGAAAATTTTCAATTTAAACGTTTCAAGATATTGTCCTATGTTTAATTCTGGCATTTTGAATTTTTGGTTTTCGAGAAAATTTGCCAATTCCACCCCCTACGGGGGCGGCTTTCAGACGGAAGCAGATTTCGGATTTGAGTTTTTACGAATATGGTATCATTTTTCAAGTTTCCTCTCTCCAATGAATCAATAATTATTGAAATCGGAGTACATATATAAAAAAAAGCGGACAGTCGAATTGCATACCTCCTCCGTTCGAGGTTGGTCGGTCAAAAAAATGTATTTGTATTGTCTGGTATTACGGAACACTTCTGCGGTCATATTTATTTTGTATTGCCAATTAATAGTTTATACAAAATTATAGTACAAAAATTAATATAGGAGAGTAAAAAAAAGTACGATAAGCGTTAACACTAGGTCAGGTTTAATTTTTATGTGCTACGGCACTGGAAATATTGACCTGGAAAATCCAAAGCACGCCGAAATGAACCATTAATAAAGAAGATAAATTATTGGTCCAGTATCTATATCCTTTGCCATTACTAGGCATTGGGATTTAGAAACATATTATCTGAGTGATGTAACACGAATAAGGATCACTCTAGAAATTCCTAATTATAGATATGTTTACGTAATATTAGCATTAGGAGCTTCAGATTACTCGAATTCCCAGGTTTATTTTAACTTTGATACAAACTCCCGACGTTATCGACTAATTTTGAAAAGTTTCTAATTACTAATAGCCGCCTCAAAGAGAAACGAAAGAGGTTATCCAATTTGTTAATGGCTCTCAAATTTAAGAAATGGATATCTCTTTATATTCACAGCGAGAAAGAATAGTCATGTTCTTTCTCGATTTACATAGATCAAGAAGAGTTGGTAAATTTGGAAATATGACCTCAAGGATATTGTACAATAATTCGCTCCAGAGTGTGTTATATATAATTGAATGTTTATCGAGTTTATTGGTTAACCATACTGTACATTAAAAATGGCCTATACCTATAACATGCTTTCGACCCAGTATTCTGGCTAGTTAAATGTATATCGTTTTCTCTACGTTTTTGGTAGGTACTCTATGGAATTTAGGAGCACACGCATTATCTGTCAATTGCATCTTATTTATGGTAGGTTTCTGTGAAAATATTGCCTATAGTTTAATAAGATAAGTAGGAAATTGTTCAACACATGATAAAATGTCCCTTTCGTTCTATGAATTCTCCTTCAACAAATAAATATTAGGGCAGTAATTCTCCTTATCGTAATTTCATAATACGTACATCTAGTAAATTAACTCAGAGTTTAAGTAAAAAGGTATAATAAAACATTAGAACCCGGTGTGTCTGTACATTGAAGTTATCTATCAAAAATGGAGATGATAAGGTACAAGTGATTGAACATAAAAAACTATTTAATCTTTTTTACCTGTCTGTTTGGTCGCGACAATTTCCGAAACTACTGAACGCATTTTATTGCTGTTTTTAGGTGTAGATAGAGATCGGTTTGGTGCAAAATAAGCTAATTTTCATTTAAATAAATAAAAAAGTTGTCCTCATTTAAAGCTAATAATATGTAACTAAATTTCACGTGGACCAAGTCTCAAACAACAGCTAGTAGAAAATAAGGTGGTCCATCATTCCTGTGACTAGTGCCTACCGGAAAGTGATAAAGCGCTCATTAGATTGAGAGAAAAAATCTGGTGTGACCACTAACACAATTTTTCAACCACGACCACGGTCAAACACATTTCGACGACTATAAAAATTATCTGATCAGGTCGTAAGATCATTCATTTTTTTCAGTGTTCCAAGACAAACAACAAAGATAAAATTAAATTTTGACGTGAAAGGAACCGTTTAGCCAGAATATGAATAAAACAATTAGACAGTCGCTTTGGCGCTACACTCCTGAGCGAAATACATTTTGTAACTATTGCGTAGCACCACCAGTGCAAGCAGGATGCCAAATCTGTATCACCGGCGAGTGGTAACGTTACCATACAAATAAAAAAAACAGACTAATGGCTGAAAATATGTTTCTTAGACCCAGGGATCTCTGAAGCCTTAACATCTGTTGCAAAGTGGACACCCAAGATTTTACACGATTACAACACTTTCCTTACTAGGCTACTTTGGGTAGCGATATCAAAGTAATAAAGAGTCAAGAGTTGCTAGACAATATCCAAGAGATATGAATTGCTCAAGATTGCAGCATGAAAACAGCTCTAACTACTTTGATGAAACAAGCCGTATCCTAGTAATTCTTAAATATCTCTTATAAGGCACATCTGTGAGAAAAAGCCAAAAAACATGAGCTCAGATTAATCTTGATCCTGGTATTCGGACAAAACAGTTCATCTGGCTAAGAAATGTAGTATATACATTTTTTCTTATATCTTTGACTATTTACACTGTGTACGCCACGTACCTCTCAGACGGGAAGATTTCTTCTTACTTAAATCACAAATATCATGATATGTAGATATAGAAGATATAAAAGAAAAGGAAGATACGGCAGATATGGAAGATATAGAAGATATAGAAGGTACAGAAGATATAGAAGATGTAGAAGATATAGAAGATATAGAAGATATAGAAGATATAGAAGATATAGAAGATATAGAAGATATAGAAGATATAGAAGATATAGAAGATATAGAAGATATAGAAGATATAGAAGATATAGAAGATATAGAAGATATAGAAGATATAGAAGATATAGATAATATAGAAGATATAGAAGATATAGAAGATATAGAAGATATAGAAGATATAGAAGATATAGAAGATATAGAAGATATAGAAGATATAGAAGATATAGAAGATATAGAAGATATAGAAGATATAGAAGATATAGAAGATATAGAAGATATAGAAGATATAGAAGATATAGAAGATATAGATAATATAGAAGATATAGAAGATATAGAAGATATAGAAGATATAGAAGATATAGAAGATATAGAAGATATAGAAGATATAGAAGATATAGAAGATATAGAAGATATAGAAGATATAGAAGATATAGAAGATATAGAAGATATAGAAGATATAGAAGATATAGAAGATATAGAAGATATAGAAGATATAGAAGATATAGAAGATATAGAAGATATAGAAGATATAGAAGATATAGAAGATATAGAAGATATAGAAGATATAGAAGATATAGAAGATATAGAAGATATAGAAGATATAGAAGATATAGAAGATATAGAAGATATAGAAGATATAGAAGATATAGAAGATATAGAAGATATAGAAGATATAGAAGATATAGAAGATATAGAAGATATAGAAGATATAGAAGATATAGAAGATATAGAAGATATAGAAGATATAGAAGATATAGAAGATATAGAAGATATGGAAGATATAGAAGATATAGAAGATATAGAAGATATAGAAGATATAGAAGATATAGAAGATATAGAAGATATAGAAGATATAGAAGATATAGAAGATATAGAAGATATAGAAGATATAGAAGATATAGAAGATATAGAAGATATAGAAGATATAGAAGATATAGAAGATATAGAAGATATAGAAGATATAGAAGATATAGAAGATATAGAAGATATAGAAGATATAGAAGATATAGAAGATATAGAAGATATAGAAGATATAGAAGATATAGAAGATATAGAAGATATAGAAGATATAGAAGATATAGAAGATATAGAAGATATAGAAGATATAGAAGATATAGAAGATATAGAAGATATAGAAGATATAGAAGATATAGAAGATATAGAAGATATAGAAGATATAGAAGATATAGAAGATATAGAAGATATAGAAGATATAGAAGATATAGAAGATATAGAAGATATAGAAGATATAGAAGATATAGAAGATATAGAAGATATAGAAGATATAGAAGATATAGAAGATATAGAAGATAAAGAAGATATAGAAGATATAGAAGATATAGAAGATATAGAAGATATAGAAGATATAGAAGATATAGAAGATATAGAAGATATAGAAGATATAGAAGATATAGAAGATATAGAAGATATAGAAGATATAGAAGATATAGAAGATATAGAAGATATAGAAGATATGGAAGATATAGAAGATATAGAAGATTCAAAAGATATAGAAGATATAGAGGATATAGAAGAAATAGAAGATATAGATGATATAGAAGATATAGAAGATATAGAAGATATAGAAGATATAGAAGATATAGAAGATATAGAAGATATAGAAGATATAGAAGATATAGAAGATATAGAAGATATAGAAGATATAGAAGATATAGAAGATATAGAAGATATAGAAGATATAGAAGATATACAAGATATAGAAGATATAGAAGATATAGAAAATATAGAATGCATGTTGTATAATCGGGGTATTCTGCCGGAAAAGAGTACTATTTTTGCTCACCGAGCTTTCGAGAAATTTATTCTCATCTTCAGGGCTAAAATAACATTTCTAAATTAAGTAAATGATGGAATATAATAAAAGTATTAAATAACTTACTCTGCAAGTGAGGTTACATAGTTGAAAGGCTTTAGGTTACTTGATGATTTCAATCATCTCATGAATCAATCTCTTGTCATAATTAGATTCTTTTACTAGGATGGAAACGCCCTTGAAATTAGGGTTGTGTTGTTTACCGTGTGCATGTTTGGCCAATGTACAACTCATTTTTTTAATCCTGCAGTCACTTTTATGAGCACTAATTCTGTTGTTAAGTTGTCTCATGGTTTCACCGATATACACCATATCGCAATTATGGCATGGAATCCTCTACACAACGTTACGAGTTCTACTGGTAGGTATTTTATCCTTGATATTAGAGAAGTAACGACCTAATAATTTTACATTTCGTTTAGCAACTCTACTATCTTCCAAAACCTCCCGTATAATTCTGATTAAATTGGGAGTGATTCCCCTTATCCACGGAATAGAGAAATAACTCACAGGTCTAGGTTGTTGTTGAGGTGCTCTATCACGAAATCGCATCTGGCTATTGTTAATAGACGGATTACTGTACAGGAGCTTGCGAAGAAGTTGGGTGGGATATGAATTGTCTATAAGAATTTGATACAATTTGTCGATATTACTTTTAAATAAAGTTGAGACCCAAAACTAAGTTGATCTTAATCCTTTCGTCATGATATGAAAGATAGTTAAGATATCTACCACTGCTGGTCGGCTTCTGATACCAGTCTAAAATTATTATTTGGCTTTCAGAGCGGATACATCTGGTATCGTGAAAAGGCAAAGAGTTATTTTGTTCTTTCTCTTTGGTGAATTTCAATTTTGCATTATATGTGTTGAAAATTTCGTAATGTTGTGTACAGGATTCCATGCCATACCTGCGATATGGTGTATATCGGTGAAACCATGAGACAACTTAACAACAGAATTATTGTTCATAAAAGTGACTGCCGGATTAAAAAAATGAGTTTTAAATTGGCCAAACATGCAGACGATAAACAACACAACCCAAATTTCGAGGGCATTTCCATCCTAGTAAAAGAATCTAATTATGACAAGAGATTGATTCATGAGATGATTGAAATCATCAAGGAACCTAAAGCCTTGAATAAATACTCCGATTTGCGAGGCCTTATATTCTTACTTGATTTCTAAGTATTGTCAATAACAACAAAAACGCATCAACGAAATGAATATTGCCTATAGTCAATTTTAATCGGTAGATAATTATTTTACTTTATAATATGTTTTGTTTCCTGGATGAAATTTGACGTTAGGAAAATCACTTGTCATCTAAACATTTGAATTTTGAAAACACTCCCCACTTCCAAATGAAAGAGATGAATGTATTTCCTCAATAAACTTTAATTAAAAAAAGGGGAGAAAATCATATTTCTAGCTAACATATCAGAGATGCAGGAACACTTGGCTTGTGATGTTCACTTAGATTTTTATTATTTTTTAACGTTTTAATTAGATTTTAATTGTGTATATATGATAAATGTTGTTTTTAATTCACAAATATGTGTAAAATTCTTCCTCAGTCTTTGCCATTTTCAACTATGTAACCTCACTTGCAGAGTAAGTTATTTAATACTTTTATTACATTCCATCATTTACTTAATTTAGAAATGTAATTTTAGCCCTGAAGATGAGAATAAATTTCTCGAATGCTCGTTGAGCAAAAGGAGTACTCATTTTTATTAAGTCCCAAATTTTCCGGCAGAATACCCAGATCATACAACTTGCATAATTAGCACTCCCGTACTTCCACACTTTCACTAGTATTATAGAAAATATAGAAGATATCGAGGATGTAGACGATGAAGAAGATATAGAAGACACAGAAGATATGGAAGATATAGATAATGTCATGACACAAACACAATTTTAACACTTAGTCTATACAATTGGAACTTGAAATTCTCTTAAAAGAGAACCCGGTATTACCATGTATTATTTAATGCTTTATTTCTCTTGTAAAATACTCTACCTTGATACTTCAAAAGTGTGAAAATATACTTCTTACAAAAAATATATAAACTTGGTCAATTTTATTAAATTTAAAGTAATACAAATTTATTATTACAGGACAGTTGTTTCTAAAGATAATTCTGAATATTGGTAGTAAAGAGAGATCATGGACGTGATAACAAACAAAAATGATTCTTCTTAGCCATTTTTTTTATTATTGGATCGCCACAAACAATCTAACTCTAACGATCCAGACTAGAACGTGATCAAAATAATAAAACAACAGAAAGGCGTCATACAAACACACTCAATCCATTCAAGACCAACAATTCAATTTCGAATGTCACATCAACGTCATACTAACGGATATAGGGGCGGCTTTATATATTATGCAAGCTTGTATTGTACATAATTACAAAATGAAAAGCACATGCTAATTTACACAACTCTTTCTATTCTTATACTGTGAAAATGCATTCAGTTTGGAAGTATGTACAGGGTGTCCCTAAAAGGTATTTCCGGCATGTCGCCTCATATTCCTGAGTGCAAGATAAATTATTGATTTCAGCAAAACTAAAATTTCTAACGGCTCTAAACCCATATTAAAATTCATAAATATTTTTTACTATTGGAGTACTTTATTACTATATAAAAGTATTATTGATGATATTCGATAACTCTAAAATAAACCACTGAGAAATGAAATCAAATAAGTAAATAAGTTTTGTCATAATTATGCTCAAAATGTCTACCATTTATACACATATACAATTTTATATGACGAACAAAATTAACAAATGCCTTTTGAGTATTTTTTCAAATCACATTTTGCTTTTTTCAAGATAACGTAGAAACAAAAAAAAATCGAAAATCAGGAAAAAAATAAATATGATTAAATAGAGTACCCATTTTGATCCAAAAATTATCTAGAGGAATCTTGATTATCAGTGACTTTTAGATTCACAAAAACAACATGTTTTATTAATAAAAAATATTCTACTACTATCGTTAGATACCTTAAAAATGTTCTGCCAAATCCAATAAACTGTCAAACAGAAAAATATTTTTAAATTATAATACCAGAGTGTGCTTAAAACATTTTATTCTGATTTCTGAAATATGCAGGTAGCATTTTGTAAGGACCTTTAAAGAGACATCCTCTATATACGGTATTGCAAGAGGGATAATAACCAACAAATCATTTGTCACAGGACTATTTGTATTTTCATGTTACATAGATTCGAAATAGCTACAGAAGCAGAATACTGATTCTAATTAATGTTGGCATTCGATTCAGAAATACTAAATTTTGCTTTGCTCATGTCAATGGCATTCCATCTGAACTGAAAATAATGAGTATCAATTTTAATTTCAGCATAGGAAGTAATATTTTAGTCTTAATGCATTCATCCAGACTTTAAAAACTATACAGAGTTTCTGGAAACTTCCTATCAAAAGTGACCGAGCTTACAGGGACAACCAAAATAATGTTAGTAACTATGTACTTCATATAAAAAATGTTCCTATGGGGCTTCATTATGGAGTTACTCGCCTTGCAAGTGAGAATTTTAAGTAGTAAATTCATTTATATCTATCAAATGATTGCCATGTTATCAACAAAATTTGGCCAATAGAATTAACTCATAATAATGCTTGTTTTCATATGTAAACTTTTGTTGATTATGTTGTCTTATAGAAGAGAAGACAAAATTTCATAGTTAAATATGTACATTTTTCAATTAGTTGCCAAATTTGCTCTTTTCTTCCATCCTTCTGTTCATTCAACGTTATGCTACATAAAAGTAGATCTTATTTGATTCGATATATTGTAAAGTTTTGAATAAAAACATATTTTATTAACAACATGTATACATCCCAACGAGTAAAACGCAATAAAATGTAAATTTATTTAATAAAGGATCATGAAATGTATCGAATATCTGCATATTAAACTTAAATACATTTTCTGAAATGTTTCCGTTGTAATAATATAAAATCATTCTAATATATGATCATTTCTATTGGGGACGGCAAATGTAAGCACACAATTTATTAGCATGTCCCTGTTATTTACAACAGTTAAATAACATATTTGGATGTCCCTAAAACAAACTCGAGTGGATTCGTATCGGAAGATCGAGGTGGTTATGGGAAAGGACTCTCTCGATTGATTCTTCGGTTGGGAAATGTAATATTTGAATAATCTCTTACGAGTTTTCTTAATGAAGAGGCGCTCCATCGGGCATCATACATATTATTCCAAATATTCAAAGGGACCTCTTCTAATGACGGATTGTGATGTTCTCGAGCATATACAATAAATACATGTCATGGTAGTTTATTGCACAAACTAAAATTCTATTACGTGTTAAACAGTGAGCTTGCAGCTTACAAAATGCATTTTTAACCGCGAAGATACAAGTATCGATTAGATAAATTCATGTATAGTTATGTCAAAAAATAGAGGATGAATGCCAGTCAATTTTGTCAACTCATAAAAAAGTATACATTTGAAAATGTTAACAAAAAGTTTAAATATGAAAACAAGCACTACTAGTACCATGGCAACCGTTGAAAAGATATAAATGGAATTAATATTTCAATTCTCACTTTCAAGGTGAATGACTCTATAAGGAAGCCCGATAGGAGAAATTTTTATAGGAAGCACTGACATTACTTTGGCTCCCTCTTTCCGTCCTATCACTTTCGGTACGAACTTCCCGAACATCTTAATATTTTGTCTGAAAAGTGAAAATAAACGAACAATTCTTGAACCACTACGGACACCCTGGTGACATTTGAGCCGGAAGTTTATGAGGCCTTTCTGAAAGACCAGAAACTAGTCGCAGTATTCTTTGATATCGACAAATGTTTTGATAGCAAATCACATCCTTAAAACAGTCCAAAACTGGAATATCCAAGGTCAAATGCTAGCACTTGTTCAATTTTTTTTTGGAATCATCGGTCAATCCAGGTTACTGTAAATCGGCGCACCTTCACCTTTAGACCACTCTCACTCCAGAATAACACTCCCCAAGGATCTATCTTAAGCCTAACTCTATTCCTAATAGCCATAAACAGCAACTGACTAAAATGAGATCTCCTTTAAAAACCAACTTATATGCCGACGATCGAGTCATATATACAAAAAGCAAAGATACTTCTTTAGCTAGTTAAATACTACAGACTGTCATTCACGAAGATTCAGAAAACTGGTCACTCTAGACAGGATTGTTGTTCTCAGTAAAGAAGACTTGCTTTATGTTAGTCGGCAAGAGAAGAAATACGGAAAATATTAAACTAACGCTAAACGGATCCATCTTGAAAGAATCCGAAAAAATAAACTTTCTTGGTCTCACCTTTGATAACACTTCAAAATGGAAGTCTTCTATTGAATGCCAACAACGAATGAATATTCTAAAAATGTTATCGAACATTAGATATGGCACCGACAAGTCAATTATTCTCAACCTCTATAGAACTCTGATAAGAAGTAAATTGAATGAAGTTCAACCTTATGGCTAGCCCTTGGTGCATTCCGAACGACCCCTACTTATATTATACTAGTAGCTGCTAACGAGCCTCCACTAAATTTACGTTGCCAACAGCTGGGCTCTTAACTATGCAGCCAGAATTTCATCAAACAAAAGTGATTTAATTTTTTCAACTATGTTTGAAACGATAGTGGTACGTCAGGATTTGTATGAGAGTAAGCCAATCAAATGTATCCCTTTCCAAGAAAGACTAAAACGTAGTTACAATCAATTAAATCGACCCCCATGGATAATGAAAAAAACAAAAATCGATAAATCATTAAAAATTTACCCCCAGAAATCCACTAATACTTACATAGTTCAAACTACATTCCTAGAAACCATCTCCAAATCTCGAAATTTAAACCAAATACTCCCAGTTCCTCGAAATTTATAACGACGTATCTAAGACCGCAGAAGGATATGCAGCTTACCTACATATGTGGCGATCAAAAACATTTCCATACGAGAAACAACTGCCGTGGGAGCACTCAGAATGTGCAGATCACATCTCAGCAATAATTTCGTTATCATCACTTTCTGAGTGCAATCCATGGACTGTATCAACTATATCCTAATCATCGAAATCTCCTATCAATCAAAGAAGCATCGTACCAACTGCAAAATAAAGGAAAACAATATCACTTTTTTATAGGTACTGTCGTGTCCACTCAGCAGATGACTACCCGTCTTCCACGTACACAACCAGATTCGAAATAACACTTAGAACAGTAGTATGAACATCTTTATTTTTAATAGGCCAAAATTATTAACATGACATCAATATTAACATGTACCAACTACTTTTTGGATATTAGAAATACAGAGTGATTATATTTCTTCGTGAATATCTAAGTCCACAACAGATACCTTCTCAGATGGGTATCAAGAGAAATGAGAAAGTAAACGCTCTAGTCTCTAAGACTGCTTCTGACGAGAACACACCTCTTCAACATAAGTTTCCATATTCGGACCACAAAACAATAATTAAAAACTTCAAAACCAACATCTGGCAATGTGCATGGTCCCAAACAAAATCCAAATTAAAAGAAGTCAAAGAATCAGTCAATGAGCCAAAACCCTCAAAATGGAGATATCAAGTCATCATCAATCACCTGCCTCGGACATACACTTTCAAATCATCAATACATCTGACAAAAGGACCCCAATCCTTTCTGTAACAACTGTGCTACCCAACTCACAGTTAAACATCTCCTGGTGGAGGACGGTGATGTACAGAAGATGCTTATTTTCTTAAAGAACACTAATTTATATTGTAAAATGTAACTACATATTACATGTGTTTTGTCTCTTCCTGCTAGTAAGTCATTGTAGTTGATGCGTTGATTGAGTTATTTTTATTAAATAAAAAAAATCTTATACACTGGGGTCTCATTCGATACAACATAGGTATTACATTTAGATACACTCTGATGAATTTTGGTTAAATAATAATCGAGGTGGATAGAGTTCTGTTGGAGGTACATCTTAGAATTAATTTCATTATGTACACGTTGACCTAAAAACACAAAATGTATCAGAGTTGTATTTTTTAGAGTTCCCTACCAGATTGATGAAAATGACACCCTATTACTGAGACTTCGCCGTCCGTCTCTATCTTATGAAAAGTAACAGGTAGGGAGCTGACATGTTCAGAGAATGTGTTATTCTGTTTCCGCTACAAAATACTAGTTCCGTTCGTCGTCCGTTAGGTAGCTAGAGGATTTTTTGGAATATGAAATCCTTTGTGTGCGAGATTAAATCGCACTTGGCGGCATTTCTTTAATGGTATCGCTTGTATATTATTTAAGTTTCACTTTCATGAACTTTTTTAAATGTGATTTACTTAAACTTCACTATAACCACAAATGGGATTCGATTGATTGGTGTTATATTCCGTAAATTATTTTATTATAATTAAGATATTGATGGAAAATAATAATGATTACATGAATTTTACTCTATTCAATTAATAATATTCATATTTTATTCAAAGAACTCATAATTAAATAGCTCGTAACTTCAATTAATAAAACGAGTATTTGTTTTTCATTGTTATCCGCAATTTAGAAATGAAAAAGTAAGTACAGGAGGTATATTGAGTTTTTTTATTAATTTATTTTGGTTTAACAAGTAAAACTGGGTACTCGAGATAGAAGTTTGGAAAATAACAATTATTGTACCAAATGAGAACTTTCTATTGTACAGAATCCACAAAGTTATTTCTTATTCACTAAGATATAGTGGGACATTTGGTTTGCAATACTACCGAGTACTGGAATAGTTAGAGGTAGAGTTAATATTTGCGATAAGTTTGTGCGGTCCGGAAACTGTCTCTATTCAGATTATACAATAATTATAATTTCATCCCTATAATTCATATAACAAAAAACTGAAAGCGGGACTTAGAGGGTATAAAAGATTTCCCAAAAGGATTATGTTTCTATTATATCGTAGAACATTGAATGACAAATACTTTATGGAATAATTTCTTATTCCCTAATAATAAGAAAGTCGAGTTAAGGTTGAGAAGTAGCTATAAATTTTACACCATAAGCGCATTTTTAGGATATTAATTTGTTCCCATCTTCTTATTCTTTTTTAGTCTCTACTAGTTGAGCCGGTTGATGATTTTGCCCGTTTGGCTAGTCTGTCTGATTCTACCCTATTCATCACTCATACTAGTCTCCACCGTCAGGTGTAGGTATGCTGGAGGTTGATACAAGTGTGAGTTCTAAATAATGAATGATTATCAAATATGCCTCGTCACTCTGCGAAATACTGATAAGCATCAAAAACCTGGAATATATGTCTGGGAGGCTGATGCTATATTCGCTAATCAATCTGATTGAGTATTATAGTGGAACGCTGCAATATTTTGACGACAAAAATCGTTCATATTGTGGCTAACAGCTGTTGACGTAATTCAATGGCCAAAGGGGTATTTGCCCTAGAAGTATTTGCCCTAGAAGTATTTGTGTAACCAGCTAATTATGCAACAATATAACTGGTATGGATATTGTTGTAGAGTTTATTTATCTTAGAAGTTGGCAACCATGAAAAAGAGAGAGAGAGAAAAAGGGAGGAAGAGGGGGTGCTCTCGAATCTCGAGGGACGCATGTTGGCTGTGATGGGTTATGTGAATAAAGATATGAGGATAAAAAAAATAGTTTTAATCATCGAAGAAAGTGACTGAGTTAGCTGGCGCCCAACAAACTAAAAGAATCCACAATACGCAATTAATTGTGAAAAAAAAAAAAAAAAACCGAACTATTGAACATGGCGGCCCAAAACGTGGGGCAGTGATAAGGAAAACCAGTGTCAAGGAACTTTTGTGGGGACTAAGACAATGTTTAATAACTATTACGATAAGTGTGGTGATCTGAGACATTGATTGTTTATGTATGTGTTCTCTGATTGAACTGTGAGTACATTTTTTTTATTTTCAATTACCAAACGAATCGAAGAGACAATGGATAAGTGGCAGAGTTTGGTTAGTCTTGATAAAACAGGGTTATCGTCCCCTAAACAGTTGGACTTTACTGTAAACAAACAAACAAAATATGGTCAATGAAGATTATATTACTAATATTTCGCAAACATTCATAAAAGCTTTGCAGACAGTGACGGAGACTTTTCAACATCAAACTAGAGTAAGAATTTTGCCACATAGTTTCCACGGTTATGATTATGAAGATCCGAAGAGATTTTTGTCGCAGCTGGAACAATATTATTTGAAAAACAAGATAACAGAAGATTATTATAAGGTAGATTTTGCTTTTGATCGGCTTGAAGGAGATGCAAAAAAATGGTCTGAACCGTATCGTTCTATGAATTTGAGTTTTGAATATTTTTCTGAAAGATTACTGAATAGATTCAATTCTAATCAAGTTTTAGCACTTATAACCTCAAAGTTATATGGTGAGGTACAAAAAGAATATGAATCAGCTGAAGTTTTTATAACTAGAAAATGTAGCCTCTTTCAAAGGTTAGTACCTTATACACCTGAACAGACTAGAGCTTCTACAATTTTAAATCAGTTACGGCCCGAACTCAGAGCTAGTTTGAGATCCCCTAATGATTTTTCCACTACGGAGAAACTTGTTCGTGTAGCTTCAAAAGTAGAATTAGATATTCAGGAGAGTAAAATATGTCCAGTTTATATACCTCCTCATTTGAGAAAAGATGCTGGTTATACCGATAATAACCGTAATTTTAATTCAAATAATAAGATTGATAATTCACCGACTTCTCCATGTAGGTACTGTCAGGAAATGCATTTTCATCGAGATTGTCCACAGAATCCGTACAATTCGGGAAACTCCAAGAGGGCTGCTGGCAACAGGACCGCCCAGCAAAGATCAACATGGCCAGATCAATCAGCCCAACATTAGTTGTTGTAAAACACGATACCCATCTCTCTGAAATGCCTTCTAATGATTTTAGCTTTTTATTAGATTGTACAGAAAATTCTCATTTAAATTTTAATTCAGTACTTCAATCTGTGAATACTGCTAGTCCTGTATTTCATTTACCACGACTTACTTTACGTGTTGCTGATAAATTTGTTACAGCTTTAATTGATTCAGGATCTGCAGTTAATATTATTAGAACTTCATTATTACCTGCTAATATAGTTAAGACTTCTTCCGCTAATACTTGTTCTCAGAAAATTTTTATTGCTTTTGGTTCAACTTCAATAACATCATCTGGTTCTTTAAATTTAAAGTTTAGCATTGAAAACGTTGAATTTCAATCGTCTTTTCAGCTTATATCTGAACTTCATGAAGAAATTATACTGGGTGCTCCATTTTTGGAGGAGAATAATGTAATCTTGGACTATACTCGTAGATGCGCATATGCTGGTGGTACAAATCGAAGAACTTTTTATTGGAGTAATCATTTATCAATGCTTCCTTCAAAATTACCTTTACCGTTGGATTTGAAATTCCCAGAAAAATTTAAAGATGAATTAACTTCACTTTTTGAGGATTTTAGTGATTTATTTTTCAAATACAATTATCAGCCAACTACAAATACTACCTGTCATACTATTCGCCTTAGGGAGGAAAAAATTATTCAGCAGAGGCCTTATCCAATGTCTCCTAAGGATAAAGATATTTTATATTCTCAACTTCAGGAAATGTTACAAGCGGGAGTTATTGAATCGAGTGATTCGGAATATTCATCACCTATTGTTTTAGTGAATAAGCAAGGATCTAAACCTAGATTTTGTATAGATTTTCGAGCTCTAAATACAATTTCTCTTGATGAACCGTCAAATTTACCAAAAATAACTGATACTCATAAAGACCTTGGACATGCTAAATTTTTTTCTGTTTTTGATTTAAAAAGTGGGTATTGGCAGGTAAAACTTTCTCCAGAGTCAAAAAAATATACTGCGTTTTGTACTCCAGATGGCGCTTTGTATCATTTTAATGTTATGCCATTTGGGTTGAAAAATGCGCCCTCTACGTTTCAGAGGTTGATGACACACGAAGTACTTGCTGGATATTTGCATAAGTTTGTTCAAGTGTATCTTGATGATATAATCATTTATAGTCCAGATTTTACAACTCATCTCGAACACCTTCGATTAGTCCTTGAACGATTACGTTTACATAATCTTAATATTTCCCATTCTAAATGTCAAATTGCATCTGATGATCTTGACTATTTAGGTCACCATATTTCTGGAGATAAAAATATTCCACAGACAAAACATATAAAATCAATTTTGGAATATCCTGAACCAAAGACAAAAAAGCAATTACAATCATTCTTAGGTACATGTAATTGGTTGTGTGAATATGTTCCCAATATGGCGGAACTAACTATTCCTTTTTCTAGATTATTACAAAAAAATATAAGATATAAATGGGGAACCGAACAAGCTGCAGCTTTTGAGCGATTGAAGGTTATTGTTTCTAAACCTTTAATGTTACATCGTCCAAATTTTGAAAAAGAATTTGTCTTACAAACTGATGCAAGTGAGAGGGGCATGGGGTGTGTTTTATATCAAGAAGGTTCAGAAAATACTAAATATATAATTTCCTATGCTAGTGCAACTTCCACAAAGACAGAAATGCATTATCATATAAATGAAAAGGAATGCCTTGCTATTGTATGGGCCACAAAACGATTTAGACATTATTTACAAGATAAGCCATTTATTTTAAGAACTGATAATAGAGCCTTATTATGGCTGCATAAAAATAAAGATGTAAAAACAAAACTTACTCGATGGTCACTTCTTTTACAAGAGTTTTCATTTACTATTGAACATGTGGCAGGAAAAAATAATGAACTTCCTGATTTTCTATCTCGTAGTTCCGAAGTACCTCATGATCTATCCAGTAATTTTGAAGAACGACTTTATATTCATACTCAAAAGCCTTTGGAGAGCACATCTTCAATTGCAGTAAATCAAATTCGAACAAATTTTGATTTATATACTCAAATTGTTGAAGCACAAAGAAATTGTCCAGAAATTCAACAAAAAATCTATAATTGGCAACATATCCCTGTTGAAGGTGTAGCATCCCGTAGAGAGCGATCCTTTAAACGTTCTCATACTGTTCTTGATGGACTTCTATGGAAAAAATCATCTGATGGAAATAAACTTATTGTTCCGCAAGATTATATAGTCAATGTTATATTTCATCATCATGACACTGTAGAGGCAGCTCATCCGGGTAGAGATGAAACTATTAGAGCCATAACTCGAAGATATAATTGGAAAAATTTATATAAAACTGTGGGACAGTATGTTAATAACTGCCTTGTATGTATCGCTGTTAAAACAAGGGCACAGAAAAATGCTCCACTTCATCCGCATACTCCTACAAGACCATGGGAAATGTTGAGTATAGATGTTCTAGGTCCTTATCCTCCATCCAATCGAGGACATAAATATATTCTGGCTATTGAAGATGTTTTCACTCGCTGGGTTGAAGCTCGATCGTATAGAAATATTACTAGTAAGCAAATTGTGGAGTACTTAGAAGAGGAAATTTTCAATCGTTATGGAATCCCAAGAACTATCATTTCTGATAATGGACCACAGTTTACTAGTAATAGCTATTTACGGATGGGAGAACGTAATAATATTGAAATCTTTCATGTACCAATTTATCATGCAAGAGCTAATCCTGTGGAACGAAAAAATCAAGATTTGAAAAAAATTATAAGGACATTGTTGGTGGATCAAACAAGATCAGACTGGCAGAAACAGATTTCTAAAGCTTTATTTGTTATAAGAACTCGAAAAAATGCAGCTACCAATATGACTCCAAGTATGGCATTACTAGGGTATGAATTACCTTTATCTCGAGATTGGGAATTACCTGAATTATTACAGCCGAAGCAGGATAATCCTTCACCTTATAGTAGACAAGAAAGGAATGAGAGAATTTGTCATTCTCAAGGACAATATCAGAGAAAATATGTGTCAAGACGACCATTTAACCTTAATCTGAAAGTTGGTGATCAAGTGATGGTTCGTGATAACCGACAATCGAGACATGTTTTCGCACCAGTATGGTCTGGTCCACACGAGATCACAGCTGTGATGGGTGATGTGACGTATAGCATCCTTCGTGATGGTCAATTAATAATTGTTCATGCTGATGACATACGATCTGCTCCTGTTGGACATGAAATTCCACCCTTAAACCTGACAAATACGAGAAATGATGATAGCGAAGGTTTAGAGTCTGAAGTGGTCAGCTCTCCTCAACCTTTTGCATCACCTGTTAATCAAAGTCGATCAAACTCATCGTTCAATGAACCTAGTATGGTTGGAATGTCGAATTCAGTTCTGGAAGAACAACAAAAGACTGATTCCAGTATTCAGTATTTTAGGCAACTGGATAGTTCCGATAAAGATTCGATAACTGAACATGTTGATTTGGACGATCAGTCGTTAAGAAATGTTTTTCCGGAGGAATCCTCTTCGAATGGGGATGATGATCCTATGGATTCAAGTCGTCTATTAGATCGGGGGGAAAGTCGAAAGTCTTCTCCAATTCATGAAAAAATGGAAGAGGAAATGCCTATAATTTCTACATTACCTACAAACTTCGTTCCAGGAAAATTCGTCCACCATGTTCCTGTTGTGGAGAAAAAAATGTTTCAAGTATTCCTGTTGAACCCTTAAGAGTTATTAGGGTTCCACCACCGGTGAAGAGGCGATATCAACCTAAAAATGTTTGTTTAATATGTGATTGATAAGATCTGTTTAGTACTATTACGTTTTATATGTTTACGATAGAGTTATAAGTTTCCTCAAGGATATAAATTTTCAGTTTTCTTATAAATACAAATTTTCAGTTTTATATGAATTTATGAAAAAAAAAAAAAAAATATTTATGTCCGGGTAATCCTGAATATTCTGTTGTAGGATGGTTTGATATCATTTAGTTTGTATAACTAGTAGTTAATGTTTTTTATTATAATTATCATATTTTTATTTATATTATTGTATAATATGTCTTGTTTGTGGTTGCAACTCTTTTGAAGGGGGGAGTGTTGTAGAGTTTATTTATCTTAGAAGTTGGCAACCATGAAAAAGAGAGAGAGAGAAAAAGGGAGGAAGAGGGGGTGCTCTCGAATCTCGAGGGACGCATGTTGGCTGTGACGGGTTATGTGAATAAAGATATGAGGATAAAAAAAATAGTTTTAATCATCGAAGAAAGTGACTGAGTTAGCTGGCGCCCAACAAACTAAAAGAATCCACAATACGCAATTAATTGTGAAAAAAAAAAACGAACTATTGAACAATATATTCATCAATTAATTATTCAAACACTGATTTCTAGTACTATTCATGTCTCCTAATTTTTGAGAATGAGAACAAAAAATCGATTCGCTAGATTTATCGCAGGTGACAATTGAAAACCTGCAAAAATTGTAGGTATATTTGGCACTGTTATTCTCTAAATTTGACTAAGGTAAATATTGTTTTCAAGAGACCAGCTGGCATGCACTATATTTTAATCTCTGAAAACTCAATTTAGTGGATAGCGGATGCAGCGTCTAAACGGTTCTGTTGCCAACCATCCTGTTGTGGCTAACGCGGTAATGGTGCAATAGTTTATAATACGGATAATTGACATTTCACTAGGATACTGTTACAATACGTCCAATAAAGCAGCAGCCATCTCTTAGCCAGAATTTCAACATAAGTCAATGATATTGTTCACAATTATGATTTATCGAATAATCATGTTCAAAGAAATCCTAATAATTCTAGATATCGTTAATACATTATGGTTATGTATAAACAAAATATTTTTACAACAATCGGATCTCTCAAGATTTTTCAGTTTCCAATTAAATTCTGTGCCGTGTAGGCAAACATTTCTAGGATGTGGCGGATTATCAGGGTCTGAAGTTTGATTAACTTATTTTCATAATTTATTTTGAGCTTGATATTCTGTCAAGTAATTTGAGCAAATACCCAACGCATTCAGAACGCTTTCGCATGTGCACTTAAATATAAGCTGTTCGTGGTGGATGGAACTCTGAACCGTAAGATGTTTTGAATTCAAACATGTTTGTGGAGTACATTTTCATCATCCGACGCACACAAAGGGGTGTTATAAGTTTGATCTGTGTATCGGTCTGTGACATTTTAGCTTTCAAACGGATGAACCGACATTGATTTCATTCTGGAATGAAGTTCCTTAACGCAGATTGCGGTAGGGTAGGAGGTAACTAGCAGAAATCGTTACGCGTTACACAACCTTCAAGTGACTTTTTTCCACCGACTCTTTCTTTCTCTGTCTCTCTCTATTATATTCGAATGTGTGTGTACGCGCGTTCAAATATTTAGATTCAAACCGACAAGATCTGGTCATTCTGTAGATTAACCGAATGTATACGTTTATTAATTTCTAATGAATATGAATGAGCATGGTATTCATTGATACAAGTTTAAAAAATTCTACCAGTTTGACCTACATAAACTTTCAATCAAGGCATTTGAGTTCATAAACACCTGATTTACAATACTCTGGAGTTTTTGATTTATTGTTCTACCTAATTACTTACATTAGGTAAATTTATCAAGAATTTAGATTATGCTCACATTTGAGAAAGGTAAATTGTGCCGAAACAATTATCATCACAGATTTCATTGAAGTAAAAAGTAAGTAAGCACAATGGCCAATTCAAATTTACATACACTATATTTTTTACTCTTAAACCCTACTATAACAGGTATATAATCAATCAAATTTTATTATTTTTTATAAAATATTCAAAACTAGAAATAGAATAGAATAAAAGAGAGGTCTACCATCCATCATAGTCCAGAATTTTTTATAATTATTTATTCTTTCATTTGCTGCTAAATGTATGTCAAAGCTATTCTTTAAAAACTTTTCATGGCTTGCATCTTCTTTCAAGGTAGGTACTTATGAGTGAATAACTATTTAGACCAATTCTTCCATAAATTATTCAATAGTACGTACTTTTGGAAGTTTTAGCTATCTACATTTTCTCAAATAGTTAATTTCAAGAAACACAACAATTGCTTTTCAGACTGGATAACTGGATGAATGGTTTTTAATTTAATTTTTTTCCATACTAAGGCCTAATTACTCGTATGTTATAATACTATGATGGTCTAATTAAGGAGGATCGTTTATTGGAGTTCCCAAAGGGAAAAGGTCCGTTGCCGTGCTCCAAGTGGAAGGGGTGTTTGACCTCGCAGTAATTGTTGTCGGCTCAATTAGACGCCCTAGCGTAATCCAGTTATTTACCAGAAACAACTGATGTTACATAATCATCTGAATTATGTAGCAATTGAATTCAAATTCAGAATCTTCATATTATGCCTAGTACAAGATAATTTTGAATTAATATATATTTTTAGGTGATACATTCATATTTTGAGCATACAATTTCAGTCTAAAAATATATCTTCAAAAGGTTCATTATTCAAAATTTTAGTTGTGACACATAGTAAACCTCTCCATCATGGAGCAAACAAGTACTCAACTTTGTGTTTGTTATTTGTGATTTTAATTTTTCACCTTTGGACTAACATAGAATAACCCGTAAATGAGCTTTTGATATTTGTTGGCTCGTCAACGATAGCTCTCGAATATTGGATTCCATAGCACGACCAGATCGTTAATTTACACAAAAGGCAATTATTCCCCGTCAATTTTATTAGAGAGCGGCCTTCGTGAAAAATTGACAATTTCATAAGATGACAAAGGGTTTATTCAAAACGTCCATTCCAGAGCTATACCAGATGTCTATAGAATACTTTTATAAGAGTTAGTTGCGGAGTTTAATTACAGAAAGCGTTCTAATATGAAGAAAATGTGAGAGGTCAGACTGCTTCGGCTCTTGAGAAATAATTGAAATGGTTGTGCCAAGTTTATGACTTTTATTCTTGATGTGTTTATTCTGTTATTGACGGAGGTACGTAATGTAAAAGACTTACAAATCACCCTAGTAAGCCATTTGGAATAGATAATTACTTTCCTGATCCATCATGATATAATGTTTACTTATGCCAAGAGTAAGATATATGAAAGTTTGCGAATATATATCCCATCAGATGGTAGTTGAAAAATCACTGTAATCACTCAAAACTATACCAGTGTCACCATACTGACTACACGACATCACAGAAGCAAAATTAGATTTATAAATAAAACAACAGGCTTCCGGCTGAAATGAGGTTTGAGTAACAGATAATATATCAAGGGTCAAAAAGTCACTATAGAAAAATTCATTTTCTAGACAAATAAACTTAAAAGTCAGCTAAACTGATAACTTTAGAAAAAAGAAAATATAACAATAAGCGATTGATTGACATTGAAAATAAGAAAGATAAGAATGAATAAATTACTATAGGGCGTTTCAAAATGAGAATGCAGTGTGGCGTCTTAGTTCCCATTATTAGCATCGCGTTGTTATGCTGGGCTCAACCAACCATCAGGTCCTGTCTTAGACAAATTTCGTCGCTTGGGTCTAAATTTTATCTAAAAATTTTAATGTTCAATAATTAATAATAATAAACAAGGATTTTCGAAATTACAAAAGAAAATATAACAGGTAAATTCAGAGAACGGCAACATTGTGTTTCGTATTCCTATTTAAGGTGTGTATTCCAAAAAATAAATACCTATGACAGAACAAAAGCTATTGGATTATATGTATACAGAGTGGGGCACCATAACGACACGGTCTCTCAAGAGGAATCCATAAAATATAAATTATTTTTCATCAACGAAATAGATGCAGAATCTTTCTAGCCACAATCTATAATTATTTTTGTATATACAAGGTACTCCAAAAAAAGATACATATCAAAGTTATGTTCTTTTTAACTGAATGCCCTATATTTTTTATTATCTTCGGATATAAAAGAGTAAAAGTGACTTATACCTATCTCTTTCAATTTTTACAATATCCAAAGATTTGTAGAAATATAAGTTATAAATTATTTTTTTTATTTCCAAAGTTGCTCTTTTTGAACTTGAGCTATGGCTGTTGATGAAGGTCAAGGTTATAACCTGTATCATATTTCAATGTCAAAAATCATACAGGGTGTGGAAAATAAGGTTGTAAAATTTCAATATAAAAAAAATAAAAACTTCATTACCCTAAATGGAAAACCCTGTATATTATTACATATTCTAATGCAGAATTGTATCAACTTTCAAACTCTATAAGCGTTCCCTATACCTAAGCTCAACGCATTTTTTGAATTTTGCTACTTTATCACAATAGGAACATTAAGCAAACATTTCCCAATTGATCAGGGCAGCTTTGCCACAGTTGTAATGGAAATGTTTTTCAACTGACAGTTTTAAAGCGTTTAATTCATAAATAAAATTTCAATCAGTGTAATATTCAAATAAAGCAAAATGTGGAATTATCCTATCGAAAAGAGAATAAATATGCTTCTGATAATTGGTGAGTGTCATGAAAATTGTCTATTGGCTTCAGGAGTATATGCTGAAAGATATCCAGACGTAACTCATCCAAATAGAGCTGTGTTTGAACAGTTACTGAGAGAATTCTGGAATTCTGCAACTGTATCTTACAAAAAAACTACGCTAAAACCTATTGTAGATGATGAAGAAAATGAGTTTTCGGTCATTTGATCTGTTATATCATATCAGTCAAAGTAAAATAGAAAGAGAAACGGGTGTTAGTATTGGAAGCATTTCAAGAATATTGAAAAAATATAGGTTTCATCCTTACCATATTCAGAGGCACCAAGAGCTTTATGAAATGGATTTCAATCATAGATTTGATTTTTGTGTTTGGATTCTAGACAGATTAAATTCAATTCTGTTTTCTAATGAATCCTCTCTCCATAATAACGGCCTAGTGAACAGACATAATTTTCATTATTACAGTGATCCTCGAATTTTTCGGAATACTAATCACCATCATAGATGGTCTGTTAATGTGTGGGGGGGCGTTCAAGGGTCCCAATTAATAGGTCCTTATTTTTTATGGGATTTTGAATGGACAAAAACCACCGAGATTCTTACGTGATAAACTACCCGAACTCTTAGAAAATGTGCCTTTGAATATCAGACAGCAGATGTGGCTGCAGTTGGATGGTGTTCCTGCCCATTTTCAAAGGAATGTGAGAAAATTTATTGATAGGCGTTTTCCAGATGGATAGGAAGAAGCAGCACGCAAAATTGGCCACGAGGTCTCCGGATCTAACCTGCGTGGACTTCTTCCTATGGGGATACATTAAAAACATTGTAAGTATGACACCCAGTCCACAACAGCTGGAAATATGAAAGAGATAATAAAAGCCGCTTTCCGATCCGTGACACCACAGATGTTAACGAAAGTTAAAAGATCTTACTTTAGTGTTTCTTATATTATCATATTTTTTATATTATTTTTTTTATTGGAGGTCTTGTTCTTTTTTATTTTTTTGTCGCTACGCCTAGTAGCTGTGTAAGGGAAGTATTGTAATTGTAAGAAACATTCGATACCCTATTTTCAGAGTTTTTCGAGTCCAACAAACATATTTTTAGTCATTGATCTGTCTGTATGTTTCTCATATTCGTGGGTATTTGTTTGAGAGAGGTAGGAAAGTAGTGTGACTTGGCACATCAGATTTTTCCATGTGCTTTCAATAATACGGTATCAATAAAAACTTATTGGTATTTATTTACGTTTCACGGTATCTATATTAATGTAAAAAGCTGATGTTCCAAACAAAATAATAATAATGATACAGTTGTCTTTCAAGCGTGAAATCGACATCAATAGAAAGAATGGTATCATTACCCGTCAGTTATTTTGTTTAGAGTTTCGGATATGATAAGCAAAATTTAAGGAATTATTTCATATGAGTTTTCAAATTCTAGGAGATTGGATAATAATCGTGCATCATTTAGTACTGAAATAATTATAATGGAATTTAACTATAATTATTATTATCTTAAAAAGAGACCCAACCATAATAACATTGGGAATATAAGTATGAAAATTCAAGAAATGCGTTTCATTTAGGTGTTTGAAAGAAGATTCATTTCTGCATTTGATTATATATGTAATAATAAACAAGGTGCTCTATTTAAGATAACGAAGTTTTTCAATTTTTTATATTGAAATTTTATAACCATATTTTCCCAAAACCCTGTATGATTTTTGACATAGAAAAATGATAGAGGGTATAACCTTGACTTTAATCAATAAAAGCTATAGCTCAAGTTCAAAATGAGCAACTTTGGAATAAACAACAAACCTTTGGATGTTTTCAAAATGGAAAGAGATAGATAGGTATAGGGAATACTGAAGTAACTCACTTTTATTTTGGCTCTTATATCCGAAAATTTTAAAAAAATATAGGGCATTCAGTTAGAAAAAAACATAATTTTGATATGTATCTTGTTTTTTAGATTGTGGCGAGAAAGATCCTGCATCCATTTTGTTGATCACAAATACTTTATATTTTATGGATTCCCCTTGAGAGGCCGTGTCGTATGCGGTGCCCCGCCCTGTATACAGCACGAATTACCTACATGATGGCAAAATGTTTGGTATTTTAATTTTCGAAGCTAAAACCCATATATTATACCATAACATTATATTTCATCTTCCTACATCTAATTAAATAGCCGATCTGTTACCACTTCCCTGTTGATGACTGGTACTGGTGGCTACATGCTTAGAATCAAACATACTCTTCTACTATTAACGATTGTTAAAAAAAATTGCCCAAGCTCTTTCTTCGCTGATATTGTAGCAGACTTGTGCCCATTAATAACCCTATTCTCAATAATCTTCTATTAGCTCGGCCGTAAAGGTAATTAAGAAGAGTCATTGTAATTGTCATAGGTGAGGGTATTAATAATGTTTTTCGAAGTTTGATCATTTTATTGCCACAATAAAAGTCAAAAAGTTCCGTCGTCCTCAAACAAATTATACTGTCCAAAGAAATAACAATCAAAAAGTAATAACAACAAAATAATAATAGTAAGCTAGATATAAATATACTTTCTGAGATAGCTGGAGATGTTTACCTATTTATCAAATTTATTATATTAGAAGTAGAACAACAAACAAGGAAATAACACTTGAATCAAACAAGATCTATTTACATTGAAAACGACATTATGTATAAGATACAAATATTACCAAAGTCTATCAGATATATCATAAATGTTATTACAAATATTATTGTCTTTCATGTTGTGCCCACAGATTTCCAATTTTCGAAAGAAATCGCCCTCTTCACATAGCAATAATACACATATTTGAGACAATCTAAACGTTTCCGGTAATTGTCCTATCTTTAATTATATCAACTCAGATTTTCGAATTTCGAGAAAAGTTGCCCCATACACTCCCTTCGGGGGCGGTTTTCGGAAGGAAGGATTTGCGTTTTTATGAATATGGGATCATCCCTCAAGCCTCCTCTTTCAAATGAATCAAAAATCATCAAAATCAGAGTACGATTACTAATAAAACACGCGAACGAAACAAAAAAGCAGACAGTCAAATTGTATACCTTCGAGGTTCGTCGGTCAATTATATAATATCAGTTATATGTATACCACAGTACCACTATTGTAGATAGTGCCTCATATTTTCAACATAGACCTTTGCGGGTCTGAGGGGAAAGGAAATCGATGATTCATAGACGTGCGGCTATTATTAAAAATAATTTATGTATATAATAAAGCTTTATGAAATCTGCACGCCCAAACATAAGTCACTATCTACAATTTTGGTACTATGCAATAGGTACATACAAAGGAGCAGAAGAAATTTGGCACCAACTTCAAAATTTTATGACTTTTTAGTTAAGGTTCATGTCTTCTTTAAACACATTTTAGTTCATTATAGTTATTTTGTATTTTTCAACAAAAACATTCTCCTTATTTTTTCTTTGAATGATTATCACACATTTTTAAGTAGCCCTGATTAATAATTCACAATAAATTAAAAGGTTTACAGAACAGCGGAACTTTTCTGCTTAAACTGCATAAATGAAAATGAATACCCTCTATGGTTATTATCTGAAAAGGTTGCCTTTTGTGGTCTTTGGTATTTAATTAGGTACATCTCTCACAAAGTCAGTCGATCATCGCTGCCTTAATAATGAAAAAATCTAATAGGATGAAGAATTCAAATTATTTTGTTTAAATCTATGTCCAAAACCAAATAAATTCAAAGACAGGAATGAGCCTGGAATGGAAATTAGAAATGGTGACACATTACAATAAAGTTTTTCAGGATGCCTTCCTGAAATTATAAATTCTAAGAGAACCGGTGAATTTCAAATCAATTGTTTAAAAACTGTCACGTTTGGTGTTTTCGTGAGGTACCTACCATAGTACTTAACACGAGGCTAAACCCAAGCAAACATATCAAGTTTTGATTATGGCTGTATCTCTTAAAATGATAATGATGATACGTAATATGTGTTATAAGTAGCAGATGGAAGAGTAATTGCTTTACAACACGCATTACGTACTATGCTTTACCTACGACCATAAATAGTTTGTCAAAAGAATATGAAATTGAGAAAACCGCATTAAAATACGTTTCGTAGTTAAAAATCTAAGCGTACAAATATGTATATCTAAAATTATATATGACAGAGTATTATATTCCCTCAAATGGGATACCCTGCATATTGATGAACAATTTAATTTATAAAAATACATAATTAAAGAGGATACAGATTATGTTTTACAACTTTGATGATCGTATGGGATATAATTAGTGGGTTTGAACAACATTAGCAACATAATAATAATTATTTATGGTTACTGTACAAGTAACTATATTAGAAGTAGTTCGATGGGCGGATTCATATGACATTGTAATATTCTAACTATTCAACTCACAATTATTATCAACAAGGAACCCTCATTCAAAATTTCAGACATCTAGCACTTGTAGTTTCTGAGATTTTATGATGAGTGAGTGAGTGATCTTTCGCTTTTACTAAAATTGACGAATTTTCACATAAACTTGCGACCCCTATTTTCCCACTTAATAGGGGTAGTTTCTAAATATAAAAAATCCCTAATTAATTTTATTAAAGGGTATTGTATGTGGGTTTGGAGTCGATAGCTTTGAAAAGAATGGATTTTCCATACAAACTTACACCCCTTTGTAAGGGTTGTTCAGAAATATAATTAACTGCATCTTAGTTTCTTCAAATAAGAAGTACCTATTTTCTAGTAATTTCTAAACCCTAGATACTATTAAAACAAAAGAAACTTCATACAAACATTGACACCTCTTTTTAACCCCTTAGTGAGCACCTATGTTCTAAAAAGAACACCCATGCAAAATTTGAGACTTCCAGCTTTTGTAGTTTCTGAGATTTTGTGATGAGTGAGTGAGTGACCTTTCTCTTTTATATAGGAACTAGCTTTTAGTCGCGACTTCGTGCGCGTGGTGAACTGCATTCAATTACATTGTATTTCTTGTAGTACTTAGGTTTTGCGTTATGCGTGTACAATATACAGAGAGGACAGACAGACGCAATAAAATGTAGACTATATTTCAAGTTAGACCTCTAGTAATACATCGATGAAAACTGCATTCAATTCCATGTAGTAGTTTTTGCGTGATGCACGTACAAATATACAGACAGACAGACAAACATTCTAAAAACGGTTGTTTTGGCTTCTGTTGCTCTAATAAAGACCCCCATATTATTTTTCCTTGAATATCTTTAACGTACAGTCAAAACCCTACTATTAAAACTATAGAACTTTCTTACAAAAATTTACACCTCTTTTTACCCCCTTAGGGGTTGAATTTTGCAAAATCCCTGTTTAGTGAGCACCGATGTTCTAGAAGGAACCCCCATGCGAAATTTGAGACTTCTAGCTCTTGTAGTTTCTGAGATTTCGTGATGAGTAAGTGAGTGACTTTTCGCTTTTATATACATAGATATAGATTATAATTTCTAGTGATTCAAAAGAACTTGCTTGTTTTACGTTGCTATGACTATGCTGCTGACGGCCAATCACAATACACTGAAAGTGTGTGGTTTACAAAAACTGTGCAATTTGATATCTGAATACCGTGCGTAATGAGCTATATACTGAGGATGTAGGTCTTATGTTTCTGTTTATTTTCTAGAGTAGGTAAAGTAAATAATTTTCAATTATTTATGAAAAAGGTTCTCGCTTTCTCATTCTGTAACACATATACCGTATGCCGTAATCATAATCAAATCTTAGTTCCGTACTAGTTTAATTTAGCTCGTTACTTACTATGGTAACGATAATATCAAACGTTATAGTTGAGTATCAAACTAAACTAAGATTTGATTATAAATACAGCTGCTAGAGATTCTTCCCATTTGGACGGTGTTTTTGAGGAGAGTAGGTGTGTTGAGCTTCAAGAATATCTTCTCTCAGCAGTATTATTTCAAATTAAAAAATTGTCATGAAGATGGATGAAAAAAAAGTAAATTAACAATCGATTTTTGTTCTTCAACTTCTTAAAAAGTCTCTAGTTTTTTAATTCATCTGTCTCAAACATCTTTTAAAATACTTATTAATGAAAGGAATAAGATTGAATATAGACACATTTCACTGTTAGGAAATAAAACCGTCATTATTTCAACTATGCTTTATTTATTTTGTTTGCAAAATCATTGTTGTAGAAATATATCCTTTTGTTTTTAGGGCACTTCCGTAAAATATTGTATACTGTCTGATATTTAAGCCTTGAAATTGATTAACGACGTCAAGCTATAGAAAAAACTATTAGGGCCAGCAGGCTGGGAGGCAATAAAAGAAAATCACGATCCAGATATAATAGCAGCATTAAAGTTTTACTCACATCGTATACCTACCTTCAAATTTAAGAAGTACACACTGTTTGAACCTAACGTTATTTTGATTTTACTATCAACAAGAAAGTGCACATAAGTATCATCAATATTATTAATAATAATTCCAAATAAAATTTAACATAAAACTTCTTATGATGAAGTACAAAGGAATGATAATAATGAATAAGTTCTTGACGCTGGTTCCAACTGTTATTATTGCCAAAGGTCTTAACTAGACCATTATACCAAGCAATAATCTCTTAAAAAGGGATGTGTCCAAACAGCCCACATAGACATGCAAGTCCAAACGAAGATGGAGAGCTTTCTCAAAAGTTTAATAACACAAAATACGTTTTCCATCGATGTCACCTTTGAACCTACAAAAAATGCAATAGTGAATAGTAGTAGGAACTGTTCTACACGTGAATAATTAATAACTAGATTTTATTTGGTATGATAAAAGCCACTCTGACACATTAACAATATAATACAATGCAATATATTTTATTTCCATTTAGACACTTACAAATGTATGGGAAATGTCAAAACATCAGAATAAAGAAATATAAAAGAGAAAGAAATGAAAATACAGAGTAAACAACCACGTAACTAACTTAAAATAATTACAAAATGAAACGAACTTACCTGAGTGAAGTTCGATTGTAATTATATGAAGGTCTCGTTGAAATAATTATACATGTAGTACTACCGTTCGCCACTAGATGAAGCACGTTCAGAGTCAAAGAAGGAAAACTGTCTTAACGGCCGCTCCGCATACGCTGGAGCCGTTCCAACATCTGTCATTTAGTTCAGAGCTAGAAAAATGTAAATTGCCAAAGGGATGGGATAAAAAAGACGGAGGGAAATTATTTCAACGAGACCGTCATATAATTACAATCGAACTTCACTCAGGTAAGTTCGTTTGATTGTGTAATTATATTACAGGTCTGGTTTTCAATAATTACACTTGTAGATGTTTAGAGAAACTGGCAATTTACATTTATTTGTTTGTAGAACATATAAGCAAGCAAAAGTTAGTCCTAAGACATATTAAAAAACAGCTTTCAAAGTAAGATAATGCAGTATAATCTATGTAATAGGTATAATACAAAAGTAAAATTTGGTCTTTAATATCGACATCGTAAAGTTTGATTTATCTGCCACCATGGGTCTTTGACAAAATTTCGCCAAGACTTGCGTTGTTGTAGACCAATCTGTAGTTTTTCTTATGGTTTCAATGTCTACACTCTTTTGCATAGGCCTTAGAAGTATTAGCATGTCGTATACTATGAGCCGAAAAAATTGTCGTATCAATTCCACTTTTCTATAAAGTTGTTTTTATCCAGCGGCTGATGATAGCAGCAGACACCGCCTTATGAGGTTGATATGATATAAATAAAGTTGAAGTGGTTCTGCTATGTTTTGTTCTAGTGAGATATCACTGTACAACCGAAGCAGCACAAAGCGAAAAAATGTACGATTAAAAAGGTTGATACCTGCCTGGGGCTGAAGTTTTTATCAGGCAGATACGCAGATCTGAATATCCGATCCTGAGGTCTGAATGTTTTGAATAAAGATGAGTGAGAAGGTTTGAACTCTGTGTGCAGTTGTCAAGGCCATTAACGTGGCTGATTTGAGAGACAGCTAGGAGAAGTTAAGCTAACTGTTCTGCGGCAGGTTGTTTAAATAATCTAAACTATGTCAGGATTCCAAGTGTGACTATGTTTGGGTTGTAAGGGGTTTTCCTTAAGCATTCCTTTGAAGAAACGCTTAGGTAACGGGGTATCTGAATTTGGTTTGGATAAAATGACGATGGCAGAGCGAAAATGTATTGAGAGTTCCGAAGGAAACACCCCAGTGAACTTGATCGTTTAAGAAATGAAGAAGTATCATTTCTGTAACATGAAAAGGATCAGCTTTTAAACCCAGGCAGTAAGCCCACCAACCTCAAATTAATCAGAAAGTTGGAAAAGCCTATAAGAAATAATTGGACCAATTTGTAGTGAAGGCATCTACGGCTAAACCGTCAGGGTCGGGCCACCGAGAACAATACAAGCGAAATTTTATGTTTACCCTACTAGCAAAAAGGCCTATCTGATATATCTAACTTTGAAGTCAAATTCTGAAAAGTGGAGTCAGATAATTCCCATTCAGTGTCGATATTTGAGACACGGGAATCAGAATCAATAAAAACTGTCTCACTTGAAGATATGTACGAGGCAAATAGTCATTTTTTTGCAAGTTGGTTTAACTCCGGGTACTATGCCCTCCGAATTTGTTGACTTATGCAACAGAAGTCATTTTGTCTATTCAGGACCTCACCATTTTCAACATTGCTAGTAAAAGACTTAAGGGGTAAAACCACTGCTAAAAGTTCTAATTTACTATTATTATGCCATTTTGATTCTGATTGATAAAAAAAATATCTAATTTGAAGTCAAAGGTTTTGATACGATTAGATGCAACTGGCTACTTACAGAGCCACCACGTTAGATTATCTTTGATTTCTTTAGAAATTGACATGGAGGAATAAATCCACCCAAAATAAACAGCTGAACAAATTGCAGGGCAACCCAAGAAATGAGACATGTCACGAATCTGGCACCGATGGGTATTTGAAAAGGTTCTGATTAATTTAAAAGGAAGGAACCTAAAGCTGGAATTGAATAGAATTTACTACAAACCCTAAATACTTCACTCTGCTTTTCTTTTAATTAGCTTTGAAGCCTACATAATGTAGCAAGTCTATGGTAGACCGAGCATTATCAAGACTGTTTTGATAATTTGTCCAAAAACAAATAAAATCATCCAAATAAACCGATGATAACAGTCCTACTGTACAATTTTTGTACCACAGGCTTCCTCACTTTAGTAAAAATATATGGAGAGGTAGATAACCCGAATGGTAAAAAACTGAACTGATAAATCTGCCCTTTAAAAAGAGAATCTTAAAAACTTTCTGGTGGACTGCACCACTGTGATAATAAAATATGCATCTTGAACATCTATAGTAGCCAGATACATTCCTGGAGAAAGTATCTGCAAAGCTGACCTTATACCCTCCATTTTAAAATGGTGGCCGTTTAGCAACTTGATGAGCCATCGGGCTTAGGGACCAAGAAATAGCTAGACATATTTTTTTCTGAAGTAGCGATATATGATTCAATTGCTCCTTTATTCAGGAGATCGTCTAGGGGGGCCTAATGACTGCCCTTCTGACTGACCAAGATCTTTCAGTAGGGAAAGTAAAATGAGAAAATTATGATTGTATAGCCGGAAACGCAATTTAAGAGGAATGAGTCATTTGTAATAGTTCTGCAATTTATCACAAAACAGCATAACCTGCCTGGTACAGTAGAACCCACCTGATACAACGTCTCCGACGCTGATGTTCCGACACTTTGTACGGAAGATAAAATTGAGACCGACAAAACTTCATGGTCATTGCTTCCGCAGCCTTTCGTACTGCTGGTTTGCGACCAGATCTGTCCTGAATGCCCCCCTGTACTCCGTAGTTCCGGACAGGGTGGCGTTTCCAGTTTAAAGAAGTGGAGGGTGCTGGTCTTTGTTGAGGTTTAGTATTAGTCCTTAGTTTGTTAGATCCCTTCCACTGCGCTCCATATTCTTGTCTTCTTTAACCCTGTGTTGTAAATTTTCTCCAAACAGGAACTTGTCTACCTTGGAATTGTCGAGAACTTGACGAAGATCCTTGCTAAGGTCTGGTGATATAAAAGCTGTGCGAGATAATGACTGTCCATGTGTGGACAGTGCAGTGGTTAAAAGTTTCCTTGTATCAGCTAGATATTCCAGGAGTGATAGACGGTCAACTACATCTTCATTCAGGGAGGTTATTGCTAGTCCTAGAGCTGCTACTGCTGTATCAGAGTTTCAAGGTTCACTAACCTATTTCTGTCAGAGTCACCCTCCTCTCCCTTCGTATCCATCCCTGCAGGGGAAAATAACACGTGTTGATAGAACTTGGTATTGTCAGACTTATCAGTTAGCTCAACCGAACGAATTTAGCTATGTCCCACCTCAAGTGTGGGCTCAGCTATAAATCGGAATTTCCACATGTAGATATTATACTTACTACTTATTAGCGAAATCTCCTAAAACAATTTAGCTATGTTCCACCTCAAGTGTGGGCTCAGCTATAAAACAGAATTTCCACATGTATTAAACTTACCGCTTATTTGTAAGCTCAACTAAAATAATTTAGCTATGTTCCACCTCAAGTTTGTTCTCAGCTTTAAAACGGAATTTCCCCATGTATTCAACTTACTACTTATTAGTAAGCCCAACCAAAACAATTTAGCTATGTCCCACCTCAAGTGTGGGCTCAGCTATAAAATGGAATTTTCCCATCTATTCAACTTACTTTGACTATGTTCCAATTCACGTGTGGGCTCAGTCATAAGAAAAAACACAGGCCGAAAAAAGGATCACATACCGACTGCGGTGAAAAAACAGCTCATTTTGTGTTGAGTTGGAGTAAGATGAAACGTTGTCAGAATCCGAGCTAATTACCGGAATTCACTTGCGTTTAACCTGCGATTCCAATCCTCGAATCCTCTGTAATAATCTGTCGGTGGAAGAAACGACGAATTTTTCCATCACAAAGAAGATAACCATAACACATAACAACGACGTGCACTCAACGAAGCACGAACAAGTAATGACAGATCTTGGGGCGGCTCCAGGGTTGCCAGTGCTTGCCCAGAATAAGTAATAGACAAGCGGTGGAAAAAGTAATACATTTCTTAAAAAAGTAATAGATTAAATTTTTTGTTATTATCACCAGCCGGTAGAGGAAGAGAAATAAAATAGCCTGCAGACAATCATTTTTATTTACATGAAAAATGGAATACTAATATGAAAAAAAATCGAACCTAATATAAAAAATATAATATAAATATATACATGTACATTAATAAGTAGCAACAATAACAAATCGAATCAAAAATATTACACAATAATAAACATAATAATAGTATCTAAATAAAAATCACTTCACCTAATAGAATCAACAGGAAAAAAAGAGTAAAATGATCAAAAATACTTACAACGCAAAAAACCGATGCAATTTGTAATTTCAAGTGAAATATTGAATATACCGATAATTACCGATACCTTTTTTACTTTCAAACTTCTACTATTAACTACCACTAAGGATTTTAAAACAGTGTAGTGTGATTTAATTATAATAGATGACACTGGGACAATTATTATTGGTCAAAACGATGCAAAGAGTAAAAAAGTGCAATAATTCTGTGGGACTTTGAAAAGGTAATAGATTTTTGGTGACGAGTAATGAAGTAATAGATCGTATTAAAAGGTAATAGATCTATTACTATAGTAATAGCTCTGGCAACCCTGGGCAGCTCCAGCGTATGCGGAGCGGCCGTTAAGACAGTTTTTTGCAACTCTGAACGTGCTCCACCTAGTGGCGAACAGTAGTACTACATGTGTAAGTATTGAAAACGAGACCTGTAATATAATTATAATCTATCACTAATAATCAACTAAAAGTATTCTAGCATCGTATAAGAACATTTTTTTAGTAAATGCTCTTTCAACATTATTTTGAATACAGACAGCTGCTCTATATCCCTTAGATATATCGGAAGTTTATTGAATATTCTTACACCTATATTTTCTGGTGCATACAAAGATACTTTCAGTCTTGCTATGGTTAAATGGAAGTGCTCTTTGATTCGCGTAGCTATCATAGATATGAACATTCTTATTAGTTGTAAAGGCTGATCTGTCTTTAAAAACATATAGACATAGTTCAAATACAAAAATTGATGTTATTCTATCATGCGCAAAAGCTAGAACCCAAGCTTTAAATCCATTACTAAATAAAAATAGCAAGATAAATCTAAACAACAAAATAAAAATATACAAAACAATAACCCACCAATAGAATTAATATTATTTTATACTTTTCAGTGCACCAACAAATAACATTGGTCCAATTTTTTGTAAAAAAATATTTATTTCACACTTTTGAGTGTAACATTAGTCACGAAAATCGTTGAACGTTCACTAACAGCCATGTACTTATTCTATTACCCACGTATATTCTTTGCCTGTGGTTGTTTTTACTGAGATCTCAAAGCATCGCTGCAGAAATACGCTTAAGAATTTTATGTTACCATTTTAACACCGATTTAACTCGAAAACTGTAACTGTAAGGAAAAAATGTTCAGTATAAATTTTGCTACAAATAATTATGTCTTTCATGTAGTATCAAAAGATTTTCAATTTTCGAAAGAAATCGCCCTCTCTACATAGCAAAAATGAGAAACTTACATGCCTCTATCTCAAAAACCGTCACTCTGAAAAAATGTTCAATTTAAACGTTTCCGGATATTGTCCTATCTTTAATTATATTAAAAATCATCAAAATCGGAGTTCGTTTACTATAAAAAACGCGCGGTCAAACAAAAAAAAAGCAGACAGTCGAATTGTATACCTCCTCCGTTCGGGGTTCGTCGGTCAAAAAAGAGCTATCCCTCCTACCCATATCACATCATAAAAAAAGAGCCAAAACCATCAAACAACGATAAGAAGATTCAATAAAATATATAAGGCATTCCATTAAGAAATTTGATTTTGGTTATAAGATTTCATCAAAATGATAGGGTATCAATCAGATTTTAAAAATCGCACATTGATACGATGCTCCGTTTAAAAATTAGGATTTTTTAATTGTTGTAATTTTTAAAAAGTGTCCTTGAGGTTATTGATTTTTCAAAGTAGCTATGCTAGTGACGACTATATCTTAGGTTTGCAGGTTATATTAATTAATATTATTTTTTAATTTACTTAGAACATATTTTTTACTATAAAGTGTTTATGAAAGTAGAAAAAGAAACTGCATATATACACTATGAGAAGATACTGTGAAATATGTGGAGCTTATCGAGATCATAAATGTTTATGGGACATCACACAACCCTGCTACAGCTGCCACTAAAGCACTGACAAGTAGGTAAAAAGGAAACTTTTGCGTGTAAATGGCTGGTGGCGTCAGACAATTAGCTAGGCTAGCTAATGGTACAAGTAACTGGTACAAGTAATTCACCCAATGTGAACACCGCTTAACCCGCATTGGTCCGTGCTTGTGCATGAGTTTAATTACGTCGATACATTTGATGGTATACCTACTACGGTATAGCAATATAAAAAAAATAATACAATGCTGTTATTTTTTCTCTCTCTCTTTATCGGCCTATGCCAAATTATCATATAATTTTTTAATGATATTCCTGTGGTTTCGGTTACGAGTTACGTATACGAACATAACCTATCCCAGAACATATCTTTCTATATCGTAGATATTTATGATTTTAATATACCCATATCATCATAAATTACTAATGTTCAAATGGGCTACAAAACAAATTGAATATGTACTTACTGTGTTGTTCCTGTTTCAAATAAAAAGAGATAAATATACCTAAAATATTAAGTAATCAAACTGAAGGCCGTAGGCATCACATCGAATAGAAACGAATGAGCGCGCAACAACTTTAGCATAAAAATTGGACCACATTGCCCTTTCAATGATCTTTCAATGCCTCACTTTGTACAACAATGCCTCACAATGCTTTCAATGCCCCTAAATTTATTTTATTATCCCGCAATGCCCGACAATGCCTCGCATTGCCTCGCAATTCCCCACAATGCCTTGCATTGCCCTTCAGTGCCCCCACAATGCCCTTAGGTTGTACACCAAATTGCCCCATGTACTTACCCTAGACTCCAGGGCATCGTTATAAGTAAGTGAGGTTGTCCCTCTCTTATGCCTCTTTGGTACCTTCCTTTCGGACCGATAGTTGGTCTTCTTACCCAGTCTCTAGGTCTTGACCTAGAGGTGCTCTTGTACTTAGACCTCGGGCGATTACCTACCCCGCGGCATCGTTATAAGCGAGTTAGACTAATACCTTTTCTTGCGACCTCTATTCTCACTCTTTCTATTTCTCTTAAGCACTAATATATAGGTACCTGGAGGACCACGAATACGCAATATTGTCGAGATTTTCTGAGTAGCTGTGCAGACTGACCACCATCTTATATACAGCACTCGACAATATCTATCTTTAATTTCATATTGTAAGATGAGAGTAAGCTAAATTCCATATTTTAACCTGATATAAGCTTACTCTTTTATGTATTTATTTTTATTGAAAGATAGAATAGTTCTATCTACGGAAAAGTTTCAGGAAATAAATCATAATTAAATAATATAAATGAAATTATCAAGAAATACATTGCCAGATTTCTGATGGACCCAGAATTTTTCCTAAATGACAAAACTTTATTTTCCTATCAATATTCAATAGGTCTCACAATTCCTGACAAAAAAGCTTTTTCTGATCTGTTTTAGTAGTAGTAAACATCTTTATTCCAAAACTAAATCAAGGCATATTACTGACATCAGGAATCAATCTGCTACTTTATCAAGCCTTATTTGTTCTTCTGCTTTATGAACAAAAATGAGCATATTTGCTTCAAGTGTTTTTTGTTGTTGCAGGGTCTGTGCTGCGCCTGTCTATTCTGTTTTGCCAATCAGGATGTTCATCAGGCATTGCGAGCATCGTGCCATCGTATGTCACATCGCAATGGCAGATGGGGTGGTTATCAGATGGCTGGGGCTGCCGCTGACAGTGCAGGAATCTATGTTGTAAATGGCAGTCAAAGCCATCGAAAATCGACTGATATGACTAAACTCTGAGTTGAGAACAGGACGAGAATAGAGGAATTCAATTCAGGTAAAAATTCGGTGGGGTAATTCGAAAGACATATCTTAAGAACGTTCAATCCTGGACAAAAAATGTTCTTATTCAGTATTGGATAACATTTTCAATTCTGTATGATGTTTATGATCATTTTTTATCATGATATAAGCAACAATATCTTGAATCTTATTTAATACTGAGCTTATGAAATGAGTGCAGCTGGAGTTATATAAGGTGGAATTAAAATATGCTTCTCGTCCTAAATTTTCAAATAATTTAATGGCACAATTACAATTATAAGCCTTATCTTTTCTGTTCTTATAACTTAATTTTTAAAGAAGTTTCTTAAGTTAAATATTCAGTTAACAAAAATACAAAAGACCTCGTTTTAATCGATAAATACTAATCATTGTATCGAAGAATGTTTAGTGGACCACGGCATTCCTTTCGCCCTATTTGTTGGCGAGAGTTTTTATTAAATTGCACAACAATGCCAGGCCTCATGTTGCAAGAGTTTTCAATGGATATCGGGATGAAACGGAAATTCAGCGAGTATACTGGTCGGCATGTAGCCCAGACATAAACCATCAAAGAGGCTTACAGCAGTCATTAGAAAACGAAGAGGCAATACTTTTTACTTGTTAAATTCAGTCACGATTAAATTTTTTTAATATTGTAGAAAATCGTAATAATCTTCAAAAAATGAGTTTTTTATTGTGAAAATAGGTTCAAATTATATTCAGGCAGATAGTGGGTATTATGAAAATTTTGGTAGTTAACTTACCTAAAACTTAATTTAGAAATAATTTAATCTGTGTTTTCAGTCACATTCAATAATACCTTTGACTCCTAGATTATCAAATATTTTGTATATTTCTGTCTAGTTATTTGACATCCGATATTCCGAGAAATAAATCATTTAGACTTTGCTACATTTCAAATTAATTGTTATTGTTATTATAAGAACAAAGCAATCATTTACCATACAAACTGTAATTCTTTCGATAAGCCTGTAACACGAATAATAGAGACCGTGTATTTACCTCTCGTTAATTTATAATTCTAATACACGTACTTCGTTACTTTTCATCCACCGTCATATCTATAGCGACGGTTGAATGATTGGATCCCACATCTAATTAGAGCCAATCAGAATTTTACAAAATGAGACCACCACTAGCCGTCTAATCAATTTGTCTATCTCACACTTTTAAGCCATTTCCCGCTATTTAGGTATGTTAGGTAGAATCAACCAGTTAGGCTGAAACTCTAAAACGGACAAATTTACTATCGCACATCTCCCCATGCTAGATGATATCTAACGTTATTTGATAATATTTATCTTTAATCTTAAGTCTATCTATAAATACTTCATTCTATTATGATAATGTGAGGACTGAACTAATTAACTGATGGTATGTTCCCCTTTCATTTTAAGTAAGATTCCGGCAATCAAGATCTTCAGCAGTGTGTCTACTGGATATGAATTGATATATGTACAAGTTTCTTGCTGGATGAGAATTGAAAAGCTTCGAGTCATCTTTTTGTAGGCCACAAATTTGTAATAATTTTCGGTCTTGTACTCCTTAATGGCTGAAACATTTTCTTCAGTCTGATTTTATGTACAGGGTGTCTTAGAATTTTGTAGAAGTAGCATTAGGTATTCCGAAATGAGAAAACATATCGACGATTTTTGGTAGATGATGAAAAGTGCACATCTAAAAATTATATTTATCTATACAGATATACAACTGAATACATTTTATAATAAGCTTTCCGAGAATGTACAACATATATAAGAAAAATTCAATGACTAAGAAGTTATTACATAGAAGCTATACAAATTATTAAAGCTCTTTACTTGATACAGGAATCTGATGTTGCCATGGAAACCTAATATCAATTTAGAAGTCTTGTCATTTAATACTTACATAATGGATGTATTTTCATAATGAATTTTACTATAGTAGAAATTATTTTTACGCATTAGATACAGCTGAGCGGAATCCTCTTTGACATATCAGAATTTGAAAGACACACTATCCAAATGCATGAGAAGCCAAACGAGAAACAATGCAAAAAGTGTCGAAGCGGTTTGAAATTTCTGGAAGTGTACCCTATTAAGAAGCAAACATTTTTTTAAATTGAAGAAACCCCATAAGTCACTGCCAGGGAAATAGCTTCAGAACTTGATAGTTTAAGTTCAATATCAATAGTATGTTGCTGCCGCATCGTTTTCATCCAAGTCACTTAATGTTGCATCAAGAACTCAACGACACTGATTTCGAATACAGAGTAAAATTCTGCAACATTATGAACGATCGTTCAATGATATGCAGAATTTATAGATAGAATATTATATTCATCTGAGATTCCGCACTGAATGCGTTTCTCTTTTCGCGCATTTGGCCACACTTTGGATTCCTATTTATAATTCTTTCACTTCTCATTTGATCCAGTAGTGTTACACATCTTATTGTTCTCAATATACTTTTAGTTTTCTTTGCCTTGGGTATAGATGTTTTGTAGATTCTAAACATTACTGTCTGTCGCCAGATATAGTATGGTATTTGTTAAATAACGTGATATCTATACTTTATTCGCTTGTGTTCGTACATATTTTATGGGATTTCTTTCACTTTTCTTTTATTATTTATTTTGGCGCATTAACCATGACAGGTTATTAGGGCGTTACAATATATATTACAAAACACAGAATATAAATAAAAGTTTAATATTACAATAATGATCACAATGATAGATGTCCCGCATTCTTCGCAGATGGGTGGGTCGATCCCAGCAAGTAGTAGGTGGTTCGGAAGTTAGTTTCTTGTAAGCTTATTAGGGATGAGTTGTGTTATGTGTGCATGAGTACTTTGAGCATTTCATTCTGGGGTTAATAACCATTTATATTCAATTGAATAATTTATTTAAATTCAGGAATATGTGGAGGAGTGGGAGGTTGAATGGGATTGCTTAAACCTTAGTAGGGAATTGGTAGCTGCCCACAGCAGATAAATATATTTGTTTGTTTTGATTTACTGCAGAACTGGGTTGACAATTCTATGTGGGGCTCCTGTAGTTATAAATCGTTTCCTGTTTGCTTATCATTATGATGATTTAAGACGTTTCTTTTTCATTTGGTAAATATATTTAAAACGGCACCCTTCCCAAAAAGCACACTCTGCAAAATGGAGCACCACAAGAATCAATAATTAGTCCAAAATTATATATAGTAGCCATTAATTATATCCTAAGCAGGAAAAAGGAAAAGCAAGATTCTAAACGGATGATCTAGTTGTTTATAAAAAACGAGTACAATGAAACAACTTACATATGAATTTTTCGAGAACTCTCGAAAATTGGAGTCATGATAAAGGATTTTAGTTCAATGTAGCAAAAACACATGCAGTCAAATTAAGTTCAACAAATTTTAATCACAGTCCATGATTCCGGTTATATCAACAAAACATGGAATTGAAAACTACAATTTTTTTTAGGTATGATGTTCGATCAGAAACTAACATGGAAAGAACATATTCTACCTAATTATTACGTGTAACAAAAGAGTAAACCTTTCGCGAAAACTAGCCAACAAGAACTGATGATCAGACAAATAGGCACTGCTACAGCTGCACCTGTCCAAATCCTCATAAGGTCCCGACTCTGTTTCATATGCTTCAACGAGTAATTCAATCTTATAACCGCTTGATACCATTCACAATAATGCAATCAGATTACCGCTAGGTGCCTACAAAATAACACCAGTTCAATGTCTTTACAGCGAAGCCCGAGAACCATCGCACTTCAAATAAGAATAAAAATTTCAAGTCTATTTTATACCTCCTCAACAGCAGCAAATAAAGATAAACCTTCATACAACAGTGCGTTCACAGATAGATATCGAACCTTACTTCAAAAAACCTTTCTACGAAAGAATTTGAACGAGTTTGGAAGACCTCAACATAACATACCCAGATACTTTTCTAAACTACGTCGATCACCCACCTCCCTGAACAACAGCCTCATATATTATGATAAATCCAATAACAATCCTAACATCATCATTTCCTGCCTCTAGTACCTAAATTCTAGCAGTCAGATATGCTTCTATACTATAGAAGGAGTGGGGGCAGCCATAGTAACAACAAATGTAACCAAGAAATTCAGATTATCTCCTATTAGAAGCATACTTACAGCGGAATTATAAGCAATACATACTTCAAGCGCTTATATACATAAATACGACTCAGCTATGTTTTAACCGACTCCTTAAGTTCCATACAAAACGTTCAAGAACTATATACCCAGCAGCCCATCATACAAATGATCAAGGAACAGTTGGCTCTGCTACCAACAAACTGAAAATCTACGGATTTTATTTGGATACCCTCATACCCTCTCACCTTGAGGTGCAAGGAAATGAAGAAGCAAATAAAAGTGTGCGTAAAGCAGTGTGATATAAAATCCTTCTTCAAACAAACATTACTGAAGAAGTGACAAAGTGAATGGCAATCCAATCATTCCAAACTTCCGGTAATCAAACCGGACATCCAAACAATAGTGCACATTTCAACAAAAAGATCGATACAAGTAATCATAACCAGACTTCGGTTAGGTCGAACAAGGTTAACACATGAACATTTGATCAAGTGATATCACGGTGTGTGAAATCTGCAATATTCAAATAACTGTGGAACATATTTTAGTGAATTGCCCCAAATACATAAATTGATCTAGTTCGTAACATAGATATAAAGTATGTGTAAGAAACATTTCTAAATAAATAAAAACTAATAAATGCCATAATTATAAAAGTCCGTATAGTACTTGTATGAGACCAAATAATCCCAAGCTTAGTCTGAAACAAATAGATACCCACAGTTAATGGTTTATACTACCTTCCTATAATTCCTATCATTAAATTGTCACGATATATCTTGCAGGATATTCCATATCCCACCTGCTTTAGATTACCCCAAAAAATAGAGAATATATTTTTCAAATATGCTTCTAGTATGGCCGGAATATAAGTTTTTTCAAGTCGTTATACTACTTTAGCTAGCATTTATTTAACTTTTATTGCCTTTATAATATAAACAAAATAGCATTTCGGTACAAAATAGACCCTTGATAAGAATCTGCTATTAAAGCATAATGTTTCCCTTACGTGCAATCTGAGAAAATGCTCTTGAAAAATGGAGTTCTAATAACCATAATAAATCTACTCGCGTGTATAAAAATTGATCTAGAAAAAACTTAATTTTTCATAAAAAATCATCATAAATGAATTCAATAAAACTGTCTCATATTAATTTCATCACATATTCTCGCGAATACTCTTACTATGTATATCTAATTATATTAAACAAGCAATGCTTGTATATATAAATATATATATATGTAAATTTTATCTCGGAATCTGGTCTACCGATTTCGATCAAAATTCTTATGTAAGGGTTCTAGGGTGTATTAAATCGATTGGTTGTATTCACATTTACAAGAAAAATCGTTTTCAGCAATTAATATTCTCATTTTACGAGCTCTACAGATTATATGTTGGATACCAATATGAACACGATAACATCATAGGGAAAAATAATCCTATGGTTAAGCTTCCGGGTATTAATCTAGAGTTCCTCGGTTCGAATTTTGATCACCTTTTAGTTTTTCTAACAAAACCCATTTTAAAAAATAAAAGATGTTAATATGAGTTTCTAATAATTCAATAGGAAATTTTCAATGAAAATTTGTATATAATATATTGCGACCCTTAAGGTACATCTACAGTTCAGGTATCATAACGAAAAGTTCAATCAAATTCATATATTGTCGTATCTATTATCAAAATAATTCTTCAGGGACGTCAATTACGATGAATTCTATGGAAGCTTCATCTGCTATTCCTTATCGCAAAAGAAGTTTCCAGGAGAAACATGTCTTTTCAGAATCTCTGAATAGCTGAAATTTTCCAAGTAGCTAAGTATACAAGCGCAAAAATTGTCACTCATGCATCCTTGCAAGATTTATTTTTCTTTTTCTGTTCCAAACGCAAAAGTTCTGGAAAGATGCATACAAGACGAAGACTGCTGAAGAATTCTGATTTATCGTTTATTCTCATAATATCCGTTATAAATTTGTCAATATGAGTAGATTACACCAGGGATAATAATAGATGATGAGAATATTGTGTAGTAACATACTTTTAAATGATATAGTCCATAAGCTAGAGTTGGTTGATCGTTAAGTTGTATGTTGCGGTGATTCTGAATCCAGATTAACAATCTAATTGTTTATATCGTCCGGGAGCTTAGAATAATATCATTGGTGAAGATGTCAGTATTTTTTTGTAAGAATAATATCCAGCAAGAAAATGAACAAACTTTAAAATACGTGGCTGGAGCGGGGAAATCGATAGTTTCTCAAATAATTTCTAGTTGTATTCGGTATTTAAAAATTCCAGTATAGTATCATTTGAGGTGGTTGATTACAAATTTTGAATTAAAAATCGGGAAAAAAAAAATTTTGGGCTGGAAACGACCGAAACAACTGCCAGGAAATCACCACGAATACGCCATTTGGAGAGTGTTGGAGTTTGCTTGATATTTAAGTGAATTCACCCTATATAAAATACTTTCTTTGCATATATTCATGAGGTATTAAGCTGTTGTTTTACAGCTCTATGCAGCATAATATACAGTTGGTCCACATTTCGATGCTCACCACTGGCATATCGTCTATTAAAAGAGCTAGAGCAACGGTTAAATGGGCAATGTTTCTCAGAAGTAAATGCTCGCAACGAATATCATTTCATATCCATCCTAACGTTTTTTGATTTTAGGATATTTTGAAAAAACTCATCTTTTCCGATTTCAGTTTTGCTCAATAACTTGTTAAGGTATAATGTTACAGTTTTTAAACTTTATCGTTGTCAAGACACTTTTTTTCGTTAATTCTTATGGTGTAAACATAACCAAAAAATCTTCAATTTTTTTAAGTTAAGCCATCTTTTGTTTTTCTTATGGCGGCCATATTGGATTTTTGGTTATAAAAAAAGCTTCTGAAAAATGTACAACATAGAATTCATTCAAATTAACTGTTCAATCATTTTCCTCCACACACTTTTGGCATCTTGTTCTAACAACATTACATACTCTACGCAGTGTGTTTCTGTTAAATGCTCTTGGAATATCCCTAACTCGTTGTTCCAAAATTTCCCGGTTCTCTGGAAGTTCCAAATTAAATACTTCATTTGTGGGTGCACCCCAAGGTCAGGAGATCTGGCAGGCCATAGTACTGGTGCATTATTTGATATTTTTACCGAAAATTTCTTAGATAAATTTTGCAAGTTACGACTTTTATGGACAGGACAGCCGTCACGTTGAAACCAGACTGTTTCTGAGTCGAAATTTTTTCTCAGGGCGGGCATTATTTCCTTCAATTGAATCAATAAATCTAATTATCTATCAGCGTTTAAATTGTAGTGGAAGATGAAAGGACCTATTAAGTGATTATCTGAAATAAAAAGACACGAAAATAAGAAAATGATAATGAGAATAGTCCTGAAATTTTCTTTGGATGACCAAATGTGGATTCTCGTTTTCGACCAATGGTGGTAGTTGTACCTATTAAATATCCCACAATAGGTAAAGCGTGGTTCATCCGTCCAAAGTATTTTCCTTGGAAAATCACCTTCATTTTCAGATTTTTTGAGATACCACCTTCCAAATTAAAAAAATCTACTTTAGTCATTCACGCTCAAGTCTTGCTTGGCTTGTAAGGGTGGTATTTATTTTTTTCAAAATTTTATGAACACTGGATTCTGCAGTTCTTGTTTCTTGGGCAACTCGACGAACCGACGAACTTGGATTGTTTGAAAGATTTTGTAAAATGTTATATTTACGAACGACATTGTTTGCTTGATAATGCTCACGTTCTTGTTCAAAGCTACCAAAATTCAAGAGATTTATGATAATTCTGCTGACAACTGTGCGGTGTGATTGGGGTCTTTCTGGAAAACGTTGTGCTTATCTCGACCAAAGAATTTTCGGAATTTTCGTTGGCTTTGAAGTGCACTTCCCACATATCAACCTTTTCTTCTTTTGAAAATTTGTTGGTCATTATCACCACTTCAAATCTTATTAAAACTAATTAAAACTCTCGGAACAATTCTATTTATAATTGTCTAAAGTGATAGGTATTCAGAATGTCAAAATGTGAAAAAAAATCTCTTGTTTCACACCGACGATTAATTCCATATCCTACTCATTTTGTGTTCAAACACACCATAAACAAAGGAAACCCACAAGCGAATAAAATCTTGTTAATTTCGTGTTGGTACATAATTGTTAAAAAATGACAGCCGTATTCATAAACAAATTAGTGCCTCCAGACCAGACTAAGACTCTACCAGAAACCGTGTAAGATAGGCTAGTAGGGTCTTAGTAGCCACTAACTTTGTTTATGAATTTGGCTGATATTGTTCTTATCTCCTTTAAAAACTATTTTTAATAAGGCAAGTTGTACATTTTTGAAAAGATCTTTTTATAACTAATCTAATAGACCAGAAACCCAATATGACTGCCATAAGAAAAACAAAAGATGGCGCTAGTAACTTGAAAACAAATGAAGATTTTTCAGTTATGTTTACACCATAAGAATTAACACAAAAAAGTGTCTTAACAACGACAATGTTTAAAAACTGTAACATTATACCTTAACGAGTTATAAAATAAAACTGATATTGTCAAAAATAAGTTTTTTCAAAACGTTAGAATAGATATGAAATGATATTCGTTGTGAGCATTTAATTCTGAAAAACATTGCCCATTTAACCGTTGCTCTATCACTTATAATAAATGGTGAGCATCGAAATGTGGACCCACTGTAAAATACATGTTAAAATTCACTCAATATGCGTAATCATCGACCTCAAAATACTAAAACAAAAAACAAGCCAGCTCCATTTTTCATATTTCTTGTGAATTTATTGATGGGCTGGCAGAAAAAAACTTTCTTACACTATTTACTAAGAAAGAGGGATCTTGTTTAACGTGTCTATCTGTATGTCTGTCGGTAGCATAGTAGCTCTGAAACCTGATTTTGAATTAGTTTTTTTTTGTTTAAAACGTGACTTGACCGAGCGTGTTCTTAGCTAGGTGTGTATCGATCTAACTGTATCTGACAATGTAGTTCCCAAAGGGATGAACCGATTTTTCTTTGTTTCAAATGTAATTTGATCGAGAGTGTTCTTAGCTAGGTTTGTTGAATTAAATTAATGTGTATATCCATTTATCTGTCTATGGCAGTGTAGCTTCCAAACAGTTAAGCTGATCGTGATCTAGTTCTTTTTTTTGTATCAAATATGTTGTTTGTAGTCAGTGTCATTTTGATTTAGCTTTTTTGTTGATCGATAGTGTTCTCAATTAGCTAGTTTTTATACTTTATGCGCTAGGTCATAATAAGCAATTTATTTGTTAATAAGAAATTTTCAAACAACAACAAATTCACATTATCGGTTCTGTACTCGCTTCAGGTGGATGTAAAATAGCTACCCCTAGTCACTAAACATCACAAAATCACAATTGAATTAGGAAAACAATATTTCAATATTATTTCATTCTTTATTTACTCAATAAAGAATCTACATATCATGCATAAAAAAAGATGAGGGCTTACGTGCCAATATTCAATATTCTTCCATCCATGAAAACGAGCGATTTAAGCTTACATAGATATTTCATGGGTAAAAAATGGAGAGTTTTTTACTGTTTGTCATGCTTCAAGAATTCCATAATATGTTTTCTGAAGTGAAATCTGAATATATTTTCCCCACATAGCAAATGGAAGTCTACGTATGTGGAAAAAAACTTCAGTAATATTTTTCCGAGAATAATTTACAGGTATTTTATACTTTTTTCAATTTTTAAGTTCTTTTATATAGGTATCTATATTATGAAGCGGTTGAAAAAGTCACTTTTTTCTTGAAGAATAAAAAAATAAAAATTAATACCGAAAATATTGATTAACATCGATTTATATCGCATGTGTTGACTGATCAATCACCTAAAAGAATTCAATATAAATTTGTTTTAGACTTTTTTACGTGATTGAAAATATCTGTTATCTGACGACTATAATCAAAGATTACGGAATACTATTCGGTAAACTTTGCTATAATCTTCCAAGCTCCGGCGAAGTTTATAGATAATACCGATATTACTATCACATACATAAAGGGTATCAACTTTCAAGATGGTAATTTTGTCCGCATGTTAAAGTATGATGCCTTTTCCAGTTATGCCAAAAGAATAGGGAGAGAGATTTTTCATATGAAGGATTCCTGTAACAAAAAATTAAATAGACGCTTATACAAATTATTCAAAATTATGTTGACGGAAATACAAGCAATAGACGGGCTGCTGTTTTTAAGGGAAGGGTCGATAAGGTTTAGAAAATGATATACACGGTGTAATTTTAACATCTTTATCACTTTATCCGAAGTTTTGCTATAGGAATTTTGTAGTAAAACAATGTCTTTCTAGATAACTCTTTTGGGGAAATCTTGTAAAAATAAATTTGAAAAGCCTAGGAACTAAGGATTAATTACAATTGGTTTCGTGTAAAAAATATTGATATATTCCATCGTAATTAGCCGTTAACTCTTGGTCTGTGACAGTATCATTTTGTTGCAAAAATTTTACCAAATATAATTTCATAGGATTTTCATTCACCCACCACATGCGTTATAACAGAAATAAACAGAATAACATCGTAATGTTTTTAACATATTTTAAAACACTTCCCCATATTTTATTTTGAGCAGTAATTTTTTTAAATCTATTCTCATTATTTCTACATTTTACAACTGAATAACATTAATTCTAGATTAAATGGTGAAGAAGACATTGCTTCAAACGAGATAAATTTCTGAGTGGACACAAACTAACGAGAAACCTCCAATTTCCATCAGCATTTTAAATATTTTTTTGTAAATATGCATATTTGTAAATAAACATTAGTAATATACATTTTTATTAATTGTATTAGTTTACAACTTTGTGTACTTACATGATTACACCAACGATAAAAACTTAAAGTGCATAACAGCAGCAAAATCTTCAAAGAGTTATATTTGTTTCTTGACTATGCTATTGCGACCATAACATTTCTTTGATTCTAGTGAAGAAGTGAAAAATTTCGTTACAATAAATACGCAATAGAAAATATAGATCTCGATGCAGTTTTCATGATAATGGAATTCTTTTAAATATTCAAATTCAATTATTCGGTAACGCAATAACATCGCCATGCTTGCAATTACTTTATTAATTTTAAATATATGTAGATATATAAAAATTCAGGCAATCTTCAGTTTCAGAAGATAATTTGATTGATGTATAAATGTTTATTTATCGTACAAAACCATATAAATAATAGGTATATAGAATACATCAACTATTTGTGGATTTGTAACAATCATATGAGATTACCCTTTTATAGTTTTATAAAAAGAGCTTTTTCATTACCAGATCAATTATGTAAATGCAGCATTATTATTCTGATAATTTTGTATTTTAATATTTTTTGTAGTAATGCCAACAACAACCAGAAACACCAATTGTTTTTGATAATCAGTTTTTAATAAGTACATTCATATAAAATTTTCAATACATTATTAATTATAATCTCAAGGGACATGCTGAAATTTATAAAGATTTAAGCTCACATTTATGGCAAAATCAATCCGGAATATTACTTTTATTCTGCAATCTAATGGATACAAAAAAACAAATGTTAGATGTAAGAATAAATTTTCCTACCATTTAATTTTATACATAAATATTTAAATTGTATCTGTGTAGAGTCTAGATGATAAAAAATATATGTACCTAATCGATGTATAATTAGCAAAACATATATGTACTAAATTATTGAAAATTTGGGAGACATAAGACGCTTACAGCTCCTCATAAAACAAAATGAGATAATTGTATATCGTATCCTTAATTATAAATTATGTGTGATGAAATAAAATTATTTGTGGAGGGTGCTGTCTTTGATTGAAAAAATAGGTATATTTCATGAGACTGACATGGTATGAAATACCTACCCAAAGTGCCTACGGTTGGGTCAGAGAAAGATTAACCAAGCGCCATCAAAGCAAAATAGCACTATGCATTGTGCAGCTCTGAAGATAAATATCAATTTGATATAGTCTGTTGATTTATCTAAAAGAAAGACTACCTACTCGAAACCACGTGCCAAGTATCTCAAAAGAAAGTTCCACAAAGCGCTGGAAGGTAAGGGAGTATTTTCGTGTATACCCTTTTAAAAGTTTCACCACCTTAACTCAAATACGTCAATTCAATAGATAGAAATTTATTAACCTTAGGTACTTTTGTGCAAGTAAGGAATGATGCTTAAGAGTGATAACATGATAGATAGACTAAACAGGTGTTTTAAGGATTAGGACTGATCCTGAATATTCCATGTAATTTTTGGTGAACAAAGATTGATAGTCTTATATACACTAAAAATATTATGGATTATTTTCGATAAATACGAATGGATCATGGAATCTATACTATAAACAGAAGAGAAGAAGATCAATTTCGATGAATTTGGTAATTCATTAATGTTCAGTTTGGTTAGAAAACATTTACGTAGAGACAAAACAGAAATATGTATCTACAAAATAATGAAAACCCTAAGGGCCAGTTTGATCATGGTGAGTTAACCATCTGTTGATCAACCGTCAGTTGAAACAGAACTACCGGTTGAAATGTACCTATGTGTAAAATGTCAGTTGCAGTTAGTTGAAACTTTGGTTGAAGTTTATAATAAGGAAAGTCAAGGTTGATCCGTGGTTGAGATTCAACATTCGGTAAATCGAAAATAATAAAACTGGCCCTTATTCAATTAAAAGGAATAATGGATCAACAAATAACAGCAGTTATGGTACAGGGTGTCCCATTTTGGGTACTTTTGCGTTATTTTTATAGATAGAAAGTTGCGGTTTTCGCGACAATGTGCTACTTATTCATAAAACTAATTTTCACAGCCCTTTTAGTTTTACAGATACAGGGCATTTTTGAAAATGTAGCATCTTAGGATCCCCTCTTATCTCCGTTATCCTTCAACTTATCGAAAAGGTAAAACAACATTCGTATAGATTTTTTTCCGTTGGATGCTGTGGTGTTGATAATTTTTGTTACATATTTACTATTTTTGAATTATATACAAAACTTATGTTTTTTTAATGGAACACCCTGTATATTTATAGGCAATTAAGTTTGTATTTTTTTACATTTTCAAAAATAAATAATAGTGGGTATGTACATTTTCTCAGAAATACGCAAATAAATGACAATTTTCTAAAATTAAATGCATAATTTAATGGTAGTCAATGATTAACAATAATAAATAATTGAAAGGTACATATTACTAACAAAGAATTGAATACCTTGTATATAGGTATCTTTTTATAAAAGCATAATATTTTCAAAAATATCTATAGGAGTTTTTGTAATAGTAAGATTGTAACAACAATTTTGTAGCATAAAGTAACAATACAACAAACGCAAAAAAATACATAAAAAAACAAATCTTTCAAGGTGATATTCATATGACCACCACGCTCTCTAATAAAAAGTAAATATTTAATAAAAATTATCTACACCACTGCATTCTATAGAAAAAAATCTATAAGAATGTTATTTTACCTTTTCGATAAGTAGAAGGATAGCGGATATGCGAGGGTGGTCCAAAAATACAACATTTTCAAAAATGCCCTGTGTCTCAAAGGAAAGGCGCTAATAAATAGATCTTCAGTTCAATAACATGGAAGAAATCGAAAAAAGTTCTGACATACCTAAAATTCTGGCTAAAATGTCACCAATAGACCGTGTCCTGGACAAGGAAGGGGTAGTAGGTATTAACATCTCGAATGCGATTATAGTTACAGAGTCAGTCAAATAGACAAAAAGTTGAGCAATTTGATGGTCCCTTACATCGTATCGTATTAAAAAAAATATTGGCCATCTAAGTTTAGAGAAAAACTAATTTTTGCATTTAGTAAAAAACTAAAAATAGGTACTTCGCCTTTTTGATATTATCATGCGATGTTTCATTTTCTAGAAACTATCATCAACTTTTTTTATATGGACCGAAACAATAAGGTTAGATAGCAATTTTGATTGCCAAATTAACAATATATCACAGGATAAATATGTCAGTTACCTACCTATAAAACGCCCATTTGTTATTTTTATCAGTAGGTAAGCATACAAAATTGATTAGTAGGCGATGCTTAGTGTAAAATGGAATAATTTGATTTCAAAGACTTTTTTATTTAGGTACCTATTGTAAGGTGCGAGTTTTTGCGTGTTTTTGATTCCACATTGACATTAGTGGTTTGTAAAATGCAAGCAAATTTGATATGCTGTGTTAAATTTAAGGATTTTAACTAACTTATAAATAACTAATGTAATTTATAACTTTTATTAACGACCATTATTCTCCAAGCATAGTTCATCTGACTGTGAAATATTCTCAATAGAGCAAGAGCTACATAGTTTTAAAGACTAATTTCTGGCTTTTTACTAGTGTGGTTACTGAACAAAAAATGTTGCGTAGAAAAGTCATAGAGAAATGGGACAAAATTCTGCCCAGACACTCCATGATTTTCCTTATGGTTGCTGTAAAAACTTACATTTCCATCCAAAGAATTTCATCATGTTACTAGATCGGGAAGTTTTTGCAGTCAACTCTAGCCTATAAGTAGGTACATCTGGTGAAATCCACTGAAATGTTTCTGAAACATTGAACTTATTGTAACGTAAGGGTGGGCATGCTGCTATTAATTAGCGATGCATGCCAGGGTCAAGATGATATCCCGAAGCCTCTAGTGATTTGGCGATAGTGCTGGAATGGACGCGTGACGTTGGAAGATTCGAGAAGTAGGGGCTTGCCTATATATTGGAAAGGATTTGGTGTGGAGTCAGTCAGTCCAGGGCGTCAGCCAGGTACAGTGAATACGGGGGCCATAAATAAATTACGCTCGGTTGTAAACAGTGTAAATAGTAAATATAAATTGTATCTAGTAGTCGATAGTTAGTATTAGATATAAATAGTGTGTAAATAAACAAGCTTTGAAAATAAATAATTCCCAGACATTTATATATGCCCGTTACATTATTTTAATCCGCTTAAAATTTTCGTTAGTGAACATAATTTTTGATATAGGAATTCGCAGTGCAAAAATGTCATGAGATGTCCGACTTGGTGGTCTGGGAAGACGGGAAAATCTTCAAAAATACTCAAAAGCTCACAAATTAATACAAGAACAAAATTTTACAACAATAATGTAGGTATCTTACAAATTTGTTGGTGCCAAAAGATGTTGTATCAGCCATAGAAGCCTAAAGGTCAATTTCACACAAATACTATAAATCATTATTTTTGGCACTCTTGGAAATATTTACAATTAAAAATAACTGAGAAATATTGACATTTTAGAGGAGCGAATCTAAAACGTATATTAATACTGGTTGACCCGGAAAAATTTGTACCGCCCAAAACTCAATGAGACCTGTATTGAGTTTTAGCTAATCTTAATTTATTAACGTATATATTGTTTTTGGTAGCGCTACCTTTTGAGGATTAGATGAAACTCACGATCCAATTTAGTATTGGTGTAGAATACTGTTTGACATATCGGCAAGGAATATGGTGGATGTCCAATCTTAATTTATATAAAAACTATTTACCTGTTTATTTTTTCAGATAATTTTCTAATATTTAAAATCGATCCAGCCAATCTTGAGTTTTAAATGGTATAACAAACACCACTTCATTTTATATATTTAGATTTGAATTATGAGAAAACTCCAAGAAATTTTAAAGGGAGTTAAAAATCGGCAAACCAATTTTGACTAACTCCGAACTCAATAACCTCCTAATTATGAATAAAATACCCTTTTTTATAAATCTAGTACTGCCTTTTATGCCTCTTTTGTTTTGGTATTAGCATTTCCTAGACCTAAATTTCACGAATTTAAAGATATATTGAGTTAACTAAATGGAGCATGCCATTATTATAAGAAAAACTTGCTTATATCGAAACTTAACAGGTTATATCACTTTACAATGACAATAACTTTGCTAAATAAATGATGAGATTAGGTGACATTTAAATATTTCATTTCACAGCCAACCGTGTATCTAGGTGAGAAGGAGAATGCTAATCCAAACGAAATAGAAATAAACAATTCAAAAACGAACATGGAAAAATGAGGATGTTCTATTTAAAATAAACAAGTTATTGGATTCTAGATCAATCAAAATTGGTTTACCGATTTTTAACATCTTGTACAACTTGCAGAAGTTTTTTCATAATACAAATATTAGGATATTTTTTTCCTTAAATGTTAGACGATTTCTTTGAAAAACGCAGAGATATAAGACGGGAATAAATGCACATAAGGTTTTTTGAAAAATTAAAAAAATCTCAGTATTTCGAAAACAATCAAAAATAATGATGGATTAAGTATGCCTGTTGCCTTTAGTTTCATAGTCTATTTCAAAAATGAAAAAAGCAGCATTTTCAATATTCAGCAATAGTTTTGGTTTGGAAATTGCGAGAAATCACAGTAAATAAAGGTATTTTTGACGGACAAAGCCCGAACGGCTTCTGTTTTTTTCGCGTGTGTGTGTCGCACTCTGATTTTGATGATTTTTGATTCATTTGAAAGAGGAGGCTTGAAAAATGGTTCCATCTTCATAAAAACTTAAATCCGAAATCTTCTTCCCTTCATAAACAAATTTTCTCGTAACTCGAAAATCTGAGATGATATAATTAAAGATAGGACTAAATCCATAAACGTTTAAACTGAACATTTTCTTAAAAGAGTTACGGTTTTCGAGTTACAGTAATGTTAAGTTCTCAAATATATGTATTATTGCTATGTGGAGAGGGTGGTTTCTTTAGAAAATTTGAAAATATGTGGGTACTACATGGACAATATCTTTATTTGTAACAACATTTAAAATGTTTTTTTTTCCTTAGAGTTACTGTTTTCGAGATAGAGCGTTGAGAAAATGGTTAAATCTAAAATACTTATACGTATTTGCTCAGCGATGTTTTTTTTTTTGGTTTTCGTAGTTTCTGAAACACATGAGAAGATGGCAGTAACAGAAAAGAACTAGTGATAGCATAACACCAAAAACAGCCGACGATGATGATGATGATCAGGAGAACAACAATCTGGAATCTGGCTTGGCATCTTGACTGAGAGACACTACCACCTTAGGGGCTTAGACCTCAAACTTCAAACATACAATCGTTGAGTTTAAAGTACGTATAAATATACCTAATAGGCGGAGACTTTTTGAAAATGTAATTCAACAGCGAGTGGAGTGTACAACAGAAAAATAAGTATATATTTTACTGATTTCAAGAAAGCTTATGACATAAGTTGATAAACTATCCAGTCTATTATTATGGAAAGATGTAAGAACAAAAACATTCGGAAACGGCGCAGTTTAAATATATTCGTAGATGATACTATGCATGAATGAAAAAACAGAATAAAAATACAGAGCTACCTGGAAGAATACACAAATTTGAACTCTTATCTGACGGAAGATTAACTATAGAAGACTGCTGTATCTTTGTTACATTATACCTTTTATTATATATCTCTTGGTAATATGACATGAAAATATCCTCAGAGAAAAAGAAAACCGATGGAATAGATAGGAACTTACCCATTATGATGGAATATGACTGGGCTTTGATGTACCAAAATTAAATATCCGTTAAATAAATATACGTTTTACAGAATATGCCAAAAAATTATCATACATTTCGAAAAAGAACCTACAAAGACACTCAAAACTCTCTATGTTCATTGTTGACATCTATCTAAAGCTCTACACGGCAAACACGCATATCAACTAACACAACCACACGTCGATGCAGCAGCATCCAACGCATGGCCAACCGAGTTAATTTATTTGTAGAATCAGAGGGATTTATGACAGCAATCCAACTACACGCAAATACCAGAAATATATATTCAAATACCCCAATACAGCTACGGACAAATGCAGATTATGCGATACACAAACAGAAACAATAGAACACATAATTGGAGGATGCACTGTACTAGCGCCCAGACAATACACACAAACGCACGACAGTGTATGTAGAATCATTCACCAAGAAGTAGCAAGAAAACATTTACCTATCGTCAGCCATACACCATACTACAAATTTCAACAAAAACATTCGGAAACGGCGCAGTTTAAATATATTCGTAGATGATACTATGCATGAATGAAAAAACAGAATAAAAATACAGAGCTACCTGGAAGAATACACAAATTTGAACTCTTATCTGACGGAAGATTAACTATAGAAGACTGCTGTATCTTTGTTACATTATACCTTTTATTATATATCTCTTGGTAATATGACATGAAAATATCCTCAGAGAAAAAGAAAACCGATGGAATAGATAGGAACTTACCCATTATGATGGAATATGACTGGGCTTTGATGTACCAAAATTAAATATCCGTTAAATAAATATACGTTTTACAGAATATGCCAAAAAATTATCATACATTTCGAAAAAGAACCTACAAAGACACTCAAAACTCTCTATGTTCATTGTTGACATCTATCTAAAGCTCTACACGGCAAACACGCATATCAACTAACACAACCACACGTCGATGCAGCAGCATCCAACGCATGGCCAACCGAGTTAATTTATTTGTAGAATCAGAGGGATTTATGACAGCAATCCAACTACACGCAAATACCAGAAATATATATTCAAATACCCCAATACAGCTACGGACAAATGCAGATTATGCGATACACAAACAGAAACAATAGAACACATAATTGGAGGATGCACTGTACTAGCGCCCAGACAATACACACAAACGCACGACAGTGTATGTAGAATCATTCACCAAGAAGTAGCAAGAAAACATTTACCTATCGTCAGCCATACACCATACTACAAATTTCAACCAGCCAACTTTACCAACACTTGAAACTACCCTGCCTCGCCCGTTGAGGGCTTAGAGGCCTTGAATCCGCACTGGTGTTTCACTCCAACACCTCCGTTCGCTTGGTTCCTTGGGTGATTCGTTGTAAAGCACAGGTTTGATACCAAAAACTTTGCACGACAGTCTTAAAATTCGGGAAATACCAGCACACCTATACATCCCCATAAAAAAGCAGTTATTCTGCATAAATGTAACATCACACGCCAAGTCCTCAACAGAAAGTAAAGAGCGAACACGCTTGACATAGGTCCGCGACTACGTTGAGCACTGGGGGAATCTCCCCGAGATAAAAACCAAATAATAATAGTAAACATAATAATAGACAGACAAGCACGTACAACGCTTACTAAATTTAGGATACACCCTCCAAAGTCTGCTATGGAACGATTATACATACCTAGAAAATAAGGTGGCCACGGACTGACTAACCTCGAGAGCATGCTAGTTGACGAAACACAAAAACTAAGAATATATTTTAAAAATGAGAGCTCACCTTTTTTCCAATGCCTAGTGACAGTTGATGATGGGTACTCTGCACTGAACCTCGCCGACGGTAAACCTGAAAGAAAAAACGACTGCATTAAAAAAATTAAAGAGACGAGGCAAGCGAAAATGTTACCTGGCAGATACTACAACTCGCTGCTTCAGGAAGATACAGATCCTAGAACATCGAATACTTACCTTATGAAGGGGTACTTATTTGCGGAAACCGACGGCGTACTCCATGCAATCCAGGACCAAGTGGTGGCAAATCGATGCCACCAGAAATACATCTTCAAAATAGACATTCCAAAAACACGCTGTAGACACAGTAACAAGGAGCAAGAGACGATCCAGCCCCTAATATCAGCATAAATATAATTAGCTACCACCGCTTACCTGACCAGACATAACAATATGGGAAAAGAACTAGATCTCGCTGTGAAAACAGGAATAACACGAGGGTGTAAATATCAACCGTTAAGTATAAATGAGAATGAGCAGTATAAAGTCTATTGGGATACTTTAATAAGAACAGACCCTGAAGTCCAACACAATAAACCGGATATGATCATACTAGAAAAAAACAACAGCTCTGCGATCATTATTGATTTTTCGGTACCACTGGACGAAAATCTGGAAAAATCGTACAAGGACAATATAATGCGATATGGCCCTCTAGCCGACGAAATAAGAGATTTGTGGAAGAGCTAAATATGTCTCACAACACCTTGATGCAAAAAGCTGTAGTATTGGGAACAACGGTAATTGTCCATAGAATACTAACCCCCTAGTACGTAGGTTTATACCTTGATGTAACAGGATCCGGTAGAAACCGCCATCAATCATTTAAAGTGTAAAAAAATAGTTAATAAGTTAAAGTTAATAAAAAATCAAACAGAAGAAAAGAGGAGAACAAAGACCAAAGTGAAAGAACAAACCTCTACATGGCCAAATCGCAAAGGAAGCTGAAAAAGAAACATTCAACTTAAACACAACATGAATATAGCATAGTAAAGCAAACGGAAACTGAAACATTGATTACAGCATGCCAGGGACAAGCTATAGCCACAAAATAAATAAAAACTGACACAAAACAAAAATTTAGACTATGCGGAAGTCACAATGAAACAATACACACACAACCGATATCCGGCTGACCCATACTCAACAAGAAAGCTTACCTGGAACACCACAATAAAATAACGGCACTGGAACATCTGCATAGAATATGAGTTCTAAGTTGAAGACAAGTGATACCCAAGTAGAAACTGACCGAATGATAATAGCAAACAAGTGACTCTTTGTAGTCAAAATAACAGGTTTTATCTAATTATATATGGAAGTCTATGTGTCACTAATAACAAAACAACAATTTTCATAATTTTTGTCTGTCTGTCTATTTCGGCCGATCTCCGTAATATCAAAATCGATTCCAACAGGATTTTCACTGGCAGGTAGCGCGGACTAAGTCGCGAGTAACAGCTAGTCAAGAAAAAGAAACGAAACTGAGAATATATATACCTGTGTATTTCGATACCATCTGACAACAATATTACCCAGAATGAGGTTGCAAAACTACTCAAATACAAGGGTATTTAGATTGAAATTCACCAGCTATCGCAAATGAAGACAATAGAGCTAATGGTTATTGGAGCAAAATGACTCATACCACATACAACATGTGAAATCATAAAATATCTTCCTGGAAACCATCATATAAAAAACTATGTAAAAGGCAAATCTGTTGGACACTAGGAGTACCCTAGGTGCACGGTGTGCACTCGGAGCCTCTTCGACAACATCCATTGCCGAATGCTATGTGATTGAATAATAACCATAATAATAGTAACAATAATAATACTGTAACTAATAAATCGGCTTTTATTCAAGTAGAACAAATATAAATCAAGAACACTAGTATCCAGGCACAAGAAATTATCTATACCTACCGATAATCTTAAACGGTATAGAAGGAACTGGAATGATTGAAGAAAAAATAGGAGACGATGACTGAATATTGATTGTAAACCTGACCGACCGAGTAACAAAAAATGTTCGGTAAAAAAGACATAAGAAATTACCAAATTCTGTCCACGCACCTCATGATTTTCCTTACAGTCGCTGTGAGATTTCGAAAATATTTCATCCTGTTACTCGATCAGGCAGGTTTTTTTGCATGAAAATTATTTTATGAGACAATACCTAATTCGTGCTATTAATTTATCTCATAAAATAAATGAAAAGCACATAGGTAAGTGAAAGCATGCTCTAAATAAATGTTGTATGAATCACAGACAGCTACTGACAGGCCAATTATTCAGATAAAGTGAAAAAAGAGCTTGCATTAATCTAGATTAATGAGGGATGGCTAATTTAATGCTACAAAGAAAGGTACGCCAATCATGCCGCCAAACATTGTAATTGAGTAAATATGTTTGAAAGACGCAAATAGATAAATCCTCGGATAAATCTTTCTAAATTGTATCAGCAGCAACACAAAATAAATAAACATCTCAATAAGACCGTGTATTGAATAATAATTGTGCAGCATACATATTGGATATTACAGATCTGATTCGACTTAATCGAAAAGAGCGAACAGAAATCTTATAGTTACTGCTGCACAACATTTTCCCAAGGTGATGCTTTCATAAATGATAGAAACCTCAGTGACGTTATGTGAGGCAATAATGCAAATATGGCTCTGTCGATAAATTTTTGAAAAATGTTTTGAAAAATCGTTTTGATAATTACAACAATAAAACAAAAAAACAGTTTGAAAGATAATGAACAACACACTATTCCAATTTCGATTAGGTACACAGAATTATAGAGGATTCGCAGGTTCTGGCAGAAGATAATAGATTAGTACACGTACTATTATGGTGGATTCAAATAAGTGACTTTCTAGGAATGCCAACATAAAGTGGCTCATAGACGTACAACTCAAAAGACTGCGGTCTAAATTTGTGATATGTGACTGAATTGAAAACCTGCTGGTGAATATATCGCTATTGCGTATAAGTAGGTATATCAGGATACTTCATGAAGCCCATAAAAATATAAAAAAATACATCCGAGAAGCTTGGATGATGCATTGGTTGTATCAAATAAACAAACTCTGGATATAACCGTATTGGCTGATACTTGATGGAAATCCATAGAAAATTGTAGATTTGATAAAGGCACAGTGTGCCGAAACAGTTGTCATGAGTAATCAATGAAGGAAATTTGAGTGTTTAATTTCAATCTAAATAAATTCACTCATATGCGCATAATAGAACAAATGTCTATTGTTCTAGCAGATTATAAAACATACAAAATATCAATAATAAAAAATACGGCCAACTGCGAGTCGAACTCTCACACGAAGGGATTCGTACCATTTTAAAAGTAAAATTCCACTGTCTACCTATTACTTTTAATGAGATACAGACGGAAGAACGGATGGATGGACTGAGTATTTGGTGTTATATCGTTAAAAGAAATACAAATTAAAAAAAAAATTCAACTGTCCTCCTATTACAGTTCATAAGATACAGCCCGCTGATAAACAAACTGACGGACAGACTTAGTATTTGTAGTAGTTATTGTCGGTATCTGCAGTTCTGAGTTTTATTGATTCATGGTTGAGTTAGATAGATAAAGTTTTATGTACGCCTTGTGATGCATTGTTGAATTTTTCATTATTTTATTATTAAAAAGTTGGAATCAGTAAACATAAATAAACTATTATTTAAGATCCACAAACCTTCTATAGATTATGGGCACAGAAGAAACGGAAAAATAGGAAATAACTGTGGAATTTGCAGGAAAAATTTGTGAGGTTAGAAGGTTAAGCTTTGGACAAAAAATACGCAGGACGGAAAATGGCGGTAAAGAATGTTAATCTAATTCTGTCAAGCCATTCGATGGAAATGCTTACTCGAACTGGGACTTCAGAATTAAGTTGATGTTGGAACAGCAGGAGGTTTTGTCGGTTCTAATCTATAAAAACAAAAAACATAGCAGCAGAAAAAATGTCAAGCCTGGAAAATACGTATGCAAAGACAGGTATTTCTACACAAGTAATGTTACAAAAGAAGCTAAGAGGTTCAAGATATATAGAAGGAGCACTAATTTCTTATTGTATTTGACAACACAATATGCGAGTTAAAGGCAGCAGGTGGAGAAATTGACGAAGGCGAAGCTAATTCTACAGTTGACAACAATGCCTGAATGTTTTCAAAATATTACAACAGCAATTGATATGTTCTGTCAAAATGAAAATGCAATTGATATTGATTTTCTGAAAACAAATTACAAATGGAAGAATCTAGACAGGCAAAGTTAAAAGAAGAAGAAAATCGAAATATTTATTTCTAGAAACTTAAGGGGAAGAGGAAACTGGAGAAGACCTAGTAGAACATATAGGGGTGGTTTTAGCCAAAGTTATGGTGGAAATAATGCAACTTCAAGTACAGGAAATAGTAGCGGGAAAACTTTCCATTTGGGTGCCATCTATGTAACAAGGTTGGTCATAAAAGAGCAGATTGTTCTATGAACCAGAACAAAAAAGGTGCTTATCGTGGTAGTTTTAGAGGAGGCTTTACTTAGCAGAACAATGCTCATAACGTACATGAAACTACAGAAGAAAAAGAAGAACACATTTAAATTGTATCCACGGAACCTTCACGAACTGTGTTAAATCAAGACAACATAAGTCAAGGCTGTGAAGAGATTGAGCTTAAGATAAGTATAGCCAAACAAGGACAGACAATAACAGCAATGAAATAAGGAAATCTGGAGCTAAAACTAGAATCTGGAATGGCAGTTACAATTAAAGATTTTTGGGTTTGTGAAAACGTAATGTACAATTTGTTATCAGTAAGGAAACTTTAACGAGATGGACTGGAAGTGAATTTTAGCGATGGAAAAGTAAACATCATGAAAAACAAAGTATGTGTAATGGAAGGAATATTAGAAGAAAAACTTTATTCGTTAATTTTAATTTAAACAAAAATGGGTATGCTAATTTGACAAGTGAGGAGAAACAAATGCTAAAACGTAGAAAAATGGGGCATTCCCAAAGTTCCCTGCTCCATGATTATGTGAGAAGTGTGCAAAAGTAAAACAAAAAAAATAGCCTAAGAAGATCTTCTATAAGAAAGAAAAGCAAAGAGAATCTTGAAAACAGTATCGACAGATATTTGTGGGCCAATAAAACCGGCTACTCTGGATGGAAAGTCATATTTCATGACATTCATTGACCACTTTTCACATTTTGTGCTACTTATGTGTTGAGCAACCAAAGCGAAGCTCTAGAAAAATTTAAAAGTTATGTGGCTATGGTAGAAACAAAATTTAGTAAAAAAATTGAAAAACTAGGGTATGATAACAGGGGAGAGTATAATTCAAGAGATCTTCAGCATTTTTGTGATCACAAAACAAGAAAAATTCAATATACAGTAGCATAGAACCCGGAACTGGGTGGGGTTTAACAGTGCCATCATGGAAAAAGCAAAATGCTGATGCAGAGCTAGGAAAAGAGATGTGGGGAGAAGCTGTCAGAACAAGTGTGTATTTGATAAATAGAGCAGAAAGAAGAACTTTACGAAATCATCTCCCCACAGCAGAAATATGGAACGATGAAAAACCTAATATGGTGAAACTAAAATTGTTTGGATGCGATGCTAGGCTAAACTTGTAGGAATTTAATAACAAAATAGATAAGAAATTCAAAGTTAGATCCAAGATCAGAAAAAAATATTATGGTTGGTTATGCAGACAATATAAATATTGGTTGTGGAATGAAAAAAGAAAGAAAGATTGTACACGGAAGGAATATCATTTTTGAGGAAAAGAAGAGGGGACCAGGCAACCACTAATACCCAGAACAAGTGAGAGCGACGAAGATAAATCAGAAAATGACAAGAAATCACCGGATGAGAGGCAAGTAATTAAACAATAAATGGAAAAACATAAAAGAATAGAAAAAGAGAAAAACAAAGAAGAAAAACAAACAAGGAAAAGTGTGAAAAAAATAAACATACCAAAGACTATGATCTAGAAGATGATATGACTTTTTTCACAGCACTTTCAGTAGAAAATTTATTTCCAGAAATGCCAAATTCATATTCAGAAGCAGTTGTGCAAGATCATGGGTGGAAAGTGGCTATAAAAGAAGAAATAAATGCTTTGGAAGAAAGTAAAATTTGTGGTATCACCAAGGCGTGCTGAAATTATCGACTCAAGGTGGGTTCTAAAGAGAAAGTTATTGAAGGACAAGTGAAAGAGAAAGCTCGATTAGTGGCAAAATATCTTAGACAGAGTGTGATAAGTGAGGATGTTTATGGTCCTGAAGCAAGAATTCAAGTATCAGGTTAATTTTGTCTTTATATGCAGAATTTGATTTACATGTATGCCAGTTAGATGTTGAATCGTCTTTTCTTAATGGAACGCTAAAAAACCCTGTTTATATGTATCTTCCAGAAGGACTTGATGTTAAAAATTTGAATTTAGTATCTAAATTGCAGAAAGCACTATATAATCTGTGCCAGTCACCAAAATACTGGAATTCACTATTTAACAATAACTTAAATAACCTGGATCTTAAGCGATCTAAAAAGGACTCTTGTTTGTATTTTACTGATACTACATATCTTTTAAAACACTTAGATGACATAATTTTATTCTCTAAATGCCAAGAAAATTGAAATTTCATTAAAAGTTCTTTATTACATAAATCATAAATTTTCTCGGTTATGAAATTGTAAAATTTGGTGATGTAGTTTACATCAATCGGATTCATTTTATTAAGAAATTTATATATTAAACTGTAAACCTCATGATTTACCCATGCAAACCAAATTTCAAATTAATTGTAACAATGAATTACCAATTCTTGACAAAAAATTGACTTATAGGGAACTGATTGGTTCATTAATATCTAAAACATACATAAAGGTGTGTAAATAATACACAAAATTTTGGTTTAAAAGTGAAAATTCACAAATTAATATTTTTGCTTACACTGATTCTGATTTTGAAAACAATACTATGGATAGAAAAATATAAAATGTTTTATTGGATTTCTAATTAAAATTAATAACAATATTGTAGAATGGAAAACCCGTCAAGAAAATGTTTTAGCTATTTCCAGTGCGGAGTCCGAATATTTATCTGTATCCTCATGTGTAAGTGAGTGTCTTTTTATGGGGCAGAAATTTTGTACTTTAATTTATTCCCAGTTAGAATATTTGAAGACAACCAATCCTGTATCAAAATGGCGTCAATAATAGAAACGAGAAGAACAAAACACAATTTATTTATTTATTTATTTACTTATTTATTTATTTACCAGTACATACATTACAATACAATGAAAGTAATCCGCAGAGGGATGTGACTCCCTGTGAGCAGGCTGGTTAAAAATTAATATTAAACTAAATTAAAATTAAAACTAAAGAAATTAATTGTAATTTGATCCTTAAACTAATATATTATTTAATGTATATATATATATATATATATATATATATATATATGACATTTCCTTTTTTATATTGTTTATATAGATATACCTAAAGAATAGACTACAACTCATTTAAATATTTTGTCGAACCCAATTTTTTATTTTAAATTTAACTTTATTTTTACTATTTAAAGTCTTCAGCTCATTTGGCAGTTCATTGAAGGTTGATAATGCCTTAATGAAGCTATTTTTGCTACTTATCTCTTTGTTTCTCTTTGGAAGGGGAATACTTTTATGCCTAGTACAACTTAATTGAATAATTAAATTGATTCATTAGTGAACTATAATAAAATTAGTAGATTCTAGAGTAAAGAGTTGTTCAATGTTGAGAGGGTAACAGGTATTGTTCAAAGATGATTTGTAAATAATTTTCAAAATTCTATTTTGTATTCTCTGTAAAATATTCAAAGTAGACTGGTACGCTCCACCCCATGCTATTATTCGGTAGCTAACAATGCTTTGAAATAAAGAGTAATAGAGTATTTTAAGTGTATTAAATTGCATGTACTTGGAGATCTTACGAAAAATAAAGACAAGGTATTTAGTTCTATTTACTAGCTCTGTTAAGCTAGCAGTGACAAGTTAGCAGAAACAATCGAAACCGGCATGGGAATTTGTTGCTAATTAGTTGCTAATTAGTTGCTAAAATCCCGATTTTGTTGCTCGAACCAGTTTTGAAAAAATTGAGTTACTGCTATCTTAACGTGTAAGGTAGCAGTGAAACCAATGAAAATTATTTTTTTTTCAATTCTAACACCACCTGAATTTGTTGCTAATTTGTTGCTGGAAGATAGTATAAAGAAAATTAAAAAAATATTAAAAATAAAAAAAAATATGAAAAAATATTAAAAAAATTAAAAAAATATATTGAAATATTGTACTTTACAGTACTTCTTCCTAATGCTACGCTAATCCAAAACTCAAAAAATAGTAAATAGTTAGGATATCCACTGATTAACCTGAAATCAAGTATTGTTGTTGAAGCTATTAGAATTCCTATATTTTCTCTCTTAATTTCTAGCAGAAATTTTGTTGCTCATTGGATAAGTCTTTATTAGTGCTTGAATTACCAGCAACAAAATACAAAAAAAGAATATTACCAATAATAAACTGGGCCTTTTTGTCCCAGGTTTTGCCCCTTGCTATATGGGGCAATTAACCGCCTTCTCAGGGGCTCTAGCTGGGCTTTTCCTGCCTCTGCTTTAGCCTTGCTCGACTTAATGTCCTTAGGTTGCTGACTTCTTATGATGTTTTCCTTGATAACACCCTTTTTGGCAATAGTGTAATCAAGGCCTTCCTTCAGTAGAGCCTGCACCCTTTTTCTGGATGACCCCGATAGTCTGATGCTATGGAGGTTTTCTTCCGACAATCGGGCCTCCTCTTCAGGAGAGTTCGCTTTGAAGTTCCCTTTTTGGTGACCGCCTTTCTTTATTGCCACCGTAGACGTACTTGCGGCCTCTATAACCTTGCTGATGGTAGTTGTCTCTGTGTCGGTTTGAAATGGTTCATTTTTTGTTCTTGGTCCATCCAGATCCCACGAATAGCTAGGGAAGATCCGTCAGCCTCATCAATGCCCCGCTTGAAGAAGTATACAATGGGGTTTCGCCCAGTGCCCCAAGGCAGATATTCTAACTAAAGCTTTTTCAAATCTAAAATCCAAATATTTTAAAAGTTGCTTAAACATAGCAGAAATACTAAAATAATCTTGTTGATTTTCTATTCAAAATTTCATGTTTACTTTTACATATCAGATGTTTTATTATTTGTATTTTATAAGTTGGTGCCCTATTACTGAATTTTGAGGGAGTATTGTCGGTATTTGTAGTATCGATACAATTCTGTGTTTTGTTGTTTCATGGTTTAGTTAGAGTTTTATGTAGGCCCTGTCTCGCACTGTTGAATTTTTCATTATCTTATTATTAAAAACTTAAAATTAGTAAATATAAATGAACTATTATTCAAGATCCACGAACCTTCTTTAGTTGCAGCGGCAACAGAGAAACATATTCTTAGAAAATTTTAGCCATCTGCCTATTACGGTTTATGAAATAGAGTCAACTTTCAGAGGCACAGCGGAGTCTCAGTAATAGGGTTCCGTTTTCACCAATTTGGTAGGGAACCCTAAAAATAATATTGTAAATCCATTCAAACGCAATTTATCTGTAGATATAATGATATGTGCTTATTTTATCCTCCTTTAGTCCATTATTTTCCGCTGCCGTTGAGAGACAGAACCTCGAACGATTCAGGCAACTCGGCACGCTTATCATGTAACTTGCAACCGCAATAAGACTGCCGAGAATTGTTCAATCGCCGCTGTCATTCGTCAATTTTGATATCACGTAACTACACCTGCAACCAAATTGTAACTGAAAATAGTGCTGCCTCTACCGAGCAACCAGTGGGCTATTTTTACATTGAATTCAGCATATTATCAACCAGCGACTTTAAGCAACCTCTTTACGTAATACGATTTTTTTTAATGACTATCAACCAGTTTACAACTGCATAACGACGACAATGCGATAGCAACTGTTTCGCTATTTTTACATAATAAGCTTGCCGGTCGTTTTCGGCGATCGCTATATTATGGTATCGTGTCAGGTACGCTAATCAAACAAAGGTGAAGAGCCTCGAGCCTACTCGTTGCGAGATGTTGGCGGATATAGTATTCTCCAAAGAATAAAAAACATGTTTATTTTAAATTTCTCAGTCATTAAACATTTCTCTACCATAAAAACAGGATAACAGGCCATGCCAGTGGTGGCGTTGCTATATATGTCAGAGAAACCATCCCACATCAGAACATCTTAATTCATACTAACCTTGAAGCATTGGCAGAATTTATTCATAGTACAATGACCTTTATCATTTGCAACTTATACCTACCCAATAGCAGAGAGATAATCACTCAGAATTTATCAAATACATCTTTTAGTTACCTAAACCTTACATAATACTCGGAGATTTATGGTCACAATGAGATATAGAGCTCTAAAAACGGCGATAAAAGAGGAAAATTGATTGAAGGGTGGGTAGATAAATATGACCTAGCATTATTGAACAATCCCAGTTAAGCTACTCTTTCATCATTGCTACCGGAAAAAACTAGTAATATAGACATTTCTATATACACTCCAGACTAGATAGCTAAACTAAGCTGGAAAGCTTCACCTTATTTATACGATAGTGACCACTATCCTATTATAATAGATATTCCGACAATTGAACAGCCTTCACGAGAACCTATTAAATCATGGAATTTCAAAAAAGCTAAATGGTAGGCATATGAAGAGTACATATTAAAAAATCTACATACACTTACATGCTCATGTTCTCTGAATCAAAACAACATAGAAAGAGCTTTAATAGAGTTCACTAATCTACTGAAAAGAGCAGCAGAAAAATCAATCAAATCATCAACATCTAGAGGGAACAAAACGCTTGTTCCATGGTGGAATAAAGAATGTCAGGATGCTACAAGGAAAGCACAAAGTGCATTCAATCGTTACATAAAACACAACACAGAAGCGAATAAAATAAATTATAAGAAATATTGAGCTGAGGCGAGGAGATGCATAAAGCAGCAGAAAATACAAACATGGAAATACTTTTTAACTTCAGTGAATTTAAACACAACAACAAACCAAGCCCGGAAAGCATTAAGAGCCATCAATGGTAAAAAGTCAAGATCACAAATGATGATGATGATTCCCTCAGAAGGTGTCATTGAGGACAAAAAATGCAAATCTATTAGCAGATACCTTTGCAAAAAATTCAAGCTTTAAGTACTATACTTACTATACACTTTTCTACAATTCAAGCAAAAATATGAAGATACTTCAATAACAAGAGCAAACTCCTCCTCCCGTTACAAAGCCTAGATGACTTGAAAACAAAATGTTTATGCGAAGAAGTCCTCCAAATGCTCGAAAAATCCAAAAACTCCAGCACAGGTCCATTATTTCAGTTTATTTTTTTATATAAAATTCATGTTAATACCTTTGTACGCATCTTCTGTATGCTTCTTGTGTGACTGGCTTGTAATGATTTTTTTTTCTTACATAGTGCAATAAATTTATTATTATTATCATTATTATTATTATAAATCTTCAAGCATTCCTATACTAAACAATGCATTAAAGAAATATTGGAAGTACGAGTGAAATATTTTCCCAAAGTATTCCGTAGAGCGCTAATGCAAAGAGGAATGATATTAAGTAAATTCAAATTTTCTCCAACATATGTATAGGTTTTCATAATGGATGTTCGTTTGGCGTATATATTTTTTTCTGAATTCAGTTCGAAACATTATTAATACACTTACCCACTACGTTTATGCGTGAGGTGGAAATACAGATAGTCACTTTAGTTGCTGTCATCGAATGCGCTGTGTGACATTCATTGATTAGATTCAAAGAACAAAACTAAGTCTTCACAATTTCTTACTAACATTTTAACTCACAAACCAAAAATACACTCTACACATATCTATCAAAACAACGAACTGGAAGTACAATTTTGGGAATAAGGATCATAAATACCTACAACGAGAAATAATTAAAATTAATGATTTACCTAACTGTATTGGCTGATAATTCATAGAAATTCGTTGTAAATTAAAACACTATATTAAATTTCTACTTCTATGTTGTTAATACAACATATGATTGTTTTGTCACACTGTACCCTTATCAAATGTGAGTATAAAATTTTTTATTAGTCAGCAACTGGACAATTGGGGCTATTTGTAACCAAGATCTTAATTTTTAAGGCTCGTTACTGTTTCTGTCTACTTGTTTCCACCTTTCCAGCCCCATGCTCTTTGATTCTTGTTCAACTTCACTCAACCACCTCAGTTTAAGTCTTCTTCTCTTCCTTTTTGCTGCCAATTGTCATTCTATCACTTCTCATGTAGCACTGTTCCAGCTCTCCATATTTGGCCTAGACATCTTATTCTTGCTGCTTTTATGGTTTATGGATTGTTCATCATGTGATTATGTACAATGATGTGAGACACGTCAGAGTAGAAACTCGTTAAATTTTTATTGGTTATTTATAATTATTAGGTCATTATTTCTACGAAAAACCAAAAACAATTCTCATACTTTTTCATGATACAATTCGGTTAGCTTGCAATTTTTTCATAATTATAAATACTGCTTGACGGATTACCTACTGTGGTAAGTACCCCTAAACTTCGCTGATATTATTAAAGTTATAGCTCAAGATGAAATCAATTGTCAGCGAATTCTTGATTCCACAATAATTTTAATTAATTTATTTTATTTCTATATTTATGAGTATTCGCATAACACATAGAAAGTAGGTAAATGTATCCAATCCAATTCTCAAAGAAATGAGCTTATAGTTTACAAATATCTTACTAATCCTTTGACACTCTTACTCTCTACTTTTATATAGAGATGCCTGCTTTGATTCGTGTCTTCAAGGTAATTTCATTGATGAAAACATAACAGTTTTAATAACTTCCTTCCTTTCTACTGCAAATAACTTGTATAATTAGAGGTTTCAGTAAAAATGATTGAAGGATGAACAAGGATTCCTCCTTAAATCCCAACAACTATTGTTATCCACGCTTGAATGAACGGAATACAGATCTATTATTATCCTCTGTATAAATTACAGTCTAAGTTGAATATTATACATAATTATTAATTCAATTAGAACTAAATTATTATTTTATTTCGTAGTATACCCAGTTCACACATTTGTCTACATAGACACAACATTCGTATCTAACAGATTTCGACCTAGAGCCCCATCTGTAGCATAATTTTGCTTTAAAAAACTACAACAGAGATGTAACAATCTCATAATATTGACCGGCCAAAATGAATACATCCATAATTTTGATGATTGTATTCTCATCATGTCCTTGAACCGAATCATAGCGGATATCAATATTGATCTATATTTTCTACTATAAACCACCAAGCTTCCTCAATTTGCCAAAAACGAATATTTTCACATCCACTTCCAAACAGCAAACCGCCATAGTTATCAAAGGAAACATTCAAAAATAAAATTAAAATTGAATACCTTTATTGATCATTAAATTTTAGCTTTTCACACTTTAAAATAATTGGTTAATTTTTGTAAATTCTATGAAATACAATAAGCTCCTCCGATGAACTGTTACGTTATAATTGGATTAATTTAGATTCTCGTGGGCTCTGATAATTAAATTCAATATCATTTTGCCGACACTAAAATCTGGAAAAGTTATGATTAATTAACAATGACTTTTTTATCAGTATATTTTGGTATCCAGCTTATTATACCACTACATATACCGTATTACCCAAAAACCTAAAACGTGTTAAGAATGTTTCAAGTACCTTTGAATAATGTTGAAAGTATTTGAGGCAGTATAATTAACAAAGTTTCGAAAGTTATTTAAAAGCATCACCACCCCCACAGATGTTTTTGAAAATTACCAGCCCTACAAAATTTCCTCAAGGGATAACTCTGATTTATATAGTGGAATGGAGGCAGGTAATGAAATGAATTTAGGTAAAACTTTTGAATATCTGTTTTTTGATGAAAATGATAAGTGTATCCACTTTATTAATAGTGGTTTATGTAATAAAAACCACTATCTCAATGGTTTGTTCTCGGCTTTCCAATATTTGAAACCGCCCATAACCAGTTACTGTTCCATATAACACGTACAATTAATATACAAGATACTGTTATGTATGCATGAATCATTTTAGAATGATGAGTCAGTGAATCATAGATGATACCTACATAACTTTAAGTTAAGTGCAGAAATTTTACTGGTCTGAGCCGCGGTTTGAATGGTCGTCCCTACACTCGAGTAAAACCGTGCCAACCGAGGACTGCACAGTCAAAATCATCAGAATGTTAGAGATAGTAAAAGCCACGCTTTTGAGCAGCACGAGCAACCCTTTTGCCATCGTCATGCACGCACTTACCTGCGGTAACTGTTTTGTACAAGTATGAGGTGAGGTAAGACGGATTGTGTGGACAGGACCTTAGAGTAGGAAAGTAAAAACGATTTTTACATATAGGCTTTTCAGCTAAGTTACAAGAGTAAAGTTGTTGAATGTAATTTGTTTCTTAAATTTAGCTCATGAAGTTTACTTATCATTCAAAACACTAGTTGCAGATCTAAACCTGTAGATAAAATTTATCTGATGAAAACTGAAGATTTCCGAGATTTTTTTTCGGAAATTTGGATCAAAAAGATCTGAGAATTACTTGATGTATGGCCAAATTTGCAAATTTTGAAAAAATTGATACTTCATATCTCGAGAGCAAAATATATCAAGCAACTTTTGAACTCAAAAATCACAGCGGCATCTAATAGCGTTCAAGCACTTTAATCTTTTAGGCAGCCCGTATCCTCACGAAAAAAGATCAACTTTTTCAATCAAATGTGGGACAGAAAATTTGATACTCTATATCTTGAAAGTACAATATTTATGTAACATTTTAACACAAAAACCACAGCAGCAACTTATTGCGTTCAAGTATTTTAGCTCTTTAGCTAATTAATATTTTCCAAATCCATTTACAGAAACTTCAAGCACATAATTAGCAAACAATTCTAGACTTTCTGTTTTTTAATTTGCGCCTCTTTCTTATGGTAAAATGTGATTGGTCTAACTGGATATCAATTATTAAGTTAAGAAGTCAATCGCCGATAGAGTATAGAAAATATTTATAATCCAATAGAAATAGAATGCTTGACTTAGGTACTTACCTAAATTGAGAGGTATCAGTGTCAGCAAAAACCTGAATCGCATGGTGAAGAACCATACTAATATGAATATCGACCAGAAGATGATTGGAAAACCAGGCATGTGGAACTCTGTGGAGTGAAGGTAGGCGTTGGTAGCTCCAAAGATGGGTTGACTTGATAAGGTCCTGTCAACAGGGATTTCCATGAGTTCTACCAATATCGGAGACCATTATTAACAAGATAGAACCTTGGTAGAATAGGAAATATGAATAGATAAGATAGATAAAATGTCTGAATTTCGTGGAATATTTCATCAATTCAAATACTGTTGAAATACAAATAAGTTATTTGTGGTCTTACTTCCAATATCAAAGAATCGATCAAGATCGATTTGGCTTGGAGATAGTTCTGTACGTTGAATTTTATCATAGATTTTCCTGTAAACGTTGGAACTCTATAATCTGAAGTTTTATCAAAAATTTTATACTTAACATTTTCAGGATACGGAGCCAAGCGTCAATTCTCGTAAACGTTTTTTCCATATATGCTAAATTATTTGCTATAGAGTTTTGAAACAAAATGTACCTATTTGGATTACTCATAAGGCTTTTCATTTGATATGTCACATAGTTTTCATGAAGAAAATTTTGCTTCCAATCTTATGATTTATCCTCATAATCCAAAATCATTAATTCACTTCAACAATGCTCAAATTCAATTTTACGGTAGGAGGAACCGTTTGACCAGAATAAGAATAAAAAGTTATAAAATTTGTTATTTCATTTAAGCATAACTTCTTTTCCTGCCTTCTCCCAGAGATACTCGTTATAGTAGGTGGTGAAGGGTTTTGAGCTGCTTTCAAGTTACAGTCGTGAGCAAAACACGTTTTTCAACTTTTGCCTAGCAACCAGTACAAGCAGGATGCCCAATGTGCGTCACAGGCGATCCCCATCCATACCCTACAAAACAAAATCGATCGAACCGATCTGGAGGTAATCTTGGCACATAGGTACAGACAGACAGATAATTCAGTAGCTGTGAACATTTGTTGAAAACCGGACACGGTAAATTTTACATGATTACAATAATTATTTCCTTACTACTACTTAGCGGTAGGAAAGTAAAGAAATGGGACGTTCCGAGATGCTACCTCTATTCTACTCATAAATTACATTAGTTAGGGATCGCATTTAAGAACCTAAAAGTCTACAAATGGATAGAAATATGACACATTCTCCACAATGAAAACATCGATCAATAGAAAGGACTTGCAACATAACACAAGCAGTTGGGAGACAATTATTATCAACGTAAATCCATTGTAGTTGATATCAATGGCTCTGTTTGGAATGGGCTATAATGTCCGAAAATGGACCCACCTTGTACATTATCTGTGTTTTCGCTAGTGATTATGAAGTGTTATCTATAGATACCGGATTATATGCAACATAAAATGCTCGAAATATGCATGCAAATATGCATGAAAAATGCTTATGTCGTTTACAAATTATTTTATATTTTACTACTATTGTAAACAGAAACGATAAGATACTGTTCCAAATGTTCCGTTGAAAGATTGTGTCTTCGATCGCTCAAAATATTTTATAAACAGAAAACTTATTGTTTCTAGTAAAATTTCACACATATCGTTAATAAAACTATTTATCTGACTCAGAGTTTCAAATAGTGGGTTTTTGTTCAAAATACTTTCAAAGTTTTCTCTAAGTTTGCTCTAAAATACCTTAGGTAATGAGGAGTTCATTAGACGTATTTTATCCATTAACTGAATAGATTCACCCAAAGACCAACTTTGAGTTTCAAGCTTTCTGATACTCGCGGGTATATTAGAAAAGTTAGTGCTAATCACAGCAATATTTTTTTGAATACTGGAATCGTTAAATGCTTCTTTGCAGTGACAAAGTCCCAAAGCTTCGACACTATCGAAGTTGGTTACCACACCTTTGATGGACTTGTAATGTTCAGTGTAAAACAGCACAGCTTCGAACCATGTACCCCATCTAGTTATTACTGGTTATCACTAAATTTTTGTTAAAATATATGATGACTTGTGAAAAACGCCTAAATATGCAGTAATCAGTCAAAAAGGGCTAAATACGCAAATGCATATGCAACATGCAATCGCATATAATCCGGTCTCTAGTTATCTATTATATTCGAATCCCTTGTCGATATTATTTGTCAGTTGAAAGTACTCGATAACATCAAATGAATTGTCGAAGAATTGACAGAAGCACGATTTTACAATAGAAACAAGAGAAAAGAGCGAAGTGCACCAGAGGGAAACATACCTAGGTAGTTATGAATATAAATAATTGATTATATAAAAAAATATTAAAGATTTATTAAAATTCCTCCAAAGATATTTCTTACAAAAAATAGGAGCAACTTTATTAGTTGGTGCTCTGGAAGATTCAAAATATGGATAATTCTAATTACGTTGGTGCCAAAAATCTCCTATTTACTCACAACCGCACCAGTTTCAAATTACGAGCTCCAACAGAAATAACCTTATTTTGAATTGTTTAATTCTTCGAGTGATAAAGTTATTCCTAGTTTTTTTGTGGAAACAGTTATATAAGTATCAAATTTTAATAAAAGCCTCATATTTGAATCGTAGATTTACTAGGATGTAGCTTGTTTTTCTAATTTAGTAACCCAACACCAAACAATGAAACAATTAACACTATTCGCTCTTGAATCCTTTGATACAAGAAATAATGCACTATGGAATGAAGAAGTTCTTATAGTACACCACATGATCATTATTATTTAAAATTATCGGATCAATTATTATAATTATTATCGGATCGTAAGTAAAACATCTCAAAAGACATACACAACTACTATTTCGATAAATCAATTCATTATCCAACTTCATTCAATGGCCAGTTTATTTCTTTGTAATAAAGCTCATTGCTTTGAAAATAATTAATGATTCCTGTAACATTTCATTATATTTAATGTCTGTGTTTGAGTAAACATGCAATGGGAATAACACCAAATACTGATTTCATTCATTCTATAAAACGTTTAAATATTTTTTATATTCACAATTTAAAGAAGAAGGGATATAAAATAAGCTAAATTGTTGGCTCACTCGTCTGTCGTATTAACGGTACCAAATATGGTTGTCTCTAAGACGTGTTTACAGTTCCTATTAGGGTTGGTATTATGTGCCACGATAGTTAATGTAAGTTGCATACGAGTTTTGGGAACATTGATTTTGTTATTGTCAAAATTTGTGATTTTTAAACTAATAATCAAAGTGTCATACTTAATTAGCTATACAGTGTGTTCGGAAAATTATTGACGAAAATGACAGAACGTTATGGAGTTATTCTACTCGAATGTGAGAATTTCGATAAATTATTCATTTTATATCTTGTAAACGGTTTCACGATATCAACAAAATATGGGCAATTATATTAACTAATATTAAAGCTTATTTCCATAGGTAAACTTCTGTTCAATATGTATGTCTTGTACAGAGGCAATTCAATGCAATTTTCAAGTTAAATTTATACAAAATGAGTCAATAAGTTTTTTCTTTCATCCTTGAATTCGTTCAACATTCTGCTGTAAACAGGTATAGGTATCTATTTTAATCCACATCTGGTACCATTTAGAGAAAAAAGTCAATTTATTTAATTAATCATGCCTATCAAGAAATGAGATGAATATGTGCACCTTCAACATCAATATCGAGAACAACAGAAAGTATACTTATTGATCGAGTTATTGATTTAGTTCCATATATTCAACACATTTCTTGGTAATTAATTATATAAGCAGAATTTTTATTGCGTGTTAACTTTTGGTATGTAGATCTACTAATAAAACGCTAAACTTAAACTATAATCCCTGTTTTAGAGCCTTTATTATAAGAAAATCCACACTTGTAATAATGTAGATTTGCCGAAAACTATCTAAATTAACTAAATCTTAATTGATCATGTTCAAAACAGTAATAATTATTTTTACTTTTATCAGGCCTAGCTCCCAATGCATATAGGGCAAATATTAGGACTTTGTATAGGGTACGATCGGAAATGTTCGGTGCTTTCAGCAAGACGACTCATCTATGTCTAATACATTCTTAGAATGCTAAGCCCTCTATATTGATACCCGTGAATTCATAGGTTAACCGCTTGTATTAATAAAATGCTGTTTTCTCGAAAACGATGCTAAAGATATATAATAAACTGTATATTTTTGTAGCAATGTTAAACCAGGATGAAAGAAAAAAAAGTCAAATTTGTCAGCTCATTAAAAAATGTATAAATTTAACTGGGTTATTAAGTCTGCCTTTGTAACAGATTGACATATTGTATTGAAAAGAAGTTTACCTACATATGAAAAAAAGAAATATAAATCAAACCAATTTCCTACCATCATTCGATTTCTCACTTTCAAGATGAATAACTACATAACTAAGCCAGAAAGAACATATTTTGTATGAAGTACCAGCTAACATTATTTCCCCACCCTGAAAATCCTATCATTTTCGGTATGTACTTTCCGGATACCCTGGATAATAGTCTTGAAAGTTGAATAATACTTTCTGATTCACTCAATTTTTGCTATTTAAAGTGCACTTCATTTGCTGAGTACTTATTTGTTTCAGAAGTGTACTCCTAGATATACAGTGTGTCCGGGAAAATGTGGGAAATATCTTGGATCCAGATATAGAACATGAAAGAATATGATGACAAGTTTCTATATTTTCTCCCTATAGGCCTACCTGATATCTTTTAAAGTACCTGATATAATTTAATAAAAATCTAATATGATGGATAATAGAAAGGACCTCATTAAATAATGTCCTTGAAATATATTTAGCTTTTTAGTTTACCAGAGGCGGGCTAAGGTTTATACCTTAATGCCTAAATTTTCAACACCCTGTATGATAAAGACTTTAAAAACATAAATCTGGATAGCTTGAACCTTAAACTAAAAAAAGATACTTCTCTCAATTGTCGATAAAATTAACTGTTTTTAAAAAAACGAATTCATGTTTTATTTTTAATAAAAACGACAATGATTTCCAGCGGCGTTCTTCAGGGAAGCATATTTTCGTATTGAAAAACTTTGTAGGAAGTTGTTATATTATTTTTTCATGTTCTATCTGGATCCGAGAGATTTTCCAGATTTTCCCGGACACCCTGTATACTTTCACATTGTGATTGAAAAAGGGCTTTACTCGTCCCTAGGTGTTTACAACTCAAAATGGCTAATTGTCTTACCACTGAAATTTTAAACTCTTTTTTCTTCCTTCTGCGCTTAATCATTTATCTTTTGAATATAAAAGAAGAAAGCCAATTGAAATATATATCGTATTATTTTTTTATTCTCACAGTCAGTGTCTGATGAAATACAAGAACTTATAGATAATCTACATAGAGAATGTGTTGGACAAACCGGTGTTTCTGATGGTAGGTCATTTATGTTTTTCAAAATAAAATTATGCACATTCGACAATGAGAATTATTGCTTCCAGATTTAATATTGAATGCAAGGAATGGTGATTTTTCGGAGGATGAGAAACTAAAATGTTACATCAAATGTATATTTGAAGAAGTAGGCACGGTAAATAAATCATATCAATAATATTTTAATTGGAGTTTTAATAACTATGACTGTAATTTAGATCGATGATGATGGAAAAATAGACGAAGATGGTATGATAGCCATGATGCCAGATGAAATGAAAAGTAAGGCCGAAGGTGTAATACACGGCTGTGGCACCATTGGTAAATATTATTACAGCTTGGCAAATCTGAAAGTTAATCAAACATACCCAATGTGCATTATATAAAATTCTGGTGTCAAAGAGCCAAGCTTACAATTATTACAATTATTGCAATCTTGGCTCTTTGACACCCGAATAAGGCCCTTGGAATAAAAGAGGTATAAATGCTTTTTTAGTTCTGAAAAATTTGCTTTTATTGTTGAATATAGAATGAAAGTTTCCCAGATAAGCTAGAATGTTTGTTTTAATGTATTATTTGTTTTGTAAAGGTATCTTTCAATATTATAACATTGAAAATGATCGCTTGAGCAGAAACTTCTCAAAACGTAAAAAAGTACTTATACCTACCTCTTTTGGTCCAAATTATTGAGAAATTGTAAAGTCAGTCAGATCCAAAAGAAATGGCAAATGACAATTTTATTGCGGCACCTAGGACCTCATTCCTTCCACAAATACGCTTCAGTAGGTCTTGGCAATTTCACACTAATATATTTGTCAAGCTCTATTATTATATATATTATATTTATTATATAATATTAGACACTCTCATTTCTCACATTCTATACCGAAAAGGTGCATACATCTATGGAAAAGCAGTGTAATACATTTAAATCTAATAAAAAAAAACTTGGGTGTTTTCTGTTAATTTCAGTCGGATCTGACTTGTGTGACACCCTTTGGCTTACCAATAAATGTTACCAGAGCCGAGGACCTGATGTAAGTAAATATAGCATTAAAATTATTTGAATATATTTTACTTTAATGGGACTGACTTAGTTATAGAAATAATATTTTGTATATGCCCCAACTTATAAAATCGGTCATTTTTTTGTATGAGAAAAATATTTCACACTTTTCAGTGTCACATTATTCATCAAAATCATTCAACTTTCACCAAAGAAGATGATAATACGTTGCTTATACTTACTCAGAGATTTCAAAACATCGCGAAAATACAAATTTCAGACTTTACCACGGCTGTCACTTGGAAACCATACTTTTTTGAAAAATGTCCAAATTAAATGTTGCTACAAATAATATTTTCTTCAATTTGGTCATCTCAATTTTTAAGTTTTCGAATAAATTTGTCCCTTTCACATAGCGGAAACACATATTTCACTTTACCACTACTGTAACTTGGAATTTACGGTTTCTTAATTATCGCAATAGTAAAGTCTGAAACACGTGTTCAAGGATTTTGATGATTCATGATATATACTAAAACATGTGAAATAAAACATTTTTACAAAAACTGATCGGTACCGTTTCTATTAGTTGGTGCTCTGAAAAGTACAAAATAATATAATTCAACTGATGCTGGGGTACTTTTAAAGTTAGTACCAAAAGTCCTCTATCGTCCAATAGCTGCACGACTTGAAAATTACCAGCACCAGTAGAAATAATATTATTTTGCATTTCTCACTGAACCAACAAGTAAAGTCGGTACTAGTTTTTGTAGAAAAGTTTTATTATATATGAAATTTATACAATAGTATTTTGTAAGGATAATTTGTCATAATTTATCATAACATTAATGAAAATTTAAAGTTGGAGTACCCATATGTGCAATCTTATTGATTTATTTTTTTTAATTCCAGGTTTATTTCTTACCATAGGAGGGATTCTGGAACTAAAGGCTAAGTCAAATAATTATTTAAGAATACACCATTATGAGCATTCTGACTTGAATAAATATTTTATAATCGATGAAAGAATTTCTCTAGTAACGTTCAAAAGTTTACTACTAATTATTATTGTTGTTACATTATTACTAGAATATTGAGTTTGAATCAGGTATTCAGTGCTTTTTAACGGACAAAGATAAGGGCGCATACACCCTTAGAAATTTGAATAATTATATCAAATAAATAAAATGGATAGATTTTTCTATATACGGAATATATACATATTTGTTCATTTATAAATATGTAAGCCTTTGAGTCAAAAAAGTCAAAAGTAAAAAGTTATATAAAAATTATAATTTTTGGAAACCATCCATTAAGCTGTACTTCAGCGTCAAAATATCAAATCTTCATTCATGAATTTATGTGAACTTTTCTCTGTCTTTACTTTACCTATCGATACTTTCGAGAAGACAGCAATTATTACAGTAAGCGTTTTCTTCAGAACATTGATAAAGAGAAGTACTGATATCAATATTAACTCTTAACCACCGGAATCAGATATTCATAACACACACTATCAGCGTCGTACCTACGGTAATAGTGAAATCTTCCTAAATCATAGACCGAAAATTAGTTTCACTAATATTTCTATGCAGTCGATGTTTCAGATTGGATAATTATAATACAAAAAAATAATACTATTGAAATTTTAAATTTTATTGATACGCTTTATTAACGAAAAGAAATAAGTCCGACGGCTCGTAGCCAGTGGAAAACCTATCCTATTTCAGGTATTGTACTTCTTAAGTTGTGCAATTGTAATTAGATAGAAGACTTTTGGCATACCGACTTCAAAAGTAGGTATCAGTACCAATAGAATTAATATGATTTTGTATTTTTCATTGACCCAACTTTTGGTAAAAAATATTTATTTAACACTTTTAAATAGAACATTATCACGAAAATTCTCAATACCTGTGAAGATAGTACCTCCTTATTCTAATACCCATGTATATTATTTGCTTGTACTTGTAATTATTCAGATATCTCAAAACATCGCGGTGGAAGTACCTACACAAGATCGGCTTATGAATACGGCTGTCAATATTCATTTATAAGAGTGTTGATAAATCTTTTATTTATTATTCGACAACACAAAAACTATATTGTAGTTTTCGAGGGCTTTTCTTCGAAAACTCTTGATTTTTTGGAAAATTTCTCTATAGAAATGCCTGAATTAATGTCTACTTTGATTATCAAAGAAAATTATTGATCTTAATTTCCCTTCCCATTTGAAGGATGTGCTATAAAAAAAAATGTTTTGAAAAGTTCAAAATGTTTGACATTTTTGCATTCCCCAGTTCTCTTTTGACTAAAAATAATCATCAAAAACGAACAAAAAATAGAATTATCTATATCCTCCTGTAGTTTAAGCTGATAGTATTAATACTATTTCGAATTTTCCATTTTTCAGTTTCTCATTTCGCATTTTCGCGTGGACCAGATTTTCAATTAGGTATATATCTTCTCCTATCTGAAAAATGTATCTCTTTCGTTTGTCGGTCAAACATAAACAGCGTGTAAGTGTTGAATCTACATTATCACAAATATAAATTGATTCCATTTTTTATTATTTACCTCGACCTAAATGAAGATTGTTGATGGTATTGTGACTTGCTGGATTTTGAAAAATTATGTATCAATTCACAGTATTTTTTCAATGTACGTTTATGAATAAAGCGATAGATAAAAAACATACAATTGAATTATTTATTTGTATAACTACTAGTATACTGCTTTCTATAAAGTCGGTCAAAAATTAAAACCTCTACACAATTACTTAAAAAATGTCTTCAATTATATGTTTAACAAATCACTTAAAATATTCATTGCCATGTCAATACTATTTTAATAAATCTTAAATAAAATTCTTGAGATTTTCTAAAAAATAGTCCTTTGGTCTTATGATATCCGTTTTAAAGTATCGGAGCCCCTACTGGATGGATTCCACAGTCCCATTGAAATTCTCTAATGAATTGTTCGTTCGCATGCTTCCAGAAGCACGTAAAGCTCGATCACCTCAACCAGGGAATGCTTCTTTACATTGACAACTCAAACAGTGAGCTGAAATATCATATATAGGAGACCTTAATAAGGTTTCTAGACAAACACCTAATAAAGGCTGATTAAAAGGTTCTAGGGAATGACTTATAGAGAGAAGGAAATCTCGCTCGAACAGGAAACGGATACATATAAATGGTATTGAATTAATATTTGCAACAGGTCTAACAAAAGAATGTAATTCAAAAGTATTGAGAATATGTTTAATAATTTATGGAAAACTCAAACTAATAAGTACCTACTAAGTTAGCCAAGTCAACGCAACGGAAAGATGAAATGCATCCTAACCCTCAAAATCAGCTTTGATCTTATGTTTGTTTGTAAAAGTATTATTTAAAATCTGAAAATTTCTACTGGGCGCTCTCTCTAGGGAGTATTTATAATTATTTAAAAATTAAAAATATTCTTCGTGACATTGAAATTGCAACATCTATCATATCTTAAGCGATGCAGACCATTATTAAGCTAGCAAATTGACCCAACCTTCTATTAAAACTTCTTGAAGAAGCGCTGCTAAAGAAAATACATTAGATATAGTTGAATTTGAGGCAAAAACCAATACAGCTTCCACACCCAAGTGACGGGGGCGCCAAATACAAGAAATTGTTAGAGACAAGTATATATTGCACTTTGTTTCAAAATGCAGTTTGTTTTTGGTGGCGCCCCCACAGTTGGGTGTGAGCCATGCATTGGCTTTCAATATTCAGTTTTAACATTGAAGGAACTATTTATCCAGAATATGAATAAGAAATTAGACATTGGGACAGCTCATTTGAGCAAACCTTTTTTTCTCGTTTTCCTCTGAGCTGCGCCTTGAGATGGGTGTAAATGGCCTTAAGATCAAAGTTTAAGATAAATATTTTTTTACAAAAAATTGGACCGACTTTATCAGTTGTTGCACTGAAAAATACAAAATAATATTAATTCTATTGGTGCTGGTAATTTTGAAGTTGTGCCGTTGTAGTTTGTAGTTGTAGGCACCAACTCCAAAAGAACCAGCACCAATAGAATTAATATTATTTTGTATTTTTCAGTGCAACAACTGATAAAGTTGGTCCATTTTTTTGTAAAAAATATTTATTTCACATTTTTGAGTGTAAAATTAGTCATGAAAATTGTTGAACGTTCACTAATACCCAAAAATTTACAGGTAGGTTTAGCTTGTACTAGCGAAAATACGCATATCACATATTTCAGACTTTACCATTGCGAAACTCGGAAACCGTAACTCTTTTGAAAAAACGTTCAATTTAAATGCTTCCGGATATGGTCCCCTTTCTAATTTTCAAATATCGAATTATCGATTTTCAGAAAAATTTGCCCCTTCCACATAGCTGAAACACATATTTCAGACTGTAGCGCGGAAACGTATGATTATTTTCAAAAATGTACAATTTAAACATTTCCGGATATGGAATTTTCGTTAATTCTGTCGACTCGGATTTTCAATTTTTGAGAAAAATTGCCCTCTCCAACCCCTTTGGGGGCGGGATTTTGGATTTGATTTTCCTCAATATGGGATCATTTTTCAACTCTCCTCTTTCAAATAAAACAAAAATCGTCTAAATCGGAGTACGTTTACTATGCGAAACGCGAGAACAGCCATAGAAAAAACAATCTTACAACCGAATTGTATACCTTCTCCTTTTTTTGAAGTCGGTCAAAAAGTATCGATACCCTAGAAAACAAAACCAAACCAACATAATCAGCATATTCGTTCACGAGATAATCTTGTCCCGAGAGCGATCCTAAATCTTAAATATATTGTAACGTGGATAGGTGTCATGTACTTAAGGTTATTATTCGTTAATTAGCTATTTATTCTACTATCTTGCTTACAATAGTTGTTACTTGCATATTTCATTATGTAGTTCTAGAATTATAGTAGATTTATTTTCGATCTTTCCAGAAACTATATGTGAGGTACAATTTGTCATACTATTGCCAGTTTGACAAGGATCTAGAACATTAATTATGTGCGTCTAGATAATCATATAACATTCTCGATGAATGTCATATCATATATATCATCAGATATATAAGGCCGTGATGATCACGGAACAGAGAAAGTTTATTATAGCAGTCAATTGGAGACATAAGTCGAAAGTAGTTGAAACGCGATAGTCAAAGTCACAAGTTGTGACAGTTGTACTACAACAGAAGATCGTGTACAGAGTATTTGAAAATAAACCATTGGAAGCAATCTGCGAACTTTTGAGTGTTACTCACTCCACAATGTTTAGCACAGGGTTAAACGTTACAATTGGTGTCAGAAGTGGGATCATCGTATTTGCTGAGAAAATATGGTGAATACCAGATCGTAAGATTACGACGAAATGGTAAATTTTGCAGAAATAATAAAGTTCCTAGAAAATCAAAGAGCAGAACAAGACAGAAATAATAACAGTAAGTACATGATAAACTACCCACGTAACACTGCCCCCTTCTTGAAAGTGGTTCATATCGATAGACTTTCACTGTACAAGGTGACATTTGATCGGGACGATCAAAGCTAAGAAGGGCTCTTCTCTTTCACTGCTGGAAAAATACACTATTTTTTCACTCTTATGTTGTCTCTATAGAGAGGTTTTACTTTCCTTTAGATGCCTTTCAGTAAACTACTTGCATTCAAATAATTTTATTCTTTATATATATATATATATATATATATATATATATATATATATATATATATATATATATATATATATATATAAGAATGAAATGTTCAATAAATTTATCTTTTATAAAATATCAAAAGAAATCATTGAAAGATATATCACGTTGTTTACTCATATATAATCTAATTCATAGATAATAAATTTCCAAATACAAGTCTTGTACTGTATACACATTCCAAATTTGCAAAATATCTTCCTAAAATCCCCTTCAAACTCCTATATATTAGTTCAAGTTCAATACACTCCACCCATTAATCAGTCAATATAATTATTGGCAAAACATAAGCTCCACAAAAAGTGTAGGCAGGCAAACTCCCTATTGACACATTAATTACTACTTGTTAAGCATAATAATTAAAGGTTCTCCTGCAGGATAGCACGGACGATCAATGGTAAGCAATGCGACACCGATAATTGACACACAGCTAGTAATTACCGGTTGTATTCATTATAAAAGAGGCGACAAAAAAATGCAACATCAGTTTTTAGCTTCCTGTAGGTATAGGATATTATACAGCTCATCTCCATAATATTCATTAATATATTAGGGGACGTTATGATTATAAAGCTATTGGAGGTTGCTTTGTGGTTGGCGTTTGGGCTCAGTCACGGAGTGTGGGTGAGTAATGGTTTTAATACATAAAAAAATCAATCTAGCAAACAAAAAGCACAGCATGATAGAGATGTTAACTTTCATATACAGGGTGTTTCATAATATATGCGCAAAACTTGAGGTTGTGATAGCTCGTCCAAAAATATGCAAGAAAGCTCATATTAACTTACCCTCTAAAATGCACTATTTTCGAGATACAGGGTGTTGAAATTGAAAAAAAAATCGTTTCTTGTGAATATTTCCGGCACCGTTTATAGTACAGAAAACAGCTTTTGTAAGCATTTTCCACTCATAATAAGCTAAGTTTTGAGTCTGAAATATTGTTTTGTTAAGTCATAATTGGTGAAGATTTTGAAGGAGTAGTGGTTGTTTTTCTCTCCAATTTCTACGCCAATGGAAAAAGTACGCCAATGTTTTCTACACAAAAAATGTATTATCAGTCGTGAGCTCTAAAGTCGACCGTTTTCGAGAAAAATCAACTTTTATGTTAGAAAACACGGTAAATTTTTTGAAATAGAATTTTTTTATTTATTAATCAAACAAAATTTATATATACGTTAGAACAAGTAGGAAAAGCTAAAATTTATCGTTTTTTTCAACCTAAAAGTAGATTTTTCTCGAAAACGGTCGACTTTAGAGCTCACGACCAACAGTACCTACCTATTTTGTGTAGAAAACATTGGCGGTTCAAAATCGCACTTTTTCTATTGGCGTAGAAATTGGGGAGAAAAACAACCACTACTCCTTCAATATCTTCACCAATTATAACTTAACAAAAAATTTTCTCTCACTCAAAACTTAGATTATTATGCTTACAAAAGCTGTTTTCTGTACTAGGAACGGTTCCGGAAATATTCACAAAAAACGATTTTTTTTTATTTCTACACCCATCTCGTAAATGGTGCATTTTAGAGGGCAAGTTAATGTAAACTTTTTTTCATATTTTTGGGCGAGCTATCTCATCCTCAAGTCCTGCGCATATATTATGAAACACCCTGTATAATAAAAAATGTTCTTCTCATCTATGCACCATCAATTTATTTAATCAAACACTAAATTGGATAACCAATACAGTGTCTATCTGAAAGGCCTTTACAAATCCCTACCAAATATTTCTTGGATCAAAATAAGCCGATTTTCATAATTTTAAAATCTTTTTTTTTAATAACATGAGGAAATTCCTAACAAAATTATTTGAAAATTCTATTAATATGAGATGAAATTTTATTGTCTAATAGTTGAACATTTCTTATTTCTAAATAGCCTATACCTCAAGACATTCGACTATACCAGTTGTGCTAACTCACTTGTACCTAGGACTAAATCATTCAGGAATGATAAAGCATCAAATCTTATGCGATGCTATAAATAATATACAAGGTAGATACCTCTCATAAGTCATGATCCAAACGAAAGGAGGTGATAGGGTCCGATTCGTCTCTGGTTTCGAGTAATTTTTATTATAATTAAGAAGCAGAGCAGAGTTTCTGTCTATAATTTTCAGAATTTTTGGGAAAGTGTCATGATTTTCATTTGAAGCTAAAAGCTGAAATAATTCTTTAAATTTCAGTTTCTTTAAAAGTATCAATTTTTAAATGCGTGTGTAATTGACACACATTAAAAAAATATACGGGTGATTCATTATAAATTACTACATTAATGATCCTACGATAAAGTTTAAATTAGCAAATTTTAAACATTTTTTCTGAAACCTTAGAATCTGTGATCAGCAGTTTCTTTTTTCGCTTATAAATGTCATTATTTTGATGATATCGTTTTTTACCCATATTTCAAATATATAAGGTTTTTCAAGGTTGGTTTTACCAGTTTTTGACATATATTTGAATAACTTTATTTATTACTAGGTATTATTTATAGCTAGATACGATTTATAACTATATTTATTTATATTACTATTTATAATAAATAGATATTATTTAAGAAGCATCAGCTAACACTAATGCACAATAAACAGAATCATTACCACAGAAGGTGTTCAAAATGTCCACCATTCATTTGCACACAAAGTCGAAGACGTTTTTGCATATTTTCAATGCACCATTCCAGAAGCCTTGGTTGTCTATTTAAAATTTCAATTTCTGCGGCAATTCTGTTTTGAACGTCTAATGTAGCTGCTGGTCTTATTTTGTAAGCTCTGGATTTTAAATAAACTCATGAAAATACTCAAGGGGGTAAGATCGGAACTATGAGGTGGCAAATCAATGATACCATTTCTTCCCATAAACATACCATATTCCCTCTGTAAATATTGCCTCACTTCTATTACGTTGTGACAGGGTGCCCCGTCTTGTTACCATATCATGCCTTGAGCCATATAAAGAGGTAAACTACTGATATATTCTTCAACTTCATGTGAAAGGAAGTTTTCATAGCGATCCCCCGTCATACTACCTCGATAAAAATAATGTCCAATTTGAAATAATTCTGTACTAGACTCCTATAGATATGAGGACAGATCCATTTCTCAAAGTGGAAGAAGTATTGAAAGGGGAAAAAAGGTAACGAAGTCAATCTAAAAAAATTGTAGGACATGTTTCGACCGTTAGCTAGAAGCAAGGTTTTATAAATTAGATACAAGAAATACGTTCAATCGGAAGACAAAGGTTTTACAAAATTGTAAAGGTAGATAGGGCAAAATGATTAAATTAAATTGGAGAGTGAAATATAAAATCTTAATTATAAGAACAATTTTATATGAGGAATTATATAGAAGCAGAATCAAAAAGGAACATTTAACTGTGGAAGATTGACTTCATTACCTTTTCCCCCCCAGACTCCTATAGATTGATGTCTTGATTTGTTTATTGTCAAAGTCGTTTTCATTGGCCTAAAAATAAGTATTTTTTGAGCTGTTTTAAATGACTCTCCACAGAATTCTTTGTAAGAAAATTTGGTTTTCTTGTATTCTTTCGCGGCAAGACTCCAAACGCCTTTGTTTATTTTCATCTGTAAGATGCTGAACTTTGGTAAATTTGTAATCGTGCGTTTTATATTTCTTTAAAGTTTTTTTAAATTTTGCTTTGACTTAACTTTAAATCTCGCATATTTCTGCGCAAGATTGAAGGTACTTCTCCTAGCAAAGCCGGTAGATCATTTTACAAAAATCGTAAAAACTCTTGTCCGTTTAATCCTCCATGTAGCTAAAATGTGCCCAGTAATGTTGCATTTAGTATACCATGCCATTAATTAATTCCAAATTGTTACTGAAAGTGATCGCTTCTTAATATGTGTGGGTTTTCTTATGTATTTTTTTACGTAGATAGTCTTGTGGTAAAAGTGATTGTAATTGTGAAATAATTTTCTGCGTACAAGTCTTGCAACTATGGCCCTGGGTATGTCCGTATTAACTGATATCCGACGTATTCTGCATGTTGGATCTTCTGCAAGTTGAAAATTTATTTAGTTGTCGGGTCGAGTTTTTTCTTCTCGGTGGGGTTGTCCAGGTATACAGCCTTCGAGGTACGCAAACTATATTGCCAAAATCAATGCAACCATATTTTTCTGGAAGACAAGAGAACGACTGAACTGATTACTCCCAATCTGTTACTTTTATAGTAGTCATCAATAACAGGAATTGACATGTATTTGCCACTAATACACAAAGACAGGAATAAAAAAATTATTGGGTAATTTTATAAAATAAAGTCGTGTTTTGATCAGCACAGAATTTAAGAATTCTTAGAAAAAGATATATCTTGTTTGAGTCTGGTGGCTTCAATTAAACGTATCAAGAGTATTATTATTATATGTTAACTTTTTAGAGAACAAAAATTTAAAAAATCAAAAACCGTGATTTTCTTGTACTGCATATGAAAGACCAATCTCCCCTGTATAAATAGAGTGTATTGCATCTAGCTGTGTGTTTCAACAAGATAATTTAGTGGTAGGTAGATACAAAGTTTCAAAAGTGAAAATATATAAAAACCAACACGTAGAACTTCTTAATTAGGTGCTAACTAGGAGTTGAGGTCAACAGTTAGATGCTAATAAGCACATAAAATATTTAACATAGAGCATTGTTGTGCTAGCTCTACAAGAAGCTAGCATAATCTCATCAGCCTAATTAGAAGTTATTTAAGGGCTCTGCGAAAATACATGCTAATTAGATGTAGTTTATAGCTATCAATGAATGTTTAAAATTACTACTTGAAGTTTAAGGTTCCGCTTTTTTACTTGTGAAAATTTTGATTTACCTCTGAACCATCAAGTTCAGACATACACCTGGATGCATCACCAATTACAATATGATTATACCATCTTAAGCCTCTAACTAGCAAGTCCTGGTCTATTCTCGAAGCCATATACTGAGAAATAACGTCCAGAAACAACGAAAACAACACTGGAATCATCTAGAGCTTTTTAGGTTAGATATATATAATGCTGATGGCAATGACAGGATTGTTAGTTAGAGATAGATAGTCAATCGGTCATAGATCATAGACAGTAGAAAGTCGTATATAGTCCGAGAAATAAGTGTGAATATAAATGTGTATATAGTAGTGTAGTTATTGGTATAAATAAATAAGTGAAAATAAATCGAACCCAGTTTTAATATAAATTCCCGTTATAATAGTAACATGACTATAAGGGCTAAAATTAAAAATTATGTTAATGTATACAGTGTGTCTTAGAAAATCGATATCAAAGTTTTCTTTTTTTTGAATGAAACACCCTGCATTTTATAGGAGATTTGACTCCCTCTCAAAATTTAAACGACTTAGGTTTACTATACCTTGAAAAATTTATATTATTCTTAAGCCAATTCCAGTTTTCTGGATTCGATTTGATTTGATCTATTGAATGATCATGATGGAATTCAACGAGAATTAATGGATGAGTTCCAATATTTTTCATTTCACAATACTATAACTTTGTTATTTTAAAAGGAACACCCTGTATATTTTCCCACCAAATTCTAGCTTCCTATTCGCCATCGAACACTACAAGGTTTCCCTATATCTATGTCTTCTGGTTTTTACGATATTTGAAGGTTCTTTGAAAGTTAAGTTATATTTAAAATGTTAATTTTCTGATTACCTATTATTACTATTTTTTGAAATTTCAATTATCCGATTATCATTATTGTTTAATAAAAAAATATAATAATCACTCTAAGTGATAACCATCTTCATCTACGCTTTAAAGGATTCTCCAACTTTTCTCAATATCTCCGGATTTACGTTAGCAAACGCATTTCTTATTCCGACCTTCATGTGTTCTGGTTTAGTTGGTCTTAAATTGTAAACAGAATTTTCCATATACAAAAATAAATCGAGGCATGTAAAATCGGGTGACCAGGGGAGACAATGCCACGGACCTTTTCTTCCAGTCCATTTATTTGGAAACTTCCTATTTAAATATCGTAACGGACATATAAAAATGACTGTGAATTATTTATTTTCAAGTTTATTTATTTCCACACACTATTTATATAACAATCTATTTATATCTATACGTACACACACTATTTATATATCTCACACTAACTATCGACTACTATGTAAAATTTAATTATATTATTTACACTATTTACTACCGAGCTTTATTTATTTATGGCCCCCTACTAAGGACCCACTGAGGTGCCGGATTGTACCGTACTCCCGGTCTCCACAATAGTCCGGTCACCACCGTATTCACCGTACCTGGCTGACTGCTCCGTTCAGACTGTCTCCGCAGCACTCCTCTCGAATATATAGGCAAGCCCCTCAAATCTTGAACAGACATCTTCCAAAGCCACGCGTACATTCCACCACTAGCGCGAACTTACTAGATACTTCGGTATTTCATCTTGACCCTGACATGCATTCACGATTCCATCCACATTAGTCAGTGAATAGAACTTATTCAAAAAAGTCAATATTTTCGCTTATACGATCCACATCCCACATGCAGAAGTCCAGTCGTTGCTGAAAATCTTGCTCACACAAATATTGATGAATTTGGACCAGATATGGATGGTATTTCTGTTTTTGAGTTTGGAGTAGCAGCCTGTCTCTTGAAACCTATTTAGAAGTCCTCGAAACTTCGTTTATCGTAATGTCTTCGCTCTGGATATTTTTGGGCATAAACTCGAGACGCCAACTAACAATTCCTTTGACATTCTCCTACAGTCAAAATCATATCCACTCTTTCTTCAATCGAGCAATCCGTCATTACAGTATTAGTTCACAATCAAATGAATAATAAAACTAGCTAAAAAAAACTCAAATTTACAATAAGTGTATCTATGATACAAGCAAGTTTATGTTGTAATTACTTTTGAGTAAAATATTTCAGTTTGTTTTTTTTTACAATTGTTCACATTTCTCTGTTAAGAGATTGGTACAGGGAAACCTAATACTGTTTCATGGAAAATAGGAAAAGCTACAATTTTCTTGGAAAATATACAGGGTGCTCCATTTGAAGTAATAAAGTTATAGTATTGAGAAATGAAGTACATTAGAGCTCATACACAGAAACACCCTGTACATTCTTGTTAGATTCTATCATAAGCATTCAATAGAATATACTAAGCCAAATCAAGACCGGAAAACAGAAATTGAAATACCTAAATATGAATTTTTCAAACCTTCAACAAAGTGACCTTTAAATTTTGAGAGGAGCTCAAATCTCTAATAAAATACAGTGTGTTCCATTAAAAAAAAGATATCTTTGATAGGTAATTAGCGATTTTCTAGAACACCCTGTATACATAAAAATAATTTTAAGTTGCGGTCATTATAGTCACTAATCTTCCAATAAGTAAAAAATCCCATGAAAATAATTATTTTGGCAGCTACACACCGACGCGCTAATCGTGGCCCACCCTGTATAAATAGATGGTTCACTTTATTGATATTGAGCTAGCTTAACGCTAGTATAACACATTTGCATACTACTTATCTTTGTTTATTGGCACCTAATATTTAGTAAAGTACCTATCTACATTGCTCAGAACTAGCCCCTGGTATATTCGAAAATAAATTCACCACATGCATGTTTGCTTCACAACAGTTCTAGAAGAAAATCAGTAGATATCTACAAAAATATTCTTAATAGTTATAAATTGTTTTTGAATTAAGCCATTTAATTTAACAAATATGTACTTATCTATCTATTTTCAAGGGTCTTAGTGAGGAGATGCAAGAGCTAGCAGATATGTTACATGCAACTTGTGTTGATGAAACAGGCGCCAAAGAAGGTAACTAAATAACTAAACTAAATGTTATACTAATTTAAACCAGGTAGATTTTGGAAATATTTCTATGTATTTCCAAAATAATTTATAATAACAAATCTAATAATTTATTTTTAATAAGATGTTCAGAATGTCTTTATTTATATTATATTTTGCAACATCCAAGTCTTTTATAATAAGATGATATGGCCATATCACGCTATTGCTCATTCGTTTTCTTTCGATTATGGAGTATATCAAGTGCTGTTTGTCTGTAAATGTTGTTTTTGGGACATCATCATAGAGAATAATGTTGATAAACTGGGTGATCTTACTAGCCACGTTGCGTTTGGGCAACTTCTTCCTAAAAAACTTTCATGTAAATAATCTCGTACTTGTTTTAATCTTACTCATTACATTTCAAAACAAGCAAAGAATGGAAAAATGCTCATTTGTATTTTTGGTCTAAATCATAAACAATTTCACTTTCAAACGTCGGTAACTTTTGAATGGAAAAAGTCAGCATATATGTTTTAGTATTTATATTTTTTAATAATCTGCAGTAATGACACAATGTAATGATTCACCCATTATATTTTTCAATTATTCATGCCGATATCTTGGTTTAAATCGTAAAAAAATGACATAAAATATTTTTAGGTAATGTATCGGATATCTAAATATAAGCAAGCTATGCTACTTTTTGCAGACGCTGTACAAAGAAGCTGAAGCTAGAAACAAAAAATTTGGAGGTTTTATTTTGTGTCTTAGATATTAAGAAAAAGAAGAACATTTTTCCAAATGCCACAACGTTAGGGCGATCAGCATGAAAATCGATATTCATGGATCATGAAAAAGCTTATTATGCAATAAACTTTGACCATACTGTCCAAGAGGTGGCGCTGTAGAGCATCGACTTCCACACCATTTAACCGATCACCATAAAATTGACAAACGTGGGTATTTGAGCGTTCAGAATAATTTAACGCTATTGTCATTTTGCATCTTGCTGTCAGGGCATTGCAGTCTTCGACATTATTTAAGCGATCCATCTGAATCCATTTTTTTGTTACTCGCCTGTAGATGGCACTGACCGACAACGTCTGACATGTATAACTAATTTAGTATAAAAGTTTATTTTCTAGACTACGATTTTCTAGTTAGGTAGTTCCTGCTACTGGATACTGTAATAATCATTATATAAATGCGAACGAATAAGATAAATCAGTGTTTTCAATATAATTCACTCAAGGAAGGATATCTGCTAAACGAAATTTTCTTATTTAAAAAACAAGGTAGATATTCTTGAGCGTAATACTTAGGTACTTAGGCAAATATTGCAGTTTTACTAATATTGCCAAACCGCCAGTAATCTGTGTCATATGTCAAGCAACCGGCGATACCCGCAATTGATTATACGCAACGAACACTCCTTGTCACTTAAGAGGCATGAGCTCATTGTGCTTTGACAGTTGTAGTGATAAATACCAATAATTTTAATTAAAGTTCAACAATAGAAAAATACGTTAAAATGTTAAATCTGATACCGGCTGATTAGCAGAATTGAATCAAAAGCAATTGGCTTATAAGGTAGGTACATATAAGCACTTAAATGCACTATTTTGTGTAAACGTGGTGATTGAAAGTTAAACATTTATTCACCGCCATTTGCATTTAGGCACACTGTTGATGAGAATATTTCCATGTTGTAAGTAAGCATTTTTACCATACTGAAATAAATAAATTATAAAAAGTATAATTTTTTCTTCAATTATTTTCAGATAATGCCTACAGAAAAGGGCTCAATTGACTGATACTGACCTTAGTGATGCTTTAGAAGTAACAAGAAAAGGGTCCAGTATAAGCCAGGCAGCAATGCGGTATTCATCCATCCATTGCTCTCCATGAACTCTTGGATTACATAAGAGAAAAGATAATCCACGAAAACGACTTGCAAGAAAAAGTATTTAAACATTCGAACTAGAACTTGATTCGGTAGGAAGAATTCATAGGCTAGCAGAAGTTGGCCTGTCACTCACCAATAAAGTCGTTCGAATAAGATTATTTTTGTACGCAGCTGAGCTTCATAAGCCAATCCTTTTCCTGGATAATTAGCAGGAAGAAAATGGCTAAGTCTGTTTCTTGGAAGACATCCCAATATAGCCAAACGTAAAGCCCAGCCTCTCAGTCCAGGTCAAACACAAGAAATGAACCCTTTTATCCTGACTACTCTTCCAAATTAAAGAAAGTCATGAGCATATTAGAATTGTTTGACAAACCGAAAACGTTTAGGTATACCTAACATGGATGAAACGGAATATCGCCTTATCATCCACAGAAGAACAGAGATTAAAATCTGAATGGGAGATCATTTGCCATCAGGTTCAAAATTTATGATGACTGCTAAAGGCACTATGACAACTAAAGCGTTTATGTTGTGACTGGACTGGCACAAAATCACACGGATACCTAATTCGTTGAGGCTCCAGAAAAACATAGAATAACATCATTTTGCCTTCTTGTTCTTGAGTAGCAGCCAATGGACAGTGGCTGTTTTCCGAAATTTGAAGGCGTTCTGGGAACAAGAGGTTTGAAATTTTCTTATCAGTCGACCCGGCAAACCTTTAACGAAGATGCAATTTGGCGTTTTTTTTTTCTTCGAATGTTTGGTTAAAATCAATGACGCCCCCAACGTTTACGGCCACGGGCATTTTATCGTTTTACGCAGACGTAATCCCATAGTCTGTTTTGCTCCTACCCAGGTACCTACACACTCTGAGCAACCCCGTGAATAAGAGATCCCTGGTCCAAGTCGATTTAAGAAAAAAATTAAGGAGACACTACATTCTGAGATGGAAGATTTATCGTCAGACTCAGGTGACCCATTGATAAAGCTGGTTCAACGCTCAAAAAGGAGACAGCAATACGACAAAAAATAAAAATCTTGAAACTACTGAAAAAACTGACTTGTACTGCTCATTTAAGAATCTTGGTTATTTCTTTGTACCTGAAATAAAGGTATTCACAAGGGCACAAGAGGCGACCAAGGATTTATTCTCTGAACAGTTAAAAGCACAAAATGGAAGAAGGAAAGATTAAAATCTGACGAATCTTGGTTTTGTTTTAATATGTGGGAAAGAGCGGCAGGCCGATATGAGGTTATGTTCTGCATAAGTACAAGAATGATGCGTAGGATAAAGATATTTTTAACTTTTCTCTTTGATTTTGTAAATTTGTAAAAAACTATTCTAATTTTTTATTGTTTAAAAAAAGTATTGTAACGAATTTACGATATAGTGTGGACACCATTACGACGAAGCATGTGCGATTCGTAATTCGTCAGAAGGTGGAGCATCTCGACGAGCACCGACGTTAGCGGGGCCGGCTGGTATGAATGTATAACATAAGTACTGCTATTGGTCACCGATACATGCCAAGATCAAGATTATATCCTGATACATTCATACTCTATTTATCGAACATAAATAGTTAAGCCCCGACCAACTAATTTGTGACTAATGTGTGCAGCAGCCAGTTCCACAAACAGCTTGTGCATGTGTTACGGGCCTTAGAAATTAAACCAATAGAAACATTTTATTCAAATACTACCGGCAGTAATGGGGCAAGGTTTAACTATAGAATAGAATAGGTCTTCGATAAATAGAGTTCGCGCTATTGGTGGAATGATCGGGGCGTTAGAAGAAGCCCGTGGAAGCTTCTAGATAGAGGAGACTTGCCTATATACTGGGGAGGATTTCTTGCGGAGTACAATCGGTCAGTCCGGTGCAGTAGTTGAGTGAGTACTATGAATACAGTGGATACCGGTAGTGCGGTGAAGACCGGTGGTACGGTGGACACCGGTAGTACGCTGGAGATCAGAGTAAGGTGTATAGTGTATATAAATAATCTGTGGTATTTTAGTGTGTAAATAAATAAACTTGAAAAATAATTCTCATTCATTTTTTATGCCCGTTACACTGATAATTAGAGCATGTGTTCTTTATATTCCCATATTGTTTTTTTAAGTAAATAACATGAAGTTATTTTTATTATTTTATTTATTATTAAAAATTAAGGAGGGTTAGCATGACATGAATATCGATATTCATGGATCATGGAAAATGTTTTTATGCTATAAACTTTGACAAATCTCGCCACTAGATGGCGAAATAAAGCATCAACCTAACTCAACCCAACACTATTTAACCGTTCGCCATTAAATTGGTAAACGTAGGTGTTTGAGTGTTCAAAATATTTTAACGTTATTCACTCGTTTATATCTTGCTGCCAGGGCACCTCAGAGCGTCATTTTCGACATCATTTAACCGATCGCCATGAAGGTAGTATAAGTAGGCCTTTGAATATTGCGAATTTTATAATGCTATCCACTTCGTTGTTACTCGCCGTTAGATGGTGCTGATGGACAACGTTGGCCGTTTTTCACTTATTTAGTTTAAAAGTTTAATTTCTGAGTTATGATTTTCTAGTTCCTACTACCGCAATACTTGAATACTTAATTGCATCATATTTCAAAATTCAAATGAATAAGTTAGGTTTAAATCAATGTCTTCAATACCTACATTTCACCCAAGCAAAGATATCACCTAAATGTCGTTTCCCTATTCAAAAAACAAAGGAGATATTCAGCGTAATACTATGAAAATCGATTTGTCTAAGGTTATAGATGTTATTTTCTCAATAGAGTATGCGATCTCGCATTATTATTTACAAGCTTCAGTCCTAAATACCTGGTTAAAACTTTCGAGCTCCATAATGGTGAATTCAATTTTGCAAAATAGTACTAAACCATTTTAGAATAACTATAGAGAATAAAAATGCTGCACAAACTCAATTTAGGGTGACGGGAGATGCGGAATTAATTAATAAACTTTACCAATTATTGCCCACAAAAGGCACGTTGTCGACTTGTGCTTTTTTAATATCTTCAGCCGGACATGAATAGTCAATTTACTAAGTCATCAGCTAGAGACTTTTTTGTGACTTTTCTTATTTTCCTTATAACATCATTTGACATATATAATGGATACAGAGATTGTTTTGACATTAATTAGCTTGAATAGTACAGTTCTACCGAGTGGCCAAATTAATTTATTATTAATGTCTACAAAGATGGCAAAGAGCATTTTGATGTTTGTAGGTTATAATTCGTATTTAATTGTGACTCTACTTTTCTCAATACCAAACCAATCACAATACCAACAAGGTCGTTTTTATGTCAAATATTTTGAAAGTCGAATGTGAAAAATATCTAATTATCATAGCCTATTAAGTACAATCAGTGTCAATCTTACGATTCTACAACGTTGGAAATTTCAGACCTACCAACCTACCTTGACGTAATACAACTAATTACAATACATTTTTTTTTATTATTATAATAATTATAATTATTTTTCTATTTAATAAAAGGTGATATACATTTATATATATATACTTATATGTTAATATAGTTTTTTTGTAAAATTCCTATATTTTTTATTCATTTATGGCTACCAAAAGCTATATGAATATTTTTCCCGTAGTTTTCGAACATCGAACAAAAAAAAACAACAGATTTATTATATGTATAGATTATAATGTGTTGTATCTTTGACTAAATAAATATGGTGTATACAGTTGATTTTTCTTTACAGATGATATATTTAACGCGAGAAAAGGCATATTTGCTGATGATGAAAATTTCAAATGCTATATCAAATGCATTATGGCACAAATGGCTTGTGTAAGTCACTGCTATCTATTTAACACCAGGTCCTTATACCCACATCATTATTATTAACACAATTATTTTTTCTAGATAGATGATGAGGGTATAATTGATGAAGAAGCAACAATTGCAGTATTACCTGAAGAGTACAAGGCAAAGGCTGAACCTGTTATCAAAAAATGTGGCACTATAAGTGAGGATCAATTTCTATATTGAGAAAAACCTTAATGACACCTTGAGTAGAAATAAACTGTTAAGGCCCGAACGAACTAGCCCAGGACAGCTCACGACGGGATATAACATGGCGATCGGCAACTTTATACATCAATGCATTTCAAATGAAGCAGAGGTTGCGGAGCTTAGTTATGTGCACTGATTGTTCCATGAGAGATAGGAACACCTAAGAATTTGATGAAGTGAAAATTACTATCCTTGTTAGCCAGGACAGGAAAATGTATGCTTTAGACAAAAATCAGGACCGGGAAGCAACTGCTTGATTAACTGTGGATTCACTTTATTTTTCCTACGTTTACGTTTTCATGTATTTATTTCCACTTTCTTCTATTGAGTACTGAATTTGGATGCTTCTTTTTCTCACATAGTAAACTTACAATTTGATATTTGCATGTATCTTCAGCAAAATACACCTTATATCTGATTCTACTGAAGAGAGAAATCCCGACCAGTGGGCGCTACGCCAGAAAGTTGCCGGCTACAGTGTTTCGCTCCGCCGTGGGCTGTTTTCGGCAAGTGTGCGCGACCCTTTATTGTACTAGAACAATAATAAAAACTTTATTAAACTTGTACCCTAAAAATATACTACCATTACTTATGAATAAAAGAATTATTGGAGACAGTCATCTTAAAAGATATGATTATATTCCACTTAGTAAATTGTATTCTCAATTAACTTAATTTCTTTATTTATGATGAATAAATTTTAGCCTGATCAAAGGATATTAAGCTCTGCATAATATATCGTAGAAGCAATTAAGTAGAACACAATTTGCTTTTATATTTTCAGAAGGAAAAACTCCATGTGAAAATGCCTGGCTTACACATCAATGTTACCAACGTGAGGCACCGGATGTAAGTACCCACAGAATAAATATAAATTAGAAAATAAATAATTATTCACTCTTCTGATTCTTCTGACTCTTCTACTTATAATACCACAATTTAATCTTAGTCATGTTACCTTTGTTATTTCCTATTTGTTATTAAACACGACATATTATAATCAGAATAATTGAAAAAATTAAATAGTTTCCAACTCGGGGAACTAGTCTATCAATGTTGATTAAAAAAACTAGCCCAAAAAGGTTCAGATGCATTAGATATTTGGTTTTATGTGCAATATAGTTTATTTTATTGGAAAATCAGTTACTGTGATAGATACATAATCGTGAAGTATTTTTTTATATTTTCAGGATTATCTTCTAGTTTAGCTCAGGAATAATATTCTATCATCTGGACCAGCGGTGAGGTGATAAATTAAGAAAGAATTAATGAGTTTTTCCTTTTTGACACTTCCATTACAAGTTTTATATTATATTTAAATAAACGTTAATTATTATTGTCTCATCTTTCTCAAGTAACTAAATTAGGTAACCCCTAGCACTTGGTAGGAGACAAGATCTAATCTAACAATGAAATTAGCTTATTGTTTAATTGAAGTCCTAATTAATTTTTTCATCACCAAGGTTACCCTTTTCTCGATAAGAAATTAAGTTGAGCCTAGCATTATTATCATTTTTCCAGATACTTTTCAAATTCTTGAATCAATTTCTATTTATGTCGAAAAGGTAATCCGGTTCTTTATCATTGATAAAAATACGTCTTAACAACTACAAATATATATCAATAATAAATTTGATTGTTTTTTTGACCGAAACGTGAATAGATTTTGATGATTCTTTTTCATTTTTAAGTGCGTTATTTTCGTTGTATTATTACTATTAGATACTTTATTGTGTTTGTACATTAATTGTGTATTTGAATAAAATATGGTGTGTTGTACCTTACGATGGTGCTACGGCAGAGAAACAATGTAATTACATTCCATAAGTGAGTATAATCAAACGTCAGAGTCGTATTTAGAAATTTTATATGCTTCTCAGGGTAGAGAAAATTACATTATGAATTTTTGGCTGAAATGATTTTGCTTTGTGTACAACTGATTACAAAACCAATGTAGGTAAAAACAGTAAGTTTATTGACTAATATTTTTTCAGATATTAAATTAACTTGAAACTGAAACTGTACAAGTCACCATATTGAGACAGTCTTTATGTTTCAGAAGTGATTTTTGCAAAAAAATCGAATTATTATTACCAAATCAATGCTCAATTCACTTTTTTATTTTCTTTAGTAACTAACCACATAAAATATTTCTCTTGTAGGGGAGTTAATTTGTTATTTGAATTAGGTGAACAAGAGGAATACTCAATTATTTTCAGTACATCATCTAATGAATTCGGTCTTAGTTTTGCTTAGGTATTTTTATGAATTGTAGTAATGCATTATTATTAATTCCGTAATAGGAAATAGTTTTTTTTTGTAGCTATATTCTATTTTCCAGCTAATAAAAGAAACTTTTCCAGGCATTTATTGACGACAATTGACGTACGTACAAATAGATACATAAAATAATAAAAAAAAATCGAAAGAAGAGGTTTAAGAAAATGCGGCTAGATTATAAATATCATTGAAATTGAATATCTGAACATAGGAGGAGAGGTAAAAGATTTTCTATTACTACAAGGACCAATCAATGGTTGTCACGAATACAAATACTTAGGACATTAAAACAAAGCAACTAACAGTTCAGAATGTTGGCAAATGAACACTCCAGGCAAGCTTGCAATGTTAGCTGCTCAAGCAGTACCAACAAGCCCATGACTTCTGAGGACGGGCCAAATTGGCATCTACAATAATTCATTTCACAGAATGAGTCTCGTTTTATTTCCAATCGAATTTTAGGGAGTAAGGCTCCAGCTCACAGGTTTATTTTAGTAAGTACATGTTAATCACTATTTGAATCCAATTGCCAGAAACAATAACAAATCAACTAGTCTGAATAAATAACCATCTTGAAACAACATATAAGTAATTAAGTGCATAATAATTCATTTATGCCTAGCTCCGGGCAATTAAATGGATCGTATAATCTCCCATATTACATGAATTTGATATAATAATTAACAATTATATTCTATAAAGGAAATGGTTTTTTATATTAACTTAATTTCTTTATAAAAGCCGCTCTGGAATTGTACATACTAAGTCATTATGTCTCAAAGAATGACTTCGAGAATTCTTTTAATATTTTTTATTTCCCTACCGTTCACTGAGGTAATTTTATAATTATGCATTTAGATTTATGATGAAAGTACATTATGTAACTGGTTTTAGTGTGTAACAGATAAAGAAATGTGGGATTTAATTTACACATTGAGAGATATTTGCAAAGAAAAGCATCCAGTATCAAGAGGTGAGTATTGATATCAAAACCAATCAGTTCAACCCAATCATATTGCAAGATTTATGAAAAACGTTTTCACCTTCATTACAATAATTTATGAATCTAAGTGGAAACATATTTTATTATAAACGTTTATTCTAGAATGGGTAGATGCAGTTAACAAAGAAAGAAAATGGGCTGACGATGAGAACTTCAAATGTTACATATACTGCATGATGCATGAATGTGGGGTTGTAAGTAAAAGTATTTCTGATATAAATAATATTTGAAAATGAGGCCAATTGCAAGTAGAACTCTCACACAAAGTGTTCCGTACACATTCCCTGAAAATTACAACTCTCTAACTATTACCGTTCATGAGATACAGCCCGCTCTAAGAAGAACGAACCACTGGACAGACTGATTTAGTATTTTTTTGTTGCTATAGCCAAAAAAGGAATACCTAGTTTGTGAAAATTTCAATTGTCTACCTATTAAGATTCATAAGATACAACCCACTCATAGAGGAACGGACAGACGGAGTTCGGAGTAAGTATCTGTTGTTGTAGCGGAAAATGAAATACAAATGCTCTGAAAATTTCAGCTCTTTACCTATCAGCTCGCTACAGACGGACTGACGGACAGGCAAAGGAGTATCAGTAATAGGGTCCCTTTTTCACCAATTTTGTAAAAAACCTTGAAAATACAATACTTATTCAAAACGTGTATAGATAGTCATTTGTAAAAAAAAAGTTATGGGGGAATTTGTTCGGAATGCTGTCTCAATTAATAAATTTCAGTTTATATCAGGTATTAAAAATTATCAACAAATTTTAAGTGTTCCAGAACATTACCCAATTTCATCGGAAATATTTCATGTCATTTTTCACGATAAGATAATCTAAAAATTATCTACATAAGCATATTTTTGGATGTATAGGTAGATGACCAAGGCACAGTTGACGAAAATGCGGCCCTCAATCTTCTATCAGACATCTACAAATTTGAATTTGACGCGATCGTACATGAATGTGGAACAATAAGTGAGTGAATAAATACAATTTTGGGCTATAACAATATTGAACTGAATTTTTTTTTTTTCAGGGGGGTCGTCAGCATGCGATACGGCTTGGTTAACAAACCAATGCTATGGGAAACATCGTTTGGTAGGTAGTAGGGTACATGAGAATATTTAGATAAATAATTCTGCTACTGTCCGTTTGAAAAGGTAAAGAGTAATAAACGCCAATAAAATATGCAAAACCTTTACAAACTGGTCCTAATAATTATTAGAGCTTCTGAAGAAGGTTTGAATACCTTTATTGGTTCCGTTTATTTGACCAGTCCAGCTCACCCTGTTTGGCCTCGTTAAGGGTCGGAATATAATGAAAATCGTTCATCTTATTGCTTGTAAATAAGCGTACCTTCAAGTGAGGGCAATATGAATAATGAATTTCACTTTTAGGATAGACTTGCTAAATGAACCTCCGGAATATAAATAACATCTACAGTTAGGAAATTTGAATTGATAGATTTAATCAATATTCTAAATTTATTGAAAATAAAAGTAAATTCTATATGAGAAACATCTATTTATAAAATATTATATTTTTCATACATAGAAAGATTAATTCATGCTTGTTATAAGAAAGAGACCAATCGGAGGAACTTTCGTGGTTTCCTATGTTTATAATCGGTTCGATCGTTTCGTCTATTCAGTGATCTAGATCCAAAATTTTTTTCTTAAATTTTAATTACATGTGCTGTAAATTTCGACCACTTTTCTCCATCTATTTCACTTACGGCCTTTTCGAACAGAACCTGAGCATCATTCATTTTAAATGTGGTTTATGTCTTTCCACGTAACCTTTTACTTGCGCCAATATCACCTCTGGTTTTGTTCACAGTGGCATGGGGGCAGTCTAAGTACAGACATATTGCGTTTTTTTGCCATTTCGTCAATAACGTATTTGGTACAGCAGTGCTTATAAGCCTGGACTACTGCAAGAAGTATTTTATTAACATATTGACGAAGTTTATTTCTTTTTCCAAAAGCCGCCACATGAAAGGTATCTGCATCATGGAGAAATGAACTAGTTACTACTACATCTGCGTTCATCTCTTCATGATAATCAACTGTATGTTTAGACTGGAATGTTTGTTAATAAACCACCTTTTAGGAAGCCCTCACTACTGCCAATATGTGTAATGATGAGCTTTCTTCCGTTTCCTGAAAGTGTTGTTAGGACGGTTCATAAACCTTCTATAGAAACATGACGAGCCGAAGTTATTATTTTGTCTTGCAACATTTTACCTACTGTCTAGCCATCATTTAACCAGGTTTCATCTAGATAATATATTTCTTTTATTTTCATTCCGGAATTTTCATACAGATTTCAATCAGCAGCGATTTCCTCTTTTGTTTTTCCTACTAAAAGTTTATTTTCCATAGAACTTTCCACAACTTATCTTTCCAAATTCAGGCATATTTTCATTACTTTTAATTTTTTCTAGGACCTTATCCAATGTCGGGATTTCCTTATTAAAATAAAACGCATGCACTTTCTTTCTTTCGTCGACAATCATGGTTCCTTCAAACTACCACACTTTTCTTCACGTAAAAGTCTATATATAGTAGATTTTCCAATCCCCGTCATGTTTGAAGTCATTTCCACTAAATTTTCAACACTATTTCCATTTTTTAGATACACATTTAAGAGCTCTGTGTACGTTCAGTATTAGAATTTTCTCGACACTTACTCGGCCTTTTAACTGGGGAGAAATTCGAAATATTTTCCATTTTTGACAATTTTGGGAAATAAATTGCTGATAATAAAACGAAGTGACGTGACAACTCTAAAATCACTTTCAAATTGATAAAATGGTAGGTAGCCCGGTAAAACAATAAAAACTATTCAGCAGTTACGATTTTGCAATAAATATTTAATGCACGCCTCCGAAACGAGCCGTCGAAAATTATTTATTACTCTCTATCCTCTTCAAATAGATTATGGGGTGTTTTCTTAACCGGATACTCTGTATCAAAAACAAAAAAACTATGTTAAGGTCGCCACTCGTTCATGTCCTATTACATATATATCTGCCACACAAGAAAATACTTATCTTAAAAATATGTTCATGCATCCATGTTCAATCAATCAAACCTCCGTATAATGAATAACTGATTTTATTGGAATACTAAAGAAAGTCGAAATATGTTTAGGTTCCCTTATGTTAAAGAAAAAACGATATTATACAGGGTGTTCTTAGAGGTCCTTACAAAATTCAACACAAAAGTTGGTTTGAGCAAACTTATCTTAGTGGAAAGTTTAGTATTTTGCGTGTTATACGGTCCTGAAGTTCAAAACTTTAGATTGTTTTTTGTTTCACAGAAGCTATGGTAGAAAAGGCAAATAAACCCATATGAAAATCATTTGATCAAGACAACTTTTATTATAATAAATAAACAACTTTATCAATTTTTTATAGTTACATTTATTTTTATCAATAGGTGTAAAATTTGGAAACGGGATATTCTTATATTACCTACTAGCGGACGCCCTAGCCCTAGCTTTTCAACAATACGTAAAGACCGAATCTGCTAACATGGAAAAATTGTCTTAGCACCCCACATCAATAATTATATACCGACATGTCTTTTGCTAAGAATTTTGGATGTAGATCAACGCCGATTTTGTCATTTTACCTGGCAAAACACGCATCAGATGTAAAAGTTAACCCGTATTTTTCTGTAAAATGTCCCTACATGTCAATGAAAGTCTTGTCAAAAGCAGTTCTACCGTTTCAAAAATTTTCTAAATACGTATTTCGGTTTTCGTGAAATGCAAAAAAACTTCGCTCAACAAAAAATTCTATTCAAAAATCACAGACAGACAGTTCAATTTTATTTGTAGATATTTAAAAATGTCACGCCTATTTATGGATATTTTTCATGTTCTTAAATCTGGTTTATTGCCCTATTTAAAAATGCCACTGTACCAAATTTTCTCAAAATCCCAAGAGCCGTTAGAAATTCATAACAAAAAAAACAATTTTAGAACTATAACTTCAGAACTGTATAGCGCCCAAAATACCAGACTATGTGGTAAACTAAGTTTGATTAAATGAACATATTTCCATCTCTGGAGTATGTGGAAGTATCTAGTAGACACTCTGCATAGTATCGACATTTGTGTTTTAATTCCCATCGTTTAAATATAAATACATCGTAATGAATTAACATTTGCTATACAATACACGAAATAATTTATTACCTATCAATAAACTTAATTTTAAGAAAAATATCTTTCAGTATGAGCTACCTTAAATAAAGCAGTCTAAACCAGAAGCACAATCATTCCATTGCAAATAACTACAGGTAACCAAGTGCCTCCACCAAAAGTATGTTGTGATTGCTTTCAAATAAAAATATCAGTTTCAAAAGGGGTGTTTAATTTCTCAAATATCTCAAATATAAAAATTTATTTCTATGGACGAGATAGATTACGGATTACCTCTATTCAATATCATGCAGATGATCCTAGATGGTAAACTATCAACATCTTATTAATCGTACTACCGGTCATAACTAGGTCCATAGAGTTCCATTATGAGGGAAGATCCCTTTTTGACCACAGTATGATCCAATTATGATGATTTTTGTTTCATTTGAGAGAGCAGTATTCAGAATTGGTCCCATAATCATAAAAACTCCAATCGAAAATCTCCTTCCCTACAAAAACCGACCCCGAAGGGACTGCAGGAGGCAATTACTCTTGAATTTCGAAAATCTGAGATGGCAGAATTAAGGATAATACAATATCAGGTAATATTTGAATTGAACATTATTTCATAAGAGCTACGGTTTTCGAGTTTAGCGTTAAAATCTGAAAAATGTGTATTTCTGTTATGTGGAGGGGGCAATTTATTTAATAAATTAAAAATCTGATATTCAAATTAAATACTATATTATTTGTAGAAACATTTAAACTGAACATGTTTTCCATAGAGTTACGCTTTTCGAGTTAGAGCAATGATAAAATCTGAAATATACCTCCGTATTTCCGCCGCGATGTTTTGAGATCTGTGAATAATAAAAAAGTAACAAGCAAAGAACATACGTAGGTAATAGGATAAGTATATACTATCATCCTTGATAATAGTGAACGTTCAACGATTTTCATGATTAATTTTGCACTCAAGAGTATTTTTTCTGATAAAACTTTTCGTCATTTCAAGAACCTATGTCTCACAACCGACTTGTTTGTCCTCTCTGACGATGTCAATATCGAATTTCCTAGATTTATAAAAACTTTATCTAACTTGGCATTCAAATCCTTTCTTCTTAGGCCTCTAAAAATCAAACAACATAAACCCTGGTCTACTAAAGGCTTACGTACATCTGCAAAGATCATGCGCTTATTATCTTACCTAAAAAAATCATCGGACAGCGTCTTTTACCATGATTACGTAAAACGTTACAGAAAAATCTATCATAAGACTATAAAAGCTGCCAAGGACATTTATTATAATAGGAGGCTGGCCAATTCCGGTAATGTTGCTAAAGAAACGTGGTCTATTGTGAATGACTTAAGAAATAAGACCTCTTCATCTAACACAATCTCTATTTCACCCGAGAACCTAAATAATTACTTTGTAGATGTAGCAAAAAATTTAAAGAACACCATAACTCCTTCCGATGACCCCCTCTCATTTCTTCCTAAGGCTAATATGAATTTACACAGTTTCTTCTTTACGTCCGTATTATTATCAGAGCTTAACAGTACAATTAATGACATTAAAAACAAATCCTCATCTGGGGCTGATGGGCTTACTCTGAAAATGGTTACGAACCTGCTGGAATGCACATTGAACCATTTTGTTACTTTAATCAACAAATTATTCCCAAATAGAGTTTTTCCAAACTGTCTTAAGACGGCAATAATTGTTCCTTTGCATAAAGGAGGAGATAAAGATCAAGCTTCGAACTATCGCCCAATTGCACTCCTTCCCACATTATCAAAGATCATCAAAAGATTGGTTAAAAAAAGGCTTCTATCTTTTCTCTTTAAATATAATATACTCTCTTACCATCAATTTGGATTTTTAAGTAACAGATGCACAAATGATGCCATGTTTTCCCTTTTTAATAATGTATATTCAAACCTTGTCAATCATCACTCCATAGCAACAATTTTCTGTGATTTCTCTAAGGCTTTTGATTGCGTAGATCATAATATATTAACTAATAAATCGCAGTACTACGGTTTTTGAGGAGTGTCTCTCGAATGGTTTAAATCGTATCTCAACAGCAGGAGTCAGATCGTGAGGGTTGATACGTCGATGTCTTCTTGCAAGCCAATTGAATATGGAGTGCCTCAAGGTTCAGTACTGGGTCCTATTTTGTTTCTGATTTTTATCAACGACATTGCTAGTCTGGACATTAGCGGTTAAATCTGCCTCTTTGCGGATGATACTAGTTTCACGTGGAGCAACCCGAATATTACGACACTTCATAGGACTGTATCTAGAGACTTAGTCACGATTAAATCTTGGTGCGATTCAAATCTCCTATGCCTCAAAGTTTCTGAAACAAAAGTTTTGTCATAATAACACCACTATTGAGGCCGTTGAATCTGTGAAATTCTTGGGGCTTATTGTAGACAACGGTTTAAAATGGGACTCGCACATCGATGCTTTATCAAAAAGGTTAAGTTCTGCCTGCTTTGCGCTGAGATCAGTTTCCAAGGAGCTCAACCTGTCTACTTCTAGAACAGTCTATTATGCCATTTTTGAATCGACCTTCCGATACGCCCTTCCATTTTGGGGTACGTGTTGTGCTACTCAATTTGAACGTATTTTTAAACTGCAGAAGAGAGCTGGTCGGTATTCACTGAGACTTAGCAGTAGGACTCACTGCCAGGATTACTTTAGAAAATTTAAAATATTAACTCTTCCGGCCCTATTCATATTTGAATCTGTATGCTTAATCCGCAAGCACGTATCTTCTATTCCAGAGAGGCCATCTCACAACTAGACGCTGCCAACCCCTCGCTCAGAGTTGGTTAAAAGCTCTATACTGTACAATGCAAAAAAATGTACAATCATCTACCATTTAAAATCAAGTCCATAAGATCTTTTCCTGAATTTCGAAAGGTTTTGAAATCATACTTATTGGAGAGAGCCTTGCATGCAGTAAGCGACATTTTTTTAAAAATTGTTAATACTTAATATTAAGCTTCTTACACCCACTGGTTTAGTGAATATTATTTGATGTTTGATATCCTAAGGGTCTTTTGTAATGTAACACGAAATTAAATCTATAATGGCTTTTCCCAGATTTTGCCAAATTTTCAATTAAATTACCTACTACCTAGATAATGCCTTTTGTGCAGTTAACGACTTTTTCACTAAGGCACGTTTCTGCTCAGCTCACGCACTAATTATATCTCCATCAGGTCTCCCATTGGAATCTTATTTCTGCTGATATAAACACTTTTGTATATAGTATAAATATAAGATTGTTAACAATTAGAATAGTCCTGTAGTAACCTTTGTAGCATAAACATTGTAACTTTAGTTAATAAATTAGTTTTTAAAAAGGCAATCTCGAGGATCGAAATTATTTTTGGCGCAGTCAGTAGGATTGTCTGAGAATAATCAAATCGTTTGATTATTTTTCGTGTCAACGATTAATCGGACATTCGAAATTGTTGAACTGTGAGTGATAGTGAAAATCCAGAGAGGCAAACCAATCTTGGCTCATCCCAGTCTATCGAAGACCTGGAAACCACAACCCACTGGCAGATCATCGGAATTTAGAACCCAAATCGTCTAAATTCGCAAGAGCTATCGACCTGGTAAAGGACAACCATCGCCGATCCAGCCGAAGCCCTTATAGAGAGGATGCTCAGAGTTGCCTTAATATTAATGTAAGTCTAACTCATTTTTGTTCATTTTATGTCTTTCGGAAATTTGATTGACCTTTACGAAAGTTTGGAAGAAGCGCTTTCATCACCTAATAAACCCTTAGAAGATTCAGAATTACCTAGTTCAATTGTAGTAAGCCCAGTTATTAAGCCAGCTATTTTAAAATTGTCTTTAAAAGAAAAATTTAAAATGAGCCAATTCAAGCCTGAATATCTTAATTGTCTCCCTGAATTTAGTGGCGACGCTAATGATTTACAGAGATTTCTTTTGGTTAGTCAATCGCTAATAAATCAATTCTATGATGAAGCGAATCCAGAAAGTTTTTCAAATACGTTTTTAATGAATTCCATTGTATCAAAGCTCAGTGGAAATGCAAAAACTCTATTCAATATACAAGGTATTAGCACATGGACAGAATTAAGAGAATTATTAATTAGGAATTTTGCCGATCAACGTGACGAAAGTTGTCTAAATAGAGATCTTGTCATGTTACGACAAACTGTTGGTGAATCAACACAACATTTTTACGATAGAATCTTACATATTCTAAATTTATTGTGCAGCCACGTTAATTCTCAAGTTTTAACTAAGGAAGCACGAGCGGCTAAGATAGATTTATACCAAGATTTAGCACTTAAAACATTCTTAGCAGGCATACGCGAACCGTTAGGAACAACAATTCGATGTATGAAATCGAAAAGTTTGAGCGAAGCCTTACAGTATGTAACTGAAGAGGAAAATGTACATTATTTTCAGAGTTACCCTAACAAAACAAACCAAAAATCAGAAATTTTCAAGCCACAGATTCCAATGAAACCACAGGTTAATTCACGACCTCAATTTCAATTTAGAAATAATCCAAATCAAATATTCCCTAGAAACCCAAATCCAATGCAATCTTATCGGAACAATTCTTTTAGAACCCGTTTTGGCAATTTCCAACACAACAAAGATTCAATCTACCTCCGCAACAATTTGCTCATCATCCACAATATCCTAGAGCTCCACAAAATTTCAGAGCTCCTACCCAGAACTCCAGATTTTCACAAAATTATCAAAATACTTTTAAACAAGAAAATCCTAGCCAATTAACAAAACCAACTCCAATGAGTATTTCATCTCAAAGAACATTCAAACCTCATTCGAATTTCTTCAAACCATCTAATCAACCTCCTCACTATAAAGTCGAAGAACTGTATAACACAGAAGTAAATACTTGCGAATCTGACTATGATCCAAATTATTTTAACGAATACCAAAATTACTATCCTGAAGCAGAATGTGAGAATCAAGAAGATTTTTCAAATGAAAACAACATGGAGACTGAAAATTTTCATACGGATCCTCCCAATTCCGAGGAAAGATAACCCCTAAAGTTTTTTCATTCAATTTTTCAGAATCCAATGAACTTCCCTATATAATGATTCCACAATATAATCTGAAACTATTAATTGATTCTGGCTCTACAAAATCTTTTCTTGACCCAGATTTAGCTTTTAAATTATTTCCAGATAGAATTAAAAATGACCCTTTTATAGTTTCCACAGTATATCAAAAATCATCTCATAAATATAGCACAGAAATTCCGACTCCTCAAGTTTTTAACGTCCCTGGCAACATGAAATTTTACCTTTTCAAATTCCACGAAACATTCAATGGCCTCATCGGTCTAGACAATATGAAAAATCTACAAGCTAGTGTTGATTTTAGTAGAGATATTCTTATTACTCCGAATGCAAGGATTAAATTACATTACCATAAAGTGAATAGCGCAAACAATACTCATTTAATATCCGTATCACCACGTGTTCAACAAGTTATCAAGATAAGAACATCTGTAAAACATGGCGATATCATTTTTCCCACATATTAAAATTCATAATTGCGAGATTCCAGAAAGCCTGAGCGTTGCAAAAAACGGAGAAGCGTTAACCACAATCCTGAATACTACTAACGATACCATGAAACTTGACCTTAGTGAACCATTCGTTGTAGAGAAATTCCAGGAAAATTACACACTAGATTCGAACTTAAATTATATTTCGAGCGAAGAAAATAACACATTAGATTTAAATAAAATTAGATTAAACCATTTAAATTCTGAGGAATCTTCAAAAATACTATCACTTTGTCGAAAATACTCTGACATATTCTATAATGAAGAGATGCCCTTAACTTTTACGAACCGTATTAAACATCAAATCAAAACATCCGACGAAAGCGCCGTTTATACGAAATCATACAGATATCCATTTATTCACAAGAACGAAGTAGATAACCAAATAAGAAAAATGCTGAAAACCAATATCATCCGGCCCAGCAATTCGCCTTGGTCTTCCCCAATTTGGGTAGTTCCAAAAAAAATGGACGCCTCTGGCAAGCAAAAATGGCGCGTCGTAGTAGACTATAGAAAACTAAATGAAAAGACTATCGATGATAAATATCCTCTTCCAAATATTAATGATTTGCTGGATAAACTCGGAAAGTGCCAATACTTCACGACTTTGGACCTAGCAAGTGGATTCCACCAAATCGAGATGGAAGAAAAGGATATCGAGAAAACAGCATTCAGTACAGAAAATGGACATTATGAGTACCTCCGCATGCCATTTGGGTTGAAGAACGCCCCTGCCACGTTTCAACGTGTAATGGATAATATACTGCGAGGAATACAAAACGAAAAATGTCTAGTCTACCTGGATGATATCATCGTTTTCTCGACTTCTCTGCAAGAACATCTAGAGAGGTTAGAAAGTGTTTTCAAGAGACTCAGAGATTCAAACTTCAAAATACAGCTCGACAAATCCGAGTTTCTAAGGAAAGAAGTCGCATATCTCGGACATGTTGTAACACCACAAGGAGAGAAGCCGAATCCGGACAAAATTAAGGCTATTCAAAATTTTCCAATTCCGAAGACCACCAAACAAATCAAAGGATTTTTGGGACTCTTAGGATACTATAGACGTTTCATCAAAAATTTTGCTAATTTAACAAAACCGCTAACAAAATGTTTAAAGAAAGGTGCAATAATCGAACACAACGAAGAATTTATCAATTGTTTCGAAAACTGTAAAACTATTTTAACAAACCAGCCAATTTTACAATATCCAGATTTTTCGAAACCTTTTAATCTAACAACAGATGCTTCAAATATTGCTCTTGGTGCGGTCCTTTCACAAGGCCCGATTGGTAGAGATTTACCAATTGCATTTGCGTCTCGTACTCTCAACGATTCAGAAATTAACTATTCTGTAATAGAGAAAGAACTTCTCGTCATCGTTTGGGCAACCAAGTACTTCCGCCCATATTTGTATGGTCGTAAATTCAATATAATAACAGATCACAAACCTTTGCAATGGTTATTCTCACTTAAAGATCCAAACTCAAAACTTATGCGTTGGAGAATTCGACTAGAAGAATTCGATTATAACATTATATACAAGAAAGAAAATTAAACACAAACGCAGACGCGGTTTCAAGAGTCGAAATACATACGAAAGAATTCTGGGAACAACTAGATGATATACTGAAAGAATATCCAAATTATCAAAACCCATCAGTAACATTCGATTACCAGCGAGAACCATTAAATCAAGATCACAATGAATTGAATACCCCGGAATATAGAGAAATCGAACTTCGTACACAATCTCCAAAATCACCTCGAGTTTATCTAGATTTAGATACTATGGAAAGAACTCTGGACGATGAAGACAACATTTCAATGATTGTACATCATGATCAATCAATTGCAGAAGTGCAGGCGCAGTCGTCTTCGAAAGAAGATAAGCAAATCACGAACAATGTCAACGATGATAGCGATGAACAAACGATACATTCGAACGCTGACCAACATCCAATAGCAGATATACCAGTCACAGATCATGCAATCAATTACGGACAAAACCAAATCTTCATAAAATTAGTACATCATTCACCAGCAAAACCGAAGCTATCTCATCTATTTGAAAAGAAATTAAGAATTCATCTCCAAATATCCGAACAAAATTTTGAAAAAGATATAGTAAACTTTATAAAAGAGTATGTATCTCCCAATGTAAATTATCACCTATATTTCGAAGATCCACAAATTTATGAATCGTTTTCTGCAGTAGTCCAACAAAATTTCAAATGGCCCTCTATTAAATTTAGAAGATGTACTAAAAAACTAATTGACGTTATCGATAAAGAAGAAATCTTATCAAAAATACAGGGATACCACGAAGGTAAAACCAACCATCGAGGAATAGACGAAACATTAAGTAGAATCAAGGAAAAGTATTATTGGCCGCTGATGAAAAATTCAATTACAACTTATATAAATGATTGTGAAATATGCCAGCAAGCTAAGTACGAGAGAAAACCCGTAAAAATGCAAATGAACATCACACCGACAGCTTCTAAACCATTTGAAATAGTGCATATGAATACGTTTACATTCGAACAAACAAAATTTTTAACAATTTCGGACAGCTTTTCAAAATATTCACAAGCATACCCAATATCTTCTATGTCTGGAACAGAAATTGCTAATAACCTAATAAACTTTTTCTCACATCATAGTATACCTAAGCTTATTATTGTAGATAACGGAACAGAATTTAAAAACTCTGTTATTACCGAGCTTTTGAACTTGCATAAAGTCAAAATTCACTTTTGTTCTCCTAACCATCCCCAATCAAACGGAATAGTTGAGAGATTCCATTCTACAATCACAGAACATCTCAGATTACTAAACACTCAAGGTTTCTCAAAAACACCAGCGAAAATGAAAATGCTATATGCAATTTTGGCATACAATAATTCAATTCACTCTGTCACCAAATTCAAACCTATAGACGTTATAAACGGACATGTCACAGATAACGACCCATTTAATATTGAAATAGATAAACTTATATTGAATGACTATGTTAATCAACATAGAGAAAAGTCTAGATTATTATACTCTAAGATAAATTCAGCGTTACTTAATCAAAAGGAAAAGGTTATTGAAAAAGCTAATGAAAAACGAGATAAACCAGAATTATTTGAAGAAAACCAAGTAGTTTTTCCCAAGAAACACATTAGGCAAAAGCACGCCAATAAATATGATAAACCCTCAAAATTAACAAATATCAATACCAAAAGAAAAGTGGTGAAAACTGATCAACATGCAAAAATTCACATGAACAACCTTAAGCGTCCCTTAAGAAAAATTTACTCTTTCGATTAGTAAAGATAGATTATTGTATTACAGGTTTCCCGTAGTCTTGGGTCTCCGAGAAACTATCAGTGTAAGAAACTTACAAGACAACCCAGGATTAATACCCCTAAAGATCGGTACCGCTAAACTACAAGAATATTCACATTCACTCTTTCATTATTACGATCTGAATCCTATAATTTTAGAAATCAATAAGCTTAAAACTAAATCTACGAATTTAACATTATCCCTTCAAATGAATGCAAATTATTCTAGAGATGTTTCAAATTACCATAAAATATTAAGATATGTCGAAAATAAGGCTGAGTCAAAACTATCAGAAATTATACCTCATTCACAAAGAACGAAACGAGGGTTGATCAATGGATTAGGATCCATATTCAAATCAATTTCTGGTAATCTTGATGCTAGAGACGGCGAGAGATATGATCTACTAATTAGACAACTTCAAGAGAATCAGAACAAAATAACTTCAAGCGTAAAATCTCAATGTTCACTTGCCATTACCTTGATAGACAAATTTAATGGAACAATTAGCCAGATTAATCATAATGAAAAACTTTTGGAAGACAAGCTAAATCAAATCTCATTAATTGTAACCACACGAGCCTACAGAGAGAATAGTAGTTTTATAAAGGATGTTATGATTCAAATAATCAATTTGTACGAAACCATAATATCTATTTTACAGGATATAGAGAATTCTATTACCTTTGCAAAACTTAGAACTATGCATCCAAGCATAATGCCTATATCAGATTTATATAATATATTAAAACTCTTCAAACAAAATTCACTCCTGACCAATTTCCAATACCTGTTGATCTAGGAAATACCCTTCTTTTTGAAAAATTAATAGAAGTGGAATGCTTTATTCTCAATAATAGAATTGTGTATATACTTAAAATTCCAATAACTTATCCTTCCGAATTCAACCTTTATCATTTATTTTCTATACCAGTCTTCTCGAAAGGTCAATTCAAAACTATTCTTCCGAAGGGTAGATTTTTGATCAAAAGTGAGTTACATTACGCACTATTGAGGAACTCTTGTGAACAAATAGCAGATAGGCAATACATCTGTAAAAATACTGAGATCTACGAAATAGACGATCTCAGCCCCTGCGAAGTTCAACTACTACGGATGAAGAATACTTCTAGTTGTAACTATGCACAAATAACCATCACACAAACTACATTTAGAAACCTAGATGAATCAACTTGGATAGGGTTGTTTCCTTCCGAAGAACCAGTGACTCTTCGATGTACCAGCCAAGAAGAAATATTAAAATTATATGGTACCTATCTATTCCAAATTCCACAAGGATGCAGACTATCAACAAATCCCAAAATAATCCAAAACGAAAAAGAAGAGCCAACTGCAAATAAACCAATACTATTTGCAGATCTCAATACTAATCAATACGACTCAAAAATACCCAACATCAACATACAATTAGATCAACTTCAGCTCGATGAACTCCAAGATCTGAAAACCAGGTTCGTTGAAAATATTCCAACGATCAAAGAAGACAGCATGGCCCACCTATATATTCCCGATGCCTGGACGATCATTATATACTGTATTGTAATATTCTTGATCGTCTACTTCACCTATAAGAAAGCCAAACCAAATGGGAACCAAAATGGTCCAGCCCAACCGATAGAGCTCCTTAACGTCCAACTTCCTCGCTGAACTCTCCAAAGTTGGATCTACAGGGGGAGGAATTATATCTCCATCAGGTCTCCCATTGGAATCTTATTTCTGCTGATATAAACACTTTTGTATATAGTATAAATATAAGATTGTTAACAATTAGAATAGTCCTGTAGTAACCTTTGTAGCATAAACATTGTAACTTTAGTTAATAAATTAATTTTTAAAAAGGCAATCTCGAGGATCGAAACTATTTTTCACTGGTTTATTGTTTGTACACAATTTTTTTTTGTTTTTTGTGATTTAGTTCGTGTTTACTTTCTGAATGAATTTACAGCTGTATATTAACTTACTTCCTAACCAAATTTACAGCTCTCTCTCTCTCTCTCTCTCTCTCTCTCTCTCTCTCTCTCTCTCTCTCTCTCTCTCTCTCTCTCTCTCTCTCTCTCTCCTCTCTCTCTCTCTCTCTCAGCTTAAGAACTTGGTGATTTACAACCTTCCTAGATTTCTGGTCGCACTATACCTATGCATTATACTGGAATCATACATTTTGATTTTATTTATTTTTGTAACTTTCTTAAAAAAAAACATTCACAAAGAATGTTGCCTGAAGTTTTGTGAATCAATCAGAAATTGTTAATAGCATTAGAGTCTTCATTTTTTTTTATTTTTCTAAATGTTTTGAAGTTCGCAATTTTGAAACTACCAAGTCAAGGGGAGTTTATACAGCAAATAAAATAAGAAACAAATAAAAATAAGAATAAGGACAAAAATATTGGTTTGAACCATCAAATCGCAGCTTATTGACAAAGACTTCTGTATTGTGTTTTATCGACACAGTGGCTATGATTTAAAGATCAATAACTGAAATTCTTCGGTATAATTACATGCATTAACAGATTCCAAACAACATAAAATAAAATAAGAAATAAAGATGAAAGTTGGCCATCTTTAATTTTATTCTTATTTCTTATTTTATCTCATTTCGTGTATAAACGCTCGCATGGAAATGGAAATAACCATGTTCAACTTGCTTATTTCGTTTTAATTTTTTCTTATTTTATTTGCTATATAAACTCACCTTCAGTCATAAAAATTAACCATTTTTTTCTTCAAAGATTAATCAAAGAATACTTGATACTAAGGGGGTTTACAAACATAGGAGATACAAATAATAGTAGCTATAAAAATGCCTACAATAAAATAAATATAATAATACTAATTCTATACAGGACATGAATTTGGATAGGCTAAAAACTCATACAATGTATAAAAACATTTACCTACCAAGCAGATATGACTTCCGACTTCTTTTGAATTTAATAATAGTACTATTGGATTTTATTGGTCCTGGTAGACGATTGAATATTTTTGGGCCGATAAAATTCGAAGTTTATTGAATGATGCCATACTGAGTGAATAAAATATTTTTGGTGAGTATTAATTTTATGGATATCACTATTGAGTGTGAAGTCATTTCTATTATCAATGATGTATATTGATAAGAGTTAACAATTCCATGGGATTGGAAAAGTGATCTGCATGAAGTGCGTTTTGGAATTTTAAATATGCATCTTTAATGTGGCTTTCTGTACCTACAATGAAAACATGTTTGCTCATTGATGAGTTGTCCCATATGCAAACACGTAGCTTAGCTTCAACTTGGGCTAATAATACTCATCGACACTGATTTAAATCTAAAACTGTATTTAGGTTTTTGAACCTATAAATTATTGAAAAAACTAAAGCTTCATTTCCATGTGCACTGATTAATGGCGCCACTTTATTTGCACATGGAAACAATGGTCCTGTCCTGTTTGATTACCAATCGCTTAGTAATCATTAATCAAAAATCTGTATCTTGTGGACACGACTGATTACTTAGCTTAGCTGATTTGCCAAACTGACGTTTGTCAAAAGATTTTAAATAATTTAATTCGACAATTACACTTATAAGAGGAATTAAAAATGGAACAAGCAACTGTATTTTCTGTTCAATATATTTATAATGAGAAAGATAATGTGGTAAACGGAACGATAAATTTCCACAATAATTAAACAAAAGATAGGTTATGTCCACTATTGTATAATGATAGCTGTCATACTAAAGACGTCAACTTTTTGCTTACTGATTACTAAGCAATTGGTAATCACACTACTGTGGGAAAATCAACTGGCGCCAGTAAAGTGGCGCCATTAATCCATGCACCAGCAAATTACAAAACTATTCGCAATATGAGTTCCAGCTCAAATATTCTTCCATAAAAATTTCTAAGAATTTCACTTTGTGGCAAGTGTCTACGATGGATTTTTTTACAAATTTTTTTGTATTAACAAAAACTGCCCTACATATATTAGCCAAAAACGAATAAGCTTATTACTCTGTAGATATGTATCGATTAAAAGTAGTACAATGTCGCCATCAATTTGGTTTACGATATTACTCTGTAGGTATAGCTACTTTGTGCTTACGTATAATACAAACAAAAACGGAGACACAGACATTTTCCCCATAATATTTTTTTATGACTCTGGGTACCTTAAAACGTGAGATTTGTCATAATTGCATTTTCGGAAAACCGAAATTATTACAATAACTTCCTGTACTTGGAAGTTATAACACTTGCCTAACATTTACCTATTTATTTCATAATAATACAACCGCATGATTTCGTATCACATTTACTGTGTGCCAATAAAAATTCTATCAAATCCTATGGAAAATGCATGTTGTAATAATATCTCATAGCAAGAGAGTACAAAACAAAATTGCCGGTTGTTCATTTCTAAATGTTTATTTTCGCCACATTTATGTAGTATTTATTTATTAAGTGATCATTGGCCATTTAAAAACGTGCAAAGACACAGAATATATTGTTATTATTTATTATCTTTTGTGATAATAACCCTGAATTTTAATCTTTGATTAAACAGATTAGACAACATAATAAAACATTAAATCATTCAATCGAAAAAGTATAGGTACAGTGTATCGAAACTATAATAGATAGACAAATGGTTAAATGGGGAAAGTTTAAGATAATTATGTTGGTAAATTAATGCCTTTTACAGAATACTTCCTACTACTTGGACTCATTAAATATTTCGAAAAATCTAGAATCTTAATTTCAAGGTTTCCACTCAAATAAAACGATTTTGTTAGCTTCTCAGTGATGTATAATAATCGGTTAAAGAAGTAGTTCTGAATGAAATAAATACTTTTTACAAAAAATTGGACCGCCTTTATTAATTGGTGCACTGAAAAATACAAAATGATATTAATTCTGTTGGTGCTGGTAACTTTGAAGTTGTGCAGTTGTAGTTAGATAGAAGACTTTTGGCACCAACTCTCAATAATCCTCTATCAAATGAAAAAAGTATCATGTAAATTGTAGCACGTTTACTATTCATATAAAAAAAGATGTGCAAACAGTCGAGTTGTAAACCTCCTCTGTTCGAGTCGTCGGTCAAAAAATGTAATATTTGGATACATTATATACAGGATGTTCCATTGGGGGACGGAAAAAATTAACGATGGATACTCGACACGAAGATGATTATAGCCTATTTCTGGGTGTGCCTAGTTCGATAACCGAGATGAGTGTTTTATCAATTTTGGTCATTTCTTTGAGTGGTAATAACTCACGATCCACTCAGTATATTCTCTTGATATTTGGTACACACATTTTCCTATTCCTATCCAGGATCAGCACAAAATTTTAACATAATTTTGGGTTCTCAAAACGCACCCTGTACTTTAACATTTTCAGAACCCACTAACCCACTGAAAAGAGCACTAAAAGCTGAAACAAAGTGTGTACATTTTATTTTCCCTCATGGTCTCTGTGAGTTACGTTTCTGAATTTGAATTATTTGCGGTTGTATGCTTTTGGATAGCTAAAACTCTTTCTCTAATACTTTTCTGAACTTCTATTAAAAGTGTTTAGGTGGCTGACACCGAATTATTAGGTGTTTTTCAGAATGAAATATCAAGATTTTGCAATGTACTATTTTTTTCAAGTTCCACTTAGGTATTAGTTATCAGTAATCGAATGCCTGTGTAATAATTTGATACTATGAATTAATTTATTTTATTATGCTGTTGTGATTTTTTTAAGTGAGAAATATTCCTGGAAAGTGTTGCAACAGGTTGAAATAGGTGCAGTTATTACCACTGAAATATTTTTTATGTAATGGAAAAATTTGACATACCTTGAATAGATACCGTGTATTATTTAAATACCCAAAAGTCTTTTTTTTCTGAAATTAATACCAGAGAGCAGCTTCTTATTCAAAGAATTGAAGAAGAATGCAGAGAAATGAAAAACAATCAGGGTGTGATTCGAAAATCAGTTAGACATATTTTGAAAACGGCAAGAAAATCTTTAAATCAAAACAGAGGGACTTTGAGCAATTTTTATATTTTTTATGATTTATAGTAAAATTTTAAATGCTAGTTTCGTCTGTTCAGTTCTTTCATAAATATATGAAATAATATTTGTAGTAGTAGAAATAGATATTGCAGAGGAGTTTTGCTATTAGATGTGGAAAATTCGAAATATTTCATACTTAACTATCCAAATGCAAACAACATCAAAATCAAATTCACAAACATGATTCACAGAGATCATGCGGGAAAATAAAAACTCAGTTTGTTCCAGCTTTTAGTGCTCTTTTCAAATATATTAGTAGATTTTCAATATTTTAAGGTACAGGATGTTTTTTGAGAACCCAAAATTATGTCAAATTTTTGTTAGTCCTGACATGGATTTTTTGACTGACTCGTACGCAAATCGCTTGGATAGGAATAGGGGAATGTGTGTACCAAATATCAAGAAATATACTGGGTGGATCGTGAGTTATTGCCACTCAAATAAATGACCAAAATTGGTAAAACCCCCTACATCTCGGTTATAAAACTAAGTATACCCAACAAATATGGTATATTTAGAATTAGCTTCGTGCCGTCTGTCCACCGTTAATTTGTTTCCGTTTTCCAACTTTTAAAATGTACCAAATATTTTTATCTATGTATATTATTCAAACATCACTTACCACTTTTAGGATCAAAAAAATGTTTACTGAATCAAAATGAAAGAATACATAAACCAGCACATATTATAATTACCTATTCTTCTTTGAGTGCTGTAGTGTTGATAACTCCTCCGCCTTGAAAGATTTGAAACAAACAAAGGGACCTAATTTAATGTGGATTCCAAACCACCGATATGTCTCAAGATAAATCTCAACTCACACTTTTCCAAAGAAGCTGTACCAAGGAAATATGCTTTCACTGGTTTCCTCTTGTCGTGCGAAACGAAAACAAAGCACATAGGGTGTTATAGAATAACAGGTAGATTTCAATCGATAGATCAAACATTCAAAGAGGGCACAATTAAAACAATAACAATAGAAAATATACAAGAATTATACAAGGTCTGGTATCTCAGCGACAATCTTGTGTATGTCAGTTGTTAACAAAGCTATTTTGATAGTGGTAAAATTTCATTGAAATCGGTTCAGTTTTATTCATTAGGAAAAATGAAAAAAAATTGTACCCACCACTGGCTTAAAAAATGTATTCAAAAGAAGGTCTAACATTGACGTTAACTAAGTTAGAAAGATGTTCAAAATTTAGTGCCAAACTTTTCAAATTTCAAAGCACTTTAATCTTAGGTAAATTTCATACCTATTGCGATTGTTCGCACTTTCGAATTCCAGAAAAAATCAACGGTATGGTGGGTATTATACCTATGTCAATAAATTAGTCAAAAATTATTTTTTTTATGGTATATTACAAAATTTGCAAAGACGATAGAGGTCGCATTTTTATGATATCATGTTCAAATTTGCTAGAGAAACTCTGTGTTTCTAACAAAATGTAAACGGTTGTTATTAGTAATTCGGGGGAAAATGAACTGTGACAGATGGACATACAGAGAGACATCTGTTTTTTTTCTTCGGATGTACGGTAGCTTAAAAAAACTGAAACTATTGTTCTAGCGGTCTAGTTATGGACTCTTATATCTTTTAGAGGTCATTTTTCCTGGAAAACGGTGATGATAAATAAAACGCTCTCAAATCAATCTGCTTAATTAACCGGAATAGTTATTCTGACGCATTTTATATTATTATCGGTAGAAATACCATAATAATTGTTTGACTCAACTTGCTATATCCTGTTTTATTATTCCAAAAAATGTACAATAAGAAGCTATCACGCCGCCGCTCATTATCATATTCCAACTGTAACATTTCAGAGACAATTTTCAAGCTAAAACTGTGTATTTTGTATGAATATGTGTTTGCGTAAGCTGTGTTAGGAAATCAAGAGTGCTCTTGAACCAATAATTATGCCAGAGAGTTTTTTTGTAGATGAACTTTGCGAAAGTGGACGTATCAAGTCGCAGAAATGCTCTCAGGCAACAACTAAATAGATACATTCTGGATCCCAGCATATTTTCGTTGTTATTTCGAATCCACTTCACTTCCAAACTGCCAGTCGTTCAAGACATTTTTCTAATGTGCTCTAGTGGTATGATAGGAGATCTGTTGTGATACCAGGAAAATCATACACGTGTGTCTAGTTATTTTTGTGTTCTATTGGTTTTTCCTTCATTTCTTCTGGGATATCAAGAATTTTAATCTTGTTGGTAAGTTGAGGAACTGTATTTAAAACCAATCAAAATAGTTTATGACGGAAACACAGGCTTTTTAATGTGCAATAAAAAAATATAGATTCAACTATAACTTCCAAAGATATAATTTTGAAAATTTTCTTTCATTCTTTAACAATACATACCATAATTTTTATTTAAAATTACATAGGAGCCGCATTTGCTATATAAAAGAAATTCGGTCCAAATGTGACTGTGTCTGTTTCTGAGATTCGTGTATTTTCTTTAATATCTTCGAAACTATATAATTTAAAATTACAAAAATATATTTATTATATATTTTACTTATATCGACAAATACCTAAAACATTGAAGATTCGAAATTTCATTTTTCTAATTTGATACACAAAATTACCCCCCAGAATCATCATTCGTCTATTTGAGCCATATGTTCTTCCGTAATTGGGTCACCCAACTAAGCATAAGTAGCAAAATTCAACTTTTCTCGTAGATTTAGAGAAAATATGCCGTGGCAGACGGACTCCAGAATGATGTTTTGAAGGGTTCTTCTATCGGTTTTCATCGTAGATATGGAAAGCTCAAACTGTAAGATCGCAAACAAAATGTTTTGGAACATATTTCTATAAAATGAATGACTTCATTAAAATTTGGGTAACATTTGAGAATATTAATTTTCATAACAATAGATCAGATACCTAACTATACCTATTAAGTAGTTAACTAGTAGTTTTATTTTATCACTTCTGCTTGGGAGAAAACAATTTCCATAAACTCAAAAATTATTTAAAAGGCCATAATTTCTAAATACTTACCTATGTTTATCTATTTTATTTATCCTCGTTGTCAATTGAATTTCAATTGAAGAAATTTGAACGTTTAATAAATGATAGATAAATAATATTATATGATCCTTTTATTTGACTGGATTGTGTAAAATAAATTACAAAAACTATGACCAACTTCACTAATTGAACGTTTACCTATATTTAGAGATATAAATACATAACGGTGACAGTATAATAGAAAAACTTTGTTATTGCTGTATCTCATAAGCCATTTTTTGAAAAATGTCCAATTTAATGCTGCTGGATATATCTTCTTTCATTTTGTCATCTGAAATTTTCAAATTTCAAAATTTAAAAAAAAATTTATCATTTGAAATCACATACTCGAATCCTCTAGTTGAGAGTTGTTCCTCTGTTATGCAATAGAACAATAAAATATTTAATCGATGACTTAATTTCTTAGTATCTATTCGTCATAGAAATAGGATTGAAGTGTGTATCTGTGATTTCAAAATAGAGTCCTTGACCTCATATTGTTGTACCAAAACCCAAACATGAGTTAGAATTTTTGTAGTATTTTTTTGTCCGGGTCCGAAAGGGTTAAACCAGTTTCTAAAGAAATTTCCTTGGCAGGTAAGAACATTTTCATAGAAGATAATGGATTTAAGATAATACAAATGGCTTCAAAGTTAAGAATGTGCTCTATGCATGCTGATATTTATAAATTTGACAACATTATATAAGGAATAATTATATCACCGTTTTTAATATTCTTCACATTATTTCTTATGAGCTGTTCACATCTTGGATGTAACGTGTCTATAGAAAATTTTAGTACTTCTATGCCATGTCCAAAATTATTGATCACAAAATGTGAATCAAATTTCCATTTTTTCAAATTCTATCATTATTTCGACTTCAAGTAGGGGAGACCCGGGCTAATAGACACTTTTTATATTCCCTTTATCTTTTTTGGACGTTATGTTTCAACATTCAATCATTCTATTTAGAGCAGAACAAAGTGAGGTTTTGGCAACAATGTTATGTTGTCAAATAACATTAATATTTAGTGGGTACGACTTTGCAAATTGTAATATGTCAGCTTGCCCCGCCTTTGGGTCAAGTTGACACTTGGTACGGGGCATATTGACACCCGAATTTTTATCTATAAAAAAACACAATATTTTTAGCAAAAATTTAAACAAAGTAAAAAATAAATATTCTTGAAGCTGTAATTAACTGTCAACTGCGGACAATATCTATAGGTAGGTGTATATAAACGTTACTTCACATCGTCAGAGTAACAGTTTTGACAAATGTAAGCAAAACCTGTACCAGCATGAGGCCTCAAACGACATCTGGTGCACTGCACCGGTTGTTCACCCGGTGCACTGTATGAATATCTATCCATTCACACAAGGCCAAATACATCACTGTCATCCTCTTCTGAGTCCTCTCTCGCGGCAGCATGAAGATGTTTAGATTTGGATTTTCTTCCTGCATCTTTTACTTTCTTGTAGATGAACTTTTTCACTTTTCCAACTGCATGAGCCTTTGTCCTAATCTTCTAGAGGACAGCAGCCTAGATATCTTCCAGAGCATTTTTTATTGTTGTACCAGTCAGAATTGCTGTAGCTCTTTCCTTTTAGCAAGCGTTTGTTTTTCTAGGTGGCGCTTTTGAAAATGGTCTTAAAATTCCTGGGGTTACAGGAACAGATGATGTTTGAGAGGGATATAATATTCCTGAAGAGCCAACCACAATCACTGGTTTATATTCTTAAGAGACAGATGTTTTTTTCTTAGGTACTGCAGTTATAAATGGACTCAAGGATTCTGATATCGTCCGAAGAGAAGGCGATTTTAGTGTAGATGGTATTCTTGAAAGTTCTGCATGGGACCGAATTACGTGCTCTTCTTGGATGATAGCTGGGTGAACTTCAGCTTCATCATCTTCAATCCCTTCATTTTGGTTGGTTGAATCTTCTAAAATGTTGGCTGAAATTTGAAATCCTGATTTATGTTAGCTAAAATTAGAGCAAAAAGCATTTACCATCATTTCGGTTTGATGAATCTTCCGAGTTTTCAGCTGAATTTGGTCTGTCTGTCACATGACCTGTCATAAATTCATCTTCTATCATCCTATCATCTTCACAAATCTACGAAAATGAATAGTGTCAAAAAATCAAGCTGCAGGGTTTTCAGATTTTAAAAAAATGTGGCAACATTTGTCTTATTGAAACGGGTTGTAGCTGCGGGGTTTCGGATACTGAGACTGTCGGGCACCTTAGTTTATCCTGAGAACCAATCTTCGCTAGCCATCTTATTTTTGTTCAAGATTCTGGAGTTTTTATTTCGAGTGCCGTGGCGTATTCGAAAGCAAGTTTCCGGACTTCCTTCGGTGCTAGGCCATAATAAATGCCGGATGCCTTTGTTAGATACCTCTCAAGAAATGGTTCTTCATAATCGGTAAAGATCTCAAAAATAAAAGTGTTTAAAAATTTGTTACAGCTGATTTTCTTGCTTTTCTCACCTGCCTGACTTTCTTGTAGCCATCCGGAATGTATTATCGCATTCCGCATTTTTGCAGTACTTCGAGAGACTTCCAAGGTATACCAAAATTCTTTGCCACACTCCTAATAGTTCTTCCTTCGTTATTCACTATTTTTACAGCGCGTAAAATAATATCCTTCGGAATATTCACTCTGTCTGTTTTACTTTTGACGTATGTGAAGTTAGCATCTCAAGTCTCAGCATCTCACACTCTGAGTGGAGTTCTTATAGCATCCGATATAGTTCCTGATACTTTTTAACAATAGTTCTTTTAGTTTTAGATCCGAAAATATTTTTTTATAAATGTAAAATTGGGATGCTAACTTCCGTCCGTCGATAACATCGCAATTTCTGTTTTCAGTGATTTCAAAAATAATAAGATGGAAATGGGTACCCCATGAATAGTTCTAGAGTTTCTGCTAGTTTAAGTTGTAAAATTTTCTTAATTAAAGATTTCACCATGCCAAAATGATTGTTGCACATGAGAACACTACGATAATCGAGTTCCAGCACAATGACGAGTTCTTGTCGATGTAGCGATTATAAATGATGAAGAAAGTATCTATTCAAGTACCCGAAAAGAGTTCCCGTCCCTAACATTTTCAGAAAAATTTAAAATCACTGTTTTGCTAAGAAAACTGTTTAACTATGAGATGATGTCGTTCTATGACGAGTTCTCGTCGATATTGCGATTCTAAGTGATGGAGAAAGTAAGCATTCAAGTACTTGTGAAGAGTTCTAGTCTCTAACATGTTTAGAAAAAAAATAACTATTGTTATTACAAACAGTATTCAACTATGAGATGCTGTCGTTCTATGACGAATTCTCGTCGCTGATATGACTCTTATTGATGGAGAACGTATCCATTCAAGTACTAGTGAAGAGTTCTAGTCTCAAACATTTTTATAAAAAAATCAAATTACTATTGTTTTAAAAAAAATCATCTATAAGATGCTGTCGTTCTATGACGAGTTCTCGTCGATATAAGCATTCAAGTATTTGATAAGAGTTCTAGTCTGGAATAGATACTTTCTCCATCAATAAGAGTCGCTACATCGACGAAAACTTTTTTTAACAACAATAGTGATTTGAATTTTTTTCTATAAATGTTAGAGACTAGAACTCTTCACAAATACATAAATGCTTACTTTCTCCATCACTTAGAATCGCCATGTCGACGAGAACTCGTCATAGAACGACAGAATCTCATAGTTGAAAACTTTTTTTAACAACAATAGTGATTTGATTTTTTTCTAAAAATGTTAGAGACTAGAACTCTTCACGAGTACTTGAGTGCTTACTTTCTCCATAACTTAGAATCGCCATATCGACGAGAACTCGTCATAGAACGACAGCATCTCATAGTTGAAAATATTCTTAACAACAATAGTGATTCGATTTTTTTCTAAAAATGTTAGAGACTAGAACTCTTCAGGAGTACTTGAATGGATACTTTCTCCATCAATAAGAGTCGCTACATCAACAAGAACTCGTCATAGAACGACAGTATCTCATAGTTGAAAACTTTTTTCAACAACAATAATGATTTTTTATATAAATGTTAGAAACTAGAACTCTTCACAAATACTTGAATGCTTACTTTCTCCATCACTTAGAATCGCCATGTCGACGAGAACTTGTCATAGAACGACAGCATCTCATAGTTGAAAACATTTTTTAATAACAATAGTGTTTTGATTTTTTTCGAAAAATGTTAAGAGACTAGAACTCTTCACGAGTATTTGAATGGATACTTTCTCCATCACTTAGAATCGCCATGTCGACGAGAACTCGTCATAGAACGACAGCATCTCATAGTTGAAAACATTTTTTAATAACAATAGTGATTTGATTTTTTTCTAAAAATGTTAGAGACTAGAACTCTTCACGAGTACTTGAATGCTTACTTTTTCCATCACTTAGAATCGCCATATCGACGAGAACTCGTCACAGAACGACAGCATCTCATAGTCGAAAAGTTTTCTTAGCAACAACAGTGATTTGAAATTGTTGTGAAAATGTTAGGGACAAGAACTCTTTTCGGATACTTACTTCGAATAGATATTCTTTTTATCATTTATAATCGCTACATCGCTACTCGTCATTGTGCTAGAACTCGATTATAGTAATGTTCTCATGTGCAACAACCATGTTGGCATGGTGAAATCTTTAATTCCAAAAATTTGACAATATAAACTCGCAGGAACTCTAGAACTATTCATAGGATACCGATTTCCATCTTATTATTTTTGAAATCACTAAAAACAAAAATTGGGATGCTATCGACGGACGGAAGTTGTTAGCATTCCAATTTTACATTTACAAAAAAATATTTTCGGTACTAACACTAACAGAACTATTGTTAAAAAGTATCAGGAACTATAGAACTATATCGGATGCTATAAGAACTCCACTCAGAGTGTGAGATGCTGAGACTTGAGATGCTAACTTCACATACGTTTACTTTTGTAGGTACTTATTTCCAGAAACTTAAAATTCTCAAGCAAAAAGCGTATACTGGGTAAGTTAGCTCTCTGAGCCAATATGCCCCTGTCAACCTGTGTCAGTAAGGCCCCAAGTACTTTTCATATTTTTGAGTAAATTCTCACAAAACTACACTTTATAACAGTTTGCAAACACAAGGGAAAGTCGGTCAGCATTCAAGCAATTGACAAATACCTCGGCAAACTCAGAAATATCTAAATTACCTACTCTTTAAGCGATTATAAGGGATCTGCGCAAAATTACTTATCCGCTGTTAAAACACAAACAGCGATATCATGGCACAGGCACAAAACTTGAACTTCTCATTTTTGTGACAGCCTCCAACAGATGGCAGTAAGCTGTAGTTGTTGTCTGGTAGAGTTTACGCCGCGAATATTTGAAACATTAGTACTGTATCAATTTCCACTGTAACCAACTAGCCCGAGTATCCCCTATTCAAGGAATTATATCACGTTACATCCAAGATGTAAACAGGTAATAAAAATTAAGGTGAAGAATATTAATTGCGGTCATGTAATTATTCCTTATATAAAGTTGTCATCTTTTACCGTCTATACCTCTTAGTACCGTCAACAAATACGAATATTCTTTTTTTAAACTTGTTTCGTTTTTGAAAGATGTAATGTTCGCTTGAGATGGTGCCATAGCTTCTTGAATAATCTAATTTGACGGCAATGGTCGAGCTATTCAAAAATTGTTTAAGAATTAACGTTTTATTATTGCTTATAATAATTATTATTATTACATGATAAGCAAAACAGGAAGTTTATATGGTTCTCAAAGATTTTTTCTCCGATTGGTTAAATAGATTATGTTGTGTGCAGAATGAACACAGTTGATAATACATCTACTTTTTATTTATGTTGATCATATTTGGAAGTTTTTGTCAGTTAACATATAAGTGTCAATAGAACTGATAATGAATTACAATATTCGTCATACAACAATCAGCTAGATTAAAGAAAAATTCCCACGTTAAAATGAATCATACCTATTATAATAATATTTTTTATTTGTATGAACACTGACACAATTTTTCCATTTTAACTCAAAGCTGATGCAGATAGCCTAATAATATCTTATTAGATGCACTAACTAACGTCCTCACTATAAATTTGCTGAATGTTTTTTTAAGATCTTATGTTATTTGCACGTCAAAAATACGTAACAAACATGGCAAGTACAAGCATACTCCGAGGTTTCCGTATATAGATATCATAGTATATTTAAATATAAGGATTTTATGGTATGAGTTAATAACAACTATATAAGTAAGTTAACCTCAGAAATATGTTCTATTTCTATCACTATATTTAATATAATCATGTATTTGCTCATTTTATCATAATTATTATTTGAAATAAAATTACACTTTACATTTTTTAAAAAGCGTAGCCACATAGAAACCTCATGCAAGTAAATTAGATAGGTGACTCTGGTGTATCCTTTACCATCGGGCTATTCAGGCACGTTGTATCGGGCTCATACCGCTTATATACAATGAACAGGCATTCCATTTATGAAGCTTTACAATATTGTATTTTATGTTATTTTATATTTCCTGGAATCTAGACGTCAAACTATATCATCTATTTTTCAGTGGTTTTACTTTCTGAGACTATTAGGGAATAAGGGTCCCTCATGTCACCTACGAACTCAAATATGGCTATCTTTTTCATCTGACACGTATTTTGCCAACTAATTGGACAATCGACATTATCAACGTTGACCTTTTCTCATGTTTCTTAACGAAGTTGGTTAGCTGCATGTTTGACTTGTGATGGTAACATATTGTTTTATGTTAGCTGATTTTACACCAACATATTACTACTCACTTTCTATATCTATACATCTATACATATATAATATAATTTTAACAGGCTGATGTCTGTACATTAAAGGTATTTAAAAAAAATAGTATGGGGGGTCTTTATTAGAGCAACAGAAGCCAATACAACAGTTCTTAGAATGTTTGTCTGGCTGTCTGTCTGCATGTATGTTCATACGCGCATCACGCAAAAACTACTACATGGAATTGAATACAATTTTCAACTATGTATTATTCGAGATCTAACTTAAAATGTAGGTGACATTTTACCACGTCTGTCTCTCTGTATGTTCTTACATTCATCACGCAATAGCTACCGCATGCAATTGAATGCAGTATTCTATGCGCACGAAGTCGCGGACAAAGCTAGTATATAATAATATTGTAACAGGCCAATGTCTGTACATTAATAATATTTAAGAAAAAATAATATAGGGGGTCTTTATTAGAGCAAGAGAAGCCAAAACAACATTTTTTTAAATTTTTGTCAGTCTGTATGTTTGTACGCGCATCACACAAAAACTAAGACATGGAATTGAAATGCAGTTATTATCTATGTATTACTAGAGGTCTAACTTAAAATATAGGCTACATTTTATTGCGTCTGTCTGTCTTTTTGTATGTTGGTACACGTATCAAGCAAAGACTCCTAGTAGTATAGTATTGAATGCAGTTTTCACCGAGGTATTGCTAGAAGTCTAACTTAGATTATAGGTTCCATTTTACCACGTTTGTCTATCTTTCTGTATGTATGTACATGCAAAAACAACCGCATGAAATTGAATGCAGTTTTTCACGCGCACGAAGTAGCGGGCAAAAGCTAGTGTATAATAAATGTGGTGGTGTTTTGATGGGTTATTAAGAAGACTCCAAAGGTATAGACTTATTGTTTCTATAACAGGAAATATAACAAAATCGTTTATAGACAAATAACAAAATCGAGAGTTGTCATATTTGATGAATCATTGTTCAAAGGGGATAACAAGATAAAAACTATGAACCAGAAGAGAAGTGCAACGAGTAAATGATGTTAATCGAGTCATAAACTTATGATTCCTCCAATACTTGAAACCTTCGATCCAGAAGTGACTGAAGAGATTCTAAAAGACTCCCCAAAGCGTCAACATAGACAACACATAGTACCGAAGCGTTTTGAAGATTATGTGATGAGCGCTCAATAGATTCTTCTGGCGATCCTTCATCATTGGCTGAAATTCTTTTACAACCAGATTGGAAAATGGCTTATGAAAGACCACCAGTCACTTTTGAGAAATAAATCTTTGGAACTTGTTGATCCTCCAAAGGATCACAATGTGACGAAATGTATGTAGATATTTCGAAAGAAACATTATGGTCTGATAAAATAGGATACAAGGTTCGACTTGTAGTGAAAGGTTGTTCTCAAGTTTATGGAATACATTATAGAGAAACATTCTCGCTTGTGGTAAGAATCACAACTTTACGAATCATACTTGCTGACTTAAATGAAGAAATATACATATACCATCCAGAGGAGCTGGAAGATGGAAGACTAAAAACTAAATTTGACAAGGTTTGTAGACTAAAGAAATCACCTATGGAATTAAAAAAAAGTCGTTTATGATATGAGAAAACTCATAAAGTTATGGAGGAAATTGGATTGAGCAAAGCTAAATTTGATCATTGTTTGTTCTATAGATTCAAAACTGTTGTTTTTATATTTGCTTTGTATGTTGATGATTTAATAATTCTCACAAACAACGAGAATCTAAAAGTTAGTATTAAAGATAAATTGATGGGCAAGTTTGAGATGAAAGACATTAGATCTGCCTTGGTATGCACATAGTTAAAGATTCTGCTACTGAAGCCGTCAGCCAGAAGAAATATATGGATGCGATTCTTCAAAAATTTCACATGTTTGACTGTAAATCCCAAGGAACTTCAATGGAACAAGGTCTGAAACTCTATAAAAATTAAGAGGATAATCTATGAAAAGAGATATCCTCTCAAACAAAAAAAACTATAAATTAAAAAGAAAGGACAATAATCTTCTATTCTATACCAAGGAAAATTCCATTCAAATTAAATAACAGACAAAGATTTAGAAACAAATGAAGAAATCAAGACTATGGCCGTTCTAGAAATAATGGGGTCATTAAATAATATGTATATAATATATTAGACATGTTCTGGTAAAACCCTTTTCATAGCGGTAATAGGTTAAAGACATATAAAAACTCATTTAGCTAAGTAAAATGATCAGTCCATTTCAAGATTACTTAGAAAAACTCAGTATGTATATATATTCTGCGAATAGTCACTGACTACAACAATCGAGACAAAATAAAATATTTACGGCGCTTAACCCTAAATTATCAATTTTGTTTTGTTAATAATAAAGAATAATTTCTAACAATATTTCTTGTATTCTAAATAATAATAATAATTTATTCACCAAGGATTTTATAAAATTTGCATAAACAAAACAAAAGCATTCATTTTAAATATAATATTTCGGTGAATGTACAAGATTTAGATACCACTACAGAAAATTTGAATTAAATAATCAAAAAACAAGTTATGTACTATTTACAATACATTAAAATTTTTAATCGAGTTAGGTTAGTATGAATACGATTAGATGAATCATTCACCAGTGAACTAGTTCTGCGATGAACTGGTACGGCGATGAACCAGTCATCATAAAATTTCCCTTCCCCCATAAACTACCATACACCAAAGATTAGAATACCATAGAATTTTGTTCGAAATTCAAAAAAGAGAATGATTGCAATAGGTAAATTTCTCATAGACTCATGTACCTACCTAATTAAACAAATTAAGGTAGACATCCTTATTTATGAAAAGAAATTTATGTAAAAATGATACTTGTTTTTACCTAATCATTTCTTCTACTAAAGAGTGAACCATTAACAAGAGCCGATGTGAATTGTTAAGTAAATTATTATTAATTATTTACTTTGTAATGGCAATTAAGTGTGAAACAAAATATCGGCTAAATGTTCGCCACGACTTCGGTGGCACATCTCCATTCAATTGCTTATATTTTCGATGACTCTGAGGCATAATTGAGGTTCAATGTCGTTAATGTGCTGAGTTATCTCATCCGTTAGCTCTTGAAATATTGTAGGCTTATCAACTTAGACACCCTCCGAATTTTTTGCGCAATTCAGCTTTTAGCAAGAGGCATCATCTTGTTGGAACCATATACCGTCCAGACGCGTATCTTCCGGACATAAAAAGTTTGTTACCATCTCGCAACATCGAACACAATTCACTCACTCTTTGTGGATACATCGGCTTATCCTCAATTACTCTTGGCTTATCATTTTCCCAAATGCGGAAATTCTGCTTGTTGACAAATTCATTGAGGTGAAACTGGACCTCATCGCTTAAGATCATTTTCTTCGTAAAGTCAACATCCACTCCAGTGTGCTCGAACAACCATTCAGCATATTGACGACGCTTCAAATTGTCCGTAGGCCTTAGTTCTTGATTTAATTGAACCTTATAAGCATGTAAATTCAAGTCTTATCTCAACATTCGTATCAGCGAGGTCTTTCAGATTTCTATATTTTGAGCAACACGGCGATTTGAAGTTACGGTTATTCTGCCACACTTTTGCGAACAGCAGCAATGTTTTCCGCAGTACAAGCTCTACGAAAACACACAGGTGTTTGGTCAATAATTCCTTTTTGATTTGAATGCACATTTTCATAAACAGCTTCAACCACCTTACCGCCAGTTGCCACCGACGGCACAAGAAATGTCAAGCCAAACTGGACGTTTATTTGTGATTCACAATAATAGGGAACTGTCCAAAAAAATAAAAGTTAGTAAAAATAATCAAAATCGTAAGTTATTATCATCAAAAATCCCATAGTCAAGAAAGAAAGTTGAAAAAAATCTTTTACTGAAATATGAGGGTTCAAGATGTTGTTAATTTGACCTCCGCTTTAAACGCGCTGCCAATGGTTGACGTCAGACCTTGCTTGTCGAAGGACACGACGGTGGACGGCAGGTAAAAGCCCATAGTAATAAACGTGCTATTCTTAAACGTGGTTGTAATTTAATTTTGGTGATTTGATCTCAATGTATTGATGTTATATTATTTGTTTATATGTTTATGTGGTAAATACTTTGATTAAAAATGGTTGATGCAGGTTTTACAAAAGGACAATCAGATAATTCACCTGTAGTTAATACCTATGTTTATGGTTGCGTCGTTCATATGTTGGCACTCGGAGTATCAGAAATTAAGTATTTATGAGTGTTACACTTCTTATATTCTGATCATGTTATTGACAGTTTAAGTGCATCTGATGGTTTGTTTATCCCTATTTCCAAGCAATCAATGATACAAAAAGACAATAGTATATCGTGTTCGAAAAGCCAGTGGCAGATTTGACTTTATAAAGAAATTTGGGGCTTTATAATAAATTTTCTTACGTATTTAATAATAATTGGTGAACGTCACAGAAAATATTTTAGAAGCATTACCATCGTTGATGCCAAAATCATCTCCTAGACGTATTAATTAATTTCCAGTTTTTATTTCTTTAGTGTTACGAATATATGTACAGAATCTATTTTACAGCCTCTTTTAAGTAACTAATTCTGGATATAATATACTTACATTAAAATGATCTTCACATACAGTCTTTAGAGAAATATCCCCCACATTTCTTCTGAATGCTTTTAGCCATTTTGATCAGCGATTTTTATCTTTTTCACCGTTGTACTAGTACACAATGGCATAATGTAGTACTTATAATAAGTTTTTTCCATTTCGTACAAAACAAAAAAAACTAAAATCAATAAACAAATAAACAAACCAAAAATATCATACAAGAATACAAAAGCAATGTGCATCAAATAGTAAATAGCATGAATGCGGCGGCTTGATTCGTCTCGATGTAAGGAGTGACGTCACAGCAGATCCCGCCAGTTTAGCCTCGTTTGAATTAGCTTAGCGAGGATTTCAACTTTATTAATTTATTGTAAAATAAGTACTGCGATTAAATGGCTGATATAGGGTGTTTTTATACATAAACACACATATTAATGAAATAAACAAAATATAGTTCAGTTTGCTATTAACATCGGCCCGTACGACTTGTTACGGGTCGTTACGACTTTCTGGAATATAATTGCACATCATTTTCGACCTATTGGCATACAAATACCTCTGTTATTTGATCAAGAAGGCCGCGGACTCGTGGGATATTACCATAAACGATATAGGATAATTCAGTGACTCTACTCATTGAAACAATGTTTTATAAGCATATAACTTTTATTCAAGTTCTATTTACATATATGGTCATTTAACGAAATCAGCGTAGACTTTTATGTGTGCATCATAAATAAAACCATAAATCAATATAAGTTTTAGAGGTTACGTTAAGTGTTAGAACTCACCCATGAAGGTTCATTCAAATGAACGTCAATGTGACTACGTATTTGACATAGAACAGATTATAAACCTTATATATAGATAATGTTTGGGATTTGGGACCGTTGGCGTAGATACAAAAATATAAAAACAGAGAACAACTTTAATAATTATTGTCACCCGACAATTGTTTCGCCAACGCATCTTCAGGGGTAAACCTATAACCTGTACCTGTAACAGGTTTACAGGTTTACCCCTGTAGATGCCAATTTTGTTGGCGAAACAATTGTCGGGTGACCATAATTAATAAAGTTGTTGGTGTGTTGTGGTATTTCTGTATTTTTATATTTTTATATATAGATATACAAACGTACTTACGGAATGTCAAAATCATAACCTAATTTTCGTTTACTAACTCCATAAACGTCAGAACTTAAAAATCTCAAAATAATCTCAATTGAATTGACATAAAAATTTAACATAACGTGTAAAACTTATCTTTTTGATTTTAAATATAAAGTTCATATAGAAGACTACGCTGCTTTCGTTAAATAAGCAATTATAAAAATATCACTTGATTATAATTATATTCTGGCAAAACACGGTTTGAATGAATGGAGTCACTGAATTCTCCTACATCGTGTATGGTGAACTCCGCGGCCGCCTTGATCAAATAACAGAAGTATTTGTATTGTCAACAGCAACTCGTACTGTCGGGGCTCCCTTCAGAACGTAACAGAATTCACGCATCTGACATCTCCAAGCATATATCAATAAAAAAATCCATATATCTGTTATCTATTATATTATTAAAAGGCTAAGCCTTAACCTGTGGTCACTGTTTTTTGCCTTATTATAATAAAACCTACCCATATAACACACCAAATTAAATCTGACAATATGTAGATTTGCCGAAAACTATCTGAATTAAGTTAATCTTAATTGATCATGTTTTAAACTATAATAATAATTTTTATTTCTATAATGCCTAGCTCCCAATGGATGGCGAATAGCAGCACATGTTATATAGCATATTGCATATAGTTGACGTTTTATAGGGTTAGATCGGAAATATAAGGTGCGTTCAGCAACGACGACATATTTATGTCTATTATATTACTATAATCTATGTATTCTGTATTTATTATGTATAGTATTGAAGGTCATTTTCTTCTCGTCGGTATCTGCTATGATAGTTACGTTTGGATTAGTTATTATACAAGGCAAATGAACCTAAACATGTGAAAGTGATATCTAAATACGTGATATTGGTATTCATTCATAAAATACATCATACATTGTAGGTACCTACCTATAAGATTTTTAGATTTGAACAACGAATATTATATATTTATCTAACAAGAAAAGTGTATCTATCACATAAGGGTAAGTTTGATAAGAATCTTAGTATTCTTCCTCAAATAATATCAAATCGCTAATGACATAATGTCAAGCAATATAACTTCATTTCTATGTGCATCTGAAACATTTTTAATTGCCACGATTAGTGCATGGCCGGGTGTATATATTTTTTATTGAAAATGTTCCATAAACTAACAACAGTTTAAAAATCAGCATTCTTTAAGCAACAATCAGTGGTGAAGATATTTTATTGACCGACGAACCTCGAACGGAGGAGGTATACAATTCTGCTTTATTTTTTTTTTTTGGTTCGTGCGCGCCTTTTATATAGTAAATGAGCCCCGATTTTGATGATTTTGAATTCATTTGAAAGGGGAGGCTTGAGAAATGGTCCCATATTCATAAAAACGCAAATCCGAAATCTCCTTCTCTCCGAAAACCACTCCCGAAGGGGTGGTGGGGGCGAATTTTCTCGAAAATCTGAGTTGGTATAATTAAAGATAGGACAATATCCGGAAACGTTTAAATTGAACATTTTTTCAAAAGTGTTACGGTTTCCGAGATAGACGCATGTTAAATATGTATTTTTGCTATGTGGAGAGGGCAATTTCTTTCGAAAATTGAAAATTTTTCGATACTACATGAAAGATATAATTATTTGTAGCAACATTTATAATGAACATTTTTTCCTTAGAGTTAGGGTTTTCGAGTTAAATCGGTGTTAAAATGGTAACATATAAAATACTCAAGCGTATTTCCGCAGCGATGCGTTGAGATCTCAATAATAATAATAATAACAACAACAAGCAAAGAATATAATGGGTAATAGGATAAGTACTATCTTCATCGGTATTTGTGAACGTTCAACGATTTTCGTGACTAATGTTAGGTACACTCAAAAGCGTGAAATAAATATTTTTTACAAAAAATTGGACCGACGTTATTGGTTGATGCACTGAAAAGTATAAAATAATATTAATTCTATTGGTGATGGTACTTGTGAGGTTGGGGCCGAAAGTTATCAATCTAACTGCAACTGCACAACTTCAGAAGTAACAGCACCAATAGAATTATTATTATTTTATACTTTTCAGTGCATCAACTAATAACGTCGGTCCAATTTTTTGTAAGAAATATTTTTTTTAATTCTTAGATAGGTACACGCACACCACAGGAGTCCCAGAACGAATTTGATATGTATGTAACTATAGTCCGTGTTCAGTTTAACTTGCAGTGGGGCATAGTTCCAAACGCGGATGCCGACTTGCCTGAGGGGAGGAAATTTGATACAGGATTTTGTAGATCTTTTTACGTGGAGAATATATTATTTTTTGCGACACCTGCTTTGAAAATTCAATTTCAGACAAGAAAACTGTTCGTATCTCCTGTTACAAGTCAATGAGAAATGTATTATTCTGATCCCATAGATAAAATATGCTCAGCAGTTGTTATTTTCAGTTCTTTGACGTTTGACATTACATTCACAATAATTCACATTCGCTTATAAAACTCATAGAATATGACAGTTGATAATTATAAAATCTACTAATATAATAATTAGAGCATTGTCTTTAAAGCTTATTGAATTATTAAATTTCATCTGTATGAAAGCATAATTTGTGAAAAAGTAATGACGTACAGTTTTTATTTTGGATCTATGTATGACTGAATTAGAGTTATCGCAAACACCATTAAATAAGATTAAGCAGTATTTAAAACAGCGTTATCATAATACTGCTCAACCGTATTCGTCTAGTGAAACATAGTTATCGGATCCCTAATTCATCACAAACATTATTTTGACATCCCTGACATATATTATGGGAAAACTTTTGGAAGCTGTCATCTTATGATGACACTTAACCTAATGACATCCGACAGTTACACTTCTTGACCAGCACTACGCCAGCCGATGAACTCTCGTATAAAGAAGACTTGAAAGAAGAGATCAAACTCGCCCTAAAAATCATGTAAAATTTCATACGCATATCTTTCGTAAATGCGTCTTTGCGTTCCATGCCGTGCGCAACAAGCGGCTCTCGCTTGAAAAAGCCAGCAGATCATGATCACGAAGATAAATAAAGAGAACAAATATTTAAGGCAATTGTCAAGATGTTCGTCAATGTTCGTCGTACACGAGGCCAAGTTATGATATACAACTTGTGTTATCTCATGTGGCTAAGTAGAGAAGCATAGGAAGTTTATTCTCCTTGTTTCCAATCTTCTTGTCTCGTATATTGAAAAACTTTTGAAACCAATCGATGTATTTTTAATTGCATTTTACAAAAAAAATATCTGAAACTGCATATACCACCGTTTTTGAAATAATCGCCATCAAAGTTGTGAAAGTTCAGGTTATATCTTTGAACATGACCACACTGGATGTTCAAAAACTAAATTTACAATTGCCAAATTTTCCAAACTTAATTGCCAAACCCTTAGAATTTTCATTTAATTACTTAGAAATTAATAAACCATATATTCTTCACATCATCTGCGTTATTTTACGACCATACTATGCTCTCAAAAGTCAATATAGAGAATAGAGACTTTTGAGAGCATAGCATAGGACGTAAAATAGGGCAGATGCCGTTAAGAATAGGATAAACTAATTTACAAGTCATTAAATGGAAATTCTAAGGGTTTAGCAATTAAGTTTGGAAGATTTGGCAATTTCAAATTCAGGTTCAGGTTCAAAGATATCACAACCTGAACTTTCACATCGATAGGTATCATAAGGTTATCAATATACGAGAGTTCATCGGCTGGCGTAGTGCTGGGGACATCTTGGTAATTCGTACTACGAAAATATCTGAACTTTCAAAATAAGGTAGAAGCAGTAAAAATAACGTCGTCTATATTTCGACATAAATAAAAAAGCTATGTGTACTTCGACAAGTGTCTTGTTTTATCCTATTCCGACTATAGTATCAAAATTTACAGAAATTCTATAAACTTTGATATTACTATTTAACTCAGTTGAAGCAAATTTTCTCAAACTTCATTTGCCTTTAGTTAGGAGAATTTATGTAACAAGGTTCAAATGCTTTCTACCTTCGTATTTTTGATGGTATGTTTAGCAGTACATAGAACTAACAATATGATTGTTATTTTGGACACAATTCATTTACGTGGAAATAAAGTAATATAAAAGATTTTCTAAATAATCCTTGAACATAATTATTTTATTCATGCATTCAATGCATTTATAAACAGTACGTGACCTAAAGAAAAACAGAAAAAATAATTAAATAACTATCAAATAACAACGAGTTGTGCTCATAATCATTCCTAAAATGTAAAGGTTAAGCAATAAGACGATGAAAATTAGTTCTCATTTCACCTATATTCCAAAATGTATAGTGATTTATGTAAAGTAATGAGAAACATTCTACCAAGTACTTACTTCTCGTTACATTTTGATAACACTCGCATTATCTGCCTTTCCATCTAAATAAATATACAGATTCTGAAATCAACAATTCTCAAGATCACAGCCTATTACAAAAAGAACCTTAAACACAAAAACTTTTTTCTTAACATGAGAAATAGATTGAAAATGAGCAATAAGCATAATGTAAAATTATCATGGTGCAACTTTGTAACCACATATTTTGAAATAATATGAGAAAATTTTGTTTAATTTGACATACCTAACCATACTGCGTGCAAATAATATGTAGTAATACCGATTTGATGTCATACATAAAAATATTGTATGAAATTATATTAATACACACATACTTATATAGGGTCCTTCACTGACTTCAGTAGGGCTCTTGAGCAAATATCTCATATTTTAGCACTGAAAATTGGCAGTGGTAGAGTGGAAAACATATCTAACTAAAATAATAGAAACTCAATGTCGTTTTCGAAAGTAGTCACTAACTTTCTTATTTAAATATTCGTTTTACCTATACCAGTTATAATACTTCCCATCATAGACATTTTTTCATCAGAATTTTTTTTCTAGATATCTCATTTGTATTGAAAATTTAGGCTCTGTTAATAGAATTATCAAAAAAAATCCACTGTGATGAATTTCGGGGAATATTTCTTTATTTTCTTAATTGAAATGGATGAAACTTCAATTTATGAAGTATTTTTTACCTACCCAACCCAAATTGTAAAGATGTTTGTAATTCGTAAAATAGGGAAATTACCGCAAATTTTCTGTATACCTACTATCCATTGGAACAAAACTATAAAACAATATTGATGTACATATTTGAGCATTTCCCATCATTGTTTATTTTATACAAGATCGTTGCGCCAGGCTTTTTATTCTTTGATCAAAATTATCACTTCGCCAACCCAAATATAAAGATATGTGAAAGTTATTCTCCAAATTATTTACATTATTATAGCTGCTAAGTGTATAGCTTTAAATTTGTAGAAGATATAAATCTTCAGAAAATACGGTTCTTGCGATTTATCATTTTTTGTCGGCAAAATATGCATCAGTTGATCAAAGACTCATTTTGAAGGCTTTTCAATTTTCGAAAAAAATTGTAGTGAGAAAGATTTCTTGCATAGTAGATGACATTCTTTAACGTTCTCCGTTATTTTATTAAAGGTTAACCATGATTTTCTTTGTTCTAATTATATACGTTTTCATCTATGAATCATTCCTAAGAACCCTAGATAGTCTAGATTCTTTCATGTTCTCCGTTATTTTATTAAAGGTTAACAGTGATTTTTTTATATAGTATGTAAGCGACTAGCAGTGAAAAACCGATATGCTTTAAACCTGCTTTATTCACTGAAATTTTTAAATTTGTTTGATACCACAGTGTTCACACTTTTCACTGTATTTGGTATTCTTCATACTCGTGTGTAAGGTTCTAAAACATTTCTATCACCGCCGATTTTCTCAGAATGTAGATAAAGATGAATAAAAAAAAAAGTGTGTATATAGAGATAGGTTAGGTTAGGTGTGTGCATCAAGGTCGCGTAGCGTAAATAAACTAATTCTGAATTTTTAATTCTACCTATACTATATTAAAGAAAATTTGCGCAGCATGATTCTTCCTCCCTTTATTTCCGGAAATACTAAAGCTATGTTTAAGATGTTAAAAAAAACAGGATATGGGGCTTTAGTCATCGTTGACAGCAAAAATTATGCAAAAATTTCAAGCTCGTATGCCCGACTCTCACTTAACTACAATGGATAAGGTAGTCAAACTAACGCAATTTCTCCATAAACGGTCCATCTATTCCCGAAATAATATTTACTTAGACAGACAAACAGACCAATGGCTGATTTTTTAAATTCTTTTTTGACTCAGGAACCTTCCAAACGTAATCATCCAGACAGCAAAATTTTTACATAATTATAGTAGTTTTCTTACTATGGTAGCGGTAGAAAAGTAGGTGAACATTGCTTTTGTGTCCCCTGACACGACTTTCCTAATGCTCTCAAATGAATTCCACCAAATGTAAGAATCGTCTGATCATCAGGTCGTGCCAAGACAAACAACTATGGTTATATTCAACTTTGACATTGGAGGGACTATTTAGTCAGTGTTGTAAATATGTAAACAGATTGAAAATTGGATAGTCCATTTGAGCATAACGTTTTTCCTACTTTTTCTCAAAGATATGCGTTATAGCAGAAGGTTTTAGATAAGTTTCATCAAAATCGTAAAAACAATTTTCTTGTCACAGTCTTCAGTTTCATTTATACACGTTTTTCCGTTATAGCCTAACAATCAGGTCGAATAGGAAGCTGAATGAATCTATGTTATCGGTGAGTGGTATCGATACCCTATAAATATTTTTTACCAAAAACTGGACCGAATTTATTAGTTGGTGCACTGAAAAATAAAAAATAATATTACTGGTACTTTTGAAGGTTCGCAATTGTTGTTAGACAGAATACTTTTGACACCAACTTCAAAATTACCAGCACCAAAAGAATTAGAATTTTTCAATGCACCAACTAATAAAGTTGGTCCAATTTTTGATAAAAAAAATATTTATTTTGAAATTTTGAATATAACGTTCAGTAAAAGCAAAGAAGATAGTAGTTATCCTATACACAGATATGTATATTCTTTGCTTGTACTTGTTATTATTCAATGCTGTAGCTCGAAAACCGTAACATTTTTTAATGAAATTTAAATGTTGCATATAAACTCTTCTTCAATTTGGCCGTTTCATATTTTCAATTTTTTAAAAACATTGATCTCTCCTTTAGCGGAAATACACATATTGCATTCTTTACCATTGTTCTCATCTTTAATTAAGCCGTCTCAAATTTTCAGTTTTCGAGAAAAATTGCCTCCTCCATACCCTTCGGGGGCGGTTTTTGAACGAAAGAAAATTTCAGATCTGATTTTTCTAAATATGGGACCATTTTTCAACTCTTGTTGTTGAAAAGCGCTGTGTTACCCTTAACATTGAAGTGAAGCATACAATTCACCCAACTAGCGCACTTTTAATATTTAGTGTAAACACTGACTAATGTTCACACCCTAACTGTTACATATATTTATTTAAAATGCCCGGGCACTATGAATAGATTCCATTTGATTAATAATTATTTAAAAGTCATCATCATCTATCACAGTGTGTGGTTATCATAAAAATTGCTACGTCAGACTTGTGCAATTTGATAATTTGAGTGCATTTACGTTATAATCTATAACTAAGTCACTACTGGCTGAAAACTGCAGTTGTTAACATTGTAGGTGTGCACTTAAACAATATTAAAGACAGATAGCTAACATTTTCTTTCAATTTAGTATCGAATTGATAAATAATTTCGAGAGATACTTGCCTTACAGGGTCAATGTATCTCGAACGGAAAATTGATTACGAACGAACGATTGTAAATTTGTTATTTCTTATTCTATCCTGCAAAATCAAAAGTAATTAACATGAATATTTGATTCAAGCTCAAATGAGTTGAAAGTTAGAAAATTCAGTTTGCTCAGCCCAAAATCCACATTGGTAGTGGCCAATAATATCTTCCGCATAAGGGGTTAGTCTCTTTATTAAGATAATTTCCAGGGTTTAGTATGCTGTGTTGATAAGCGATATACCTCTACGATTTCGGGTTTCCCCTCTTACTTCTTAAGTTAATGATGCTACTAGAGTGCTTTGCATCTATAAGAATATGGTCTATTTGATTACACGTTGTTCCATCGTTTGAGACCTATGTGACTTTATAAATCGTTTTCTTTCAAATTGTGTGGATTTTGGATTTTACAACCATGTTGTTAGTTATTGCAAATAATGTTAGTCGGTGGCCGTTGACATTTGTTGTGTTGTGTAGGCTATGTCTTCCTGCCACCTCCCTTAGATATACTTCTTTGCGTAGTTTAGCATTAAAGTTTCCCATTACTCTTTTTATATCATGTTTTGGAGCCGTTTTATACTGTTGGTCTAGTAAAATTCGTAAAATTCGCCTTACTCTCCTCTTCTGCATCTTCTATTGGGGCATGTATCGAGAATATTGTGAAATTGAGCCACTTATCTTTAATTCTTATATAGCACATTCTTTCACTAACAGGTTTAAAATCTATCACTGGTGTTTTCAACTTCTTTGCTATGATAAAGCCACATCCGTATTCATCTCTGTCTTCAGTTCCTGACCAGAAGACTATAGAGTTTTATATCTCTTTATTTCCCGTTCCTGTCCATCTCATTTCTTGTATGACAGTTATGTCCATATTATATGTTTGAAGTTGTTTAATCGCTATTGTTGCTATTCCAGGTCTGTATCAAATTAACATATTCCATGTTTCTAAAAGAATATCATTTTTTCGCTGCTTATGTCGTTTATACGGGGTATCTGTCCTATCCGAGGCATTAGTTTCTGTTTCATAGCTTCAGTTTTTTTTACGTGTATAGATTGCTGGTCGATACACAACCCCCTTTTTAGTGGACCATATTTCCCGCTCTCGTTACCCCTGACCTTGCTTCCCACTGGGATTGGTTATCACAGCCTTCCACAAGGTTGCTCATGTATCACAATGCACTACGTGGAGGTGAGAGTCGGAATTGAGTAGTAGAGGCAGGCTACTTGATGCAAACTGGAAACAGCAACATATATTGCGCATAACTATCCCATTGCAACACAAATTATTGGAAATGTAAAATCTTTCAAGTGAAAATTATTGGAAATGTAAAAACTTCTATGTGAAAATTAAAAAAATGTCAGCGTCTGCGACTCTATGACTATTAGAGAAACAGAAATCCTGATTGTTCCAGATAGAGAACAGACTTTACATGACACCCATCTCCCAATTGAAAATGATAGAAGATACTGAATGGAGGAAAACTGAAATTTACTCTTTAGAAATATTACGAAGTCTGAATAGTTGCAATAGGTACTAAAGAAAAAAATCGGCTTAGAAACAAAGAAGGTAATGGTATAATGAACTGTTTTGTCTTTGTCTTTACCTATTCATACAGGGTCATGCAGCTCAGCTCCAGTCTTATATTTCTCATTTGCTAGTTAAGTAATTAGTTTAATGTTACAATCTTCACCTGTAACGTAATTATGCGGAAATTATTTCGGGTTATACAGTGTCCAAAAATTAAAGCACATTATTTTTCACATTTTAAAATGGGTATACTTTGATGTCATTCGATGCGGATTTAAGAATAAAACTTTTTTCTAACTACAATCCTATCGCAATTTCAAAAGCATTGGTAGTTTTTTTTATTACTTTTTCTCAAATTGTCCTCTCATAATGGACATTTTTCAGAATATCTAGACTTTATGAATACAATCATATTAATCACTTGTTTCATAACATTTGTAAAGATTGAACCATTAACGCACAGCCGAAACTTCTGAAGTTAGAAATATGAAATTTGGACAGTAGTTTCTTTTTTTGGCTCAGAGTCTCTTTAAGAATCATTGTTTTTAAATTCAGCCCCAAAGAGTGTGAGCAGGGTGGTAACGATTTTATGGTGGACATTCCATGAAATTTAGCACAAAAACTTTTCATAAAAAAATACTTGTCCATCAATTTTATTTTGCAATATTTATTTGACATCATCGTTTACTTTTAAATGTCAACCCTATTTATTATTGCTAAATTAGAAAGAATAGTTATATCGTTTTACGCACACAAGGTAAATGAATGATATAATACTTAAGAAAATAGTGTTACAAATACATTTAATCACCTGAACCTAACCTAACCTAATATTATTTTGTATTTATCAGTGCACCATAATACCAAATAATAATAATTCTATTGGTGCTGTTACTTTCGAGGTGGTATACAATTCGACTGTCGGCTTTTTTTGGTTTTTACGCGCGTTGTATATAGTAAACGTACCTACTCTGATTTTGATGATTTTTGATTCATTTGAAAGAGGAGAAACGGTCCCATATTCGTAAAAACTCATATCCAAAATCTTCTTCCCTTCAAAAAACACCCCGAAGGGATTGAATTGGGCAGTTTTTCTCGAAAATCTGAGGTGGCAGAATTAAAGATACTTACTACAATGTCCGGGAACGTTTAAATTGAACAGTTACGGTTTTCACGTTACAGCGATGTTAAAATCTCAAATATGTGTATTTTCGCTATGTGGAGGGTGCGATTTCTTTCGAAAATGAAAAATTTGAGGATACCACATGAAATACCAGATTATTTGTAGCAACATTTATCATGAACTTTTTTTCCTTAGAGTTACGGTTTTACAGTGGTAAAATGGTAAAATCAAAAATACTTATGCGTAAAAACGCGGAAATCCGCAGCGGTGTTTTGAAATCTCTACATAATAAAAAGTACAAGCGAAGAATATATGTGGGTAATAGGATAAGTACTATTTTCTTTGGTATTAGTGAACGTTTAACGATTTTCGTGAATAATGTTACTCAAAAGTGTGAAATGAATATTTTTTAGAAAAAATTGGACCGACGTTATTAGTTGGTGGATCGAAAAATACTAAATAATATTAATTCTACTGGTGCTGGTACTTGTGAAGTTGGTGCCAAAAGTTATCAATCTTACTGCAACTGTATAACTTCTAAAGTAACAGCAGCAATAGAATTAATATTATTTTGTATTTTTCATGCACCAACTAATAACGACGGTCCAATTTTTTGTAAAAAATATTCATAAACATATTGCTATCACAGAGGAATACTATTTGGCATAGTCAAAATTAATAAGTATGAAGAAAGAGTGCAGATCAAATTTCGACCACTGGGTAATCTGGGCTGTCGCTAGTAGACATAAAAAAAGAAAATCACATAACTACCTAACACCTCATATAGAATGAACCTTAACTCAATAATTATTACGAAAGCAATTACCTCAAATAAATAGTAGAGCCATAATTACAAAAACGTATATATCCAGTATTTTTAAGAAATTACGTATGTGTTCTACAAAATGGGTTCCAGAACATTCCAATCTTTCAAAATCATATTTCTTACTATTCGTAGTGATAACCTTGAGGGAAACCTAGAAGAAGAATTATGAAAATCTATTAGGAAAATGAGGTTTCATAAATATATAGACAGTTTTTAATTTTTATTATTTCTTCCATTACTTCTATCACTTTTAAGGATAGATCATATCTACAATTAACAAATATTTCTACAAACTCGATCGAAATATGTGTACGAATGATTTTTGAATTTAAATTTGAACTTGATATCTTCAAAAAATGCTACCTCTATCATGTTTACAAATTTCGTAATATCCCATATTATAACTCTTTTAACAGGTTGACTGACAAGAACGAGAATATTATGTTATGAAAAGAACTTGAGATAGACACACTTTTTAGAAATGGCAGAAGTTTTAAAATCTGATGACAGTGGTAATACTAGGAGAGCATCCAAAAACGTAGCTCACTATACTAACATTTGTTAATGATCGACTAGTCGGTTCGAAATATAAAATATTATTTTCTTGTATTCCAAAATTGCACAACATGAAATGGAAGAGTTTTTTAATATGTTGTATTTGTGCAATATTTTTGTAAGTGATTTTATTAGCATAGTGTTCAATCATTGTCGTATAAGTGTATATATTACAAAATTCCTTTTTCTTATAGTTTGATTGACTGTGTTTGTACATTTTATAGTGTCCGTGAAAATTAATAAATCAACTAGAGCTATATATATATATATATATATATATATATATATATATATAAATTTTCGAAGAAAAAATTTTGGAATTCTTTATTGATACATAACACCAAGCCGTTTTGCTAAATTCGAAGAATGTGAAGTATCGCAATAAATACTTTTACTATAAGAAATTTACCTAAAAAACAAACGTACTGCGTTTTGTTGTTTTGAGATGTCGGCAAAAATTCAGTTTTTTCGTTAGTATCAATTCTAATTTTGATTGACTTCATAGCATCGAAACCATCCAGATCTTTCTTTCAAATTTGTAATATACTATTTTTGCTAATTCATGAATTATGTTGGATTTATACAGGGTTTAAAAATATTTAATTTATTTTAAATGCTAAGTAGTAAATTCAATTTCTATTTCAATTTTGTTTGTGGTGCTTATTGTGTTCTGTAGTCGGTCAAAAAAGAAGATCATGAAAATGTCAGTAACATTAAACCCAAGTGAAAATTGTTACTATTATAACTCTAAACTTAAACATTTGCAAATCTAGGGAATGTACTTAAATACTAACTCATATTTTACACATCGATATAAATCAATAACTAATATGTTTGACTACCTATATGGAAAAATCTCGAAGCAAAACAACAACATCAAGGAATCCATTTATATTATTTATACTTAGAATGCATCAATAAAGGCTACCACAGATAATTTATTTTCTTATTTCAACAGAAATCTTTTGTGTAACTTATCCCAAGTTTATGTTGCAATTCATTGTTTATAGTTCATTGTACAGATCCCACAAATGCAATATTCAATTGAAGTATGGATATTATTGGAAAGTATGATAGTTTTTTGTGTGTGAGCGTTTCTCTTCAATGATCACAACATTGCAACCCAAAGTGTTGGGTAAGGACCGTACTGGATAAAATTTGAAATGTGTTTTTTTAAATATAAAATAAGCTATTTCATACTGCACCAGGTGTTCGTAGAGATTAGATTCGACATATCTGGATCGGACGATCCAAATGTGTCCGTGTTAATTACTAACATTTCAAGCACGCGCAGCAGATCGTTATATATGACATATGACTCAAGAAAAAAAAATCATCTGTTAGTGGCAAGAAATCCTTTATTGCATTCAGAGACGCAAGAGATCTGGCTTATCGCTGCAGATTTCATTTTGAAAATGTTTGCTTATAATAATAATCGAAAAAATATTGCTTTTGTGGGCATCATAGTAATTTCGAAATATTTAGGTACACAAAAAAAAATTAAGAATTTTCTACCGACTTTATTAGTTGGTGCACTGAAAACTAGAAAATATTATTTATTCCACTGTTGCTGATACTTTTGGTGTCGTGCAGTTATAGGTACATAAAATACTTTTGGCACCAACTTTTTTTGTATTTTTCTTGATACAAAAGCATTTGGAAAATATTTCTTGCAAAAAGATAGTAAATCATCGTAAGCAGGTTTTTTAGGTTTTTGTTCTTATACTCCTTTGCCATTATTTTCCAATGGCAAATATGAGTTCCATAAAGCTTCTAAAATCGGACAGACATATTTTGTTTATTCCAGTCACCCATCGCGCTACGTATGTATAGATAAGATATGCTCTAAATCACGTACGTAGTTATTTGACTTGAAGTCATAAATCTCATAATATATCATTTTGTTCACATTTCTGGAGAGAAAATTAAAAAGCCATTGAGTTTTCGTTCTCTGATATTTTAGGTTAGGTTAGGTTAGGTTAGGTTAGGTTAGGTCATCAAAAATAATTTTGGGTTATAGATATAATCAGTACCTACAACTTTTGTTCGAAGCAATTTTTCATAAAATGCACAGAGAAAAAATAAAAATTAATAAAGAAAAAATAAGAAATATTGATAATATATGAACACTCAATATAAATTTGATGTAATTGTACATTTTCTGAAGATCTTAATATAGACCCTGATTTAAAAAAATATATAGTATATTTATTGATAAGAAATAGGCGAAAAAAAATTCTGCCTTGAAGGGGAACGCGAACCCTGTCTGCTTTATATTCAACAGCCAAAACAAAAATCTCTAACCGCAAGGCTATTATACATACAGCAATTTATTTGTAATGACATGTAGGTATAACAATGAGAAGGTTGTTCAAATTTCACTTCAATGAATTTTGAGAAATTTACATTTCCGCTGACTACAGGCCATCGGGATTTAATATGGCATTACGTAGGAATGAAAATAAATTGTCTACTCAAAATTCAAAGGAGAAATGTCTCTCTCAAATACTTATTGTGCGTTAATAAATTAAAAATAATTATTATTACCTCTTAAAATGTATTCAGAGTCTGTAGGAGCAAATGGGAAAAACCTCGAGTTATTATTACTATATAGAAGCAACATTTATAATTTTCTTTGTACTTACGGTATAGTTTCATGATATTTTTATATTATGTCAAAATAATTTATTTTTAGGTAAATTTCTTATAGAAATGTACCTATTGCAATCTTTAGCACTTTTGAATTTCGAAAAAAATTCAACGGCATGATGTTATTAGGTATATTTATAAGTAAGTCCAAAAAAAACTTTTTGTTGAAAAGTTCATATATATATATATATATATATATATATATATATATATATATATATATATATATATATATAAATAAATAAAAAGATGTTCTTGGCGATGCAGTCATATATTAAATAAAATTCTTTGATTGAAGCCGAGCTTTCGAGAATGTTTATTCTCTTCTTCAGGGCAAAAATCGTGATTTCATAGCCATCAATTACAAATTTGTAATCTTTTGGATTTGAATTTGAAATCTTTCCTGTTTTTGGTTAATTTATTCTAAATTCACGATTTTTGCCCTGAAGAAGAGAATAAACATTCTCGAAAGCTCGGCTTTAATCAAAGAATTTTATTTAATATATGACTGCATCCCCAAGAACATCTTTTTATTTATTATAAAACCAGTCAAGAATACAAAATCAAAATAAATATATATAATATATATATATATATATATATATATATATATATATATATATATATATATATATATGGAATATTACAAATTTGCTAACACGATAGAGGTCGCATTTTTGAGGATATCAAATTCAAATTTTCTACAAAAATCGAATGTATAAATATCTCAATCGAGTTCGTTAATGGCTATGATAGAACAACTAGTTTCAAAATGGCGACCGGTCAAACTTTAAAAAAAATCACAAAAAGTAACCATTGTGTTCGAAAATCTTTTTAAAATATAGATATAATCTGTACCTACAACTTTTCTTTGAAGTATTTTATACTAAAATTGATAGATAACAAAATAAAAATTAATAATCAAAAATTAATTTTAATATTGCTTACAACATGGAAACTCATTATGAAATTTGTTTGTAAGTTAGACCTTGTTTTTGAAAATTATATTTAAAAAAAAATCTGGTGTGTCCGCTCACACGACTTTCCTACCGCTCGCAGGCAAATTCCAGTAAATGAAAAATTTTACACTACTTTACAATACTCTCCTTAAATAGCGACGATAATAGCGGTAGTAAAGTAAAAATCATTTGGTCAAATCGTGCTACCACTCATTTTTTTCAGCATGTCAAGACAATGAATCAGCTGAAGGTAAGTTCTATTATGAACTATTCAGGATTCAAGTGCCATACTGTAACAAACCGTTTTGCATTGTTAAAAAATCGACGTCTTTGTAGCGGTATGGCGGCTCTTTAGAACCGTCGTAATGATATGGAATTGTGATTTTCGTAAATGCTTAACATGTACATTGTCATTAAAAAATATCCTGTAACGAATGTTTTAAGAAAAATGTATTAATTAATGCGTTTTAATTAAGATGGCGGGCCATAAGACCCGCCAAAAAAATATGGCATTACGCTAGCCCCTAGTTTACTTTTCATGGACTACAAAAAATGCAACAGTTTTTGTGTAACAAATCGTTTGAACACCGTATTTTTTCCGACAAATTTAATTAATCGGTCTGTAATTACGCCCCGCGAGCCAGCTCTGAAATTACTATTTTGGGTTCTCAAATCACCCAATTCGACCCTCTAATGGTCGCCATACTTGTAACAAATGACTTGAACTTTTCTGTCATCATCTCCCGGTCTATTATACAGCTACTATAGTAGCGTAGGAAAGTAAAAATATTCATATATTCATATTCAAAATCAATCGCAGATCTTCAATGTAAATGACATACGAGGTGTCAAAAATCTATTTGTTAAAGAAAGCGATAGTTTTCTCCAGATAGATAATCAAATGATACACAATTTTATTGATGTATGTAGTTTGAAAATGAATTATGAGAAATTTACCTTTCCGCTGGCTACAGGCCAGATTTTTTGTTTTATATTTCGATAAGTTACAATATAATATTCTACGACTATAACAAAGTTGCAATGGAATAAAAATTATTTGTTTATTGAAATTACCCAATCAATTCCAAGCCTCTTTGACATTTGAAAAATTGTATGTATTATTGTGGTGCTATATTCATTTTATTATTGAATATTCAATCAAATCGTTGAAGTACAATTGGAACATGTGAATTTTATTTACAGAATTGAATTATTATTGGCTCATAGAATAATTTCAAATGAAAGTATTTATTATACTTTCGGTACTTATAATAATATCCTATCTTCGTTGAGTAAATAATTCTAATTCATAAACTATTTTCAAGTACATAATATGAACTTCTTAAATTTCCTCCTTGTATTTAAATTTTCTGCATAATTTTATTCTTAAATTGAAATTATGTACATAATATTAACTCCTAAAATCTAAAGACGGCCGACTTCCGGTTATACTAAAAACCCACCTTCTTTATTTTAAAACACCCTATATTTTCTTACATTTTTGAATTACTTTTAAAAAAAAGGTCAGTTTGTTAAGCATTTGTTGGGCATAAGCCTGAAAGTTTCGAAATGACAGTTGCAGCATCCCAGATCCAAGATATTTCATTTATTTTTCTGTTTATCCTTTCACGGAATATCGCTTGGTAGTTTGGCGTTGAAACAAATGAAAAACAAATGATTGAATGGATATGTTAAATACAGTCAAAGCCAAATTGTTTATTTTGCAAGGCACGTTTTCACGAAGATTTTTTTTATTCGTGTAATTTTGAAAATACAGTTATCAACAGAAGAAATGGTAGACATGGCTTTTAATCTCAGTGAATGCCACAGGAATTATTGTTTATTGGCTTCAAGAGTTTATCATAAACGGTTCCCGGGCAGAAGACATCCACAAGAAAGCAGTTTTCGGAGGGTATTTGGAAGATTTGTTACGATTGGAAGTGTAAAATACACTACACTTCTTCGAGAAAAAAACAGTTACTAAGGAAAGCAATGAGTCTCGAGTATTAGCTGTTGTTATCGAGGTCCCGAACGTAAGTCGACGAATTTTCAGTTCTAATCTAGACATCAGTTCTCGATCTAATATTAAAGAAGAACCACATTCATCCATGCAATTTATTACATCAGGAATTGCTGCCAACCGATTATCTGGCAAGGATAAACTTTTGCCAGTTGCTGACAAATAAATTTGAAAAGGAACCTGATATTTACAATTTTGTTTTATGTACGGATGAATCGACATTCCATAGAATGAGGTAGTAAATGGCCACATTTTTTATTACCACTCCGTCATTAATCTACACCTTTTCTCAGAGACAAACCTACAAGTTAGGTCTTTAAGTGTATGGGGAGGTATTATTGGCACCCAAATAATTGAAATGTTAAAGAATATCCCCTTACTAATCCGACAAAACCTGTGGGACAACTGGTTGCAGCACCTGCCCATTTCAGCATCATTGTGCGAAAATTTTTTAGTCAACATTTTCATCAACGATCGATAGGAAGAGGAGGACCGATTGATTGGCCGCCAAGATCCCCTAATTTAAACACTTTAGACTTTTTCTTGTGGGGTTATGTGAATAGTGAGGTATAAAAGTACCGCCTAAGACTCGTGAGGATATGCAGTTTCGCATAATTCAAGTTTTTGGACAAATTACACCGAATATGTTCATTTCGTGAACGAATTCCTCTTTGTTTGCAGAACGCAGGTGGCCATTATGAGCAGTTGCTGTAAACGATTTACTTGTTATTTTTTATGTATTGTTTTAATTTTCAAGTTTTAATATTATTTTAATGTTATATTTATGCTTATTGTTTAGTTTCCGAAAGAAGAGTTAAAAGAATTTCACAGTTACCGTTGCAAAAAATCTTCCTAATACTCTCCAAAACCTTCTTTCTTAAGAAAGTCTTCTGTCCGATTTTTTTCTTGATTAACTCTTGAAGCCAATAAAGAATTCCTGTAGCATTCACCGAAAATAAAAACCATTGATACGTTTTTTCTCAGTTGTTTCAACGCCTAACTACAGCGCCATATTGAAAAATTTAAATATCTCCAAAACTATCAAAAATAAGTGCCAATACGTATTGATAAAATCGAGAGAGAATTAAAATCCGCTTGTATCAATGTAATTTGTTAAGTACTATTCTACTTGAAAAAATCAAATTATCTCTGATTTAAGTTTTCTAAAATCAAAAATTCAAGTCAGAGCAACCCTATCTCCTTGAACTTTCAAATCAACCTTGAATAAGAGAGCGGTCCCAGCTTAATTAATTACAAAAAACTTCACTTCAAGATCTTTCATACTTTTCATGTTATTGTTTTTTCACTCTTTCCAAAGGTGTTAATAGTTTTGTAACCTGACGTTTCGTCTATGTGTAACTATCATGAACTTTTTTCTTATGGGAACCATATTGGCATTCCACAAATTTGGATAGCCCTTTTTATTACCTATTCAACGATAACTTGATCTTGTTGTCCTAAAAATCCGAGAAATTAAAAAATTACTTTCATAAAGTAAGTAGTTGGCTTTGATTTTGCCAATCGGTGACACGTAAATGACATTCTGTATTATTGTCAATTGCTGAGTCGTTGAAAATGGAGTTTTCAAATGAAAAAAATCGAGATGTGATACAACTTTATTACAAGAATGATAGAAACAGTATAAATACTTTGGAAGTGTACCATCTTAACATGTAAGTATCCCCAGAGACGACAACCCCACCGATCTTTATTGAAATTATTGGATTGAAATATAGCTGAGCATGGTTCCTTTAAAAAAAACAGACAAAAATCTGGAGAAAAGATGGATGAAGAAACTAACGAAATCATTATTAACGAGTTATAATTAATCTTAAGTTTTTCAAACGAGCCATACCCATCGCAAATTCTGTCCATTAATTTGGTTGTGGTTGTCGTCCAACGTGTTTATTCACACTGTTTCTATCAGTATTGTAATAAAGTTTTATCATATCTCGTTTTTCTTCATTGGAGAACTCCATTTTCAATGACTCTGCAATTGACAATAATACAGAATGTCATTCACGTGTCACTGATTGGCAAAATCAAAGCCAACTACTTTAGAAAGTATTTTTTTTTTGATTTCTCGGATTTTTAGGACAACAAGACCAACCGGCATCGTCGAAAAGTTAATAAAAAGGGCTATTCAAATTTGTGGAATGCCAATATGGCTCCCATAAGACAAAAAAAGTTCATGATAGTTACACATAGACGAAACGTCAGGTTACAAAACTATTAACACCATTGGAAAGAGTGAAAAAAATGGCAATGTAGATGTGCTATTTATTTAGAAATTCATTAAGAAATAAGGCCAGGAAAAAGCAAAATGGTTTTCCGAAAATTTGTTCTTTTTCCGGATATCTCCGGAACTACTCGAAACTTTCATTTTTTTTAAACGGTGTATTGTTGAGCACATAAATGCCCAACTTTGCCCCAATTTATCGTATTCCCTATAGTTTCCGATATCCCAATGGTGAGAGTCGAATTTGAAACAGCCTGTATATGTTACAAAAACTACAAAACTATTAACACCATTGGAAAGACTGAACAAAGTGGTAATGTAAATGTGCTATTTATTTATAAATTCATTAAGAAATAAAGCCAGGAAAAAAATCTAATAATTTTCCAAAATTTCGTTTTTTCTCCGGATATCTCCGGAACTACTCGAAATTTTCAATTCTTTTAAACGGTGTATTTTTGAGCAAGTAAATGCGCAACTTTGCCCCAATTTAACCATCTTCGTATTCCCTATAGTTTCCGAGATCCCAACGGTGAGAGTCGAATTTGAAACAGCCTGTATTTCTATGGTTATGAATTTCTTTGTAAATGATTTTCTTGTATTAATGTTCATGATTATTAATTTGTTTTATTTCATTAAATAGCAAAACGGCGTGCCATAGTTTACATAGTGAGAGTTTACGTACGAATATCGAAGGAATATAAAAAAGTTTCGGTCATTACGGAAAAGGTTGACATTCGCAAGTGGAAAAGCGATTATTGCCTTGCCAATAAATGCCATTTAAACATAATACAATGTAATTTATAATTACGCGCTAAACATTTGAAAGAAGGAATTGGATATCTGTTTATCGCATAATCCAATGTGGATATCCAAGACAACTCTAAAATTTTAAGAATTTAATCAGAAAGCGCTTATTTAAAAATATTCATGGAAATAACCCAGAACTTTAAACGAAATTGTAAGATCAGATTCCATTTATCAAAAATCTATTGACTATTTAGCAACGGCTATTTATTAATAAGTTCACAAAAAATATTTACGATCCAGGTTGCTAAATCTATTCTAAAACAATAAATAAAAATAAACGAAAATATCGATCATCAACAATTATTTAAAAAAAAACACGTACCTGGATGCCAATCCTATGAAATCACTACGTTAAGTGGTCCAGTGGTGCGGAAAGTAATACCAAAAAGTGTGATTAACATTTATGTTCAAGTTCCAGACTGATATTTACCATAAATTCCAGTAAGTACTTGAAACCCACTTTTGAAAAAATAAGATCTGGACTCTGCACCGAAATAGAAATTTGGAAGTTTTGAAATGCATATATCAAACCACTGTTTTCATACAATTACCAGTATTATAAGGCACTATACCTACTTCATATTTTTAACCAACTTCAAAAAAAGGAGCAGGTATTCAATTTGATTGTATGTTTGCTTTTTCATTTATGTTCGCGTGTTTTGCTTAGTAAACACTGCTGAGAAATGGTCTCATAATCAAGTTATAAAATTCAACATGTATTTCTACGTGGGGTCACGATGGCTGAGTGGGCTAAGGCGCTGGAAGAGCGTGCGTAGCTTGCCACAGCTCATCGTGAGCGCGGGTTCGAATCCCGCCTGAGCCATGGTTGTTTGTAAACTGGACCCGTGCACAGGTATTTCTGTATACCTCTTCAGGACTATATTCCAGATAAAAAAAACGAGTCTCCAGAGGAGGTAGTAGGGCATTTTATTCGAAAGTCGATAATTTGATACGGCAAAATCAAAGTAAATATAATTTCCGAATACGCTTAAATTGTAAATTTAATAAAAACATCATTGGTTTTCGCGTTAAAATCCTCAAAAGGAGAGGTTTACGAAAAAAATTCAAATCATGTTGTATTAAAAAGCTCTGTAAAAAATATAGATAGAAAAGTTAGATATTCGTTCCTTAAATATTCTTTTTTAATTATTCAATTTATTATAAACTCACTTTGCATGAAATTTAGAGGTTTCATAATATTATTAAAATGTTAGTTTGGTACATAAATTGAGCTGGTTTTCTTCTATCGGTCATCTTAACATTTTTCACTATCTTATTACCACAGCATAATTTATCAAAATTTTGACGATACTTAGTTTTCAAATTAATAGAATAATGTATTTTAGCTCAATAAAAAAGGCAAAACACAAACAGGAACTGGCAATCAAAATATGGATGATAGCAACCGTGATGAACTCAAAAATAAAGAAGATCATCCACAACTAAGATCGGGTTTCCTGTACAATCTATTCTTCTGGTAAGTTAAAAACAATGTTGACTTCAGTAAAAAGCTAGAAAATATTAAATATGTTGAACTAGAAACTGTAATCATATCTCATTTCAGGTTGCTATTTAATTTATTTAAGATGAATATTTATTGTTTTAGTTGGGGAATTCCCATATTTCATAAAGGCTGGAAAAAGAATCTTGATGAAAATGATCTGTACAAGCCATTCACTGAACACGAATCTCATAGGCTGGGTGACCAATTAGAGGAGATGTGGAAATTGGAGAAAATGTCTCACGAGCAACCTGCCCTCTGGAGGGCGCTTTGGAAAATGTTCAAAAAGGACGTTTTCTTGCATATGTTCTTACAGTTTATTATGGAATTTATTCTCAAGTAAGAAAAAATCTAGTTTTTCTATATGTTAGAATCAAATCGACTGGATATTTCATAACTAAATGCAATTCAATTGTGGGTTTGTGCTCAAAAAAATTGAAGACATCATATTTGCCGAATCTTCTTCTCCAACTGTTACAAAAAATTGAGTGAATGAAGGCACAAAAATATTAATTACTGACATATCTCAGTTGACAGATAAAATTATTTTTAAACTTAATTTCAGATTCTGGAACACTATGCACTATTTTTCTTTTCTTTTTAGATTATCACAACCGCTTCTCTTGGGTAAGCTCATGACGTACTATCAACCACATCAAACAAGTGTTACACTCCAAGAAGCATATATTTATGCTGGTTCCATTGTTCTTGGAACCTTCCTCACAGTCATAGTAAGTCATAGATTCTTCTTATCCCAGCAACATCTGGGAATGAAAGTAAGAATAGCTTGTTGCTCTCTTATATACAGGAAGACATTGAAGCTCAGCAAGAAGGCCTTATCGAAAACAACCATTGGTCAGATGATTAACTTGTTGTCGAATGATGTTAACAGGTTCGATAATTGCTTTAATTATATGCACTTTTTGTGGTCCGCACCTTTGGAGTCTGTGCTCATTATGTATTTGTTGTTTGATGTCGTTGGTGTTACGGGACTTGCAGGTTTTGGATTATTGATTTTTTTCGTTCCAATACAAAGTAAGTAATATCCTGTTATCTATAATTGTACCATATCTCGTTTGAGATATCTACCAAACCACATATTCTTGATCTAACCTTTATGTGAAAATTTCAGTGATTGCCGGAAAACTTACCACTTTGCTGAGACTCAAAACAGCTCAAAAAACTGATGAAAGAGTGAGACTGATGAGTGAAATAATTGCTGGTATGCAGGTTATTAAGATGTATACTTGGGAGAAATCATTCTCCATTCTTATAGATCACATTAGAAGGTAAGTCTTCATAAATATAGTTGTGAAAACGTAAAATCATCACGGCTATTAATATTGCAGATGGGAAATGAAATATATCCGATACACTACATTTTTGAAAGCTTTCCACTCATCTTTCAATAAAATAATTACAAGAACCTCAGTTTTTGTATGTATTCTGGCATACACCTTCACAGGCAACCGCCTTAATGCTCAATATGCCTTTGTTATATCTTCCTTCTACAATATACTGAAATCTGCCATGACAACAGATTTTCCAAATGGCATTACAAATGTTGCAGAAGCACTTGTATCTGTTGAAAGGATTCAAGATTTCCTTTTATTCGATGAAGTTCATCACAGCTATCCCAGAATATCACTGAATAAGAAGGTACATACTTCAACTCCACTAATTCACAGTTCAAGTAAAAAATCAGTGGGTATTTACCTTCACAACGCTTCCGCTAAATGGTTACCAGAGCAAGATAACACATTGTCTGATATAAATATCAATGTGGGACCGAAACAGTTGGTCGCTATTGTAGGTGCAGTTGGCTCAGGAAAAACCTCATTACTACATGTTATCATGAAGGAGTTACCGTTAACTAAAGGTTCCAAAGATATTGTTGGTAGAATATCGTATGCTTCTCAAGAGCCTTGGTTGTTCGCTGGCACAATTAAACAGAATATCCTCTTTGGTGAAGAATGGGACAATAAAAAATATGAAAAAGTCATCAAGGTTTGCGCTTTAGAAAGGGATCTAACTATTCTTCCTTATGGCGACAAGAGTATAGTAGGCGATAGAGGTATTACCTTAAGTGGAGGTCAAAGAGCCCGAATCAACTTAGCAAGAGCCATTTATAAAGACGCTGACATTTATATCCTTGATGATCCACTATCTGCTGTAGATGCACATGTTGGGAAAAAGCTATTTGAAGACTGTATCTATGGATACCTCAAAAATAAGTGCACCATACTGGTAACCCATCAAATACAATATTTGCGATCTGTGGACAAGATCTATCTTATGGAAAACGGCAAAATACCTTTGACTGGTACATACGAAGAAATCAGCAAATCAAAATTGGATTTTGCTAAATTATTTAAGCACGATATAGAAGAGGAAGAATGTGATGATATCTTTGTAGATCTATCAGATACAAAATATTTTGATGATAGCTCCGACGATCCAACATTTGTTAAGGAGTATCGAGGCCTGGGAAACAGTCATTCGAGAAATTATAAAAATTACCTTAAATCTGGAGGTGGCTTGTGTTGCTCAATAATAGTTTTTATTCTCTTTGTTTTGAGTCAACTGTCAGCAAGCTCAGCTGACTATTTTGTTAAATGTTGGTAAGTACAGTGAAATTCCTAAAGCTTTCCCATCAATGTCCTAGGTGATATTTTAATAATTTTCAAGAATATGCAAGTAAATTCTTATTCTTATTGCAGGGTAAATTTAGAACAGGCGCGATCAGAGGCAAACGACACATACTTCAGAGCCTACTATGATGATGTCATGATGGAGGAAGAATATCCAAAAATAATAACAGTCAACGTTGCGGATTATGCAAAAGATAATGATACCATTTATACTCAAAGAAATTGCATTTATATGTATACATTCATTATCGTATTTGTGATCTTAACAACATTTATGCGTTCATGTTCATTCTTTGGACTTTGCGTAAACGCTTCCAAAAAATTACACAACAAAATGTTTGCTAGTATTTGTAATACAAGCATGTTATTCTTCAACACAAATTCATCTGGAAGGATACTGAACCGATTCTCAAAAGATCTAGGCTGCATTGATGAAGTAATACCCTATGTTCTACTGGATACAATTCAGGTAATTTCCAAATCATAATAAAACCACTTTTAAACGTCGCTACTAATGATATTCGCTTACATACGAAAAACTATTAAAAAAGATCCATGCGAGTAAGACCATCACTTATTCATATATGCTAGTGGCATAGTAATCAGTAATAGGAATACATTTTCCTGCTTATCATTTTAAAACAATATCTCATTGCAGATAGGTTTGAATGTACTAGCCGTAAACATAGTTATAGCAAATGTTAATCCATGGCTCATAATTCCATCAGCAGTCATTGGCATGGTCTTTTATTTCTGCAAAGTTATCTATGTTAGCTCCAGTAGGAATTTGAAGAGATTGGAAGCAACCAGTAAGTAGGATAGATATTCTGTTCTATATTTTTATGAATATGATGTATCCGATTTATTGTTACATTCATAAATTACAGCACGCAGTCCAGTGTTTTCCCATATACATGCCTCTCTGCAAGGTCTAACTACTATAAGAGCATTTGGCGCTCAGGAAATATTGCGGCAAGAGTTTGATAGACATCAAGATTTTCACAGTTCTGCATTTTACATGTTCTTAGGTTGTAACCGAACTTTTGGTTTCTGGTTAGATGTAATCTGTGTTATATATATTGGGCTTGTTACTCTTAGTTGTCTTTTGAATACAAGTGGTGAGTTTTGTTTCAAGACATAAAGGATATAATGTTTCCTTTAATAATAATTTATGTTATAGAAAAATATGGAGGAAATGTTGGGTTAGCAATAACTCAAGCAGTGAGTCTCACCAGCATGTTTCAGTTTGGTATGAGACAGTGGAGTGAGTTGGACAACGGTATGACCTCTGTCGAACGAGTTGTAGAATATACTGAAATTGTCAAGGAATGTGATGGAAAGAAAAAAGAACCTTCAAAAACATGGCCTGAACATGGAGCTCTGGAATTTCATTCAGTAAGTTGAAATTTTAAACTGTTGAAAACAGAAGATCTTATTTTGAGTTCATTCATAGAGGAAATAACTTAAAATTACTAAATACATTTTAGGTATATTTACAATATGCCACCAATGAACCTTACGTTTTAAACAACCTTTCATTCAAAATAAAACCAAAAGAAAAAGTTGGAATAGTAGGAAGAACTGGCGCCGGAAAATCATCGCTCATATCAGCATTATTCAGACTGGCAGATATTGAAGGCAAAATTCTTATAGATGGTATATGTACAGGAGACGTGCCTCTCAAATGTCTTAGATCAAAAATATCTATAATACCACAGGAACCGGTGCTGTTTTCGGGTACATTGAGATCAAATCTTGATCCTCTGAATCAATATGAGGACTGTGATCTCTGGAGCGCTCTGGAACAAGTCGAATTGAAAGGTAATCAGTAATAACACCATTTAGTTATCTAATAGCAACCTTAGTATTTATACTTACACTCACAAATGCTAAAGGTAAATCTGTCTATAGGGTTCATGCCTGCGAATGACAATATTTCATACTTACTAAACTCTGCAGGCAAATAAACGTAGTTAGACATAGAAATAATTTTAGTATATAAATTTAAATTATGTTTTAACGACTAAGTTATAGATACAAGGCTGTCTAGTCGAGTTAGGTAATTGTAGGCAATACATTTTCAGAAATGAGTAACGTTACAGTGTTCTTCTAGCTCTTCTTCTGACTATTTTGCTGCATATTAATTATCAAAGTAGCAAATAATAAAACAGCAAACAAAAAATATCTAGCATCATCATCGTCCTTTTAGGGCTTTCAGATTTCATATTGAGTGCCTAAAATTTCCTAACTAGGGTATGTACGATTTCTAGCTATTATTAATATTTTTTCACATTAAGTATATATATACAGGGTTGACCACGGTAGATGGCACGGACTTTTGCGGAGAACAGAACGTAGGATCATTCTGAAAATTTGGTTACTTAAGCAATTGCTCTTGATCTGTCGATCTAAAATATTTTCAGCGATGCGGCGTTGCCGCTTATACTATAAAATATCGGCATCTTTGTTATTTTAAATAGGACACCCTGTATATTACCGCATTTTTGAATTTGTGATTACTTTCTAATTATTTTTGCCTCTTACTCAACTATACCTAACTAACGGTTTCGAGAAATTAATTATTTTCCATATTTTTATCCAAAACATGGCTCGAATTAAATGTTTAATTCTGCAATATTTGGATTCCTAGCAAGCTGCAATTTTATGTGTGATTCATCAAGATCATGTACATTGATGCTGTATAGAAATGTTTGTTATACGTTATACAGCATCATTCAAAATTTGTGATTTTACTTCTAGATACAAAAAAGGTTGAAAGTGCTTTTTTTCAAATGGAACACCCTGTACATTATAAAATATCCTGAAAGGTGACTAGATTCCCTTCGAATTCACATATTATGTTCCTATACCTAAATAGCCAGAATTCCAATTTTCTAAAAAAATCAATTTTTTTATCATATATTCATCTGTCAAGTTATGAGGGTACATGACATTATGAAAATTTGACAATTAGTGCATTGTTAATTAATAATACCTTTGTTTCTCAATGGAAGTGACTCAAACAAAATTGAAATGGAAGGAAATAACTATTCAAACAATGTTGAAAATGTGAAGGAAAATTTTATGAAACATACCCTGATTTACAACAAATGAACAAGAGGAAGTTTGTACGAATATAAAATAATTTCATTAATTATCTGTCAAGAATTAGAAAACTTTTACAATACTTTTTCAAAATGACGATCATTTGGCTTCCAAACATTTCATAATCCGGTTAAACAATCAGGATTGTTTCGCAAAATTTTACCCTACTTTGATGATCTTCTGGTTTTAGACCATGAACTTTCGTAAACTTGTATAAAGGATACTTCGTCTTTGAACAGAAAGAAGCTCGATCCAAGCCTAAATCATATTCGGCCTTTCTACTGGAAAGTTGGGGATCAGCATGGAAAGAGGCCAAAACATTTATCTATTATGTTGTCTTCATCTGAAGTTATACGCAATTTTGATCCAAAATTAATGAAATGAAATTATTTTGTACAAACTTCCTCTTGGTCATTGGATGTAAATCAGAGTACATTTCATATAATTTTCTCTCACATTTTCCATGAAGGATAAATATTTTTATCAGAACTTCATTTGAATTAGTTATTTTCCTCCATTTCAAATTATTTTCGAGTCACTTCCATTGAGAAACAAAGGTATTATTAATTAATCATGCACTAATTGTGAAATTTTCATAATGGCATTTACCATCATGATATGACCTTAGATATATGAGAAAAATAATTTTATTTTTTTAGAAAATTGCTCTTATCTCGGAATTCTGGCTATTTAGGTATAGAAGCACTATATATATATATCAATTCGAATGGAATCTAGTCACCTTTCAGGATATTTCATAGTATACAGGGTGTCACATTTGAAAAAACGCACTTTCAACCCTTTTTGTATCTAGCAGTAAAATCACGATTTTTGAACGACACCGTATAAGCAGAATAAACTTTTCTATACAGAATTAATATACCTACATGATCTTGATGAATTACACACAAAATTGCAGCTTCCTAGGAATCCAAATAACGCAGAAATTAACATTTAATTCGAGCTATTTTTTGGATAAAAATATGGAAAATAAATAATATCTCAAGAACCGTTAGATAGGTATAGGTGAGTATAAGGCAAAAATAATGAGAAAGTAACGGCAAACTCAAAAATGCAGTAATATACAGGGTATGCTATTGGAAATAACAAAGATGCTGCTACTTTCTGGTATAAGCGGCAATGCTGCATCACTGAAAATATTTTAGATTGATAGAAGCGCAATTACTTAATGAACCAAATATTCAGAATGACCCTACGTTCCGTTCTCCGTAAACATCTAAAGTACCATCGACTGTGACCCACCCGGTAGGTATATAGTACAAACCAGTGCTCTTTTCTCTTTTTAAACGAAAGTCTGCAGCTCAATATAATATCAGCTAAATCTAAAATAATATTCACAAATGAGTTATCAATACTCTTAATGCAAATTTACTATACAACAAGAAATCTCGTGGTTCTTATTTCTTAAGAATTACGAGCTTGATATTAAGTTAGCTAAAGCAAATAAAATAGCTATGTACTATGGTAAAAATTAAATAATTAAAGGTGAGTTTATACAGTAAATAAAATAAAATAAGGAACAAATTAAAATTGAAATAAGAATAACCTCAAAAAAGATTGGTTTATACAAATGAAGAAAATAAAATAAGAAATAAGAATGAACCAATCAAATCACAGCTTTTTGACAAAAACTTTTGTGTTGTATGCAAGTTAAGTGTTCTCTGGTAGTTGATCATGCTCATTATCAGTTTCCAAACAAAATAAAAATGAGCATGTTCAACTTTCTTATTTTATCTTAATTTGTTTCTTATTTTATTTTTTTTACTGTATAAACTCACCTTAAGTATATACTTACTTATCCAGCATTACAACCCTGTGTGGGTTTGAGACTACTTTTGGTAAAAATATGTTTATTCCTGTTATTGCAGCTGTTTTTGCTGCTACTGATGCAGGTCTTCAAAGTCGAATATGCGAAGGTGGAACTAGTCTTAGTGTTGGTCAAAGGCAGCTGGTCTGTCTTGCAAGAGCAATTGTAAGAAAGAACAAAATTTTGGTTCTAGATGAAGCTACCGCTAATGTAGATCCAAAAACAGACAATCTCATTCAGTCAACAATAAGAAACAAATTTTCCGACTGTACTGTTCTGACAATAGCTCATAGGTGAGGAAAATAACATCTGTTTATAAAAAATATCTCGGCGACCGAGCTTTGCTCGGGTAATACAGGTTTTAGAGTGAGTCTATAGGGAAATATAATCTTAGTTCAAATATGTGCATACCTATTTCTAGTTAAAATGTATTGCGATCAGTAGATCGGTAAATTTTTATTTTATCGTTCACATAGCCCATAATCGTCTGATCGACCCCCAAACCCCGTACGTAGTATGTACCTCAAGGGTCACATCCATTAAAAATGCAAGTAACGCCAATCAATTTCAATGTGTATATACAAGAATTGTGTATTAAAATGTACAAATTTTTTCATATGATAATTTCCGATTAAATTATCAGAAACTCATATTAACACCTTTAATTTACAAAAAATAGGTTTTGTTAAAAAAAATCTAGTTTGATCAGGATACGAACCGAGGATCTCCAGATTATCAGGCGTGAGATTAACCAATGAGCTACTCATGTTCTGTAATGTTTATGGGCTCATATCCACATATCAGTTATAATCTATATTGGGTTTAAAATAAGAATTTTAATTGCTGAAAACGATTTTTTATGTGAATGTGAATACAACCAATCGATTCAATACACTCTAAAACCCATACATATGAATTTTCATCGAAATCGGTAGACCAGATTCCGAGATAAAATTTGCATATATATATATATATATATATATATATATATATATATATATATATATATATATATATATATATATACAAGAACTGCTCGTTTAATATAATTAGATATGTAATTTATTTATCATTTTGTCCAATCCACTGATAAGGTACTTTTGACTAGTAGGTACCTATCGAACTTCTATCAACATAAATACAATACAAACATTATTTTTTGTAGATCAACTGCTTGATGATTATTGTATTTTGCTCTTTATTTTGCAGATTACATACGGTAATGGATTCTGATAAGGTTCTTGTAATGGATGCCGGGTCGGCTGTTGAATTCAACCATCCACATATTTTGTTACAAATTTCTGATGGAATATTTTCAAGTTTAGTGAAACAAACTGGAAAGGCAATGGCGGGAAATTTAGCACGCATTGCTGAAAAGGTACAATTTTTAATTATTGACTCTAATTATTTTATTACACCAGTTATTTTCCAAAGAGTCAACCAGATTTTTTTTACAGAATTACCGAAGGATCAATTAGAATAAATAACTATGGGGAAATTATAGCGCAACAAATAGTCTATATTTTAAATGTGATATTTGTTAATTGTTTTTATTTATTTTTACAATTTTAGTATCACTTGGATATTTCAAAAAAATATTATAAATATATAAATTATATGTATTTATTAAGGATATTTTTGTACATATTTTTAATAAGAACTTTTTTAATTAGTTTTTCATTTTACACTAATCTCCAACCTTCTTAAAAAATACAGACCCAAACAAAGAGATCAATTATTACCAGATGTCTTTATCTATATGTTAATGATTTCACAAATAATACAGAATTACTCAATTCTGGTCAAAATAAAAATTTGTAAATTGAGAGTTATATATAATCGATTATGTTCTCTTCAACTAGAGTATTTTTAGATTTCTGGTGCATCCGGTTATACTGGAAGTCGGCATCTGCTTTGTTATTTTAAATAGAACACCCTGTATATTTTTTATATATTTGGATCAACCTATTCTTAATCTTCACAAATACCTTTCTTTGATCCAGCCATTTTGGAGCTATTCAAATATTCATTTTTTTCTAAAAAAATGCGGTAGCAGACATTTATTCAATCATAGAACACTAGATTATTCGGATATCAATTTAGGATTGAAACAGGGTTCAAATAACATGTTGGAGTATGTTTTGCGGCTAAAAACGGTTGTCTATATTGGGGTTGGGTTACTTTAATAAGGCACGTTAATTATTCGAAATTTTAAAGAACCATAACTTGATATTTTTAATTGGCTCCCCCCATATTTTATTGCTTAGTCGTCTTCGGCGTTTAATTTTACCACATATCCTATACCTGAGACTGATAGCTTAGGAGATAATTAAGTTTTTTTTAATACGCACATTTCTCATCGATACTTACCTAGTATGGGATGGAAAATAAATAAGCATTCTCAATAAATAAGTCAAACGACTAAGTATTTAAGCTATTAAGAATTAAAATGGATAACAATAATAAAAACATTCTCTATACAAATCAAGAAATACACTATTTTATATTTAATACATGATTCCAAAACGTAAAAAAATTGCTTAAATTCTTCTGAATTTACCTTTGGTCATGGGTGGTAAATGTGGATAACTGATCTCATTCTACACGTTCTACTGAAAATTTTGTCGCACTTTCTATGTAAAAAAAATAATTAAAACATAGAATTAATACTCCTAGAAGGCTAGTATATAAGAGTATATAAACAGATCTACTCACGAAGAAAGAGAGACAACAAATCCATGTATTAGAAAGAAATGATAGGGCTTAGAGACTATTGCGCATGTGTCAAAGAATGATTTTAGGACGGCATGTCAAACGGTACCTACAGGGGTCAATAAAAAAGTTTTGTTTTCACTCTGAAATATTATTTTTTACTTTTTTAAACTATAAAACATTTCCATTATGTTAATTAATCGTTATATGCTCGAACATAATAAAAAAATCGCTACTTTTGTATATTTACCTGGTAGATAAATATTACTAAATATATTTGTATATGTATATATGTATATATTATTTATATACATAAATCAGGGACCCTTACTGGATCGTTTTACTACCGATACCGAAAGTTTTTATTGGGTTTAAGCCAGTTTTTAAAAAAATAAAGTCTTTTGTTATATTAGTTTAGAAAATAAAGATATTTCCAATATATTTAATTTCAATATCAGGTAATATTTAAATTTTCTCAAGTCAATTTAGATAGAGTTGAACTAAAGTACTTAAAATGTCCAATCAAATAATAAGTACTTTTGTCCTGGTGAGGATAATAACTCTATAAAATAAAACATAAGAAATGTACCTATTGCGATCGTTCACACTTTCAAATTTCGAAAAAAAATTAACAGCATGTTGTTTTTTATAAATGTTTTAACTGTCGCCATTTTGAAACTACTTACTCGATAATGGCCAATAACGAACTCGGCCGAGATATTTAAGAGATTGATTTTTGTACCAAATTATTTGAACTTGATACTTCCAAAACTGCGACCTCAATCCTGTTAACAAATTTCGTAATATCTCGTATGTATATATATATATATATATATATATATATATATATATATATATATATATATATATATATATATATATAAACAAAAAGTTTTTTTAGACATACTTAGAGACATAACAACATGGTGTTTAATTTTTTTAGAAATTCAAAAGTGCGAACGATCACAACCGGTATATTTCTATAAGAAATTTACCTAAAAATAACATTAACACCAAAAAGAATAATTAATTTTCGTCGTGTTTGGTGCTTATCCATGGTATATTATATATTATATGAAACATAACGTCTAATCGATGGCATCTTCCACGAATTTTATTTTACCACAGAAAACAATTTATATCACAACACCGGTATAAAAATAATCATCAAAGGCGTCCAACAACCAACTGGCATGGCATTGTTGCCTAGGCTAAGGTACAAATTACAAAATGCTTTAGTCTAGGTACTCTTAATTAAGAAAAAAATGTTTTTTTTTTATATTCATTTAAAGCATGATAAATTTTAAGTTTTTGATATTATATAAATCAAAAAATAATATTTGAATGTAGAATTTTCTCCTCTTTCTAGTGAGATAATAGAAAATATACCAATCCATTCGAAAAAATTTACTTCTTCAACTTTTTTTAACCTTTCATAAAATTACATTCTGTTTACGCCTCGTAGGATATAAAGGTAATTTAATAAATTCATAATAATCTCCAATAATATGTGTGACTCTGATAAAAATTTCATTATCTGCTTTTCTACATGTTCTGAGATATTAATTTTTTGTAAAGAGCCTTTGTTATGTCAACATTTTTTAAAAAACATTTATATCTTGAAATCTATTAACAATAATCAAAAAATTTAGTAATACAAATGGCATTAATATTCTATGGAGAATATAATGAGACAATAAAAATATACATGTTCCATAAGAAAAAATTAAGTTATGTGCAATTCCGTCTATTTAGGCGCACCTGGTACAATTGAAAATATTTTTGAATTATAGAGCTCAAGAAATCAGATATGGTTAGTGAGAACATATTTTTGATATCTTTATCCATAAAGCCGTAATCTTCCGATTACAGAACAAAATCACACCCTGTATAATAATACATTATATTTTATGCTATTATTTCCATGAATTCTAAAACATCCGATAGCAACCAGTTTAATTTTTTCGTACAGAATCGATTTCGATTATTTTATAATTCCCGCAATATTTGTGTAAATAATTTTTTGATAATTACGAGATGGAAACACAAGAAGCGTTGTGTTTACCAGATGTAAAATTTCTGTTACATAATTGGTGCGTTTGAAAGTCCGGATAGTTTCCATTGTTTTCGGTAAACACAACAATTTTGGTAAACTTTTCAATCTCGAAATCATCATTTGGTTTTTTACTGAATATCATAATTTATACCAAATCTGGACAAAGATACAAATTTATAGTGATTGTAGGTATGTTACAAACTACAAATTTAGCTTGACTCTACTTCATTCTATTTCAAAATGATACTAAGCGTAGATAAAAAATTGTTGCGTCTATTTTCAACAATGTCTTCGATTATAATAATATTATTGAAGCTTATGCCGGAAATGGTGATGCATTACGAACGAAGAGATTACCAAAAGAACATATAATCCAGAATGCTAGAATAATTGAAGGTTAGTATAGAACCCTTCTACCTCAGAATCCTACTCACACGTAGAACCAGTCCGAACAGCAAGCCATATTCTCCCACCAAAAGAGACCAGTATGATAATTTCTCCTACATATCTTAGGCATTTTCCGGTAGGGAACCACACTCAAGTCCCATTCATACGGACAGACTCACAAAACAGTCCAGTTACATACTGCACACAAATCTACGAAAATTGAGCCATTGAGCTCGATTTTTCTTGGGTTATTACAGGTATAGAACCTTCCACCTAGAAGGACCTGTTACACTTACAACCACTATCAGATCGATCCAATATATTCTACAAACCTCCTACATGGTAAAAATATCATCAACATCCAGCCATAAAGTTCCGAAATATACAACTTTCAAATGCGGAACCCACCACATAGAGCACCACGGGCTATTAGCCTATGTCATTTCCCAAGGTCTAGTTAGAGGTACCAAGGTTCATTAAAATCAGCTCAGTACAGATACCAGAAGTTCAGGCGTGAAAGCGTAACAAAGAAACTCACTTTTGCGTTTATAATATTAGTTGGGATTATAAGTATATTCCTCTTGGTTAATGTTATTGTGAATTAAAAATGAATTGTAAGTCTAGGTAATGGTAAGAAATAATTTTATGCCTGAAAAATTCAAAATTGTACCCATCTAAGATTATCCTATTCATTCAGTAAACATTCGTATAAAGTTAATTTCCTGCTCCCTTGAAATAACGTAAGGTAACGAAGTCCCCTAAGTCTAAGACCCAACCAATGTAAAAGTAACAAATAGAGAACTGTGCATGAGTAGCTGTCAATTTTAAGGGCACATAAAGATTTGTGATATTGTGATCGTAGGTACTTCAAATCTCTGATATGAACCGTGGTTACAGCTTACTGGCTTACCAGTGTTAAAATGAATATCAAAACATGTTAGTTATATGGTCCATTGGAATATGGCATGCACTCATGACATATTTTGCACTGGCCAGCCTACTGGCTTACATTAAGGAACACGCTGTTAGTGTATACTGTTCATCATGAACAATTTATTTCTGTAGAAATATATGAAGCAAGAATCTATTTAGACTGGAGATTCAACTGCCTATAGGAAATCAGGTGGCGTGCTGATGCTGAAAATAACGGCTGGGTGGTGGCTTAAAAGATAATTACGTACTACGTAGTGCCTACATATCACGTAACTTCTGTCCTTTTGTGTATTTTCTAAAGCCCGCTGCAAACGGAGTATGTTTTGCTGCATGTTTCCTTGACGGGAGCTAGGCATGGTGCTGAGCATGCTTCCGTGTAAGAAAATGACATCGCGCGCATGGTTGGTTGCTTGAACTCGTGCATGATTTGATGATAGAACCGGTGCTATTTTCGGTGACTGTTTTCATGCATCGTGCCTTGTCGGAGCACTCGGAACTAGTCGTGTCACACTCAAAACATACACATGATAACATGTTATTTTGATTGTTGGGACATTTTCTCTGTTGTAACAGTGATTGGAAAGAGAGCTTGATTAGAATGTTCAATATTTTGTATCATTTGTCACAGTTATATTTCTCTGTACTGTCATTTTACATACATGATGGCCTGCATCGTGTGAAGCCAACACAAATAAGGGAGCCATCAACATACCATGCGCGGCAACATTTATCGGACCGTGCAGCAAAACAAGCAAGCAATCAAGCAGCAAAACATACTTCATCTGCAGCGGGCTTAACTCATGCCATGCCAAAATGTGTTTGACGTTAGGTTTATCAATGTAGGCTATGTTCATGTGACAGAGTAAATATGTTCATTGATGATATCGAGATAGAAAGACAAAAAGCGTTAAGTGTTGTATTGAAGTTTGGCTAGTTTTGATAGGAACGCTTGTTTTGTTTTGTATAATACACGGTCTTACAAACAGATCTGGAATCCAAGGTCGAAATACATAGATAGCAAGTGGGTCGCGTAGCGTTGTTCAAATGTCAACACGATCGCACCAACAGATCTGAAATTGAAAGTCGAATTCAAGAAGACTGGAACAGAACAGTAAACTTCTTATGCTTCTCTGCGTAGCCACATGAGATTACAGAAGTTGCATATCAGGGGCATGTTCTCATGTACGACCAACATCTTGAAATTACCATAAATATTTGTTCAATTTTTTTATCTTCGTGATCATGATCTGCTGTGTTTTTGAAACGAGAGTCGCTTGTTGCGCAGAGCATGGTGCGCTAAGACGTTTACAAAAGAGATGCATATGCATTTTCACACGATTATCAGGGCGAGTTTAATATGCTGTTTGCAGTCTTTTTGGTCAAATTTCAAGAAACTGTATCAAGTAGGTCGCTTAGCGTCTTGTTCAAATGTCAAATTCAACGATGGCACTGCAAAATTGTGAAATCGGTATATTACTTAGAACATAAAATAACTTAATCTTATTAAAAATTTATGAGCGCAGAATACTATAATGAATAATATCAAGACCTATCAAGATGGAAATATGTTAAAGGAGACAGTGTGAATTTTCTTACAACTTTACAGCATCCAACACCCTCCCTCAACTGCGAACCACGTAGTAGAAATTGGAAGCTGAAAAAACTGGACGCTAAGCGAAATATTTTTTCTACGCGCCTTTCAAGACCTTTCTGTATGAACGTGGTTTTATAACTCGAAATCATCAGATGTCAAAAAACATTCCTTCCCATTCATTACATTTAACATAACAGGAGCAGTGAACAGTCACTCTTTTGACAAAACAGCCTTTATTATTCTGCAACTGTCATTGTTGAAAGAAAATGAGATATTTTTGTGGATACGCACTTCATTATGCGCATGTACGAAAATTCATGTGATGATATAAATCACCCGCACACCTTACCGTCCTTCTAAGCTTTATCCTTTCCACCGGAGGTTATTTCTCCTGTCTAGGAGGGTATTCGAGCAGTAAGCAGTAGCGTGGACCAGTTTAAAACTTTTTCCAGCTGTTTTCCGTGATCTTGAAGCTAGCGCATTCTATTTTCTGTCTTCTTAAAACTGTAATGCGCATGCTTCTGACAGTTTGAGCTTGGTTTGAACTGCTGCTCAAAGATCCTTTATATAAAGGGTGAGCAGCAGTTTGCACCAGTTTCATACTATTTCCAGCTGTGTTCTATGATCGTGAAGCATGCGCATTTTGATTTCTGTCTTCCTCAAACTAAAATGCGCATGCTACTGACATTTTGAGTTGGCTTTGAAATGCTGCTCGAACACCTTTATAGCGTTTTGTTATAAGGGATGTTCGAGCACAAGTTCAAACCAAACTCAACCGTCAGAAGCATGCGCATTACATTTTTTAGAAGATCAAAATTTAAATGTTCATGTCTCCCAGCCACAGAGCACACTTAGAAACAGTTTGAATCTGGTCCAAACTTTAGCTTGAACACTCCTATAGACGCTCGATATGAAAACGCCCGTAAAATTTTCATCACAAGAAATTATATAAGGTGTTCTGTGGTGGAGTATTGTCTCTAACTCTGGTAGTAGAATTCCACCTGTGACCTTAATACATTCTGATAAAATATATCCATATTGACGCAACTGAATTACAATACGTGCTTCCGATTTGACTAATTGGCGTTGAATTGCGAGAATTAATTTATATTCAAAAATTCTCCGCTCTCCCCTCACTATAGTGAGAACGCTTCCAGTGTATTGATTTGGCAACAGCGCTCATAAAAATCCTTCTAAATTTAAAATAATCAATTAATGGGTTCTGATAATTTAGCCCCATAGTAGCGATTTTGATTACATTTTCTATTTAATATTTAATTAGAACCATACACATATAAAAATAAATAAGTGCTGTAATTTTCCAGTTTATCTATCGTGCGTAGTTCGTACTATGATATTTTATTATATTATTTCTCATTTAATAATAATTTTGGCATACTGGATCAGCCCAGTAGTGCATATAATAATGTGTTAATTGACAAGTGTGGTGGTTTTACATTAATCAATCAATACGAATCAAAAACGCATTTATGCGGAACTACGTACATCTCAAATGATAGCGAAGTCGGATGTACCTTTCGGAATTGTAGCTGAAGGATTATATCCACCGTTTTGTTGGTAAAAGGTAATTTTTGTGTTTCCTTCATGATTCCCCTTGCCCTGAAACATGATTCTCTCACTGTCTCTCTCTCTCTCTCTTCATATCAACGATTTAAAAAAATCTTCGAGATGTGGCAACACCTTCGAATAAATGTTCATACGTCTATCGACTTAATTCGTCGATTGAGCCCGCCTTTATAGATGTATACAGTTATGAGTTATTAGTTATTAAAAGCTTCCTCAAAAATGACTACTGAAGGATGTTCCAGAAATGAAAACACCACACTTTTAATAATGATATACTGTAATAAAATAATATAACAAACAAAAAAATCTCTTATTGTGTATATGTGTTCTTTGTTTAACACATGTAGCGAAGAGAGAAATATATTTACTGAGTGCACAGGCATCAGAACTCAGAACACCTGTAGGTACAACTAGACAAGCATTTCATTCAATTCAAGGAATATATCCTTAGGCGGTTTGAGAGAGTTTTTTTGGTAATTTCTATGTGCAAGACAAAGACAAAATTTGCCAATAGGAATTTTCAGAAACCGTGTAATAATTTCGAGGCGAAGCATATTCAAGTAAATTACCGTTTTAAGGCTTATAATTTCTTCAAAATAAATACCTGCTTTCTTCGAAGAAAATATGGAACTCTCGATTAACCGGTTGCTTTCGGAAGTTTTAGAATTCATATAGAAATGTTAGAATAAAATATTTATTGGTCAATCCTAGTAAATAATAAGGAAAGGTCTATAACGGTTCTTTTTTACGCACCATCAATTAAAATTAAACGTATAAAAATATCGAAAACACTAACTAAAACTAAAAATATCATTGTTAGTGGATTGATATTTACAGACAATTGTTAGCAATTATCAAATTAAGGATATGCAACCATGTATACATTTAGTGTGAGAGTAGAGTGGTAGAAGTAGAGTAGGCGAGGAGCGTTAGTAGTCAGTATGAAGCAAGACGTGTTAAGGTGTAGATGGATAAGAGTAATATATAATCAAGAGTAAAAGTTACGAGTCCGGGTTTTAATAAAGGAGAACCTGACAATTAACTAGTAAGAGGAAACTAGCTAACAATTCAGAAGTGGGATTTGAAGATAAGAAGATCAGAAGATGAGAATGGATCTTGAATGAACCAGTGAACCACAAAACTTCGAAAAAAATGGCAAGCCAACAGAGTCAAAATGGCGGCCAAAGCGGGCGTTGTCTGAATGGAGAAGGACAGTAACAGCGCGTGCGCGAAACCATGGATGAGCAAGAGGATCGCATTGAGACGACAGCGACCTTTATGACAAGTGTGCCAACAAATGTTGACGTCATCCAGCAACAAATGACGGCAGTTCTGAATTTAATAACTAGAGTCGAGGAAAATAGAGCAAGAAGTGATGAAATGATGCGAACTGTGATCAACAATCAAAGTCAGACAACGGATTTTCACGTTATGCCTGACTTATCGAGGGCAGTTCCGGATTTCGATGGCTTGATCGTGGATGACCAACCTAGAGAATGGTTGGATCGCATCACGAGTTGTGGTCTACTTCACGGGTGGACGAACCAAATAAAATTAGAGACAGCAAGAATCCATTTGAAAGGTGCGGCTAAAGACTGGTACGAGGTGAATCGTGATGCCATACATTCGTGGCGTGAATTTGAGTATGTGTTTCGAGCGACATTCGTGGTTGAACCGAGTAAAACAGCGCAGTGGGTTAAATTGACTAAAAGAATACAGACAAGTTCCGAACCGGTTGAGAACTACTTTCATGAGAAAAATAAATTGTGTAATGCTTTGAAACTATCATTTGAAGAACTAAAAGAACAAATTGTGACAGGTCTTGTGAACAAAAGTTTAATTCCGGGTTTAATGGTCGCTTATCATGCAAATGTAAACTAATTGTTACATGACATTCTAAAACTAACACGAGTGACGAACAAGAGCATCAGCTCGGTAGTCTTTGTGAATAATGCAAGCGCTACAAACAAGCGTGGACGCGCACCATCGACGAGTCAGACGCGTTCGTCAGATTTGCGTGATCAAGAGAGACAAGACCGTACTAAGGTCCGATGTTTCAATTGTGCAGAATACGGACATGTAGCAACAATGTGTTCTAAACCGAGGAATCTTTCGGCGTGTTTTACGTGCGGCCAGAGTGGACATTTCACGAAAAATTGTCACAAAAGGCGAGATAACCCTGCGGCTACGAGTACACCCATTCACAAATCGTCGACTAGTGAATCTCAATCAAAAATTGACAACAATCGAGACGTGTGTGTGATTATCGAAAAAGAAGTTCGTCCGAACAGTGTTGACAAGTTTTTACGACGAATCCGTGTAAATAATCGCGATGTTGATGCTTTCATTGATACTGGAAGTTCCGTGTTCCGTTCCAAGCAGTTGTGACAATCGACGAAGCCACAGTGAGTAACGTGCCATTCTACGTGGTTCCAGACAGTGCGCAACAAATACCAGTTCTCATTGGTCGATCTTTTACCGAAGATAAGCAAGTTGCATACGCAAAAGTGACTGACGTTCTGAAATTTGGACGCGCGGACGAAGAACCATTCAAAAACTTGATATTGGAGACGCCATCGTCACAGAAAATTCACGTAACAACCGAGGAGTGCAACATTTTGGAAGCACATTCAGTCAGCTTCATACGTGCGAGCAATGGAGAAGAAAACTCTTGGGTACCTGTGATAAACTGTAATGATAATAATGTAGTTTTAGCAGAAGGTACAGAAATTGGGAAAACTGAGAGAAGAACACTTGATTCCGAGTGCATCGTCCAAGAAATAACATCAAGCATGTTAAAAGTGGATAGTGAAACCTCTGCAGATGATCTTGCCAATTTAGTGAATTTGTGCAACGAATTTCGTGACTGTTTCGCGTTTAATCTCAGCGAGTTGGGATGTACAACGTTAATGAAGGTAAACATTGAAGATACAGGAATTCCAGTTCGTGCGAAACCTTATCGTGTGAGCTTGAAAGAAAGACAAACGATTAAAAACATTGTTGGTGAGTGGAAATCGCACGGAATTGTGACGGAAACTAATTCGGCATATGCGAGTCCGGTATTATTAGTGCCTAAAAAGACAGGAGAACCGCGCTTAGTGATCGATTATAGGCAGCTAAACAAGCAGACAGTGAATAGCAATTTTCCCATTGCAAATCCCGAGGAGCATCTGGAGTGCATTAGCGGATGTAAAATGTTTACAGTTTTAGATCTCGCGCATGGATATTTACAGTTACCGCTCACCGAGGAAGCAAAACCCAAAACTGCTTTCATCACACCAGACGAGACAGGGCAATTTGAGAGAATGGTGTTTGGGCTTACCAATGGTCCCTATGAGTTCAGTCGACTAATGACCCTCGCCCTAGGTCCTTTGAAAAACGAAATGGTGATGAGTTATCTCGACGATCTGATATGTCCTGCAAAAGACTGGCCAGATATGATTAGAAAATTGCGGAAAATATTCGATACATTAAGGAGAGCAAAATTGACGTTAAAATTGAATAAGTGTGTGTTTGGGGCGAGAGAGGTTGAATATTTAGGAATGTTGTTATCGGGAGAAAGTATCAAACCGGGTCAGAGGAAAACCGAAGCTGTAGTGAATTTCCCGCGACCGCATAACGTAACAGAAGTTCGTCGATTTCTAGGATTAACATCGTACTTTCGGAAATTCGTGGAGAGTTATGCGATTCGAGCGAGACCTCGGAGTGACTTGACGCGAAAGAGTGAAAAATTCGTATGGACAGAAAAGGAAGAAGATTCTTTCAATGATTTGAAAAATGCGTTGGCGAGTACACCGGTTTTAAGACTTTACAATCCGAACGCGAATGAAACCGTTTTATACACCGATGCATCGAGCCAAGGATTGGCTGGAATTTTGACCCAAAGACAATTCGAGGACAATGAGTTACACCCTATATTTTACGTGTCAAAAAAGACAACTGATGTCGAGAAAAACTATCATTCATCGAAATTAAAATTAATGGCAGTAGTGTTTTGTATCGAAAGGTTGAGAAACTTTTTAATTGATCTTAAGTTCATAGTGTATACCGATTGCCAGGCGTTGGTCTATTTAAACGCGCAAAAGACTCAAAACCCTCAGATTGCTAGATGGTATAATTTACTTCCTGAATATGATTTCGAGATTAGACACCGGTCAGGAGAGAAGATGGTTCACGTGGACGCCATGTCGCGAGCTGCCGTCGAAGAACCTAGTGATACATCTCGGGAAATGTACGAGAAAACGGAGGTAATGAAAATAATGTCTGAAGAGGATTATATTTTATTGATACAACAGAGTGATCCTGAGTTAAAAAGACTAATAACAATCCTACAAAAACCTAGCGAGGACCGAACGAGAACCGAGACACAAGACGCAAATAATTTCGTGTTACAAGATTCGAGACTATATCGAAAAGTGAGTGTCAATGGTACTGAGAGACATTTATATGTGATTCCGAAATCTTTACGAAAGAGTATCGCGATTAAATACCACGATTTAATGGGACATTTCGGGCTAGATCGAACTGTTTTGCGAATTTACCGTTATTATTGGTTTCCGAGGGTAAGACGCTATTTAAGACAACACATCAGAGGTTGTGCAGAGTGTTTGTTGGTGAAAATTCCAAGTGGGAAAAGACCAGGTGAATTGCACCCCATCCCACCCCCAAAACGACCTTTTTCGCGTGTGCATTTGGATCATGTAGGACCATTAGTAACTACAGAAAAAGGATTTAAGCAAATTCTTGTTTTCGTAGACGCCTTAACGAAATTTGTGAAATTGTTTCCAGTGAAGGACACTAAAACGAGATCTGCAGTGAAAGCGCTAAATAAAGTAATCGAACAATTCCGATTACCAGACAGAGTAGTGTGTGATCGAGGTACTTGTTTTACGTCAGAGAATTTTCGCGAGAACTTGAGGAAAAATGGTGTAAAATTGACATTAGTTTCCACACATTGGGCTCAAGCCAATGGACAGTGCGAGCGAGAGCATCGAACATTAATACCAACACTAATGACATCTTTGGAGAACGAGACCGATTGGGCAAGTAAACTACCAGAAGTTGAAAGATTTCTAAATACAGCGCCTAATAAAACAACGCACAAGACACCGTATGAAGTTTTGTATGGCTACCTACCAGACGGATTGCTGACAGCAGTAGCATTGAATGAGCAAGACAGTTGGAGACTTGCCAGAGAAGTACAAAATGAAGTGGAGAAAACTATCATCGAGGAACAGAGAAAATACAAGGACAATTTTGATCGAAAACGATACAAGGGCATTGAATTTAACATAGGGGACATCGTGGTTGTGCGCAGAGTTCCATCGATGACTGGGGAGAGTACCAAAACTCAGCCAAAATATCGTGGGCCTCTAGTAGTCACTGAGAAATTGCCAAGTGACACATACAGAATTGCAAGCATACAAGGAGCAGGAGGACGACGCTATGAAACGACAGCAACCGTGAGTCAGTTAAAACTTTACCAAACACCGAATGATTTAGATCATTCAGAGTCGGAGGACAGTAGTGAGACACCTGACGCAAGCGATGAAAACGCACCGAGACAACCGAAAATCGAATTGCAGCGAATTATGGAGCAACACCAACCCAGTGAGGAAGAGTCACCCTCAATGGTTGCGCATCAGGAACTTCCGAAGAGGACAGCACCTGAGAAGCGACGTCGAAGACGGCCAGCGTATCTACAGGACTACGAATAAATTTAGTGTTTATAGTTCATTTAAAACTTTTATGAATGAGGGCATTCATCATTCAGGATGCCCGAGTGTTAGCAATTATCAAATTAAGGATATGCAACCATGTATACATTTAGTGTGAGAGTAGAGTGGTAGAAGTAGAGTAGGCGAGGAGCGTTAGTAGTCAGTATGAAGCAAGACGTGTTAAGGTGTAGATGGATAAGAGTAATATATAATCAAGAGTAAAAGTTACGAGTCCGAGTTTTAATAAAGGAGAACCTGACAATTAACTAGTAAGAGGAAACTAGCTAACACAATGATGATGTAAATATATGATTTAGTGCGAAATCCTGATCCATACTAGTCTTATTGTCTATATAAATAATCGTTCTATTTATTGAAAAACAGAGACAATATTTTCAATGACATTAACATCAAATAATGATATATATAAGAATATACCTACTTACACATAACAATTAGCAAATAATTTTCTCTGATAACATACTAATTACAATGCATCATCTCTAAAACCTCAATACCTGTTTATATATATTTCATAATAGATAGATATCGAATTTATTTAATGGGGTTGCAATTAAAATGTCAATGAGAATTTAAAATATACATCGCGCCTGATTATTGAGAAGATTATAGCATGGCCTCCAAAGCAAAAACAATAAAATCATTTTTTTTGTTGCTTAAAATGGGTATTTAAATTTTCCATGATCTTGTAAATGTGATACGGATACGGGCTAAACATATTTGTGTTCTTTCAATCATAGAGAACACCAAAAAAGATGAACATGTTTATATATCTTATGTATGGCAAGACTGCAAGAGAATTTTAGAAAGGGATAACAAAGCTAGTAACTTCCGACAACTAACGAAATGTGAAATGTGGCAACTCGTAAATTATTATTCTCCGTTAGTGATGCTGCGACACTGGTCTTGACCTTACAGTCTTGGTCTTGGTCTTGCAAAATTGCAAGACCAAGACCGAGACCAATACCGTCTATGCAAGACCAAGACCCAAGACCAAGACCAATACTGGGATGCAAGACCAATACCAAGACTAACCTGGTCTTGGTCTTGCTGCAAGACTTGCGAGACTTGCAAGACTCTTGCAGTTCCGTAACCAAACAACAAATTGGTAGGAAACATATTTTTTTGTTCGATGATTAGATAAGAAACGCTAGTAAATAACCTAATTGATTTAATCTTTGAACTCCCCTATTATCGATATTTATTTTACAGATACTAAAAATATCTAGAATTTCCGGATTTCAAAAAATTCTGAAATACCCTATACAGTAATTTCAACCCTTCTAGGATTTTCCTTAACGAGATGTTTTCAAAGAATCCCGACGTTCGCAGCCAGGGGAAGGTAAACTACACGGTTTTTTATTTATATTATTTTTTCTATCGCGCAGAATGTTTTAAGCAAACGTTACAAATCATCTATAAATCTGATATCTTTTTGATGACATTTATCCAGTAGCCACATTTGGAGATTTTTTAAATTTTAGGTTGCCCTTATTTTGAAACTATTTTTTCGATCATGCTTATTAACTAACTAGCTGACATATTCACAAGACTGATTTTTGAAATAGATACCTAGTTTTATAAATGCGCGTATTAACAAATCTCTACCTGTTTTTAATTTTCTTTTTTTTGGAAAAAGCTTTATACAAAAGTTGAAGTTAGTTTTATAAACCAGAAATACTTTTAATCGCTTTCACTCAATATCCAATCTGAGAGATTATGTCTATTTTATCAAAGAAAATGGTACAAAACCATTGTAGAATGAGCGAGAGAATGAGTTATGAATTAGAAGTATGTATGCATGTAGTAAAATGAGTGCTCAGTTGCGACGGATGATACCAAGAAAGCACAAGCAGACTAAGTCGCGCTAGTAAGATACGATTCTCATATGTGAATGGTGATTATTAATTTATAAACTTTATTAATTAATTACGCATCTCACTTGCCCTAACTTAATTCTACGCAGCTAGTTTTATTCTCATTACTTATTCTAAATTGGTTTGGTACCATTACAATACCAGGCCTGTTTGTTCTGGACAATGACAATTTTTTTATATGGTCGATATTTATCCATTTCGAATGATAATATAATTAGGTAGAGGCAATCTTATAGATTATGAATTACATACTTCCCATACATATTGCAGGGTTCTTCTTCATTTGAATTAATTAATTACGGTTTAGAATAGCAACAAATTTTCACACTTATAAGAAGATGAAAATTTTTGCAAGAGTCTTGCAAAGTCTTGCAGCAAGACCAAGACCAATACCAAGACCGTATATGCAAGACCAAGACCCAAGACCAAGACTAAGGATTTGATGCAAGACCAAGACCAATACCAAGGGTGTAAGACCAAGACCAATACCAAGACCATATCGGTCTTGATCTTGGTCTTGCTTTGCGCATCACTATTCTCCGTGTTGTCAATTTAGCTTATTCTTCAATAACGGTCGAAAACTCTTATTTCGCAATTCTATTATGGATATCTATCGTTTCATTTACCACATAATCTTTTACATTATAAATATATTGGATTGAGACGGTCATAGACAGCCATTAGCATGGAATTATTTGAGCATTGGCATAGTACATACATACAAAAGAGTAACATTTCAAATGTAAGTGGCCGTTGCAAACTTCCCGTCGCGCATACGGAAAACAATTTTCGTTTAATGCCATCGGTTTTTTGTTGAATTTCATTCTTTTGATAATCGTCAGTTTGCCAATGAGCTTAGCGATGCATCAGTCGTGTCCTCAAGAGAAGATTACTGATTACTAAGCGATTGGTGACTAATTAGTCACTGTTGTGGACACGACCATACTCTAGTGAACACAAAACACAACTAATGACTGATGCATGATGCATCACTTAGCTCATTTGTTTACTGACAGCTGTCATATTAAAGGCATCAACTTTCTGAATACTAATAACCATAGAAATAATACTATTATTTAATTAGTATTAATTCTATGCTGATAAGTAAGCGACTGGTAATCAGACTTTGGACTTTCTGACACGACCAATAATCAATTTTATGAAAGCGAGAAAAGCTCGTTGCGCCCTGATGCTTGCGCATTTTTACAGCGAGTTTCATCTCCATATTCTTGTTTCATTCTTAATACTTAAGATGTTAGTTTCTTAGATCGCTCTGAAGGTGGCGTGGTCTAATTGTAGTTGTTGATATGTCTATGGTACATACAAGAGTACTGTATGCATGGTAGCATGGTACAAGTTTATTTGTACCATGACTTTATGGAAGAAATCAAACAAAGGGGGTGGAGGAATTATTGAGTGGGTTTAAAAATACAAATGCAGAAGTTTCTTTTTAATGGAACCTTTGCGCGATATTTTACTGCGCACTCATCTGATTGTTTGTGTGTTAGTGTCACTCAGAGAACACTATATCTTCAAGCTAAGTTTACAGAATACTACAGTATATATAGTATTCCGTAAACTTTGTGTCCAAGTAAAAAGGATCTTCCTACGGTGTATTGGGTACATACGGGAACTTATCATGACATTTATTTATTAATATTTATTTTTTTACATGTAATTAAATATACAAATTGTGATTGATGTTTTACTTTTTCTGACGTATAAGATCATTTTCATAGCTAAGAATATGCCATATGGAATTACTCTAGGCACGCGCCTGTGATATAAAGGGTGTTAGAGCAGCATTTCAAACTAGACTCAAACTGTCAGAATCATGCGCATTTTAGTTTTAAGAAGACAGGAATTAAAATGCACAATCACGGATCACAGTTGGAAACATTCCGAAACTGGTCCAAACTGCTGCTCGAACACCCATATATATATCCTACCAAAATGAACCAGCCAAAACCAATTAAAATCATCCTCTGAGTAATAAAGGCCAGATGTTCATAAAACATATACATTCAACTATAAAGTAATTAGGACGAGAAAAATCTAATAGGGGATTCACACTTGTTCAGAACAGCTCAGTGCAGAGCCGCGATTGGCTGGATTTCATTTCAACATGTTTCTTTGATATCTTTTGTCGAACATAAATGGTTCATGAAATCTAGAAATTCACGACCCTGCACAAAGAATACTGGAAATAAGGAGAGTAAACTTCCTATGCTTCTCTATGTAGCAACATGAGAATACAGGGGCGTAGCCTCGTGTACAATGAACATCTTGAGAATCACTTTGAATATTTGTTCTCTTTATTTATAAAAAAAGTTTGCGATTTGGAACCGTTGGCGTAGATACAATAATAAAATAAAAACAGGGAAGTACAACAAGACACCCTCAAATTTATTATTATCACCCGGTAATTGTTTCACTAACAAAGTTGTCATCTACAGGGGTAAACCTGTTACTATTCATGATCTGTTGTCCGGTTTTAAGCGAGAGCCGCTTGTTGCGCAGGGCATGGTGTGCAAAGACGCATTTAAAAAGATATGCATAATAAATTTTACAAGATTTTTAGGGCGAGTTTAATCTCCTTTTTCCAGTCTTCTTTCCCTGCACTGTGCTCTGTGCACTAGGTAATAATTCTCTGACTGTGCAGCTCTGATCAAAATCAAGTCAACGCATTTTTAATTTTTAGAACAAACTTTCCTACGGCAATTGTGTCACTCAGGAAACTTTTGCATCTATCATCTATGTAGTGTAGAAGTGTAGGTATATATTCTCTGAGAAGCAGGTAGAATTGCACAGATGTCATACACCATAAAAAAATTAAGACAGTCATTAGCAATAATTAACATGGTATTATGTAGGTATTTGGGTAATTTCTGCATGAAGCGTCTTGTTCGTATGGGGTAATTGATTAATTAGTATGGTCATCCTAGAGCGCTGTATAAATTTTCTATATCGCGCCTCAGTCCTACTATTTGGGACAGGGCACAGACAGGAGTAAAATTTCAAATGAAAGTGGCCGTTGCAAACTTCACGCCGCGCATGCGGGATGGAATTTTTGCTTAATGCAATCGGTGAATTGTTAGTATTATAGTATAGTACTAATTGCGTAAATCACCAATTAATTTTAAATCTGATTTCTAAAACTCTAGTGTAACCGCGATTATTTTGTTTCTGAACCGCGCTGGCGGTTTTGTATATGAATTTCATACTTTATAGCCCGATTCTATTCGATTCTATTAAACAGACACCTTTTTAAGGGTCTTTCAGGTCGTAAATTATGAATTTTATCATGAAGTTCAAAAATTTATGCTGGCTTAGAAATTTTGGGATTACTGGTCTAATTTTCAAAAAAAGTAATTATCCAGTAGTTTTTAATGTGGGAAATAACAGTTTTTTAAATTTAGAATTGAAAAATTAAAGATTATGCAATTTTTGTTATCTTAGTCGTTTCAATATTGTTATCAAGGGATTTTTTGTTCAAGATTTGGTGAATGTGAAGAACAGGTCCTTTTCGATTTCGGCAATTTCCTTTTTACAGCAGCTTTATAACATGTAATGAAACTGTTTTCACCAAAAATTATCGTGCGGCCACTTCGCGTTTCCGAAAAAAATTTTTTTAAAGTTTACTATTTTCATCTCGAATTTCGCTTAATTCCGACTCATATGAAAGGCCTGTGCGCCACAACGCTGCTGGACTGTATACTTTGATGACGTATTATTAATATTTCATTGGTTATTTATTTATTTTTTGCTTTAATCCTACAAATTCAAATTCATGTATCGGATGTCCGTACAAACTAGTCATTTTGGCAACATTGCACAATGTCTGTATCTACAACATAAATATCGGCAGAATGATTTTCCTTGCCCTTTTTTAATTTTGTATGGCTCCGTTTTCGCTAATTGCAACACTTTTTTATTTATCGGGTTAATTCAGTATTATATTATCCAAAGTACTACTAAAAGTATATCAATAAACAATTATTTTCCCCATCCAGCACCCCTATTCACTCCACCCTCCCGTTAGCTTGTTAAGGGTTGCCGCACGAAAATTTTAACGGGAATGTGTTTATATTATATATTTCTACAATTCTAGCAAAAAAATTCCCAAAAATCGAAAAGGACCTGTTCTTCATATTCACCCAAGATTTCATCAGTTTTGTGAAGTATGGCTCAAAATGATCAAAAATTATTGGTTGTGTGGTCGAGATGAACTTCAATAGACACTTTGAATAAGTATGTCATGTATAAATGCATTCTGATGATTATAAAAAAATTCTATATTAAATGAATTCAAATTAAACTGGAAAACATTTTGAAAGGCTTTCACGCAAATGCAGTCAAATGATAATACTTATTTTGTATTTGAACTGTAAACATTGCACCAAAGCTTTTGAATCTATGATCATATTTGAATAAAAGCATGTTTTCAAAAACGACCTCAATTTACAGAGGTCTTCCGCTATTTTATATATTTAAATATTGATAAAAAAATCATAATCTTCAAATTCGAAATCCCATAGATATTTCAACCATAAAACTCGTCTGCTATTTTAAATTTTTTATTTTTGATAAAAAATTTAAAAACTCCCAGCTATCTGTTTAGAATAGAATTGGGTCATCAATCATAAAACTCGTCTGTCATCTTGAAATTTTTACAATTTCAGACTCCAAAAACCCCTAGATATCTATTTTGAATAGGTTCGAAGTATAAGAAAGAAAGCTCGTTCGCCAATTTGAATTATTAAAGTTTGACAAAACCTTTCATCATTTCCGACTCAAGAACTCTAATTTTGAATAGAATAGAACCGGGACATATATCTTAAACATCGTCCACCATATTGAATTAAAAAAAATCGATCAAAATTCATAAGGCCTCAAAAACCTCCAGGTACTTATTTTGAATAGAACCGGCCAATAGATTATAAAAATCTTTCGCTATATTGAATTTATCAATTTCGAGAAGCATTCATAAAATTTGGAATAGAGTCTGGTCATACATTATATAAAACTCGTCCACCATCTTGATTTTTTGATTTTTGACAAAAAAACCTTATTTATCATCTCAAAATTTTCATTTCGACCAAAAATTCATTATCTATGACCCAGGAATACCTCAATGTCGATTCTGGATTTAATCAGAGCATAAATGAAAAAACGTGTCCACCTTATTGAATTTTGATACTCTTAATAATAATAATAATAATAATAATCTTTATTCAGGTTAACATACAAATCTTGATTAAAAAATAGTATGCTAATAGATTGTCTGACTTAATAAAGTCCAACAATCCCCTACCGAGATGCAAATAGCATCTGTGTGTAGACCTGAACTTAATAATGTATTAAAATCTACAAGCTTAACATAATCTAAATATACATATTAATATACAATAAATAAATAAATAATAAAATTAAAATGCAACAAAACTATAAATACAACTACAAATGTAAAGAAAGACACATGATATAGGAAGTATTAAATATTAAAACAGATTTTTTAAGTAATATAACAATATCTATGTATATTATAACTTCAAATTATTTAAAATTCAACTCTTAATATGAAATTTAATACGCCCTCTAGAGAAGTTTAATTTTTTTAGATTGTTATCTAATCTATTGTAGACAAGTTTGGATCAATATAAACTAGTTTTTTGACCAATATTTAATTTAGTTTTACTTACTGTAAGCGATTTGTGTCTAGAAAATGAACATGCTTCAGCAATAGTATACTCTTCCCGTAAATTACAATAATTATTTATTAGTGCTTCCAAAATATGTTTTTGATTGATGTTCAGCAATCGTGTCTCACTAAAAAGGTTGTGTTGTTTACCAAAAGTTAAAATTTTGATAGCACGCTTTTGTATTCTTACTATCGGCCCTAATGTATTTGAATAAGCTGAACCCCAACAAATAATTCCATAAAATAGGACGCTACAGAACAAAACATGGTATAATTTTAATAAATCATTTTTTTCAAGAATATATCTCATTTTATAGAAAACAAAAAGAAGGTATCTTACTTTTTTAACAATACTAAAAATATTTTTCTTCCAATTCCAATTTTCATCTAGTATAACACCAAGGTATTTAACTTCATTTACCCTTTTTATTTTATCACATCCACAGTTTAAGTTATTACATATAAATATTTTTTTACACAAAATTGGACCGACGTTATTAGTTGTTGCTCTGAAAAATATAAAATAATATTAATTCTATTGGTGCTGTTACTTTTGAAGTTGTGTAGTTGCAATTAGATTGATAACTTTTGGCACCAACTTCACAAGTACCAGCACCAATAGATTTAATATTATTTTATATTTCTCACCAACTAATAACGTCGATCCAATTTTTTGTAAAAAATATTTATTTCACACTTTTGAGTATAACATTAGTCACTAAAATCGTTAAACGTTCACTAATACCAATGAAGATAGTACTTATCCTATTAACCACGTATATTTTTTGCTTGTAGTGGTTATTATTGAGATCTCAAAACATCGCTGCGGAAATACGCTTAAGTATTTTAGATGTTACCATTTTAAAACCGATTTAAGTTGAAAACGGTAACTCTAAGGAAAAAATGTTCATTATAAATGTTGCTACAAATAATTATGTCTTTCATGTAGTACATACAGATTTTCAATTTTCGGAAGAAATCGCCCTCTCCATATAGCAAAAATACGTAGGTATATTTGAGAATTTAACATGCCTCTATCTCGATAACCGTAACTATTTTGAAAAAAAATCAATTTAAACGTTTCCTGATATTGTCCTATCTTTAATTACATCACCTCAAATTTTGGATTTTCGAGAAAATTTTCCCTCACCATCCCTTCGGGAGCGGTTTTAGGTGGGAAGAAAATTTTGGATTTGCGTTTTCATGAATATGGGTCCATTTCTCAAGCCTCCTCTTTCAAATGAATCAAAAATTATCAAAATCGGAGTACGTTTACTATATGAAATGCGTGGTCAAACAAAAAAAGACGGTCTAATTGTATACCTCCTCCGTTCGGTTTTCGTTGGTCAAAAATATCATAATATCCGTTTACAAAAACATATATATATATACTAATTTTAAATACTTATACCTAATTTTCAAACGCAAGATACTGACTAAACAGACAGATATTCCTTAATGGATTTTTCATAGAAATTATGAACACCTGTCAGATTTCAGTTTCATCGGACAACTAGAACTGGGTCGAAATTCACTTTGAAAATTTGACCCAAACCAACGAAGTAACAAGTGAAACTTAGTTTTGTCTGTAATACTTCAATAAAATCGTCGATTTATAGGTATGTATTTAACAGATATTTCTAAGGCAGCTGAACTTCTGAAATATCGTAAGTCATATCAGACCTCTCAGATGGCCGTCGATCCGATGAGTAGAGTATTTTCACTATTTTTCACCGACTAACCAAACGGAGGAGGTATACAATTTGTTCGCGACTTATGCATAGTAAACGTGCTCCGAATGAGGCTATTTTTTTCGAAAATTGTAGATCTGAGACGGCAGAATTAGAGAGAATTCCATATCCGAAAACTTTTGAATTGTAAATTTTAAGAAATAATCGTAGGTTTCCGCGTTTCAGGAGGAAATATGTGTTTCAGCTATGTAGAGGGGACAATTTTTTTCAAAAATCAAAAATTCAAGATAACGAAATTAAAGAAGAGATCATATCCAGAACATTTGATCTGGACATTTTTCAAAAAATCATCGATTTCCGATTTACAGCAGTGATAAACTCAAATATGTGTATTTCGGCGGAAACTTGGACCGACGTTATTAGTTGGTACCATATACCAGACATCGAAACAACGATGTCTATGAAGATGATGGAAGATATTCAGCTACCTTCCCATTTGTTTTTCATCGAGTAGAATTGGCTCTTTTTCCTTTCAAAATCAACTATTTTTTCTAATTCATTAGTTAATTGAGAAAGCATTGAACCAATTCTAGCCAAAGCTGAATTAAATAGATAATTAATTCCTTCTTCTATTTATATTAATAAAAATAATATATTTATTATTCCTTTTGACACCAAGTAAGTACATATCTTTATAAAATATCAGAACAATTACTGACAATAGACAGTCTGACAAAATCCATTTTGTATAAAAATAGAATTGAAATTTTAAATCTAGGTATCTAGAAGAGAAACAACTCTTGAATGTTTATCACGTTTTATTTCAATCCCATTTTATGTATGGTGCGTGTCTCTCCAAATGCTCAAAAAGTATTCCTATACCAAAAACGACTGATACGTATAATGGCCTGTATAACACATTTACCTTTGTGTATGCCTTATTTCAACAAGTACAAAATTCTAATTGTACAATGCATTGTTATCTATCAAATGTGTATCTATGTCTTTATAAATCAGCATCACATCCAGATTGATCAATTTGATCAATTATTTTTTTTCACGAACTTTGGCACCAAAATTCATTAACAGACTTCCCACAGAGATAAAGGCTCCAATATATATATATATACATATATAAATATATATAATAGCGAAGTGATTCATGGATGGAAAAATATGTTGGTGGTTTTATTCGGGAATACATCCGTTGTTCGTTCCTTTTTGGTTTTCGATCAGAATCGAATTAAGATTATAAGCTTATGAAGATGCCCAATGAGATTTGGGCGAAACGTCAAGCAATTTATATATATATATATATTGTAACATGGATAGGTAGACATGTACTTACGGATGTTACTCGTTTAATAGCTATTTATTCTACTACCTTGTTTACAATAGTTGTTGCTTGCTTATTTCATTATGTAGTTCTAGAATTATAGTAGATTTATTCTCGATCCTTCCAGAAACTATATATGAGGTACAATTTGTCATACTATTGTCAGTTTGACAAGGCTCTAGAACATTATTATGTGCGTCTAGATAATCATAAAACATTCTCGTTTATGGTATCAGTCAATTGGGGACATAACTCGAAAGTAGTTGGAACGCGATAGTCAAAGTGACAAGTAGTGACAGTTGTACTATGACAGAAAGCCGTGTACAGTGTGTTTGAAAATAAATCATTGGAAGCAATCTGCGAATTTTGAGTATTACGCAAGTGAACTCACCCAACAACGTTTACGTTACAACGTTACAATTGGTGTCAGAAAAAGGGATCTTCGCATTTTGCTAAGAATATATGGTGAATACCAAATCGAAAGATTACGACAAAATGACAAATTTCGCAGAAATAATGAAGTTCCTAGAAAATCAAGAAAGAAGTAGACAAGAACAAGAAGCAAAAATAACACAAATTCTAGAAAATCAAGAAAAAAGTAGACAACAAGATAAAGAAGAACAAGAGAGAATTAGACAATAAGAAAAAGAAGAACGAGAAAGAATTAGACAACAGGAAAAAGAAGAACATGAAACAAGAATAAGACAAATCTTAGAAGAACAAGCAAGAGTGCGACAAGAAGATAAACAGGAAGTAGACCAGAAATTAGAGAAAGTTGAACAAAAATTAGAGAAAGTCCAAGAAAACTTCATACAGAATTTTCAACTAATAGATGACAAGATGTTGCAAAAAGAAGAAGTTGACCAGAAATTAGAAAAAGTTCAGGAAAATTTTAATCAAAAACTTCAAATAATAGAGCAAAAGATGTTGCAAACGAAAGCTGAAGTGCCTCTAAGAAGATCGTCCAATTAAATTCAAAATGGCGTAGTTAATCCAGTAAAAATTGGAGCCCCAAAATTCGATGGTAAACAGTCTTGATCTACATATAAAAAGCAATTTGATGCTGCTGCTTTGTCTAGTTGTTGGTCAGATGAAGAGAAGGCCACTGCATTGATCTTGGCTCTACGTGGTGACGCATTGGAAATCTTAAATACCCTAACTAGCGAACATTCGTTTGAGAGTTTAGTAGATCAACTTGAAATCCGTTACGGTAACCAACATCTACAACAAGTTTACCAAGCACAGTTAAAGTACAGGCAACAAAGGTATGACGAAACATTGCAGCAGTATGAAACTGATGTTGTCCGGATCGTTCAACTGGCATACCCTACTGCGCCAAGAGACTTTCTTGATGGGCTAACGGTACAAACATTCATTGATGGTCTAAGAGATTTTGAGATTCAGCAGGCTTTACGTTTGTGTGGCCTTACAAGAATTGAGGATGCCCTTGCACGTGCACTTAAGTATGAAGCTGCTAAACAGGGACGAGAAGGGGGCAGTGTAACGTGGATAGGTAGACATGTACTTACGGTTGTTATTCGTTTATTAGCTATTTATTCTACTACCTTGTTTACGATAGTTGTTGCTTGCTTATTTCATTATGTAGTTCTAGAATTATAGTAGATTTATTCTCGATCCTTCCAGAAACTATATGTGAGGTACAATTTGTCATACTAGTGTCAGTTTGACAAGGCTCTAGAACATTATTATGTGCGTCTAGATAATCATAGAACATTCTCGATGAATGTCATGTCATGATTCAGGTATATAAAGCCGTGTCGATCACGGGACAGAGTCAGTCAGACTTATGAGTCAGTCAGTTTATGGTATCAGTCAATTGGGGACATAACTCGAAAGTAGTTGGAACTCGATAGTCAAAGTGACAAGTAGTGACAGTTGTACTATAACAGAAAGCCGTGTACAGTGTGTTTGAAAATAAATCATTGGAAGCAATCTGCGAATTTGGAGTATTACGCAAGTGAACTTACCCCACAACGTTTAGCACAGGGTTAAACGTTACAAACCTAACGCAATATGTAGACGACAAACCTTGTTCTTATTGCGGCACCCTACGAAATGTAGGTTCAATTTACCAGCTAGGCATGAAATTATTATTCATATTCTAATATGGTCATCTGGTACGGATAGCTCCTCATTCAATTAATTAATTATTCACCTTTGCCGATTGTTCTTATCCACCATTATACATGCTTAATATATCGCTCAGACTTGTCTCCACCGACAGTTCTATACCGAAGATTGATACAAGTATGAGTTCCAAATAAGTATTGATTATCAAATATGGCTCTTCACCCTACGATATACTGATGAGAGGCAACAACCTCGAAATCATGATATATATCTGGGAGACTGATGCTATGTTTGGTAATCAATCTGATTGAGCAGTATAGTGGAAAAATGCATACAAACGCAATATGTAGACGACAAACCTCGTTCTTATTGCGGCACCCTACGAAATGTAGGTTCAATTTACCAGCTAGGCATGAAATTATTATTCATATTCTAATATGGTCATCTGGTACGGATAGCTCCTCATTTAATTAATTAATTATTCACCTTTGCCGATTGTTCTTATCCACCATTATACATGCTTAATAGATATATTAAGAAATAAATAAATAAATAAATAAATAAAGAAATCCATCTCAAGAGGTTCAGCTTGAACCATATAGAATTTCGGAAATATTTTGTATCGTGCCTGAATTTGAAGGTGATCAGATGTTTCTCGGAACATTTTTAAATGCATGTGATTGTGCTTATAATATGTCTACCAGAGATCAAAAAGCTCTGTCAGTGATTCACATTAAAAATAAATTAAAGGGAAAAGCGGCTCAACTAATCAGCTCGCGAAATCCTCAGACTTACGCAGAGATAAGACAACTTTTAAATCTTCATTTTGGTGATTCAAGAGACCTTACTTCTCTTATTCATGATTTACAAAAATTAAAACAATTATCGAATGAGTCAGCTCTAACATTTTTCAATAGAGTGCAAGTCTTGAATGCTAAAATGCATGCAAATATACAAAAAACATCAAATTTATCAAATGAACAAAAGGTTGCACAAGAAATTCTTATTGATACTATGGCTCTTAATACTTTATTAACTGAACTTGAACCCCGTCTAGGACAACTTATTCGTGCTAGTCAGCCTGAAAACTTGTTAGAAGCACAAATTCGCATACGAAGAGAATTGCAATTATCATATTTTGAGAACCAAAAATTTAATAAGCCAGCTTCTAATATTGTAAGTAAACCTCAAAATATAGTAAATGTTAGAAAACCCCAAATACAAACTGTAAAATGCTTTTCATGTGGTAAAAATGGTCATACTTCTTATCAATGTCGTATTCAACAGCAAAGAGCTTTTACTCCAAGCTCCAATCAGAATTTCTACCAAAATTTTCAAAGACCATTAAATTTCCAAAATCAACCACAAAATAATTTACAAAATAGACCAAATAGTAATGTTCCCAGCAAAGACCTTTTCAACCACAGGGACAATCTCAAGTAAGACCCTCGGTGATTCAAAAGAATCCTAATTTCCAACAACGAGCTCATTTAATTGGCCTTTAGAGCGATAATTCGGATTATTATGATAAATACTTAGGCTCTGATCTGGACCATAATCTTTATGATATTCAAGATAATTTTGGAAATAATTTCCAGGAAGATGACAATAATTATTCATTTGATAATCTTTCTGAGTTCGAAAAAGATTCTCAAAATTTTATGTCTGCCGAAGTAATTTCAAATTTCCAAGAATTGCCAATTGCTCAAAATAAAGAACATTTTTCTGAGTTTGAGAGAGATTCTCAAAATTTTGTTTCTGCTGAGGTAATTTCGAATTTTCAGGATTTTCCTATTGCTCCAGTCAAAGACCATCCCCCAGATTGTCTGACAACAGAAAATTCAATTTCAGAAACAGTTACCAAAATCCAAACATTAAAATTCGAAGAGATGAACCCGAATGTAAATTTTCCCGAACAAAATTTTCTTTAAATCCATTTTTGACTGTTAATTCCAAAAATCTTTATTATATTGAAGATGCTTCTAAAGAGTTTAAGTTGCTTATTGATACAGGTGCAGGAGTTTCTATTTTTAATGAAAATACTGTCAAGAAATTTCCTCAAAGATTTACTGAATATGTAACTATTCAAGGGATAACTGATCAAAAAATTTTACTTGAAGAATCTGTTCTTATTCCATTTTCTGCAAAAGATCCACATAAAGTTTTTATTTATAATCTTAATATTGATTTTGATGGAATTTTGGGTTCAGATTTCCTAGAACATTATAATTGTATAATTGATTTGAATACAAAACGAATTGATAACTAATTTTAAAACTATACCTCTGTTTAAAGTTACCGAAACATCACACTTGTCTCAAAATAATCAAATTTGTGAACAAGACTCTGAATTCTTACAATTTGAACAAAATACTGAAAATTGTTATAAAAAAAAGCTGAGAAAAACATTGATATTTTTGACATGCCTCACGATTATTCATTAGCTCATTGCGTGGCGGAAGATATGCAAATGCAAAAAGGCATTGCCGCGGAATTTAAGAAACGATTTGAAAATATAGAAAAATTATTAAGTCAAAATCAAAAACAAGGTGTTTTAGCAGGTTTGAAAATTAAGAATGCAAATACAACTAGATATATTTATTATCTTGTAACAAAAGAAACTTCAACCGGAAAACCCACTTATCAGACTTTATGGTCATCTTTAAGGAAATTGAGAGATCATGTTGGTAAAAACAATGTTCAAAAATTAGCTATGCCAAAAATAGGGTGTGGATTGGACAGGTTAGATTGGACGTATGTTAAAAAAATTATATCTTATCTTTTTAGAAATTTAGGTGTTGAAATTGTTATTTGTTTGCCAAAGATACAAAATCGAATTTTTATTGAGCCAAGAATTGAAAAAATTTTCAAATTGAAATGTAAATTAACAAACACTGATGCACTACTTTTCGGACAAGCAATAGAAAATGTTAGAATTCCAAATGCTTTGGTACATGTAAATGAAGAAGGTGAATTCTTTACTTCAATTATTTTTTCGAATGCTATTCCAAAAATTGTTGAATTTCCAAATTTGAATCTAGATCCTATTCCGAATTCCGAATGTTTTTTAAATTTTAATTGCGATAATGAAAGTAAAGCTAAATTTAACCAACCTGTTGATAGAAAAATTATAATTTTGGATCAGTTGCGTACAGATCATCTCAACGAAGAAGAAAAAGAAATTATCACAAATTTATGTTTAGAATTTTCTGATATTTTTTATTTGGAAGGAGACCAACTAACATTTACTAATGAAATTAAACATTCAATTGAAACTGATAATGCGAGACCTATATTTACTAAATCATATAGATACCCCCAAATTCATAAAGAAGAGGTAAAAACTCAGGTGAACAAAATGTTGGAACAAGGTATATTCTATTTCACCATGGTCATCCCCAGTTTGGGTTGTGCCAAAGAAGCTTGATGCTTCAGGAAAACAAAAATGGCGTGTGGTTGTTGATTATCGTAAATTAAATGAAATTACGGTAGATGATAAATATCCATTACCCAACATTTCTGATCTCCTTGATCAACTAGGAAGATGTCAACATTTGACCACTCTTGACTTAGCCTCAGGTTTCCATCAAATCGAAATTGAACCAAAAGATATCTCCAAAACAGCTTTTTCAGTTGATAACGGTCACTATGAATTCGTTCGAATGCCGTTTGGACTCAAAAATGCCCCGTCCACTTTCCAACGCGTCATGGACAACATTTTACTTGGCATTCAAAATGAAAGATGTCTTGTCTATATGGATGACATAATAATTTATTCTTCTACTATTCATGAACATGTTTCTCGTCTGACTGAAGTTTTCAACAGACTTCGGAAAGCCAACTTGAAAATTCAACCAGATAAATGTGAATTTCTTAGAAAAGAAGTCGCTTATCTTGGACATATCATTACCCAAGATGGTGTTAAAACAAATCCAGCCAAAATAGAATGTCTCAAAAATTTCCCGGAACCTAAAAATCCTAAAGATGTGAAATCTTTCCTTGGTTTAGCAGGATATCATCGTCGCTTTATACCAAATTTTGCCAAAATTTCTAAACCCCTTACAAGACTTTTACAGAAAGATGTTTCTTTTATTTTTAATAATGAATGTAAAAATTCTTTCAACGATCTAAAAGCTGCACTTACTTCAGATCCTATTTTGAGATATCCAAATTTTGAAGAACCATTTATTCTCACAACTGATGCTAGTGCATTTGCCATTGGCGCTGTTCTATCACAAGGTCCCATTGGTAAAGATCTACCAGTAAGTTATGCTTCGAGAACATTATGTAGTGCAGAAACAAGGTATTCGACAATAGAACGAGAACTCCTTGCTATTTTATGGGCAGTAAAACATTTTCGTCCTTATTTATTTGGAAGAAAATTTACGCTAGTCACTGATCATCGTCCATTAACATGGCTTTTTTCCATTAAAGATCCCGGAAGCGGACTAGCTAGATGGCGACTCAAATTGGAAGAATATGATTACAAAATTGAGTACAAGCCAGGCAAAATTAATAAAAATGCAGATGCGCTTTCAAGAATTAAAATTAATCATTTTAAAGAATGTGCAAATTTACAATCTAAAATTACAATTTTGGCAAATAACGAAACTAATGAGGTTATACCATCAACAAGTAAAGACCCTAATGATTCTATAGAACCACAAAAAAGTGAAACACTTATAGAGGAACAGGATGAATTAATGACAGATGAATTTAATAGATTTGTTGACCTTTACAAAACAAAATCAATAATCGATTATTCAAAAATTGAAACATCAAATGACCAGATACTGGATAAGGCTCATAAGAATATTGTCACTTTATTTTGGCAAAATAAACTTGAAGATTTACATTATAAAATTATAGAAGATATTTTTGAAGAAAATTTTGATTTTCAAATGAATTTAGTAAATATTGTTTCTAGTAAAACTGTGAAAGATCGCAAGTGTTTTATAATACCTCTTATTTACGATCCAGAGTTTGTAGTTCAACAATTATTTTACACATTATTTAAAGAACTAAGTAAATTTGATCCTTCAAAAACTTATTATATAGAAAATAATCTTGAGTTACCTATTTTAGAACTATTCTCTTTTATTTTTGCTAATGTTGATTTAAAATTTGTAGTCTGTCAAAATATTGTTAAAACACCTGACCGTGATGAAATACCTATAATATTGGACCAATATCATAAAGGCAAAAGTAATTTACATCGCGGAATAAATAAAACTATACGACGGATAAAATCTAAGTATAACTGGACAGTACTAACAAAAGATGTAGAACAATTTATTAAAAACTGTGAAACTTGTCAAAAAGTAAAAATCTGTCGTAAGAATTTAAGCACTCCTCTGGTAATAACAGAAACACCAAAAACTCCGTTTGAAAGAATTAATATTGATATTTTTGAGTATCCAACAAGAAATTACGCTTTAACGATTCGAGATGAATTAACTAAATTTACTCAAGCTTATCCTATTTCAAATAAAAAAGCTTCAACAGTTGTAAATACATTATTAATATTCTTTCTACATTTTGGAACACCTTTGAGAATTCATTGCCATTATGGTCGAGAATTTGATAATTCATTAATAAAAGATTTGTGTACGCTTCATGACATAAAGCTCACTTTTTCTAGCGTTGGCCATCCACAATCGAATGGTTCTTTAGAAAGATTTCACGGAACTCTTGTGGAGATGATCCGTGCACATAAGACAGAAAATCCAGACGAACATCCGTTTAATATTTTGCCATATGCGGTTATATGTTATAATAATACTAAAAACAAAACAACTGGTTTTACCCCATATGAACTGATTTTTGGTCATACGTCTAGTAGACCACCTGAAACTTTATATAATGAGAAAGCTCTTATTACTAAATATATACGTGATTTGAACAACAGAATTCAACATTATTATAAAATTGCACGAGCAAAAACAGCAAGTCAGAAAGAAAAAGCAAAAATTAGATTTCATAAAAATATTTCAGGAAAGCTTCCAGAGTATAAAATAGGAGATAAAGTTTATCTTAAAGAATCTCAAATTAAAGATAAAAGTCAAAATTTGTTTAATGGTCCTTTTGAAATTGTGCAATTATTTGATAATTCTGCAATAGTTTTAAATCCGCAAACTAATCAAGAATCAAAAATTAATTTCGATAGACTGAAACCCTACTATGAGTAGTTTCTTTGGTTTCAGATTCTTCGTGCTGATAAATATTATATCAGCTCAGTACACACTTACTTCTGTTAATAACACCGTTGGAATCTTTTTCCATGAAGAATGTACTATCAAAATTACGAATGAAAGATGGACACTTTTAGTTTACAAAGATCTGGCCCCAATTAAGAAAACAATGGAAAATAATGATAAAATACTTATAGAAATTTTGGATACTTTAGAAGATCCGTCTCCAAGGTTTATAGCTTTTAAGTCTGAAGTTCAAACACACATAAGTTTATTATTATTATTATTATTAATTGATGAGAAGACTTTTAATGAAGATATAAAAGAAATTCAAAATACTTTGATGGATATTGCTGATGATGTCGCATTTTATGAAGCACAAATAAGGATATTGAATATTTGTGAATCAATAATGGAAAGCTATATTTTCTTAGAAGATTCCCTTAATACAATTTTAAATTCTATCACTTTTGCTCGCATAATATTATTACATAGCTCAATAATAGCACCTTCAGATTTAATCAATTCTTTACAAGATATAGCAAAATCTCTTGTAAGAAATAATTTACCTTTACAACCGTATACGTCAAATATAGCTAATTATCTTAATATTATTGAATTAGAGGCATATCAATCAGAAAGTAAAATAATATTTGTTCTAAAAATTCCTCTCACTGATCCAGAAGCTTATATACTATATCGACTTTATCCAATACCAATATTAGATGATCGAACAGGTATCTATCATATTTTACCAACTACACAAAAATATATTGCGCGGGATGATGATTCACTGCCGTATTTGTCATTGCGAAACCTGAATAATTGCAAGACTCTTGAAAGAAGCATAAAAATCTGTTCTAATCTCCTTCCATATCCAATTGACAACGATGCAATTTGCGAAGCACAACTATTAAGAAGATTAACTCAGATGCCCAAGACATGTCAAACATCTTTTCTTTTTGTTAAAGATTATAATGTCTACCAAATTGATTTAAATCTATGGTTAATCACTGTTTCGGACCCTCTGCCAATCACGATTAAATGTGGAAATAGGGAAATTAAATCAGAAATAATTAAAACTAATAGTTTACTGAAATTACAACCTGAGTGTAGTGCCTTTATTGGAAGTACAAGAGTTCATGCTCAATACCCAATTGACACATACCAAGAAATCAAGTATCGAAGTCATCCAGTCACAATTCCATTTGACTGTTGCAAAGATATTCCTGAAAAATTACAAATTCCTAAACTAGAACCTCTTAAGTTGAACAAAATTGATTCCGAACATTTGAACATTGCACAGCACAAACTAAATCAGTATGCAGAAGAATTAGAAAAAATGATGAAACAATCTCCGATCAGTAAATATACACATTGGTTCACCATTCTAACCATTGTAATAATAATTTTATTGGTAATACTTTATGTGACCTGTAAATGTAGAAGAAAGCATCATCGAATTGGAATAGCTTTAACCAACGATTACCCACCATCACCACCAGGACCAGGTTCCAGTATTTCATTCCAGCAAAGTATAAGAAGAATTCTTCCGAAAAGAAGAGCAAGTATCCATGTCGGAGAACCCATAGAAGAAAACATTGAATTAAATCCAAATAAATCATTAACTTAAAAAGTTGTTGCAATCTCCACCAACTTTTCATAAATGGGGGAGTTGTTATATAAAGTTATAATTGAATTATTTTTAAAGTCATATAATAACAACAAAGTATTATTTAAATATTATTTCATACTATTATATTACATCTGCAAGACGCAGTATTTCATCATATCGTATTACATCTACAAGACGCAGTAGTATTGCACCATATCATATTACATCTGCAAGACGCAGTTTTAAGAAGATAACAAAAGTGATAAGGATGTTTACGTGCCAGAGATGCCGACCAGTAGTCAGCAAGTTACCATAAAGACCATTGTTAGTTGTTATCCAGTTTGGCCTCCAAAAAGACATTACTATGTATTTTATTTATAATATTTCTAGAAGTTTCGATTTTACCTTAGGAGGAAAGATCCATTGTATTAATTTAAGTTTCTTTTTATATTTTTGATGATTAAACATTTTTGATTGTATAAATACTAGATCTCCAGCTAACGGCATCACTTGTGAGTCTAGATTCATACAGTCATGTAAAGTTGAGTTATATTTTATTTGTACTTTAATTTTTTTTGTGTTAATAAATAATTGAAAGCTAATTCCAAGTTATGTGATTTAACATATATATAATTTTTAATAATTCCTCCATTATCGAAATTATCCTCTCGATACCTAGGTGGCGCGAAGTGTGTCCCACTGGTAGATCAGGTCAGAAAAGTTTGACTATCTTCCAGTTGCTTTTGTTTCGTCCGATACAGCTTCCACTTATGTGGCGCTGATGAAAGCTAATAAGCTTGAAATCACGTGATCCGCTTCTAGTGGGTGGTTGTGTCCGACTAAATAAAAGCACAAAGGTGTAGAGCATCTCCATTATTATATATATATATATATATATATATATATATATATATATATATATATATATATATATATATATATGAATAATAATTTCACGCCTAGCTGGTAAATTGAACCTACATTTCGTAGGGTGCCGCAATAAGAACGAGGTTTGTCGTCTACATATTGCGTTTGTGTGCATTTTTTCCACTATACTGCTCAATCAGATTGATTACCAAACATAGCATCAGTCTCCCAGATATATATCATGATTTCGAGGTTGTTGCCTCTCATCAGTATATCGTAGGGTGAAGAGCCATATTTGATAATCAATCCTTATTTGGAACTCATACTTGTATCAATCTTCGGTATAGAACTGTCGGTGGAGACAAGTATGAGCGATATATTAAGCATGTATAATGGTGGATAATAACAATCGGCAAAGGTTAATAATTAATTAAATAAATGAGGAGCTATCCGTACCAGATGACCATATTAGAATATGAATAATAATTTCACGCCTAGCTGGTAAATTGAACCTACATTTCGTAGGGTGCCGCAATAAGAACGAGGTTTGTCGTCTACATATTGCGTTTGTGTGCATTTTTTCAATCATTGATACAAGTATGAGTTCCAAATAAGGATTGATTATCAAATATGGCTCTTCACCCTACGATATACTGATGAGAGGCAACAACCTCGAAATCATGATATATATCTGGGAGACTGATGCTATGTTGGGTAATCAATCTGATTGAGCAGTATAGTGGAAAAAATGCACACAAACGCAATATGTAGACGACAAACCTCGTTCTTATTGCGGCACCCTACGAAATGTAGGTTCAATTTACCAGCTAGGCGTGAAATTATTATTCATATTCTAATATGGTCATCTGGTACGGATAGCTCCTCATTTATTTAATTAATTATTAACCTTTGCCGATTGTTATTATCCACCATTATACATGCTTAATATATCGCTCATACTTGTCTCCACCGACAGTTCTATACCGAAGATTGATACAAGTATGAGTTCCAAATAAGGATTGATTATCAAATATGGCTCTTCACCCTACGATATACTGATGAGAGGCAACAACCTCGAAATCATGATATATATCTGGGAGACTGATGCTATGTTTGGTAATCAATCTGATTGAGCAGTATAGTGGAAAAAATGCACACAAACGCAATATGTAGACGACAAACCTCGTTCTTATTGCGGCACCCTACGAAATGTAGGTTCAATTTACCAGCTAGGCGTGAAATTATTATTCATATTCTAATATGGTCATCTGGTACGGATAGCTCCTCATTTATTTAATTATATATATATATATATATATATATATATATATATATACTATTTCATTTTTGAAATACAGACATCATTAAATTACATATATACTTACGTTAAACGTAACTAGGCTCTCGATACCTAGGTGGTGTTAATCCAGTTAAAATTGAAGCCCCAAAATTCGATGATAAACAGTCTTGGTCTAGATATCAGAAGCAATTTGATGCTGCTGCTTTGGCTACTGGTTGGTTAGATGAAGAGAAAGCCACTGCATTGATCTTGGCTCGACGTGGTGATGCTTTAGTAATCTTAAATACACTGGCTATGAACATTCTTATAAGAGTTTAGTGGAACATCTACAACAAATTTACCAAGCACAGTTAAAGAATAAGCAACCGAGGTCTACAGAAACATTGCAACAATATGAAATTGATGTTGCTCGGCTCGTTCGAATGGCATATCCTACAGCTTTAAGAGACTTTCTTGACAGGGCAACAGTACAAACATTCATCGATGTCATATGAGATATTGAAATGCAGGCAGCTTTTCGGTTGAGTAGTCCTCAAAAATTGAAGATGCCCTTGCAGGTGCACTTGAATATGAAGCTGCTAAACAGGCGTCCATAAGTTATCTCAGGCTGCGACAGACACGATGGGTCTATCCAGTACAGGAGAAGTTGTATGGTAATAGTATTTCCATTATGCAAATTATTAAAATGTTAAAAAAACTTGATGGGCAAACAACTGAACATAGAACTCAGACTGTGTGTTGGATTTGTGGACAACAAGGACATATGAAGAAGAATTGACCAGAGCCATCTTATGCTCAGATATCAATAAATAACAAAAGTAATAAAATTAACCCTCCAACGATTTCAAAACAAACTGTTCCAAATCCAAACAAAGGAGATAACCTATCAAAATCCGTACCATCCTACTCCACGCTTACCATAACAACATCAAATAAGGAAACCAGGCAAGAAGGTAAGAGAACTACTGTCAAAACGCAATCTTATAAACAAACATATTAGTTGAAAACTTATGAACACAGAAATACAGAAACGTCAAAAAAATTGTGATTACCTCACCGTTGATATAGTTTTCCTTAATCAAAATAATTTTAATTTTAAAAATCTCAATAGCGGGGCCTTTTTTTGAGGGCTATAGGAAGTCCAAAAACAGAATTGTTCCAAGGTTATTATGACATTTTATGTACGTATTATTATTATACATCATGAAAAAATGAGCTTTAAGGAAATAAATTTCACTATTGCACCGTGAAGTTATATTTGACAAAAACAATGTGAAATTTACCACCTTACGGCTAATTTTTTCAGGATCTTAATGAAAATATGTTAAATTTAGATTCGCGAAAATTGCTGGGATAATTCTGTTGTCGGCGCCCTTTAGTTTAAAAAGGGTCCCCAAAGGAAACATCCCGCTTCTGAGTTTTTTTACATAAAAAGTTGTTTTATTGTACATAAAAACACATATACAGGGTGTCTCAGAACTCCTTCCCTCCTGCAAACACTGTACTCTGACCAAAAATAAATCAAAATCATCTATACAAAATTTTCGATAAACGTCTTGTTATGGAGTTACCAACTATTTAAAAGAAATATTTCGTTTCTTAATCAAAAATACAATTTTTAAAAATGGTGGTTGCTCGATATGTCCACCGTTTTATTCAATACCTAAATATTTGGATATGTATAAGACGGTGAGATAATCACAAATTATTTTTAGGTATTTGAACCCGGGATTGAACTTAACTTTATATTTGGTTCTAGGGTAGCACAGCTAGACTTTATAAAAAAATCATCTTTGAAGGAAATAACAATATTTTATGAATATAAGTGAACATATAACTAATAGGAACAAAACCAAAACTTCAATAATCAAAATATAACCATGACAAAAATCAAATAATGATTAATCTGAATCAGACTCTTCACGTTTTCTTTTTTTTGATATTACGTTAATTAATTCAGTCATTTGTTTTAACATCCGTTCTCTTTGATCATTTTGAGTTTCCAAAAGGCTTATTATTTTAGTCATATGTTTATTTTTTTCTTCGGATTCAGCCTTTGCAAGACATAGTAATTGAAAATTTATACTTGTTTTTGGTTTTAAACTAGACGATTTTGGTTGATATTGACTTCTGTTGGTTTTTCCGAATCTATTTGTTATGCTATTTTGAGTCTCTTGTTGTTCATGACCTGAATCCTCCGGTGCACAGTCATCCGAGATTTCTGGCGAACCATCCACAATACCATCAAGGGAATCTTGAAGGTTTGTGGGATTTGATTTATCTTTTTTCCCGAGGATGTCATGTAATAAACCAAAAAAAGGAGGAGTATCTTTTAGACTTTCTCCCGTAGAATTGACATGTTTCAAGTATTGTATATACTGCTACTGTAAATTGCTAAATTTCAGTCTCAATTTTTCGACTGCATCTTTTCCTTCCCCTATAAAATATCCCATTTCTGTCATTCCTGATGCAATTTTATTCCATATTTGTGATTTTACAGTTTTTTTATCATCAAATTTTTGGGAATATTTTTGTCTTAGTTTTAAAAAAATCTCTGTTGCCTCTGTATCTGTAGGAGTTGGCCTTTTTTGGGTCCAAATCTTCTGGCTGCTAGAACTATTACCTTGCGCAGAATTGATTATATTATTATGAATGCATTCAGAACCAGAGCTAGTTCCTGGCTTAGATTCTGGGACCCTAACATGGCAACTGGAAGTTGATGGTTCCGGTTCTGTGAATTGAGTATTGTTTTCTTGTTCAAAAATAAATTGGTCAGCTTTTTCCGGGTCTATAAGCAACATAATGTGGTTTTAGAAATCTATGTTTGAAATATATACTTTTTTGTTGTATGTATAAATGTAAATATTCAACTTACCGTTCAGCAATTCATTTGAGGTAGTATAATCTACAAAAACTGTATATTTCACCTTTGTTATTTAACTCGATTTCAATTAATTATTCTTCCATTATGATCAACGAAAATGATAGGAAGAAATAAATTAAATATAAATAATTTTATCCCAAAACTCAAATCAAACACAAACTGACAGGCCGCCAAATCTTATTTTTGACAGTTTTGACACTTTTGACATTTATAACCGCCAGTTACCGTGCTCAAGAGGTCGGGAACCAAATCAGTTCCCGTTTTATAAGATTAGTGACGTCAGAAAATATTACCCTATTACCGTTTATGTCGCGAAAACGCACCGGGAAGTACAATTCAGTTCCCGGTGATCTGCTGTCGGTAATAGAGCGGTTATACCCCCACCTTAAAATAAACTTGAAAGTTATTCTCGGTTATGTTTATCGCGAAAATGGCCCGGTTATCAAATTATCAATGACGTTTAGTTTTTTGACAAATATTTTGTTTTGCAGTTTTGTTTACGTGTGGTTATGATTGATAAGTTTTAATTTCCACTCAGACTAAATTACCAGATATAAAAAGAAGTATTCTTTCACCTTATCAGGATGAACGTTATTTAATTCAATTTCAATTATTTCTTCTTTCATTATGATCAACAAAATGATGCGAAAAAATAAATGAAATACTGGAATGGGAGCGGTCCTTCAACAACTAGTAAACGGAAAACAACAACCTCTAGGATTTTTCTCCAGAGCATTTAATAAGGCTCAGGTTAATTATTCTACATATGATAGAGAACTTTTGGCAATCTACGAAGCGATCAAATATTTTCGTCCACTTCTAAATCAGCCTGTCCACGACGTCTACGTCAGCTAAATTTTATCTCACAATTTACAACAAAAATAATTTATCAACCTGGTGAAGATAATCTAGTGGCAGACACATTATCAAGATTATCTGAAATATGTCTACCTGAGAACCTTCATCTGTTGGTTAAAGCACAAGAGGAAGATGATAAAATAATCAAACAATTAAATCAACGGAAAAATATTAAACTTCAGAAAATAACAATACGAGGAACAGAAATATGTGAAATGGTGTGAAACATCAAAAAATTCAACGAGGCCATATTTACCAAAACAATTTCGACTACCAACCTTCCAAAAATTCCATAATTTAAGTCATCCTGGTATTCGAGTTTCAAGAAGTCTTGTTAACAAACGTTATTTCTGGCCAAACATGAACAAGGATATAGGAAATTGGTCTAGATGTTGTGTTCCCTGCCAGACTTCAAAGATCAATAGGCATACCATCACTGCACGAGGCACCTACGGTTTTTCAAGACGATTAGAACATGTCCACATAGATTTAATTGGACCATTACCGCCATCAAATGGGAAAAAGTATTGCCTTACGATGATAGATAGGAACATACATTGGCCTGAAGTAGTTCCACTCAGCAATATAGAAGCTCCTACAATTGCTGTAGCATTTTATAAGCACTGGGTAGCACGGTTCGGAGTTCCTTTAAAAATTACTACAGATCAAGGAAGACAGTTCGAATCGGAACTATTTAAAAAATAAACATCATTACTCGGTATCATTAGAATCAGAACAACACCATACCATCCTCAAAGTAATGGATGTATTGAAAGATGGCATCGTTCATTAAAAGCATCTCTAACAGCTCAGATTCAAAAAACTAAGAGTTGGACTGAAAGTTTACCTACTGTATTATTGGGATTAAAGTACTTAGACAGGACGAGGATGCTAGTATATCCGATCTACTTTATGGGCAACCATTAAGACTCCCAGGAGATATATTCACTCCAAGCTCCAATAATATAGAGTCTGATGAAGTTTTGCGACGCCTGAAACAAGAAATAACAAGTTTTAGAGAAACAAAAGACAAATCTTTTGTGAGTAAAGACCTATCTACATGCACTCATATTTTTCTGAGAGATGATATATCAAAAAAAGGATTAAGGCCAGCGTATTTGGGACCATATAAAGTTCTGGACCGGGATAACAAAAATATAAAGATACTTACAAGTGACCGTGAGATCAGAATCTCATTAGATAGAGTAAAGCCAGCATATTTATTTCCTGACTCAAGTCAAAAAGGTTTATTAAAATATAATGACAAAATTTTGCATAATCATGGGAACGAGGAACCTAGTAAAAGAAAAATAAGTAGACCAGTTCGTTTCTTGGATACAATCAAATAAAAAGTATATATAACGGCAATTCATCACCAAAATTGATCAGTTCAAATCAGAATGGACCTACCATGGAAATTGCAGGAGGTAGAAATCCCAGACACGGATATAAGTGTAAAAATAAAAAGAATGTGTTAAGTAAGAGTCTTCCCACACTTGAAGATGGTGGAGCCCATCGAAGATGAGCCATATGTTCCTGTCGGTTTGACGACGGAGTCGTCAAGTTCATTGAGGGTGTACCAACCAACACTGGTCAAAGTGCTGGAGGGGTTTAAAAACAATACAAGGACGCAGACGCCCAAAAAAATGGAAATGTGGGATCGTGTCCGGTCCAGGAGGACAGTGTATTGGAGATGCAAGAAATAAATTTACGAACACTTATTATTTCTATTATTTAATTTTGTTGAATATTGTTATTAATCTTTGTTATTGTTATTTATTATTATTATATTTACCATTGATTTGGAGGGAGGTATGTTGTTACACAGTTTTTGTTCAGTTTATTATTAATTCAAAATTGTAGAAATCACCCTGTAACACATAGTTTTTATTCAACATTATTTATTGTTGTAAAAATCACCCTGTAAATATCAAAAATAAACGTCGTTCTGTATCCAGCTGACATGAAGTGAAAATCGCGTAACAACCAAAAAGGGTAACTTTGATAAATAAATTTCCACCAATAGCTAAGCAGATAAGCAGTATAAAAGGCGTGCTGCTTCGCATTAAAATTCAGTCAATTTCTTCGACTCATTCCGAAAACATCTCATGTCAGCTTCTGCAGGTTTTCCATATATACCGAGAGTTTTATTTCACTACTAGTCTTGCTATCTTGTCTAAATTCTCTCACGCTAATTTTAACTTTCAGGACTTATTTGGGCTTATTCCCCAAGTAGTCGATTCTAGTAGGAGAGACTTCTCACTCTTCTACACTCTCACTTCCTTCAGGGCTTACTTGGGCTGGTTCGCCAAGTATTCGACTCTAATATTTCAGGACTTACTTGGGCTGGTTCCCCAGGTAGTTGACTCTAGTGAGAAAGGCTTGTCGCCTCTCTTACACTCCTACTTCCTTCAGGGCTTGTTCCCCTAGTAGTCGACTCTAATATTTCAGGACTTACTTGGGCTGGTTCCCCAAGTAGTTGACTCTAGTGAGAATCTTACACTCCTACTTCCTTAAGGCTTACTTGGGCTTGTTCCCCAAGTAGTCGACTCTAGTGAATAAGGCTGGTTCCCTTACTCACGCACATCTTTTACCTAACTAGCTTTTAACCTCTGTACCTGGAGGACGTCTTCTTAGTGAATACGCGAAATTATTGTCGATACCTTCTCTGTAGGACTGATACTCCATTAACTTGAGTATATTGATATATAGTGACAACATTGGTGTAGCTACATACATATCGAAAGAAATGTAAAGAAATTGAAGAGTTATATGAATTAGATGAGTGCAGAAATACGAAAAAACTGAAGTGATCCACGAGTGGAAGGTGATAATCATTGCATGACACTGAGTTCTATTACCAATCAATATATTTGATCTCCGGTATATTCGTTATTGGTAAACATTTTTTGTATTATCTTGATAAGTCAAACAGTGAACACAACTCCAGGCAATTCATCAATTTTGAGTAAGCAACCAACAATACATATACCTGTGACAGTAGTTGTGGCCAATATTGTGATTGGAGATATGAGTGGAAACAAAATAAAACTGCGATCTTATTCCCAATCAAACAAAAACCAAGAACCATCACCCGCTGATATTATAAAAAATCTGGAAGCTCAAATAAAAAAGCTGGAATCGCCAAAAACGATTATATAATTAGGCTCAAAAGGACATCCCAATCATTTGAATCCGATGTTTTAGACGCGGAGAATAAACACTTAACCGAATTAAACTTACACAAAGAAAATATTAAACTACTGGAATCAAAAATCAAGCAACAAAAAGACGAAATCGATGTTTTTTCAAACCACGTTTGTCAATGTCAGGAATGTGACAAAATAAAAAATGAGAATCAAGATCTCAAAGATGATGTTAAGCGATTATACACAGAAAATAAAAAACTATTGGATGAATTAGATATACTTGAACTTCAAAATACTAACCTACAATTAAAAATAGACAGCACTACCAATAAACTAAAAGAGGACTATAATGAACTTAAAGAAATAAACCATCAAATGTTAAATTCAATAAGAATCCTTGAAATAGAGAACAAGTTATATTCAAAAGAGGCGGAGCAACTAAAAAGGAAACTAAATGTGCCTATCGAGGAAAACCAAAAATCTGTTTGTCGAGACACTGAACAAGTCAGCAGCCTGGCAGGAAACCATACCAAGGAGAAAGCTAACATCGTAATATTAACAGATGAGTATGGAAAAAGGTTATACTGGCCTCTTAAGAGTACAATAGGAGATCAATATAACGTTTTGTTAATATGTAAACCGAATGCTAAGTGTTTGGATGTTGTTAGCAATATAGATAGTACTATTAGGACTTTAACTAAAAGAGATTTTGTCATTGTATTGACTGGAAAAAAATAATAAAAATCTATCTGCCCGTGATCTGAACAAAGTAGCTGATAAATGTTTCTTTACAAATTTAATTCAGTGTAGCATCCCGACAAACCCGGTCTGTGATAACACGTTTGAAAACATCCAGCGAATAAATGACAAAATTAGCAGTATAGTTGGAAATTTAGAATATTAAGGCATATAGGCATCTTAACCTAACTGATATATTTGCACGTGATAATTTTATTAATAAATCGATCTATTTAAATAATCGTGGACTTAGAAACTTGGCATATTTAATAAAACAAAAGATAAATAACTTTTTCAACGTTAAAGTGACAAACTTGCTTGAGATAAGTACAGCTCCAGTAAATTCGATCCGAGAAACATTAAATTTTCCAATAATGAGTGGATTTCAAGTAAACCCTTGAAATCTACTCCTGTCAAACGATGAAAGACTAACAGTAAATCCTCTCAGGTGAAGAATAATCTTTCAGTTTTCCACATTAATATACAGGGACTCTCAAATAAGACTGACGAACTAACAGCCTTTGTTAGAGATTATAGCTATGATATAATATGTCTTGTGAGCACTGGTGCACTGAAGATATTTTGAAATGTGCAAATATTGATAATTTTAACTTAGTCTCCTTTTATAGCAGAAATATAAGTATTCATGGTGGTATATGTATTTATTCACGAAAAGGAATTATCTGTAAGGAGGTGAATGTAAAGGCATATTCTAAAGAAATCGATGCAGAGTTTTGTGCCATTGATATTTGTAATGGTAAGATTCTAATAATTACTTTGTATAGGTCCTGCAATGGTTGTGTAGACACATTTTTGCGCTTGCTTGATGGTTTGCTGCACAATTTCCATGATATATACGAAAAAATTATTATTCTTGGTGATTTCAATATTAATTTCCTAAGAAACACACCTAGTCTATCGGACTTACAAACCTTATTAAACAGCTTTGGTATGAATACCACTATCTCCAAGTTTACTAGAGTTTCTGCAAAAGCTTCTACTTGCATAGACAACATCATCACAAATATTTCTGACACTTATTTTTCCGCTGATGTTCACGACCCCTGTCTGTCGGACCATTTCGGACAATTTATATCATTAAATTTCAATATTTGTATTAGAAATGAGGATTTTAAAGTTAGAAGAATGACGGATAAGTCTATTAGACAATTTAAAAGAGATCTGCTGTCTCTGAATTGGTCAGACTTCTATGATTGTAATGACGTCGATCAGATGGGCACTTTTCTCACCACTAACTTTAAATATCTCATTCAAAGACGATTCCCATTAAAAACTGTTAGATCCGTTCGACCTCCAGTGAGTTTTTGGAACGAAAAACTTAGAGAAAAAAGATAAACTCTCTTCTCGATAAGGATTTTAAGAGATGCAACAGGAAAAACCAACTATAAGGCGCTCTACAAATGGTTACACAAGGATTATAGAAATTCAGTAGCACAGGCAAAAAGAAAGGCATTTGGTAACTATATAGAAAATGCTACTAACAGATCTAAAAGTGCCTGGAAATTAATAAATTTCGAACGTAATAAATCCCATGCGACTAGTACGTCCCCTGATTTAACACCAGACGATTTCAACAAGTATTTCGTATAGATTGCTTCGGAATTAATTAAACATATATCGATAAATTCTGACCTGCAAAATGATCTTGTGCGAAACATTCCGATGGTTTCCAAATCTTTCGCCTTTTTGCCTATTCATGAATTAGACGTTAGGAAGGCTATGGACGCTCTCAAAAAATCAGCGGCAGAGGATGTGCATAATGTAAATAGTATACTCTTAAAACACGTAACAGATGCTATGGTTAAGCCGTTAACATATCTTTTCAATAATTGTTATGAGAAGAGCATTTTTCCACATTCATTCAAAGTATCTAAAGTGGTGCCAAGCTTTAAAAAATGAGATAGGGACTTAGTCGAAAACTACCGGCCTATATCTATTGTTCCTATTTTTGGTAAAGTATTTGAAGTTATAATTAAAGACAAACTATGCTGCTATTTTGATCCAAATAATCTCTTAAGCGACTCTCAGTTTGGCTTTCGAGAGGGACGATCCACAATTCAAGCGCTAGTTTCTATTGTACAGAATATAGTCGACGGCCTTGAGAAAGGAAATTATGTTGGTCTGATGTTATGTGACTTAAGTAAAGCCTTCGACTGTATTTCACATAAAGTTCTTTTAGAGAAGCTGTATCGTTATGGTGTGCGGGGTAACACATTACAATTAATCAAGTCTTACTTATCTCTTAGGGAGCAGTGTGTCTCGATGAACGGAAAAAGCTCTGTTTTTCATGTATTAGAAAGTGGCGTTCCTCAAGGCTCCGTCTTAGGACCACTACTATTTATAATTTATATTAATGATCTGTTTTCATTTTTGTCGCCAGGTCAGTGTGTCTGTTTTGCAGATGATACGTCCATTCTTTGTAGTGATCAGGATATTGATGGTCTTAGAAATACTTGTAATCTGATGGCTCAAAGGATGGAGCTCTGGTTCTCCCAAAACTGTTTAGAGCTCAATGCAGACAAAACACAGAAATTGTTGTTTTCAACTGATAGGAAAATTATAGAAGGAAAGAGCGCAGTTCTAGGTCTAATACTAGATGAAAATCTCAGCTGGACTCCCCATATTGAGATGCTAAAAAATAAGTTATCTTCTTCACTTTTCCTCATAAGGCGATTAAAACCCTTATTACACCATACATCAGTACTTAATAAGGGTGTTCGAGCAGGATTTCAAACCAAACTCAAACCGTCAGAGGCATGCGCATTTTAATTTTAAGAAAACGGAAATTCATATGCGCATGCTCCACAATCACGGAACACAGTTGGAAACTGGTCCAAACTACTGCTCGAACACCCTTATAGCCTATCACTCCTTGTTTCACGCACATCTATCCCTATCCTATGGTATTGTTCTCTGGGGAAACTGTTCCAACGCCATTACAATTTTTCGATTGCAGAAAAAAGCTGTTCGAGCAATCGCCGGGATTGGTCATCGCGATCATTGCAGGCCTTATTTTATCAATTTTAAAATTCTAACAGTTCCAGCCATGTATATTTGGCATCAACTGATAGAAATTCATGGAAGTAAAAACAGTCTAAAGCTAAACTCAGACTACCATCGGTATGGCACCAGATCGGCAAACCTAATTAGAAGAAAAAGGTTTAAATATAAAGTGTGCTCAAAAAACTCACTGGATATCGAGCTGTTTAATGTTCTTTCTCAGGATGTTAAATACCTTGAACTTAAACATTTTAAAAATGTTTGTAAGAAATTACTGCTTAAATATGCCTTTTATTCACGTTCCGAGTACTTAGAAACTGTAAGTCCTAGTTTGTTACTTTATAAGTAATCTACACACCATTCTAGTATTCAATTTTAATTGAATAATCTATTAGTTATTTTAATCTGTTGACTTGCTACAATTGTAATTTCACAAAACGTAGTTAAATAAAGATTATTATTATTATTATTATTCAACCATTATTTGACAGTTGATACACCATCACTCGACACAAGTGAAACCAAACGAGTCAATGGGCGTAACAACATATTCTTTTTTCGACAGCGACTCTTGTATCCAACAGCCTCGCATTTCACCATTGTGTTAAGATAAAAAATCGTCGTTTTCATTAAAAAATGAACAAAGAGTGAAAATCCAAAAATAAGCTGTAAACTCTAAAGTGAAGCGAAACTAATGGCGGCCAACGAAAAATTGGCTTCACTTTCGTTTCACGGCGGCAATACATAGTAGCATCCCCTGTCGAATACCCACGACTTTTCCCTATCTAAGCGGATCAAAAACTATACGGTCCATATCATCATAAACGATTATCGGTTTGTCTAAGTCATTGTCGTCATTGTCAGTATGACGTCGATGTCAGTTGTACAATATCCCTGTTCATGGAGCTTGCAAACGCAGACACCATCCATACACTACCTCGGACGAAAGAGCATTGATAGCATTCATTTATGATGTATTTAGTACTACCAGAGGTACTACAACTGAGCTCCATAAACAGATGATAGCGATACATAGTGCAAATAGTGACTCCAAGAACATGTGCTTCAACACGTCTCTGACACACGCTTTAACCTCAATGTGACAGCAAATGACAGAATTTGAACGCACACGCAAAGTAGTGTTCATGGAGCTGGCTTTCACATTGTTTTTCCTTCATGCTTTCACACATAATTAGCTCCATGAACAGCATCGATAGGGTTTGCATTGATTGATAGATTAGTTGATAGATATAGGTTGCCCATGTTGATAGTACAGATGACGACTCCATGAAGACAACCATAGTGTATAAGCTGTGTCACGGTCGTACAATCGTACAAACAGGTCTGGAATCGAAAGTCGAATTACAAGCGTCTTGTTCAAATGTAAAAGTCAACAAGGCACCGTGAAATTGAGAAAAGGGGATGTTACTTAGAACACAAAATACCTTAATCTTATTAAAAAGTTATGAGTTTATGAGCGCAGAATACTATGATGAATAATAACAAGACCTATCAAGATGGAAATATGTTAAGGAGACAGTAGAGTAATAGTGTGAATCTTATTATAACCTTGCAGCATCCTATAAATTGCTATTTTTATATTTTAAGCAACACCCCCCTTCAACTACGAACCACGCGACAGAAATTAGAAGCTGAATAAAACTGGACGCTAAGCGAATCACTTTTTCTTCGCTCGTTTTAAGTCCTCTCTTCATGACCTTGGGTTGAACAAACTCAATAAAATATGACAATTGACTAAATGTAATGATAAACAAACGATCCGAACGCTGAACGATTTGTCATTAACATTTGTCAAAACATTAATCACTAATGTAATTGTAGGTAAAATAAAGCAACTAGCGATGCGAAAAAGCAAACGTTTTTACTCAGATATACATATTCCATTTTTCAACTCTTGTTTCTTTCATTTGAGGCAATCTTAATGATGCTTAATCCAGGTGTTAGAATTGTTCGAGGTCCCGACTGGAATTGGGGGAATCAAGGTTAGCTACATTCAACTTAAATAATTGAAATAAATATATTACATTTACTCTGGTTGTAGATGGTGGCGAAGGATTCGTAGGTACAGTGAGTGAAATTGGAAAAGCTGGGACAGTTGGTTCACCAGATAAAACTGTAGTTGTACAATGGGATAATGGAACTCGCACCAACTATCGTGTGGGGTATTTGGAAAAATATGATCTGAGAGTTATTGATAATGCACAAATAGGTAGGCATCCTGTGGAAACAATTCATAATTTTATAATACATCCTATTCCAGAAATACGTAACTGAATCAACGTTGTATTTGTGGAAACAAAAAAAACAAATAATCAATCTATATATTTTGTAGGTGTAAAACAGCCAAATATAGTTTGCGATGGATGCAAATGTCAAGGTATTAGTGGTATGAGATACAAGTGTAGTATTTGCTACGATTTTGATTTGTGCTACATTTGTTACCACGGAGACAAACACAACTTGAATCACCCCTTTAAAAGATTTGATTCAGCAACATCTTTAGGGTGAGTGTCCAATTTCAGACATATTTTTATAGCTTACTATTCAGTCTGAAAATTTTTCACCTTTGACAGAATTGATCTACCACCAAGACAGAACGGAAGAAAGGGTGAACTCAAAGGTATCTTTGTTGGGGCTAAAGTTGTTAGAGGCTTCAACTGGGAATGGGGTAATCAGGATGGTGGTGAAGGTAAAAACAAATCTTAACCAGATGACTTTGCACTATTGTAATTTTCCGTAATGTTATAACAGGTCAGATAGGTTGTGTCTTAGACATTAGAGGGTGGGATGATAGTAACAGGTCAGTAGCAAATGTACAGTGGATGTCAGGATCAACGAACGTATATAGACTTGGACATAAAGGTAATTGTGATATTAAATTTGTCGAACCAACATCGGGAGGGACATATTATCCTGAACATCTTCCAGTATTAGGTAATTATGATAAGTAATATAGTTTTGATATACATATTTTATTGAAAACAACATTGAAGGTCAAAATATTGAGCAAACGATACCAAGACCAACAAGGCTGGGGCCATGTCCATTCGGTGTTGGGGATAAAGTGCAGGTAACTGTTTCTGTAGAACAGCTCAAAGTAATGCAACAAGGACATGGAGGTTGGAATCCCAGAATGGCAGAGGTAAATAATATATTACTATTGGGATAAAGATTTTGGCTACATTTTCACGTCTCAGCTTCTAAACCAATTTTAATATAAGTTAAATGGATGATCTTTGAGAAAGGACAATAAACAGGCAGTATTTTTCATCAAAAAATAAATAAAACGGCAATAGTGGATATTCAGTACTTCTCTGTAGTTATAATCACTGACCTATAGAGCAAATAAAAGAATCCTGATTCTGTGGGGCAAATTAGAAGCCAAACACTTTTTGAAGTTCATCATTTAACTTCTTAAATGAGAAATACAATTTTTTCCTTAAATATATACTTTGGATATTTCCCAGAAATTAACCGAACGACCATTAACCGTCTTTATCTTTAATAGTATTGAACCTGAAATTTTATAAAAATAATAGAATGTTTGGCGTTCTTATAGTTATTCACAGGAAAATATAAACAAAAATTCAAAGTACAGAAACCTCTTCACGCGACTCCTTTTGACCCCTGTTTATACACATACAAGCTGACCCGGCGAACTTTGTACCGCCCAAGAGTCAAAGTATCAACAAGGTTTAGCTAAACTTAATTTATTAAAGTATATATTGTTCTTGGTAGCGCCACCTTTTGAGGAATAGATGAAACTCACGATCTGATATGGTATTGAATACTGTTTGACATATCGGCAGGAATATGGCGGATGTCCAATCTTAATTTATATAAAAATTAATTACCTGTATATTTTTTCAGTTAATTTTTGATGTTCTTATAGTTATTCTGTTATTCTATGCTAAGAGGAATCCAAAAAATAAGAGATATTTAAAATCGGTCCAGCCAATCTTGAGTTATAAATGGTGTAACTAACACTTAACACCACTCTGTTTTATATACACTTGAGTGCAAAACAATCGACTCACCAGCCGTATTCTCATTTCCGTCGCTGGTTTAAGTGTAGAAACATGAAAATAAAAATATTATTGATGCAAACAATAACCTCATTATTAAGCTTTAAAAACATGTTGCTATGGAATTAATCGGATGAAAAATAAAAAAGAAAATGCAATGCGAACGGAGCTTGCCTAATATTGCTCATCGTAACGAATCCGAAAAGTAGATTATAAAAATAAAAATCATGTTATAATTTTTTTTTCAATATCTGGTGTTGCCACCCCTACTCCTAATTACACTTTCCAATCGATTTTGCATTGATCGGATTACTTTTCTTATAATGTTCTGTGGCATTGTTTCCCACTCTTTATTAAGCGCAGCTCTTAGTTCCATAACGCTCGCGGATTTCTGGCCCGGACTCTTTGTTTAAGCACATCCCATACATGTTCAATAGGATTCAAATATGGGCTCAAAGGAGGCCAGTTCATTGTTGGTATACCGACCTCATTCAGGTAGGTGGTGGTGACTCGTGCAGTATGGCATCGGGCATTATCATGCATCAACATGAAGTTCTCACCAAATCCCGCATACGGAACCACATGTTCCCCCAGAATGTTCCTGATATAGCCATCTGCTGTTAAACCACCCCCACGTCCTCCACCAGGCACGAAAACCAACTCAGTTTTCCCGTGCATGGAAATGCCTGCTCAGAACATACAAGAGCCGCCTCCGTATGAGACAGTTTCTCGTATACAGCATTCAGCAAATCGCTCTCCAGGTCTTCTATAGACATGCAGCCAAATTTGATTTTTTAACAGTTTGACACTTTTGACATTTGTAACCGCCAGTTACCATGCTCAAGAGGACGGGAACCAAATCAGTTCCCGTTTTATAAGATTAGTGACGTCAGAAAATATTCCCCTATTACCGTTTATATCGCGAAAACGTACCGGGAAGTACAATTCGGTTCCCGCTAGTTCACCGGGAACTCGCGAAAAAACCATATTTATGTGCATCTAGATATTCATAGAACATTTTCGATGAATGTCATGTCATGATTCAGGTATATAAAGCCGTGTCGATCACGGGACAGAGTCAGTCAGAGTCTTATAAAGTCAGTTGATAAAAGTCAGTCTGTGGAATCAGATGTTAATAGTAGTTCTGTCGGTAAAGACAGTGACAGTATAGATTGTCAAATGTGACAAGTGGTGACAGTTGTACTACAACAGAAGGTCGTGTACAGTGTGTTTGAAAATAAATCATTGGAAGCAATCTGCGAATTTTGAGTATTATGCAAGTGAACTCACACCACAAAGTTTAGCACAGGGTTAAACGTTACAATTGGTGTCAGAATAAGGGATCCTCGCATTTGGTGAAAATATATAGTGAATATCAGATCGTAAGATTGGGTGAAATGGCAACTATTGCAGATGTTATAGAGTTTCTTATGAAGTGGAGATTGGAAGACGCAAGAAAAAGACAACAAGAAAAAGAAGAATATGCAAGAAAAAGAAAACAAGAGAAAAAAGAATGGGCAAGAAGAATGCAACAATAAAATGAAGAATATGCAAGAAAAAGACAACAAAAAAAGAAAAATGGGCAAGGATTAGACTAGAACGTAAGGAAAAACATGCAAGAATTATGCTACAATATAAAGAAGAACGGGCCAAAATTGGACAAGATAAAGAAGAACAGGAAAGAATTAGACAAGAATATGCAGAAGAACAGGAAAGAATTAGACAAGAATATAAAGAACAGACAAGAATTACACAAGAATACAAAGACGAACATGCAAGAATTAGACAAGTATATAAAGAAGACCTGGCAAGAATTAAACGAGAATATAATGAAGAACAGGCTAGAATTAGACAACAATATGAGATAGTAAACAGCGACCAACTGAAACTTCAAAATTGCTCGAACAAGGATAGCTCAAATAACGAGCCTGATGCTAAGAGGGAAGATCCCGGAACTAGGTCGAAGGAGCGCAATATCTCTGGAGAGTGTTCAAACAGTAGAAGAAAAAGTCCTTTTAAAAGGTGCAGTACATCCAGATCTCGAAGAAGTATCAGGCAATGTGTAGGCAACAGCGGTCGTAAGAAAAACATTTTACCTTGCGGTAGTCTACTCAGAGGTCCAGGAGGTAGAAGGTGCTACGGCCGCAACAAAAGAAGCCGAATGAGTCTACGGAAAGACCGAGGCACGAAGCGCAGCAGTCTACGACGAAAGAGCAGGTACAATAGCCGCAGACGAATGTGCAGGCACATTCGCTGCTGTCGACGCAACCATGGATGCGATAGAATATTCTGTCATAAATGTACGTTTTCTTGCCACATACCTTGATCGCATGATCGCTATTCAAGATCACTTAGTGGTGTAGGTTGTATGGCCACCAAGGATCGTGTTAGCTTGTGTGAAAGCAGATCACATGTTCGAAGATGTTCACCTGGAGGTAATCATATTCCGGTGAAATATTTTGATGATCGTCGAGGAGGATCAAAAGGAACACCGAGTTATATGTCTTCCTCGGAAAGTGAGAATGAGAACTGGGACAAGAGGATCCAAGGAGCTCCCCCAGATGAGATTGTAGAATGTATTGGGATGATGTTTGATCGGGACGATCAAAGCTAAGAAGGGGGCAGTGTAACGTGGATAGGTAGTCATGTACTTACGGTTCTTATTCGTTTATTAGTTATTGATATCTACTACCTGGTTTACTGTAGTTGTTTCATGTTATAGTTCATTATTTACTTCTAGAGTTGGTAGAGTTATTCTCGATCCTTCCAACTATATGTGAGGTACAATTTGTCATACTATTGTCAGTTTGACAAAGCTCTAGAACATTATTATGTGCATCTAGATATTGTGTCGATAACGGGACAGAATCAGTCAGTGAGTCTTATAAAGTCAGTTGATAAAAGTCAGTCTGTGGAATCAGATGTTAATAGTAGCTCTGTCGATAAAGACAGTGACAGTATAGATTGTCAAGGTGACAAGTGGTGACAGTTGTACTACAACAGAAGGTCATGTACAGTGTGTTTGAAAATAAATCATTGGAAGCAATCTGCGAATTTTGAGTAGATATAATAGTTGCATATTATTTTTGGGAATTGTGTGTTGTTTACTTAATTCCTTACAATACATATGAAATTTAAAATTTAATTTAATAACAGTTCAAAAAACACAATGACAGCTAGTTATTTATTTTATACTACATTGAATTGTAATGTTTCGACTTAATGTCGGTAATATTACTTTACCCTTGACAGATTTAAGAGAATGCAGTGCTTTCACAAAAGTGACTTCATATTCGACATGTTTTGAATTACAAAACCTGCGTTTTAAATGCATTAATCCTCTATCAAAAGTATTAAAATTTATTGAAATGACATTTACACATGACATTACTTCACTTTGTATACACTATTCACGATATTTAAATTTACGTTTGACCACGGTTGTCATTCACATAAAACAATCTGACAGTCCCGACTCGTTGACTTCACATTGCAATTGGGTTCGTTATGCAACACACAATGCACTTTTACCACGTAAACCATATTTTTGTTATTTAATTTAATTTAAAATATTACCGCATAATACATCAAAATTTTAATAGTGTACACTCCTTCACCATATAAACTTTCATTATGTCAAATTTCATACTTTTCCGTGCACTTTTTATGCCTTAGAAATAGTCTACAATCGCGTAATAATATATAGATGATGGCAAAATTATTTTTTACTGTAGATACTTCGTTGCTTATCTACGGAGAAAGAATGAAAAAATAATACTGACAGAAGCATTCATAGCACTCACATAAATTATATTCATAAAAAACTAATATGATTCAAGATAAATTTCTTTTAATAAATATTTATGCTAAATGTAGTATTCGCAAAAAATATATATTCTTGGAACTCCTTTCCATATCTATCATCTTATGCTTTGTAGTTCATTGGTAAAGTAGGAACTGTTCATCGAGTTACTGACAAAGGTGATATTAGAGTCCAGTATGAAGGATGCAATAACAGATGGACGTTCAACCCAATAGTATTACGTAGAGTGAATAGTTTTGCAGTAGGTGATATAGTTAGTCTTATCACTGAAGTAGAAAAAGTTAAGGAACTTCAGAAAGGCCATGGCGAATGGATAGAAATTATGAGCAAGGTAAATGTTCGTTATAGTACTTTTATATTATTAAAAAAAATTAGTCTCTAGGAAAATTGGGAAAAGTACTGAAAGTATACTCAGACGGCGATTTGAGGGTGCAACTAGATGGTCATGCCTGGACTCTGCATCCTCAGTGTGTGAGAATCGTTCCAGGTAGTGCTGCTGAGCTGGCCAATACCATGCATGCAGTTCAAAATCAAAGACAAGAACCATCTAGTGAGTATTGTTACTATATATCGAAACTTTTTTCAAAAGTTGAAGCTTTTTATCATTATTTCATGACACAAACCAATGTGACTGTCTTTCCCCTCTTCACAACTAAAATTAATTTTTATTAATCAGCATCCCCACCAGTTACGTCGTTTCCCGGCTCGGACTAAGAAGTTTGAGTGACAGTTTGGTCGAAGAAGTCTTTAAAAATAATTTAGCTTGTCTGTGTCCGAGGGTTTCTTGCCTCCAACATTGCGCAATTATTTATCCAGTGTTGGATATGTCCCTTAAAGTAGCATCTAGCAATTCCACAGGAAGGCATCATTCCTAAAATGGCCAATGACCAATGTTTGGTAGATGTAGTGTGTGTTCTCTCATATTCAAATAATAATAATGATATTAATTGGGTAGAATTTCAATAATTATTCAATGCATTAAAATAACAATCATATTTCCTTAAATAAAGAAGCCGACATCTTATACGCATATACGAGGACGTTAAACATGCTCAGAAAACAGCCCATATTTTGCCAAATATCACTAATAAAACTTTTGACGATAGCATTGATACGTTTTTTTATTCACCCAGCTATGGTAAATACGCTGCTGTCATTATTTATTATGCAAAAACTATGTTTATTTGATCATTGATCCTATTTAGGAAACAGATCATTGTTATCTTTACATTAAAAAACATTCATTTTATGAATCCTTGTAATTTCGTTGTGATTTATAATTTTGAAAAACAATAGATACATATTTACCAATGTTCATAAGAGTAATTGTTGAGCACATTTGCTTTTACTCAAAGATTAGTAGGCTGATGAAAATTTATTTTTATAATATTAAAATTTATAAGCAAATCACAGCAAAAATCAAGATTTTCATTCGATAAAAGGACATTTTTGTTTTAAGAGATTTTATTTCTCACAATAGTACATACTAATAATCTATATAAAAACTTATTCTGAAATTCTAAAGAAACATGGAGACTCAGATTAAATGCAATAGTAATATACTTTACATCACTATTTTTGGTCTTCTTTGAATGCCACGTTTCCAAGACTTGTGGCATAGAATTATGAAATTGTAGATGAAAAAGATAGAAGTAAATACAAACAAATTTTTTAGCTCGGTAATCAAATTAGATATCTAGAAGAAAAAAATATATATAGAGTAAAAAAGTCCACAATATCTCATTCTATAAGCATTCATTTGAAATATGTAATTTTACCTTCATTTTAAGAATTCTGTATTGAATATATTCTTCTGCATTCTCGATAATCATGATTTTAGAGTTGATACTATGAATTCGATACAAAAATATTTTTGGAGAATTGTTCTCTTCCTTACTGTCTGATCTGATATTTTCCAGAACATGATACAATTCATCCTGACTGTTTTTTTCAGTCAAATTGACCTTGACTCCGCTGCTAACTTCAGGGTGTGGTAAAGGTCCTGTTGAGGCTAGCGGCATCCCAATTCTGTATATTTAATATCATGACTTATTACAATTTGCATTCACAGGTTGATCAAAATACTTTGTAGTTTATTTTGTTTAAAGCTATTAGGCTGAATTGAAGGTACTTACAATATATTTAGGAGAACGATGAGCTGAATATTTGTGGATAAGAACATCTTGCACTCGCAATTATTATTAACAAATGAAGTCACAAGAAGTAGGACGATGTTGTGTGCTACAGTTCCTTATATACCCACAAAATATTGTAATATTCAATCGTACTGTTGTATTGGTCAGAATACATCATGTGATTCCAGGGTGAGCAATACCCAGATCCTCTATATGACTTCCTTCAAGCTTACCAACATTTGCATCTGGATTGTTTTTATACATAATAAGATTACGTTCGACTAATACATAGCTCAACCTTGAACGCTGCAAATCACCTATATTGATTTCGCAAGGAATTATCTAACTCAGTGATCATCTTATTTGAGTTTATGTATTTATAACTAGTGGGTCCCCACGACTTCGTCCGCGAATAAGCACTGGAAACTCAATACAAAATCTCTGTTTGATAGTAATGTTATTAAGGAATAACAAAGCTCGTACAATTGTCTGTAAATATTTAAAAACCGGTGCCGCTGGCGTAGAATCAGGTAGTAAAGGAAATTGATACCACCGCATGTCGACTATGGCGCTTTACAAATCGACATAAGTTTCTTAGAAACTTGGGAATTAGTTACCGCTGACGATGTCAATTTGTTTAGTAAAACATTCGTCATATTACTTCTCTGAAGCTGAAGTGAAAATCGGTTAAGAGGTTTAGGATTTTATCCTGTACAGACAAACAAAAATTTAAAGTTCTCGGTTCAGCTTCTTTGATGTTCAAATAACCCTGTTCATCCAACACAAAAAGTTCCAAAATCAGAGACAAACACTTCAATTTTATTAATATTTATAGATCCTAACAAAAACACTCTTTAATACATGTTATAGTTACATAGAGATTTAGTTTGTGCGTTTTTTTTCATATTTATAGTACAGTGGTCCCCCACAAATCAACCTGAATCAAAAACCAATGGTATAATTGATCAGTTGGTCCGAGCAGCTGCTCAAGGCCACATTGATGCAGTCCAAAGACTTTTAGAAGGTGTTCCACCAAATACCGTTGATATGAGGAGCAGTGGAAAAACTGCTCTCCAAGTTGCTGCCCACCAAGGACACTCTTTAGTAGTTAAGCTACTGTTGCAGCGTGGTGCTTCTGTAAATGCAAACGACAACGATGGTGATACCTGTTTACACTATGCAACATTTGGAAATCAACCGGAGGTAAGAATAATTGAATATGAAGAATTTTTGATGTATTTCGCATGCTTATTTATTTAGGTAGTGGACCTGCTATGCAGGTTTGGTATTGAATTGAATGCTGCAAACAAGAGCGGTTGTACTGCCTTGCATATTGCTGCCCACAAACAACCTTCCCATTGTGCAAGAATACTTTTAGATGCCGGTGCCAATCCCAACTGTACCGATTTATATGGAGATACTGCCCTTCACGATGCCATCGGCAAAGATAATTTTGAAGTCATTGAACTTTTATGTTTAGCAAAAGGTAATAAGCATGATGACTAACATCGAAATATACCTATCTTTCATTTTTGTTTTCATTTTTCTCTAGGAACTGACTTTACCCTTAGAAATAAACGTGGTTTCAATGTATTACATCATGCCGCATTAAAAGGCAAAAATTTTGCAACGAAAAAACTCCTAAGTATAGCGAGGCAACTCGTTGATGTTAAAAAAGATGATGGATTTTCGGCTCTGCATCTAGCTGCTTTAAATGGACATCGAGATGTTGTTGAGACTCTTGTCAAAATTGGACAAGCTGATATTGATCTGCGAAACAATCGAAATCAAACAGCTTTGCTGCTTGCTGTCAGTCAAGGTAATTTTCTTTTCATTTAAATTGTTTCAGTTCGTAAATATCTTTTAAATAATTCAAAGAATTTGATTTAATTGATCAAGTTCCTATTATGTTTTTTTTTCAGGCCATTGTGCCGTTATTGAATTGCTTGTACGACTGAAAGCCAACATAAATGCCAAAGATGAGGATGAAGACTCTGCATTACATATTGTATTGCTAAAACGTAACCATCTCAACGGAGATGTAAACAAAGACCATAGCCCTTCCATATATATTATCTACGAACAACTCGCAAACTTGTCGGAACACCGACTAGCTATCTCAATAGCCTGCTACTTAATAAAAATGGGCATAGATATAGATGCTTTGAATAGCAAAGGTCAATCGGCCTTAAATATTTTGCAAGATCCAGCATTAAAGGAGATTTTGAAGAGTTTCAAATCCAACAACGATAACAATGATCCTAATCGCCAAGAATGCCAGGATTTGCCTAATATTGAAGATTTAAGTTTATCCGATGCTCGCGAAGGTTTCAATCTACCTGAAGCTTCCAGAAGTCCTGCCAAGAATGATCCGCAAAGCACTACAACTAAATCACGTCACAGACCAAACAGGACTCTAAACATCGCAGGTAGCACGTCACAAGATAATTCCCCCAATCATAGAAATGTTTATCAGAATGAAAATATTGGTAATAAACCAGTGGAATGTTTAGTTTGTTCAGAGTTGTCGGAAGAGAATGTTACCTTGGAACCTTGTAATCATAAACCAGCATGTGAAGATTGTTCCTCAAGAATGAAGAAATGTTTAAAATGTGGTGTAATCGTTCAAAAACGGGTTACCAAAGATGGCCGGATAATTCCAGGTAAGGAAACATACCATATTCATGCTATACGAGAATATAAACTGCATTTCACACTAAGAACTGCAATGTGGCCGGATATAGGCAATGTATTTTAAATGAGAAACGGTATACAGTTTTGCCGTTCTTTAACTTTTTTATTATTTTCATTTATAGTTTTTGAAGTTTATAATTTATTATAATTAATTATTGAACATACAAATAGAATTTAAACCCATTCTGTGGAAATTGTCTTGAGTCAGGACATGAACAAAGCGCTGGTAAAGATGGTCAATAGATCGCCACACTGCATTCTCAGTTTGAAATGAACTATAGTTGTTTGGTGCCGTTGAAATTACCTTCTTCATTACCTGTATTTGAATACTAATATACTGGTTGATTCACCGTGACCGACTTTAATAGAGTTTTGAGAGGGAATATTTCAAATTTAGATATACTTTTTTATTCATCATGCTTATATATCGTTATTATTTTAGTTAGGATATTTATAGCAAGCAACTACATACTTCAAATGTCAAGTACTACAATGTCTGCCGATCTCAAAACGTCTAGTAGGTCGTTCACGGTGAAAGACTCTGTGGTATCATTCAAGAATGAAGTCATACTGGTTTGACTGAAAATTCTCATTGGTATAGTGTGTGAAAAATTATTTCAGGTAAAAGCCGTCAACCGAGTGCTGAGAGAATGCGATATTTAGAGTGTAAAATAGCAGAAATAGAAGAAAGTCATGCTTGTAGTATTTGTATGGAAAGGAAGAGAAATGTCGTATTCCTATGTGGACATGGTACTTGTTCAAAATGTGCGGATACTCTTAAGACATGTCACATGTGTCGGAAAACAATTACTAAGAAGATTCCCATTTATTAGAAACTTGAATATTTTTAACGTGGCTGTTGATTAAATTTATTTTATACTATGACATTATGAGAAAAACTTTAGAAAGTTTTGAAACGTTTGTTATTTTTGTATTTATAATCGAATATAGTAGCAACAAGAATAAAGTATTTATCACATGATTCCCTGTTTGATTGACATCTCACTACAGTTTGAATTTTTTTACAGCGGGTATCCCCCAAAAGGTTAATGTCATAAATTCTGAATTTCCTTTTGTCATATCTATTGATAAAATAAAATTTGTATATAAGGCTTTTGTCTTATTAAACAATAAGTTATTTTGGAAAATGGTATCAGGAATCAGTTATCAATTTCAATTGTCTTTCGTCCCATTATTTTCAATAAATATGTTTATAAAAGGTGTGGTATGAAATCTATTCATCAACAAATTGTGCAATACCTTTATTAGAATCATGAAAGATAGTTTACAGAATATATTGGCTAAAATAGAGAAAAACTTAGTGAACTGATTTACTAAATAAAATAAAAGTTATGATATGTGTACTAATCTATGCATGTGTGTTTGATGCAGAGGAAGGGCGAATGGTCGTCTTCTTCATTATAGTCTTCTGTGGTTGCGGCCATATTATCTTCGTGACGATGATATATCCAATGTAAACAACATTTAGAAAACATATTAGAGTTATCACATCTATTAGGAAGGTTAGCTGAAAAAAGTTAACATTTTGTCAAATACTTAAATATTAAATATTGATTGAAATATAAATAAAATGAGCCTTTTTGAATATTCTCTGTAAATAAAAATACTCCATGAATAAATTTCGAATACTAACCCCTTTAATGACCGGTTTACAGCATTCAAAGCTATCCACTTTCTTCACGGATGTTATATTATAATTCAAGTGAGGAGGAACTACTGCTGGGAGCGTTTGATTGCATTTTTCAGTTACATTGTTCAAAATTTGGACCAAATCCTTTCCCGTAAATGTGCTATTGTTTGGAACCACTTGATTATTGGCCTCTAGATTCTGTATAGGAATAGCGGCCGCCATTGGTAGGCTATTACTGCAGTCATGTGAAAAAGTAATTTTTTTTATATATCAAATAATAGAATAAAACACGAAAATATCAAGACAGTTAAATAATTTTAGATGAATTGGAAATAATTACAATACTCACATGGAATGGAATGTAAAGATGAGAAGTATAAAAGAAAATTTGAAAACCATTTTGAAGCTTAGCTTTCACAGCAGGAAATCAGATGAAGCAGGATTGTGGATTGGTCTCAATCAACTTATATACTCTCTAGCTGTCATGTATTGCCCCCCGCTTTTATGTTGGTAATATATACATCCTTTACATCACTTCCTGCTCTGTAGAGGGGTACCTTAAGAGTAATATATCTAGGCATACAGTATATGGGAGCCGAGTACGCATGACACCTGGGAATACTTTACTTAATACTTTACTGAGTCGCACCTTTAATTTCGATTTTATGTTGGCAATATCTTTATCCTCAACATCATTTCCTGCTCTATAGAGGCGTACAATAATAATATACGACGTAGGCATACACCCGCGCATGACACGTTGCAAGAAAGTACTTTACTGAGTATTTGACGAGTTGCAATCTGGTGGCTAAAAGGCGTTTTATTCAAAACTTTATGTAAATGAATTATTTTATGGGATATTTGAATCATTTGAAATGATAAGGTTCTACAAGAAAAGCTTGTTATCCTTTAAAAAAATTAAAATACTAAAACAAAAAGTTAACAGAATTAACTAATAATAACAATAATCATTAACTGAGCGAGATGAAAATTGAAATTTCAATTTATACATGTAGTCAAGTTTATAGTTTATTAAGAATTGTTAAGTTGAGATTATAAATGTAAGCGTCTCTGAGAAACATTGTGCGAGGAAAACATGAAAGACATAGGACGACAAGCCCAGAAGAATTCAAAATCGGTTGATGTTGGGATTATTATCTTACGTTTTTGTACAACCGCAAATAAAGACCACTAAAATACGCTCAGAACAAAGGATGGTTTGGAGGGTTTTAGGAGATTTTGGAATGCACTGATAAAAGCAATCTTGAGACATAGAAGATCTGTTGTAAATTTTCTTCAACTCTTTTCAAGGTCCACAATGGAGACGAATATTTTTCACTTTCAATTAATTGAGATGGTCAATTTATTTCATTAAAAAGCCCACTTGGAAAAAGTGTAGGTTTGTGACCATTCCGATTTCATTCTGGAAGATCATCCTATATAAGTTGCTTAAGATATGTCAAAACTTTGTGCTAATGCAAATACAAGACCTCGTACTGTAATCACTACAATTAATTTCTCCCTTTAATCTATGGATTGGCCTCCGCTAAGTACTGATGAAAATCCAATTTTTCCAATTTGGATGTGTTGAAACGCAAAAAATACCTTAATCGAAGATTCTCACCGTCTAAGCTTAGATATACTACAAAAAAACATTTGTTAAGTCGTACAAAGCATGCCCATACGAGTCAAGTAGTAATTTATGTTAATAGAAGGCTAAGCTTTATTTGTAATCCAAATCTTGTCATAAACCATTCGATATTTAGATTTAGTCAAGAAATTTTGTATATTTATTGATAATTTATTTCTTGTAATTGCTATTGTTAATTATTTTTAACATAATGTGTATTTTGACATGCATTCGAACATAAACAAATATTAATGTTACGTTACTCTTTTGAGCAGCGTAGGTATGTACGAAATTAATTTTTTGTTCAACAAAAATTTAAAAATAATATTCAGCAGAACAATGAATAATAAAAATAAATGAAATAAGATTCATCTCAATCTAAATGTATTAACATAATAATGTTTACAAATAAAGTACAATTAAATATTAGTTAATTTCTACAAATATCGCTAATATATTAACTTGTTACATATCATGTCACAAAATCATAAAATTGTATATTTTCATATATTATATATTATTTCTTACTAGCCCAAAAGGGATCTAGAGTACTCAAGGGGTCTACATTTTTTTCAATCACCTCGCTGGGTTGAGAATTGACGATGTCTTCATCTTTTTTCACAACCATTTCATTTAGTTTTCTCTTCACTTTATCTATGGACCAGGAAAAAAAGTATTAGAAAAATAATTTGTAACACTAATTATGATAGCATAATTACCAGCAGAATTGACTTGTTTTATATAAGACAGAAAGCATTCATAGGCAAATTTGAGGTGCTCCCTATCCTTTAGAATGTTTTTTCGACAATTTGTCAGTTTCGAAGTCAGTACAGCCAGATCTGGTACAGCATTGGCATTATTAGCAGAGTCGAGGATGGCAGTTGTTAAGAGACAAATTATGCCACTTCTACCAATACCTGCTTGACAATGAACTACAACTGGATGGGAAATGCTCCTTTGTTGTTGGAAAAGGCTGATCAGCTCAAGTACATAGCTGACGAATGGTTCTGAGGTTGTTGGGATGAGGCTAAGATGAATTATTGCATATCAATTAGAACTCATCCATTCGGGAAATAATAATTATATTTCAGTTTCAAAAAATTTAAAAATATGATCCGAGAATCACAATTCGCCTACCTTCCAGGCCATGAAGTAAATTGTAAATGCAAAACAACCCAAGACTCTCGCTGTTCTGGTATATTTACTGAAATCAGCCTTTCCACCCAATGAGTTTTTACTATCACACTTTTCAAAGATATCACCATATTCAAATAGCTAAGATCCTGTCCTTTCTCTTTGGGCCAGTAAACATCTTCGCCAATCTGGAAATATTATATTGGTTAGAAAATTAGATTAGTAAAGGAATTCGAAACTGTTAAAAATAATCCGTTCCTGTGCATTGCCACCGTGCAAAACTGTACGGATATTAAGTCTAAACTAGTTTTACGAATAGGGATCGTTTGATAATTCACTGGAAGGGAATTGCAAATCAGAATTCAAAACTGTAACATAAATATAATATATTAAGATAGATTGGTTAATTTCTAAGATTTAATAGAATATACCTTAGGTTTATTTACACTTTCATTTATTTATGATTTTTGTGTCACACGAGGCCTTTTCAAGGCATAATTCTTTATCATAAAATGGCATGCTCAAAATAAAAATGCACGGGTCCGAGTATTTTACACCTTTCAACAAGGCATATATTTAGATAAATCGTATGGAACTTGATTGAATTAGAGCTTTTTAGCTTGAGCCACGAAAAACTGTTTTTTTAATTATTCATGAAATTTGTTATCTATCCATAGAATTTGTATGTTGTATGTATAGAAAACGGCCCACTACAGACGTCTCGTTTTGAACATATTTTTGGAAGGAACTTTCTCTCGCCCGCTCTCTCTCCTTCTTTCTCTTCCTCTTTGGTGTGTGCGCACGCAACGCAACCTTAATACTAGATCTTAAAATTAAAACACTATAATAAATTTCCACTAATATAAAACATGACACTGTGTCTTTCTCACATGTGAGTATTAACTAAATTTTAAGTTGATAAGAAACTACTTAAGTAATAATGATTGTTAACATAAATCTAACCTCATATAATTAGGTAAATTTATCAAGAACATTAAATCAAAAACTTCAAACTCGAATGTTTACGTAGGTCAAACTGGCAGAAATTTTCAAACCTCTGTCAATGAACACAAGAGCTCAATTACTCATATACTATTAAACTAATTCGAACTATGCGCTACATCTCAATGATAATAATCACACATACCGAAAAGAATACATTTGAGAAAGGCACAGGGTGCCGAAACAACTGTCATATTTAAACAATACATTATAGTATAATTTTAATTTACTATGGAGCAACCGCCGATACAGATATAAATAGATCTAAGAAATTCGTGATTGGAGGAAAGGCGTAATTCGTTCTTAACGGGGGTCCCCGACCACACAACTTTTTTTTCATGAAAATATGTAAGAACAATTTCGTTTGTAATATTTTGCAAACGAAAGTCTGAAATTCTTGGGATACCTTGATATTTAAAAACGAAAATTAAAATTTATGAACATTTTAAGGTATACCATATCCTATATTAAATGTCATTGCATTTTAAATTAAATGTCGATCTGTAGACATAAATAAATATTTTTTACAAAAAATTGGACCGACTTTATTAGTTGGTGCACTGAAAAGTATAAAATAATATTAATTCTATTGGTGCTGTTACTTTTGAAGTTGTGCAGTTGCAGGTAGATTGGTAACTTTTGGCACCAACTTCACAAGTACCAGCCCCAATAGAATTAATATTATTTTATACTTTTCAGTGCACCAACTAATAAAGTCGGTCCAATTTTTTGTAAAAAATATTTATTTCACACTTTTGAGTGTAACATTAGTCACGAAAATCGTTGAACGTTCACTAATACCAATGAAGATAGTACTTATTCTATTACCCACGTATATTCCTTGCTTGTAGTTGTTATTATTGAGATCTCAGTACATCGCTGCGGAAATACGCTTGAATATTTTAGTTGTTACCATTTTAACACCGATTTTACTCGAAAACCGTAACTCTAAGGGGAAAATGTTCAGTATAAATGTTGCTACAAATAATTATGTCTTTCATGTACTGCAAACAGATTTTCAATTTTCGACAGAAATCGCCCTCTCCACATAGCGAAAATAGGTATATTTGAGAGTTTAAAATGTCTCTATGTCGAAAACCGTTACTCCTTTGAAAAAATGTTCCATTTAAACGTTTCCGGATATTGTCCTATCTTTAATTATATCAACGCAGATTTTCAATTTTCGACAAAATTTGCCCCCTCCACCCCCTTCGGGGGCGGTTTTCGTAGGGAACGAGATGTCGGATTCCCGTTTTTATGAATATGGGACCATTTCTCAAGCCTCCTCTTTCAAATGAATCAAAAATCATCAAAATCGGAGTACGTTTACTATATGAAACGCGCGCACAAACCAAAAAAAAAAAAAAAAAAAAAAAAAAAAAAGCACACAATCGAATTGTATACCTCCTCCTTTTGGGAAGTCGGTCAATAATTATCAATGCTAATACAGAGAAGAGTTAGTTAAAATAACAAAATCTGTTTTTTCAGGGTAAATGGAAAATATTTTATATCTGACAGTAGTTTTCAATTAGGATCAACATTTCTTAATAAAGATTGTCGTTATAGTAAACAGATAAAGGTACTTTACTCTGGACCAAACTTTGATTTTTCGACAAACCTCATACGAATGAAAAAAATGGTAATCCAATTATTTCATTTGGGATTTTAGGCCATGCCAAATATTTATCAAGTATAACTTTTTTTCATAAAACGAATAATAAAAACGTTTTCCTTATGGTGCTGACGCAAAGAACCAGTCGGTCTGTAAAGCGCCAATTCTAGTCAGAGGTGGTACCATATTTTTTATGTTACCTCCGCCAACGGTCTCAAATAATTGTTAAATAATTACGGATTATTACTCTGTGAACTAGGCAGTGGGAGTTTGAAAGGTGTTACAAGTGTACTTGCACAGACGAAGTTTTCTATAAAAGCAACTCAGTCTTACCTCCTTATCATTCATGATGCAGAAGACAAGTTCTACTTGCTGTTCCTTTATCATTGTCCAGAATTCACTGACTGTTGAAGATAGTGGTGATTGAGTAACAATAAAAAGAGGAGCATATGGCGAAACGTCCTGAAAATAATATTTTCTATTATAAATATGAAACACACTATTTTAAGAACATATCAGGTATAAATACGTTTGAAATAAACTCACAATTATCTGTGAATTCAAATTTTGGTACGTATCAACTATTTTCATACAATGCTCTTTAAAGTGATATACCTGCAAAAAACTGGTTTTGTTTTTTTAGCCACTTTTTGGCCGACGAACCCAAACGGAGGAGGTATACAATTCGATTGTCTGCTTTTTTAGTTCGTGCGTGCATTTTATATAGTAAACGTACTCTGATTTTGATGATTTTTGATTCATTTGAAAGCGGAGACTTGAGAAATGGCAAAAATCGAAAATCTGAGGTGGCAGAATTAAAGACAGGACAATATCCGGAAACGTTTAAATTGAATGAACTTTTTTTAAAAAGAATAACAGTTTTTGAGTGATGTTAAAATCTCAAATATGTGTATTTTCACTATGTGGAGGGGGCAATTTCTTTCGAAAATTGAAAATCTGAGGGAACTACATGAAAGACCAGATTATTTGTAGCAACATTTAAAATGAACATTTTTTCCTTAGAGTTACGGTTTAATTTAATTTAATAACGGTTTATTTCCCAAGAAACATAAATGTTTACAACAGGGAAAGTAAAAAAAATATATATAATAATAAAAAAAACACAAGTATTAGAATAAACAATCAAATCAGAAATGTAATTAAAAAAAAGTTGAAACTTATTTATTATAATAAATATTTTTTCAAACTATTTTTGAATCTTGTTTTGCCGAATTTTTTAAGAAAATCCGGTAAGTCATTATATAATTTTATATATATATATATATATATATATATATATATATATATATATATATATATATAAAGAATTGATTGTTTGCCAATTGTTGTTTTAATTATTATTAATACAAGATTATTGGAACACCTAGTTAAATAATTGTGTTGATCACAATTAAACCGAAAAACTAAATTTGAATGTTTTAAATTATTTATGACCAGATGAATGAATATACAAATTTTAATTTTATATAATGAATAAATGTCAAATAATTTCCTGGGTTTATATAAATTAACTGTGGGTTCTCTGTAATTCAATTTGAATATGCACTTTATAATTTTATTCTGAAGTATTTTCAAAGGTTTCAGTAATGATTTTGTTGGTGAACCCCAAACTGAAATTAAATATTGAAGCTTTGAATATACTAATGAAAAGTATATTAATTTCAGGTATTTTAGAGGTAAATAATTTCTAATTTTATACAGAATTCCAATTATTGGAGCTATATGTTTTCTCAATTTTTCAATGTGTTTGGACCATGTTAGATTTTCATCTATGAATAATCCAAGAAACTTTACAGTGGAAGAGTATTTAATATTATCATTATTGAATTTAATTTGATTTTTTAAATCAGTAGATATATTTTTTCTGGCTATAAAAGTAAAAGATGATTTTTTATAATTTAGTGTTAGCTTGTGACATTTTAACCAACTAGAGATTTTGCTGATATCCTGCATCATATTAGTTTTGATTTCTTGTAAATTACTTCCACTATATACTATAGAAGTATCATCAGCAAACAAATTTATTTTTCCATTCAATTTCAATCTTATCAACGAATTTATATACATAAGAAAAAGAACTGGTCCCAGGATAGACCCTTGTGGAACACCACATAATACGGTTTTTTCTGAACCAGATACTTCTCCCATGCATACAAACAGTTTTCTATTAAATAGATAATTTTGAAACCATTTGAAAACCAATCCCCTAATTCCCATGTGATACATAATATTCAACAAAAGTTTATGATCCACTGTATCAAATGCTTTACTCAGATCCAGTGATAAGAGTCCACCATATTTTTTGGAGTCCAGATCAAGTTGGAACTGACTTATCACATCCAAAACAGCTGATTCTGTGTCACTATATTTTCAAAATCCGTATTGAGCGTTATGTAATAATTTTGATTTATCAAGGTATTCCAATAATCTTGAATGAACAGTTTTTTCAATAATTTTAGAAAGTACTGATAATATTGAGATTGGTCTATAATTTGTCATTTCATATTTATTACCTGTTTTGAAAATTGGTTTTACCTTGGCAATTTTTGTTTTATCAGGAACTATGCCCGTCAAAAAGGAAAAATTTATTCATTTGCTCATTAAAGGTGCCAGTTCTAATTTCACTACTTTAACAATTCTGATACTTATTTTGTCTAACCCTGGAGCTTTTTTTGCATTCAGTAAACTGATTATTTCTTCAATCTTTTCTGGGGTGGTAGGTTTCAGGTACATGGAAGTAGACTTTGACTCCATCGGATATTCATTTGGCCTGGGAATTTTGGCAGCTAATCTGGGACCAACATTGATGAAATAATTATTGAATTTCTCACAAATTTCATGTGGATCTTGTAGTATATTTCCATCAACGGAAATAAATTTTATGTTTTCAGTATTATCCTTACTTTTGTTATACAGGATTTCATTTATCGCATTCCAGGCTAGTTTTAGAGTAACATTTTTGAGTTTTTCGCCGTAATATTTTTCTTTAGATTTTCGAACAGTTTGTTTTACAAGTTTATTGAAAGAATTGTAAGAATCAATTATTGATTGTACATTGGGATAACACTTTTTTATAATGATATTTATCTCGCTGTTTTATCAATTTTGAAATCTTTTCATTGAACCATGGCTTAGAATCCTTTCTTATTTTTATTGCTTTTTCACAGGAACAATCCTCAAATATTTTCAATATCATACATCTTGTTTACTTCATCATATTTGTGAAAGTTTTCATGAAAAATGTTCAATTCTTCTTTCAGTTTTACTTGATCGAAAACATGAAATTTTTTATAAGAAAACAGTTTTTTTGATTGCGTGTTTTTCATACAAATGTCCGTAACTATGAGTTTGTGGTCACTCAGGGCACTGTTTATGATAGAAATATTACATTCTTTAGTTGAGTTTGTCAATACATGATCAATTAAAGATGATGTATTCTTAATGTCTCTGGTAGATTGCAAATTTTGAAATTATTTGAATGGCAGATATCAGTATAAAAATTTGTTTGATCGTTATTCTTTAGAATATTTATGTTCATATCACCAAATATAAAACAGTCCAATTTAGTTTCGTTTATACTATAAAGTTTCTTATCGATTTGGTTTAGAAAAGTAGAAGCATTTTCTTTTGGGGAACGGTATGCACCACCAAGAATAAGGTTAAACTTTGGTAATTTCACTTCAATATAAGCTTCTCAGTATCCTTGTCCATAATTTCAAAGTCTATGTTTTTCTCCACAAATATTCCTATGCCACCTCCACGTTTCTCTCTTGATGAATATAATGAATTATAATTATTGAAATTATAATAAATTTCTTCTTCTTTACTCATCCAAGTTTCGGAAATGATCACAATATTTGCTTTTATTGTATTAATGATTAAATGAGCATTAAAGTAGATTATTCTAAGACTCTCACATATTTTAGTGCGATAATCTGATATTGAAGTGTACTCATAAATACTGATATTTTTTTGTCAAATTTCAAATCACTTATCCGAGTATTTTCCGGAGCCATTGATATTTTGAAAATGGTTGGAGTCGAATGTGGTAGTATTTCAGTTGCTGTAATCGATTTGTGATTCAAGCTGATTTCGATAATGAATATATGTTGGACACTCTATATGTGTGGCAAGGTGACTGATATCGTGACTGGTTTTATATTTAGTAATAGTAATATTACTGTCTAGTTTCAAATTTGGTATTTTTATTCTTGGTTTAGTTAACTTTTTCACTTCTGTTTTATATTTGTTTGGTAGTTTTTGTTGTATTTCCTCTTGAATTTTTTCAATTTCTTTGCTACCACATTTTATTACGACATTTCCATTCGGCATTTGTTTCAATGAATTTATTCCTATATGTAATTTGTTAACTACTATTCTGGTTTCCAAATCTTTCTTAGTTTGTGCTGATGTTTGGTGTTTATTAGGTTTTACCACCATAGTCTTATTTACGGAATTATTAATTGAAACCTTCAATTCCTTTGTAACTTCGGAGTAAGATTTTTTATTTAAATGTTGTCTCGGGTACGATTCTAATTTTTCAATTTTTGTGTTAATTTTCTCTAAATTATCCATGATACTCTCTTTATCTACTATATTTGATAACAAGAAATCATAGTTTTGTTGGAGCTGTTCATTTTCTTTCAATAGCAGTTTTATGTTTCTTTCTCACTAATTATACATTCCTTGTCTTGAACACTTTCTTCAAGTAAAAGTATTTGTCTTTTCAAACGTTCTATGACCACTAAGTATTCATCAGACTCTTCTTTAAAATAATTCACCTGGGTGAGTTGAAATGCCGAGTCCCCAACAAGATCCTCTGAACTTCTGCTAACATTGAAGGTTGAATTTTCTTTTTTATCCATACTTTCACTCAGTCTTTTTGTTCATATTCACTTTACAAAACTTCAGTTTGACAAAACTAACATCAAGAGAATGTCAATTAATTCAAATGCATGGGATTTTCCCAAATAGTACTGCAACTCTTCAAGGCACTTATGAACAACTCTCCCCGGCCGGCTACTGAAACTTCTAATGCAGCCCAACACTTTTTATTTTCAGTTATTACCCTTAAAAAAATGCAAATAGAAAGAATGACGAAGCCAGCGGATCGAACAATTTAGCTTTTTTTCGAGTTAGAGCAGTGGTAGAACGGTAAAATCTAAAATACTTATGCGTATTTCCGCCGCGATGTTCTGATATCTCTAAATAATAACAAGTACAAGCAAAGAATATACGCGGTACTATCTTCTTTGGTTTTGGTGAACGTTCAACAATTTTCGTGACCAATGTTACACTCAAAAGTGTGAAATAAATATTTTTTACAAAAAATTGGACCGACTTTATTAGTTGGTGCACTGAAAAATACAAAATAATATTAATTCTATTGGTGTTGGTATTTTTGGAGTTGGTACATACAACTATAACTACAACGGTACAACTTAAAAGTAACAGCACAAAATATTTTCAATTCAACTTTATATCTCTATTTTTGTAAAAAACAGCCATTCTTGTTCCCCAATGCATTTTCTATAATAAATTACATACACATAAACGCGCTAATGTGAATTGAAAAATGTCACAACTTATTTGCAAATTAAATTGTAAACTTCATTGACAAGATAAATAAAATCTTGGCAGTCCTGTTGTTTCATTAATTTATAGTTAAGTGATGCCATTCATATTAGTAAGTATTCTTATTATTTAAGGAAGAATATGAATTGTAAATAAAAAAATGGTGTGTCTATACTCACACGACTTTATTACCGCTCTCAAATAAATTCCAACCAATATAAAAATCATCTGATCAGGTCGTGTGACCATACATTTTTTTAGCGGGTCAAGACAAACAACAATGGTCATATTCAATTTTGAGGTAGGAGGAACCGTTTAGTCAGAATAAAATTTAAAAATTAATAAAATTGGCAGCTCGTTTGAGCATAACATAACTGTGGGTTCTCTGTAATTCAGTTTAAATATGCACTTTATAATTTTATTCTGAATTAGGTATTTTCAAAGGTTTGAGTAAAGATTTTGTTGCTGAACTGAAATTAAATATCGAAGCTTTGAATATACTAAAGAAAATTATATTAATTTCAGGTGTTTTATAGGTAAATAATTTCTTATTTTAAATAGAATAGAATTCCAATTATTGGAGCAATCTGTTTTCTAAATTTTTCAATGTGTTTGGGCCATGATAGATTTGCAACTACGAATAATCCAAGAAATTTTACAGTAGGTCATTATTGAATTTAATTTGATTTTTCAAAATCAGTAGATATATTTATAAAGTATATAGCACGTTGAAAATACCATTTTAGATTATATTTGTCATATTTAAATCCATAATTCAATAACTTGAACGTTTCCTCGACTGGTAACCTAGCAAAGTACCGAAAATGGATTTGATATGTACCAGAATTATGTGCTTTTTATGTGCTAATTTCTTGCTGCAATTAAAAATTTTGTGCTGTTACAGTTTCCGCGAAATTTGAAAACAAAAAGTGCTTTGCTACCTTACCACCAGTGAGTTAGCAGAGCACTTGTTTTCTTGTGATATAGGTATTTTAATTGCTATAAAAATGATGTGCTAGTTTCTTGCTGCAATTAAACATTTTGTGCTATTTCAGTTTTGGAGGAATTTTAAAATTAGTACTCTGCTACCTAACCATTAAGATAGTGGAGCAGTGCCTTGAGTGTCATTAGCAAAGCGTGTGTGGTTTAGCAGAATTGTTCGTATGTATGGTGTAGAAGGTTCATGGTTCGATTGCCCCTCAGGGTTGTTTTTTTCTTCAACGATATCATTTTTTTTACCTCCGTCTTTATTGTTCTATAATTACTAAATAACATTGCTTAAAAAATATTTATTACAGTAGGAAATAGAATTATTAAGGAATAATAATTTGATTTTGTTGCCATCAAAATCGTAAAATTAATAAAATTCAATTTTGTTTATATCTAATGCATTGAAAAGTATAAAATAGTCTTTTACATTTGAACGAGCAATTCTTGCATGTTACGTGTATCTAAATAATAGCGACGAATTGAATAAAATTTTGTATTAAGATAAGGTTTTGCTTTTTAAGATTTCTTATTTACACATATATAGGTATATTTCCTAATAAAACGTGAATGGGTATGTCCCTCGAGGTCCACATTACCTATTCAGCAAGGGATTTGCAGAGTCGAGAAATCAATTGATGATAATTTCATATTTAATGGTGTGACCTTCGAGGTCCACATTAGCTTTTTCGAGAAAGAAATATCAGATGTTGATAAAAATTGCAGTAAGTGGTTTCGGAGTCTTGGAACTTATTGATACATTCATATTCTGAAAGTTCTTTGCTATTAACTGATACTTTTTTATCTCATTCATACCGGCTACCTGCTTCTTCGTCGCTTCAGAATGCTTCATTCTACTCTTTACTCTATGCGATGACCCAATGACTATCAATTATCAACCACAATTTTACATCTGAAGATGCCAACTTGATTGGCAAAATATTTGTCGGGTATGAAACATAAATGTTGTGTCGTGATGATTTTGTTTTGATGATATCTTATATCTACGCCAACGCTTCCAGATCCCAAATGTCACCATTACATCTCTCAACCAGTTGTATAGGTGCGACCCTTGGGATTAATATTAGCTATTTCCAGAATAACTGCACTGATTTCGATAAAAATAGCAATAAGGCATGAGGAAAATATTTTTTTTCAATTATTTGTTAAAATATATATAAATGTACCGCTGCCTACGGTTATTATTTCCTAATTTTCATTGCATTATCTAATAAAGTCGGTATATTTTTTTAAATGTTATTTATTTTACAATTTGATTTGGCAACAAAATCAAATTATTCCTAGTGAGATGTTTATCTACAAGCACACACTCAAATTCCAAATTATTATTTTCTTAACAACTCCAACCAAAAGACATTCTATTTAAGGAACGTTATTTGGTAATTCTAAAACAATAAAGAAACTGGTAAAAAAGTTATTTAATTGGGTGAAAATAAAAATACCCCAGTGTGGCAATCGAACCCTGTATCTTCTGCACCATACATACTAACAATAATTCTACTATGCCACACACGCCTTGCTAATGACGCTTAAGGCAATGCTCCACTGTCTTCATATTAGGTAGCAGAGCACTAATTTTAAAATTCCTCCAAAACTGAAAGAGCAAAAAAAATTTAATTGCAGCAAGAAATTAGCACATAAAAAGCACATAATTATTATAGCAATTAAAATACGTACCAATATCACAAGAAAACAAAAAGTGCTCTGCTAGCTTACTGGTAAGGTGGCAGAGCATTTATTTTCTAATTTCTCCGAAACTAGAAGAGCACAAAATGTTTAATTGCATCAAGAAATTAGCACATAAAAAGCACATAATTCTGGTACATATCAAATCCATTTTAGGTACTTTGCTCTGCTAGGTTATCAGAGGTGTTTCCTCGGTATACCTATTGAAGATAAATTTTATGATGAAATCACCTACTTCCTATTTTTTGACATATCGAAAATAATCTTGTATATGAGGATAACTTTTCCATTTTTTTTAAATCAGTAATTTCGAAGATTACCGCGGGTACAACTGTTTTATTATATGTATTGATATAGATTTACAGTATGCAGGTTTTGTCATTCTCAATTACCATGTAAAAAATAGATGCGCACTCTCTTTCATCCAACGGCAAGTGTGTAGAGTAATGCTCTCAAATCTTCTTTGTCGTGCATCTCAGATTTTCAGATTTTAAAGCCTGCCAAAAATAATTCATCACTGGTTTTTTGCAGACAAGTTTGTAACATCGTTTCCAGTGAAACTATCTTTGTTTTAATTTCAATAACCAAACAGATCAGTGAAATATGTACAAATTTAATTAATAATATTCATGAACAAGGTGTTTCAAAACAAATGCGAAAGACTTAAGTGGGGGGATTCTTTGTTTAAATGATGGGTCAAAAGTAGACGACTAGGGCTAGGGAGATATCGCGCTACAAATATGGCGGAAAAATAATGTTTTTATTGTTTATCTTAAAAACGAAAAGAAATAAAAAAAATTATAAATGTTGCAACAAATGTTATTGTCTTTCATGTGGTACCCAGAGCCCTCTCCATATAGCCAAAATACACATGTGAGATTTTAACATGAATGTAAATCGAAAACCGTAACTGTTATGAATTTTTTTTTATTTAAGCGTTCCCGGATATTGTCCTATCTTCAATTTTGGCATCTCAATTTCGATTTTCGAGAAAATTTTCCCCCTCCACCTCCTTCGGGGGTGGTTTTTGGCGGGAAGGAGATTTCGGATTTGAGTTTTTACGAATATGGGACACCATTTCTCAAGTCGTCTCTTTCAAGTGAATCAAAAATCATCAAAACCGGAGTACGTTTACTATATACAACGGGCGAACAAACCATAAAAAGCAGACAGTCGAATTGTAAACCTTCTCCGTTCGGGATCATCCGTCAAAAATATTTTCAACTGGTAAGCAGTTGGGTGACAGTAGAGCTATCTTTCAAACTTAATTTCTTCCAATCCGTTATTTCATCATATAAACAGAACACTAAACTAAAAACTAAAATTGGTGTGTAGTCGAGAGAATTGTTATAATATATGTATGTAACTTATAGAAAATTGTGAAAGAACTGGTTTTCAATATTATAAGCAGTAACAAAATCATTTTCCATCAAACAAACATTATCTCAATCCAGAAGATACCATTATTTTTAGTAAAACCAAGACACAGATAAATGAAGAAAAGAAAATACCTTGATGTAAGAAGCATTGATGTAATCATCCTTAGTACCAATCAGCTCCACTCTTGAGAAGTCATAAGGTAGAATATCTGGAAACCTATTTTTCATCGGATAGCACCTAGCTACAGAGATTATCTTTTTTTGTCCCTCACAGTCTTGTTTCTCTTGAATCTCCTTCCACTTAATATCTAGATTGGTTGGTCCACTTAAAGTCTTATTTGTTAATGTTTCCACATACTTTTCGTATTTTTCATATTCTTGATCAAATAATCGTTTGACATCTGAATTGTTCAATGCCTTACTTGGCAAGATTTTCACGTTTGGTTTCTTGATTTCATTTTTTTTAGACTTTTCTTTTTCAATGACCTGCGACGGTTTCGTAGCAGTACTAGTAGGAACTTTTGTTGTTGAATTGGTAATTTTAGCATCATTGGCTGGAGTAGGTTGTGGCCGATGTTGCTGTGGAGTCAATGGAGCTTGGTTTATAGTGAAATCTAATCCACTCAGAAGATCAATATTGGATTCCTTTGACACGACAGTTTGTACCGGCTGAGGCGCTTGTTGTACTACTGAAGAAGCACTATACTGCTGATTGTTTGCATAAGTCTGATCATAGTAGTTGCCATAGCTTCCATACGTTATATTATTTTCAGATGGTGTTGTAGCAATTGAAGGTTGAAGGTAGGCTGGTGCCAAGCTGGTTGGATTCAACAATGAACTAGTAGGCTGATTTGTAGCGGGCTGTGCGTAATTAAAGTTCGAATAGGATTGATCCATTCCAGTAGTATACATTTGTGGATTATTTATTGCAGCAGATTGTTGGGTGCTAGTATCAAATGAATCGTTAGTATACTGTTGCGCATCAGAGTAATATTGGTAAACACCAGAGCTATCCATGACATTTTTCTGATACGGAGAACTAACTGGTGCGAATGATTGCTCTGAATTGCTAGTACCGGAATAAGCTTGATTTCCCGTATAATATGAGGAATATGCGGCTTGCGAAGATGTCACTGTACTAGGCGCCAAATAACTGGTCGACGATGTTGGATAGTTTTGTGTATAACCACTTCCTGTGGGATATGAAACAGGTACATCCGTAGCTCTTGAAGCATCTACCAAGCCACCTGTACCACCCGAATAGTGTCCTGTAGCTAAGTAACTTGCATCGTTATTGTTCGCTTGAGCACTTGCATAACTTACGACAGGAGATGAATAAGTTGAATTTTGATTATAGTTCGGTGGTTGACCGGCCTGCACCGATGACGCATATTGAATCGAATGATACTGTACAGGTGGATCCTGTGACGTTTGACTATTACAGCTATTGTAGCTTGTATTGTAATTAGGGCCATAACCAGTTGGATAGTATGTGTTAATATTGTTGGTTTGAGGTGTGCTGTTGCTGGTGGCACCTGTGTTCTGAGTAAATGTCTGATCAGCTGCAGGTTGTACATAACTGGCATTGGAGGAGTAATTGGTATATTGTTGGGGTTTAGCAGCAGCAGCACTTTCATTCACAGGACCCAAACTAGAATTTGGATATTGCATATGTGTGTTTGTATCATTTGGTACTGTATAACTCGACAAAGGTCTGTATGAATTTGTTGTGGTGGTGAATGCTCTTGAAGGATCATAATTGGTTGACGATATAACATTGCTGCTTGGTAATACTGGATTATTAGATGGCGCAGCGTATGAATAACTTGTCGGTGTATAATTTTGTGGAATGTACGAACTGTACGAATACGGTTGAGGGTATTGAGGTACATCTAATGCAGCAGCTTTAGGACTGGAAAGTAGGGCAGTCATTCTATTAGATAAATCATCTTCTACAGGCATTTGATATACGTATGGCATCTTATTGGGTGAAGCAGCTGGATTATATCCATAGTGCATGTTATTTTGTTGGTGGGTATAAGGTTCTTGAAACGGCATTTTCGGTGTATCTGTTACTTCAGATCCGAGCGGTGTTGGTCTTACGCCAGGCGGTAGTTCCATGTTTGAGTAATTCATAACAGGTGGATATTGAACAGCAGGGTCAGGATAAGTAGGTGTCGCAGTATTTCGTTTCCTGGAATCTAGAAAATCTTTCAACTTTGGAGCTGCCGTGCCACCAACTGAAGTTTCAGGTTTCGGAATGTCATTTTTTAATAACATTTGCTCGCGTTCCTCTTGTTGGACCTTGCAAGCGCTTTTTATTCTTTGCAATAATTTCGATACATTGGTTTCTAATTTTGTATAAAATTCGATGCCTTTATTGGCTTTTGCAAGAAGATCTTCGTACGCATCATAGGAGGCTATCAATGCTGAAACCGTTGATTCACGTTTCTGAAGTATGTCTTGTATGTAACGTCTTGTATTGACGGCTTTAGCATAAGAATCGACCATAGCATTCTTGATATTTTCTTGAGCGGCCATGTTTTGCTCCAAAAGACCCGTCTAAAATATGAATAAATTCTATAAAATCATCTGAAGTTTCAAAAAAGGATAAAAGTATACCAGTTGCTTATGTTTCTCCAATTCCTGTTGGAATAGTTGATCCAATGTTTGGGTCGGTTGTTTCGTGACTAGAGAACTGGTTATGTCATCTTGGTGAACTGATTCTCTCAGTTGACCCCACAGCATCGCTCTCTGAGTCCTCATCTCATCCACTTTAGTTATCAATGTTTCAAGATCTCTCAGGGCTTGATCATCCACATTTTCTAAAAAGATTACTTAGCGGTATATTTCATAAATTATTAAAATTGAATGATCAAACTGTGAAATCTTAGAAATTTATCAGACATAGGTTTCTTGAAGTTTGTCTGCATTAGAAGACTTCGATCTAAGTGCAGCAATTTTTTTGATAATTCAGCTCTCCAATGTATGTAACACAATGTTCATTTTCACTCATTGAAAAAAGATTGAAGAACCGTCTTGTGCTAGCCATACTATATATATATATTAATCAGTTATAATTCAATCCAATGAAAATATTAAAGAGTTGGTAATAGGAGCAAATTAAAGGAACAATTTGATTGCTCAAAAGCTAAATTATGGAAGTATATCGTTATGCAAATTGTCATTCATAAAAAACTAACTCTTGCTCAAATTTGTCACTGGGAATTGAAATAGGATGTGCTGTTCCTAAATCAAGTAAGAATTCTCCCCAGAGCCATAACCACAATTATAGCGATTTATAATTCAATTATGACAGAACATTATTTAATTCAGAACATATGGATTAGAAGTAGATCATCTCTTCACAAAATTTTAAACATAATTTTTGAGAGTATTGTTCTTAAAGCAGACTAATTTTATATAGATGACACTTTTCAATGTTCAATAGGGTGATCTATCGACATGTGCAATGCGTGGTTACTCCTACCCATAATCTTGTGTGAATAGTGTTTCCTCTATAATGCAAAAAATAATCTCAAAGCTTTGTTTCCGCCAATAAATCAATTTTTAAAATTTGAAAATTGAATATTTTCAAAAACATTGAAAAAACTTAACACATCAGCTACTGCTAAGAGAAATACCCAACATACTCAATTAAACCTCTGTGAAAGAATCTCCCATGACCACATATTTATCTCGAATCTCCAACGGATGTTAATAATTTTATCACCGTTATCCGATATGCAATTCTGATATTGCAAACCGAATTTTGAAAAAATGGCTAGGCTTAGACATTATACCATATTTCAAAGATGCTTATGAGTCCTTGAAGAATCATTTCACTGAATAATATGCAGTGTTTAAAGTCAATTGATGGGAAACTGTAGATTTGGCAGCAATTTTAAATGTAACTAGTAGCTTCGCCATACAATCTAATATTACAAATACCAAATTTTAGCCAAGTCTGATAAACAGTATAGAGTTCTAAACTTGTTACACATGTATACATAAATTTTCCAATTATTACTCACCATTAGGAAGTTCAATTGTCGGCAATTGTTGATATAATTGTCGCAGCGGTTGCTGTAGAATTTTCAAATTAGAAATATGAGCCATCATTGCTCTATGGAGAGTCTGATTGGATTCATTAGCTTTATTATGAGCTTCTCTATATTTTGCAGTTTCTCTAGCAAGATCGGTAGCAATGATACTTGGTGGTCGTTTACCCATAAATTCTTGATAACTTTTTTCAGATTCTTCTTCTTCCTGGTGAAAAAAAAAGTTTGAATATACCATATCATTGATAAAGTAAGCGAGAGGTGTTTACCTTCAAAAGAGTATCGATTTCATTCAAATTAGCTTCAACATCTTGATATATGTTGGACAGTTTCCCCATAGCATCAACTAGATCCTGGGTAGCAGTTGGTTTTGCTGAGAGCGCCGCCGCTCTATCAATCAACTCTTGTGGTAGTCCTGAGATCTGTTTCATCTGCAAAAAAGTAATAAAAACCATAACATAAAGCAATAAATTATGAGTACTACCCGAGTGATCGGGCAACAGGAACTTCCCAGAAGACACCTCTTTAAATTAGCATAGCATAAATTGAAATCAAAGCTTTCAAGTCCTTTCTATTTTGTTATTTTCAAGAATATGTTATGACATTCAGATATTGAGTAATTTTAAAATAATTTATTTAAAACTTTCGACGGCCATTATTTTGAAACTATGTGTACTTCATGCTCATTAACGAAAGTTGCCTTAATTCCGACATGACATATTTATCTACCAAATTTGATCATGATAATAAGGAACCAGAAGACTAGATATATGACAGCAAATCAGAGGCGTTTATTGCTGACAATAATCTGCTGACGATAAGCAAGAGTAGCTTCTACTCGCACAGAGACACATTTGTTTAAAGGTATGTGCATAAGTTTTTTTTGTCGTTCTCATCTCCTCTTTCTTGCTTTTTACCTTGGTGAATAGGTCCAGCTTTAGAGATGACATAAATTCTGCTAGTGACTGATCTTTATTTTCAATCATTTCTCCAATTTGTCGTAGCATCTGTGCCTTTCTTTCACTATACAATGAGGCGGCTTCATGTGCTTCCATAGGTACAAGACGGGAGAAGATGTCAGGGCCAGATATCTGAAAAGTTATGAATTAAAATTTCTTGAAATGTTTTATATTTAAACTATGAATACCTCAGAGTCATTGATGCTGAATGGGATGCCTTTAACTAATGAAGCACCTCTTACTTCTTCCAAATGATCTTTGTCAGGAACTTCCTCGTGGTAGATAAATTCATTTTCATTTTTAGCAGCTTTCCGTTTGCCTTCAACCACATCTTGTGTAAATGCTAAGCCTTCATTCAGTTCTTGCTGTAATAAATACAATTATTTTTCGTTCCTCATTGAAAATTAAATTTAAAAGATAAATAATTCCGCGCAAACCTTTTTATTTTTCATTGCGGCTACCCATTTCTTGGCTTCTTCTAATTGCTCACATGCTGCTTGATAATAAGCAACTCTTTCACCCATCTTTTGCTGTTCCTCGGCTTGCTGACCATGAAACAATAATGAGACACACTTGTAATATGCTATTTTAAACTGCAGATATTTAGTCCATTCCTTATACATTCTGTCTCTAAATAGATCTTCACTGGTGGCTTCCAACATGCTTAGAGATTGGCGATAATAACTGTGAACTTGTACCGCCACTTTGGCTGAAATAACAATAATATGATTATGATATAAATGAACGAATACGAAGATTATCTGATATGGTAAGTAACTCCTTACCAACAATTGTTGCTTTCCTATTGTCCAGCATGCTTTTTTCTAAGATACACTCCTGAGCTTGGGCAAGACAAACTTGCTGAAAAAAGTGCACCAGCTGGACAAGAGAGATGCACACAACAAATTGATGATATTTTTCTTTAACAGCCTGAAAAAAGTCTAACATTAATTATCCTATATTATTATTATATGAACCATAAACCTGAAACGCCCAAGCAGCACACTGGAAGTGAGTGCATGCTAATTTCATACCATCAGGATTATTCCTCGATTCATTAGCTCCTAAGTATGAATGCAAAGCTCCAATATTGTACATTATCACCATCAATTCGAAACGAATATCATTCGAAGAATAACTTAAATCAATTTGGTTATCCTTCCTAAAATTACAAAGAGAACCAAAAAAAAATCCAACAAAATTATTTAAGAGAAAACTTATAACAGCTTTTGATTTGAAAATATTATAGGTATACCAAGAAAATTGCACGGAAGCATCTTGATTCTCTTCCATGGGAAATCTTGATTTTAAAAAGTGCAGTTGGCAGTAATATTTTTTCAGCAACTGGACTCCATTCACGTCCATAGTAGGTCTAACTGCAGCAGCTCTAAGTGATTCCAAATTGTGAATTTCAGTGAGATATCCGTCGGGATCTTCATGATAAAATGCCGCTATATACTAATGGGAGAAGGACGTTCATTACGTTCGAATATTCTTTGTTGAAATAATTACCTGCTTAAGTTGAGCGGCAAATTGTGTAGGCTCAGTGTTTACTTTCAGATCGAAAGATAACATTGGTAATCTAGGAGCAGCCTCCATGGCTGTTTTTTGATACAACTACTTTTCTTCTATTCACGTCAAGAAGTTGTTAGCTAGTTCACCTAGCATTAAATACATGAAGATCAATATTCTGCAATTATTCCACAAAAATTTTGATGAATGGCGAATGGAATGATTTTTAATAAGAATTAACAATGGAAATTTACCTCAAAGACTGACATTAAAGTAGTAGTTAGTAGATGGAAAAGCTTTGACAACAAAATTATCAATTATCTCCAGAAAACAATTAAAATCTACACGTATGACAGTTTCCAAACAAATTAAACGTCACATGACAAATGACTCAGTGGCCAGTGGGCTTGGTTGAACGAAAAATGACGGATCTCATAGACCAGCACTACACCAGCCGATGAACTCTCGTATATTGAAAAACTTTTGATACCAAGCGATGTATTTTTAATTGCATTTTCCAAAAATATAAATATTTAAAACTACATATACCACCGTTTTTGAATTGAATTGCGATCAAAGTTGTGAAAGTTCAGGTTATGATATCTTTGAACCTGACCATTCTGGATGTTCAAAAACTAAATTTAAAATAACCAAATTTTCTAAACTCAATTGCCAAACCCTTAGAATTTCCATTTAATGATTTGGAAATTAAGTTTATCATATTCTTCACGTCATCTGCGCTATTTTACGTCCTATGCTATACTCTCAAAAGTCTCCATACCTAATTGACATTTAAGAGCATAGTATGGGACGTAAAATAGGGCAGATATGTAAGAATATATGGTTTACTAATTTCTAAAAAGTCATTAAATGGAACAACTAAGGGTTTGGCAAGTTTCTAAAATTTGGCAATTTTAAATTTAGTTTTTGAACATCCAGAGTGGTCAGGTTCGAAGATATCAAAACCTGAACTTTCACAACTTTGATGGCGATTATTTCAAAAACGGTGGTATATGCAGTTTTAAATATTTTTATTTTGGGAAAATGCAATTAAAAATACATCGATTGGTTTTAAAAGTTCTTCTATATACGAGAATTCATCGGCTGGCGTAGTGCTGGTATCTCATAGACTAAACTCTGGACCCTTTTCCACGCTTTTTCTAACCTTCATCAGAGCAGAGAACAGAGAAGTATATGGAACGAAGTGTCTACCCGTGATACAAGAAACAAAGGTATGATATATAGCCGTTCTAACCATAGAGTAATAAATGTTCTAACTTCGTCCGTCTTGCGCATGACGTCACGCGGAGCTTCAAATTTGAATTTAATGCAGCATTCTTATGGGATATGTTTCTTTATTCTACTGCAATTAGTAAAACTTGTTAATAATGGTGATTTAGGGTAAAAAGCAACTTAGAAGTATAATTGTAAATGTTAAATACGCCGAAAAATATAATGAAAGGTACACCTTTAAAAAATGCGACAACATATCTTTTGAAAATTAAAAACATACTTTCTACTTGTATCATACCAAATACATTTTTGGAGTAGGTAGGTATTTAAGGCTTTTGCGTTTTTATGAATTGTAAACTATCTTGTATCTTTTTTGGTGGTTACATTTTCTATTTGCTGGACATCTCTTGATATATCATTAGTGTTAGTATCACCCCAAAACTTGATCTACTTCAGTACTGCAAATACCAACATACCTTAAATAAAGCCAAACTACGTTAAAATAATATATTATTATTGATTTTAGTCAACATAAAAAATAATAATTGCAGCCTCTACCTGGTTTGTAGAAGAGTTTCTACTAATTTTGAGCGATTGCATTTATTGATATGACTATTTCAGGCCAATTTTTCTTTCACATTCCTCTATTTTTAAGGTAAATTGAAAACTTTTAAGCAATCGTAGATTCCGGGCAGTATAGCCCAAAAGTTCAAAACGCAGATCTCGTTCATAGGATGATTCGTCGAAATGCTCAAAACACACTCTGGCAGTATTCACAATAATGTGATATTTCCGTTTGCAAGCTATAACCCACCTTTTTTGGATATTTTCATCTTTGAGAAACTGAAGTAGTATCAGATCGCTTTTAAATATTCTTAAACAATTATTTGTGTCTAGCTCGCAAAAGATTTTAAAATTCATAGCTGTTGGCGCGTTTCCTCATCGCCAATTTATTTGTTGTTTGTAAAGTCCCTATATATGAAAGTCTGGACAGAGACTTAAACGCGTGTGTGTAAAAGAGAGAAGTCGCTGTCCTTTACATAATAAGGGTGTTCGAGCAGCGGTTCAAACCAGTCCCAAACCGTCAGACGCCTGCGCACTTCAATTTACGATGAAATAATTTATTCCCAACTACTAGTAAGATGTTCGAGCAGTAGTTTGATGATTTCCAAACTCAGTTTGAGACAGGCGCAGTTGAAGCGTCTTCTTCTTCTTAGAGTATAGTGTTCTCTGTTGTTGAAGAAATCCCTTTCAGAGAACACCACCACAGTCCTAAACTAAACCCTGGTTTTGTCCATCAGTCTTTCATTGATGTTCTCTCTTATCTTTGGTCAAAAAACATAACTATCGGCATAGTCATTTGTTCTATGACAACGAAATTGTAAGAAAGTGGAAGGGGAGTTTGCAAACTGCAGTTTGGTGTCCGAGCAACAAAATCCCAAACCACTTGGAAACTGTTTCAAACCGCACATGCGCATTTTAAACAGTTATCAACCCGTCCCAAACTACTGCTCGAACAGCCTTAATATTTAAATGGGGGCTGTCATAACTTACGACATCTGAGGTCTCATGAAATGCAATATTTCAGAATCATAGATTATGAAGTTCAGGTTCATAGACAAATAAAGAGTATGGAGTCATAGAGTAATATGTTAGGTATATATACTGTATGATATAAAGAAATTTTAAATTTTAACGTGATTGTCGTGAAGTGAAATTAATAATATATTGTTAACCGAATTTATCGGAAATATCTTGTTATATTGAATTATTCTTTGAAAAATGCCTGTTCGTTGCTTGCCATATTGCAAAAATAATTCTAACAATGGAAATAAAACATACATGGCATCCTTCCCTATAGATACAGGTAGAAGAAATATTTGGATACAAAAATGTGGAATAGAATCTACATCATCCAAGGGTTTAATTTTATGCGAGGTATTTATTGTTTTCTTCCGAATAATAACATTTTTTATCATTTATAAAGATTACAATGCACACTGAAATTTTAGGAGCACTTCTCAAAAGAAATGTGGGAAGCAGTCCGTGCCGATGGAAAAAAGAAATTAAAATCTGTTGCGGTTCCAACAGTTTTTAACGTTCCACAGGCACCTTCTAAGTTTACTTCTAAGGTAGGCAGTTTATATTAGACTATTTATATTATCTTTTAATGTAAAAAATACAATTTTTACATTTTACAGAAAGAAAACGAAAATGAAATATTAAAAAAAATAAATCAGGAAGTTGAAAAAAAGTTTGAGAAACTGAAACAAGAATATTAAATGCAACGTCAGAAATTCTCTCAAATTATCTCAAAAGTTGAAAAATCAAATAAACTCCTTACTAATAGTGATGCTGCGAGACTGGTCTTGGTCTTGCAAAATTGCAAGACCAAGACCGAGACCAAGACCGTCTATGCAAGACCAAGACCCAAGACCAAGATCAATACTGGGATGCAAGACCAATACCAAGACTAACCTGGTCTTGGTCTTGCTGCAAGACTTGCGAGACTTGCAAGACTCTTGCAGTTCCGTAACCAAACACCAAATTGGTAGGAAACATATTATTTTGCTCAATGATAAGTTAAGAAACGCTAATAAATAACCTAATCGATTTAATCTTTGAACTCCCTTATTATTGATCTTTATTTTAGAAAATTAGAAAATACTGAATTAAAAGTTGTTGGGTGAAAAGCGAGTTCATTTTACGCTTCTAGGATTTCCGGATTTCAAAAAATTCTAAAACACCCTATACCTATACCGTACTTTCAATCCTTCTAGGATTTCCCTTACCGAGCTGTTTTCAAAGAATCCCGATAGTTCGTACCCAGGGGAAGGTAAACTACACGGTTTTTTATTTTTATTATTTTTTCTATCGCGCAGAATGTTTTAAGCAAACGTTAAAAATCATCTATAAATCTGATATCTTTTTGATGACATTTATCCAGTGGCCACTTTTGAGGATATTTGAAATTTTAGATTGCCCTTATTTTGAAACTATTTTTTCGATCATGCTCATTAACTAACTCAACTAAGATATTCACACTACTGACTTTTTAAATAGATACCTAGTTTTATAAATGCGCGTATTAACAAATCTCTACCTGTTTTTAATTTTCATTTTTTGGAAAAAGCTTTCTAAAAAAAAGTTAGTTTTATAAACCAGAAATACTTTTGATCGCTTTCAGAGATTCTTTCTATTTTATTAAAGAAAATGGTACAAACCCATTGCAGAATGAGCAAGAGAATGAGTTATGAAATAGAAGTATAAAGTAGAAGTATGTAGTAAAATGGGTGCTCAGTTGGGACGGATGATACCAAGAAAACACAAGCAGACTAAGTCGCGCAAGTAAGATACGATTCTCATATGTGAATGGTGATTATTAATTTATAAACTTTATTAATTAATTACGCATCTCACTTGCCCTAACTTAATTCTACAAGCCTAGTTTTATTCTCATTACTTATTCTACAATGGTTTGGTACCATTACAATATCAGGCGTGTTTGTTCTGGACAATGACAATTTTTTATACGGTCAATATTTATCCATTTCGAATGATAATATAATTACAGGCAATCTTATAAGATTATGAATTACATACTTCCCATACATATGCAGGGTTCTTCTTCATTTAAATTAAGCAATTACGGTTTAGAATCGTAACAACTTTTTACACTTATGAAAAGATACAAATTTTTGCAAGAGTCTTGCGAAGTCTTGCAAGTCTTGCAGCAAGACCAAGACCAATACCAAGACCGTATATGCAAGACCAAGACCCAAGACCAAGACTAAGGATTTGATGCAAGACCAAGACCAATACCAAGGTTGCAAGACCAAGACCAATACCAAGACCATGTCGGTCTTGGTCTTGGTCTTGCTTTGCGCATCACTACTTACTAACCGTAATCGGATTCTGAATAAAATGATTAAGAATATGAAAAAAGGAAATTCAGAAACTTACGTTAAGAAATTATTAAACAATGATCAATTGCAAGCTTTAGCAACTAATAAAACTCCTCACGAATGGTCAAACATCACCGTTAAGAAAGCTTTGCGCTTGAAATTTGCTTATGGGACAACAGGATACGAAGAGCTGCGAGCTCAAAATTTACCTCTGCCATCTACAAGAACTTTACGACGTAGGATGGAAAACATCTCTTTCGAAAAAGGAATATGCGATGAAGTATTTGAATTGTTAGAACAGATAATGCAGCACGTATCAAAAGTAAATGAAAAGGACTGTTCATTGGTCTTAGATGAAATGGCGATTCAACCAGGAGAATAGTACGATCCATCCACAAATTCTATGTGTGGAAGGGCAATTTTCCCTACATCAGACGGTATTTTTCTATATAATTATTCTCTTTTGCAGATTATCATGAAAATTTACACAGTGTGCAAATACACATAATGCTGCTTTCTCATTTTAGTGATTTCCTATAGAAGGGCTCTCTTGGTTTATGCAGAATCCAGTACATCTACAATCTACATTATAATTTTTAATTTAATTAACTTTTTTTTTCAGATTGTCCTAATGAAGTTTCAGTATATTTATATATATATATATATATATATATATATATATATATATATATATATATATATATATATATATATAATATTTCCTTGGGGGTTTCTTGGGTTTTAGTCTCTGTCATTTATTGATGAATTGTGTTTTGAAATTCATTTATTCCATCATAAAAATAAAATTCCATTCCAGTGGTACAAAAAGGGGGGGATTACATCAAAATGTATCGACTTTTTAACATAAGTCTTTTTCAATTGAATAAAAAACTATGAATTTTTTTTTTCGAATTTCAATGTTTTAGTTAAGTTATAAAATATAAAAAATGTTTCCTTGTTCCAATAATTGTAGAATATAATTAATTTTCCCGTTTTCATTTCCATAGTTTTTTTTATTCAATTGAAAAAGACTTGTTAAAAAGTCGAAACGTTTTGATGTAATCCCCACTTTTTGTACCACTGGAATTTCATTTTTTTGATGGAATAAATGAATTTAAAAACACAATTCATTAATAAATGCCAGAGCCTAAAACCCAAGAAACCCCCAAGGAAATATAACCACAAGCTCAAGAACCTCAACAATAGATTATTTATTTACCATTAATTTCCTTTTCTTTTTTACTTTAGGAGTAGAAAATACACATGCAACACATGGTTTAGCTTTTGTCATAGCCGGTTTGCATTCACGGTGGAAGCAGATTGTGGCATTTTATTATACTGGCGACAGCTGCGAAGGTTCTCGTCTGAAACCAATTGTTCAAGACATTATCTCTGAAGCAGAGAAAATTGGTATTAATATCCACTTGATAGAAAATGACATGGGCCTCAATAACTTGGCTATGTGGAAGGCATTTGTGGTCGGGAAAGCTGGACGCTATTCAAAAGTCATTAATTCTATTTCACACCCTATGGATTCTAGCAGAAAGTTGTGGTTCTCAGCTGACTCAGGCCATTGTCTTAAAAATCTGAAAACATGCATATTGAGTAACAAAACCATAACTTTGCCGAAGTTTTTTGTTGAAAAGTTTCATCCATCATTTTCGGTCGTACGGTGCGCTCATTTTCAAAATCTAGTTGAATTTCAGGAAGGATCAGATTTGAAACTTGTTCCCAAACTTAAAATTGATTACTTGGCTCCAAATTCGTTCAATAAAATAAAGGTAAACAAAGCCAAATATTTTTTGTCTGACGACGTTTCAGCAGGTTTAAAAACAATAGCAGACTTCACACGAAACGTTGATTTTAACACAACTGCCTCGTTTGTGGATGTAGTTTGCAGATGATTTTCTCACGTAACATCTCGATCACCGCAATTAGCCTTGGGGAAAACACCTGGCAATAGTTTTTCAGAAAAACAATTTAACGATACCGTGCAGTTCTTAGGAGTTATTCAACTTTTTACAGAAATGACAGTAGGAAATTCAAAAGCATTCAAACCAGTTCAAAGATAAATTATCGTTACAACAAAAACAGTCATAGAATTATCGAAAATTGCGGCTATCGATATGTCTTAGACGGACGACTAACGTCGGATTCAGTTGAAAACATTTTTTCTTGTGTTAGAGCAAAGCAACCAATCCCTAATGCTGTCCAGCCAGTGAAAACATCTAATTACGACGAAGACGACACATGCTTTCTTGGAGACTTTTTATCTTCACAAAACAAATTCCCAAAAAGAGCCAAAGAATTGCCAACGTTTCCAGATTGTACAAATAAAGTCATACAGTTCAACATACTGGATTACAATGTTTTATACAATATGGCAGGGTATAATGTAACTAGAGTAGAAAATAATGATAACGTTTGTTCAAATTGCCTGAGTTCGGCTGGGTCTAGAACTTTTACGCGTAATAGATTTGCAACATTTGTCCTCCATAAATGCTACAAACGAAAAACACTTTTTTTCACGAATGAAGAAACATTTAAATATTTTGTGGAAATGGAAACCATTTTTAAACAATATTTGCCTCTTATTCGTCAAAAAGAGAGTTCTAAATTTGATCTGGTAATTTTTTTCACTGAAATGGCTATGCGAAAATATTCTTTCCAAGTTTTGGCAAGCTGTCATGGCATCCAAAGGAAAATCACTAAACGCTTTTTCCGATTCCGACTGCGAATTTCAAAGACGCGGATACGAGGCAAAAAACTTCTTGATAGCAAATCCATCCATGCACATGATAACATAGAAATGTCCTTACTTTAATTATATCGACATTTCTTTACATCTGCTGTGACGATTATACGTAAAAGTATTGAAATTTGCAAAATCAATAATATTTAAATTCAAACTTATGTGAAAGATGTTAGAAATTAGAATGTATTCAAAAATTAACTTTTGAATAAATTGTGGTTTCCCGCGCTTGTTTCATTGGTGCCGCCATTTAAATATTATTTGGCTGTGGACCAATCCCGCGAACGACCCGATCTGTCCAGACTTTCATATATAGGGACTTTAGTTGTTTGCTGTATTTAACGCCATCTATTGGCGTTTTACTTTCGCAATTTTTTGACAGACAGAAAAAGGAGGAGGTATACTATTCTATTGATGTTCGCTTTTTTATTTAGGTAAATTTCTTATAGAAATGTACCTATTGCGATCGTTCACACTTTCGAAAAAATTTCAACGGCATGTTGTTATATATCTATAAGTTAGTCCAAAAAACATTTGGTTCAAAAGTTTATATATATATATATATATATATATATATATATATATATATATATATATATATATATATATATATATATATATCGGGCCATCGGGTTTTTTTTTTCTGTGACGGGAAAAATGTTTGACGTTTTATCTCTGTTGACATGTCACAAAGTATTACTTTGAGTACTTTTTTCCCGGGTAGATATATATACTCATAAATATAAACCAAAATACATAATTAAATTGACAGATGGTTGATTACTTTAAAGGTTTTCTTAGCAACGCCTACCAATTTAAAACTTCAAATTTTACTTCGATAATTTTCTGACTTTAATATATTGTAATATTTTTTCAATATTAAATCATCGTTTTTCTCGTCACATAAAAAAATTGTATTATAATACACGGGAAGAAAATTAGATGTTAGCTCTCGGTTTTTTGTCTCCCTCCGTTTTGCGTCGGTCGACGACACAACCTCGAGCTAGAATCTAGTACTTTTTTCCCTTGTATAATAAATAGCTATTTTTATCTATGAGTTAATGAATTTATATAAAACTGAACCTTTGTGTGTGTGGGCCGAATTGGTTCTTATATTTTAGAGATATACCAACCAAATTTTGCACAATCATGCTTACCTTAAGTAAAAGTAATGTAATACTTTCCGTGTGGGACTCTATTTGGGTTCCGTACCTGAAAGTCTATATATATATTTTTGACCGACTTCAAAAAGGAGGAAGTATACAATTCGGTTCTATGTATGCTTTTTTATGGCTGTTCGCCCGTTTTGCATAGTGAATGTAGTCCGATGTAGACGTCCAAATCAGGTTTACGTGATTCCAATTCGCTAGAGTTTTCAGTTCCTCCTTGGAAGTCCATACCAGCTGTGACGTCACCTCCTGACTTTTTAAGGCCTCAAGTGCCGCCTGACTATCTGTTATAATACAGATTTGCTTGTTTACAGCGGCTGTTCTGTTGTTTTCTCTTGCACTTCCCGCTTAGCCAATGGTAGCTTTCTCACTGGTTATCGAATAGGGTTTTCTTCACCTGTGTTAATTTTATGCTGTACGAAATTTGTTCTCCCTTTTCCATCATCCATTTCATTCTCAATCTTGTTCGCTGTTCGCTTTTTAATCCCATTGATGATTTGGCCAGTAATTCCGAAAGCTTATCAGATAAACGAGCAGGGGTTTCGTCGATAACATTTGAGCTCCATTCACAACTAAACTGTTCACCTGATGGTTCATGGATGCTACTCGAGCAATCTTTGTTGAGGCCTTCTGGACGCCGGTCGATGATCGCCTCTTCTCTTCGACCCAACTTAGTTTTCCGCCTCAGATAGCGGTTTCATGTCCTTTTTTCCTTTTAGTGACTTCGGACATGACCAGGCTAACCACAATTCCAACATCGAATCTCTTTTCTCTTTGCTAAAGATTCATTCACAACTCGCGAGCGTGGGTCTTGCAGCTCTTCTTCGCGGCCTTGTACCAAGCGTTCCGGATGTGCAAATTTTAAGGCTTGCCTTGTTTCACCGTCACGAATGCTTGGACTGCCAATATCTCCATAACATTTTCTGAGGAAGGCGAGCTATGTCTGCTTCGAAATCTTGTAATGATTTCTTCGACAGCTGGCAGCGACCCCTCAATTGAGAATGGAAGACGTGTTCAAGGTGAGCCTGACCATATATTATTTGAACATAACATTTATTCTAATATTAAAACTATGAAAAGCAATTAAACTCTGATAGACATCTTAGCTCACACTCTCTGATTGTCTCGTATCTGCTGTCTATATTTAGATACGTCATCTTCTTGCTTGCTTGCTTACTTGCTTGTTTATGGCGCTGCTACTAGGCAATTGCCAGCTCAATTTGGGGTGTGGTCTCGGTGTTGACTGGCTCTAGACCATACCGGAAACCACGAACTTGTGCTTTTCTAATTACTTATACTAAAATAATTATTCTTCAATGCACGTGTCAAGGTGAGTCCAGCAATGTGCTTCGATCCGAGTATAACCTTCTCTGTCACGCTCCAGAGGTTATCAGCGAGGTTTTCCCTCTTGTCTCCTCCAGACCACGCTGCCACGTGCTTCTAACCTAAAAAGTTAAATAGGAATCGACCTCTTTTCGCATGCACACCCCGAACTACGCTCGATTGTCACGGCCGAGACTTCCCTGTCCACCTCGGGGGCCCAGCACTCACGTCCTCTACCAGCGTGTACTTCCCGTACGGAAATTTTTGATTTCCTTCAGACCCGAAGTGGACTCTACCGAGGTTGACACGGAAGTGACGTCATCTTCTTCTTCTTCCCTAAACACGGAACACACAACACTATGTCACTTCATGACCACAAAACCACATTACTCTAATCTTAGACTATACAAATTTACTTACAATATTCAACACACCTCCTTAAATTTGTATTTAGATAATTGCAGATTTTCAGTTATTTCCTTTTATACAATTGATAATTAATTTCTGAATTTCTCAAACTTAATACAACCTAACGGTTTTGTCAAAATATCCGCAATATTATCTTCTGATTTAATCTTAATAACATCTATAACTTTGTTTACATAATTTTCATGAACAAAGTGATAATGAGTTTCAATGTACTTGGAATGTTTTGTGAAATTTCCATTTTTTGCGATACTGACGGTACCAGAATTGACTTCATAAATCTTGATTGGTTCAACAATTTTAAGTTTCAAATCCGATAGAATATCCTTCACAATTTTTATTTCACTTACACAATCAGATAAAGCTACATATTCAGCCGCTGTTGACGACTTTGATACACTACTTTGTTTTTTTGACTTCCAGAATACAATAGTATCATAAAATTTGATTACATATCCAGTTGTTGATTTTCTGTCTAAAACATCTCCGGCCCAGTCAGCATCTACATAACATTTAATAATATCATTCGTTACATTCCTTTTATATGTTAATTTTAAATTTTTCGTTAATACTAAATATTTTAGAATTCTTAATGCATATTTGTAATGGGTCTTATTGTAACAGTTTTGAAATCTACTAAGATAGTTTACGCTAAAACTTATATCTGGCCATATGCCTGTACTAATATACAATAACGCTCCTATTAAATTTCGATATTTTAAATCTGTATCTATTTCTGTTACTGGTAACAATTTTAAATCCTTTTCCATCGGTGTTTTATACAACTTACTGTAGTCCGATTGGTCTAAGGTCATTTTTCCATTTGTATATAACCTAAATCCTTCATTTCAAATCTCTTCATTAATGAAACTTTGATATCGTTCAGTTTTTCTAAGTTTTTACAACAAATTAGTAAATCGTCCACAAATAGAATTAAATAAACATTCTCCCCATTTTTATTTAATATATACAAACAGTTATCACTTTCACTTTGTTTAAAATTTAAATACCATAAATATTCGTCAAAACATTCATACCATGTTCTTGGACTTTCTCTCAATCCCTATAGTGCCTTTTCCAATTTTAATTCTCTATCATTTTTATCATCAAATCCTTGTGGCTGTTTTACATATACTTCAGATTTACGTTTACCGTTCAAAAATGCAGTTTCTACGTCCATTTGTATTATTTTTAGACTATGATTACAACAAGAAGAAAGTAAAATTTTTAGAGTTTGCATTCTAGAAACAGGTGAATATATATCTTCAATGAAATCATTTTGTTGATATCCTTTGACTACCCACCTTGCCTTATAAACATCATTACTTTTAATAGTATATACCCATCTCAATGTCCATATTTTCCACAGTTGAAACAGTTTTGATCTTGTTTCCTCTCCATTTTAAAAACACTTGCATTTCTCCCAGTTTCTTCCTTCTCTTTCAGTTCATTCATTTTAATTTTGTTCTTAACATATTCTACTGTTTGTTCTTCCTCTCTTAAAACATCAACCAATCACCAATGTAACTCAAGGAACTCGGTAGCATTTTGATCATATAACTTAATTTTTCTTTTTCCGAAACTTTTGCACCCGCACTATTAAGTTCGTTAATTAATTTTTCGAATTCGGTAAAAAAGGTTGCTGTATTTTCAAAGTTTCTCAATCAAGGAGTCTGCGAGTACTCTGAATAAGGAAGACCCGAACAACACCCTTGCACCTTGCACTCCGAAGTCAGATGGCAAGGTCGAGAAGTTCAACCATAGTCTCGTCAGCTTTCTGAAGAAGTTCACGTCTGACAACCAACGTGACTGGGACCGATATATTCCTTTGGCCCTAATGGCATATCGTGCCGCGGTGCACGATGTAACTAAAGAGACCCCAGCTTGCCTGATGTTCGGGAGAGAGTTGAGGTTATCCTGCGATTTGCTCTTTCGAAGGCCCTCTCCATCAGCACAAGCCACGGATGAGTTCATCAGTCAGCTGCAAGAACGACTACGAGAAGTTCATGAACAAGCCAGAAAACATATCCGTATGGCCAGCGACCCCATGAAAACACGGTACGATCGACGAGCCAATTCCGAGGGTTATCAGGTGCAAGACCGGGTTTGGCTATTCAATCCAAAAAGAACGATTGGCCGTTCTCCCAAACTGCAGTCCGATTGGGAAGGTGCTTACACCATACAGGCGCGACTCAACGATGTCTTTTATCGCATCCAACGAACACCACGGGGAAAGATGAAAGTGGTACATCTAGATCGACTCGCTCCATATCAGGGGACCAACGGTGAAGAAGAAGTTACTCCACCGGATCGTGCCTGAGTCAGGATTTCGTTCGGGACGAACGAAACTTAAGGAGGAGGCAGTGTACTGAAAATGAAGGGTACTATTCTATTCAGTTAATTAAGAAAAACGAAAATTCCTCTATTTACAACAAACAACAAAAAGCAAGAAAAGGAATTTCACTTGGAATGAGCATGGAATGCCAAGGATTTGTGCAGATGAAACCCATGTGTTACGGAGTGTGAGGAATAGTTAAATGCACTTCAAATAAGTGGATAAAGGATGGATCAATCTAATTCCCTATATAAACTGCAAATCTCATACGACGGGCAGATCATTTCTCCTAGAGACCTCGTAGAGTGAAAATCAGTGAAATTCGAAATCAAATTATTCCCAGCTGAATCATCAAGGAAGAAGAAGAGGACATCTGTAACCAGACCAGACTGCACTTGTCATCGATAAATTTGGTATCAAATTGTATTGTCAGTGGCGTACCAAAAAAATTTAATTTGGGAGAATAAAATTCTGAAACCGGAAAGTTGTGTTTTCTTGTTATTTTGACAAAGCCGAAAGGATCCCGAACTGCAATTCAGTTCAGTATAATACAATCAATGTTAACTTGAAGAGAAGTTGAACATAAACATTCCAGTTATCCTCTACTCAACTGAGTACATTCTGTATGGAAGTGTCATCCCTATTTGCAACCAAAATATGGCTCTCCTTTTCTACACTCCATACCACGGATTGTGGATACCCCAGCATAAGCAAAAGACAGCAGAGCAACTCTACGCGGGATAGGTTAGCGCCAATCCTTCTGGTGGTATAAGTACACTGCAGGCGGTGTATGGATAATTTTTCCTTTGACGTTCTTCGGTTTGAGTTATGGTTGGTTCTACTCGTATGTTTTGTTTTATTGTGGTTTTGATTATGGATTTTGTTTGTGCTGCAAAACTTTGTTCAAACTAAAGACCTGCTTGCAAGAAATCATTTTTTAGATTTCCGGCCTGAGGTGTAGTGCACTTCAGTTCAGTACTTTTTATAAGTACCTACCGCACTATCGGGTTTGAAAAGGCTATTACGTGTAAGTTTTATAATTTGGAAATATATTTGCGAGATCAATTCGCAGTAGGATTATCTTCAGAAGCTGCTCAAAAGCAAGTAATTTTAGAGGACGGTCACTGATACTGGACAGGGCAGTGCAGATTGCTGTTAGCCTGGAGGCAAGTACGAAAATCATTCGGTGAATGAGCTTTATGACGTTATCTGAGTTAACACACAAGGTTATGGATAATCGTCTTTGCGGAAAGCAGCAGTTAGAGGGCATGAAGTAGAAAGTTTCGAAAAGTCAGAACTTATTATCATCACCCTCGTGTTGGGGCTGTAGAGGGAAGAACAACAAAGCAGATTGCTCCACAAGGATGTTGAGTGTTTCAAGTTCAAGTAAGTTTACAACTAAGAAGACGAACAGTGATACGAAATCAATACACGAATCTTAAAATAGGAATCCTTTTATCTTCTTCACAGTGGTCATTGATGGAGTGAATGTCGATATGAAGACATAAGATCTAGAAAGAGCTTTATCAAAAAATCAGTTTGGAAGAAACTGGGGCCACCTGAAAAATCTTATAGTAATTCTACAGAGAATGAGGGAAGCAAACTATCATGACCAAAACACCGGCTTATGGAGAACTCGGTCAAGTTTCTAGGATTTATTGTGTCTACTGAGGGTATTCCAATCGATCTAAAGAAATTGAATGCAGTTTTGAAGATGAGGAAACCAAGAAACTCTTGCGCTTCTATAGCAAACTCATTCCATGGTAATCTTCTCAAAGCCCATAATCAACTTGACCAGAAAATATGTAGTTTGGTATTGGTCGAAGAAGTATCAGAAAGCTTTTTGAAAGTTGAAGAGTTTACTAGTTAAGACTCCTGTACTTTGTCATTATAATCAAAAGTTGCCATTTGGCAACAGCTGCGACGTATCCTCTGTTGGACTTGAGTAACTTTGTTCCATCGTTCTCCAGATGGAAGTGAAAGACCTATTGCATTTTTCTCCAGTTGCTGAGTGACAACAATTATTCACAATTTGATAAGGAAGGTCTGGTAACATTATTTAGTCTTAACAGGTTCCTGAAATACCTGGATGGGACGAAATTTTGGTCATCGAGATGATTTTACGGTGGAGAAGGGGATAGTGATGTGGGTGGCACCAGTTATACTACCTTAGTATCTAAGAGCATCAGTCCTCAAACAGCTACATGGGAACATTGGATGTTGCTGCTATGAAATATAATACGGTAAACAACTTCAATGTTGCAAACAATAGTTTCCTTCATATGGTTAATAATGGTATCAGGTTACAGAGTATAGACATCATGATAAGAGTTGCATCTCAGATAAACAATATACAATGCAAATAATGGACTCATTGTCTTTGGATACATAACAATCCTCCCCCCTTATTTAAAATTTGTAATCTACACAATGATTCAAATTTTACAGATAATAAAATGAAATAATATAATATTTGTATATAATGATTAAAATAGTAAAAGGAATAATATTGATTATAAAATATGGGTATACAATAATTACATTTCAGCAATTTCAACATCATCTCCTTGCCTATAAGAAGTTCTTCTTCTTGGGACGAATCTGGGTATATTTCTTCTGGTAAAACGTTGTCTGGATTTCTTGTTGAATAATTAATTTGAGGATAAATCTTATTACATCGTTTCTTACATTTGTAAGTTATATAAAATAAAATTATTAATAGGATCAATACAATAGATACAATTGCAAACCAATGAGATTTTCTTTGTATATATGGTGTATTAATAATATAATCTAATTGCTCTGAATATTGATTCAGTTTATGCTCAGCAATGTTCAATTCATCTAAGTTTAATTTATTAATTTTTAGAGGTTTCAGTTTTTGTAGTCGATGTTTGGCATTTGGATAATATTGATGTCTTCTGAATTGTAGTCTCTCTTTGATTGGACGCGTACTGCACCAATATAACTCACACAGTTTGCTTTAAGTTTAAGCACTGAGTTTGTTCTGGCAGAAAATGTTTTCACTGTTTTATCTTTACACTGCACTGTTATTGGAACTTCTTCAGTTCTTGCAATTAACCATTCGTTTGCGGATACTGACTGGACTTTATAATCTTCTATAGTCGTTTGTACAATTTGGCAATTTTCTGGGGTTTTCTTTCTTCTCATAACTTCTATTTCACATGGAGTATTCTCATCCATTGGATATGGTATTTGATTGAAACATATTATGGTTTCTTTGTTGGGGTCTTTGCATTTTTCCAACCCATTCATTACAATATACAAATTATTGTCTTGGTTGATAACGACATATTTCATTATTTGATGAGTATTAGATGAGATAATTTAGTTTTTGGATCATATATTGGAATAGAGTAAATATGTAAGAGTTTGAATTCTTCTGGCTCTATTAATGGTATAAATAATACAAAAACAATTTTATTATTTGATTGATATGCTTGGAGTTCAGTTAATTCAAAATATCTTGGAATATTTGTCAAACTTGGTAATAAAGGTAGATTGTTTGTCGTTAAACTTGTAGATATTAATCTTAATTGAAACACAAAATCTTCAGGTTGTATTACTGAGGGATGGATAAAATTTAATTTAGCGAAAGTGATAGCGTTTATAATGTCACTAAGTTCATTATCAATAAGAATTAAAGATTCTAATAATTGTTCACACACATTGATTATGTTTAATTGAGCTTCGTAGAAGTTTTGATTATCAGTTATATTCAAGATTGCATTTTCAATTTTATGCAAGTTTTCATTGAATGTGTATTCATCAATTTGTAGTTTTCGAATTGTATAATTAAAATTCTTAATAACTGAAGTAGTCACTGATATCTGATTCTTCATTAAATTTTCCAGTTGTCTTTCGTTGTTTTCTACCTCATTGATTATATTATCATAGTATTCACCATCAGAACTATCTCAATTTCCAGAAATTGCTTTCCAAATTGAACCAATAAAATTAAATGTGCCTCTCTTCTTACGAATATTACTTTCATATGGATCAATAACATTGTCGATTTCTTTTATCTTATTTTCTATTGATAATATCATTTGATCCAACATAGTGATATGTGGTTTAATATCTACGTGAAATGCTTTTATTCTTGGATGATCTTTACTAGTATATGATTTTATATATTGTTGAATTGTGACATCATTTTTAAATAGTTTTTATTACTTTCGGTTCTTGTATCAATGGACTCCGCAGCGATGTCTCAGGCCCCATACGGTCTAGAGACTTGAAATTTCGAATTCGTACTTAGATCGCAGACATCTCACCGCCTGTTAAGCTCCAAGTGTGATCCAATATTGGTAATTATAATTATCTCATTCAATCTCATTCAACCAAGATCATTATTTTGTCGACATGGAACGACAATGGGATCCGTCACTGGAATTACGCACGAGCATAGAGCGTATATATACGTCTCGTTCTCTGGTATATAGGTACTTTCTGGAAGATCGTCTCTGGTTATGTCGCAATTGTCAGACGTCAGACGTTATTGTTAATTTAAAGTTTAATTTTGTGTTGTGGTAGACAAATAGTAATTTGTTATGGAATTGCTGGTGCTGGCAAACACATATACATAAGTATAGTTAAAATCGAGAAAAGGATAGCAATAGTAGGTATTCATCGGTACGGTTTAAATCTTAAATGCCCAATAAAAACAATTTTTAATTTTTTTAAAAAGATTTCACTTGTTATAACTATCTTTCAAAATTGATATATCTTTAACGACTAATAACCTCCAATTTTTGTTTGATAATCTCATTTCTTTCTCATAATAATATTGAATTCCTATAGTGTTGTTTAATTCTATAAATTTGTAATTCTCCACTTTATCATTATCTTTATTCAAAGCTTCTACCTTTTATATTCTCTTCACAGCAGTACCTACTCAAGCACAAAAGTACAATGATATATCTGTAAAAGGAAAAATGAATGTTGTTAAAATTTCTCTAGAAAAAAACTTTTATTATGTGATTCTAGATATGCGCTCACGTAGCGAGTCTATATTTCAATACTGTTTCATACACATCTAAGAAAAACAAAATATTTATTGTATTTTTGAGCTTACCTGATCAGAGTTAATCTGAAATTCTCAGTTTGTTTCAATGTCCCTAACTTTCAGTGCATTGTTTCTTAATATTTCGATTATTTTATATGGACCATTTGATTTAGTTTTCAACTTATTTCCGATTTTTGATTCTCTAATAAATTTGTAGTCATCTATCTCAAATGTTTTATCATTTGGTTTATGTTTTTCATCAAATCTTTGTTTAGATTTTGCTTTCTTTAGTATAGTCCTTTCTCTTGCAACTTTATAATAATAAGAGATTCGGTTATTTAAATCACGTACATACTTACTAATTAATTGTTCTTGATTATATAGATTTTCAGGAGGTCTAGAATTTGTATGTCCAAATATTAATTGATATGGGGTAAAACCATGGGTATTATTTATTGAAATATTGTAACATATAACTGCGTAAGGTAAACATGTTAATGGGTGATCATTAGGTCTCTCTGTGACAGTTGCTCTAATCATTTCCATAAGTGTACTCATAAATCTCTCAGTTGATCCATTACTTTGTGGATGGTTCACGGAAGAAAATGTTAATTTATTATTGTATAATAAGCATAAATCTTTCATTAGGTTATTATTAAACTCGGGACCTAAGTCACAATGTATTCTTTAAGGAGTACCATAGTGCATAAAATAAAGTAATAGGGTATTGACTATGTTCTTGGCACTTTTATTTTCAATTGGATAAGCTTGAGTAAATTTACTTAATTCTTCTCTTATGACAAACACATAGTTTTTTGTTGGTACCTCTAAAATACCAAGGTTTATCCTTTCAAAAGTTGTTTTTGGTGTTTCTGTTACTTTTAATGGATTATTTAGATTTTTCCTACAAACTCTGACTTTATTGCATATTTCGCATCTCCTGATAAATGTCTCAACATCTTTATTTAAATTTGGCCATTGGTATCTCTGTCGAAGTCTATGTATTGTTTCATGAATTCCGCGATGTAAATTATTAATCCCTGCATGATTCTGTTCTATTATGATTTGTCGCTCATCTTCCCAGCTGTAGTGTCGTGGCTAAGGGAATTGCACTCAGGTACAACGATGCCAGGTGTGCGTTCGAGCTAACCTCGAAACCACCCTGTCAAACCAACGCATCCTGGTCGTCTGTGGTCATGTCTCGCGGGCTAGTGATGCGGGGGGGGTCTTGGCTTAACCGCCCGGACCAAGAGGAAATAACCTCATCAAAAATTCTAAATCCAAGGCGGGAAACCAGGCCGAGGGATGCATGGTCAGATAGAGGACTGGTCTCTACTGGTTTCGACCTTGGAGCACAAGGGGGAACTCCACTGTATTAACCCCTTACTCCTGCATGCGGGGCTCTGCAGGAGTGGACCGATTTGTCCCCAGCTACTCGTGGGAACTTTATGGAAAATACACATAAAACCCAACTCACCGGAGGAGAGATGGAGAAAGCCTCCACCTCTTCATCCGGGCTCCCTGTAAAAAAGGGAAATGCCAAATGGCAAAGAAATCGTTTGCCGTTCGACCTGCCGAAACTCGGACAGCCGGGCGGCAGAGACGATCCACTGAGAAAGGGGCTCAGTGGAGCAGGAGTGCGGAAGTACCTGCGACTCCTCCATCAGGGACTTGCACCTGAGGAGGCCAGAAAACAGGCTCTTCAGCACGCCACACCACCTACTGTCCCGACCTCGAAGGTAACACCGACGGGAAAAGGGACGAGAAAGAGAGGCGCGGAGCATATCACTCCTCCGGAACGGCCTCAGCCTAAAAAGCCGAAAACAGCTGCAGCAAAAACCGGGCATGCCACTGGATACGCTGCAGCTGCCAAGGCCGTAAAGGCTATTCGTGTGGGTATCATACCCAAGGATTACCCTAGAGTAATCCTGGAACCACAGCGGCTCTCAACACTGGAGGATACTCTAGTGGAAGAGATGTGCAGTGGAGAGGTGAAGGGAATGCACTTCACCGGTATACATTTCCGCTGTGGAATGATGCTGGTGGACTGCGGTTCTCAGGATTCGGCGGACTGGCTCATTGGAGTAGTGCCGGCCTTGAGGTCTTGGGAAGGACCCGAGTTAGTGGCGGTGGAGGAGAAAAACATCCCCAAGCTCGTCACTGTAACGGTGTACTTCCCAAGAAGCTTCGAAATGGAGACGGAGAAGATCCTCCGACTCGTCGAAGTACAGAACACCTGGCTCAGTACCGGAGCCTGGAAAGTTCTCAACTCCAAAAAGGAGGGAACCGGTACTGTCCTCACGATTGGGATCGATCACCAATCAGGAGAGGCCCTGAAGGCAGAAGGATGCGTCTTAAACTTTAGGTTTGGACGTGTGTCTGTCTCGGGGCTAGGACGGAAAAATAATCCTGCGGGAGGTCTAAAAGATGCGGAGATGCCCTCCACATCTACGGACTCCGGTGTGCAGGATAAAACTGCCAGCTCAGGTCTGGTCGAGGCCGCTGCTGGCTCTGCCAAAGAAGCCGGGGCGGCAGAGGAATCATCTGCAGTCCTGGGGGAAGGGCGAACCAATGCGGGGGTCGAGGCCATAATCCGAGACCCAGATACCCGCTCGAGCTCCAAGGAGACTACCCTCCCGATGGATCTCGATGAGGGACAGGAGGAAAGAGAGGAGGGGGGGAATTAGAGGCTGGACTACCCAGCCCCTACACCCCAGACTACAGCACCTTCATCGCTTTCTCCAAGGTGGCGCAACTTGCATCACGCGAAGGGAGCTTCAGCAGTGATTGCAAGGCTGTTTGCGAAATCCCAACTGGATTTTGTACTGATCCAGGAACCCTGGACAGGCAAAGCAGGCCAAATTAAAGGTTTGGCATCTAAAGATTCAAAATTGATCTATGACCAGAGGCAGGAGTCCCCTCGTGCCCGTGTGATCATAAGAAACAACATTAATTACACATGTGTTTCAGAATTCATGACTCGGGATCTAGTTCCAATTCTAGTACACCTCAACACTGGGGGCATCAACCGAGACATAGTTATTGCATCTGCCTATTTCGCTGGAGACAATACTGCAATACCTCCAGTAGAAGCTCAAGGGCTAGTGCAATACTGCAATAGCAGACAACTGCCAGTCATCATAGGCTGTGATGCCAATGCGCACAATGTTATTTGGGGAAGCACGAACAACAACCCTAGAGGTGATTGCTTACTTGAATATCTCTTAGCTACTAATCTAGAAACCCTTAATGTGGGAACAACCCCCACTTTTGTCACGAGAGCAAGAGAAGAGGTCCTGGACGTAACAATTGCCAGCTTTACTGCCAGAAATAACGTATTTGATTGGAGAGTGATGGAGGAACCCTCTCTCTCCGATCATAGGGTTATAGAGTTTAGGATTACGGGGGAAGTAACCTCACTGTCTCCAACTCGTAACCCTAGAAATACAGATTGGTCTAAATATAAGACCCTTCTGAAGCAAAACTTGGAACAGATCGAAAGTAATGGGGTCAAACACCCACACTGCGATCTGGATCAAGAGGTCGAACTGGTCAGTGTGGCGATAACGGAGGCATTCCAATCAAGTTGCCCACTCTCAAAAGCTCGACCAAGCAAGGAAGCACCTTGGTGGAACAAAAACCTGTCAAACCTCAGATTAGAGGTCCGTCGGCTCTTCAACAGGGCCAAAAGAGACCATAATTGGCAGGGCTACACCGAGAAGCTCACACAATACAATAAGGAGATCAGGAAGGCCAAGAGGCTTCACTTTCAAGCTTTTTGTGAAAAGATCACTTCGACTCCTACTGCAGCCAGATTGCAAAAAGTCATGGCAAAAGGGGCAATCAGCCCCTTAATGTCGCTCAAGAAGCCAGACGGGACATACACTGAGGGAGAAGAGGAGCGATCTGCTCTACTTCTCAAAACACACTTCCCTGGAAGTGAACCCCTCAGTAGTACTGACGTAACAATCCAAACCAAGAATCCTCGCAAGGAAGATTGGAGTATTGCTAAGAAGATATTTACAAGACAAAGGTTGGAATGGGCAGTCAACACCTTTCAACCTTATAAATCGCCGGGAGTAGATGGCATATTCCCAATACTCCTATAGAAAGGAATGGAGGAGATCCTTCCCCATCTCCTGAAGATTACAAGAAGCTGCCTAGCACGGGGCTTTATACCTAGCATATGACAAAGAGCCAAAGTAATCTTCATACCGAAAATAGGGAAGAGAAATGGGACTGATCCCCGATCTTTCCGACCTATCTGTTTAACATCGTTTTTACTGAAAACGATGGAGAAAGTAGTGGATAACTACATAAGAACAGAGATTCTGAAGGACAAACCACTTCATAAATGTCAGCATGCATACAGGGCGGGGCGTTCAACAGAAACCGCGCTGTATCAGCTAACCGAGGTCATTCAGAGCTCTCTGAACAATAAAGAAATCGCAATGTGTGCCTTCCTGGACATATCTGGGGCTTTTGACAACACCACACATGTGTCAATCAGGGAGGCACTCACACGGCGAGGAGTGAACAAGACCATTATCAAATGGATGTATGAGATGTTGAAGACGAGAATAGCTGAGGCACAAGTAGGTGATCACACCACCTCTGTTAAAGCTACTCGTGGAACACCTCAAGGAGGAGTAATATCTCCCCTCCTATGGAGCTTAGTAGTAGACGAGTTACTCCACAAACTCACGGAGCTTGGCTTCACATGTATAGGCTATGCCGACGACATAGTCCTAATAGTCCGAGGAAAATTCGCGAACACCCTATGCGAATTATTGCAGGAGGGCCTCAGAACTATTGAGCAATGGTGCTTGTCAGTGGGGCTTAGCATAAACCCATCCAAGACCACAATTATTCCATTTACTAGGAAAAGGAAACTTCCAGCTATGAAACCTCTCACTTTAAGTGGAGACATAATAAGCTGGAAGGCTGAAGTCAAATATCTGGGATTAACACTAGATAGCAAGCTTCTGTGGAACAAACATGTTGAGGCTACTGCTAGCAAAGCAATAAAGGCCTTAGTGGCGTGCAGAAATCTGACTGGTAAGACTTGGGGATGTAACCCAAAAATACTGCGATGGATGTACGTCACGATTGTAAGACCGATAATATCATATGGGTCAATAGCCTGGCATGGCAAGGCAAGTCAGAGCAATACGAGGAAAACCCTCGATAGAATACAAAGACTAGCCTGTGTCTGTATCACTGGAGCCATGAGAACTTGCCCGACCAGGGCACTAGAGATCATCACAGATCTCACACCTCTCCATCTAGTGATAGACAGATTGGCCCATGAGGCCATTCTAAGACTATCTAGGGAAGGTTCAGAAATGGTGGGAATTCGGAATCAGAGGGCTTGGTCCTCTTTGTCCAAACACATCCCATCAGCAAACCTTCCCAGTGATGTAATGACAAAGAAAATTAGCATCGAGAGAACTTTCACCACGGTGCTAAGTAGCAGAGAAGATTGGGACAGGGGGCTCACAACCCTAGCTCTCAAAAAGAATACCATCAAATGGTACACTGATGGTTCTAAGACCACGACGGGGACAGGCGCTGGAGTGTTTGGGAATCGCACCAAATGCTCATTTGCGCTAGGCCGCTGCCCAAGCGTCTTTCAAGCAGAATTGCTTGCAATTGAGAGATGCGTGGAGGTGAACCTTGAAAGAAACTATCAGAAATGTGACATTGCAATACATTCTGATAGTCAAGCTGCAATTAAAGCACTGAACTCTCATACCATTGACTCTAAAATGGTATGGGAGTGCCGAAGGAAGCTCAATGAGCTAGGCAAGAACAACAGGGTCTACTTAGTCTGGGTTCCCGGCCACTCGGGAATCAAAGGCAACGAGGAGGCCAACACACTTGCCAGGAAAGGAGCACAAACTCCATTTACTGGCCCAGAACCCTTCTGTGGCACAGATAAAAGCACCTACAAGAAGGAGTTTCTGGAGAAGCAAAAAACCGTAAGAGAAAAACTCTTGCGGGATACCCCTGGATTGGATCATTCCAAAAAGTTTCTAAAAAACTTTGATACTGCAAGATCCAAAAGGTATTTGGATCTCAGCAAAAACAAGCTACACCTACTCACTGGATTTCTTACAGGACACTGTTGCCTCAAGAAGCACCTAATGAGATTAGGTCTAGCAGAGGATGACGAGTGCAGATTCTGCGGGGAAGAGGAGGAAACTCCGGATCACCTGGTGACGGAATGCCTCGCCATTGCTAGCCAACGCAAACAGTGCCTTGGACTAGCAACCTGCAGTAGTGAGGAAGTATCCTCCTTGAAGCCAACCCAGATACTGGAGTTCATTAGAACTCTGGAACTGGAAGGCGAGTTGTAGACCGCGTATAGGCGAGTGCAACTCAGGTGGGGGGCACAATAGACCTTATGGTCGCAGTGCAATGTAACCCCCTCTTAAATCTAAATCTAAATCTAAATCTTCATTTGGAGTTATAATCTTATGATCACATGTTATGAATTCGATTTCTAATACTGGTAAATCTTTTATTTCCTCTAAGAAATATCTATTATTTTGAGATAATTTGTCTTTGTTATAGTATAAAATTTCAAATACTGCTTGATCTGCATTATGTTCAGGTATTATTACAATAAAATGTTTCCTATTCTTAACAGTTCTTGAACTCACTATATTTACGTCATGTTCTTCATAGTTTTCCTCATCATTTAAAATATCATCAATTATTTTATATTGATTTTCAGTTAAATTATCTAACTTGAAGGATGATAATAAATTTTTTTGTGACTTATCTAGAAAATTATTATTAGAAAATTTGCATTTCGAATAATCTATTAGAAATTTTATTTTACGCAATTGTTGAAAATTATCCCATTCATGTAAAATTGTTTCATACGCTATTTCAGTTTCATTGCTTTGCTCATCTGTTTTTGTTCAATTTGTTGTTGCTCATTTTCATTTTCAATTTCATTTTCTTCAGGTTCTTGTATATTATCATTATTTCCATAATATATTCTTTTTAATTCTGATATATAATTTATATTTATTCTTGATAAGGCATCTGCATTTGCATCTAATTTACCGGGCTTATATATGATCTCATAATTATATTCTTCCAATTTTAATCTCCATCGTGCTAAAATTGATCCAGGATCTTTAATACTAAATAACCATGATATTGGTCTATGATCCGTTACTAGCTTAAACTTTGTTCCATAAATATAAGGTCTAAACGTTTTTGTTGCCTATACAATAGCTAAGAGTTCTTTTTATATGGTTGAATATTTTACTTCGTGATTATTTAACGTTCTAGAAGCATATGCAATTGGTAGATCTTTTCCTACAATGCCTTGTGGTAATACTGCACCGATTGGAAAATTGCTCGCATCCGTAGTTATAATAAATTCTTTATTGAAATCTGGGTATTGTAATATTGGATAATTAATTAATTTTTCTTTAAGCATATTAAAAGATTTCATACAATTTTCGTCAAACTCAAATTTAACATCCTTTTTCAACAATTCTGTTAATGGTTTTACTATTTTCGCCAAATCCTTTATAAACCTTCTATAGTATCCTGCTAATCCTAAGAAACTTTTAACATCCTTTGGTGTTTTTGGTATTGGGAACTTTTCTACTGCCTTAATTTTTTCTGGATTTGGTTTAACACCTTCATTTGTTATGACGTGTCCTAAATATGTTACTTCTTTTCTTAAAAAATCACACTTGTCCGGCTGCAATTTTAAATTCGCGTTCTGAAGTCTGAAATATTTCCGTTAGTCTTTCAATATGTTCTTCAAGTGTAGCAGAGTAAACAATAATATCGTCCATATAAACTAATGATATTTCATTTTGCATTCCTGCTAATATATTGTAACGTTTAACCCTGTGCTAAACGTTGTGGGGTGAGTTCACTTGCGTAATACTCAAAATTCGCAGATTGCTTCTAATGGTTTATTTCCAAACACTCAGTACACGAACTTCTATTATGGTACAACTGTCACCACTTGTCACCTTGACAATCTATACTGTCACTGTCTTCACCGACAGAACTACTATTAACCTCTGATTCCACAGACTGACTTTATAAGACTCACTGCCTTCATAAGACTGACTCTGTCCCGTGATCGACACGGCTTTATATACCTGAATCATGACATGACATTCATCGAGAATGTTCTATGATTATCTAGATGCACATAATTAATGTTCTAGATCCTTGTCAAACTGACAATAGTATGACAAATTGTACCTCACATGTAGTTTCTGGAAGGATCCAGAATAAATCTACTGTAATTCTAGAACTGCAATATAAAAGCAACAACTATAGCAAACAAGGTAGTAGAATGAATAGCTAATAAACAAATATTAACCGTAAGTAAATGAATACCTATCCACGTTACACTGCCCCCTTCTTAGATTTGATCGTCCCGATCAAACATCATTCCAATACATTCTACAATCTCATCTGGGGGAGCCCCTTGGATCCTCTTGTCCCAGTTCTCATTCTCACTTTCCGAGGAAGACATATAACTCGGTGTTCCTGATCCTCCTCGGTGATCATAGAAATGTTTCACAGGACTATGATAACCTCCAGGTGAACATACTCGAACAGGTGATCTGCTTCTATACAAGCCAACACGATCCTTGGCGGCCACACAACCTTCACCACTACTTGATCTTGAACCACGATCACACAATCTAGGTATATGGCAAGGAGACGTCAATTCACTACAGTACATCTCTTCAATATTGTTTGAACTACTGCGATTGCGCCTACTATCTCGGTTATTGCGACTCCTCATGCGCTTCCTTCTATTGCGGCCGAAGCACCTTCTACCTCCTGTACCTCTTTGTGGACTACTGCAACGTGAATTGCTTTTCCCACGACCACTACTGCCTACACAACTCGATATACTGCACCTTCTAACAAGACTCTTTCTTGTACTGCTTGATCTTTCTCTAGAGATACTGCTCTCCTTCGAACTAGGTATGGCATCTTCCCTCTTAACACCAGGCTCCATATCTGAGCTGTCTTTGTTGGAGCAATAATGATATTTCTGTTGGGCGCAATTTTCTTTCTTCCGGATTTCGAAATTTTCTTGTACATGACCAGTTTGAAGTGGCAGTTCTTCTTCATGTGCCCTTCTTGTCCACAATTCCAACACGACCTCGGAGTACTGAAATTTTCTGACCCATTGCTAGATTGAAAGTGTGAACAATTCCTTTTGATATGTCCTCCTTGTCCACAGCTCCAACACACCCTCTGAGTACTATGTCCAGTTGATTGACCATCCAGTTCTCGTAACATTTCAATAATTTGCTTAATGATGTTGCTTTTTCTGTATTTCTCCTTTTGAATGAGGCTAACTCGTCGAATATGTCCCCGATGGAGATGAGATCTGGATGCCTGTTTAGCAGCTTCATACTCAAGTGCACGTGCAAGGGCATCTTCAATTCTTGTAAGGCCACTCAACCGTAAGGCCTGCTGAATCTCAAAATCTCTTAGACCATCAATGAATGTTTGTAGTGTTAGCCTATCAAGAAAGTCTCTTGGCGCTGTAGGGTATGCGAGTCGAACGAGCCGGGCAACATCAATTTCATATTGTTGTAGTGTTTCTCCAGACCGTTGCTGCTTATTCTTTAACTGTGCTTGATAAACTTGTTATAGATTTTGGTCACCGTAACGCATTTCAAGTTGATCCACTAAAATCTCATACGAAGTTTCGCCGCTAGTTACGGTATTGTAACGTGGATAGGTATTCATGTACTTACGGTTGATATTCGTTTATTAATTATTTAAGCTACTACGTTGCTTACAGTAGTTATTGCATGTATATTTCCTTATGTAGTTCTAGAATTATGGTAGAGTTATTCTCTATCCTTCGAGAAACTATATGTGAGGTACAAATTTGTCATAGTATTGTCAGTTTGACAAGGATCTAGAACATTAATTATGTGCGTCTAGATAATCATAGAACATTCTCGATGAATGTCATGTCATGATTCAGATATATAAAGCCGTGTCGATCACGGGACAGAGTCAGTCTTATGAAGGCAGTGAGTCTTATAAAGTCAGTCTGTGGAATCAGAGGTTAATAGTAGTTCTGTCGGTAAAGACAGTGACAGTATAGATTGTCAAGGTGACAAGTGGTGACAGTTGTACCATAATAGAAGCTCGTGTACTGAGTGTTTGGAAATAAATCATTGGAAGCAATCTGCGAACTTTTGAGTCTTACGCAAGTGAACTCACCCCACAACGTTTAGCACAGGGTTAAACGTTACAATTGGTGTCAGAAAAAGGGATCTTCGCATTTTGCTAAGAATATATGGTGAATACCAGATCGAAAGATTACGACGAAATGGCAAATTTTGCGGAAATAATGAAGTTCCTAGAAAATCAAGAAAGAAGTAGACAAGAACAAGAAGCAAAAATAACACAAATTCTAGAAAATCAAGAAAGAAGTAGACAAGAACAAGAACGAATTAGGCAACAAGATAAAGAAGAACAAGAAAGAATTAGAAAGCAGAAAAAAGAAGAACAAGAAACAAGAATAAGACAAATCTTAGAAGAACAAGCAAGAGTGCGACAAGAAGATAAACAGGAAGTTGACCAGAAATTAGAGAAAGTTCAAGAAGAAGTTGAACAGAAATTAGAAAAAGTTCGAGAAAGTATTGATCAAAAATTTCAGTTAATAGAAGAAAAGATGTTGAAAACGAAACCTGAAGTGCCTCTGAGGAGATCGTCCAATGAAATTCAAAATGGTGTAGTTAATCCAGTAAAAATTGAAGCCCCAAAATTCGATGGTAAACAGTCTTGGTCTACATATAAAAAGCAATTTGATGCTGCTGCTTTGGCTAGTGGTTGGTCAGATGAAGAGAAGGCCACTGCATTGATCTTGGCTCTCCGTGGTGATGCCTTGGAAATCTTAAATACCTTAACTGGCGGCGAACATTCTTATGAGATTTTAGTAGATCAACTTGAAAGGCGATATGGTGACCAACATCTACAACAAGTTTACCAAGCACAGTTAAAGTACAGGCATAAAGGTATGACGAAACATTGCAGCAGTATGAAACTGATATTGTCCGGCTCGTTCGACTGGCATACCCTACAGCGCCGAGAGACTTTATTGATAGGCTAACGGTACAAACATTCATTGATGGTCTGAGAGATTTTGAGATTCAGCAGGCCTTACGGTTGAGTGGCCTTACAAGAATTGAAAATGCCCTTGCACGTGCACTTGAGTATGAAGCTGCTAAACAGGCATCCAGATCTCATCTCCATCGGGGACAGATTCGACGAGTTAGTCTCATTAAAGAGGAGAAGTACAGAAAAAGTAACATCATTTAGCAAATTATTGAAATATTACGAAAACTAGATGGTCAATCAACTGGACATAGTAGTCAGAGGGTGTGTTGGAACTGTGGACAAGGAGGACATATCAAAAGGAATTGTTCACACTTTCAATCTAGCAATGAGTCAGAAAATTTCAGTACTCCGAGGTTGTGTTGGAATTGTGGACAAGAAGGGCACATGAAGAAGAACTGTCCACTTCAAACTGGTCATGTACAAGAAAATTTCGAAATCCGAAAGAAAGAAAATTGCGTCCAACAGAAATATCATTATTGTTATAACAAAGACAGCTCAGATATCGAGCCTGATGCTAAGAGGGAAGATGTCATACCTAGTTCGAAGGAGAGCAGTATCTCTAGAGAGAGATCAAGCAGTAGGAGAAAGAGTCTTGTTAAAAGGCGCAGTATAACCAGATGTCGAAGAAGTACCAGGCAATGTGTAGGCCCTAGTGTTCGTGGGAAAAGCAATTCACGTTGCAGTAGTCCACAAAGAGGCGCAGGAGATAGAAGGTGCTTCGGCCGCAATAGAAGAAGGCGCATGAGGCGACGCAGTGACCGAGACAGTAAGCGCAATCGCAGTAGTTCACGCAATATTAAAGATAGTGAGATGTACTGCAGTGAATTGACGTCTCCCTGACATATACCTAGATTGCGTGATCGTGGTTCAAGATCACGTAGTGGTGAAGGTTGTGTGGCCGCCAAGGATCGTGTTGGCTTGTATAGAAGCAGATCACCTGTTCGAGTATGTTCACCTGGAGGTAATCATAGTCCGGTGAAACATTTTGATGATCACCGAAGAGGATCACAAGTACCGCCAAGTAACCTGTCTTCCTCGTGCGTCGAGAGCGAGGATTGGGACAAGAGGATCCAAGGAGCTCCCCCAGATGAGATTGAAGAATGCATTGGGATGATGTTTGATCGGGATGATCAAATCTAAGAAGGGGGCAGTGTAACGTGGATAGGTATTCATGTACTTACGGTTGATATTCGTTTATTAATTATTTAAGCTACTACGTTGCTTACAGTAGTTATTGCATGTATATTTCCTTATGTAGTTCTAGAATTATGGTAGAGTTATTCTCGATCCTTCGAGAAACTATATGTGAGGTACAAATTTGTCATAGTATTGTCAGTTTGACAAGGATCTAGAACATTAATTATGTGCGTCTAGATAATCATAGAACATTCTCGATGAATGTCATGTCATGATTCAGGTATATAAAGCCGTGTCGATCACGGGACAGAGTCAGTCTTATGAAGGCAGTGAGTCTTATAAAGTCAGTCTGTGGAATCAGAGGTTAATAGTAGTTCTGTCGGTAAAGACAGTGACAGTATAGATTGTCAAGGTGACAAGTGGTGACAGTTGTACCATAATAGAAGCTCGTGTACTGAGTGTTTGGAAATAAATCATTGGAAGCAATCTGCGAACTTTTGAGTCTTACGCAAGTGAACTCACCCCACAACGTTTAGCACAGGGTTAAACGTTACAGTATTTAAGATTTCCAATGCATCACCACGTAGAGCCAAGATCAATGCAGTGGCCTTCTCTTCATCTGACCAACCACTAGCCAAAGCAGCAGCATCAAATTGCCTTTTATATGTAGACCAAGACTGTTTACCATCGAATTTTGGAGCTTCAATTTTAACTGGATTAACTACACCATTTTGAATTTCATTCGATGATCGTCTCAGAGGTACTTCAGATTTCATTTGCAACATCTTTTGCTCTATTATTTGAAGTTTTTGATTAAAATTTTCCTGAACTTTTTATAATTTCTGGTCAACTTTTTCTTGTCATCTATAAGTTGAAAATTCTGTATGAAGTTTTCTTGGACTTTCTCTAATTTTTGTTCAACTTTCTCTAATTTCTGGTCTACTTCCTGTTTATCTTCTTGTCGCACTCTTGCTTGTTCTTCTAAGATATGTCTTATTCTTGTTTCTTGTTCTTCTTTCTCCTATTGTCTAATTCTTTCTCGTTCTTCTTTTTCTTGTTGTCTAATTCTTTCTTGTTCTTCTTTATCTTGTTGTCTACTTCTTTCTTGATTTTCTAGAATTTGACTTATTTTTGTTTGGTCTTCCTTTCTAATTCTTTCTTGATTTTCTAGAAATTGATTAATTTTTGTTTGGTCTTCCTGTCTAATTCTTTCTTGTTTTTCTTTATCATGTTGTCTAATTCTTTCTTGATTTTCTAGAATTTGTATTATTTTTGCTTCTTCTTCTTGTCTACTTCTTTCTTGATTGCTTCTAATGGTTTATTTCCAAACACTCAGTACACGAACTTCTATTATGGTACAACTGTCACCACTTGTCACCTTGACAATCTATACTGTCACTGTCTTCACCGACAGAACTACTATTAACCTCTGATTCCACAGACTGACTTTATAAGACTCACTGCCTCCATAAGACTGACTCTGTCCCGTGATCGACACGGCTTTATATACCTGAATCATGACATGACATTCATCGAGAATGTTCTATGATTATCTAGATGCACATAATTAATGTTCTAGATCCTTGTCAAACTGACAATAGTATGACAAATTGTACCTCACATGTAGTTTCTGGAAGGATCCAGAATAAATCTACTGTAATTCTAGAATTGCAATATAAAAGCAACAACTATAGCAAACAAGGTAGTAGAATGAATAGCTAATAAACAAATATTAACCGTAAGTAAATGAATACCTATCCACGTTACAATATTATCCATAATTTGTTGAAAAGATGAAGGGGCATTGTTTAACCCAAATGGCATTCGCTTAAATTCAAAGTGACCGTTTTCTACATTAAATGCTGTTTTTTCAATATCTGCCGTATCTAACTCAATTTGGTGAAATCCTGATGATAAATCTAATGTGAAATAATTACATCTCCCTAATTGATCTAATAATTCTTTGATATTCGGTAAAGGATATTTATCGTCCACGGTTGCTTCATTCAATTTTCTGTAATATATTACAACTCTCCATTTTTGTTTTCCACTAACATCAAGTTTTTTGGGTACAACCCATAATGGTGATGACCAAGGTGAAGACGAAGGTTGAATTATATCTTGTAACATTTTATTAATTTGATTTTTAACTTCTTCTTTATGAACATGTGGATAACGATATGCTTTAGTATACATTGGTTTAGTTTGGCCTGTGTCGATTTTATGTTTTATTTTATTAGTGAAAGTAAGCGTGTCTCCATCTAAATAAAAAATATCAGAAAATTGAGAACACGTAATTTTAATTAAATCTCTTTCTTCTTCGTTGAAATGGTCTAGTCTTAAAGACTTTCTTTCTGTCTACTATTCAAATTTTGTTTAGTCATATTCAATACTAAAATTTCCTCTTCAATTTCTTCAAACGGTTCTAATTCAAGCTGATCAAATATTATATTTTTGCAATTTTCATTTTTATTAAGAACTGACACATAAAATTCACCTTTTTCAATAGTTTTGACTATTGAGTTTGGTAAACAAACGTTTTCTTTTGATTGACCATTCAATATCAATTCCTTATTTGGTATGTTACATTTAAATTTACAAATTTGTTCTGTTCTTTCATCAATTTTTACTTGATTTAAAATATCATTATGTTTATATAAATTAATATTCCTATATTTAGTTAATAATTGACGATTATTAATGTCAATAATACAATTATATTTCTGAAGAAAATCCATTCCTAAAATTCCATCAAATTCAACATCTAATTCGTATAAGTATACTAGTAACGTGTCTTCAGTGTGGTCAAAGAAAAATGGATATTCAATAACCTTATTCAGTGGGATATTTCCTGTTGTAACGCCTCTTAAATTAATAGTTTTCACTTCTTGAATTTTATTAACAATATTAACTTTACTTGGCTTTAAAATAGTTATTCCAGCACCTGTATCAACTAAAAATTTTGTTTTTCCGTTCCTACATAAAACATAAAAAAGATTACTTCCGTTTGTTGCACTTACATATTCGTTTTCGTATCCTGTTTCTGTATACTTTTCTGGTTTGTTTGACTGGACTGGGTTTCGTGTACAGAATTTCCAGCCTGCAAATCTGTACGATTCTCGTTTAAATGGTGTGTTTGAGAATTATTTCTGGTTTGAAAATAATTGTTTCTGTTAAAATTCCCATTTGGTTTATCATAATTCGATCCCCGATAACCATTATTTTGATAATTATGTTGAGTATTAGTAGTATTAGGATATCTTTGTGGAAATTGAGAATTATTCGACGACCTATTATTATTATTATAATTGTTATTATTTATTTGTTGTTTACGGTAACATTCAGATGTGAAATGACCTTCTCTCTTACAATAGTTACATCGTTTTATATTCCTGGTTTTTATTTTATGTGGTTCATTCTCGCTTGTATAAGGTTTCTTTCGTTCTAAATAACTCAGCTGATATTCTGTTTTTATTATCTGTGCAGCTTCAGCAATACTTCGAGGATGAGATGCACGTACGATTTTACCAAGGTTAGATTCTAGTCCTACTAATAATGTTTGTAGCGCCACCTTGTCTACAAGGGCTTGTTGAGCTACTTTTTGGTCTTGTGTTCAAATAATTTGTTGATTTATAGCCGCATATAGTTTAGAATGATGCGCGTTAATTCTATGAACATAATTCTGTGGATTCTCATTATTTCCTTGTTTAAATTGTTGTAAATCGTAAATTAAACTTGTAACGTCTCTAGAATCTCCAAAATGTGTTTTTAAAAGATTCTTTATATTTATCCAATTATTCAAGTCTCTCGAATTAATTAATTGAGATGCTCTTCCTCTCAGTTTATTTTTTATTACTATAGTCAATAGAAATTTCTGACTCTCCGTCGCTATTTCAAATGCTGCATCGCAAGAATTTATAAATGCGTTTAATAATATAGAATCACCATCATATTCAGGTATAACTTGAGATATTTCACTTAGTCTATATTCTGGTTCAATTATTGGTTGGTCAGCAATCTGCGGTTCCATTCTGTTCAATACTATAATTCGTTATGTGTTACTATGACAATATGTATTTCTTTTAATAATCTCAGTAAATTCAACAGTATTATTAGAAACGTATTAACTTTATTACATTTCCTATCAATTAATATATTCCTTCCAATATATAACTTCAATATCTTCTTTCAATAATAATATATAACCATATACAATGAATATACGTTACTTCGTTTAAAGACAACAAAATGTAAATGTACTCACAATTGGAATCTTCTCCCCATTTGCGTTGGAGCTCGGATTTGACATAAAGGCTTGGAAACCACCGGATCTTCTTATTTCGAGCTAAGTTCTCCGTTGTCTTCTCCAGAAGATCTTGAGAGCAATACTTCTTCTTCTTTTTTCTTCGTAATATTCTTCTTATTTTCCTTCGTAATATTCTTCTTGTTTTCTTCTGGATTTGCTATCCTACTGACTGCGCCAATTTTGTTAGGGGTTGGTCGTTGACAATCACTTTTTAAAAAATAGTTTACACTTTATTTCTTATTAATTTCTACACAACTACTTCCCTAACAGTTAAAGTTACTGTTGTAAAATTTGAACCGACAGATGCTTAATGAAACTTATTGATTAAGTAGTTAGAGCGACTGCAACTAACAAACTTAAGATCAAAAGGATGTTAACAGATCAAATCAAAAGCTTAATATTTTAATATGAACTCATTATTTATAGTTTTCACAAAAGAAGAGGGGAACAGCAAAATCCTTGTAAATGTCTTCTCAAAGTTATTCATGATCTCTGGGAACATTGGATGTTGCTGCTATGAAATATTGTAACGTGGATAGGTATTCATGTACTTACGGTTGATATTCGTTTATTAGTTATTTATGCTACTATATTGCTTACAGTAGTTATTGCATATATATTTCCTTATGTAGTTCTAGAATTATAGCAGATTTATTCTGGATCCTTCCAGAAACTATATGTGAGGTACAATTTGTCATACTATTGTCAGTTTGACAAGGATCTAGAACATTAATTATATGCATCTAGATAATCATAGAACATTCTCGATGAATGTCATGTCATGATTTAGGTATATAAAGCCGTGTCGATCACGGGACAGAGTCAGTCTTGTGAAGTCATTGAGTCAAGTCAGTTGATAACAGCCAGTCTGTGGAAACAGAGGTTAATAGTAGTTCTGTCGGTGAAGACAGTGACAGTATAGATTGTCAAGGTGACAAGTGGTGACAGTTGTACCATAATAGAAGCTCGTGTACTGAGTGTTTAAAAATAAATCATTGGAAGCAATCTGCGAACTTTGAGTATTACGCAAGTGAACTCACCCCACAACGTTTAGCACAGGGTTAAACGTTACAATATAATACGGTAAACAACTACAATGTTGCAAACAATAGTTTCCTTCATATGGTTAATAATGGTATCAGGTTACAGAGTATAGACATCATGATAAGAGTTGCATCTCAGATAAACAATATACAATATTGCTAATAATGGACTCATTGCCTTTGGATACATAACATGTATGTCATTTATTGTGCAAGAACTCTCTTTTGTTAACTAATAGAATAGATAGAGTTTAAAGCTAGCTGACCAAAGTGAGCAAAATCAAAAATAAATATTTACTGCTCATAGCGCAAATTTAGTGCTAATTATAAGTGCTTTATTCTGAAATTGATTGCTCTTATACATTATATACTAGCTGACCCGACAGACGTTGTCCTGCCTTAACAAAAGCTAAAACAATATCTTGGTTTTCTAAATTTTCACCCATGACAACAATAGCAACTTCATCAATTGTTCCTTATTGCCTTGCGTGTTGTCCTCCAGGCGTCTTATCGACTTTGCTGACAATTTTGTGGTAATCAGATGGCATGCAGTTTAATTCAGTCTTGAATAATACAACCAATTCGTTGTCTGATTGGAAAAACATTTGAAGTTGCTCCACACTTGGTCTGTTCACCGATTTATAGTGTGCATAATGCTGATCGTCTTGTTTTGCTGAAGCGCCCATGAAATAAATTTGCAAAAAATGTAGCACCATGTCACTTTCAAGATACTTTATCAGCACTGCCATTCCCCCATCAACTTTTGACTGGCTGCTTTTGGTTATTTACCTAGCTACAAACCTACTGTACGCTACTTTAATTGATATATGGTTTCAATTAAAAATTACCAACGTATTCAGGCACGTGGTGTATGTCAAACAACTGTATGTACTGTATGTAAAATTAATATTGCCTTTTAGTTTTCATAAATGTTCTTAAATTTTCTAATGTTCCGCTCAACTTTATTATTTTTTTCGGTCGTAAGAACCTTCTTCTGATAATAATGAACACAACACAAAAAGAATTAGCGAAATCGGTTCAGCTGCTCTCGAGATTTGCGCTGAGCAACACATTCAGCGATTCATTTATATATTATAGATTTTTTTCAAATGGCTGCTTTGCTAGCTTTAGATGAATGTAGCATAGCAAAATTTGCATTTGCAACTTTTTATCAAGAATAACTTTTTTCATAAAACCAATAATAAAAGTGTTTCCATCTGATTCCGTGTATATTGCATTATTAACTATTTTATAATTAATTATTATAATTTTGAATATTAGAGATTAAGAAAAATAAATAGAAAATACAAACCTATATACTTATAATACATACACACACAAACATACATACATACATACATACACAAAGTTAGCTATATCTAAAAAATACAAATAAAAGTGAAAATGAAAATGTGGTCGGAAAAGCTCTATCACTTTTCAATAATTCTTATCATAGATTTTTTTAATTATTTTTTAAGAAAACGTAAATCTCAGCTTTGCATTTTTCAATTGTATTTATATCTTTAATATTTTTAGGTGAATAGTTATAGGATTTTTGTCCTAAATATACATATAATGTTTTTTTGAACTATAGTTTTTTCATGTACTGTAATATTTTGGTTTTGTCTAATGTCTAAAAATGAGTAACTTTTGTTTTTTTTTGTTTTCAAAGTCCCTCTTTGATATAATTTTTCCTTCCCATCTTATTAAACCGTATTCTAGATGTGGTCTAAGCAGACTATTGTACAACATTTTCATATATTTGAAATCCAAAATATTTGAAAGCATTTTAAATTTATATAATATTCGTCTTATTTTTTTACTAAGGAAAGATATGTCTATCCCATTTAAGATGGCTATCTATAATAATATCTACAGTTTATTTCACGAACCATGGCTATTGTGTGTAATCATACGTCTCATCGCATCTCATTATCATGAAATTCTCTACTACGTGTGTCGATCTAAGCTACGACATCAGTATATCAAGCTTGTGTCCTTTTATACAATGATAGGGAGCTGCACGTATGTCCGAAGGCAACGCAATATTTATTTCATAGGCGTCACAAAGTCATTGTGACATTTCAGATAATTCAGGTGCATAAATTTATATTTCATAACTCAAGCAATAAATTTGTATTTTGTGTGTGCATTATTGTTGATAATAAATCTTTCATATTATGTTTACTTATTTAATCAATCGATATTTTTTCTTCTCATGAACCATGAACTCCCTTAAATGCCATATCTTAGCACGAAATCGTTACGCCACTGATTTACTCCCGTCAGTTGGATTGATCCATTTTTCGTGTTTTCAAGGCAGACGCCAACATTCGTGAAACAAACTGTAGACTGAGTTCACTTATCTTTGGTAGATGTTTGATTTCAGAGAGGTATAGATCATGCATAATAGATGGATACAATTCGACTTTTTGTTTGTGCGCGCGCTGTATAGGTACGTAAACGTGCTCTTATTTTGATGATTTTTGATTTATTTGAAAGAGGAGACTTGAGAAATGGTCCCATATTCATAAAAACTCAAACCCGAAATCTACTTCCCTCCAAAATTTTCAAATTTTCTCGAAAACCGAAAATGGCAGAATTAGAGATAAGAAAATATCTGGAAACGTTTGAATTGATTTTTTTTTCAAAAGAGCTACGGTTTTCGAGTTTCAGTGATGTTAAACTTTGAAAGATGTGTGTTTTCGCTATGTGGGAGAGGCAATTTCTTTAGAAAATTGAAAATCTGGGAATGGATCAGATTATTTGTAGTGTAGCAGCATTTATATTGAATTTTTTTCTATAGAGTTACGGTTTCCGAGTTACAGCAGTGGTAAAGTCTAAAATATGCGTATTTCCGCGAATATTTCTGAATAATAACAAATACAAGCAAAGTATACATGGGCAATGGTATACGTTAACGTTCAACGATTTTCCTGACAAATGTAACATTCAAAAGTGTGAAATAAATATTTTTAACGAAAAATTGGACCGACGTTATCAGTTGGTGCAGTGAAAAATACAAAATAATATTAATTCTATTGGTGCTGGTATTTGTGAAGTTGGAGCCAAAAGCTTTCAATCTAACTGCAACTGCACAACTTCAGAAATACGAGCACCAATAGAATTAGTATTATTTTTTATTTTTCAGTGCACAAACTGATAACTTCGGTCCATTTTTTTGTAAAAAATATTTTCATGGACCCAAAACAGTTCTTTGTGATATAAGTGCATGTGTTTTTGCTACATTAAACTGAAATCCAGTATCATGACTCCAATTTTCGAGAGTTACCAGACATTCCTGTGTGAGTTGTTCCATTGTACTTATGTTTTTTCCTTTTATGTAAACAACTAGGTCATCCGCGTAGAGTCTTGCTTTCAAAGGTTTTTTAGCCTGCTCAGGATATCATTTATTGCTACAAGAAATAATGTTGGACTAATTATTGATCCCTGTGGTGTTCCGTTTTGCAGAGTATGTTTTTTTTGAAAGGGTGTCGATTACTCTAACTTGAATGGATCTATTGGTCAAAAAACTTCGTATAAATGCCAAGCAGTTTCCGTTTATGCCCAGTAACTGTAATTTTTTTAGAATATTATATTTCCAGGCAGTGTTGAAGGCTCTTTTTATATCAAAGAATTCAGCTAGACATTTTTGTTTTGAAGCAAGTGCTTCGTGTACATCACTTTCTAAATCTAAAATATTGTCGATGGCGGAACGATGAGGACGGAAACCATTTTGCTCGGGGAGTAGTAACTTTCTGTTTTCTAATGTCCACAGTAGGCGTTTGTTAATTATTTTTTCTTGTAATTTACTCAATGAACATGTTAACGAGATAGGTCTGTTTGATTCTGGGTCCTGTCGATCTTTGGTAGGTTTAAGTATTGGAATGATCGTAGCTTCTGTCCAAATTGCAGGAAACATATGTTTCGACCAGATAGTGTTGTATATTTCTAAAAGTTGATGTTTGGCGGAACCGGGAAGGTTTTTTAAAAATATAGAGGGAATATCATCAGGTTCTGGTGAGTTGCTTTTCAGGTCGAGGATTGAGTCGTTGAGTTCTTGCCTAGTGATTGGTAAGTTTAAAGAATCTGTGCAATTCTTAGATATATTCATCACTTCTTGCTCTTTCGCTTTTTTGGTTACTCGAAATGTTTTTTCATATTGGAAATCACTCGAATGAGATTCGTATGTTTCTGCGAATAGTTCTGCTATGTCTACCTTAGAAGTGATTGTCCGCCCATCTTTTTTCAGAGCTGAGATGTGCTGATATGGATTTTTTCCAGATATTTTCTTAACTTTCTTCCAGACAAGAGACATAGGGGTAGAACTGTTAATATTTGATACGTAGTTTCTTCACGACTCTTTTTTGGACGTATTAATTGTTAAGGTAGCCTTTGCCTTCAGTTTTTTGAATTCGACTCGAGATGCAGCTGTTTTGAGTCGTTTGTATCGGTTGAAAGCTGTTTTACTTGCTCGAATCGATGTCTCGCATTCGGGATTTTACCATGGTACCGGGTTATGTCCCTTAATTTGTTTGGTTCTGCCCATGGATAAGTAAGCGTTTTCAATTATAGTTTTAGAAAAACTTCCAAGCGTATCTTCAATGTTGTTGAGGTTTCCATTCTTTTATCAATCGCTTGCTTAAAGAGATCCCACTTTGCTGCTTTCAGATTCCATTTTGCAATTGGCTCATGGTTGTAATTTTGTTGAGCCAAGTTAGATATTTTTATAGGGTGGTGATCGCTTCCATATGTGTAGGGTAGTACTTCACATGTCAAAGCTGGTATTAGTCCTGGGTCACATAGTGATATATCGATCGCTGACGATTCTCCTGTAGCTGCGTGGAATCTAGTATTAGTTCCGTTATTCAGGATACAAAATTGGGAGTTTTGGATGAAGTTTTCGATCATTCTGCCTCTGGGACTAATAACTTTGGAGCTCCAGATGGGATTGTGGCAATTGAAGTCGCCCAGAAGGAGTCTTGGGGTTGGAATTTGGTCGATAAGATCCTTTAACGCATTCTCACTTATATGTTCATTTGGTGGTAGGTATATGTTGCATATATGTATGGTTTTTTTATCAATTATTTTTGCCGCTACTGCTTCCAAATTCGTGGTAATTTGTATAGGTTCGGATATAACTGTTTTCTTCACCAGTATTGCTACACTTCCGCTTGCTTTTGTCTTTCGGTGTCTATCTTTACGAAATAAATTGAAGCCTGATAAATTGCTATTGTGTTGAGAGGTGAGATGGGTTTCTTGTAAGCATATTATATCTGGTCTGTTTTCTGATATTAAAGTTTGTAACATAGTCAGGCGTCGAAAGTATCCGTTGAGGTTCCACTGAATAATTTTGTTGGAATTATTGAATGTAGGAATATTGAAAATGAGTATTAATTTAGGTCTGTTAACAGTCTTGTGATGAATCGCTCTCACATTCGGTTGCCACAGTACTGATTTCGGTGAGTAGTTTTTTCTTAATTTGTTAATTCTTAATTTATTTGTTTTTTCGGTGAGGTGAGGATGGATAGATGTGAGAAGTTGTGCTAAAGCTAGCAGATCATTGGTATAATCCTTCACAATACTAATAGGATCCTTAGAACCTTGGATATTATCAAATAGGCTGTATCGTTGAGGAAACTTTAATACTGGTGCTGGGCTGAGAAATTGTCTTGGGATATAAATATTCTGTATGAAGTATCATCAAAGTTGATTACAATTGAATCAGGTATATTATCAGACTGGGAATTGATATACACCTGTCGCCTGAAGCTAAGTATGTGGCTATACTCTGGTTCCGAGAAGTTTATTCTTAGGAAAGTTATGGGAGATACCAATTTTACGCCTAATTTCTGAAGCTCACTTTCCAGAATGGCATGAGGTATAGTCGGGCATACGTTTGAAAGGATAAGTCTTTCTGTTGGTGTTATAAGGCGTCTAGCTTTAACTGTTTGGCCACTGACTTCAATCGTTCCATGGTTCTTGATGAAATCATCCACGACAGTCTTACTTGCGAGGTACATACATATTCTTTGATTCGAAAGTCTAGACGAAAAAAATATATTCTTTGGATACCGGGATCAAATAATCTTGAAGTCGGGTGTTTTCAATTGCACTGAAAACAATTGGTTGTTCTTTTGATGGAAATACTTGTTGTGTAACAGCTGATGAATAACTTTTGGTAGAGGCTGTTTTTTCATTGTTTTGGTTCGTATCATGAGAACTACTGTAGTGATTAGGTCCCATGATGTGGTTTGGTTGTGAGAAGACTCTGACAAATATCAGAGCCGCCCCTGTAAGCTTCTTTCACTAATAAAAATATCGGGAGCACGCCTCCACTGGAGCAGATAGTCAAAATATCCAATTTATATTATTGTTATTTTGGCACTACCACATATGGAATTCACTCACGCAGAGAAATGTACACAATACGCTCGGGGACACGTCCGGTCCGTTTCGATGCTGATTCAAAACTCGATATGATTTTTGTGTCACTTATTGATTAATTTATTTTAATTTGTTGTTTCCGATTTGATAAATAGGAACAGATAAGATCATGAGCCAATACCTATACTCCAATTTGATACAATTTCTCTAGTAAGTAATAATTTATGATTGACTGTATCAAATGATTATGCTAAATTCAAAAATATTCCAATTGATAGATTTTATTGTAGATTGAACTATAAATGAGGCCACTTAGATCCTTTTTTGCATCTTTAGTTGATTTTTTATTTCCAAAACCATATTGCATATCAGATAATATTTTGTGTTTTTCTAAGAAAATCGATATTTTATTATTTTTTTGAATATTTTGGATACATTTGAAGTTAAAGAAATTGGTCTATAATTTGACATATCTGTTTTGTTTTCATTTTTGTAAACTGGTATAACAGTGAATTTCTTGAATTCTTCAGGAAATATTCCAGTGGACAATGATTTATTAAATATACTGGTGAGTGGTCCACTAATATATTTACATAGAATTTTCAGTGTTTCATTTTTTATTTGATTAGGACCTGGCGATTTGTTATTTTTAATCTATGTATTATATTTCCAATTTCATTCTGATTAGTCGGATATAATAGTAGATTCTGATATATTCCGGATTTCATTTTTGTTTTAAGATTGTCGTTTTTCCATATTTTTACAAATTCACTTTACTATTGAATATTCTTACTAGCTTACTCTGATTATTATATTATTGCACACTGTCTTTTACACTCTGTCCCTCATGCCGACAATTCTCCCTAATGTATACCCGGCAAAGACTCCAGATCATTCGAGTCGCCTCTGGTCTTCGATTCACTAGCCGCCACTGGACTTTTCTCGAAAAGGATGCCGCCATGCGGCCGTCGCACTATTTGTCATTGACCGCTTCTCAGTATACCCATGGCTCGCACAAGCATCGAAAAGACGCCACGACTTTGTGGCCAGCGGCTGTTCCCCTTGCACGTTACACTGGTCCCTCCCTTAAAGCTGTTCGCCCAGAACAGCTTCTTCCGTTTGTCTCCAGACCAGTGGAATATCTCCTCGATACGGATTCAGCCTTTCCACATGCACCACTTTTGGCTTGGCTCTCGGCGAAAGTTGAATCCTATACACCAAGTCATTAATCTTCTTGACAATGCGATATGATCCTTCCCAAAGTCTTTGCAATTTCGGTCTTAAGCCTCTTCTTCGCTGTGGCTGGTACAGCCAAACTGCATCGCCTTCGTTGAAAGAGTTTAATGGCTACTTTTTGTCAAGTCTCCTTTTCATTTTTTCGCTCTTCAACGGCAGCCCTTCTCTGGCAAAATCGCTCCTGTAGGTCAGCTACATAATATGGAAGAGGCACTTCTTTCTCCCAGTTACATTGGTGCTCATCCACAAATATTGAGGAGTATTGATTGATGGTCCTATTATGCCTCTCAACCATTCCATCTGACTGTGGATGAAGTTGGGTTGTTCTTGTTTTTCGGATCCCAGCAACCTCATTAACTGCGTCCATACTTCGGATTCAAAGTTTCTATCTTGATTGGTATGCATCTCCAAAGGCCATCCGTGTCTGGATATCACGTTTTCCAATAGGGCTTCGGCCACTGTAACTGCTTCCTGATTCGGCATCGGCACTATTTCAGGCCACTTTGAGAAGCAGTCCATGGCAACCATGATGTACTTGTTTCCCGAATCTGTCGTAGGGAATGGTCCCGCAATGTCCACCGCAATTCTTTCCCAAGCAAGACAGATTTAGATTTTTAGATTTAAGAGAGGGTTACATTGCACTGCGACCATAAGGTCTATTGTGCCCCCTACCTGAGTTGCACTCGCCTATACGCGGTCTACAACTCGCCTTCCAGTTCCAGAGTTCTAATGAACTCCAGTATCTGGGTTGGCTTCAAGGAGGATACTTCCAAGGCACTGTTTGCGTTGGCTAGCAATGGCGAGGCATTCCGTCACCAGGTGATCCGGAGTTTACTCCTCTTCCCCGCAGAATCTGCACTGGCCATCCTCTGCTAGACCTAATCTCATTAGATGCTTCTTGAGGCGACAGTGTCCTGTGAGAAATCCAGTGAGTAGGTGTAGCTTGTTCTTGCTGAGATCCAAATACCTTTTGGATCTTGCAGTATCAAAGTTTTTTAGAAACTTTTTGGAATTATCCAATCCAGGGGTATCCCGCAAGAGTGTTTCTCTTACGGTTTTTTCCCTCTCCAGAAACTCCTTCTTGTAGGTGCTTTTATCTGTGCCACAGAAGGGTTCTGGGCCAGTAAATGGAGTTTGTGCTCCTTTCCTGGCAAGTGTGTTGGCCTCCTCGTTGTCTTTGATTCCCGAGTGGCCGGGAACCCAGACTAAGTAGACCCTGTTGTTCTTGCCTAGCTCATTGAGCTTCCTTCGGCACTCCCATACCATTTTAGATTCAATGGTATGAGAGTTCAGTGCTTTAATTGCAGCTTGACTATCAGAATGTATTGCAATGTCACATTTCTGATAGTTTCTTTCAAGGTTCACCTCCACGCATCTCTCAATTGCAAGCAATTCTGCTTGAATGACGCTTGGGCAGCGGCCTAGCGCAAGTGAGCATTTGGTGCGATTCCCAAACACTCCAGCGAAGCAAGACAGATACTGCTTCATTTTCCCTCGGGATGATGTCTTCGGACCCTTCGTAGAAGCACAGAGGTCACAACTTCTGCACCATTCTTCCACATCTTTTCGACAGTTAATCCAATAATACCGCTCTTTCACACGTGCCAGTGTTCTGTTTACTCCAAAATGACCTCCACTGCGACTACTATGCAGCTCACGAAGTACTCAATCTACCATAGTTCGGGGTACAACGGTTTGATACACAATGCTCCTACCATCTGAACTTTCCCATTTACGAGTGATCAAGTCATCCCGCAAGCACAACGAATCCCACAGAGCCCAGTACCCCTTGACCGTATTTCTTGCAATTCAGGTCGTCGCTTTTGATCCAGCCAGCCCCGTACTATCGTCAAATCTTTGTCAGAGAATTGTTCTCTTCTAAAGTTATCTCTGGTGATTTCCTTGGCAATTTCCGTTTCTCTATTCCTATTCTGCATTTGTTGGATATGTAATATCCTTGGCTGTTTCTCTTTGTTCCTGCCTTTGAAAGAATTTACAGGAACTGCCACTAGGTCTTCATGATAAGCTGTCAGCATTGGCGTGACTTCTTCCTTTTTGGTGTTTAATTTGAAAGTCGTAACTCTGCAGTTTCTCCTTAATGGAGCGCAAATGTAGTTTGGGGGCTTGATAATCAGTAGTCGTCAGCGTTGCCCCCCTTACAATGGAGTTTTCCTGAAGTCGGGTATTCTCTGTCTGAATAATAAACTAGGCCCGTGTCTCGTTCATTTCTCATTTGTGAGGTTAGTTTTTCTTTATTGGTAACAAAATTAATTTTTATAATTTGAACGAATTGGTTCTGTAAAAAATATATATGGACAGCTGAGTATGAAATTTTGCAAACTCGAGTGACATTTTTTTACCCTGATGCTTGGCTGTATATATGCAAGACGCAAATCACCACTAACCACATATGATAATGGATTACCTACCCATGGTTAATTATGTGATAAAAATTTAATATTGAAAATTTACAAACCTAAAAACTGCCTGTTGCATAGATCGGTGTTGTTATTAATAACTGCATCAAGGGAGAAACTGGCAGTCCTCGATGGTTTAATTTCCTTAATTGGGCATGTACCGTTTAATAAATCGTCACAGAATATCTTCGTCCTAAAATTCATATTCGGATTCAAAAAATCATTGTCGACTATGCTCCGTAAAGAAATTTGAACGTGTGCTTTTCCACAAGTTCAAAACGGTCTATTTAGAGGTTGTAATCAGAGAGAATTTGTTTTGTTATTATATATTTCTCTAGTTTGAGGTTAAGAAGGCTTCCTCAAGGAACCTCGAGAGCTTCCTTGAGATTAGGAGCCAATAAGGTTCCTTATTTGATGAAGGAATGATTATGAAACGAGAAATGAGGAACAAGGAATCCTCATTCCTCAAGGAAGCTCTATGAATACGGCTGTTAGAGATGATACTGAAAGATCAAATGATGATATTTCTTAATAAAAATTACATGATCTCCACCTCTCAATCTGGATTCCGCTCTTATCATAGCACAACAACGGCAATTGCTCACGTTACTGATGCCATTTACAAATCATTAGATCAAAACCAGTGTATTTGCCTTATACTACTTGTTTATAGTAAGGCATTTGACACGTTAGACTACTCAATTCTTTGTGATAAACTAAATTATTTTGGATTTTCTAGAAGTGTCGCGTCTCTTTTAAGGAGTTATTTGACGGAACGGACACAAAGTGTTAGTTTTGAAGGATTGTACTCTGATTTGCTTGAAAAAGAGTTTGGAGTTCCACAAGGATCAGTGTTGGGACCCCTTCTATTCACACTGTATATATCAGATTTTAATAAATTTATTTACTACACAAAAATACATCATTACGCGGATGACATTCAGTTATACTTCAACTTTCCACTGGACAGAGCTGATGATGCAGAACATAAAATCAATTCTGACCTTTGCACTTTGTTTAATGTATCGACTGCTCATAATTTGAAGCTTAACGCCAAAATGTCGCAGATTATGTTTTTTAGGTCCAAGCCTAAAAGTTAACAAGTCATACCAAAAATTTCAATTTATATTAATAACAACAGGAACGACAACACGCTTCCAGTTGTTAACTATAGCAAAAATCTAGGTTTGTGGATTGATTCAGACTTCAAAAAGCATGTCAGCAACGTCTATCAAACTTCCTTCCATACCTTAAAACAACTGTACCCAAATCGCCATATTATGAGCATCCAACTGAAGCTTGCCATTTGTAATTCATTAATAATATCTAGGATATCATATTGTGACTGTATTTATGGTCCTGCACTGCTACATACAGATGCCATGCGATTACAAAAGATTCAAAACTCTTGCATACGCTTTGCATACGGCATCCGTAAGTTTGATCATATAAGCAACTCATTCAATGATTCTGGTTGGCTTCAGCTGTCTAAATTGAGAAGATATCATCACTTGACGTTAACCCAGAGTATTCTGACACTTGACCGCTCTTTTTAAGCGCTGTTTCTTATAAAATGCTACACTGAACTAACAGTTGAATTTAAAGAAATATCCATCATCAACTTCAAAAAGCGATTGAAATCATTGCTTAAAAATACGTAGGCATCTCTGTTTAAACGAATTTGGCTGTCGTATAATGTCTCATGAACCGGATATGTACAAGGGTGTATATGAAAGTATTTATATATTATGTATGTACTTATACCTATATAAATATATACCATTTTGATTTGTCTAAAAGTCTAATAATAATGTCTTTTTCTTATTTTTTCTCACAGAAGCATTCTTTTTTCTTTTCTTCTATTTTTATTATTATTATATATAAATATATTTATTTTTTATTGTTATTTTTTTCTCATTGTATTTGTACAGGGAAGTTTCTGAAGGTAGAGTTGAAAAACAACGTAAGTTGACACTCCGCCCATTCGCTAATTATATGTTTTAGATTTAGTTTAGTTTCTATTATTCTTCCGGGGCCTGTGGATAAGCCAGTCGCACCATAATGCTCTTAATGCTATGCTGAATTCCTGCAGTGACTCCGTTGAACCTTGAATTCTGCTTTTCAACTGACTCTGATACACTTGGCTAAGATATTTGTTGCCGTACCTTAGTTCCAAGGCGCTCACAACAGCCGAATAATCAGTTTGTTTGGCTTCAGGAATGTTTTAAGTATTTTAAGCGCCTTTCCTCGCAAGGCCAAGACCAACACCGTTGCTTTCTGCTAATGATCCCATCCATTTGCGTTGCCTGCAGCTTCAAATTGACTTTCGCCGTCAAACGTTGGTGGTTTAAGTTTTTCATTAGCTGTAGTGATCGCCGCCGACGTGTCCAACTTGCGGCTTTCGTCGTGGTTGGTATCCCGTAAAGAGGTGAAGACACCTCTTCTCCAGTCTTCTGTACTTTTCCTCAAACTCTTCTCGAACTGTCTCAATTTCTTCTCGAACTGTCCCAATTTCTTCTCGAACTTCTTGTTTTACGGTATCGATTTTTTGATAGACATTTCGGAATAATCCTGCTATCTGCTCGAAACCTCTGTCATCGTACCTCTTCTTCTTTCTTCTCTTGTTGTCGTCGTACCTCTTCCTCTTGTCTTACTCGCTCCTCATCTTCTCTCTTTTCTTGTTGTCGTAATTCTTCTTTTTTTCTCGAAAAATCGGAGAATAAATTAGTCACCACAGACAAAAGCCCCTTCACTCACTTATCCCACTTCTGAGACTAAATTGTTGCGTAAGCGGGTTCGTAGATAAGTGAGACTTATTTACAATTATTATTAAACTTTATTTACACTAGAAAATAAAATGTTCAAATTTACTTTACTATTGAATATTCTTACTAGCTTACTCTGACTATTCTATTATTGCACACTGTCTTTTACAATCTGTCCCTCATGCCAACAATTCTTCCTAATATATACCCGACAAAGACTCCAGATCTTTCGAGCCGCCTCTGGTCTTCGATTCACTAGCTGCCCCTGGACTTTTCTCGAAAAGGGTGCCGACACGCGGCCGTCGCACTCATTTATCATTGGCCGCTTCTCAATATCCCCATGGCTCGCACAAGCATCAAAAGGACGCCGCGACTTTGTGGCCGGCCGCTGTTCCCCTTGCACGTTACAATATTAACAACATTACAGAAGAAATTGTTGAATTCTTCACAAATTAAATTTTGGTCGTTAGTTAATTCAGTTTAAGAATTCTTAATTGTTTTTATTTTATTTTTATTTTCTTTCATGATAATTTATTTATCGTATTCCATAATTTTCTTGTCATTAGTGTTATTTATTATTTATTGATAATAATCTATTTTGACTTGATATCCTGATATATTAATCTAGATAGAATCTTTTATATTTTATATATTGATTTCTTAACAAGGGTAGATAGGTAGGTATAGGTAGGTAATTAGCTCATCAAATATTTTTTCTGATCCTTATATCCATCTTAGCTGTCATAAATTTCTATGTTTACTGATAATATCTGGAGACCGAGCTTTGCTCGGCTAAAACAGAATTTAAGATTGGTCTATCAGAGTTACTAAGGATATTTAAACTTATTAAAAAATGTATTGCGATCGGTAAATACTGCTTTTATTGTTCACATATTCGAAATAAATATGAATGTGTAAGATGAATGATAAATATACCAAAACTCTTGAAATAGCTAGTGTGGATGGACCTCGAGGGTCCAACCGATTAAATAAGAAAGTACCTATCGTCAATCCATTTCTCAACTCCGAAGACCCCTTTTTGCTAATTTTTACCAAAATCTGCTAACCCTTCCTTGCAATAGCTAATGTGTACCTTAAGGGTCGAAATATATTAGATATGTACAAATTTTCATTGAAAATTTCCGATTAAATTATTAGAAATTCATATTAACATCTTTTATTTAAAAAAATACTTTTGTTTAACTAAATCTCACTTTCGTATTTTTCATATTTAGATATCTTATAATTTCATTATTTGTAAACTTTTGATAATCCTGTTGAAGAATGAATAAAGAGTCGAAAGCTTGAATAGAAAAAAGAGTTAATCTTATTTCCACACCCAATACTGCAGAAGACGGTTTTATTCCTTTTCCAATCATGGCCACTTTCTGATAAGTCCCCATCGTTTCTACAGTAGGACCAAAACCAAATGCACAAATTAAATAGTTTCAAACCATGAATTATAAACTAGGTTTACACTTCACATGGATAATTGCGGAGATGAAGTTGACAAAATAAATTCATACAAAAGCTACACGCGTTATAAAACTATAAAATATGTAATAATAATTCAAAAATACCAATAGATATTAAAGTCACAATTTTGAGTGGTTTATTAGTCATCACAATATCGTTAAAGTATTAGGCTACTTATATTAAGTAATTTTAAAATATAGATATACCTAAACTCGGAAACCTTTGGAGTTTTTGGAAAATATCCTCTTGAAATCTTGCTAGAAGGACATATTGGATTTTGAAAGGTTCAATAAGGAACGATCTCTTTGCATAATCCGTGCACTATTACTATGCACATGGCGTGAAGATAGAACTAAAAAGCAAACGTTTAATCGAATATATTACACGGCCAACTAAAATATTTTTTCGTGGTAGTTTATTGTAAAATTAAATTTTCATTAAAGCTTGGGCGGATATCATTTTACATTTAACAACTTAGCAAAACGTAATGCCTGGTTTTTGTTCATAAGTCATTAGAGTAGACACATTTTCCAACCACCCTCGTAATGAGTTTCAAGCTGAACAGATCCTTTAAACCTCTATAATAAGGTCATCAAAAGCCCGTTCGCATATTATCTTTAGTATGTGGTGCTGCACCGCATACATCATCAGGTTGAGGAATATATTTTATTTGCAACATGACATTGCCGCCGAGTTGCTGGTGCCTGCATCCATCCACCTTTGTTGTCTCTCTGATCTACTACTCGCTACTCGACTTGCCCGTCTTTCACAGTACGCGCAGGCCGAGCGCCAACCCTTATAAACACGAGCCACCCTTCCGCGTTCGCCAAAAATGAAAAAAGACACATCCACTGGCGTGCTCTGCCAAGGTAAAGCACCAGCACCGACATGCGCCATGCGCCGATAAGGTGCACCACAAGCATCGAGTGTGCTGCTGCTCTGTGTTGTGCCAGATGAGCAGCACCAGAAACAACTGAACATCAGCAACCAAGCTGCTGCTTTGTGTTGGGCCATCGATTGTTATTGTTGTATTCGAAAAAATGCTGCATCGCGCGTACACATTTCATCGGGCTTAGAAATTCATATTATTTTATTTATTATTATAATTTTATTTTGTAGGTAAATGTTGTGATAAATGTGATAACGTTAGGTTAGATATAGTTAGTTCAAGCATACATTATTATTACATTCCCTCATGTACCTGATAAAATGCTGTGCGTGTAGTTAGATGGTAAAGTCGTATTAATAGGCAAAGAGATTCTTATTGGAGAAGCCTGCATACTTTTGAAACAGGTATGTACACTACTTTCACATTACTTTCTATACTTACGCATTACTCGTTGCAACATCTAACAGCAACCTCAAATTGAATTTATGACCGGTGAGAGAAACCTCAAATAAACACATTCAAATTGGATGAGAGTACATTTCTAAGGGTTGCAGCAATAGTCCTTTGTGGATATATGTTTCTATTATACATATAATATGTCAATGACAAGGGTCGAACGTAACTAGCGCTCTAGCATTAGTTCCCGCTTCCCCCTTCACATAATATGGGGTATATGTGCATGTTAGATATTGATTGACTCATTGAAATATGTACCATGTACCTTCTCTGCTAACTCAGCGAAATTCTCTAAATAACCCCCTCCCACCACCTAAACAAGGCTGCTGTCACTCACCTGAATAGGTAGGAGTGTGTTGCTCTCATTATTTATAGATTTTAGGATTTGACGTTTACTACCGAATAATTAATAATTATGAATTAATTACATACAATACACAATAAATATTAAATCCAAAAGAATCTATAATTAAATATTTGTGTTCTAAAGCACTTTCAGAAATGGTCTTGTGTTTATAAAATATTTGTCACTTTTCACTATCTATTTCTTACATCGATCAACCACATCAAATATTTGTTTTATTATTTCTTCTGCCTGAAGAATTTATTGTTTTGATTTGTCAAACTGTACCTACAATTTTAATTATGCTCATTATATTTGTAAAAACTAAATAAATATGTTAGGTCTCAACGCAGATATAGGATTTAGGCATAAGGAATGTTTCTACCCTGATAAAAAAATCATTAATTTCGATTTCTTGTTTATTGTTTATTGAAATATGCCTTCTAACTACTGAAACTGAAAAATTAATTATCTCTTTTTTTATCTCCAAATATTCACCACCAGCCATTATATACATTTCTTAACAGTTATGTAGCAAGGAAATTTATTATTTAGTTATTATATTTACTCAATAATCTATTTAGAATCTATTTTAGATGTGATATTTTAAAAAAACAGATATAGGCTAGCGAAGAGAAGACATATAGTAAGTACCTATGAACTTTCAAAGGCAAAGTGCAAAGTATGAGATTTTAGAAGAAAATATTGGAAAAATATTCCAGTTTTGCCAGTTTTCTGAATAGACCCAAGAATAATATTTTTTTTAAAATGGCAACACCATGTTTTTCCATCAATATTCAACAGATCACCAACTTATTTATAGAAAATTAAAGTATTGTTTTTTACTCTACGCGACGCAAATTATTTTTTTAAATTTGATGTACGGTAATAAAATATAAAAAATATGAAGAGCTTATACTATTTAATTACCTAACAACATCGGAAAATTTTATCAATGTTCACTTTTTAATTTGAAAATACTAGTTTATGTCTTGGAATAAAGAAATTGAAATTAAGGGTTTTTTTGAGGATTTTTCCTTGTTGCGTGAGTAAACGTTTTATTTATTTGAAAGAGGGCTCAGGGGCGCTGGTCTGTAGGTATAGTCCAGTTTCAGCTTTTTAAAACTGTGCTTCCCACCAAAAAGGAGCTAAGCAGAGAAGGATTTTTTTATCGAAAATTTAGCATTTTAACTATAGGGAACAAATCAACTTTCGTGCTTGATACTTCTATCAGAAAGTGAATGACTTCCCAGGTTATATCTGTGAGTTTTCATCTATTTTGAACTATATTTTAAAAAGTAACTTATTAAAAAATAGTTTATTCATTGCTCTTATTCGAGAAACATTTTTAATTTTGTTTTTTTTATTTCTGTACTTATGTGACTTTTTGAACCAGATGAAAATTGAAAATATATTTTTTTTTGACGAAGCTCTAATTTTTGTAATTGTGTAATATATTTCATTATTCATATTCATTCCACACGAATATTTTATAGTGAACTCTGAGATTCTATAATGTGATAAAATTTCAATCAGAAAACCCTTGATACATGATTTTCAAAACAATAGAATAGAAAACACAAACTTTAAATTAGTAAAACTGTTGAAACAAATCACCGCGTTGAAAAATGTATACCCCAGAGGCAATTCCTTTAAAAAAATGTCGGGACTCAAGCTGAAGTAGGTACATATCTACCTATACGTGTTATCTTTAAATAATTATTACGAAAGAGAGAACAAAACAGACAATTAGAGGGAACCAAGCAGTAAAAGTAACAAATGTGCCATAATAATCATTAGAGAAAGAACGTATGGGAATTTCGTGGTTGTTCAACAACTCAAGATTCTGCGCATTGACGTGCTTTGTTTTAGAATGATAGAATGCGGTTTATGCCTCATGGTGATGGTAAAATTCACGCACTGTTAAAAGTATATTTTGACTCATCGAATACCTACATCATACGTTAAGTACATCTTAACAGGTCTAGCTTACATTATCAGGCATTCTAATATGTTTAGAATAATATTTATTGTTTGATAGATTTCGCATACTTTATAACATTGATTACTTCATTATGATATAATTAAAATACAGGTCCAGAGAATTGAGCATATTGAAAACATTAGCCTAATAATTAATTTCTAGATTTTTAAAAGCTCTGGATAATCGGTATTTTTTGATCATGCCTACGAACGAACTCGACTAACTTGTATAATTCCAAAATGCCTGTTGAACTAGAACTCTTTAAAAGGAATACCAAGCTTTCGATATTATTTATTTTTTTTTTCAAAATAATTGTTAAATAATAAATAAAAGTGAAGAAAATCGTTATATGATCTTACCCGTCTATTTAACCAAAAAAATTGAATGATACCCTAAAAATTACGAAATAATAGATATTTAATAATGGAAATTAAACACGAAGTCTTCTCCACAATATATTTGCATAAAATTAACAGGGATGATGAGACATGTTTCGGTTCTATATAGACCCATTATCCCATTATAAATATTTAATAGGTATAGTAATAAAATATCTGGGTTTATAATTTGCCAAATTAAATTGACCTAGAAAGGAAATCATTATATTATGGTCCCACGGATTTTTATATCATTGGTTTGTTTTTGTACTGAAAAAAAATCACAAGCATTGACATTTTGAAATAAATTCTACAAATTTAACTGGCATAATTTTTATGCCGATGTTTTCAAATTGTATCTTATCTAGATCACTAATAAAACGATGACAGAAGATGCGGAACTTTAATCTATTCTTCACGGGAAATTTGAGGTCGCTGCCACCACTGTGCATGGACATGGTTTTGGTTGCATCGCGCATTCATTAAAGCTTGTACATAGCAGAGAATTGATAGAAGAACAAAAAATACACCAAATTTAAAACGCAACACGGTGCTGCCGACCACGACAAGGATGCATTTGAGCTGTTTTCGTAACGCTTCAGCGAAGAAAGTACCGTTGGGTACGGTGAAGGTTTCTCAAGAACTAGAGTGTCATTGTTCGGCGGACCCCCTCTTGTTACGTATACGAATAGCTAGCTTTCTCACTCTAACTGCAATGAGAAAAAGAATGATGCTTCACTACTGCTAAATATTCATATTAAAAAGGCATTGTTGTGATTTTCTGTAATAATAGGTTATTGGGGTGAGCTGGTCAACAGGGTTGGACTTAAAAAATATTTTATATTATAGTAAAGTAAAGAAGCTAGTTTCATAGTATATTTCTTATAGTGTGGAATAAACTTGAAATAGCGACAATATGAATATTACTAGCTATTAAATATTGTGGGGACTAGTAAAGCTTGTAATTATATGTATGCTTAAATTACTTAATAGATAAATATTATTTTACTAAAAGTAAGGTCGATTATTAACTGTTGTACTAATAAATATTTTTTACGAAAAATTGGACCTACTTTATAAGTTGTTGCACTGAAAAAATAAAAATAACATTAATTCTATTGGTGCTGGTACTTTTGGGGTTGGTGCCTACAACAACAAACTACAACCGCACAACTTCAAAATTACCAGCACCAATAGAATTAATATTATTTTGAATTTTTCAGTGCAACAACTAATATCGGTCCAATTTTTTGTAAAAAATATTTATTTCACATTTTCGAGTGTAACATTATTCATGAAAATTGTTGAACGTTCACTAATACCTAAGAAGATATAGGCTTAGCTTGTACTTTTTATTTATATTATTCAGAGATCTCAAAACATTGCGGCTTTTTCTTTAATTTCGCAGTCTCATATTATCAATTTTCGAAACAAAATTAATACGCATATCACATATTTCAGACTTCACCATTGCGAAACTCGGGAACCGTAACTCTTTTGAAAGAATGTTCAGTTTAAACGTTTCCCATCTTTAAGTCTGCCTTCTCAGACAAATGAAACAAAAACCAGCTAAATCGGAGTACGTTTACTACGCAAACCGAATTGTATACATTCTCCTTTTTTGAAGTCGGTAAAAAAATTAAAAATAATATTATTACTCTTGGTAATACTGGTCATTTTGAAGTTGTGAAAGTATAGCGTTAATATTATATTGTATTTTATTGTGCACCCACTTAGAGCACATTCACGTTTTTGAGTGTTTCAATAGTCATCAAACTTGTTTAACTTGAACTTACACATATTCAGAAATTTAAAAATAAGCGGTGGCAATTTTGCACCTAGTGCTGAAGTTTTTGAAAAATGTCAGATTTAAAAGTTGCCGGAAATGATCTTTATTCAATCTTAAATATAATAATAATTATAAAAAAATACCCCCTCCACCACATGTTTGGGGAGTTTTTGCAGTAGAAGGATGCATTTAATTTTGAAAAAGATAATATGGCAAAATTTCTGAGCACATGATTACAATGAAAAGATTCACTAAAATCGGTGCACTTTTACAGTGCAAAACACGCGAAAATATATTGAAAATGGGGCGGCCGAGTCGAACTCTGAAACGAAGGGTTCCGTATCATTGTACTAGCACAATTTAACTGTCTACCTATTACTGTTCATACGAACCAGACGGAAGAACGGATGAATGGACGGATTTAGTATTTGTTAGTATAGCGAAAATAGAAATACAAAGTTTGTAACAACTGTGCATCTATAAGGGTTCATTAAGATTCAACCCGCTGACAGATGATCGGGCAAACGGACTTGCGTGGGGAACCCTAAAAAAGCAAACATACAATGGAATTGTATACCTCCTTCTTTTGAGAATTGCCCCAACTTTAAATAAAGAACTCGGTATACAATTCAAATGTATATTTGCTTTTGTATGTGTATTCGCGTATTTTGGATAGTAAACGTGCACCGATTTTGTTGATTTCAGGTCTTTCTCTCGGCAGTCAAAAATTTAATATAGCAGAATTGAAGAAGATATCATTTTCTTCTTCTTCATATGCCGTACTCGTATTCAAGTGTAGGTGATCTCTTCAGCCTGGAAAGTCTTGTCCAGTTTAACGTGAATTCCGAAATACCGATATGTCTCCAGATACATTTTAGGGTAAACCTTTCCAAATAAGGTTTTCAACTATTGCTTTGACCCATAAACCTCTAAACAATTTTCGGAAACCTTTAAATTTATCAGTTTTCCAATTTGACAACTTGGAAGAGGAAGTTTTCGAAAAATCAACGTACATATTTATTGAAAGGTTTATGTAATACTGTATTCAAAATTGTGAAATAATTGCCTCTTTATAAATACAAGAACATATGTAATAAAAATTATTCTATTGTTAGGTTAGGTTACCTACTAATAACGGATACTTCATCTCTTGCACATCAAAATAACTATTACATGTGAATAAATATTATTTCGTATTTTGCATGCATCATCAAATAAAATCGGTCCTAGTTCTTGTGAAAAGTTAATTATTAGATCAAGCACGACATTGACGTCGGATTGGTTTAATTCAATGTTTAATAAAAAAAGTTACTAACTAGACGCGCCATTTTCAAGATGGATAATACAGACACAATATATATCCAAAAACCATTGACATATTAACCCATATGTCAATGCAAAAAACACACAATACACACTCTATATGTATGCACAAACTTTTACCATTATTATTAATCAATTTTCACTTTTAAGAGCTTTTCAAAATCAAGATCGGAAAATAACCAAATACTAATGTCAAGTGTCAAGATAAGATTTCAGGTTAAGTTTAAGAACAGATACAAAAATATTTTACACCTTCTACTACACTGGCGCCATTCTGGCCATTTTCTGAAACGTTATTTAATGCTTTTTTGTGGACACTTTTCAATCGAAACAGCCATATGAGATTGTTCTCCTCCCCTCTACACTCCATAGTTACATGATTCACTAGAATATGTTTTTGACAAATGTCTAATTTATCCCACAAAATTCGATACCATGAATTTCGTTTATCTCCGCCCTACTGGATGGCGCTGTTGTCATATTCTAACATATTTCATTGCCTACTGAGGATTATTTATTTTGGATCTTTTCATATTTAAAATTTTGGATATTTTGGAATCGGAAAATTTATTGCTTAATTCAAGTAAAACTTTACAGGGCCTTGAAAATCGATTGAAATTGATCTGATTTAACACAGATATACGTAATAATATATATTTTGTTCAAATTGAAAAACGTTCATGCACAGAATTATATATTCATTTAAGCGAAAAAGATGAAGCTCCACCTTATACTTTATACCTACCAACGTACAGTACAAACTAATTCTGAATTAGAGAATGCGACGCTACAATCATAGTATCATAATACCCTACCCTATCAACAACATATGCCCGCTCGCAAAATCAAAGTGACAGGTGAAGAAAGTTTGTTACCTCGTAGTAATATTATACTCACATTGGCTTGTCAAATTTTGTTCAAAACAAACTGTTCATTTATCTAAACCTGTCGTCATTGGTTACATCTAAAACTAACAAGGCGAGTAGCGTGTTGAAATTTGCATAAATAGCAACTTTTGACTTGAAATAGCAAAAGTTAGAGACAATAATAAACAAACCAGAAAACTTTCTGGTCCCTTAAATTCAAAAAGTATACTTCAGTCATTGACTTTGTCTATTCATCGCTCTATCTGTGCTAAGCAGCAAAAGGTTTTGTTTTTTGACATGAAATAAATACCACTTAATTCACATCAAAAATGTTTAACTTATTAATGGAATAAACCACAACTAAAGAACTCACTCAAATATTAAATACTCCAGGCTCAAGAACCTATTTTATCAACATGCTCAAAATGTCTTCCTTGTTATATTAGGCATTATTTCATCAGCTTTCTATTTCGATTATCAAGTTTTGTTTTGTAAATGATGCTTTCGAAATCCCAATAAAAATATTCTAATGGTGATAGGTCGGGATATCTTACTGGTCACTTATTGTGCCTTTTTTAAGTTTTAAAAAACGTCATGTTAATAATCTCGTAATTGACTTTTTAATTTCATTCCTTTAAATTGTAAAATAAATAATGAGAAAAAAATTTACTGCTTGCTTACTTACAACTTTTTTGGCATTTTCATTTTTAATTGAACGTTAGGAACGTTAGGATTCTGCAGCTGTATTTTTAATTTAATACAGTACCTGCTAGAAAGTGCTTGTTCTATTTAGAAACATATTTTCGGATCATTTTACAGTAATGGTGCACCCGGTATATTTTTAAATTAGCCATGCTGATAACTTCATTTATTTCATAGAAGATTCATTTGAAATATCGAAATATAAGCAGGTTATTTTACTTTTTGTACACACTGTATGGTGATGTCTGTCCTGGTGTGTTACTCAATAGACCTTTTTATACTTATCCGATTGCGCAAAGGGGCGGACCCTTTTTAAGCTGCAATATTCCAAAATTCAAACTATTCAGGCAACTTCAATATACGTTAATAAGAACATCTGTAAATCCTAGCTTTTTTGATAATTTTGAATAAAAAATATTCCTGATGCTACATTACTGCACGATTTCGGAGCACATAATTAAGTTTATAGTCGTGGGCGAAAAAAAAAAAATATTGAGCAGGTGCATTGTTATCTGCAGATTAATTAACAAAAACCTTTTATGTTATGTTGAAAATTCAAGTAACATTGAAAAATCCCGACGGCCTGTACCCAGCGGAAAGGTAAATTTTTCAGTTTTTCCTTTATAATTTTTTTCTGTACATTTTATGAGAAATTGCTTCTAACTAAAGTAGTAGGTAATCTTTATATCTATAACCCAAATTTATTTTTGATGATATTTACATTACGGCCCTTTTTTGATATATTTTCTAAATGTTTTAACGGTCGCCATTTTGAAACTACTTATCCTTATGGTGCAGGTAACCGACTGTGAATCCATTTTATCTTTTAAAATGAAATTTGTATATATACTTATTAATGCACTTGTCTAGCGTTATAAGTCCATACCGATATAAATATTTTTTACAAAAAATTGGACCGACGTTATTAGTTGGTGCACTGAAAAGTATAAAATAATATAAATTCTGTTGGTGCTGTTACTTTTGAAGTTGTGCAGTTGCAGGTAGATTGATAACTTTTGGCACCAACTTCACAAGTACCAGCTCCAATAGAATTAATATTATTTTATACTTTTCAGTGCACCAACTAATAACGTCGGTCCAATTTTTTGTAAAAAATATTTATTTCACACTTTTGAGTGTAACATTAGTCACGAAAATCGTTGAATGTTCACTTATACCAATCAAGATAGTACTTATTCTATTACCCACGTATATTCCTTGCTTGTAGTTTGTAGTTGTTATTATTGAGATCTCAGAACATCGCTGCGGAAATACGCTTGAATATTTTAGTTGTTACCATTTTAACACCGATTTTACTCGAAAACCGTAACTCTAAGGGAAAAATGTTCATTATAAATGTTGCTACAATTAATTATGTCTTTCATGTACTGCAAACAGATTTTCAATTTTCGACAGAAATCGCCCTCTCCACACACCGAAAATAGGTATATTTGACAATTTAAAATGTCTATATCGAAGACCGTTACTCTTTTGAAAAAATGTTCAATTTAAACGTTTCCGGATATTGTCCTATCTTTAATTATACCAACGCAGATTTTCAATTTTAGAGAAAATTTGTCCCTTCCACCCCCTTCGGGGGCGGTTTTCGGCGGAAACGAGATGTCGGATTCCCGTTTTAATGATTATGGGACCATTTCTCAAGCCTCCTCTTTCAAATGAATTAAAAATCATCAATATCGGAGTACGATTACTATATGAAACGCGCGCACAAACCAAAAAAAAAAGCACACAGTCGAATTGTATACCTCCTCCGTTTGGGGTTCGTCGGTCAAAAATGGTCAATGATTTCGGTTTATTCAATATATCTGCTCGCTTATGCTTCACAATGGAAATAAAACTAAAATTGCAATTAAAACTCAAATTTTGCATTGTAATGGATAACTTATATGGTTCAGTAATAATTGACTTTTACTCATTTTATTGTTTAAAAATGCAAATATTGTCTCCGTATCAGAATTAGATCTGGCATCCAGAGAGATTTGATATACGGTACTTAATGTGCACTCAGCAGATTGATAACTATTGTCACGGCACTCAGTGCTGAAAAAATGAGCTTTGAAAACAGGTGTTGCAAAAAAAAATTTTCTGATATAGTTTATGTGACTGAAATGTCTTCTATGAGAATAATTTCTCAAAATTTCCTCAAGTATATTTATTCTAATGTGAATATTTGCTTGGAAATATAGGACTATCCTCTTTGAGGCTCTTTGTATCTATACATTGAGGATGTGTCCAGGTATGGAATAAGGCATCCGGAATTCGGGTATCAGCGCTGATACTGTAGCTGGTTAATAATTGAGTGGAATGGATGTTTCCTTATAAACCGGAAGAAAATATCCCCTCCGATCAAATTCGTATTCAACGAACTAGAAAACATAAAAAGAGAAACATTACGACTCAACCAAAACTTTCTATTTTCCTTTTTTGTGAATTGGGGGACCACACTATCAGCAATTTGTGTACCTATACATATGTATCTATGTACCTATTTTTTGCTCAACCGTGGTGTTTTTGGGTCATAACTAGATATGCTGTGTATGGTGGTCATTACGGAGTGATATAACTCTTCCATTTGATTATAGAGTAGAGCCTCTTCTTCATAGAGTTGTCATATTGGGCGTCTTCTACAGAAATCAGATACCAGGTGGAGCGAACCTTTGACGAACAAACACCAAGCGGGAAAACAAAGGTACAAGGAAACTCCGGGTGCGGCAACGTCGCATCGCAACATTCGGCAGCCCTGACAACGCAACCAGCGGCCCCCTCCCCTTTGCTGCCTCCCGCATTTTCCCCCACAACTTCCACGACAACGGTCGATCGCTATGGTACTCCCGTTATAGCGTAAGCCTTCACTTTCCGTTTCTACGTATTCAATTATGGAGGGGCTTTCACTTTCACTCGCTGGCTCTGCCCGTGTTGTCTCATTGTTGGAAAACCGACAAGCAACAAGGAAAATTGAATGTCAAAGAGGAAAACTCTCTAGGATGCCATCCGATGATTATATATATATGTAGTTAACGACATCACGGCAGAGAATCGATATTTGGGAATGATACACACAAATTGACAATGCCAACGTTGATTCGATTATTCATAAGTTGATTATCGGAGTAGAAAGGAAATATGTATACCTACTTGGGCTATAATGATAGTAAATGGAAGTCTCTTGAGGCAATATCAAAAATTCATAAAACAAATAGAAAATATAAAAATAAAAGTTTTCAAGTAATTGTAATGGAACAATGGAACCTTTTTTATGAAATAATAGTTTTGATACATTTCCCAGTTTCAAGATCCTAGACTAAGGTACAATGCTTTTTAGGAAAATGTCGACGTCGACGGGTGTCATTTGATGCATAATTATGTTCCAATGTTAATATAAATAATAAAATTTTAAAATTAATATTCCGTTCTGCCGCATCAAAATTGGATAAAAAAGTCAGCCGTATTACAGTCAAGGTAAATTTCTAATGGAGCGCGAAGTTTAAAAGAAATCTATAAAAGTGATGAAAAAATAAATGATGTAAATATTTTTTATTGATTCATACAATCTCAAGCATAATCTTTTGACATTATTCTAAAAAAATACACATACAATTATGAAATATTTTCTTTTATTCAATTAATTGATGATACTGTAAAATTAATTTGACTTCTTTGAAAAATATTCCTCTTCTGGTCGTTCGCATTACTTACAGTTTTTCAAAATAGCAACTAATGCAAAATGTAGGTTAAAAATATCTTAATTTAATCAATTATACCTAAATGATGTCATATTATAATAAATGTATTCAGTTTTTTTATATATTTTTATTAAGAAATAACATAATACTACAGAAAAGATTAGAAAAGTTCAAGAAGTTCCAATATATTTAGAAAAAAACATGAAAGAATTATTAGCTCAAATGATTATTCGGTATATGAACAAAGTCAAAGAAATAAAAAACAGAGATGTTAATGAAACACGTGAATCTCCTCTAGTCGATATTTTTTGTCTCAGTTCATAATAAGCTATAGATGGGTCATCGAAAGATTAATCATGCGTCATCAGTGATATTCACAACAATATAGTTATTTGCTTACGCTACTTTTTTGTCAATTTTTTAACGTCCATGAAACAATGATGTCAAATTAAAAGTATGTGTTTTATCTGATCTGCATGGGTAATTTTTCGGTGACCCAACCGTATTTCATTTGATAGTCAAGTCAAGTCAAGTTAATTCTTAATTTGTGATTTGGTCACTTTGTATCAAATATTTTTTTTTTGGTTAGTAGATTTTGAGAAAATAGGTAGTGTGAGATGTACGAAGAGACAGGAGGACAAAAAAATATTTTATAAGGGTTTCTTTTTTTTCACCGGCTGTACGGAATCGCGGAAACGATGATCGATTGTGAAATAAACGAGAAAAGTTTATCAAATTTATGAGTTGCTTAAAGAAAGCTTTCTGAAGATGATTAATTGTTATTTACAAAATATTTACATTGATAAAACATTATCTGTGAAAACATCAAATTACCCGTGACTTCTTTATCACCCGGTCGTTGTTTTAAAGGCTAGATTTTCTTTTTAAAATCCATACATATCTGCATAATACATTATGCGCATTTATGTATACCGAACAGCCAGTCTTCTTTAGGTCACAAATAAAAGTGAAATTTATCAGGGACGAATGAATGAAACGTCCTTGGGGCTACGAGGGTGTATGTATGTGTCATATCCCTATCATAAATGTCGCAACATTGCCGCCCTGCTTGCTCGCCTGTCACGATCCGGGTAAATGCCGGCGTAAGCATGGCAACGGTGTAGCGGGGGTGCACCCGGAGCGAAGAGAAGTGCAAGTTGTCTGCGCGACGACTCGCCGGTCGGTGCTGCTGCTGCCGGAGCCCCCAACCGCCTCCTCCCCTTCAGCACCCAAATGCGCGCCCGCCCTCGACGCCCCGGCGACGGCCACCATGTCTGCCCACGCTAGCGCGTTCCCTTTCTATATATTATTCGGCGCTTCGTCAGGCCAAGGCTGTTGTGGCGATACGGAGGCGGCAGATAGGCGGCTCTAACAGCTCCGCAAAAGCACGCTACTTCCCTCTGAACCTGGTTCGGTGACCTACGCGAGGGAAATAGTATATTATTTTGGATAAGTTCAAAGAGCACCATTATGATATATTTTATGAGCTAAGAAAAATATACTGACATAATTCTTCCGATATACCTACAAAGGTCATGCTTCTATGATATATTTTTCTGCTATCTCACTATCTGTAGCTCTTACAACTCATAGGGGGTCTTGGCTAACTCAACAATTCTCCTCCATTGGGCTCTGTCCATCATTAGCTCCTCTGCTTCCATGACATTCAGAGATCTAAGATCTGATGCTATGTTATCTCTCCACCGTAATCGCGGTATTCCTAATGGTCTTCTACCGTTCGGCGCCTGTTCCCATACCAATTTAAGAGTTCGTCCATCCTCTTGCCTCTTTACTTGGCCGGCCCATCGCAGTCTTTCCGCTTTTATCATTCTTACAATGTCTGGTTGGTCATATAGTTCTTCTGTTTCCCTGTTTCTCTACTGCGGCAATGTTGTGTAGTTTCATCCCTTATAGATCCGTAAATACTCCATAGTATTTCTCTCTGCAATTTTCAGTCTGTTTTCGTTCTCGTCATGGTACAGGTTTTGCAGGTCTTATCATGGAGCGGTATATTCTTATTTTTGTCGTCCGAGATACATTTTTTGATTTTATTATTCTCCGTAATGCAAAGCAACAACGATTAGCACTTTTTATTCTGATGTTAATTTCATTGATCATATTGTCTGACGTGATAGTGGCACTCAGATATTTAAATTCATGGACTCTTTCAAAGTTTTATTGGCCCATCATCCCGAACCATGGTTTACATTGCCGGCCCAACAGGTGTCACTTGAGTAAAGCTTATTTTTCATCTAAGTAAAGTTTTGTTTCTGTCCATGGTCTGTGAGAGTTTTCAACGCATAAGTGCCTCCTGACATGGTCTAACGGATTCTAATGTAGTCAATGGCTTAACGTTCCTTCCGAACTATGGCGCAGTCTGAGTATCTATCGGAAAATCATTGAATCCAACCTAGGTATGTTGGGTGGTAGGTCAGTACTCTACCTTCCCAGCATTGACTGCTCAGGTGTAAGTCAGTTAGGAAAACAACACAAGCAGCTTACGTCATTACAATTCTCTCAAATTATGCCTTGAAACCAAAATATTCAACAATTAGCTTTATAAAAAAACTAGGACCGATTTTATAAGATGGTAAATAGAATAAAAAACTAGGTCCGGCCTATTAATTTGGTGCGCTTTAGACACCATTCGAAAGTACCTAAGTGATTCATTAAGAATATCTAATCTCCAAACCATAGATTCTAGACCCCAAAATATGATGATTAAGCTCAATAATCCTTATACAAATATTGTAGGTTTTCGAGATATAGGTTTTTTAAAGTTGAAATTTATTTGTTGAATTTTGCAATATTTTTTTTATTTTTTAATAGTTTCTGCTAGAAAATTTGCAGTTTTATGGTTTTTGGTATGGTGATTACGAAGTTGACTTCTCCTATAGCATTTCTTATACAAGGTGTTAGTTATACCCTGTTGTCTAAGTAAATTAAAACTTATTTTTTTCTATGTTGAATTATTAGGAAAGCAATCAAAAATATGAAAGAACGTTCAATTCCACTACAAAAGTCACTCTTTTCTGATTTGTGTGACTCGATCGGTTTTTAAGTTATTTGCTTTTAAAAAGTTTCAATTTACTAGGAAAAAAAAATTTTTTCTGTAATGTGTAACTAACACCCTGTATGAGAAATGCTAAATTAGAAGTCAAATACGTAATCACCATGCCAAGAAACATAAAACCACAAATTTTCTAGCAGAAACTATTAAAACACAAAAAATTGCAAAATTCAACGAATAAATTTCAACTTTAAACACCCTGTATCTCGGAAACCTGCAATGTTTGTAAAGGGACTATTGACTATTAAATCATCATATTTTGGGGTCTAGAATCTAGAATCTAGGATTTGGAGATTGGACATTGTTTATGAATCACCCGGTATGTTCTGCCCAACTAGTTCGGGAAAGGAGATTTCGTAAATTCTCTGGAATACAAGAAAAGTCTGTTCAGAAGTAGCGTCAAGTTAAAAAACTATACGAGCAGAATCAATTCAGATTGAAATTGATTTGAATGGGCCTTTACAATAGGTCGTCTAATTTAAGTCCAATGTGTTTTTTTTTAAACCTTGATGGAAACTATTCATTTTACACCAATCAAATTATTCGAAAATGCCATCCTCATTTTGCAAAAAAATATTGAGTTTTAGAACATTTTTTGAAACTCAGACGAGTCTGACGTCACAATGATGAGCAGTAGAGCCAACAGACTAAATTTTTTGATTTGACACATCCGCGGACCACGTCCCCTTAATCATAACCTCACTTATCACTTTGTCCGTGTGTTGTGTTTAATGTGCTTTGCTTTGTCTGTAATAATTAACTACTTGTAATTTACGCTTTAAAATGGATGTAGGATTTGTGAAAGGAAGTTCAGAGAACCTTCCAAAGGTTGATTTCACAATGATGGACGAGTTTTACGTTTCGAATTCCAGATACTTGTCTGCAGAAGTTAAAAACATAAAAACTAAAAGGTATGTCTTCTAAAGTTCTGAAATATGTATTTTCTTTATTGTATAGTAAATATATTGAGTTCTATGTGATTGTTATGTCTTGCAGATCAACGAGAGAATCTTATAGTGATAATACTGTTGGTTATGTGCAAGTAAAACGGAAAGGTACTCATTGTACCGTAAAAGGAAAAATAACGCCTGAGCACCGAGTTTACAAGACAAATTATACAGTATTAGTGGAAGTGGATGAAGGAAATGAAAAAGTTTTAGAATGCAAATGTCTGGACTGCCCATCATCAGAAGGTAAATTATTTTGATTTTTAAATATACTTAAATCAACAAGTTTATGAACAATCTTATCAAGTATTGCGTATTCACTTGAAAAATTAAATACAAAATAAACACAATATCAATTTTGAGTCGAAGCATAATTTCAATTGCTTCCATGTTAGCGTGGAAGTAGACATGACGAAAATACAAACATTAATTTTTTTTACTTGTTTAAGTGAGAGAAAGACTGTTTCACCACTTATAGAAACTAATCAGTCCGGGGTAGTCAAAATCAAGTGAATATGTAAGCATTTTGATCAGATATATTGAAAACTTTAATTTGGTATGCAATGGTGTAATGTATGTTATACAATTTTAGGTGGATGTAAACATGCTGTGGCTTTTCTGATGTGGCTGCATCGTCGAAGTGAAGAGCCCTCGGTAACATCCCAAGAATGTTACTGGAAAAAATCCAAATTAACTAAAGCAGTTAAAGAGACAAAAATAATGGATCTGCAGTCATTAGTGGACAAAAAAATCCCAGAACTTAGACCAAAAAACAACGAGTTTTTTCAAAATGTTGTAGGACTGTCCTCTGAAGGAGGAATCTTCGATTTTTTTCGAAATATTAAATTTGAAGATATATCAATGTATCCATTAATTGTCAAGTATAAAGAAGAAACCAAAAATGCTATATCTCCTGAAGATTATATAGATTTTATTAAAAATAAAATGACTAATGCAGAATGCAAAGAAGCCGAACTGAACACCAGAGATCAGTCGCAATCGGGAATGTGGTATGAACTTCGATTTGGTCGAATAACAGCATCACGCTTGTATGAAGCCGCACATTGCAAAACTGTAGAGGGTTCGCTTACTGAAACCATATTAGGTGCATCAGAACTTGTTCAAACCAATCCGATGAAAAGGGGTCTTTTACTCGAACATGAAGTGATCAAAGAAGTTGAAAAACTAAAAGGTATAAAAATCAAAAAAAGTGGTTTGCTTTTAGAAAATGAATTTCCACTGTTTGGAGCATCACCTGATGGATTGAGTGAAGATTTTTGTATCGAGATTAAATGTCCGACAAAAAAAAAACATTGGTTATTATGTGGATAAAGGTACAATACGTAATAAGTTTTATGCACAAATACAGTTGCAAATGCTTTTCTCAAGAAAAAATAAGGGTTTGTTTTGTACAGCTTCCCCAAATTTTGAAAGTGATAGACATGTTACTATCCATGATGTTGATTTTAATGAAAAAAAATGTTTTGAACTAATGAATGCAGCTCAATCATTTTGGAAGATATGTATATTCCCTAAGTTAATCATTTAATTTAAGCTAAAATATTTTATACATTTTCAAATTGTAATAAAAAAACTGTTAAATAAATGTGTTTATTAAAAGGTACATATTAATGAAATCATAACTATTACATTCATTAAGTTCTCCTAAAACAAACTTTCAATGAGAACATTCTAATTACATTGCAAAAAAAATATTTATAAATTTGTACATTACAAATGCATATTTTATAAGAAAACTGGATTCAAACATGGAAAATGAAATCAAAATTTTAATATTAAATATATACAACATTTAAATACATTTATTCCTTAATAAGAGGTCCTTGAACATTTATTATTCCAGTCACTATTATCATTATATGATTTATTAAGTATAAAAGGTTCATATTAATTCGCGAATGAATGTCTACCATTGCAAATTCTCGAATTCTTCTGATGACACGTTCAATGTGTATCCGCAAAGAAGCAATCCTCTTACTTCTTTTTACTTCATCTTTCGATAATTTTTGGTTTTCTCCTACACTTGGTGGTCTAACCAAAAAGCAATTTTTTGTTTGTAAAACTGTATCGATATGTTTGAATCCTCGATCAGCCATTACTGCACATCCACTTGGCAATACATTCAAAAAATCACTTTTCATAACAATTTCCTTGTCTGAAGCCCTACCTCCATAACCGCCTGATATGAAATTGACAAAACCACATGGTGTTGCAGATATTAGAAATTTCAAAGTATTGCACTTTTTGTATTCCGACCACGTTAATGCTTGTCGTACAGGGTTAGATGGCTTTTCAATTTCGATTTCGAAACAATCAATAATCGATTGCACGTGTGCGTACCGAGCTCGAAACGGAATAGGCAAAACCCTCTTAATTTCTGATGCACTTGGCCACAAAATGAGCTCCTGTAATGCTCCAGCAATAATAGGAACAGACTTCACGAATGTATTTTGAATATTTGTCGTACTCATGTCAAAATCATCGCCTAAACGTGCGTAGACATCATCTGTTCTAATTTTTTTAGAGTAATTAAAATATTCACATAAGAAATTGCTTCTTGCAATTCTACGTATTTTACAACCTGGTAAATATTTTCAGGTAATCCTAGGTAAAATCTACTCTTCTTTTCACACAAGGCGATAGATGACTGTGCGCGTCCTGATAAAGGAATTTTAAACAGTTCATCTGTACTTGTAGACACACTGTTTTCACTATAACTATAGTCAAACGAAGAGATATTAGTCGATGATGTGTCAGACTTAGATATCCGTTTTACAGGCTCTTTTATTTTTATAGGCGACACTGCTGCATCTTCGCTTTTTGCTTTTGCCATTGTAGCTACACTGCGAACACACTTTTTAAAATTCACTTGTATACCTACATTCTTTTTTTGTGTGGTAACTTCAAAAACTCCTGAAGGAGAATGTGTGAGAATATGTATGCACCTCATGTGCAGATCTTGTTGGAGTCTGTAATAATCCACTACTGGTCGATGGCTGGATGGGCTCGGCAGTAAACAAGTGCTTTTTAACACGTTTCACTTTATATAGATTTTCTAATACTGCTTGTTTCCTTTTCCTATCCGAATCTGTCAACTGTGATGATGCAGTGACCAATGAATCTTCTAAATTCAGATGAGGGACTACATCATTTTTCAGAACCAGCTTTGCTCCAACTGTTTTGAAATAGAGCCAGTTTTCGGAATCTTGTTGGAGCTAGAAATCAAATAGTTATTAATAACAGTAGATAATTCTAAAAGACAGCATTTTATTCATTCTTGAATATAATTATAAATTACTTACGTCAAAGTGATCTTCACAACAAAATAAACTTCCGGACTTGCTCTTCGGTTTACAGTAATTTACAGCTTCAAACCATAACTTCCGCCTAAATTCATCTCTCGGCACATAGATAAATATTTTAGATGGATTATTTTCACTATTATTTTGACACTTTGAGACAAAACATTTTTTAAACATGATGCAAATTCAAATTAATGAAAATAAAAGAACAGTGGTATTTGTTGACAAACATATGACAAATGACATATGTTAGATTGGAGACTGACAGCACAAAATACCTACTTCACTTCAGAAATAAATATCGCAAAATCGCCATAAAATAACAAGAATCTACTAAAACTGAACAAAATATAAGAGTTCTCTGTATTTTACATCAAACTGAAAAATTTTAACACAACTATTTTGAATTAATCGTGTGTCTAGTAGTTCATATCAATCTGAGATAGCAGCTGCCCACAGTAGGCATAGTAACACAAGAAGAGTACAGCCAACATAATGAATTGTAATTTCAACATTATACTGCGCATGCTCTGACAAATTGACGTCACCATGTCGGCGCGTAAAAATGCCGCGTAAGATTTTCGAACTTATTAATTTTTTTCCTATGGTAAACGTACTCTAGAAATTCTGGAAAAAATATTTTGGCATTGTTTTGGTTCAAACTATGAAATTAACAAATAAAAAAAATCAGTGTAAAGGCCTATTGAAAAACAATGAAAATCTGTACTCAAAACAACACATAAATAAGTGTTTCTTTATTTTTTTGAGGATGTTATGATTGTTGTCCATTAAAAAAATCAAATCACCTTCTCCATCAACAATTTAATGCCATCCATAGAAAATATAACGGAGAAGTACTTAAGCTGTCTGGCAATAAACTGCTTTGGGTAGCAATGTATCTACAACTGGAAAGAAGGTCTGCAGAAATTAACATCAATGGTAGATGTAAAGAATCGATTAAAACTTTTCAGAAGAAATGAGAAATATTTTTTTTTCATAAAAAAATAGGACCGATTTTAGGTATTAGGTAGAGCACAAAAATACAAAATAATGTTAATTATATTGGTGCTGGTACGTCTGAAGTTAGTACCAAAAGTCTTCTAATTACCTAAAATTGCAAACTTCAACATGCAGACAAACAGTCGAATTGTATATCCCCTCCGTTTGTTTTTCGGTCAAAAACTACTCTCATTGCTTTTTGACCGACTTCCTTAACGGAGAGGGTATACAGTTCGACTGTTTGTTTGCATATTTTTATGTCTGTTCGCGCCTTTTGCATAGTAAACGTGCTCCGATTTTCATGATACTTTGTTACTATTGAGAGTTGGTGCCATTCGACATTCAACATTTCCTTGCCCCCAAAAACTTCTACCAAAAGGGTTCGGAGGGGCAATTTTTTTCGAAAATCAAAAATTTTAGACGACCAAATGTAAGAAGGGACTATATCCGTCATTAGATTTCCAAGTTACAGCAGTGGTAAAGTCCGAAATATATGTACTTTTGCTATGTGGCAAATTTTTTCAAAAATTAAAAACATGAGATGGATAAATGAAAGAAGATATCATATGGAGCAACATTTAAATTGGACATTAAAAAAATTTTAGTGCACCAACTGACAGAGTTGGTCCTAGTTCTTATGAAAAAAATATTCTATATTTTATTAGATGATATCAATGATTTAGACTTCTTAAAATGACGGATAACTCTTATACCATGTAATAGTAGTAAATAGTGAAACCTAATATTATGTTTCTATAACCAATTTTCAAAACTATTGTAACGTTTAACCCTGTGCTAAACGTTGTGGGGTGAGTTCACTTGCGTAATACTCAAAATTCGCAGATTACTTCCAATGATTTATTCCTAAACACACTGTACACGGCTTTCTATTATGGTACAACTGTCACCACTTGTCACCTTGACAATCTATACTGTCACTGTCTTCACCGACAGAACTACTATTAACCTCTGTTTCCACAAACTGGCTGTTATCAACTGACTTGACTCAATGACTTCACAAGACTGACTCTGTCCCGTGATCGACACGGCCTTATATACCTGAATCATGACATGACATTCATCGAGAATGTTCTATGATTATCTAGACGAACATAATTAATGTTCTAGATCCTTGTCAAACTGACAATAGTATGACAAATTGTACCTCACATATAGTTTCTGGAAGGATCCAGAATAAATATTCTATAATTCTAGAACTACATAAAGAAATATACATGCAATAACTACTGTAAGCAATATAGTAGCATAAATAACTAATAAACGAATATCAACCGTAAGTACATGAATACCTATCCACGTTACACTGCCCCCTTCTTAGATTTGATCGTCCCGATCAAACATCAACCCAATGCATTCTTCAATCTCATCTGGGGGAGCTCCTTGCATCCTCTGGTCCCAATCCTGGCTCTCGCCACCCGAGGAAGACAGGTTACTCGGTGGTACTTTTGATCCTCTTCTTCGGTCATCAAAATGTATCACCGGAGTACGACTACTTCCTCCTGTAGGTGAAAATCTTCGAACAGGTGGTCTGCAACTACACAAGCTAACACAATCCTTGGTGGCCATACAACCTTCACCACTGCGTGATCTTGAATTATGATCACGCAATCTATGTATGTGGCAAGGAGACGTCAATTTATGACAGAATATTCTATCGCATCCATGATTGCGTCGATGATAGCGAATGTGCCTGCACATTCGTCTGCGGCTATTGCACCTGCTCTTTCGTCGTAGACTGCTGCGCTTCGTGCCTCGGTCTTTCCGTAGATTCATTCGCCTTCTTTTATTGCGGCCGTAGCACCTTCTACCTCCTGGACCTCTGAGTAGACTATCGCAACCGCAATGTAAAATGTTTTTCTTACGACCGTTGTGGCCTACACACTGCCTGATACTTCTTCGAGATCTGGATGTAATGCGCCATTTAAAAGGACTTTTTCTTCTACTGGTTGAACTCTCTCCAGACATATTGCGCTCCTTCGACCTAGTTCCGGCATCTTCCCTCTTAGCATCAGGCTCGTTATTTAAGCTATCCTTATTCGTGCAATAATGAATTTTCTGTTGAACGCTGTTTACTTTCTTATAATCTTGTTTAATTCTTGCCAGGTCTTCTTTATATTCTTGTCTAATTCTTACTAGTTCTTCTTCATATTCTTGTCTAATTCTTGCCTGCTCTTCTTCATATTCTTGTCTAATTCTTTCCTGTTCTTCTTTATCTTGTCTAATTTGGCTCTGTTCTTTATATTCTAGCATATTTCTTGCATGTTGTTCTTTACTTTCTAGACTAAATCTTGCCCAATATTCTCTGTCTCGTAGTCTATTTCCTGCGTCTTCCAATCTCCACTTCATAAGAAACTCGATAACATCTGCAATAGTTGCCATTTCACCAAATCTTTCGATCTGATATCCACTATATATTTTCAGCAAAATGCGAAGATCCCACTTCTGACACCAATTGTAACGTTTAACCCTGTGCTAAACGTTGTGGGGTGAGTTCACTTGCGTAATACTCAAAATTCGCAGATTACTTCCAATGATTTATTCCTAAACACACTGTACACGGCTTTCTATTATGGTACAACTGTCACCACTTGTCACCTTGACAATCTATACTGTCACTGTCTTCACCGACAGAACTACTATTAACCTCTGTTTCCACAAACTGGCTGTTATCAACTGACTTGACTCAATGACTTCACAAGACTGACTCTGTCCCGTGATCGACACGGCCTTATATACCTGAATCATGACATGACATTCATCGAGAATGTTCTATGATTATCTAGACGAACATAATTAATGTTCTAGATCCTTGTCAAACTGACAATAGTATGACAAATTGTACCTCACATATAGTTTCTGGAAGGATCCAGAATAAATATTCTATAATTCTAGAACTACATAAAGAAATATACATGCAATAACTACTGTAAGCAATATAGTAGCATAAATAACTAATAAACGAATATCAACCGTAAGTACATGAATACCTATCCACGTTACACTATATTTTCTTGTACACACAGGTTTTTCTCTAATTATTGCATTGAATTATTTTTTTAATATAAAATATGTTTCTAAATGCCTAGCTCGGTAGCCTTCATTGAAAATCCCTACAAAAGTTTTTTTTAAAATCTGATTAACGATAACTAGGTATATAAAGTCATCAACTTCAGAGAGAATAAAACACTCCCCCTTTTTCAAATACAGAAGTAATTATCAGAATCATTGAACATTACTTATTTTATTACTAAGATTGGATATTTTGAAAATGTCATATTTGAACCAATATAAACATAAATATATTTCTCTTTGTAGCTGATAAGATATCGGCATTAAAGTATTCAGTTCAACCGTTTTAGTGTTGTGGGCTGTAAAATGAACAGACCGAAAGACAGAGAAAGATTCTGTAAATTATTGTTTTCGCATCTCAAATTGCTCACTGATGTTTTGTTTCGAGGAAACGGTCGCGTAAAGTTTATTCATTTTAAACTGTTCAGCTTAGACACAAATATCCGATTAGAAACCTGAGATATAAAACAGATTTTTACTGATTCTCTTTAAAAATGAAATTGTATATTTCCTTCTGAAAAGGCAAAAACACCCACCAAAATATTTTTTTAGAACAGATATTTCTCAATGCGAATTTTCCAAATAAATAACAAAAATTTATCATCATTCTTTTCAATTTCCATCAACAAGTTTCATAATTTATATTCAAAAAAATATCGGATCCGTTGTGTGTTTCACCTATCGAATTGAAACCATCCACTTCGATATTGTCCTTTATCCTGCGAACTAGAAGTGAAGCTGCTTGTCGAGTGTGCTGCCCCAGGGCATGCCAGGCTAGCAGCCGCCCCCCTGGCTTGTCACATGTCACCGAAACGGCTCCGCTCCCACCGCTTGCCACCTCTCGGCTCCGCCAGCGTTTCCCGATTGATATTTTATTCAAACGTAGCCCGTATCACGTCATTTTCGATGCTCGACAGCCACCACCCCCGTACTTCTCCCGCCTTTAGGTACACTGCTGTTCGAAAATTGTTCGTAGGCTTATTAATTTTTTATATACCTGACACAGCGCTTATTATTGGTATAGATGGATTTTCCGGCGATCGAGGGCTGCTCGAATGGGAATCGGAAAAAAGTGAAAAAGACATAATGTATTGAGTTGCCTTTTACCTTACGAAATTGTAATTTACCTTGTTTTCAATTGGCCCAGAAACACAAAAGACGACATAAATCTTATTATACAGAGTGGCTAGAAAGTTGGAAACAGCTGATTTCTGATTAAACTATAAGTTAGGTATATTAAAAAAATATTCGGCCTAAAGTTTTTGTAGAACATTAGCTCTTTTCAGTGACGTTTGATTTTCAATAGGTACCTACACTAATTTTCTGGATATGACGTCATCGGTGTTTTTTTTTTGTATGTAACACCCTATATAATTTTTGCATTTTCAGATTCTCACTTTCACAAGAGTTTAAATGATGTAAGGTTTGACGGGTGTGCGACTGGTGGTTTTTTAAATAATAAATAAGTGAAAGTGATAATTTAAACCGATGACGTCATTTCTCAAAAATAGTGTAATAGTGTTATAATATTTTTTGTTCGGATATTTTTTCCATATAGCGTACGGTTTCGCCAGAAATCACGTGTTTCCAGACTTCCTAGCTGCCCTGTATATTTGAAAAAAATCTTGTGTGTCACAGGCACAGGACTTGCCTACCGGTCTTAAAGGCGTAATATATTAAGTTGCCTTTTGTTTTACGAAATTGTAGTTTGTTTTTGTTTTTTTTTTCAATTGGCTCAGAAATAAAAAAGACGCTTTTCAAATATTCGAAAAAATCTGTTAAGTCCTCTCACACGACTTTCCGACCGCTCTCAAAACATTTCATCGAGTAGCTATAGCCTACAAAAATTGTCTGATCAACTCGTGCAACCATGATTATTTTTTCCAGTGTCCCAAGACAACATATTGACAATATTGACTTAGGAAGTACCTTTAAGGTGGCAGAACATGAATAAGCAGACAATATGACGGTTCATGTAAACATAACTTGTTCTCTTGTTTTTCGTCAGTAATAAGTGGTAAAAGGCAAAAATATTTTTTTTGAGAAGTTCCTAAGCAAATCGCCCCTGTCCCTGTCTTTCGTATAACAACTTGTACATGGACGATGCTCATTAGCTCATTCTTTGTCAGAGAAGAGTAATATCTATACCCTCCATAAAGAGAAAGTTATAAAATCGGTTTATTGTTTCCCGAGATAATTTTCAACCTATGCTTTAAACAGGGTATCTTGGGCCAAAGTAACCCTAACACAAAAAATAGAATAAATGTAATATCCCCTTTAAAACAATTAAAAAGCCTTTATAGATTGCATGCATGGTAGTCGAGTTATGTAAAAAAGTTTATATAGAGGTTAGAAAAAGACTATGGACTAGAATTTAAATTTTAATAAAATGGAGAAGTAACCCGCACTTACTCGATACCTACTCTTAACTATGCTACGCCACAGTTTTATAATAGGGGTATTTGTTCATTGTAAATTTCTACAAATGCTAATTTGGAGGCAGAAGTTGAGGTCACGTGTTTTCACAAATGAAACTAGCGTGATATTATAAATTTGCTTTGATAAATTTTCTATTTCATGTAGTATTGCTTGTTTACTTTCATATTTATGAAAACATTACTTTTCAATCTTCAGCATAATTGTTTTCTTCAAGATTTACTTTTACAGAGAATTGTGTTACCCCACTGTTCTCATTAGTAGTATATTTACTCGGAGATTTACATATATGCTAGTTTGGTTGCATAACTTCAGGTAACGTCTCGGTCATCTATGAAGACAAGTAGTTAGTAAGTTACAGAGAGATAACTAGAGAAGAGAAATATTTTAAATGCTAGCTAATATATTTTACTTTTGGGGAAACATATTGCCGTAACTTATTTAAATTTAGTTTCAGAATATTTCCAATCTCACAACCTTAGAGTTTAGAGTAAAATCCAATTATAATAACTTTGATCAAATAAACCCTGTCCCAAAAATGTGTAGGTATATTCATTGCTAAAGCGCACAGTTGATTAAAATCAACCCGAAAAAAAAGTTTGGCCGTGCGTCTCGATTAAAGGCAGCTTCCCAAAAAAAATTGATGAAAGGACACGGTCCTGATTTTTCTCTCCATACATATAGATGACCATCTAACTAATTAGACGAAGGGTCGCGTTGGGAATTTGAGATATTTGGGGCGTGAAAATTTGGGGGATACCCCGAGAGTGGTGGACATTTGGACGTGTCTGCGTGGAACTCGCACCTGATTGACGTTCCCGGTGATCATTACTTATGGGATTCTGTGCTTTCGAATTTCGAGATAAATATTAAATTTTCATATTTGGGAAGGCTGACGAATCGAATCCACCGCATATCCACAGTAATAATTATTATATAGTATTTATAGGTTAGGTTTAGATTATAGAGTGTTGCATAAACACCAGGTATTTTATGAAACATGAAACCTGGTCTTGCGAGTTGTACTCATCATATGAACATTCTAAGAAATAGCGTAAAAAAGAATATACACATCAACCTTGATTTACATTATCAAGTTATCGTTGTGTAAGGCACTTGTCAGCGGGAATCGGGGCTTCAAATTAGTGTAACATCACATATCACCTTGAGATAGCTCCTCTCAATTGAATAAACTGAAATATTTTGTCTTGCTAGATACCTAGGTTTAATTTAGTTTAAACAATTTTCATTGTCAGTCGTCAAGTTGCAAAATTGGAATTGATTATGAAAAAATATAGTCATAGTTCGTAACTTCGTTGTTGTATTTACTGTCAAATTCACGTTTCAAAATATTTGACATGAACACTAGTATGTATTATAGTGGTTTGGAAGAAATAGGTATCCCAACTAGAGAATAGACACACTTAGGCCAGGTTTTTATAGCTGCGAAAAGTGAATTCTAGAACGGTTCCCTATTTGCCGATTCCAAAGAAATTTTAAATCGCCCAATTAGAGATAATTTGACATATTGCATTCCACCTATACGAACATAAACCTAGCTTTATCTACAAAAATGACAAGAGGCGATAGATTTCGTTGATTAATCGATGGGGCAATGTTAAAATCTTAGCTATTCAACGTGATTAAAGGTTGACAAAATTTACATTTTCAGGTCAAATAAAAAAAAATTAAAAGGACCTGTCAAATAAGCTATCACTTGATAACTCTTACCATTTAATATTTTCTTGGGGTTGAAAGTTGATGCAAATTTTGGTGTTGTCCCTCTTGAGATTATTTCGTACAAATTTCAACGTTTTCTTTTTAATGTTCACATTTCAAGAAATCCGATGTCAATATTTTTAAGAGATCTATGAAAAAGTTGTATTCCGTCTTTTGATATCGAATCAATTTTCAATGATGGTTTTGAATAAATGATGAATTTTATATTTTTCAATTTTCAAACAAAGATAGGTATACAGGGCGTCTAAAAAAAGCTAGTGCATATTCCTGAAATCAAAATAAGTTACCTTAATACAAAGTGTGGTATTTTGAGCGCTATCCTGAAGTTATAATTTTCAAATTGTTTTTTTTTTCATAAATTCTTAAGATTCCTAGATTTAAAAAAAATGGTACAGTAACATTTTCAAAAGGACAAATAGTGTCATACCAATATTATGAAAAATATGAATCCATAGGCGAGACTTTTTTCCAGCATCTACGCCTAAAGATAAATATGAATTAAAGAATAAAATTCTGGTAGAGCAGTCCCTTTACTATAAAAAGATAATCTTATAATTTTTGTAAAATTTGTATTTTTTAGAATTATTTAGAAGTAGTAGGTCGATTCCTTCGTCATTTAAAACTTAGTATTTATTAGAATGATCTGATAAGACATTTTCAACCATTTTTAAGACATTTATTATTTATTTGAATTCGTTTTTCATTTTTTTCTTTGGCCAATAGTAAATTACGAAAATCGAAATTGAATATAGAGAAGAAAACATTTATTTGTAAATAAATTGCTGTATCCTAATTTTATATCTACATACTTATAAGTATGTTTTATCCATTGGCCTAGAATTTAAAGTTCTATGCTTACGGATAGATATTTTTCATAATTTTCTTCTTTCATAAAAAAATCTCGATGGCTCTTAGCAGCGGATAGGTAAATTTCATAGTTTTTGATTTTGATTATTTTTTCTATCGCTTTTATGGGAAAATGTTTCAGATAAAAGTTATAGGGACAAATCATATCAATAACTTAAAAATAATTTTGATGAACTCTATTCAACGGTTTTTTGGGGATTTTTTAAAAGTTTGGCCGGCCGCCATTCTATAGCTACTAGTCGGATCAGGCCCATATACAAACTCGACTGAGATATTCGAACGACTGATGTTTGTAGCACATATGAACTTGATATCTTCAAAAATGCGACCTCTGTTATTTTTATATATATTTCGTAATATCTCATATAATAAATCGCAACAATTTTCTGTGATTTCTTTAAGGCTTTTGATTGCGTAGGTCATAATATATTAACTAATAAATTGCAGTATTACGGTTTCAGAGGAGTGTCTATCGAATGGTTTAAGTCGTATCTCAACAACAGGAGTCAGATCGTAGGGTTGATACGTCGATGTCTTCTTGCAAGCCAATTGAATATGGAGTGCCTCAAGGTTCAGTACTGGGCCCTATTTTGTTTCTGCTGTTTATCAACGACATTGCTAGTCTGGACATTAGCGGTGAAATCTGCCGCATTTCCGGATGATACAAGTTTCACGTGGTGCAACCCGGGTATTACGACACTTCATAGGACTGTATCTAGAGACTTAGTCACGATTAAATCTTGGTGCGATTCAAATCTCCTATGCCTCAACGTTTCTAAAACAAAAGTTTTGTCATATAAAAGTACATCGCAAACTTTTGTGCTTAATAAAACCACTATTGAGGCTGTTAAATTAACTTACTTTCTAACCGAATATACAGCTGTAGGTTACATTCTTATTCTTATTATCTGATATTTTTACATCTTTATATTTTTATATTTTTGTTTTATATTTTATAAATTTATTTAATTTTAATTTAATTTTAGTTTGACTTTGTTTTGTTTGTGTATTGTTTAATTTTGATATTTTTATTTTGTTTTGTCTACAAAATTTATATTTTTTCGACAATAAATCATTTCTCTCTCTCAATATAAACATATCAAACAGTATATAGCTGTTTGATTTTATATTCTTGTGGTTCAATATTTGATGTAAAACTTTTTTTTTACAAAACCTAGGAACGACTTTATTGGTGGGTGCACTGAAAAATACAAAATAATGTTAATTAGGTACAGTGGTGCTGATACATTTCGAGTTGTGTTAAAGTATCAGCACTAGTGTAATTGATATTTTTTTGTATTTTTCAGTGCACCAACTAACAAGGTCTTTCCTAGTTTTTGTAAAAAGTTTTATTTCACAATTTTGAGTGCACCATTAGTAATGAAAATAGTTGAACGTTCATTTTTAACAAAGTAGATAGTAGATACTCATCCTATTACCCATATATGTATATATTCTTTGCTGATACTTATTATTATTATTCAGAGATCTTGAAACATCGTATCGGAAATACACATATTTCAGACTTTACCACTCGGAAACCATACATTTAAAAAAATGTACAATTTAAATGTTGTTGGCTATAGTCTCTAATTTGGCCGCATACGAACGTAAACTAGCACATATTCGAATTATATACCTTCTCCGTTTAGGCCGTCGGTCAAAAAAAGATTTTTGTTGGGGATGCAGTCATTAAATAAATAAAATTATTTATATTAAGCCGATGGTTACGAAATGTTTCCTGTTCGTAGTTTATTTCTTCTAAATTCACGAATGTAAAGTAAGTAGTAATAATCAATACCCAAATTTTTAGTAAGGTTAAGTTTGAATTACATTTTGTAAATACCTAATATAGCCGCACAATTCTTAATAAAAGTAATAATCATTACAAACATTGAAATAGTATATTATTTGCTGGTTAAAGACAATGTTTGGAACTGAGCGCAACGAAGATTTCAATATTGCCTGATACTAGTAAACACTCTCCGTTCTCTGAACGGTAAGTAGTTAATACTTACCGACGATTTTTCTTACTAGCCATCATAGCAACCGGTAATCCTAACTTACTGTACTAGAAACAGATGTATTAAGTAATCGAAAACAAACAAACAAATTTCTATATATACTTATGTCCCATACAAATACTTTTGAACTTCACTTTACATAGAAAACTTTTGGTAATAATCTGTATAACAAAGAAAAAGTTAAGGGATATCGAACGGAAATATATCTAGACTTACATCGTATTGGTTCATGCAATATCTTACATCTCTATATCAAACGAATAATAAACATCTAACATCTATCAACAAAGGATCAAACTCAATATCAACTTATAAATTTGGCAAACAACAAACACATACCCAATGTATCACGTTTGTTTATAGACAAGCTGACGCGGAAGGGAAGAAACAAGAAACATTCGCTTCAAGACACTCTCACCCAAGTTAGGAGTTTTCTTGCTCGTTCTCAAAAACCTCGATAGGCAAGAAAAGTTGAGAGAAACTTTGGAATATAACGATATATCTGGAAGGATTAATAAGAGAGTAGATAATGGAAACTTTTTCAAGTCTTGTTATTGTTACTAAGGAGCATAAGTAATGGATATGGAACTGGGAATCAATTGACATCCCAACTTTATGAATACAAATCGATACAAATCGACTGTAGTTTTAAGGTAAATTTCATATAGAACCTTTTGCGATCGTTCGCACTTTCGAATTTCGAAAAAAAATCATCGGCCTGGTGATATGATATGTCAATAAAGAAGTCCAAAATAATTTTTGTTCAAGTTTATAAATCTTAATCCAAACTGATCTGATTTTCGATCCCTTACGTTAATTCAGTCGGCTGTTTATACTGTGAGTGCCTTGTGTGAGTAACAATAGCAAAAAGCAAATAAATCTAAACTCTGTTGTCAACAATTCTAAAATCAAAGTTAACAATATTTTTTGATCTTCTTGATTACTTTTTTCATATTTTTTTTCGTTAAATAATATGGCTCGTTCATTAGAAGACAAAGTTAAACTATTTACATTTCAAGAAATAATATTTTATTGATATAATACTACCATAAAACTTGTTTAGAATTTTACTACAATTTTGCCACCAATTGCCGGAAATATTTTCTACACATTGGACGTTCGGGAAATCTTTCATTGAAAATGCGAACAGCAGCTTGGAAAATCCGATTAGCTTCACCAAAGATGATAACGGCTTCAACTTTGTCTTCTAATGAACGGGCCATTTTAATCAACGAGAAAAATTATGAAAAAGTAATCAGGAAGATCACAAAATATTTTTAACTTTAATTTGACAATTGTTGACAACAGAGTTAAGATTTAATTACTTGTTGCTATGGTTACTAAGGCACTCACAGTATAAACAGCCGACTGAATTAACGTAAGGGATCGAAAATCAGATCAGTTTGGATTAAGATTTTTAGGGGCTCACTTCAACGTAGGTATAGTAAATGATGCCTGAAATCTGCTTAGAATATTCACGTGTAATTCGAATATCTAATAATATACAGGGGATTCCATTTGGAAAAATAAACTAATAAGTCACTGGGCTTTTTTGAGACACCCTGTATAAATTAAAATTATGTCATTGAAAAGGTCAAATAAAACCCTACATCTTATGTAATCAATATTTTTCTGTAATAAAAATTGCCCCCACCTCTCTCTTTTGGGAAAGTTTTTGAGAGGAAGGGCATGTATAATATTTATTTTCTTTGAGTGGGACCAATTCTCAATCTCAAATAAAAAAAAAACATCAAAATGCACGTTTACTATGCAAAATATAAAAAAACAATGCAGACATACAGTCGAATTGTATACCTCCTCCGTTTGGGAAGACGGTCAAAAAGCAAACATACCATAGATACCTCCTGCGTTCTGGCGAAGTTGGTCAAAGAATCAATTGAACCAAACTCAGGAATATGGTCGCTTCACCAGGATAGAAAATGAATAGAGAATAAATTACTCATTTGAATGTTTTCAAAGCTAGTTTCGGCTTCCTATATATTATTATAATGACCTCATAAATACATACGCATAATATTAGACCTCTAGGCGAAAAGGTGCAATAATAAAACTTGTTTCCTGCTCCAAAGAAATTTGCAGATGGTGGCGGCGTTTTCTGATGGGGATGAATAGCTCACAATGATTTTGTCTTTGAAATATGCCAAGATGCCATGTCATATCACCAAAAAAAGAATTCATAAAGTTTACTTTCACAATGATATTTAATCCATTATATCATTCATTTGATCCAAAATTGAATAATTTATGCCAAATTTAGGTAAATAGTAGGTATATATCCCTATGAGCAATATTTCTATTCCAGTTTTTCATATTTTTTTAAATTATTGAGTAATATTACAGTTTCTCTGTGGAAAGAGTATTGTTAAAATACGTAATGGAAAATACAAAAAAAAGGTACCATATTCATATCAACCTTCCATATTTTGCCGCTACCACCTACTGGATTTCCACCAACATGAAGGTCGAAACACGTGGTCACTCCAAAATTAAAATTACCGTGTTTATAAATCAACGTGCGGCAATCAAGATGCGTGTAGAACCTTGAACAAATTAAAATTCTTATTAGCAAGGTATCGTTAGATGGTATTTGAAAGTTTTCTTATTAATATTTATATTTGAATGTCATCTGCTCTGAAGACATTTTGCGGTTTTTGAATTGCTATCCATGAAACTATTTTATTGGATATTTGTATTTGGTTGTATGTATAAATATTTTTTAGAAAACAATTGGACCGACGAAAAATACGAAATAATATTAATTCTATTGGTGCTGTTACTTTTGAAGTTGTCCAGTTGCAGTTAGATTGAAAAGTTTTGGGACCAACTTCACAAGTATCAGCACCAACAGAATTAATATTATTTCGTATTGTTCAGTGCATCAACTAATAAAGTCGGTCCCTTTTTTCTGCGAAAAATATTTATTTCACACTTTTGAGTGTAACATTAGTCAAGAAAATCGTTGAACGTTCACTAATACCAAATACCCACGTATATTATTTGCCTGTCCTTGTTATTATTATGCATAGATCTCAGAACATCGCTGTAGAAATACGCATAAGTATTTTAGATTTAACCACTTTACCACCGCTGTAACTCTAAAACCGTAACTCTATGGAAAAAAAATTCATTGTAAATGTTGCTACTAATATTATTATCTTTCATGTTGTATGTGGTACCCAGAGGTACAGTTTTTACGAATATGGGACCGTTTCTCAAGTCTCCTCTTTCAAATTAATCAAAAATAATCAAAATCGGAGTACGTTTGCTATATATAACGCGCACCCAAACCAAAAAAGCTAGGGAAGAACAAATACTGAGGTGTATTTAATTCAACATTTTGTCTTGAGTTTTTGAATAAATCGTTGCACTGGAAAAGTAAAGGTTGTTGTTCGCTGAAAGAAATTTTTTTTTTGTTTAAATTTGGTAGTTTTCTAGTACATATTAAAAAAACATGCAGACAAACGAATTATATACATCTTCCAGTTGGTTCGTCGTTCAATAATTGGCCGATTCTACAATTAGAAAATTTCTCTAGGGGTTAAGGTTTTAGATTCTGTAGAAATATTCATAGGTATTATGGTTATCGTCCTTTTTGTTTCTGTTTGTAATTTGCATTCATATTCTTTCTGATTGGGAAATTTCACAAGAAACAACGCAAATATTTTTTTTTAATAAGCCGACTTCTTTATTTTGTACACTGAATGATTCCAAATAAGGTTAATTATAATGGTGCTGGTAATTTTGAAGTGCTGCACTTGTAGGTAAATAGAGGAATTTTGGCACCAACTTAAAAAGTACCAGCACCAATAGAATTAATTATAGTCTATTTGAAAAGGATAGAGAGTAATAAACCCTAACTAAATATGCAAAACCTGTACAAGGTGGTCCTAATAATGCTTGGAACTTAAATACCTTCAATCGTTTTGTTTGTTAGACCAGTCTAGCTCACCTTGTTAGGGCTCATTAAGGGTCGTAATAAAATGGAAATCGTTCATCATATTGCTTGTAAGGAAGGAAGGTAATAATGAATTTATTCAACTTTTGGGATAGAATTGCTAAATGAACATCCGGAATATAATTCAAACTACCTACTTTTAATTTTAAAAGATAAATGTATGAAAAATTATGAATTTGTTACTTATGCATTAAAAAAATATTTTGTATACATAGAAACTTTCGTTCATGCTCGTTATCAGAAAGAGACTAATCAGAGGAGCTTTCGTCTTTTCCTATGCTTAAAATCAGTAGTTCGATCGTTTCGTCTAAGCTGTGATCTAGATCCCACATTTTTTCTTCAATTTTAATAATAATAATAATAATCATAATAATAATGGATTTTATTGACCACTTTTCTCAATTTATTTCACTTACGGCCTTTTCGAACAGCACCTCATTTTAAATGTGGTATTATGGTTGCCACGTAACCTTCTACTTGTACCTATATTATCTCTATCGAGTTTAGTCCACAGTTTTATGGGGGCAGTCTAAGTACAGTCACATTGCTTTTTTGCCATTTCATCGATGACGTATTTGGCACAACTGTGGTTATGTGCCAAGAAATTCTTTTTTTACCATATTGACTTCAAAATTTATTTCTTTTTCCAAAAACCACCGGATGATATCTGCTTTTCTCTATGAACTAGTCGGTCAATTATCGCATTTTCTTGAACGATATCTGGTGTTATCCATAACGATTACAGAAACTGAGGGGACTGAATCAAACATTTGTTGAAAATATTCTTCAAATAAGTCTGTCTTCATCTCTTGATGATAATCAACTGTACGTTTAGAGTGGAATTTATTTTAATAAACCAGCATTTACAAAGCCGTCACTAATGCCAATATTTGTAATGATGAACCTTCTTCCTTTTCCTGAGGGTGGTTTTAGGCCGGTAGATAAACCTTCTATAAAAGCTTGACGAGGCAAAGTTATATTTTTATTTTGTAAAATTTTACCTACTGTATAGCCATCGTTGAACCAGGTTTCATCTAAATAATATATTTTTCTATTTTCATTCCGGAATTTTCTCATAGATCGTGAGTATTTTCTCTGCCAACAGAAAATTTCAGTCCTGTCGATTAGCAGATCGGTTAGATAACAATGACTATAGTAAGTAGGTACCCGTAGAGAATTTATCTACTGTAAGTAGGTAGGTACTATAGAACATAAAATGGTAGGTAGCCACGTAAAACAATACAAATTATTCAGCAGGTACTAAGAGGACAGGTTCTAGGAAATATTAGGCTGGTTACAAGACAAAACAAATTCTTAAATAATTAATACATAGGTATATGGAACTATAAAATATTTTACGATTTTGGAATAAAATATTTACTGCTCGCTTCTGAAAGGAGCCGTCAAAAATTATTTATTACTCTCTATCCGTTTCAAATAGACTAAAATGAAGCAGGTCCTATTTTTTTGTAAAAATACCTATTTACTTCAGATATTTGAGTTTTTCATTAGTCATGCAGATTGTTGAACGTTCTCTTATATTCTAGTGCTGTTATGTATTTTGAAAAATGTCCAATTGAAACCTTGCTTGAAATGATCTTTTTGCCTCTCCACCCCTTTGGGTGCGGTTACGAAGGCAAAGCGGATGTGGGATTTTAATATTTTTCAATCTGGTACCATTTCTCAATACTCTACTATGTAATTAAAAAATAATCATTAATATCGGAGCACATGCATAAGAAAAGGAAACATACAATTGATCTTTCCTCCGTTTTTAAAAGTCGGTCAAAAATTGTACTATTTTGTTTCTAATATGTATGTATCAATCCTAACACTTGGAGCAAACCACTCCTTGCAAAAGAGAATAATAATGAACAATATATTATATTTTACAGGGAATAATATTGCAGCCCTAAATAAATGTAGATACATGATGATGTTACATCAATGATGATGTAATATCATCAAAGTTTATGTTCTGTGAATATTCATCTCCATTAAAAGTTATATCATCCCCTCTTATATATAAAGATTTGACCTCGATTCCTAGTAGCGTCTGAAAATGGTTATACGCGCCAGTCATGGGATGGAGAAAATGACATTGTACTGCAGCCAAAGATATTAACCCCATTTTCGGCAGTTTGTCGCTTTTCTTAGTACGGGTGTGTATATCTGAATTCTCAAACCTGGAGCAAACGGATAGTTTATATAGAAGGATCCCCCATAAAAATGAGTCATCAGAAGGTTGTGGTTGTGGTTTGAAATCATCTGCATCTAATTGATGCTTGATTCAGCTGGAATTAAATGTTGGCAATGGTCTTGCACACAGGTCTAGAAACTAGCCAAAATTTGATTGATGGGAGTGAATTTATTGAAGCTGAAACTTAGTTCATAGCTGGTGCTGTGGTCAGTTTGCGATCTTAGCAGATAATAACTTACAATTCACAGCATCAACAGGGATGTCTGGTGCTACAAAGACACCATATCATATGTCTCAGTCTTGCACAAAACGCATGTGGTTAGCGGTTAGTCTCATGAACTGCAGAGCCGAAAGATGTCAGCAGAGAAATTAAGCAGCAATTTCGTGACCGTAGTTGCAAGATCTTTTTAAAGTACCTATCTACTGCTTCCATGCTAAGAATTTTGAGGTTACATTTATCATCGAAAATTGGTCACAGTGACGAGTAGTTACAGTCACAGCGTTATGAGTCAATTTCCAACTTCAGTTAGGGACCTTCCCGCATGAGTTTCCAGCCCTGTCAGTAAAACCATTGACAACTGCTAGCTAGCGTAAACAAAATTTTAACATGACCTGCCTTTATCAGAAATATTTGTTTTGCTTATTGAAATATTTAATAAATGCTAAGATTATCTCTGCTATTTGTTATAACTGCCTTATCAAATAATTTATATACAATAAAATATATTTTTGATGTTGGCATGATGTCATTTTGACTGTTGAGTTAGTTCCTAACCAAAACTATGTCCAAGACGATAATTTCGTTAGCTAGTAACTGGATTGCTGAGCGCTAGCTAGCAAGTGTGTGCTATGGACACGGTCGATGACACAGAAAATCTAAGAGATAAATGCAACGTTAGCGTTACTAAGCTGGATAGCGATTCAGAAACATTCGAAGTCAATATAATACAGTACATACATATATATACGCGCAATCGTTAGCTGAGTTGAGGGAGCGCATGACTGTGGTCTAGCACTGGCCAGTGGCCAACTTCGATCATCGATGTTAAGGTAGCGCAGTGCATGGGAAAAGGTTTGGAAGAGTGACCAGTGTTGCGGGCGTACATTTGAATTGCATTCTCCTTCTCTCGCAAGGCAATAGCAAACCAGCAAGAGTGTATAACCCTAGTGCGGCTTCTCTGGAAGGGTGTCTAAAAAATTACAAAACACGCCGATCTGCATTCTGTTTTTTTCAAAGATACTTAATTTTTTCACATGGTATTCCTATTCTATTGTATTAACTCAAGGTGGATTTTTTGCCGCTCAACAGAACGCACTCAATATGCCAGATTCGTCTATGAAATGACAAAAGATTTTTAGCTGATCACTGTATTATAAACAGGTCTCACATCTTGATCACTTTTGAGTTGTGGAAACATCGTGAATGAGGGAAAATTTACTTCTCGTTTTTGCCTACTGCAGCGTCTCGATCATAAGTTGGATGTACACGGCGCCACTGCCACCCACGCAGGAATGGAAATTTCATTGCAAGAAAATTCGACCATATGTTCTCAAAGCAGTTGTAAGCAATAAAAGATCGAGTGACTGGATGTTGCGGTGTTGTGTTGTTTATTTTATGTTTTGTGGTAAACACCAGCCTGGAGATAATCAGATTTATCTAAGGGCCTATGATAAATATTATACTAATTAGGCCTGTGGATGAATTTCTCTGGTGCTGTAAGACATACCATAAAATAAAGTCTGTGTGGTTTACCTACTCCGACCCCCTCCGTGTGCATTTTCTATTAAGGAGTCAATCATAAATCAGATTAGAACTGGGGAGCCAGTCATACCTACATCGGATCCGAATGATTAATTTGAAGATCTCTGATTTGGTTGGGCCACCCTGAGCGCTACAGGCAAAGATTAGAAACACCAATCTTTGCTGCAGGTGGCAAAAAGAGTGTTACCTCAATATCAGAGTTACTCTTAGGAAACTAGACCTGTTTTCACGACCGACATAATACTCCACAACCTTTTTTTTATTAGCGTCTATCTAATTGAAATAAGTAAAATTGTCTAAACCAAACGTAATCTAGAGTTATCAATTAATATGATTTACACAGTACTTATATATAAAAGTAGTTTCAATAACTTAGAATCTTTTAATGACATCTGAAATAGCAGCTGCTCCTTCATTTTAATATTTTATGTAATATTCTTTACGAGGTGTTAATTATATATATAATTCGCTAATAGAAGAGCAAATGAAGAGAAGAGGTGCACCTGCTTTGTTGAACAGTTGTTAAATAATTATAACATTTTGTTGCTACTAGAATTATAAACTTAAACTTAGGAGTCTTACGTGAATCTAACAAAAAGTAATTACAGACAGCATAAAGAAGACGGTTGGCACCAACAAAGTTCTTACGGTTTTTACAAAAATACGAACATTAATCAATACTTTCCTTATCTTCGAAACCGTCGAGCATAAAATTTAAAAAACATACAGAATAGAGGACTTTGCTCAAAAAACACAATATGCGAAAATTCGGAAATCTGTTCAACTGTTGAATTTTAGAAGGATTCGTGGTTAAGGAGAAGTTTGCTCATAGGTATGCACAGGAATTTTACGTTAACACATAAAGACTTGCCAAAGTTTTGAATCCCTTAACATTTTTAAGAGATATTACCCGTACTGCCAAAGTTCCCTTCTGCTGTAGGATAAGGACACCACCAACGAAAACAAGACACAAGCAGAGTGCCACTTAGATATCGTTATCCTGCTGCCGCCTGCCATAAGTTAGTTCTTGTCCCCATCCGGGCCACTACGACCTTGGCCAGGTCCAATCGTTGGCGCCGCCGCTGACGCAAAAGCAGGACACGTAGGGCGGAAGGGGCTGACAACGGGCGAAGTGCGAGCGCCTTGCGGTTTTCCTTTCGCTTTCCTTCGGAGAGTTTTCACACGTAATTAGAGCCTTGCGGACTTTGATGTCAATGAGAATATATGTCGTAGCCCAATCATAAAATTAATTATGTTTTGAAGTGACCTTACCATATTATGAAATAATGACATTTCAGAAAATAATCAGTGGCTATCAACTCTAAGAAATGAGATATTTCTTAGATACTTCTTCTAATAATTCTTTCAAATTAAGTTGCCAAGTGCCAGTTGAGCTCGCAAACTTGGGATTGTGGCTTAAATTTTCCTATAAACTATATAGTAAAGTCCTATGTTTTGTATTCTGTCAAAGCTAAATAGATTGAGATGGGGAGAGGCGAACAGTCATTTTCATCGATACTTTAAAACTCTGTATAAATATCAAATTTGAACTTTTTTCGTTCAGTAGATTCAGGGAAAATTAACTGTGCCAGACAGACTGATAGACAGACAGATGGGACCCTAAGAGGGGTAAGGGTGACATTTTTTTCGAAACTTAAGTTTTTTCTGAGGAGATCTTAGACCATTACAAACAGCCTTTTAAAACAGGATATTTATCAAAAAAGTTTAAGAGTTTTCGAGATAGAGATTCCCGAACAACAGAGTTGAGCCGAACTTATTAGATTATGCCTGCCAAAGATACCATCGACATAAATGACTTCTTTTATCACTAACTACGGTGAACTCATTTTGTGTTATTTATATGATTATTTATCTATATTCGGCTATATTTTTTTGGAATACCGTATTCTATATGTAGCATGTTGTTTTTGATATAAATATATTTTTATTTTTATTGTTTCGAGAGGGTAAATCAGAACAAATAAACTATTATTATTATTTTATTATACAATCGATGTGAGCCTAGTTGTCCATAATGCTTTCTGTTTATTGATTGTACCAAGTCACTTGCACATAATTATGTGGTCAACAAAAATGCTCGGCTGATTTATGATTTGGGTGATTCTATGATCGGGCCACAACGTATATATTGTCTAACACGGGTTTCTTGTTACCGGCAACGTCAGTATCAGCTTAGAGAGAAATAACTAACTCGGTCAGGAATCGGATAATATCAAATGACCTGAACTAAATTTGACCGAAAAAAATACCTACTCCAGTTTTTACGGGCAGCTTATGAGCTCAAACTAAATTAATACCCAGTGGTCGTCTTCAAACTTGCCTTTTGAGGGCATTGGTGAACCGACGCCTTATTCATCTTTGCTTTTTAAGAATAGTTGCATCTTTTGGAGGTGCAAAACCTCGTGCAAAACGAATGGTTCTCGTTACAAAATACAGTTAAATTTTCCTATCAGGAAACCGTCTACATTGTGAGTGATACAAATGCGTTTTCTTTCAAACACAGATTGTGGCCTTCACCTTACGCATTCACAAGAAATTGACATGGCGAGAGAGAGAAAAAAACTTTTGGCCCGTTGCTATGCGAATGTTGACACGCAACTCTCTCTTCGTTCTTCCATGTCGTTGTTATCGAACTGTTTATTAGTGTGCGTATATATACTGTTAATTTAAGGACGATCCCTAACAATATATGACATGATAAGTAGAAGTAGTTGTAGTAGATGTGCAAACACAGAAGAAATCTGAATTGATAATTAGTAGGTTTAGTTTGCATAAAATGTTCTTAATTTAAAACTGGATTGAAGATGAGATAGAGAAAATTGTTAATTTGGTTCTAGAGTCTCCACAGTAGCAATCGGATTAAGTATTTTCATTACAAAGTGAACATTCAACGTCCACTAAGCTATAAAAATAGAATGCACATCAAGTTAATTATACTTATATTATGTAGTTTGAAAGATCACAACGAATAGAAGTTTTTAGGATTAAGATTATTCCTTGTTAAATGGTTCTTCAGGTTTTGTATTTTTTCTTGTATTTTTAATGTGAAACTTCGTTTGTGGCGTTCTGATATTTGACGAGAATGGAAAGTGAATTGGAAAAAATGTAACTTTACGAGATTTCGTTACACGAAAGAGAAAAAAGATATAACGTAGAGATATGGAGAAAGAGAGCTATACATTTTGTATACCTAAGACACAGGCTTCGTTACCAGAGAGAGTAATCAGATATATAACGTAGAGAGAAAGAGAAAGAAAGCTATACATCATATATATCAGTTTTGGCTGTCCGCGTCTCCATTTGTGTGGTCCTTCGTCTTGAACATACTAAGTCCAAAGTTCAAGTTGCTTGAAGGGAGAATAGTTTAGGAAGCGTCGTACGAGCAAGAGAGAGAGCCACGTCGATGGCTATGGAGTTGGGTGCTGGTAGGGAGTTAAGGGAAGGTGTGTTAGTGCGCGTGGGACTGATTAGGTGTAATTTCAATTTCAAACCATACTTCTGACATGTATGAGTATCTCCTGAGTGTGTGCGTGTCTGGATGTATATTGATTGTATAGTCGATGGGTATGGGTGTTCTGTGTTGGAGTTGTGAGGTTTTAAGTACGATTGGGACTCAGTAGGTGAGGGTTCCGTACCTGCCACTCATCGATGGTGGGGATGGTTATGGGTCGATATTATGGTTATGTTCAAGTGCGACTGGACGCTGATGCCTGTTATTGGCACTTGCGTTATGGATGCGGTTAGGGACGATTATATGATGGTGTCTAAGTACACTTGGGAGCCTCTTGTTGTGGGTTCCACCATTTTTGTTCTAGCCGCCATCTTGAATTTTTCGTTTTTACTGTGGTTCGAGAACGGCTCAATATTTTTGGAATTTTTAAGTGCGACTAGGACACATTAGTTGAGTGTTCTATACCTCTGGGTACTCATTTTTTTTTGTAAACAAATTTTATAGGTAGAGTTATATTTCTTTTGAAATGATCTCTATCTCTTTCTCTCTCTTACTCACACATACACACACAACTAAAATTTCTCGCATTCTATAGTCTGCAAGAAGTTTCACTTCTGCCATATGTACAATGCTGCACATGATCTTTTTTCACGTATAGTGTGCTACTTGAAAGAATATTTATTTTATATTTGAAATCGCATTATACAAATAAAAATAAGATCGTGATAATGTGCCTATAGATCATCAATAATGTAATACAAGTTTTATTTTTTCCCCTTAATAATTATAAATAGAACCATTGATCAGTCAGTTAAAGGCTACTTTTAAATAAATTTGGAATTTGTGGTGATGTACTCTAATTTGTCACGTATTTCAAAGAAATATAAATGCTATATACATTTTATCCAAGTTTTGAATATTTAATCATCCTGATATATAAATAGAAAAACAATTTTTAGTGGTCGTATCCTTCTGCTCAAGGCCTGGCGCCACCCCTGGGCATGCGTTGCGGTGGTGGCGTCGCCTGCACACATACACACACACATACACACGCTGTTCCGCGGTGCGCGTCCTTCAAGCGGCTAATGCCCTCCTGCTATAACTGCTCCCGCCCCTCCTCTTCTTTTGCAGTAAGCGTGTTCGTTCACGGTCGCGCACGATTTGCGCCTGGAACGACAATCGGCTACCGCCCGCCTGCTTTGTGGCCGAACGAACGGGCGGCAATTTTTTGCTGATGCTATTATTGTCGGGTATATTTGCAAACTTGCACTGCCGAAGGATTCTCGGTTATTGTTATTGCGGCAGCCTACTATGACTTAACGGAGGTGGAAGTTCAATCTAACCAACCCATTTTTGGAAACGATATAAAGATGATTTTGCATTGAAGAAGAAAATTTCTGTTCCAATATCTAAGTACTGCTGTGGAGTACCTAAGTTGAAGTAGAAGCAAAACCTTCTGTGATATCCAATATATACCTATATCGGATAGTTTCTTTTTCAGAAAAATACAAAAACCTCTGAAAAACTCCACTCTTTTGGAAAAAATCCTAAATATTTGTTATCATTTTGGCGTCAACCTTATAAGTTATATTGAAATCCAAATCATAAAATTAAACAATGATTGAACTATTTATTTATTTCGTTGCCGCAGTATGAAATATTTAAAAATACATCTTAACATATATCAATTGGTTCTATTTTATGTTAAATTCTTTCCGTCCTTCAGAATACCTAAATTACTCATAATTGCTATTATTGTTTTCTTCCACTGACCCAGCCTACTACTAGTCGTTGAACTGTATTTTTCAGCAATTGAAACCAACTTAATTTCCTAAACCCTGAAGGATCAAATTTTGTTGAGATTATAATTATTGATTTAGGAAACAGTTATTGTTAATTAATAAGTGTTATTTTGTCAAAACGAAAGTCTACTTGAATTGATTAATATTCTTTCATGTGTCCATATCTCTAGAACGGAAGGGATAAGACCTATAAGGTATTTCTCCAGAACTTCCATTACTATTTATGGGTATAAGTACCTACCTGCTGCATTATGAAGACTTGAATGGAGAAAATATAAGTATATTTTGATAATGTGTGCATCGAACCGATTTTTTTCTAAAATTGGATGCGTTGCGATTGTTTGTATTTTCTAATATTTCTATAAAATTGCATTGGTAGACGTTTGAAAATTAGAAGATAGGCCTAGATTTCAGTTGAGTTGATGTTTTACTTATCTCTGCCAAATAATTAGCTTTACCTGTAACCTCAAATTCCAGTTTCACATTAGTATTACTTCAATATTCATTCTAATACGAGAAATAGTAAATTACTGCCCATTGGTTCTATAGTTATGCAGTACAATTATTAATCATTGCTCATTATAAAACGCCTACATTTGTTACTTTTATTTCGGTTCATCAGAGATCTGACGTATTTTCTTAACGTCATTATTTATTAGGTATATAAATTATATTTGTGCATACCTACATACTATATAGTTATTGCAACACTACGTAGGCCTATGCAATACTCTTCTCTCCGAAAAAAAATATCACAGCACGAGTAACTTGCAAATGATCAAAAGCTTACTATATATCTCTAAATGAAATGTGTCCAAGATCGGGATAACAAATCTTGAAAACGGTAGGAGTTATTTAAATGGGAAAAACAAAATTCAGTAGCTCTTTTGATTCTCGAAGAATGGAAGATTTTTTCACCTTTTAATTTAATTTTTTTCACAACATTTACAAAATGGCGATTACATCATAATGCGACATTTTACTTTCCAGATACCATCATTAAAATTTGTTCTATATACTGACCGAAACAATGGCGCTTCTTGTATTAGATTTTGATTATCTACCTGTTTCAGGTATTTCAACTAAAAACATCCTTCTTTTTTAGCAGTAAGCATGGGATCTTTTTTAATTTGAATTGAAAAATTAAATGCGGGTTTTTCGTTTTTTTTATATATTTTCTCCTCCTCAATCACCATATCTGATACCTCATCTTTAAAACTTTAAAAGAGATTAACTCAACTTCAGCTGGTTTTAGAAGCATTTGAGCTGCTTACGCCTGATCTGTTTTGCTTATAAACCTTATCATTTGTTTACATGTGTATAATCACCAATGCCCATGCTAGATAAAAAATAATGCAGGAATAACCAAAAACATAGAATATGCATATCATTTGATATATTGCTGATTTGGAAAAGAATACTGGTATCTAATACAGGGTGTGCTTTTGTTTGGTCAATTTAGAAAACGAAACGTCGCATAGTAACATTGTCAACGCGTTTAGGAGAGCTGTAATGATGCAGTAAAAAGTACTTTCCGTTTTTTTACTAGCTTTTCAGCTAAAAAAATAATAATAGCAAAGACCAACAAAGTCTCAACATTTTCCCCATTTAACTGACTCTGTACCTACCTTTTACCTATTACTGTTATTGACAGTCTAATGCTATCACAACCTTATGTTGGACTCACTGTATATTATAATGGCATGATTTTACCCATTTTTGCCGGACGAACCCAAATGGAAGAAGTATCCAATTCGACTGTCTAGTACACATACTCGGGTTTTGATGATTTTTTATTCATTTTAAAGAAGAGAATTGAAAAATGGTCCCATATTCGTAAAAACTCAAATACGAAATCTCCTTCCCTCCACAAAAAGACCCAGAAAAGGTGGAGGGGGCAATTTTTCTCGAAAATCTGAGACGACAGAATTAAAGGACAATATCCGGAAACGTTTAAACAACATTTTTTTTAAAAGAATTATGGGTTTCGAGCTGTAGTGATGTTAAAATCACAAATATGTGTATTTTCGCTATGTGGAGGGGGCAATTTCTTTCGAAAACTGAAAATCTGTGTCAAATAAATTATAGACCAGATTATGTCTAGCAACATTAATATTGAAATTTTTTTCCATAGAGTTACGATTTTCGAATGACAGCGGTGGTAAAGTTTAAAAAATAAGCGTATTTCCGCGACGATGTTCTTAGATTTTGGAATAATAATGTCTTAGCAGTGTACAGGCAAATAATATAGGTACATGGTTAATGGTATTAGTGAACGATCAACGATTTACGTGACTAATGATACACCCAAAGGTGTGAAATAAATATTTAAAAAATTTGGACGACGTTATTAGTTGTTGCACTGAAAAATACAAAATAATATTAATTCTATTATTGGTGCTGGTACTAGTGAAGTGGGTGCCAAAAGTTTTCAATCTAACTGCAACTGCAAGACTTCAAATGTACCAACACCAAAAGCATTAATATTATTCTGTATTTTCAGTGCACCAATTAATAACGTCGCTGTAATTTTTTTAAAGAAATATTTATTTCGTCCTGTTTTTTCAGACTCTATGCGTGCCGATATAATTGTGCGAGAGTTTCCTACTATGAAGTCGCTCCTCTACACACACTCTTTAAACACTTCGCTAGTCGCGACCGCCATCAACCTAATACATAATAAGGTGATTAACATGCAGATTCTTCAGCCAGCTGCTTTGCCACGTACAGATACGCGTGTGCATGGCTATTCATATCTTATGCGTGTATTTAGTAGTACCTACCACTGTTTGAAATAAAGAAACATGGATGTAAATGCGTGTCATTTTTGCCCGCAATTCAGAATAAATTATTATATGATTCGGCAATTAATGTATACCAACATACCAATGAGCATAAAATTATATATTGTCTCAGTTACATAGGTATTATATACAAGATTGTTAAGTAGTACATATTAAGGTCGGATGTAAATAAATGATTGTGGAATTTATAATGGATCTGGAAAGGTAGGTCAAAGTAAGTGTTTAAAATTCTAACAAGAATAAAAACGATTTGATGTGAATCGATTTGAACTTTGAAATTATAGCAAATCTTATCGTTTAAAATGAAGTTTCAAGCTTTTAATTAAAAATTTCTAATAAAGATTATTTGATAAAAGGATGCTGTTTATTTTCCCCTTCACCCTCTTTGGATACTGTTTCTGGGGAAAGACGTATTGACTTTGAAAAACATTGATATTGAACAACTCTCAGCGCTCTTTTTTTAATGGGGAAATAACCATTAATAACCTAACCTAACCGAATCGGTACACGTTCGATTTGCAAAAGTTGTAACATCCTGAAAAAAACTCTATTAGTTGGTGCAATGGAAAATAAAAAATAATATTAATTCGACTGGTGCCGGTAATTTCGAAAAATTTCACAATTTTGAGTGTATCATTAGATATCAAAATCGTTCAACGTTCACTTATATGCACATATTTCAAAACATCGTGGAAACACACATATTTTTGACCGACTTCAAAAAAGGAGAAGGTATACAACTCGATTGTTAGATTGCTTTTTTTTATGGCTGTTCGCGCGTTTCGCATAGTAAACGTATTTATTCTATAATCTATGGTAAACGTACTCCGATTTAGACGATTTTTGTTTCATTTGAAAGAGGAGAGTTGAGAAATATTGAGGAAAATCAAATCCAAAATCTCCTTCCCTCCAAAAACCGCCCCCAAAGGGGGTGGAGGGGGCAATTTTTCTTAAAAGCGAAAACTCCATATCCGGAAATGTTTAAATTGGACATTTTTGAAAATAATCCTTCGTTTCCGCGCTACAGTCTGAAATATGTGTTTCAGCTATGAGGAAGGGGCAAATTTTTCTGAAAATCGGAAATTCGAGATTTGAAAATTAGAAAGGGGACCATATCCGGAAACATTTAAATCGAACATTTTTTCAAAAGAGTTACGGTTTCCGAGCTTCGCAATGGTAAAGTCTGAAATATGTGATATGCGTATTTTCGCTAGTACAAGCTAAACCTACCTATAACTTTTTGGGTATTAGTGAACGTTCAACAATTTTCATGACTAATTTTACACTTAAAAATGTGAAATAAATATTTTTACAAAAAATTGGACCGACTTTATCAGTTGTTGCACTGAAAAATACACAATAATATTAATTCTATTGCTGCTGGTTCTTTTGGAGTTGGTGCCTACAACTACAAACTACAACGGCACAACTTCAAATGAACAACAACTGATAAAGTCAGTCCAATTTTTTGTAAAAAATATTTTAGACTTTACTACTGCTGTAACTCGGAAACCGTTTTTTTTAAATGTCTACTTGAATGTTGCTACATATGGTCTTTTCTTTATGAAAATCAACTGAGCAAAACCATTTTGGAAAATGACAATGCCATTAGGTCAGAAGTTTGCCGCTTTTTGCCGTTTATTAGGAGTGAAAAAAAAAATTTGCCTCTCTACTAGAAAATGGATGTCTCGCTAACTTGACATCAATCTAGCGAAGCAACTTGTTAATAATGAGAATATCCAAAAACTAATTAGTTGGGAATTTGCCGCTCTTTTTTTCTACGAGAAAATGAATGTCTTTTTTTCTACTAGAAAAAGGGTGTCTCGCTAACTTGACGTCAAGCTAGCGAAGCAACTTTGTTAATAATTAAAATATCCAAAAAATATTTAGTGGGGAATTTGCCGCTTTTTTGCCGTTCATTAGTTGTGAAAGAAATAATTTTGCCGCTCTTTTTTTTCTACTGGAAAAAAGGGTGTCTCGCTAATTTGACGTCAAGCTAACGAAGCAACTAGGTTAATGATGAAAATTTCCAAAAACTACTTAGTGGGGAATTTGCCGCTCTTTTTTCTTCTAGAAAATTGATGTCATTTTGTTCTATCAGAAAATGGATGTCTCGCTAACTTGACGTCAAGCTAGCGAAGCAACTTTGTTAATAATGAAAATATCCAAAAACTAATTAGTGGGGAATTTGCCGCTTTTTTGCCGTTCATTAGTTGTGGAAGAAATAATTTTGTCGCTTTTTTTTCTACTGGAAAAAAGGGTGTCTCGCCAATTTGAAATCAATTTAACGTTCATAATAAAAATTTTAATAGAATCGAGTTCTTGTTCATTATTCTCCAGCAAATTTTATTTTTAATACTTTGAAAGAGAATAAATTGCTAACTAAGCTGTGGTAATACGTCATGATAATCGTGGGAAGAAAAAAGAGCGGCAAGATTATTTCTTCCACAACTAATGAAAGGCAAAAAGAGGCAAATTCCCCACTAATTCGCTTTCGGATATTTTCTATTATTAACAAAGTTGCTTCGCTAACTTAACGTCATGTTAGCAAGGCATCCATTTTCTAGAAAAAAAGCGGCAAAATTATGTTTTCCACAACTAATTAACGGCAAAAAGGGACAAATGCCTGACCAAACGGCATTGTCATTTTGAGTTGTTTCGCTAAGATGATGTACTCTTCTTTAATTTTACAACCTCAAATTTTCGATTTTTGAAAAAAATGACCCCTTCACTCTCTTTAGGGGGAAGGGCATGTTGATTGTTTTTATTGGTACCAACTTTCAATAGATTGGAGAGTATCTTCTATCGTAATCGTAATAAGTAGGATGTCATTAGTAGAGACTCAGTTATCCCAACCAATTGTCGTTGTACTTCATCTGGATCAACGAAAATCAGTATTAGTAAAGCAGCGACGCAGCGATTAGTAACTAAAAAACAGTATTCGGAATAAAATTAATAACTGGTCTCTGACGTATTTTCTATGAGGTGACCAGCGTCAACTGAGATAAAAACCCCGAGGAGGCAAAGACGCAATAAAGAATATGCTAAGATGGCCACATTGTTTTATACCCTCAGGACTGTGTTGGAAGACAATAAATTAGCCAATAGACGCTCTTAGGAAACACGCTAGACCTAGATGGACGCAGATCGCTGAAGAAGGAGAAAAATGGAAAAAGTAAGGATAGGCCTATATCCAAAAAAGGATGCTTAGGGGTTGAAAAGATAGGATGGAATATAGAATATTTAGAACATATTTTATCCTGTGAATACATAGAGAAATCACAGAACTAACAATGAGATATATACCTACTACTGAATAATTTCATTGAATTAGAATATTTTTTAAAGTTAAATAGTATCGAGCCATCTCTTACGGACTATATTAAGTTTCTATTATAATTCACTGTCATCTATATATAATATTTGAATACCAAAAAAGTTGATTTTGTCTGTATATTGCAAAAGTAAATAAAAAAATAGGGCTGACTTCTTTAGATGTTGAACTGGATTGTGTGAAATAAGATATTCATTGTATATTACTCACATAGGAATACCGTTTGAATCACACAAACCTATTAACAGACAACACATTATCTATAAATTATAAATATTTTGCTTGCCATTGCATAAATCTGAAGGCTTTACGTGTTTCCTGAAGTAGGTGAGAGCAAGGGAAATGAGAACTAAGGATTCGAACCAAGGACGTAAAGTGGAGTTATTAAGCGTCCTTGATTTCAAATCAGTCACTCATCCAAACATTGAAGATGCTCCTTACTGTTAAATTTCCATAAAATGTAGTTAACCAATATGTTTGATCCGCGACTGTTTTGCCGTGGATATTTTGAAAACTTAGATTCAGTTTCACAGCGAATTGATTTGATGTATGATCCGCGGCTGGTTTGCCGTGGATATTAGTTGAGAAGTTATGTTCTCAACACGAAATAATGTTACAATAATTAATATAAATAGTAACGTTTATTAAATAACTGTTGTGTGCGACTATGGTACAAGAAATGTTTGGTTACAAGTTACAATGAAGTAGAGCAACAATACAAGCCAAAAGAATACTAAATTCTAACTACTTACTGCCTAGTTGTATATACAATGTTGGGGGTGTGATTGTCATCAAGACAATTGGGTAGGGAGAGGTGGACATGGGTAAGGATGGGGTTTATATATATATATATATATATATATATATATATATATATATATATATATATATATATATATATATATATATATATATATACAGTTGATAGATTTTTTATGGCTTAAGTTTTATATTACACAGAATCTAAATTTTTTAGCCTGACTTTATTGGTGGTGATATAGTTATAGTACGTGAGAGTATTTCCTCTCATAATTATGATTGGGAATTTCCAAGCGTATCTTTGTGCCCTTTATAGTATGTTTATGAACAAATGTAAAGGAGCTTATAAAAATAAAATAAGAAATACAATGCGATGCAGCACAATATTAGCACGTAGTTTTATGTATGTAGTGTATTACTAAACGATGTGTTTTTGATTCTAGAAGTTACAGAATTCAGTTGTCAGTAAACGTAATTACTAGAAATCATGGAAAACCTCAGGTGTTATTTATTTGTGGACATCAAATATGAATTTGATGAATATTATTGAATATTACAAGGTAACGCAACCGCGTGTCTCCTGTTCAATAAAGCTCTGAAAAAAGTAGTTCGGGATGCAGAACTTAAAACTAGAGGGAATATCTTTAATAAATCATCACGGATAAAGGCATATGCAGACGACATAAAACTGTCCGCTAGAACCATAAGAAAAGCGAAATAAATCTTTATTAAAGCTGGGCTAACAATAAATAAAATAAAACAAAATTTAGTGCTGCCCCAAAAGAACGCAGAGCCATGGACGCAGGTCAAAATATCACAATATGGGACTATAACCACAGCTTCATATATCTCGGAATCCTAATAAACCCAACCAATGACGTCAGTAATGAAAAGATGCAGAATGCTTGCTAATTATTGTTATAATGGATTGTCAAATTATCAGGATATACAAAACCTTAATCGTACCAGTGTTAATATATGGCTCGGAAAGTTGGAGTCTAACTAAAGCGGATGAGACAAAATAATCTATGGCGCAGTGATATAAGAAAACATTGGAGAAGTAGATATAATTTTGAAATTTACAACATGTACACAGAGGCCGGAAATAAGGAAATAAAAACAACAATCAAGATCGGCAGGCTTGGTTGGCCAGGCGCGCTGTATGGCAAAAACACCAACAAGGCGAACTTTTGGACGATGTGCCTGAGGATTCCCGAAAAATAGGCGCAGTTAGCTGGATGAAAGCTACAAGAGAAGGGAAAGAATGGTAAACGAGGCTAGGGAAAGTCGTGGCTCCTCTATAGGGCTGTAGAACTGATGATGACGACTGCAGACCAATGCTCAAGGAGAAACGCTATGGTGGCACAAGAAACTGGGATATCTAAGCCCTGGAAACCTAAAGAAAATTCTTGATCTTTGAGGTAGAATGTCGAAATTGTTAATTTAACTTGAAAGCTTTGATCCCTACTTGAAAGCTAAACATTGCAGAAATCTATTCCATACAGAAATACAACATGCTACAGAAGACTGCTTGAAATATTTGATAACGATCTAATTGATAAATTATTTCAAAATTCTTATCAAAAAACTTCAGGAACTGATGAATCCCAATATCTGCAAAAAACATGAAGCCCTGTTCAGTACAAAATTCAAATTCAAAATTTTCCGAATATTTGTAATGAGCAAATTATTTTTAAATGAAGTATATCCATCAATGTGGACACTACTCCTGTTATACTATGGTATATTAAACCGAACTTTTCACGTCTGGAACTGTATGAGCCTTTAGCTTGAAAAAAGAATGTAGGTCATCTCAAAAAATTCATCCCAGAGCCGATCGGGGTATTTTTCTTAGATATGCCTTAGATTTCTATAGAATATTGAATCCAAAAAGTAAGAAATATCAAGAGATGCAAACTCTTTCCGGCTGGCGGTATTCAAAAGCAAAAACCCAAAAAGTAAAGAGTTTATTTTCTAAAGAAGCCAAAGACTTGAACCATTTCGAACAGACCAGTGTGTATTCAAGTTACCTAATACTGTTTACACCATTTATTATTTATTATTATACCCTTCAGGAAGTGTATTAAAATAAGTGAAATTTGCAACATAAAAATGAGAGTAAAAATATTAAAAAAAAATTGTACCGACGTTATCAGTTGGTGCAAAGTACGAAATAATATTAATTCTATTGGTGCTGGTACTTTTGAAGTCGTGTAGTTGCAGTTGGATTGATAACTTTTGGCACCAACTTCACAAGCACCAGCACCAATAGAATTAATATTATTTCGTACTTTTCAGTGCACCAACTAATAACGTCGGTCCAATTTTTTGTAAAAAATATTTATTTTAAACTTTTGAGTGTAATATTAGTCACGAGAATCGTTGAACGTCGCTAATACCACTAATATCCTATAACCCACGTATATTCTTTGCTTGTCCTTGTTATTACTATATGTAGAGAACTCTAGAACATCGCCGCGGAAATACGCTTGAATATTTTAGTTGTTACCATTTTAAAACCGATTTTACTCGAAAACCGTCACTCTAAGGAAAAAATATTCATCATAAATTTTGTTACAAATACTATTATCTTTAATGTAGTGTTTTTTGTTTCAATTTTTGAAAGAAATCGTCCTCTCCACGTACCAAAAATGTACATATTTGAGAATTTAACATGCATCTTACACGAAAACCGTAACTCTTTTGAAAAAATGTTCAATTTAAACGTTTCCGGATATTGTCCTGTCTTTAATTATACCAACTTAGATTTTCAATTTTCGAGAAAATTTGCACCCTACACCCCCTTCGGGAAGGGGATTTCGGATTTGCGTTTTTATGAATATGAGACCATTTCTCAAGCCTCCTCTTTCAAATGAATCAAAAATCATCAAAATTAGAGTACGATTACTATATAAAACTCGCAAACGAACCAAAAAAAAAGCAGACATTGTTGATTTTTGGTACTTGGTCGTTCTATAAAATCTATGAAATATCAAAAAACTTGAGAGAATATTGTAATGTTTAACCCTGTGCTAAACGTTGTGGGTAAGTTCACTTGCGTAAAACTCAAAAGTTCGCATATTGCTTCCAATGGTTTATTTTCAAACACTTAGTACACGAGCTGCTGTTGTAGTACAACTGTCATAACTTGTCACTTTGACTATCGCGTTTCAACTACTATCGAGTTGTGCCTCCAATTGACTGATACACTAAACTGACCCTCTTCCGTGATCGTAACGGCTTTATATATCTGAATCATGATATGACATTCATCAAGAATGTTCTATGATTATCTAGACGCACATAATAATGTTCTAGAGGCTTGTCAAACTGACAATGCTATGACAAATTGTACCTTACATATAGTTTCTGGAAGGATCGAGAATAAATCTACCAACACTAAAACTAATTAATGAACTATAAATGAAACAACTATAGCAAATAAGGAATTAGAACAAATACAAACTAAAAGAAATAATAACAGTAAGTACATGATAAACTATCCACGTTACACTATGTATAAACAGTTAAAAAAATGTTCAGATGGAAAAACACTTTCAGTAATTATCATCAAAATCGCTAAAGCCGTTTGCGCCCCACAGTTTTGATCGAAACAAGTTTTTCATCTATTACTTAGCAACCTGTGCGAGCAGGATGCCCAATCTGTGTCACCGGCGAGCGCTATCGATACCATACAAAAAAAGAAAGAAAGAAAATCGGTAAATCAGACAGACCGTCAGTCAGACAGACAGACCAATGGCTGACAATATGTTACGGAAATGAAAACTGAATTGAAAAATTAGATTTTTTATTTCCATTTTAATTTTAGTTCGTGTTTTGTATTGGATTAGTTTACTTACTCTACTTAGGAGATCAATGTGACTTATTCTCATTCAAATTTCGGAAGTATAGTGATTTCTCAGAATTTGATATGATCTTGAGGACTTGAATCAGATTACAATTAGTTGTCATATCATAGTGTGTTTTTTGGGTTTGCTCAGACATTATTAGGTGCGTTTAGGCAACAAAAATGGTTTCATTTATATTCACAGATAATTAATGTCTATACTTTTAAATTTTTGACCGAATTCCTCAACGGAAGATGTACATAATTCGACTTTTTTGAGTTCGGTAGCGCGTTTCGCATAGTAAACGTGCTTCGAAGACTCTTGGCATCGACTTCAAAATTACCGGTACCAGTAGACTTATTATTTTGTATTTTCAAATTTACCAACTAATAAAAGTCGGCCCTATTTTTTGTGTAACATATACCAATATTATTTCGATCTCGCTTCCAACAGGGGCACTTCTGGCTGGTATCCGTCCAAATCCAAAGAATACAAATGTAGACCAGGCAGAAATTGTCGGCTACTGTTTTAGGAGTCGAGTTTCGAAAGTTGGACAAAATTTTGGGTTCAGATCATCATCTTTCGGCATTTTGTTGCATATTTCGTAAACGACAAAAGAAACAAATTTGTCACAATTTGTCTTTCTATATTCTCAATATAAACGTACTCTTTTGCGAACTTAATCACTTAATAAAAATTATTTCTTCCACAACTAATTAACAGCAAAAATTCATGATAGAGTTGTTGTTTTCTATTTTTTGGCTAATTTGATGTACATACATTGAAATATTAATTAAAGTACTTAATTTTACTGACTAAATTCTAGTAAAAAATCGTTTTATAAAGTAAATGAGTAGTAACCAAATTTTATTATATTTTTGAAATTTCTCATTTTTTTACCCTTTAAAATGTATACTGTTTTTTATATGACCAGGCTATGTTAGATTATTTACATCTGTCTTTATGACATTAAGCTGGGTTTTCTGTTTGCTAAGCTGGCTGCTAACAAATCTTGTCTTTTTTTGAAGGTCATGCAGTTGTTAAATACAAGTTGGGTATTTTTAATTATTTGTCGGTTTCACTGTTTCCAAAGATTGTCCTCAACCAGTAAACTTTCCTTAGAATTCTTGATACTCAATAAGTATACTATTTACTTTATTTATTAGAGTTTTGTAACACTTTTTTTAGAAATGATAAAAAATTACTAGGTTGAGAATACCAAACTGAACCACCTAATCACCTCGTATAGACTGGAGAAGATGCGAGTTGAGCTCAAATGGCGTTCATCGTTCTGAACGCATTATAGTCCTAGTATTATTTAAATCAAAATATTGTCAATAAATTTATAGATACGAATATCATTTTTGACGGTACGTCCATGCATTCGTTGTTGTATATTTTCACACTCACGCTGCGATTCTATTTATGCCGATGATGGATAGTTGAACCTTATTACGCAAAATAGACTTATTAATTACATCGAAAAAACACACACATACTGTGTTCAATGACCTGAATTTTATTTTGCATTAGAGATTATACATTTTCAAGGACAATACGTGTGAGATATCGCGATTATGTCTTCTCGTGGAATAAACTAAAATTTTGATAATACATATAGAGAATAATCTTGATCTGTTCGTTTGTTTGCAGCATTGATTTGGATATACTTACACTGTTTTTACAACATTTCATCAATTAATACAAAATTGGTGCGTAGATGATTAGTAGAATAACTAGTAACGAAGGCAGTAAACCTTCATGGGCATATTCACATTCCTTGCACCAACAATTTCTGGGCGGACTGATTACAGTAGTACAGTAGTCTTATTTTGATATATTTAGCTAAATTATACCATTTTGACTTTAGTAACCCAAAACAGTGAAGAAATTGTCTAAAAACAGGATTTTTCGGCCGTAACTCGACACCAAAAACAATAGGGCTATTCCTTGGGCTGATATCCACCGACAGCAAAAAACCCTTTGTCGAAATTCGGTTCCGTTCTTGAGTTATCGTGCGAATCATGTTCTTTGTGAATATCGTGATCGGAATGACGTGATTTTGTTGGGTTTTTTACAAACGATAGATAATTTCAGGCACAACATTGGGTACATTCAGCACTTTTTAATTGGAGTGGTTTTTGTGGGTCAAAATTCCAAAAAACTCATTTTTCAAAAACCAAAAGTAATATATTCACATCGTGAAATGGTGCATTTGACTTGTTCATCAATGATAGGTTCTTAGTTCGTGTTTTCCTTAAGACGCTTATAGTCCAAAGCCGGGAGCACAGAAAGGACAGTATGAAATTCCAATGAATAAGGTTATTACCAGGATAGTTATAGGTACATGGATGAGTTTGGGTGAATGATTTGTTTGGTGAGCTGTGATAATACTATCACAAATCTATAAAATGACGTCATTTCCGATCTCATCTCCCTGATTTTTTGTAGTAATATAATATTATCTCTGTATGTATCTTATTCAGAGGATGTTCATAATCAGGACTCTCGGGCTATTATTACTATTTCATTAAATATGATTTTCTTTCTTTCTTCGTGACTTATAACAGCTATTTTCCGTAATCCAATATATATGTAACAATATTTCTTAATACAAAATTACACACTAAAATAGAAAGAATCGTATCTAAAGCTTCGTATCAGTTGTGGATTTTTTTTATTTTTGCTATTTGAAATTTGGTACAGTGGTCCCTATAATAGCCTACAAAAAACTCTGGTGTTTCCACTCACACGACTTTCCTACCGCTCGCAGGCGAGTGAATAAAAATTTGTACACTATTACAATACTTTCCTTACATATCGAGGATAATAGCGGTAGTAAAAAATCCTCTGGTCAAATCGTGCTACCACTAATTTTTTTTTTAGCATGTCAAGACAAACAACAATGGTTATGTGACATTTTTTCGCAAGATGAAACGTTTAGCCAGAATCTGAAGAAACATGTGGAAAATACATTATTCAAGTTCACGTTTTATTGCTATAGCTCAGCACCCAGTTTATACAGGATTCTCATTCAGTGCCATCGGCGAGTGGTTTTGGTACCAAACAAAACAAAAAAGAAAGCAACAAAATACACCGATCCGTTCCCGAGATAATGCTGTCACAGAAAGACAAATGGACAGACAGACCAATGGCTGAAAATATGTTTATTAGACTTAGAAAACTCTGAAACGTCAACATTTGTAAAAATCTCGATACCGAAAATTTCACACGATTATAAATAATACTTTCCATATACAGCTACTATTATAGTAGCGTAGGAAAGTAAAAAATAAACGATTCATAATCATGTTTACCTAAAAACTGTAGCTATACTTAAAATATTACATACACTAACTTCAATTGTGATATTGCTTTTATTGTTCAAAATGGATTCTTAAGATAATATTGAAACGTATATATAATTTAATGATGAGATAAATATATGCATAACATACAAAATTCGCATATTTTTTACGAATTTGAAATAGTTCCAAAGCCCAAAAATTTGCTGATGAAAATAGGTGCAATCTATCGTACATTGACCTCATGACCAAAATGAATTGGTTTAACCTGCAATAGAAAGTTTTGCCAATTTTCCGTACTAAATATAAATCGGTTCTTGTAAAAAAAATTGGCTTAGTCTAGCAGACACTATATATTCCAGGGATCGTTACAGCAGGGAATTTTAGGAAGGATCTGCAGATTACTTGATTTGTTCTTTCTTTGTTCAAAGCTGGATGCTGGAAATCAGGCTAAGCTTATGAAAATATTAGGTATAGTTCTTTTTATTTAGAATTAGTTTTCAATTTTTTTTGGTAAATAGTCTTTTAATAGATTTCTTGAATGGTAGATGCATAATATAATCTTACAAACGTACCAATGTTGTATATTTAACAATTTATTTTTTCACAAAATGAAGGGAAAATATCTCTGTTGGAAGTAATTTGATTAACAAAAAATATTATGAAATGATATTGCAATTGCATTCTAAACTTGAAATAAACAAAGCTAAATTTAATCATCGATAATAAAGAAAACTGGTTGCTGGTTATGACTGAATCATCAACACGTGGAACTGCGTTATCATCAACAATTTAATCGGGCATTTTTGACCTTGGTTATATTTATAATGGTAATTTTGGGAAGGGGCTCGAGAAAAAATTTAGACGCACAAATAAATAGTCTCTCTATATCAGATAACGGAGGAGTTGCATCACGATGTAAATGTATGTCTACACGATGTTTAGGCAAATGTTCAAATTTAAATTTTTTTAGTTCAAAATTGTACTGCTGTTAGGTGTACTTAGATAGAAGAATTTTGCCACCAACTTCAAAAGCACTAGCACTAGGAGAATTAATATTATTCTATATTTTTCTGTGCACCAACTAATAAACTCGATCCTTGTTTTTTGTCAAAAAATATTATATTACTGTAATTCGGAAACCGTAAAAAACATTTGAAAGTGTTGCCGAATATAGTCTCTTATTTGACTTTACCGTCTTAAATTTTCGATTTTCAAGAACAAATTGTCCCCACCATTCCCTTTGGGGCGAAGGAAATGTAAATTTTTTATAGAAATATTTCTCTGCACTGACCAGAGTAAGATCGCAAAAAAAGCCGACAGTTAAATTGTGTTCCTCATGTGTTTGGGAAGTTGGTCAAAAAATAATACAATGGCATACTAAAAGGTCTTTCATATGTTTTTTTATTAACTTACAGCTAGAGATCATCTTTATTAACCGTATATTTTAGCAGTAATACAAAATCTGCATTCAAAAATCGATCGTTATACGCATACATTTTTTTGGATTAAATATTATCTGAAGTAGTACTTTATATCAGGTGTTTGGTTCTATTATTATTATTATTGCAATAAAAATACCACATTTCAAATCAAAAGTCATTTTTGTTACTGAACTACATAATAAAATAACAATGTCAGATCTTGCTATTGTGTTTAATTTATAGAAAAGAATCCTGCGTAATAATAATATTGATGAAATTGCTGCTCTTGAATAAGCTTTTTGGTCTAGTTTGACGTTTATAACAAACTATTTCTTTACTCTTTAAAATAAATAGGACATGGTATGCTTGTTTGTACACGGCCGAAAAATGCACGACTCCACTGTAGCGTATCTTAGCAGGAGAAGGAAAGACTCGCAGGACACGCAATGTATTTGGCAGGAATAATAATAAACCGCACTGAAGTTTGACCTTCTAATGATTATTGCGACGATGCCAAATGTAAAACTAAAGATTTTGTTGAGTTGTGCAATGATATCTATACATAATCTGCCATTTACAAATTGAAGCTACTATTCACAGTAAGTCGGGATACGTTTATTATAAGTGAAAGATTGGATCTGTCTATTCCAAAAAATCTCAGCCATAACGTTAATTTTGGATTAACTTTATAATAATCAATGTCGATTGGCTTTGTTTTTGACTGACTTGGAAAAATGTAGGTATGGTAGCTTTTTTACGCAGGTTCGAGCGTTTTGTATAGTAAACGTGCACTGATTTGTATGATTCTTTTTTTATTAGAAATAGGAGTGTTGACAGATAGTTCCTATTCTTTTGTCTAAATCGAGTATATCCTTCACCGATTTTTTTAAATTTGAAAATCGAAAATTTTATCTGGCAGACATAAAGCAAATTTCATTTCCAGCAACAATAATTTAAAAAAAGACATGGTTTTTCGAGTTACGTCACTAGGAAAGAGGAATATTATATCAGTCATAATTTGGAATCACTGAATATAAGTGTTCAATACCTAATTTTCATCAATAATGAAACGCACAAAAATATACATAAATATTTTTTACAAAAAATATAACCGACTTTATAAGTTGATGTACTTACTAAAAATACAAAATAATGTTAATTCTATTGGTGCTGGTAATTTTGAAGTTGTGCACTTATAGGTAGAAAGGAGACTTTTGGCCCCAGAAAGATTTTATTAAAAAGTAAAATTACATAAAATATAAATTATTTCATTGTCATATTTCTTTTGAATAAGAATCTAACTGGCAACGGTGTTTGGCAAGTTTTATATGTAACTCGCGGACGTGCACTGGACTTACGTAATGGTGGCCCCCCATTCGTTGCCCCAAAAATTCGCCAAACTTGCGTCAAGTTCACCGGGCCGGCATTTTTTCCTTGTTGCTTCCTATACATAGTTGGAGTACGATTTTTTTTTCGCGTCACACTATTTTCTCGATTTTTATTCCTTTTAACAAAAGAAGGGTTTTTGGAGTGATGGAGTGAATGAATTGTTGTTTCTTTTTCTGTTCAGTGTATGTGTGCGTGACGGGGGATAATTTGAAGACTATTTTAGCATTCAAGGATGGAAATGAGAGGTGAGTTTGGGGCTTTAATTAATCTAATAGTGGAATGGTACGATTTATTATTCCTGTTCTTTTTTAACATTTTATTATCTTCTTTTGGTGATATATAACACTATAAACACCGAGACTGTGTGACTGGAGAGAATTTTTATAAATGTGCTTAAATGAAATTAAAAAATGTTCATCACCGGTTTTACTTCTATATGTTTATTTCATTTTTATATCAATTTACATTACATATTTATAAATGTCATATTTATATGACGATAAAATTACACATAATATTTGAAATTTTTAGATCACGTTTTGTTTTCATTACTTGCTGTTTCATTCAACAGCTCATTTGTGTTGTTGTGAATGTATTCAAAACGACAATAAATTGTAAACAGATTATTATTATAAATAGAAAAGTATGTCAGCCGGTCATATAATCATTATTTTTATCTATGCGATAGGAAAAAGTGCTGATAAAATTTACTTTGATTGAATTACAATTAATAATTTGAATGGCTTAGTGGGTTAAGGCGCTGGAAATGCGTTCGTAGCCTGCGCGAGCACATCGTGGGCGCCGGTTCAAGTAACGCCAGAGCCATGGTGGTTGTTTGTACTGGACCAATGCACAGGTATCTCTATACCTCTGTCGGGAATATGTATTCCAGATATAAAAAAATATGTTCATATAATGTTTGTCAAACTAGATAATTCATTCCTATCATTTATAAAATACGAAAGCTAGTAGGGAGTGAAAACGTACATTTTATGAAGTTAAAAAAATTAAGAAACATTACTCTCAGATTATTTCGGAAAAAGCTTTTGATATAAAATTTAAGAGAAAATAGTATCTATCCCTGTTTTAAAACTATTTTCACTCTCATCCGGGTAATGCCTACTTTTTGACCGACGAACCCCGAACGGAGGAGGTATACAATTCGACTGTGTGCTTTTTTGGTTTGTAAGCGCGTTGTGTGTAGTAAATGTACTCCGATTTTGATCATTTTTGATTCATTTGAAAGAGGAGACTTGAGAAATGGTCCTATATTTATAAAAACGGAAATCCGAAATCTCGTTCCCTTCGAAAACTGGGGGTGCAAATTTTCTCGAAAATTGAAAATCTGAGGTGGTATAATTAAAGATAGGACAATATCCGGGAGCATTTAAATTGAACATTTTTTCAAAAGAGTTACAGTTTTCGAGATAGAGGCATATTAAATTCTCAAATATAGGTATTTTTGCCATGTAGAGAGGGCGATTTCTTACAAAAATTTAAAATCTATGAGTACTACATGAAAGACCAAATTATTTATAGCAACATTTATAATGAACATTTTTTTCCTTAGAAATACGGTTTTCGCGTTCCAGGCGTTACAGCGGTGGTAAAATGGTAACATCTAAAATACCTACTTATGCGTATTTCCGCAGCGTCTTTTGAGATCTTAATAATAACAACTACAAGCAAAAATATACGTGGATTATAGGATAAGTACTATCTTCATTGGTGAATAATGTTACACTCAAAAGTGTGGAATAAATATTTAAAAACAAATTGGACCTACGTTGTTAGTTGGTGCACAGAAAAATACAAAATAATAATAATTCTATTGGTGCTGGTACTTGTGAATTTGGTGCCAAAAGTTATCAATCTAACTGCAACTGCAAAACTTCAAATGTAACAGCACCACGTCGGTCCAATTTTTTGTAAAAAATATTAATTAGTTTTTCTTTCGAAACTACTTCTTTAATGATGCGAATTAATGAATTAATCGGAAATCTTCATACCTCATTTAGTTTATTGTTGTACAGGGTGGCTCACTAAAAGTGGTTTATAAAAAATTCTTGGGAACACTGCTCACATTTTGGAAGATAAATTCTTTTATAAATAATTAATAAAAAGTAGCTACGGACTATGTACAGAATTGAGTATAAAAGGTGTTCAAATAGTAGCTAAACACATGAAAAATTTCACATGAACGATATTGTACGATTATTAACTATCCATCTGCTAAATTAATCTTGTGGAATTAATGCAAGAATTTTACCTACCTTGGTGATATTAGAACATTAGATATCGAGAGCAGTTTCATTGATTAGTTTTGAGTCTTTGAGAGAAGAATCCTACTAAAACAGAACGAAAAATTGGACCCAAATAGGAAGTTAATAATCTGGACAGATCATTATAAATTTGATTGGAAAACAACTTATAATTTGATAAGAAAAATATAATGAAATAATTGACGCAATGCGAAGAAATTTAAGTAGATACACAAATTTCACTTTTATTGTTTTCTCTGTTCTCATGACACGAAATTTTTGTTAATTTTCATATTCAAAAAACACACTATCCAGGATCTAGACATCCTGTACCTATACTGTAGGAAATACTGATGTGGATAGTCCAAGAAAATATATGTATCTACTAGCGGTTTTTTCCGCCCTTCCTGCCAGTGAAAATCCTGTCGGAATCGGTTTAGCCGTTACGGAGATTCACCGAAACAAACAGACAGACAAAAATTATAAAAATTGTTGTTTTATATTAGTGACACATATACTTCCATATGCAATTAGTTATTTTAAAATTACCACCATACACTTCGATTTTATTTATTAGTATAGATATAGATATATTAGTATGCTCTATTTTAAAAAAGTGAATTTTGTCATTTCAAAGGTGCTGTGGTTTGGCTTACGATCCTTAGCCCCTTCTATATTCAACAAAGTCTGTACCTATGTAGCCTAAGATTTAATTCTCTCTCACATCAAAATATATCCAGAGGCACTGCATAACATTTGAAATAGATATGTTAGTCCCTGCTTCCGGTATATGAAGTAGGTCATTGTGGTTCGCTATTATTTTAGTTAGATAGCGTATTCTTAAAGCACAGTTAGAATCTCCATAACTATAAATATTTTTTACAAAAAATTGAATCGACGTTATTAGTTAGTGCACTGAAAAGTATAAAATAATATTAATTCTATTGGTGCTGTTACTTTTGAAGTTGTGCAGTTGCAGATAGATTGATAACTTTTGGCACCAACTTCATAAGTACCAGCACCAATAGAATTAATATTATTTTATACTTTTCAGTGCACCAACTAATAACGTCGGTCCGATTTTTTGTAAAAAATATTTATTTCACACTTTTGAGTGTAACATTAGTCACGAAAATCGTTGAACGTTCAATAATAGCAATGTACTTATCCTATTACTCACGTATATTCTTTGCTTGTAGTTGTTTTTATTGAGATCTCAAAGCATCGCTGCGGAAATACACTTGAGAATTTTATGTTACCATTTTAACACCGATTTAACTCGAAAACCGTAACTCTAAGGAAAAAATGTTCATTATAAATGTTGCTACACATAATTATGTCTTTCATGTAATATCGAAAGATTTTCAATTTTCGAAATCGTCCTCTCTACATAGCAAAAATGAGAAACTAACATGCCTCTAGCTCAAAAACCGGATTTCGGATCTACGTTTTTGTGAATATGGGACCATTTCTCAATCCTCCTCTTTCAAAAGAATGAAAAATCATCAAAATCGGAGTTCGTTTACTATATAAAACGCACGGTCAATCAAAAAAAAGCAGACAGTCGAATTGTATACCTCCTCCGTTCGGGGTTCGTCGGTCAAAAATAGGTATAAAGTAGTTTTTTAGAACATCTAATCTATTATCCCTCACCCGGTTAAGCACCATTCTGTGTAGGTATATAAATATAAATAACCTCTAGATATTTATAATAATTTTAGAGGTTATTATTGATGTTTAAAGTATGCAAATAAAATTGATTTGAAATTGAAGTAGGTACTTTTCTTTATTTGCTTAGTAATTTTTCTCGAATAAAAGAAGAGCCAACATACTAGAGCTTCATTTTTTTAAGAAATAAGGCTACAACTTATTTGAAAGGAATCAGTATCGCTTATAAAATAAATAAACTGATGCAGATGTAAGTAAATCTTGTCTCAATATTATGAACATGAACGCCTAAGTGAAATTACTTATGTAAATTTTAATTGCATTGTTGTATTTTAATATTCATTGTCACACTTTCAATTAGGTAAACCCGGTCTATCAAACAAATATTCTTTGAAAAGTTTACAAAAATCACTGAAAACATTAATGGATTCACTTTTGAACATAAAACATCTTCATTAAGGAACAAACAGAGTATGCAACAATGACATGGACATGACCAATATTGTATTGTCATGTCCATGTCATTGTTTAAAAAATCACAATAATTTTAATTAGTGTTTAATGACGAATTTATAAGAACTTAATCAAACTTTCAACGTAAGAGACAGAAATAAGCATTCAATACAAGTTATTATTCTTGAGTCTGTTCTCTAGCAAAGACACGTTTTCTCATTTTCCACAGAGTAGGGGGGGTGCGTCATTAAATTTCTTAGAGCGAAAATTTTTTACAGTCTTTATTTATTTGAAAGTAGAGGGTCTAGACCATCTCTATACTATATAGCGTTTTTTTAATAGAAAGATGTCTTATCATTTATTTCCATTTTTACTGACGTACTGCTCAACCGATTTTCGACTTCGACACACCTGTAGACCGTTTCCTGTTGACCTACAATATTAAAATTTAGCTAACAGCTAAATTTGCAAATCTCCTAAGAATTTATAGTTATCATTATTTTTATAAAAATGCTTATCTTCAATGATCCTGTTGCCTGACAAATTTATACAAACATATTTTTATACTAAATAGTGATAAGAAGCTAAAATTGAAAATAAATCGTACATTGACCTCTTTCTTGGTCCTATTCACAAAAAATGCTTTATAAATATACATAATAGCAGTTAAAATATATTATTTTTGCGTTATGTGAGTATATGAGTTAACATATCACCCTTATAAAAGTGTTATTGCGCCGAGTGCCAAATTCTTGAATAAATAGAAAATCATTACATAATTATGCAATACTTGAGACAGTGTATATTTGCACACTTATTTCTTATCACCAAAAGGTGGGAGTAGGCCTGTGTACTTGTTATCAGATTAGATCTGTTGAAACCTTTGATTTTTAAAGCACAAGAGATTGTAAACATCAAAAACTCCGACGGCTCGTAGCCGAAAAATGATTCAAACAAAAGTTGTAGGTGTAGGTCATGTCTATAACATATTTTTAGTGACATTTAGTCAATGGCTATTTTTTAGATTTTTTTAGTTTGTCCGGCCGCCATTTTGAAACTACTTGTCAGATTGTTTATCCTGGAGCATTTATAATGGTATTCAAAGTTTGTGAAAACATCAACTGTCTGCCTATTAGGTACGCTTTATAAGAGGCAGCCCACTGACAGACTAACGGACGTATTTAGTATTTTGTTGTTAGAACAGAACATAAAGTTCCAACGCTCTATCTATTTAGCTGATAGACGGGCGGTCGGACAACGGAGTCTTATTAATAGGGTCCCGTTTTCACCAATTTGGTACGGAACCCTGAAGAAAGCGGTAGCTCACTACTGAAGACACTTTTATCAGTCATGCAAGCAGCAATGACATTTATTGCCTGTGATATTCCAATAAATATTAATGTAATATAATTTCCATAAAAAATAATTGCGAAAACATATTTATTTGTACCTATGTTTCTAATGCCTGATTCAAGAGTCAGGGATGTGATAATCTGACAAATTGCGTTCGGAGTTCGCAAAATATGGCCAAGAATAACCTTTAAGAACGCAATATGTATTATGCAATATGCAATGAAGCGATAGAGGTTAACGTCACATTTCAATGCCAAATAATACTGCCACCTCCACACACCACACATATATGATGACAGGCATGGCTACGGTTTTGCACTTGCAAATTATGTTGGTTGTCCTCATCATCATAATATTAAGAGTTCAGACTCATAAATTACTACGGAAAAATTAATATTATAAATGGAAAAAATAGAGGACAGTTGAAATTTTGCAGGTAGTTTCAAGTCCAGGTAACTAACTGAAATCCATATTTTCGATCTTCATTACCCCTTGTAAAGGATGGTATTTAACTATTTAGAGATACTTTGGCAATAATTTCTGCATTTTGTAGAGAATCAAATTTGCAACAACTTTACAATCTTGAATTTTTTTGTGATTGTATTATTTTGTTTAAAACAATTATCCATTTTCTTTTTATAGTCTCGCCAATTTAAGTTGAGAAAACTATAACTACCCTGTTATGTCCTAAAGTTTTTGAATAGTAATCGTAATATTTGCTCCCATCGTGCACAAGTTCCGGGCGTCGTAAAATTCATATGCAAGTTATGCGTTAAGGTTTGGTGACACTGAGCAATTTTAGCAGCTGCTTGTTGGCAAGTTTAAATACCACCGAACAAGTTACTGATGATGACACAGAAAACTTACCACGCTCACTATCCAAGTAGTTATCCAATAGTGAGGTTAGGTTAGGTTCGTTTGTTGACGGATTAAGGATGTTTATTTGTTCTTCATTTGCTAAACTTTTCTTGGTGTTTTAACATAAAAATAAGTGGAAAAAAGAGAATATAATCGACCTGTTAAATATCTACCGTCAGTATCCCTTTTTATAAAATATCGGAGACAAAGATTATCGCATCTTCACACAAACAAGTTTCTCTACTGGTTTTCCTTTTTTGGCAGTACCCTTTGCTCTGAAGTATAAAAGAATACAGAGAAACCAGCTAGCTGCTGGTTCACTAGCAACTATGATGACAAAGGGCTAGTTTATTAGCGAACAATTCCAGTTGATAACTTGAAGCAATTAAAGAAACTAAGCTTTCAGCTTTTCTTCAAGATAGTTAAAAAGCAGCTAGTAAAAAAGCCAATAAGCGGATAGTAAACCCCTTTAATGTCATCGAACCTTAGCGCCGTTCAAGTTGACCTAAGGCGAGGTTTCCATTGAGGTGGAGAGAAGTCGTGCTGGAATTGGACAATCATATGGGTTGAAAATTATTGTGATTGGTAAATTCCTGCACGTCTTCTGTCTGTTCCGCTCATATCCGCCATTTTGTCTCAGGATTGAAAATTAGCCATTTATTGGCAAAAAAACAAACTAAGCCCTAAAAAGCTTGGATTTAAGTTAGTTTCTTACAAAGGAAAGTACCTGCAAAATTTCAGCTGGTCCCCATTTTTTTTTTTTTCATTTAACTTATAGCAAAATGTCTCCATTTACTGTACTAAATAAAAGAGAGAGAGAGAGGTATACTCTCAGATATGAGGCGGCAAATAATCGTCCTGCGTGTTCGTTCAACAAAGTGCACAGTTGTCATTTTGGGACACGTGTGACCTTCGAATTTGTAAAAATGTTTTGCCATCAAGGAGCGGCTAGCCTTACAAGTTTTTGTTCTGGTCTTTGATCGAAATCGATGTAGAAAATTGTATTCTTGTTGAATCCTTGTTGGTTCAATAATCTTGAGAAAGACACGATTTGCGAATTTTCTTCAAATAATGAAAATATCTCCATGATATTATTATTTCTAATAGTAAAATTTTAGTCTAGTCCAAAAGTGAACAAAATTTTACGAATGTTTCAAACCCGCAATTGTAAAAAGTAAGTAATTAGGTTCGGAAAAAAAGGGGGAATAGTCATTTTTTGTATATTTTCCTTTTAACAAAGACGTTCATTTCAGGATAATAAAGAAAATTAAATTACTCATAACGAGCCTTTTTATTAGTTTTTTCTTGTTTTCTTTTCATTTTTCCACAAATGTAACCCCCAATAGGTACTTATCAGAGTTCTTTTATTTAAATTATACGTCCGTGTTGCGTTCACCGAACTCAATATCAGTACCGAATTTCAACTTTTTCTTTTCGTAGATTAGAGAATAGAGATTATTGGCTGGGACAGACGGGCAGACAGACAGATGGTTCCGTTTTTGCAAATTCCAAAGCTATTATCTTTATAGGAATTTAATAAACATTTCAAAGAGAAAGTAATTTCTAAACAAAAATGTCTACTCCGGAGCTTCACTTTTTTTTTTTTCATTGAGCGCTATGTCGATAAAGCGCTTTGAAACCGGTCGTTGCAATAAATAATCTTCATTTATAATTTGTGCATATGATTCCCAAAATAAATAAAAAATTGGTATTGCATGAACACTGAAGAGTTCTCGTTTATAGTTTGAATACCATCGATTGGGTTTTCGTCATACCTTGTCTATCTCTTGTTTTCGTTTGTAAACTAGGTGAAATAAAATTTTAGCTTCATAAACATGTCTTCGATTAGATCGGCTGATTGTTATTTTGACGTTTGTTCTTGTTCTCTTTGACGTTTAATGTCAAACATTTCATTTTAAAAGTGATTTAGCCTCGCGTGGATTGTGTTGATCCTCAGTTTCAACATTAAATGAAAACTATTAATAATAACACGTTCCGTTGCTCGAAATTTCATTTGAAAATATTTAGCATTTTAGGGTTCTTTTCAATTTCTCTAACGTCAATTGCTTTTGAGTAATGTGTACAAAAAACTACCCCCCCTTTTTTGGAATCTGGAATTGCTTATGACTTTTGCAGTTGTTTATATACGGTTTTGAACTTGCGAACTTAACTATAAAAACGTTTGGGAATTGACTTGGAACTTCAAATCAACCTTGGCATCAGAAAACTATGAAATCATCTTGAAACCTTAATCCTTATCACTGTTTGTTATTCAAGTATAATGAATGAATATAATATTTTAAAGTACATTTCACACTAACTTGATCATGCAATATTTCTTGTATATTATGATATATAAACGAAATGAATCATTGTGAATGAAGCGAATCTATCAAATTGTCATTTTCATAATCGACGACGACATTTAACCTCTTTGGTCTTTGGTAACACTAAACATTATGGATTTTTTCAAGGTTTAACCATCCATTCATATCAATCAGTTGCCAGAAATTTGATAAATATTGAACTTTCCTATGCGAAATATTGGGAGTAAATAGTGAATGATAAGTAAAAGAAGTTGCATTTTTTGATGAATGGACTTCTTATAAATAATTTTCATTTTCCTTTTTGACCGACTTAAAAAAAGGAGAAGGTATACAATGCGGTTGTATGTTTGCTTTTTTTATAGCTGTGCGCTCGTTTTGCTTAGTAAACGTACTCCGTTTTAGACGATTTTTGTTTCATTTGAAATGGGAGAGTTGAGAAATGGTCCCATATTGAAAAGAATCAAATCCAAAATCTCCTTTACTCCAAAAACCGCCCACAACGGGGGTAGAGGGGGCTATTTTTCTCAAAAATTGAATATCCGAGACGACAGAATTAATGAAAATTCCATATCCGGAAATGTTTAAATTGGACATTCTTAAAAATAGAAAGGGGACCAAATACGGAAACATTTAAATTGTTTTTTTTTTTTCAAAAGAGTTACGGAATTTCCCAATGGTAAAGTCTGGTATATGAAATGCGTATTTCCGTTATGTGGAAGAGCAATTTTTTTTCGAAAATTGAAAATATGACACGGCCAAATTAAAGAAAAGATTATATGTAGCAACATTTAAATTGAGTTACGGTTTTCGAGTTACAGCAGTAAAGTCTGAAATATGTATATTTGCGTCGCGATATTTTGAGATCTCTGAATAATAAATAACAAGTACAAGCTAAGCCTATACCTTTTTGTGTATTAGTGAACGTTCAACAATTTTCATGGTTAATATTACACTCAAAAATGTGAAATAAATATTTTTTACAAAAAATTGGACCGACGTTATTAGTTGTTGCACTGAAAAATACAAAATAATATTAATTCTATTGGTGCTGGTAATTTTGAAGTTGTGCCGTTGCCGTTGTAGTTTCTTGTTGTAGGCATCAACTCCAAAAGAACCAGCACCAATAGAATTAATATTATTTTGTATTTTTCAGTGCAACAACTAATAAAGTCGGTCCATTTTTTCTAAAAAATATTTTTCGATACGTAGAGCTGATAAACATACAATATACCTACCTACAAGTCTCTACAACGATATTCAAGGAATCGAGTATTGGCCGTTCATTTGAAGAATGACGATGGCGTCATAGCTTTCAAGAAATAATACTATTTGCTTAAAAAAAGAGGCAATTGAAATGAAAAATCTACGTGTAAGAGCTTTTTCTTTCTATATCAAAACTGCTAAAAGAAGCAACCAGTTGACTTGCAAGATGTTATCTCATCCTTATGCGGCCGGTTAGTTGGCCAAATCCAAGCTGTAACTACATTATTCAGGACAATGCACCAGGAAAACAGTCAAGGCCAAAATAGCAAATCATTACCTGTTTTGTTGGTCTGTATGGGTGTTGTTTAGAAATTATTTCAAATATTTATGCACGTTCCATTCTTGTAATATTGATTCGTGAAGCAATTTCTAATAATGAGAAGATAGCAGACCTCATTGGTAGGTACATTGGTCAATAATTCATGATATGTATTTTTTATTGCTAGACTTAACGGCATATGTTGAATATTCTGCAAAGATCCTAGTTTTATTTACCCACCGATGATTATTAACTTCAGTCTAATTAATTCCATTTGTTTAAAGATATCAAATAAAATTATAAAAGTATCGTATTTGCAGTAACCTACACAAGACGCGTATATTATTTCAAGCATGTTGTGGCTTTATAATTTTCGTACAATTATTCTCCGGCAATTTTAAGAAATATATTTATTTACAACTGCATAATACTATATTTTTGATACCTATTAACTTCTACGAACGCTCAAATTTTCTTTTACCTCATAGGATCTTAACGCTATGACAAAACCAATGATGAACTTATTTAATTTCAATTAGGTTTAATCAAAAATAATTCGGCTATTGTTCATTCAATTTGGGTTAGATACAAGACTTACCCAAATGATTTACCTTGACCATCGTTAGTATAACATAGGTACTGTTCAAGAATGCTGTTCAAGCGCTAGCTATATATATATATATATATATATATATATATATATATATATATATATATATATATATATATATATATATCGATAAACAAGAAATTGTATTTGTAAGTCTCAAGTAAAAGACTCAAGTACCTACAGAATGTATAAATACGAAATAATCCTAGAAGCAAAACCATTGGATTTTTTTGAAAGAATTCATTAGGACCAAACATACTCGTCTACAGATTTTCCTCCAAAGCTGTATGTGGCGCCTCCGTCACTTGGTTGAAGAACCTGTTTTAATTTTCGACGCAAATACCACGCATTTCATAGGATGTACATCTTTTTAGATAGCGTATAAATAAATATACGACAAACATAGTAGTCAGATAGATCACAAAATAAATATCAGGTACTTTAAGAAATTACAAAAATGGATCAAGAAATTATAAAATTCATAGGAAAAAACATATATTTTTAAGTTTATAGTCTTTATTATTATTTTATAAATCCAACCTAGCTATAATCTAGCTTCACACCATTAAAAAAATTGCAAGTAAGAATCTTAAATTTTGAGTAGGTATAATTCATTAAATTTGGATAGAAAAATCATATTCTACTGTTATAAATTTACCAGTATATTTTCCTATCTGATTCCTCTTTTGCAGAAAAGTAAAATCCTAATTCAGAGTTACTTAGGATTTATTACTGACAGCGAAGTAGTGATCAAGGTTACGATATCGTTGGTAGGTATCTAAGTACATAAATTTATTCGTCTATTGTATACTACTATTAAACTGTGCAGGCTAAATATTGAGGACAACTTGAATAGTTTTAGTACGCAACTACTGCCAGCTAGCGCTTGAACAGCATTCTTGAACAGTACCTATGTTATACTAACGATGGTCAAGGTAAATCATTTGGGTAAGTCTTGTATCTAACCCAAATTGAATGAACAATAGCCGAATTATTTTTGATTAAACCTAATTGAAATTAAATAAGTTCATCATTGGTTTTGTCATAGCGTTAAGATCCTATGAGGTAAAAGAAAATTTGAGTGTTCGTAGAAGTTAATAGGTATCAAAAATATAGTATTATGCAGTTGTAAATAAATATATTTCTTAAAATTGCCGGAGAATAATTGTACGAAAATTATAAAGCCACAACATGCTTGAAATAATATACGCGTCTTGTGTAGGTTACTGCAAATACGATACTTTTATAATTTTATTTGATATCTTTAAACAAATGGAATTAATTAGACTGAAGTTAATAATCATCGGTGGGTAAATAAAACTAGGATCTTTGCAGAATATTCAACATTTGCCGTTAAGTCTAGCAATAAAAAATACATATCATGAATTATTGACCAATGTACCTACCAATGAGGTCTGCTATCTTCTCATTATTAGAAATTGCTTCACGAATCAATATTACAAGAATGGAACGTGCATAAATATTTGAAATAATTTCTAAACAACACCCATACAGACCAACAAAACAGGTAATGATTTGCTATTTTGGCCTTGACTGTTTTCCTGGTGCATTGTCCTGAATAATGTAGTTACAGCTTGGATTTGGCCAACTAACCGGCCGCATAAGGATGAGATAACATCTTGCAAGTCAACTGGTTGCTTCTTTTAGCAGTTTTGATATAGAAAGAAAAAGCTCTTACACGTAGATTTTTCATTTCAATTGCCTCTTTTTTTAAGCAAATAGTATTATTTCTTGAAAGCTATGACGCCAGTTTTGCTTCTAGGATTATTTCGTATTTGTACATTCTGTAGGTACTTGAGTCTTTTACTTGAGACTTACAAATACAATTTCTTGTTTATCGATATATATATATATATATATATATATATATATATATATATATATATATAAATAAATAAATATTCAACCAGAAATCAGGGAGAAAATAAATACCTAAATGAAAATCAAATCGGGTAATGAAGAATTTACAATGAATTTGAATGATGTCTGATAACGATGTAGATATTTTTTCATGTTCTTTGATGAAAAATCAAAGTCTATCCATTTTTGTATTTTTATAACGACTTCTCTAGAAAAAAGGAGTATTACAAACGGAACTAATAGCACTAGCTCGAGGGGCTAATGAGGTCCGCATGAGCAAGGTGCGAGGACGAGTAATATGCTTCTTCACAGACAGTAAAGACGCCTTAAAAGCGCTTGAAAAGAGCAGGTACGACGCGAGAGCCACGCTGAACTCTCACCGCGAACTGTTGGAACTAGCGAATGAAAATGTATTGGAACTAAATTGGGTGCCCGCACACAATGGGAATGAGGGTAATGACAAGGCGGATAAGCTGGCGGGTGCTGCTTCGTCGGGAACAATGTGTGGGCCCGAACCCGCAGTACCAATCACACCGCACATCATGGCCAACCTCATTAAAGAGGACACACACCTCAGACACTGTCAGAGGTGGAACTCAATTCTGGGCTGTCGACAGAGCAAGAACTTCATCACGGAGCCATGCCGGAAACGGGCCGAAGACTGCCTAGCTTTGCCCCGGGCCAAACTACGCTCACTTGTAAGCATATGGACCGTGCATGCTGCGCTAAGAAAACACCTACATACAATGTGTGTCATCGACGACCCGACATGTCGGGCATGCATGGAGGAGGAAGAAACAGTGGAGCATCTCTTCACAGAATGCCCCGCTCTATCCGACGTTTGTAAGGCCATCCTAGGACTGAAGTGGCCGGATCTGACCAACATCAGATGCACCCCGCCTGCGACAATCCTAAGATATCTGGACCAGGTTGTCGGGATATTTCTGGAACCGTAGGTCTGAGGAGCAAGGGGGAGAGGCACAATGGGCCGAATTGGCCTAAGTACCCGCTTTGGCACCCCTGCGTCAAATAATAATAAAAATGCAAAATCATTTCCCAAAACGTTTAAATTGGACATTAAAAAAAATCAGGGGTTTCCAAGTGGGAATGTGTAAGTTCGTTACCGCCATATTTTGATACATCTGAATATAAATGAAAGTTCAACAATTTTCAATAAATAAAACGCTAACAGATTTCAAATATATAATATTTTTTTACAAGAGAGACTAAATCTATTAGTTGGTGCCGTGAAACGTTCAAAATCAGGTTCATTGTATTGGTGCTGGTACTTTTAAACTTTGTGTCAAAAGTCTTCTATTTACAGCACTACTTTCAAATTACCAGCACCAATTAAAATAACCTTATTTTGAATTTGCACGGCACCAAATAGAAATAACCTTATTTTGAATTTACACGGCACCGACATATAAAACCGATCCTATTTTTTTGTGAAAAATAACTATATCTTCAGTTTTTATGGTATTTTTGTGGCGTTCATTCAAAATCTTCAAATACGTTGCGAAAGTACTTGTCAGCATTCATTCTTGAATTTACGTTGCGTGCAAAATTGCATTCTGCAAAATGTCTATGTATTATGTAGGTATATGGCATTAACCTGGCTTTCATAAATGCTTCTTTGTTTCGTCTGTAAAAAGAAGATGGCTCTACTGATCAATATTACTTAACATGACCTACTTAAGAATCCTTATACAGTAGTGGCACTTCTATGTCATTCAAGGAAGATAACACACAAAACACCAAACTCAAGTCACGTTTAGTCCACAATTCCATCCACAAAAATGCCAGCTATCGATCGCAAAAAGAAAATCACCTTCAGAAGACTAAGTCATTGTCGACTCACCCATGGACACATAATGTTATCAGTTAATCCACCCATCTGCAGCAGATGCAACTACAGAGGAGGTTTCAATTCGACTTTGAGAGAGAAGACTTGAGAAATGGTCCCATATTCATAAAAACTCAAATCTATATTCACCTTCCCTTCGAAAACCGCAACCGAAGAGGGTGGATGGGGCAATTTTTCTATAAAACCGAAAATCCGAGACAGCAGAAAATAATTATGTATTTTTCAGTGCACCAACCAATAACGTCGGTCCAATTTTTTGTAAAAAATATTTATTAAATCTATTATTATCTATAAAAATAATTAAAAACTGATGAGTCTGTGTATTACTATCAAACGAAAACTAATATCAATGGTATCCTTGAAAATAAATATCCACGTTTAATAATATTTGACTGCATCGATCTGAAATACCTCTATAGATATAGAAACCGTTCCATTATTATTACGTTGTTGTTAGAAACGCCAAGCTGTAATAATAGTCCTATGGAGTGTTTATTTCGATATCAATGTTTCATGGACAACCACCGATGCGTACGCAATCTTCAAAAACACTTCCTTGTTGTAATCGCGGTACCGCATGCTATAAATTGATAGGTTGAATAAGTAATACATAAAATACAAGGTGTTCCTAAATATCATATAAATACGTAAGGAGGTAATTCTCTGGCTTATTCAGTAAATAAAACTGTATTTAAACATAGGTCACACATGTTTGAATATCGATTTTCAAGGTGTTCAAGTTTCAAGATTTTTTTAGTGTTTTGACCGACTTCAAAAAAGGGAGGAGGTATACAATTCAGATGTATGTTTGCCTTTTTATGTATAACTGTTCGCGTGTTATGCATAGAATACGTGCTCCGATTTATACGATTTTTATTTCATTTGAAAGAGGAGAGTTGAGAAATGATCCTATATTTAGAAAAACTCAAATCCGAAGACTTCTTCCCTCCAAAACCCACTCCCGAAGGGGGTGGAGGGGTCAATTTTCCTTGAAAATATGAGACGGCAGAATTAACGATGAGACCATATCCGGAAACGTTAAAATTGAACATTACGGTTTTCGAGTTACAGCAATGGTATATTCTGAAATATATGATACGTGTATTTCCCCTATGTGGAAGGGGTAATGATGCCTAAAGCAAGACCAAGACCAAGATCTTGCACCGTTGGTATTGGTCTTGGTCTTGCATACATGGTCTTGATATTGGTCTTGGTCTTGCTGTAAGACTTGCAAGACTTTGCAAGACTCTTTTAACAATTTAAAAGTTTGCGCGATTATAAACCGTAATTGCGTAATGCAAATGAAGAAGAACCCTGCAATATGGATCGGAAGTATGTAGGTAATTAATAATCTTATAAGGTTGCCTATAATTATGTTATCATTCGAATTGGATAAATATTGACCGTATAAAAAAAATCTGTTATTGTCCAGAACAAACACGCCTGGTATTGTAATGGTACCAAACCGTTCTAAAATAAGTACTGAGAATAAAACTAGGTGCGTAGAATTAAGTTAAAGTAAGGGTAATTAATTAATAAAGTTTATAAATTATTATTCACCATTCATACACATGAGAATCGTATCTTACAAGCGCGACTAGTCTGCTCTAGCCATATTTTCATATATATTTCCCTGGCCCTGCCTTATGTTTGTGCATAGCTCATTCTACAATGGTTTTGTACCATGTGCTTGAATAAAATAGGAAAAATCTGTCAGAGTGGCCATTGAGTGAAAGCGATCAAAAGTATTTCTGGTTTATAAAAATAACTTTTGTATAAAGCTTTTTCCAAAAAAATAATGAAAATTAAAAACAGGTAGAGAATTATTAATACGCCAATTTATAAAAGTCGTATGAATATCTCAGTTGAGTTAGTTAATGAGCATGATCGAAAAAATAGTTTCAAAATAAGGGCAATCTAAAATTTAAGAAATGTCCACAAGTGGCTACTGGATAAATAATTTATATCGTTTGCTTAAAACATATAACAAAATAATATTAATTATATTTGGTGCTGGTAGGTACTTGTGAAATTGGTGCAGCATCAATAGAATTAATATTATTTTGTACTTTTCAGTGCACCTACTAATAACGTCGATTCATTTTTTTGTTAAAAAATATTTATTAATGAAAATATTGGGACCAAATTTGGTACGAACCAAAATCGAAGTCGAGTTGATTCAACTTATTAAATATATACAACGGGTTACCATAGTATCGCTACCTGAGAGTAGAAATCTTACTCACTTCCGTTACCTTTGTCTTATGTATGACTAGCTGTTACTCGCGGCTTCTTCCGCGCAACCTGCCAGTGAAAACCTGTTGGAATAGGTTTAGCCGTTACGGAGATTAGCCCAAACAAACAGACAGACAGACAAAAATTATAAACATTGTTGTTTTGTTATTAGTGACACAGATACTACTATATTCTTAGTTAAAACCTGTTATTTTTGAAATGACAAACATACACTTCGATTTTATTTATTACTATAGATTGATTCATCTGTCTATCGGGGTTAAACTGGTATCAATTTCCACCATTAAGGAGAATCATATACCCAGTACATTGGAATTCATGGTAATGAAGAAGCTGATCGAAACTCGAGAAATGCCGTGACTTGTGGTAGAATTAGTGAGTTTTCGGAGTGCGTAGCCTCGGATTTGAAAGCCTGGTTTAAGAACAAATTATCGACAAAATGGCATACTGAATGGTGCAACTCAAGATCCAAACTGCGTGAAGTGAAAGGTGACATCCATCCTTGGAGATCATTACGAAAAGACCGCCATTCTCAAGTAATTTTGACAAGACTTCGACTTGGCCACACCAGAATAATCCATGAATATCTTCTGAAACGAACCGAAGCTCCCAGATGTGATGTCTGTGATGTGAAACATTTTCTCTTTGATTGTAAAAAATATACATTATCTAGAAATAAGTATAACTTGCCAGAAGACCTTAAGACATTATTAGGAGAAACATGTAATCTATTTAATCTTAAAAATTACTTGAAAGATATAGACTTATACCATGAGATATAAAATTGTTAAATTTTGATGTACTTTGTATTTTTTTTTGTGAATCCAATTTGAATATTATAATGTCGCTAATAACCGGAAGGTGGATGCGACTTTTTTATTAAATAAAAAAAATAAAAAAATATACGCAGTAATTTTTGTGTATGATTTGGGATATTCTGAATGAATTTTGTTGGAATAAAATAACAGTTTCAATTATATTTCTAGATCAGATGCCCAAGAAGACGTTGTTCTACACTTCGGTATGAGGTCCGATTTTGTAATAATATTTCTGGCAGTGAACTGACTTTTACTAGAAGTATTAAACATAATAATATATAAATAAACAATTTATCACTAAATACCTAACCTAACTTATTCTCTATTTCGATGAAACAAATCTAGTGGCCAATAGCCATATGGAAAGTTGGAAAGTCGTGGATGGTTTGGAACAAACCAATCATTTCTTCCATCTGTTCAAGGATTTCCGACTCTCCATGGATCAAATGATCTCAAGTCCATTACTGATTAGAGTAATTAGATGCACCAATAGAAAATAAGCCCGAAAATAATAATTGACCTTTATCATCGAGATCAATTATTTACTTTATGGGAATTGTGAATATGAATTTGTTTTGCTCATAAATAGAATGTCAAAAGCACGCAAGTTTTGCCATATTTTTCTCATCCCTGGAACAGCTTGACCTCTATAAGTATCAAATTAGAGTGACAACAATGCGTGTTGGACCTCTTTTGATCGCTCAACATTCCACAATTGGGTACTGAGAATAAAAGACCACTTTATACAAGGAAGTATTTTTGTGCATCGTTGTTCTCTGCGTCTTTTGTTATTTTTTAAAAAAGGGTACCTGATGTAAGACGCAATCAGTTACAATAAGAAGCAAAAAATATCGGTTGTATTTACTGCAACATTTACAGGAATTTATGTATGTGTAGGTATGTAGGTATTCTTGGATATTTGAGAATTATTCCAGATTACGTAGGTACTTTATCCTTATAAGAGCACTTAATCAATAATTATTTTTTGATAAAAAATAGTATTGATCTTCTTATCGTTTGCATTTTTATCTCTATGAATACTGAATACTTTCGTTATCGGTACTAAATAATTCGTTTTTATGCAATCATTTCGTTAGTTTGATATTGTAATAAATTCCAAGGTAAATAATAAAATATTGTATCATACTTGTAGAGGCTATACCTATACTCTATGCCCAAAGTAGCGTGCAGCGAGGCATGGTCCAAAACGCGGGTGGCGACGTGCCGAAGGGAGTTCGATACACATGCTTTTATGGATTGTTTCTGGCCTTATATGAATACATGGTATTAGTGCTCGTTTCCACATTGAGAGTTTTTTATTCGTACATAATTGATATACCTATAATTTACAATTTTGTTGAATGATATTAACTAAAAATTCTGTAAAATGAATTCGTACGCCACTGAATAGTTTACAGGCATGTCGTGAGAGATTAAGCGAGGAACAGTTCTTGATCAAGGAAGTGAATGAAGCCTTCGTGAACCTGTTTAAGAAATATTCTCACACATTCATGCATGCAATTGCCAAAATTAGAATAATTAAAACTGATTGAACTACACTCTCTAATAATCATCTTTTTATTTAATTTTCAATATACCTAATTATGAAGTTGCGTTTTATCCATCGTAATATATATATATTTGTTATTGTTACGTGTATTTTTTTTTTTTTGAATATGCAACAACAAATAGCTTATAGAGCTATAATTATTCTGAACAAACTTATCTTAATACAAAATTGGTTATTTCGGGCGCTTTACGATCATGATTTTTTTTGTTATATATTACTAATGGCTCATGGCTCATTCGATTTGGTAAGGTGAAATTGTTAATTATGGAAGGAACAACTTTACCACTAATTTAACTCGGAAACCGTAAAATTTGCCCACTCCACTCCCTTTGGGAGAAGTTTCTGGGTGAAGGAGGAATGTCGATTTTTTTCAATAGGACCAACTCTCAATAGTCGTCTTTCAAAAGAAAAAAGAATCATGAAGATCGAACCACGTTTACAAAGCAAAAGGCACGAAATGACATAAAAAAGCAGACAAACAGTCGAATTGTTTACTTAAGTCGGTCAAAATGTCCAGAATTCAGCAGGTAAAAGAACGATTGATGATTGTTTTCATCTGTGGAGATGAGAAAGGCTGGATGTCTCCTATAAATCATCATTTGATTTCATCGGTACTAGTAACTGTATTTACATGAAACCGAGTATGCAATATTGTTTTTCAAATCACTATATGAAATGAGATGGATCAGATAAATCTTCTTAAATAAACTATACAACGTTTCACATTGAGAATGCAGTGTAGCCGGATATACGCAATTTATTTTAAATGGAAAACGGGACACTGTGTTGCCGTTATTTAGAATTACCTGAAACATTTTATTCCGTAATTTTGACATTAATTGTGAACTACTATTCATTAGCGGCGACATTTGCCTGAGACAGAAGCTCATGGTTGCTTGAGCCTTTATTAGATGATGCACTGAAAAAATACGATATAATATTAATTCCAACTGCTGCTAGCAGTTTTGAAGTTGATGGTGGATTTTTTTTGTATTCAATACACTTCAAAGAACAAAACAAAGGGAAATACTTTTTAAATTAAAGATTTTGTCTTCCTAACACACTTGAATTAATTTATTTTATTATATTTTTTCAGGTAAGCACGACAGATCATTAAATAATAAAGTAAGTATTATCTTAAAATTGTAAACTCATGTGAATTTTTCTTTAATCTTAAAAATGATAATCTACCACTGTTTCTGGATATCTATCTACCGCCTATCAGATAGAGTAGATGATGTGAGCCACTGATAATTTGACATGTGAATAATTAATTATTCATGACACACATCGCCTTTAATGTACTTTCATATTATGTTGTACCTCATATTATTAGAATAATGCAGACCCACATGTTTGTTTGAGGTACATACATACAAACTACTTATATCGGTCATTTTTTCCTTCTTTTATGTGATGATTTATGCACAGTCTTCTACAAATTCTACTTGCTTTAATTGTAGCTCTTCCCAGTGTTCGACAAATTAAACGATCTTATCCTGCTGAGAGAGAACTACATGTGGCTGGTCTCAGGAGAAAATTAATCGTCCTGACCTCGGCCAAAAAAGGGAAAAAGGGCATTCCTTCTCCCTTTTTTCGGTGTACTGTCGTGGCAGACGATTTCCTTTCCCCCTTCGTCTCCTCACCCCAAAACAACCCACGTTTTTTCATCACTGCTAGCATATTTGGGTTATCTTTTGCATTTCGGTATCTGAGTGACCTATTTTACTGCTGCCTCAGCGCGGCTCTGCTGTTTTCTCCTGCGATGCTGCGTTTACAGTGTTGCCGTCTACTTTCCGTGCGACATTTTTGGAAGCGAATATACACAAAGGATTTGATCACATTGGAATATGATGGTCATAATTGATTGCCCAAAGGATATTAAGTTCAAAAATGCTACTTGTAAAATTTTTGCAATGTTAGGAACAAATAGAATGATTCGATTATATAATTAAAGGTTGGATATAAGAAAGACACAACTATTTTTGTATTTCCGTGATTAATTGTTGTATTTCTTTACAATGAAACAGCTCAATGTAATAATGTGATAATAATAAATATCTGGAGTACCGAGACTTCTTTGTGTAAACAACGTAAATTATTTAAAAATAAATTCGGATAACCTTTGTATGATTACGTTATACATTATTTAGTAAATGAGAATAAGAATGATAACCAATTACCTACCCATTTCAACAGTTGAAGGTAAGATAGCTATTTAATAACGAAAGTAGATGTCTCGGACGTTTTAAAAAGAATGAATCATTCATTAGTATACAACAGGTTGTACTCGAGAAGTTCAATAATTTTTGCAAGAAATCGGAATATGAAAGCATTATCCATCGATCTTCATCTTGAAAAACCTATAGTTTAAAATTTTTATAGCAACCAACTTTCGAGATAGCTGGACATAAGTATAATAGGTATATAGTTTTTTCTATATGTACAAGAATTGTTCATTTAATATAATGTGATAAAGACATAAATGTTATAAAAAATTGATAAATTATAAGTTTGCTGCATTTGAAAATCAAATTATAATGAAAATAAATTGAAATTTTAACATAAATACCTAATAAACTGGAAATTACGAACCTAGTGTTATAACATACCTACATATTCTTATTTCAAATTGTGTAGTTTATGGTATAAAATAAGTCAGTAAAACGCAATAGTCAATAAATTGATTTGTATCTATGTAATAAAATAATTCATCCAATGCACGCAAATAATTCTACAATCACGCAACGTAAATAATATTTATGAAACAATAAAAACTTCTCTCATCTTTGTCTTTGTCACTTTCTCTTATTATTGAGGAAATCCAGCAAGAGCTCAAGCAAAGGCAACCGCAATGAACAAAAATTGTTTAATCGCCAATACAGATGTGGCAACACTGTACCGAATATCGCGGCAGAGCAGTTTCGTTGCGTCAGCGGCCTTCGAGGTCTCTCTACTCTCGATCGTTGCGTTGTGCGTGAAATGCGTATGTGTATGTACGTATGCGAAGAACGAGCGCATCGCGCCGTTGCCAAATTTACAACAAATTATATCGAATACGGTATACATGACAAATCACAAGCCTACGCAGGATTCTTATAAGATCGTTTTCGTACCTGCATGGTCGGGCGTTTGGTTTGCCAGGAGCAGGATGTATAAAGCCCTATTGTTTGAGAGAACGCATGCAGCAATCCGATCTTTTATTTCATTCCACCATTGAGATGATAGCAGATTTGTAAGATATTTGATCGTAATTGAATATTTGGGGTACATTTTTTGTTAATGTAAAGTTTTGAAGTGAATATTTTTTAAAAATGTAGATTATATAACATCACCAATTATAAAGATATTGTTATAAACGACATCGCTTTCAAAATCAGATGAACCATAATTTAATATAAATTCATTTAAAATAAATGTCATTTGCAAATTATAAACAGAAAATAAATGAGAGAAGGCACATTTTAACCGCTGTTCTAATTAAGTGAACTGTTAATTGAATGTTTAAAATCTGGCATAATTTCGTTAGACAATCAGACAATCATGAATCATGACCGCCAATTTTTACTATTATACATAGATATAGCACTTGCTATTAATTGTTGCAAATATACTGCTGACAGTATTATCACCATTTGCGTTTCTTTGATGTCATAGAGATGATACTGTGGCTTCCAACCACAATTCAATTAAAAATTCTGCAAACAAGCAGCTATTTTTAAAACAACGTAGGTAATCTTTAGATTTAGGTCAGTTTTCAGTTCAATCGGATTTATAATTAGATTAACATGCGGACTTACATAAGAAAAAAATATGTAACAAATATACACATAATTTAATTTGTCAAAATGAAAATGGAAGTATCAGTTCAGGTTAGACTAGATATTACGTACATATGTGTTTTATATCGTATAAAGTTGAATATCTATGTACATGAATTCTCTACATATTCAATGTTCAGCTTCTGTATAAAATGAAACCACAACTACAGGAAATGAATTTTTTATTGAATTAATTAATTTCTGAGGTTAAAGGCTTGATTAGGCATAATATTAGAGCTGTGAAAATTTGCAGTTCGACTAATTCTCAACAATCCGTAAACTTCTTTGTTTTGATTTTTAACTGAACAAAAATAGAATTCTTTGACAATGCACAATTTCAATAAATTGATACTCTGAATTGTAATATCTATTTTTATTCATAATAAATTGAATAAATCTCAAACCGGTAAGTATAAGCATTATTTAGACTTGAGAATACATTAATCATCAGTTTTGGGTTTTACGTTCGTGAATACTAATTTTCATCAAAAATTTTATACTCATTATAAGACATTGAATAATATTGCATTATTGGATACCTACTGCACTGAAAAATACAAAATAATATTCATTATATTGGTACTGGTAATTTTTTGTTATAGGTGGATAGAAGATTTTTGGCACCAACTTCAAAAGCACCAGTATTTTTTGCATTTTTCTCATTTGTGTAATAAAGACGGCCCTAGTTGTAAAAAATATTTATTTTGTTGGTGTGGTTCATCAGTCATTTCAGCAGTCATGTACGTTGCTAGTTAAATAAAAAAGAATGTTCTATTTAAATCTTGCTGGAAATGACCATTTCTTTAATCGCTTGATGGGATTTTTAATTTTTGAAAGAAACTGTCAAAATAAGATCACTTTTACTATTCAAAAAGCCCCAAAAAAGCATACAAACAATATAATTGTTTCAATTTGGGAAGTCAATAAAAAAATGCAATTATTCGCTTTCATTCATATAGAATTACATTCAATATTTATCACTCTAAATGCGAAGTAAAACTTTAATATCCAAACAAAACGTATATAAATAAATATTTCCTGCAATCGATTTCCTCAAGTTCCGCGTCGATTGACGGGCAATGGCAACCTTGCATCGTAGGTTGCGGTGCAGTGCCAACTAGATTCCACTTTCAATTCTCCACAATCAGACAATCGAACCGCGCGAATTTCGGCGGAGCCGCTGTACTGTGCGAGCTCTTTAGTGCGTGTCTATCTCCATCTCACTCACACACGTGTGCGTCGTTGTCGCTATCTCACACGCTTTTAAGCATACGTTTTCCGACATATATGGTGTTTTTCAAGTGATGGCTAGATAGATTCGTCATTGTGCAGTGATCATGAAGGGAATAGTGCAGCGGTGATGGTGTTTTTATTGAAAAAGGGTCACTTTTTCTAAAATAAGTGCTACTTTTTCGAGTAGGTAGGACCTCTTTCTTTTCTATTTTTCTATTAAAATCTGCGTGAAGGTTAATGTCGTCTTGTGGTAATTGGAAGTGTTGCGCATGGCGCGCGGCCTTTCAGCAAGGCCACAGAAAAGTGCGTGCTGCAACCAGGGACGTGCCCATGGATTTTAGGCGGTCAGCTGTTTTTTGTCGCAATTTGGATCTTAATTGAAAACCATTCAAATTGAATGCCAATGCTGTCGGCGTTATTGATATTTCATTAGTTTACTCAATTCTGCTTTTAATCAAGATAATATAATATACCTATGTCAAAATTGGTTTGATGTTCTGTCGTGGGTCGTGGTATATTGCTGGTGTATTAAGTATCAGAAAGGAATGTTTCTGCTCACTGACATCAAATTGATACCAAAACGTATAAATAATTTGATATAGTTGATATCTATCCAAATCTCATTGTTTTCGAATTGATTTGACAATGATGCAATGAGTTTTCCAGGATTGGAATTAGAACCTTGCGTTGTTTTGTTATCTCAACGATTAGTTACTAATATTGGTCTTCATCGGTTGCAGATACAAAAGGATAACTGATCTTAATTTAGTACAATATCGTAGTAGGTAGAATAATAACTAATACCTCCTAGATCCGTCCTGCTATATTTTACCACGTGTACTTTCAAATGTAAATCGATCTTTGCATTTTGAATAGATTAGTTAGAATCTTCTTCATAGGTAATAATCATTAGGTATACCTAGGTACAATGATAAAAGATATAAGAATTTCACATTACCTTGCAGCCCCAATGAATTAATATTTTTTATTTTTCAATGGAGATCTGCATGAGATAAGATTTTGGTTGGTTTAATTGTCAACCGCGATATTTTTAGCGATATTTTCCTTTGTAATGTTGACACTTCTACCTGTAGTTGACAAAAACTGAATTGAATGCCATGACCTACCAACATATTAAGCATATTTCATCCATTACTACCTATACACTATATAGGGTGTCCCAGAAGTATTGGGAGATATTTCAATGGCGATTACTCTGACCAAAAACATGAATAAAATGTTCCATTCAATTTTTTCGTAGGGTTACATATTATACATATATTATAATTTATTTTATGTATAATAATCCACTGAGACAGGTAGCATATTGAAAATTTTCAAGGACGTAATGAAACTGCTTTTAAAATTAACTGATCTATAAATCATAGGAATTAGCGAACAGCCACGGCAACGAAATAAGCAAATGTGCTTTGAACCCTAGAATATACAAGGATTAAGTGGAAAGTCATAGGACGTAGCAAAGGGCGTGCAACAGATGAAAATCGACATAGTGGCAGTCACAGAAACTAAAAAGAAAGGAAGCGGAATTGAACAACTACATTCATATATAAAGCGGTGTTGACAAAAATAAAAGAACATGTAGGGGTGTCTCAATACTTATAAACAAGAAATATGAAAAACATTTAACTAGATGGGACATTATTAACGAAAGGATTTTAACGGTAAATATGAATATATTTTGACATGAAGTATCTACAATATCTCAACGAATTATTGTATTCTTGGAGATCTGAACGCAAAAATAGGCAATAAGGCGGATAGTAAGGTGATTGGGAAGTTTGGCCAACACGTATTAAATAACAATGGCCAGAGATTTATCGATGTATGCTATCAACACCAGTTAAAAATACTTGATGGCATTAAAATATCCACAAGCATACTTGGCGCCAGAGAGGACTACAGTCAATCATCGATTATATCATAATAAAACAAAATTTAAAATGGACGGCATGGACTTGTTGGCTAATAGCGCGACGGCACAGATCACAATATGGTAGTCACAAAATTCCACATCGTATTTAACATAAAAACAAAATACAGAAGTCCAAAAACAACTAAGGACAAACCAGCGGCGGTTCAATACAGTATCAAGGGCTTGAATGAATCCAGCACTATAGGACATAACTAATACCGTCTAGACCAGAAGCTGGACGATGATTACTTGGAGCAGCCCATGAAGCCCTAGGAACGGACAACTTCACCAACGTAACAACAAAAATGACAACCTCACATGGAATCATGAACTAGAACTACAAAGTTAAGCAAAAAATAGCATATCTAAGGCTAAACACAAAAGAATATAACTATTTATAAACAAGAACGGACGAAATTTAAGAACCTGGTACAAAAACGACACACGGGAAAGAAAATATTAGGAAGCCGACTATCAGGTAAGGTCATCGGAAACATGGAGATTATTCAAAACTGAATACGAACAATATAAGGTTATCAAACCTCCAACCCATACAGACAAGTAAACGGCAACTGCACTACTCCCAACAGCTTAAGGAAGACAGAGCACAATGTCTAGCAGATTCATCAAAATCCTACCAAATCCTGCGGCCACACATAGAAGTTAATACAGAAAGCATATGGAAGGTAGCGAAATCAATGAAAAATAATGAAGAATGTGGACCAGAAAGAGTGCCAGCGGAACTAATACAAAACGGGACAGAATAATTAAATACCTCTGAGGTCATGACGGGTTAGGGGTCGGGTTAAGGCGCTAGCTTGCGAAAGCACATCGTGGGCGGGACTGGTTGATTGGATAAATAGCCGTAAGCTAACAATCCGCCAGGTAAAATAAGGCCATACAAATACTGATCACCGGGTATATTAACGGAGAAAAGATGCCCTCGAGATGGGAAAAAGCCTGGATTACCCCTGTCCATAAAAAGGAGTAGATAGGAATGCTCCAACTATAAGTGAATAACCGTTACTAGTGTAGGTAGATGGAAAGGTTCTCCTAAAGCCTCATAGTAGAAGATTCCTGACGTCCTAACACCAAGAAATCGAGAAACTGGCAGGCTTCCGAGCGGGCCGATCATGTATTGACCATATCATTAGTCTTACCCGACTAACCGTAAAGAAATTCGCAGAAACATATTTTTTATCTCTATAGACCTAACAAAAGTATATGATACTGTCCACATAACTATGGCAAGAAATTAAGAGATATCGGATAAACAACACACTGATAACAGCTGTAAAAACAACTCTCTGATCAATCAGTATCAAAAATAAAAAAGAAAGGTAAGCTCAGTTATCTTATAGTCACAAAAGGCTTGAGGCAAGGATGCTGCCTATTTCATACACTATTCAAGATATACTTGAACGAAGTCTTGAGAACATGGAGAAGGGCTTGTTGTCGTTTTGGAATATATATTTATTTATAAGCGAAAATTCTACTATATAATACTTATACATTACACTTTACTGGTGACCAGGTAGTTTTCGCACAAGACGAAGATGATCTAGAATTCATAACAAGAAGAACAAAAACAAAATACCTGTGCATCAGAAATGACAAAGATGACTTATACCATCAGGAAGGTGAAGCGTGTACGGAATATATATATACCTCAAAACGAACACTGAATCATGAGGCCGCAAGGAGAAAGACATAGAGGATATAATTGTGAATGGATAAAAAGTGATCAAACTCCATCCTATGCTTAAAGTGCAATTCACGAGAAAGAAAACACCTCTTATTAAAAGCATAGTACTACATGGATGCGAAGTCTGACAACTCAATACAAGCAAGGAACGACGACTGCTCTCTCTTAAAATTGATTTTTGAACCTATGGCAAATCAAGACAGGAAAGAATACCAAATGATAAAATTAGGGACATAATGAGTGTGAAGATGAACCTAATAGAAGAAATTCAGCGAAGACAATTAGTATGATATGGAGATGTGGCGAAAATGGGGATAGTCGGATCTCCAAACAAATACATAGTCAAATAGACATCAGCACATAATAGGAAAGGGGGAAGACCTAAGATGACATAGATGAGTGAAATTCAGATTAAGCCATGTCGGAACGAAACCCATAACCAGGAGAGTGACTGAACAGAAGATAATGGATGCTGGGTACCGGAAGGCGCAGGACGCTATGAACACTGGAACTGGTGATGGGTACCAGTGCAACCTGAGTACCTTTTTTGTTACAATTTATTAACTTAAATAAAACTTTAAAATTAAAAAGAAGAAACTGTATCAAATGTTAGGGGCATTTTATGTTAGGGGTGGTCCTCCTCTGACTTCCAAGATTAAATTAAAATTTTGTTATTATTTCATATCATATTATCAATACTTATGTACTGTGTACACTTTCCAAGTTTCATTAAAATTCAATTTACTCTTTCTGAACTATCAAGGAAAATCCTTCTTCAGGGCGTCAATTGAAAGCACGAATAATTCTGAGAGGGTCATTCAAATATCTCCCAATATCCCTGGGGAAACCCTGTATATTTCTGTTGCATTAAAAAAATGACTCGAGCAAGTTTCGATTAGCCCGATGAAAATTTTGGAACCAAATTATCAAAAAGCCTTCATATGCTCCCATGATTGATATATTGAAATAATATGAGTTATACCTATAGGATGTACCATTTGATTGAAATAGTAAATTTAAGATTAGACTGGATATGACTACAACGTTATTTTAAAAATATTTTTGTTCGTGTCTCTTGTATATCTTGAAATATTAAATCAAGTTCGCAAAACTTCCTAGGGGTATATTTAATTTAAATCATGTTAATTGTTATTATATATTTATGGTTTATTTAAATACGTCATCAGCTAGGGACTTTCAAGTGACTTTTTTACAGAATTTTCAAAAATATTTGAAATTGTCAAATTTTAGATAATGTATGCAATATTGGCTTTGAAATTTCTCAGTTTGAATAGTACAGTTTTACAGAATTGTCTAATTGATTCATCATTGAAGTCCAGTCCTTTATTCATTGTAGGTTTTGTTTCGTATATAGTTTTGACGTTCCTTGTCAATACCAAACTAATCACGTAATATTATTTTTCGACGACTGAACTAGAAACTACCTAGACTTTTCTAAGCCTCATTTGACATTCGAAAGTTGACACTTGACGCGGAGCTAACACAAACACATGATTGCCGCCCTAGAGCGTTTTCGTTGTCTACCAATAAAAAACGTTAGCTAGTCAGACGTTGCTAAGCAACGTTAGTTTCAATAATGAGCGTGTTGTCAGATTTGTTTGATAAAGCCAGTATTTCTCAAAAACGATGACTTCAAGCGACGAAAGTGATATTATTAGTACACCACCACATATTAAAGTCGTCGAAAAAATAACGTGTATATTTCGGGCTAATGTAATTCTTGCCGCTCTCGCATGATTGATGCCTTCGGCTAAGTCTCACGCACAAAATTGAATTTTATGTAATAATTTGAAAACAAAAGACGATATAATTTTTGTTTTTACCATTGAGTTTTGATTTTTTTATATTTCTAATAGTTACCATCTTACAACAGCATCGGATTTGCCCACCCTGACAGTATAGCCATGGCACACCGCGCTTAAGCTGATAGCGGAAGCGGACGTACCCTTAATGTAGGGTTGGTAACCAGTAGCAAGTCTGCGGGACTCCAGTTAAATACATATATCATGTACGACTCCACAGTTCCTTTCTAGTAGTTACGTGGTCTGTTTCTAGAGAGTTCGTTCAAGTAGTATTTTTATTAAGAACATCAGAGAATACAGTTCGTATCAGATTTAAGTTCGAATTTTAGTCATTCTATAGAACCATTCAACTTTGTTATTTTCTTGCAGTAACGCAATCAGCACTAGAAGTGGATCGATGTTACTATCGATATAGGGGTGTACTTAGAAACTTCTGGTAGTTTCATCCTCGTATGAGTTAGTGGAAGTAGTCTTCTTTGTCGCTTCGATCACTTGATTCACTAGCCCTATAAACTAATTTATTTTCCAAGTCTTCAAACCCCACACCGCCTTCTTAAGTGACTCTTTAATAAATCTGGTACCGCCGGTTAATTAATAACTACTTTCCTATACTAAATACTAATCCGTTACGTGTTGCGCATTGGAACAAGGGACTTATTCTACAATATAAATAAAATTGTAGTATGAACTTAAACTACATTTTTGTAGCAAAAAAACATTTTTGTGAATAATAAGAAGTCTTAGCTTAAACTTATAAGTTTAATCTGTTTGCTTTAATTTATGTTTGGCTTCTTTGGAGTTGAAGCTTATTTAGATGTGAATAAAATACAGCATTTAATAAAATTTTTGAGTAATAACAAAGAATTTTTCAAGCCCGCTAATAAGCAGCTTAAAAATTGCCTTGTGTAGAAAATCAATGGATCACATTTAAAAATGGCTCAATTTCTGAACATCAGACGTCGAAAATATTATTGTCAACGAACTGATTGTCGAGATGAAGACTACCATAATTTATATAGATTCCCTCAAATAAATGCTGAGTGGTTAGCAGAACATTTCCTTGAAGACACTGGAGAAACAAGGGGAGGGGCATTAAATTCCGGACAAAAATGCAATGAATAAAACTGTGAAATCTGTATATAATAAAATAGTTCAATAATCACATATTTGGTTACGTTTTCCTATAAATAACATTGATGAAACACCACAAGAGTGGAGTACTAAGTATCAGTTTCGTTGTGCATTTGGTGCTATAGATTGTACATTTGTAAGAATTTCGAAACCATCTGAGCATGGAGACGAATACTATAACAGAAAAGGTTACTTTAGCATAAATGTACTGGCTACTTGAAACGCCAAAGAAAAATTCACTTACATAGACGCACAATGGCCTGGGTCAGTGCACGACAGTAGAATACTAAAGAATTCTGCAATTTATGTCCAAATGAATAATATACGGCATAATAATCTGGTGTTATTAGGTGATTCTGGTTATGGAATCAGTCGTTGGTTGATGACACCATACAGAAATCCCGAAGCTCGTGAAGAAATTGCGTTAAACACACTACTCACGAAAGAAAGAGTCATCATCGAAAGGTGCTTTGGCCAACTGAAGAGGAGGTTTCCAATTGTGCAATATATGGTTAGAGTAAAACTAGACAGAGTAGCATCTGTTATTATAAGTTGTGCTGTTCTTCGTAATATATCAAAGTATTTAAATGATCCAGTTCCTGTCGATGGAGAAGAAGATGCAATGAATGACGAAGAAGAAGACGAATACAATTTGGAAAATGATGATGAAAATGTTAAGAGGAGGGGGCTTCAAAGGAGAGAAGAAATAAAAAATAATAATTTACCAACTGCAAATTTAATTATATAAATAAATTGCTATAATTATTACCAACAACAAAATATACACAAAAATATAACTTATATCTACATATTTCATAATTTATAACATTGTATATGTTGATGTTTCGGGACCTTGACTTTCGGGAACTTGGTTTTCTGGATCGTGGCTTTCGAGAACTTGGCTTTCTGGATCGTGGCTTTCGAGACCTTGGGTTTCAGGTAGACTTTGACATAGCTTGATTAATAAAAGTTTTATTTGCTCAAGAAGAACCAATCTTTGTAGATCTGCTATTCCTAATTTTGTAGTCTCTTCTGTTTCTTTCACTTCCAGCTTATTTTTTCTGGTTTTGATGTTGTAATAAGAGGAGGAGGAGGTCTAACTAGAACATGCCTTGTTTCCGCTGGTATTTTCATTTCTACATTTTCCAATGGCTTCAATCCCGTTGTCGCCGCTCCAGGAATTTTATGCAATGTTGGATTTCTGGCATCTTTATCTGTAATGTCCAACATTTTTTCCCAATCTTTCAAATATTTTTTTTATTTCCAGTTGCGTTCATATCTGTTTTCTTCATTAATTCATTTTGCATATTTTGAATCTTTTTTAAAAATTGTTTTACATTAGTAGTTTTGTCATAAATTGTTTGATAGGATTCCTCCATTTCAATTAAGGAATTTTCCTTCTTTTTTCTAATTAAAGGCAACTGCGATTTATCAAATATCTAATACTTGGTGATTAGATATAGCCTCTATAAAGCGCAAATTGTCACTTTGTTTCACGGACTCCGGAGTCAAGAGTCACTACTGTCGTACTCGTAATTCATTTTTAACAATAATTCTTCAATCTTGTGCCTGCTGCTAGTTGCAATAACTAAATGAATAAAAATTTTTCTTACGATTTTCATTTGGAATTATTTGAATGGTTATTAAAAAATAAAAATGGATACGAAAAACAGATGTTAGTTTAAACTTATTTTTTTAAATATAAGCTTGTAAGTATACGCAAAATATTATTCAAACATTTTTCGGAATGTACTTAAACTTATAGCTGAATCTAATATGTTCTTATGCTATAACTTAATTCTTAAAGTGAACACTTATATTTTATTCACACTGCCCATTAATTGTATAGATTCACTCACCATAATGAATATGAATTTTATTGTTGTCTACGATTTGGTCAGCGAAATTTTCCATGATTGTTTCATGGACGTTAAAAGAACCTCTTTGAAGTTGGCATGGCAAATTTGGCAGGCAAACAAACAAATTAACAAATTAACAATTGAATAATTAGCCGTTAATTAGCCGCAAATTAATTGTGAAAGAAAAAAATTAACCGCAAGCATATAAACCCGAAAATTAGGTCAGTGAAGTTGGCGGTGCACTTTTCGAGGAGAATAAAACCAATAGTTGATTAATTTGCCGTTAATTTGCCGTTAATTATCCGTTAAGTCAAATATTTTGCCGTTGCATTATTTTTTGAAAAAAAGAGGTGCATCGCCAACTTCGCGTGAAGTTAGCGGTGCACCCTTACAAAAATCAAAGAAGCGAATGAGGTTGACCAAAATTATTGATTAGGGAATTTGCCGTTAATTAGCCGTTAATTATCCGTTAAATCAGATACTTCAAATTTCTCATTTTTTCCAAGAAAACATAGGTGTATCGCTAACTTCGCGTGAAGTTAGCGGTGTACCCCTGTAAAAACGATGAAATAAAATGCCCAGACAAAAATTAACAATTGAATAATTTGTCGTTAATTAGCCGCTAATTATCCGTTAAATCAGATACTTCGAATTTCTTATTTTTTCCAAGAAAATATAGGTGTATCGCTAACTTCGCGTGAAGTTAGCGGTGTACCCCTGTAACTGTTGAGAGAGTAATTCGCAGCTTTTCCAGATTCAAAGATAACCTCTAAGGTTAATTTAAAACGGTTCTTGTTTACAAATCACTGGTAATCCAACCCTTATTTTTCTCGTAGCATGTATAGGCAAAAGTAGTCTCTAAACATTTAACAGTAAAAACCTTTCAAAAGATTGAAACCCACATTGTAAAGTAGGAAAAACAACTTTTTACAACTTTAATTTTTAAAACTATATTTTTTCAATAAAAAGTGGAGCAGCGAAAAATCTCACCTTAAGAATAATGAGCGGCTAATTAAATGCAAATTACACAATTGTTAATTTCTCCCTGGGCATTTTATTTCGTTGTTTTTTACAGGGGTACACCGCTAAAGTCACGCGAAGTTAGCGATACACCTATGTTTTTGAAAAAAATGAGAAATTCGAAGTATCTGATTTAACGGACAATTAGCGGCTAATTAACGACAAATTATCCAATTGTTAATTTTTCTCTGGGCATTTTATTACATCGTTTTTACAGGGGTACACCGCTAACTTCACGCGAAGTTAGCGATACACCTATGTTTTCTTGGAAAAAATGAGAAATTCGAAGTATCTGATTTAACGGATAATAAGCGGCTAATTAACGACAAATTATCCAATTGTTAATTTTTCGCTGGGTATTTTATTTCATCGTTTTTACAGGGGTACACCGGTAACTTCACGCGAAGTTAGCGATACACCTATGTTTTCTTGGAAAAAATGAGAAATTCGAAGTATCTGATTTAACGCATAATTAGCGGCTAATTAACGACAAATTATCCAATTGTTAATTTCTCTCTGGGTATTTTATTTCATCGTTTTTACAGGGGTACACCGCTAACTTCACGCGAATTTAGCGATACACCTATGTTTTCTTGGAAAAAATGAGAAATTCGAAGTATCTGATTTAACGCATAATTAGCGGCTAATTAACGACAAATTATCCAATTGTTAATTTTTCTCTGGGTATTTTATTTCATCGTTTTTACAGGGGTACACCGCTAACTTCACGCGAAGTTAGCGATACACCTATGTTTTCTTGGAAAAAATGAGAAATTCGAAGTATCTGATTTAACGAATAATTAACGGCTAATTAACGGCAAATTCCCCAATCAATAATTTTGGTCAACCTCATTCGCTTCTTTGATTTTTGTAAGGGTGCACCGCTAACTTCACGCGAAGTTGGCGATGCACCTCTTTTTTTTCAAAAAATAATGCAACGGCAAAATATTTGACTTAACGGATAATTAACGGCAAATTAACGGCAAATTAATCAACTATTGGTTTTATTCTCCTCGAAAAGTGCACCGCCAACTTTACTGACCTCCGAAAATTGGTTTGCATGTTAGCTCCAAGTGAAGTTGGCATGCAAAAACCATGAAATCGGTTAGGATCGTCCCAGCCAATACCACCAAGGCTCATAATTTGCCACTAATTAACCGCTGACGATACAGCCACATACTTAAGGCCAATGATTTTTTTTTTCAAAACATCCCATGTTTTTCATACGTAAGATAAAACGAACGTTCTAAAATATAACGGGATCGTTTTTGCTACCTGTAAATGGGTCGAAATGTTACTCCAACTATCGCACTAATTAACCGTGAAAGAAAAAAATTAACCGCAAGCATAGAAACCCGAAAATTGGTTTGGATGCTAGATTCAAGTGAAGTTGGCATGTAAAAACCGTGAAATCGGTTAGGTTCGTCCCAGCTAATTCCATCTAGACTCATGATTTGCCCCTAATTAACCGCTGACGATACAGCCTCATAATTAAGGCCAATAATTTTTTTTTCAAAATATCGCATGTTTTTCACACGTACGATAAAACGAACGTTCTAAAATCTAACGGGATCATTTTGGCTACCTGTGGATGGGCCGAAATGTTACTCCAACTATCGCACTAATTAACCGTGAAAGAAAAAAAATAACCGCAAGCATAGAAACCCGAAAATTGGTGTGCATGCTAGCTTCAAGTGAAGTTGGCATGTAAAAACCGTGAAATCGGTTAGAGTCGTCCCAGCTAATTCCATCTAGGCTCATAATTTTCCGCTAATTAACCGCTGACGATACAGCCTCATACTTAAGGCCAATGAATTATTTTTTTTCAAAATATCGCATGTTTTTCAAAACATCGCATGTTCTTCATACGTACGATAAAACGAACGTTCTGAAATCTAACGGGATCGTTTTGGTTACCTGTAGATGGGCCAAAATATGAGCCTAGATCCTAAATGGCTGGGACGACCCTAACCGATTTCACGGTTTCACCATGCCAACTTCACTTGGATCTATGCAAACCAATTTTCGGGTTTCTATGCTTGCGGTTAATTTTTTTCTTTCACGGTTAATTAGTGCGATACTTGGAGTAACATTTCGGCCCATTTACAGGTAGCAAAAACGATCCCGTTAGATTTTAAAAGGTTCGTTTTATCGTGCGTATGAAAAACATGCGATGTTTTGAAAAACATGCGATATTTTGAAAAAAAAATCATTGGCCTTAAGTATGAGGCTGTATCGTCAGCGATTAATTAGCGGCAAATTATGAGCCTAGATGGAATTAGCTGGGACGACCCTAACCGATTTCACGTTTTCACCATGCCAACTTCACTTGGATCTAGCATGCAAACCAATTTTCGGGTTTCTATGCTTGCAATTAATGTTTTTCTTTCACGGTTAATTAGTGCGATAGTTGGAGTAACATTTCGGCCCATTTACAGGTAGCAAAAACGATCCCGTTAGATTTTAGAACGTTCGTTTTATCGTACGTATGAAAAATATGCGATGTTTTGGAAAAAAAAATCATTGGTCTTAAGTATGTGGCTGTATCGTCAGCGGTTAATTAGTGGCAAATTATGAGCCTTTGTGGTATTGGCTGGGACGATCCTTACCGATTTCACGGTTTTTGCATGCCAACTTCACTTGAAGCTAGCATGCAAACCAGTTTTCGGGTTTCTATGCTTGCGGTTAATTTTTTTCATTCATGGTTAATTTGCGGCTAATTAACGGCTAATTATTCAACACTTTGTTTGTTTGCCTGCCAAATTTGCCATGCCAACTTCAAAGAGGTGTTAAAAGATTGACAAAATATAAACTGTAACAAAAAACTATGTTTATCTGTTGTTTATCGATATATTTCAGGTGAAATAACAACGACGACGCATAGGCAATCTTTCGCTGGCCAATGTGTGTACCTACCTATCCATTAGAACGTTCTATATCGAGATATCTATAAATGTACTCTTTTCAATGAGATGTGAGCTTGATTCAGTCATTTTATCAACGAATCTGTCAGACTAATTCAAAAAAAGATTTCTGAGTTGACGGAAAATAGGCCTAAATTCTGTACCCCATTTTTTGTGAAATTCAGAGGTATTTCAACGTTTCTAATGCATATCAATTTTTTTGTAGTTTGGTTAAAAAGTTCATCAGCAGTTTTTGTGAAACTGTTTGTTTGGAAGAAAATAATGGTCCAGTGGTACAAAAAGAAAAAGTTTCTGCTTTAATTGAAACTTAAATAGTTATCGAAACAATTTTTAGTTGCTCTAATTTACATGTTTCGAATATATTATATCTAATTATTTTCAGCTGATTTAAGTAAAATTCTTTCATCTACATAACATTGTCGAGATCAACTTTTCGGAAGTACTTAAAATATCTTCAAAAATACATTCTAATAAGTATTTCTTCAATGTTCGACTTGAATCTTGGAAGATTAATGATTCAGTGCCACAGGGTGGCAAGTTTAGTATGGGTAATTATTTGTTGCTTGATCATTTTGCAGTCGGCTCAAATTATTTACGTAAACAAAAGTCTTATCAGAAGCAACTTTCTTTCTCTCTCCTCCTTTGTTCGTTTTTCCTAATTTATACTACACTTTAACTTGGGCACAACCTTTAAATTATTTTCTCCAATACCTGAACAACACCGACATGGTATTAATTACTCTCCAAAACATTATACACAAAGACATCCTTGTGTTCTCGTCTAGCTCGGCTGAATGAACGCTCCAACTAATTAACATTAATTAAGAACCCATTACAGTGTAGAGCGCAGCACCCGCGAACTGCTAGCTGCTGTGATTTTATAAAATGACGCAATCGATATGCCAAGGAAAAACAAAATAATAACGATGTGAAAATTCTGTGCGAGCATCCACAGCGCCCCTTTACTTTTATAAACCTAATCATTTCCTTGTTTTGATTGAATCGTTTCATTAATGCAGAATGTCAAAGTTTTTAAGTAAATACATCTCAATCAAGCATCAACTAAGACCAACTCTTTTTTGAAACTGAAACAAAATCCCCTTCATTTTACAAAACATATTGATAGTTTTTATTAGTTAGGTAGGTAAAGAAATAATAAAAATATCGAACCATATTGGCATAAATTACTGGTTTCGCTTCCCCGCTTTTGAACTCATTAATCGGTAAATATGCCAAATTAACGCCTAATTATAATCAATAAATCGTTGTTTGATATTTGTGATCTGGTAGCTTACACCCGTCTGGATCGAGTTCTGAGTCAATCGAGAACAATTGACAATCGCGGTGCCCACACGATAGGGGAATTAATAGGAACTAACTAAAGGCTATGACATTGAGCGAATTTACAAGTTGCTTGTTGGCTTTTTAACTGGGAGAAAAGTTGAAAACTGGACTACAAGCTAGCATGTGGGATTATTGGCTAGTAAACTAGCCATGTGTCATCGTAGTTGCTTGTGAGCTAGCTGCAAGTATACCGGGTTTTGTCTTTTATATACCCTAATACAGGGTAAGCTGAGCTGTAGGAGCAGTGGCTGTAATAACGTCCGGTAATAAGTTGCCAATTTGGGGTGTTACGTTGTATTTCACTGAGTGTCTCTCCCTCTGCGAAAGTCCAAAGTGTTAAATAACCAAAAACCAAAGCTAAGCTACTAAATTTAGTTTTTATTACTTTTAGTAGTAATTATTTTTGTATATTTGAATATAAGCTTTCTTCGCCCCTGTTACAGAAGGAAGCAAAGCATGATTTTGCGCAAAGCCCCCAAATGACATATGATAACCTCTGTTTTGTGCCACCCCACTCGTGTTACCCGTCTTGTCTAAATAAATGTTCTTGCGCCGGCTTTCAAAATCACCAAAAAGCTGCTGTTGAATTAGCTCAATATCATCGAAAAATCAAAGCTAAAGACAATTAATTCACTTCATAGCTCGAGTCTCGATTTTGTGTTCGATCAAATTGTTCGGAAGTACCTAATGATTCGAATTCATAGTCAAATAGAAATGAATCAAGTTTCTGAACTAGTCTCCCTGTTACATTTTTAGATTAAAATGTTTAACTGCATAACAGTTCGTAGTTTAAAGCGATCAGTCATAATTGAAATATAGGATACTGATTATATGCCCAAATGGAAATTAAGGATGCATTTTTACATGATTGTCCTAATATACAAGAGATAAATGGGATTTTTCTTGAGAAAAATTGACCATATTTCCAGTTCCTTTGGCCGCAACATTTTGCATTGGTTCATTTCATCATTTTGGCATTTATCTGCAATAGTACAGAAAGCACTATCATCATACCTAGCTCTTTCTGATATACAGGTCATGTGATACGCGTGTCAAAGAAAGCTTATTATTAAGATGCCGCACTAGGTACCTACGTACCTACAGATTTTAAAATATCACCAGCCAATATTACGTATGTCAAATTATTATTCCTTGCTGTTTTGTGGCGAGAACTTGTAAATAATGGTCAAATAAAATTGTCGGTATTGAATGTTCTTACGGTGAAGAGTTCTGATTCTTCATAATCAATATTCACTTTATTTCAAATAAAAGAGACGTTTCTCAAAGCTGATTTGAAAAAAATGAGCTCCAATTAATGATTGAAAAATTTTCATCATTCATTTGAAAAAGGAGACTTGTGGAATGGTCATTCATAAAAACTCAAATCTGAAATCTCCTTCCTTCCCAAAACCGACCCCGAAGGGGGTGGAAGGAGCGATTGTTCTCGAAAATCGAAAATCCGAGACGGCAGAATTAAACGTAATAAAATATCCGCAAACATTTAATTTTTTTTTTAGGTAAATTTCTTATAGAAATATACCTATTGCGATCGTTCACACTTTTGAATTTCGAAAAAATTTCAACGGCATGTTGTTATATGTCTATAAGTTAGTCCAAAAAAACATTTGGTTCAAAAGTTATATATATATATATATATATATATATATATATATATATATATATATATATATATATGGGATATTACGAAATTTGTTAACACGATAGAGGTCGCAGTTTTGAAGGTATCAAGTTCAAATTTGCTACAAAAATCAATCTCTCAAATATCTCGGTCGAGTTCGTTATTGGGCAATATCGGGTAAGTAGTTTCAAAATGGCGACCTTTCAAACATTTAAAAAAATTATCAAAAAAGAGCCGTAGTGTAAATATTATTAAAAATAATTTTAGGTTATAGATATAATTAATGTCTACAACTTTTGTTTAAAGAAATTTTTCATAAAATACACAGGAAAAAAAATAAAAATTAATAAAGAATAATAACAAATATTGATAAAACATGAACACTCAATATAAATTTGATGTAATTGTACATTTTCTGGAGATCATAATATAGACCCTGATTAAAAAAAATATAGCATATTTATTGAAAAGAAATAGGCGAAAAAAAAAATCTGCCTTGAAGTGGACTCGAACCCTGTCTGCTTTATATTCAACAGCCAAAACAAAAACCTCTAACCGCAAGGCTATGACACATACGACAAATTTTTGTAATAACTTGTAGGTATACCAATGAAAAGGTTGTTCAAATTTCAATTCAATGAATTTTGAAAAATTTATCTTTCCGCTGACTACAGGCCATCGGGATTTTTTTTAAAGTAGCTACGGTTTTCGAATTTCAGTGATGGTAAAATTTGAAATATATATATTTTTGCTATGTGGAAGCGGCAATTTCTTTTGAAAATTGAAAATCTGTGGATGCCAAATTAAAGACCAGATTAATTCTAACAACATTTACATTGAACATTTTTTCCATGGAGTTACGGTTTTCGAGCTACAGCAGTGGTGAAGTCTGAAATATGTGTACATAAGTATTTCTTCCACCGCGATGTTTTGGGATCTCTAAATATTATTCGAAACAAGTACAAACAAAAAATGTATATACCTAAATGGGTTCACCGGTTCTCGTAACTAATGTTGCTCTCATAATTGTGAAATAAATATTTTTTACAAAAAATTGGACCGACGTTATTAGTTGGTGCACTGAAAAATAATAAAGTTTTCAGTCTAACTGCAACTTCAAAAGTACCAGTACCAATAGAATTATTATTATTTTGTATTTTTCAGTGCACCAACTAATAACGTCGGTCCAATTTTTTTGTAAAAAATATTTTTCTTATATATTTTTTTATAGTAGTCGCTTTGAAAACCAAAATTTCCAGTGCATTTCATCCTCTATCGAGCAGGTTTTTTTGCAGTCAGCTCTTATACTATAATAGTAATAGTTATCTTTTGTTCAGGAGTAAGGAATAAAATTTTATCTGTAAATATGAGGGTGTATTTTCACATATTTTGTATTGCAGTTGCTTTTATGACCACTAATCACTAATTAAGTTATAATGTAAAGTTTTATCTTCATATATTTTTTATAGCTGGATTTGGTGGAGGACATTTTTTCTTTGCAATATCAAAAGCCTTTATGATGGATTCTCTAAAAACATATCGATACCAAATGTAGGCTCCAATATGACCACATTCTACATATCTTATCTTCACACCTGGCCATATGTTCTCTAGATTTGAAATACCCTGTCTAGGTATATAACCATCCGTCTTGGCACATATAGAGAAAACAAGTGACGTATCGTATGGCTTTGAGAAGTTCTTCAGATGCGTACATTCATCCATAATGCCTCTCATGAACCATAATGCCTCTCTGTCACGTTTCTTCATCTCAGTCACTTTTCTGCTTTGTGTCAAAGTTGACAATTGATTTCTTTTTTGACATGTTGCTTCATAAACTATATTCGGGTTATTCGAGATGACATCGTTTATATAATTGATCAGCTGGTAGGGTGTAACATAGGTGACTGCTTCTATGGAATCGAATCTCAAATGTGGTAGATTGTTCAGATCGCATGCGAATGGATCGTCCACAATGCGACACAACTTTGACAATTTGTCGCAGTATGATGTATTGGTCAGATATTGTGTTTGAAGCATGTCCCAGTTGATGGATTCACTCATGACACCTTCAGTGAATACCGATGAAGCTGTTGACCACGACAAACAGGGCACTAGTACTAGTGGTTTTGGCCAATTGGTGGCTGCCAATGAGGCCATATGACCGCCCATTGAGATACCTGTAATACCTAGTGGTCCGAAACCTAAGCTTTCACACAATTTAAGCAGAACTAAGCACTCCATTATCAAACATCCACCCATTACAAAGATATCGGAGACATGATGTAAATTGGAGCGTATCTGTTTTTTTGGTTTTCTTAGACCATAGTAAGGATTCTCTAGAATAATGGCACCTATACCAGCGTTTTTCAGTAATGGTTTAGCCATAATGTTTCGCCTTCGCCAAAAATAGTGATCGCCTGTTCCGGCCAAATGTATGCAAATTGGCTTATAATTATTCTTGGACCATTTATGAGGAAGGATCATTTGAAAGTGGGCATCATGTACATCTTCTGGCACAACGCCTGGCAGGATATCTACAAAAGGGCTTCGGAATTTGCCATTTATTATGCGGCAATCTGATTTCGATACTTCGCTCATTTTTTCAATGGGGTAATCATCTTTTATTAATTTGTAGCATGATTCTCTATTGGCTATAATTTTTTTTATGTCAAACAATTTCTGCAGATTATCCGGACATCCCCAACCTTTTGTGAAAAATTTCGTTACTATTAATTTTCTGTATGCGACATCAAGGCTGCTTATTGGCATCTGCTTGAAATTGAGTATTTGGTAAAATAATATTTGAAAGAGATTATTTTTTATATACTTTTCTTCAGTACTTAGACCTAACCAAAACTCCATTATCGGCTAGTGAGTAAGTACATGGCTTTGACGTTTAAACGTCGACAATTAGGAGGCTGATATACAGGGCTAGAAATTACGGATTAATAAGGTCAAATACACACATCAAAAGAATCTGGGAAAAAGTTCAAACTTCTGTAATATTTGAATAATTTATGAAGTGTTAGAATATTTTTGATTATAGTTTTCTTGGGCTACTTGGAAGAGTATTTTATGTTGTTGAGACTTTAATTTAATAACAAAATTGTGATAACTATGGAATACATAAAATATGAAATTTATGAGCACTTGTTTCTTTAATGATTTCTACCAATCATATAGAAGCATCATTTTATTCAGGAAAAGAAATTATTTGCGATGGCCATTCCAGCTGGCTTAAGTCCACGAAAAGTCGCTTGGGGTCTTCCGATGAATGCAAAACAGCCAGTACAAGAGTTTATACCCAAATTGAAAATCATTTCATAATTTTGAAGACATTTCTAGGCTGTAATATTACTGTAGGTACATGAAAATGGGCTAGACATGACGCCCCTATTTTGTTCACTGATTAATCCCAATTTGGACTATCAATTCTTGAGTATGTTTATGATGACACTACAGTTGTTAGAACATTTCTCTAAATTTTAAAAATAAATTCCATTACATTTTCAGACTTTGTGTCGCCAGGACTTTTCATCTGTATGTTTGCTTTTTATGTACCTATGTACGTATAGTAAACATGCTCCGATTTCGATGATTATTTTTTCATTGGACCAAGGAATGCTGAATGCTGAGAAATGGCAGCGTACTAAAAAACATAAAATCCCTCCTGAAAATCGCCCCCAAAGTGGGTGGAGAGGACATCTTTCGAAAATTGCAAATTTTTAGTGGCAGGATTAAGAAAAAGATCATTTCCAAGAATGGGTCCAACTTTATATTTTAGTTTAGTACCTATATTGAAAAATGTGGATTTTGTTTTATATATACCTATATTACTTTCCCAGCAAAATAACTAATGCTCTATCATCTACTTGCAGCTCAAAATTTTTTCCATTCTGGCGTTGAGATGGACTCCCAGCAACAGCAGTTTTGTCTAAAATGGAACAGTTTTGGCTCGAACTTGGCAACGTCATTCAGTAACCTATTTAAATCCGAAAATCTCGCAGACGTAACATTGTTCTGTGATGGTGAGTCATTTTTAATTATGTAATTGCAAATTCTCCATATCTAGGTAGATTTTTTGAAACTTTGGCTGCCTATAAATAAAATTGTGAATACAGGTAGATATAACATATAGTTCATTCACGATGCAAAAAATAGTAGGTTTTATTATCGTTTAAATAGTTTTTATTATTTTCGGTTTTTTCTATACATGGACTCCGCAGCGATTTCTCAGGCCCCATACGGTTTAGAAACTTGAAATTACGAATTCGTACTTAAATCGGAGGCCTCTTGTCGCCTGTTAAGCTTAACACTGATCCAAGTGTGATCCAATTAATTACATTATCTGATTTAAGCAAATCAAATTATGTCTTCAACATGGAACGACAATGTCGGACGTCACTGGAATTACGCACGTGCATGGAACACCTAACCTTTGTTCACACTTTACACGATTAATTTTGTATTGTGGTAGATAAACAGTAATTTGTTATGGAATAGCTGGCAAACAGATATGCATACTTAAGTATAGTTCAAATCAAGAAAAGGTGAGATAGCATGTGTACTCATCGCTACGGTTCAAATCTTAAATGCCTAAAATTTTTTTTTTATTTGACTTGTTTTTGTTGAATTCGACAACAGCGAAATTTTAGCACTTTTGTTGCTAACTAATGTTGACACACTATGTACTCAACAGATCACGTACTATTCACAAGGTTTTATCAGCAAACTACGGCCAGGTAACATTGGTTTATCTATCGGTTTATTTAATAATAGAGAAGATTTATAAGATTAAGTGGGTAGTAATTATTAATATAAGTCCGAGTCGCCAGAATCGGTTCTAACATTAATAACTAATGGCTCCATAATTATGCCTATTAGCTTATCAGTCTCACATCTCACAAATTCATTCTGCTATCTTATGCACATATCCTACATGTTCTCCAAATCTTATGGGTTGCATTTGCAACTACTTCTTAAAATAATCTTCTTACATCTATATATATATATATATATATATATATGTAAGTCACTATTGCAGGGACTTAACTGGAGAAGTAGGGTTAGAATGAAACAAGTATGATGTAGTAAACAACTGAAATATAATAAGTGCAAATTAGCATCGAACAAAAATGTTACAGTGAACAAATAAACTTAAAACTAACCTGAATCAATACAATTGCCAATAGCTAACCTCTACGTAATTTTCATACAGTAATAACAGTGCTAACAGTTCGGAGTCTTGTTACATACTGACTCCCACTCACTAGTCAACGAATGATATAGCCAAGCTTGGTAACATACAAGCTTACATCCCCCTTCCTAAGACCGAGGGCACATGCCATCGGAATAAGGAACAAGCTTACTAGCATGAAAAATATTGGTCTCATTTTTTTTAAATCTACTATCTAACAAAAACATTACATATTCAGTTTGTTAACGCTCTGTACATAAACTAAATCTCCTACCTTATAATTTATCTGTTTTACCTTCTTATCATAATATTCCTTATTTTGATTGTGAATCTCTTTTGATTTTCTAAAAGCTATTTCTCTATTTCTGACCAAATTTGTCACGTTATTGTCGTTTATTTCATCCGGTAAAAATGAATAGTTTAGTCCTGTCAGCAAATAATTAGGTGTAAATCCGGTCGAACTGTGAATTGTGTTGTTATAATCCTTCACACATTCCTCTGCTACCTGGGGCCATGATTTATTTCCGTTGTCATACATTTTGCATCTTATTCTGTTTACCAAAGTCTGGTTGGTCCTTTCGTTTAATCCGTTAGAAAACGAGCAATCCACCGCTGTAAAAACCAATGCTATCTTCTGTTTATTTAAATATTGCTTAAACTGTGCTGAATTTATACCAGGATACTGGTCTGATAAAACTAGTTTAATGCTTCCATCTTTTTCAACTTTCTTGATTAAGTTTATAAAATCCTTTGCAACTTGAGTCTTTGAAGTTATTATGTACGCAAATCTTGTAAAATGATCCACCGCCAAGTGTAAATATTTTTTTGTGCTTTTGTTACCTTTGAAACCTCCTATTGTATCTATAGACACTATTTCGAAAGGATCCTTTGCTGGCCCTAGTTGAGACAACGTTGCTTTAAAACAGCCTATTCTTGATTTATTTTTTATACAAGTTTCGCAAGATCTACAAGTCAATCTTATGTGCTTATACATGTTTTTAAAATAAAATTTTTGTCCAAAAGTTAAAATTAACTGTTTTGTGCCTATATGCCCCTGATCAACATGTACGTCATTAATAAGAGACTTACCAAATTCTTCAGTGATCCATATTTTTTTCTATTATTTATAATTTTATATATTATGTTACCTTTAATAATGCATTTATCATCGGCTTTTAACAATTTCTGATTTTCTTTGATATTATTCAGTTTCAATAAGTTTGAAGTTCTAATCACAGAATCCTTGTCTGTATTGTCTGTATCCATACGTGGTTCCAAAACCGGGTTTCTGGACAAACAATCTGCTTCAATGTTGTCTTTGCCTGGATTATATACAATTTCAAAGTCAAAATGTGAAATATAATTCAAAATCTGTACAAGTTCCATATCGTTACTTTTTTTTATATTGAAATTTTCTAATGGCCGATGGTCCGAGAATACAATGAACTTTTTTCCAATCAAGTAGAATTGCCAATACAATATGGCTTCTTTAATAGCAAGGCATTCTATAAAAATAGCTTTCTTCCTTTTCTGAGCGTCTGTCAACTTTCTAGAAAAGAAGAACACTGTTTTCAAAATGTTATCTTTCTGTGGCTGTTTTAATATTGCTCCAACTCCTTTCATACTTGCATCAGTGAAAATAAATATTGGAGCCTCTGGATCAAAAATTGCCAAGGCTGGAACAGTACATAAATATTCTTTAGTTGAGTTGAAACTATTCCTACACTCTTCAGACCAATCGAAGTGTACATTATTCCTTAACAAATTTCTCAAAGGATCTAGTAAAACTACATGATTTGGTATGAACTCCAAATAAAAATTTACCTTGCCTAGAAACTGTCTAACTTGTTTCTTTGTTTTGGGAATAGGGAATTTCTTAATAGCCACTAAATTATCATTTATTGGCTTAATCATATTGTTTCCAATTTCATGTCCCAAGTATGTTATTTTTCTTTGAGCAAACTGACATTTGTTTTTATTCAATTTAAAACCTTGGTCATGTAAAACTTGCAGTGCTCGCTCTACATGACATACATGATCGTCGTAAGTCTTAGAAAACACCAGTATATCATCTATATAGTTTACTACAAAAGCATCCAATTTATTTTTCCTTATTACAGCTGCTAGAACTCTTTGAAAAATAGCGGAAGCAGTTTTCAAACCAAAAGGTAAACATTTCCATTGCCAGTGTCCATGATGAGTCACAAAACCCAACTTATGTCTATCTTTTGCGCGCACCGGAATCGACCAAAACGCTGAGTTAACATCCAATTTTGAAAAAAATTTACAGTTTCTGGCGCGAACAGTGATATCGTCTATCCTTGGAAAAGGCTGACTCTCTGGCACTACAATTTTGTTGAGCTCTTTAAAATCAATGCACATACGTGATCTCTTACCTTCTTCTTTCTTGAAAACCATGGTTACAGGAGCTGCATAAGGACTGCTTGACTCCTCTATTAAACCAGCATTGAGCAACTCTTCCACTTGTTTCTCACTTTCTACTTTATCTTCAAAAGAGCATCTATAAGGTTTCTTTGAAATATATTTATTTTCTGTCAGTTTCACAGTTGCTTCATAATCTTTTACTATTCCTATATCAAATTTTGATTTGGCAAAAATTTCCTCTTTTTTTTGTATAATATTCTCCATTGTATTAGAATTTATTTCATTAATGTTAGTTTGTCTATTAAAATTTCTTGGTTCTTGTTTTTGTGATATAATCAAATGTTCGTCTTGACAGAGCCTAAATTTTTTTATTGCGTCTAATCCCAGTAGGAATTCACAATCAATACCTTCATTAACAATAAAAAACTGAAAATCTTTTTCTAAATTACAAATTTTAATACGTATTGTTGCTGTCCCCTTTGTTATCGCCGTTCCAGCTACACCCTTAATAGTATCTCTCCCACTTATTATTTGTTTGATATTACTTTTATTATTCAAAAACGTACTATTTACTAAAGAGACATTGGATCCAGAGTCATATAAACCAAATGTTGGATCACCATTTGCAAGAATCTTAATTTTAATAAGTGGGAGGACTATTCGTTTTTTGCCTCCTCAAAGCTAGCTACTACCTCCTGTATTTCATTATTATTTGTAACTTTGATATTTTCATTTTTAAAATTTTTAATTTGCCTATCTTTATTACGGCATACATTTTCTAAATGAAATCTATTTTTGAAACCTAACCTATCACATATATAACATGGTTTCTTTTCAATTGTATTTCGCTTGTTTACATTCTCATTTTTTGAATCGTTAATCTTACCAAATTGTTTTAGTCTTGACATCAGATTTTCTATGTTTACAATGGATTGTCTATCTAACTTATTTTGAATGAAATTTGGTAAACTAATAACTATCATGTTAATTTGTGTGTTTGTGGTTAAGCTATCATCCGCTTCTAATAATAATCTTCTTTTCTTTAATGCATATTCTAATAGCGAGCCATTATAAAACTTAAAGTTGTAGGCGTATGCTATATCTGTCCAGGACTGTGCAGAGAAAGTATCAATAAATGCATTATTCCATGCCTCCCAATTGAGTAAAGAGTTCTGCTTTACAAATATACTATACCAATCTAATGCAGGCTTCTCTAAAAATGATTTTAATACTTCCGCGTATTTATTTTTGGCAATGCCCACTCTGTCACACTCCTGCACAAATAAATTCATCCAAACACCTGTATTTGTACTCTCACCGTTGAACTTTTCAATCACCATATCCTTCATCAGCGAGCTTGTTTTTCTTTCATGTGTTGTTGTTGGCTCTCTGTTTACATCTGGCTCCAGCATTGTATTATTCTCTTCCAAATATTCGTCGTGAAACACAACATTACCTTCTTCATCAACATAAATTCTTTGAAGATCTTCATATAATGTCAGCGTAATATCGCGAAATTTATTGCGAAGTCTTAAACTTTTAACAACCTTTTTGACAATTGGATTTTCAAAAAGTAGAGTATGTTGGGCAATAGTCTGCTTATCTGTTGGAAACAAAAAACTTTCCTTTTGGCCAAGCAGCTGAATTCTTTTCACTTTAACAACAGTGTTTTTCATCTCTGTACCAGCCTCAGAGACAAAGTAAAATTTTGCTTTGATCCCCATTGTATTGATTTGTAAGTCACTATTGCAGGGACTTAACTGGAGAAGTAGGGTTAGAATGAAACAAGTATGATGTAGTAAACAACTGAAATATAATAAGTGCAAATTAGCATCGAACAAAAATGTTACAGTGAACAAATAAACTTAAAACTAACCTGAATCAATACAATTGCCAATAGCTAACCTCTACGTAATTTTCATACAGTAATAACAGTGCTAACAGTTCGGAGTCTTGTTACATACTGACTCCCACTCACTAGTCAACGAATGATATAGCCAAGCTTGGTAACATACAAGCTTACATATATATATATATATAATGACAGGTGTGTGTCCCTATATTTCACTTTGCTGCTAAAACTGCACATCGCAGACGCATAGTGTTTGTATGTCTCGATAGGTACAAGGCTCCCATTGTGCACTATCGTGGTTGCAAGTTGATACCTATAAGGGTGTAGAAGATACGGGGGTTGAAGCATGTGATTTGTTAAAAGGTGTATGTAAGCCTATATTCTAATCAAATGCATGATAATGTCTTAAAGAATTTTAGAATAATCTAGAAATTTCTTGAACAATCTAGAACATCCCAGAATAATTTGGAAATCTCTGAAATGTATTATTCCAAGGCTCTGATTGATCGAGCATATTTGAAATGTTCGAAAAAAATCTAGAATGACCTAGAAATTTCTAGAAATGATTTAGAAAGCTGTAAAATAGATGCCACGGTTCTGAACGATCAAGAATGTTCTAGAAATTTCTAGATTGATCTAGATTGTATGCCAATTTTCTGATCAATATAGAAATTCCTCCAATGAACTAGAAAGCAGTAAAATATATCTCAGCTTCCTGATCAAAATTTGCCAGGGAAGCGGGTATTCACAGCTAATTACTCATATAAATTCCATGGGGTTCAATACGCAATGATAAGGTGCCAGGGCCAAAAACGTTCTGTACAATTTCGACGCCATCTTATTATAAGTTACATTATCTGAAATAGTAGAGGTAAACTTAACATTTTCTTTTTTCTTACAATCGTGCTGTTTAAGTTTACATGCTTTATGAATATTTATAATGGTATTTTTTTCACTAATAAATTCGGAATAACTCTTATTTTCGAAGGCTAAGCTAAAATTTATTTATTCCTATGTTCATTCATAATCACAAACAGAAGTTAAATATCCGTAATAGTAACAATTAAAAAACTCAAAAATAAAACAACAAGTATGCAAAAATGACTCATTGTCAGGCTGATTACACGTTTTTGTTGCTGCGTCCTTCCGTGATACAGTATTTCAGAAATGAGTTTTTTATTTTTGGTTTTTGCGCGCGCTGTATATAGTAATCGTACTCGGATTTTGATGAATTTTGATTTATTTGAGAGAGGAGACTTAAGAAATGGTCCATATTCATAAAAACTCAAATCCGAAATCTCCTTCCCTCCGAAAATGCAGTGTGCAATTTTTTTCGAAAATCGAAAATCCGAAATGGCAGAATTAAAGATAAGAAAATACCCGAAAACGTTTAGATTGAACATTTTATCAAAAATGTAACACTCAAAAGTGTGAAATAAATATTTTTTACAAAAAATTGGACGGACATTACCAGTTGGTACACTAAAAAGTACAAAATAATATTAACTAGTGGTTGCCCAGTGGTCGAAATTCTATCTTAATTCATTATTTTTTTAAATTCAAACGTTATTGATATTTTTTTTGTCAAAGATATAAAATTGCATTTACATAATTTTTGTGAATTTTGTTCTATTACGTCTGTTGCAAGCTTGTACAATACGGCATTAGCGTGTGTTGTTTGCCTAATTCCTTACAATACGTATGAAATTTATGTTAGGTAACATTTCAAAAAACACAATGACAGCTGGCTATTTACAATGTGTTGTAATGTTTCGACTTAACGCCGGTAATATTAGTTTACCCTTATGACAAAATAAAGAGAATGCAGTCCTTTCACAAAAGTGACTTCAGATTCGAAAATCTGCGTTGCAAATGCATTAAAGTCATCGAAAGTAATAAAATTTCTTGAAATGACATTAAATGCGCATTTAAATGTATCCCTTGAAATAATTACATCACTTTGTAGGCAAAGTAGGCATACACTATTCACAATATTTAAATTTGCGTTTGACCATGGTTGTCATTCACGAATAAAGCTATTTGACAGGCCTGACTCGTTGACTTCACATTGCAATTGGGTTCGATATGCAATACAGAATACACTTACACTACCTCGTAAACCATATTTTACATCCAGATGCCATGTAGATTGTAGATTTTGAGGGGTTTTCATTGCACTGCGACCTTGGGGTCTATTGTGCCCACAATCAGAGCTGTTCTCGCCATTACGTAGTATACAGCTGGCCCTCCAGTTCCAGTGTTCTAATGAAATCCAGAATCTGGGATTGCTTCAAGGAGGTTACTTCCTCATTTCTGCATGTCTCTTCCAAACCATTTTTTGCGTTGGCTAGCAATGGCGAGGCATTCTGTCACCAGATGATCCGTATTTTCCTCCTCTTCCCCACAGAATCTGCACTCGTCTTTCTCTGCTAAGATCTAGATACTTCTTAGATCTTTCAGTATTAAAGCTCCCAAGAAACTTTATAGAATGATCCAACTCAGGGAGATTCCGACAGTGTTTCTCTGTCGGTTTTTTCCTTCTCTCGAAACTTTTTCTTGTAGATACATTTACCTGTACCACAGAAAGGTTCAGGGCCAATGAAAGGAGTTCGTGCTCCTTTTCTGGCAAGTGTGTTGGCCGCTTCATTCCCTTTGATTCCCGAGTGGCCGGGTATCCCGACTGAACAGACCTTGTTTTTCTTGGCTATTTCGTTGAGTTTTTTTTTCATTGCGCCATTTGTCAAACTCCTCCGTGCACGTTTATGCCTTAAAAAACGTCTACAATCTACAATAGAATCTAATACAGAGATTCTATTAGTGCTGCTAATTGTGAAGTTGGTGCGGGAAGTTTTCAATCTATCTGCAACTGTACAACTTCAAAAGTTCCATCACCAATAGAATTAATATTATTTTGTACTTTTCAGTGCTTCAACTGATAAAGTCGGTCCCATTTTTTGTAGAAAAATATTTACTTTTCTACCGCTACTCTAGGTAGCCTAGTAGTATTGAAATCATGTAAAATTTTCGGTGTCCGACTATCAACAGATGTTTTCGTTTCAGAGATCCCGGAATCCAAAATACCTACTTTCAGCCATTGGTTTGTCTGTATCTCTGTCTATCCATATGTCTATCTGTGCCAAGATTATCTCCGGAACGGATGGACCGATTCTGTGATTTTCTTTTTTGGTTTAGAGAGATCCATGAGGCTTGCTGGTGAGTCAGATTGTGCATCCTGCTCGCATTGGTTGCCTAAGCAGACTGTGGTGCGAAAACGGCTCTATCGATTTTGATGAAACATTCTACTTTATCACCTACTATAACGCGTATCTCTGAGAAAAGCCGTAAAAAGTTATGTTCAAATGAACTTTAATATTTTTTTTATTTTAAATTTTATTCTGGCAAAAGGATTCCACCTGTGTCAGAATTCAATAAGACCATTTTTTTTTGTCTTGACAATGTGAAAAAAATGAATGGTCATACGATCTGATCAGATATTTTTTATATTCGATGGAAATCTTTTAAACGTGGTAGGAAAGTCGGGTCGTTTGAGGCATTTACAAACCGAAAAGAACAGGTGTCAAGACATTGACATGATACCATTACGTTAAAGAGACTTAATAAACCATCAATACTGAATTATTAAATGCGTTATAAAGAAGTTTTTTATAAGGAGTGTTCAATATAGATATCTTCTAATCTGATTCTGATATTATAACTGATCTGTCGTCTCATTGGATCTACGGAAACCTTAAAACAACTTGAAGAATGGAAGATGGAAGTGAAAAAATCTCGATCAACTGCCCAGAATAGGATGTTATTGTAATGAGTCCGAAATTGTAATTTTGATAAATCTTCACATTTCAAGTAACCGTGAGTCATATAAAAGGGTCTTTATAAAAATGTATGTTTGTCCCGTTTTTTTGTATGTACGTAAATACCATTTTCCTACATTATCTCGAGGACGAAAAATTATAGCGACATGGAACTACCTTTAATCGATACATTCACACATAGCAATGTTTTATAATAATAATATACTATAAAGTATTCTATCTAGTACGGGTAGCTTTCGTCTTGAAATTCCAATCGTATCGATCTGCTGGAAAGTTTGTAGGGTATATATTGCAGGGCTCACTCATTCTGTTGATTGTAATTATTGTATTAGATATTCTCTCAGAAATATAATAATGTGAAAGTATACAATTTTAAATAGGCTGCGTCAGATGGAAAGACACAAGAGTGATCTTATGTACAGAAAACCCTTAAAAACCAAAAAATACGTTTAAAAAATTGGATGTTTTGGCAAATATCTAAAAAAGCGCCAGGCTATATTGTTGTATTCAGTAGCCCAAAAAAAACATTAGAAACAATAATCAAATTATCTCTGCTGGATTTTTTGTAACGAGAAGATAATTTTTCACACTATTTACCTTGTATATACCTCCTATTGTATGGTAACCAACTTGGACTACTATCACACCATTCAATACTAATAATTATTATCGTTACGGCCCTGTATGTATATCTTGAAGCTCAGCTAGTTCGAGCATTTTTATTTTTATGCACTTGACCTACTGGCACACTTTTTACACATAGCAAGCCACACTTAATGTGCATTTCATATCCGCTAGAAATAGATAATGATGCGTGTTGTGCAATCATACGCAGTCTATTGACACACACACAAACACTGTTGACTTAGAGACATTAACAAGATTTCAATATGATCGACTTTCTGGTTGAAAGAGAGAGCAGAGATGCGATTTGGATTCAATTTCAGATTTCTCAATGATTTTTCGTTTGTTTTTTATATGTTTAATTATAATATCCTTAATAAAAGCAAAATCATCTCATAGTTATTATGATCGTAGTTCGAGAGACATAAGGGGTATTGCAAATGAGAAATAAAACCCTTAACAATTATTGGTGACTGAAAATTCTTAATTTGTCATTGTTAATTTACGGCCATGAGTTTTCAAACCCTTTTGAGATTTTCTTCAACTTGTCTGACCTTGAATAGTAAGAGATGTCGCATGAAGTTTTGTTTTCGACCGACTTTTCAAAAGTATACAATTCTGTGTTGTATATTGAGTGACTTCGCCAGAACGAAGGATGAAAGAATACAATTCATTTGTATGTTTTCTTTTTATGTATTAACGTGCCTTTTGCATAGTAAACGTGCACCGACTTTGATGATTCTTTTTCCCTTTGAAAGAGGAGTGTTGAGAAATGGTAAAAGCATTAAAATCTAACAGTCCTGTCTCCCTGAAAACCGGCCAAAACCACTGAATATACCTATGTGAAAGTTTAACAATTTTGATGAGTAATAAAACAAATAAAACTGTGCAATAATATTTTTTTACCAAAATTAGTTGGTCTAGATATAACATCAACGACTTCAAAATAACCAATATCAATAACATAAGAATATCTTTGGTGTAGGTACTTTTACACCTTCATATTTTTCCTTTTTTTCAACTATCGCCGCAAGTAATCTATATCTGTTTCAGTGAATTTCATAAATTACGTGTACATAAAAAACATATACTATATAAATAGTGAATTTCTAATTTTTCATTTTTTTTACAATGAGATAAAAAAGGATCCAGCATTTTTTTATCGTACCCACTCATTTATCGCAAGGTTATATTTTGAAATGATATCGGTGTTGCTTTGGCTTTTGTTGAGCAATGATAATAATTCTAGCCTAGAAAACTAATTTATAGGATTACATTGTTTTTTTTCATGCGTATGCATTAATTTATTCATCTACAGGAAGCTGTTGCAAGGATAAAACTGACTATGGATTAGATTCGATATATAACTTTTACAATAGAAGAACATATTATATTGTATGGTTTACTCAAATTTCAGATATACAGGGTGTTTCTAAATTGAAGCGAAATATTTTAATGGGACCTACAATCAAGGCTTTTGTTCAAAACTCTATTTCTCTCTAGGTTACAGCCCTTCAATATTTCTATTCTGATTTTATCTTTTTAACTAGAAATTTTAACCTCTTATTGAATTTATATGAGAAACTTCTGAGTACTCTTTTATTTCTTTGTGATGAAATTAAGAATTTCATGAACAAAAATCAGAGAATAAGCAATTGCGGATTGAATTCGTCCTTTTAAATATTTAAATTTAAATAGGAAAATGTAGACAAATTAAAAGTTCTGAGATAAAACATTATCATTACAGTAGTTGATTTTTCACTCCCTTGTGGTGACATTACAGAGTTATATAAACTGGCAATAACTGACATTTTCGAACTACTTCGAGAAACGAAGGAGGTATACAATTATTCATCTTTATGTTTAATTTTTCAATGTTTTCGCGGTTTGCAAAGTATACGAGCACCTTTTTTGATATTTTTTTTTCATTGGACATTGGACTGTTGGTGAGTTCGTTTTGTCAAATTCCAATATATCCTCTCCCTCAAAAGTGCAAATAAAATGGATGGTCGAATAACATTTAGATGGGATATTTTTCACAAAAATCTATGATTTCTGTGTTAGAGCATTAGGAAACTGTAATATTGTTACTGCGATATTTTGAAATTACTGAAACAATTCTCAAAAATGTGAAATAAATATGTTTTACTAAAAATAGCATCGAATTTATTAGTAGGTATTGGTGATAGTGTGATAGTACTTTTGAAGCTGGTGTCGAAGGTCTTCTGTTCAACTACAACTATACCACTTCAAAATTACCAGCACCAATAGAATTAATATTATTTTGTATTTTTCAGTTTACCGACTAATAAAGTTAGTTCTGTTTTTTATTGTAAAAAAATATTTATATTAGCATCAGGTATCTGCCAAATTTTATAATTCTAATTTGAAAAGCTTTAACTTGGAGGGAAAAGGGTTTTGAACAAAAAAAGATTTCCCTTATTTTTTGCTTTTGAAATATTTCGAATCAATTTTGAACGTTGTATATTCTAATTTAAAGAATATATAATATGAACGACTAAAAATTGTAAACTTTGAAAATATAATGTAGACGGTCTTTCTGTCATTCGGTTTATCAAACAGTCAATTCCTTTTACCACATCCAATATTTGATAATATTCACAATATATTTATTTAATCGAGAATGGAGTGAATTGAATTTTTTTTGCACTTTTCAGTGGTAGTTTTAAGACATTTTATTATTTAGGTATTTATGAAGACTACAAATCTAAATAATGTTTTTTACTGTCACTCCTGTAGGAAAATACCCAAATATAACAAATTTTCGGTAATACTGAAGCTTTTGAATATTCTAATTTTATATTTAAAAGACTCAATAGCTTCAGTATTATGTCCAATTACTGAGGACTCCCTTATATTATTTTACAGGTGTGACATTTAAGGCCCACAAACTCATCTTAGCTGCATGCAGCAAACACCTGGCCGATCTGTTTGCTTCAGCTCCATTTCACCAATGCCCTCTGGTAATTCTCGATGGTACGTCGGCAGCCAATATGGCTGCCTTGTTGGAATTCATGTACAAAGGGGAGGTGCACGTGTCTCAAGACTCTCTGTCAAGTTTTCTAAAGGCTGCAGAATGCCTGCAAGTGAAAGGGCTGAGCATAGAGCACGAAAGGTTAGCTGTCGCACAGCAGGCTCACCATCAAGGACAACCGCAGCAAATGGACAGCTGCGGCTTGGAATCTCCATCAAGGAAGCATTTGAAGGTAGCAATTGCCTATTTTTATTGATCATTCTGAGAATACTGAATATTTGTATTATTATTTATAATATTATGGTTTGTAGGTTTTAAAAGAAGAAATAGACAACAATCCACCAAGCTCTTCGTCTGGTAATAGTCATCATCAGTCCAGCCCATCGCCAAGTTATTCACCAGCAATGTCACCCTATGTACATTCACACCACTACCGTCAGTATGATCAGAGGCAGCCTCAGCAATCAATGCAACAGCAGCCACCTGTATCCGGAGCGTTGTCGGTAAATACTGGGTCCGGGAATAACTATGAAAATTCAATGAAAAGGCAATTGCGAAGTCCAAGTGAATTAATGCAGGAATCTGTTAGAGCGTCAGTATTGAGGGATGGATCTAAAGCTGTTGGTACACCAGGATCTCCGCATAGCTTAGCTTATAGGTAATTTTAGTATTTTTATTAACAAAAATGATACATTTTATTGTTAATAATGGAGATTATTACTCAAAGTTTAGCCTTCATTTCAATTCTCTTTGATCCTATTTTCTGTTAATAAAAACTTGTTGTTGCCACCTAAAGAATTATCGCAAAACTTTTTTTCGCATAAGTCATATAGTTTCCTCCTTTTGTAAAATATTAGATAAGTATAATGTGCTGCGGTTCTCCAGACATCATTTTTACTATGAAGCATTTGCCTTCATAAAGAAGATAGCTATGGAAGAGAGTTCAGATATTGGAATGGCAGAATAACTGTCTGAAAAACTTTAACTTGTTGGCACTAAGAGGTGATCGTTGACCTTGAGAAACAGTATCTCGTTAGAGTAAAAGAGAACAGTTTGAAGGACCATAAAATATCCATACTTCATAGGCCTTCTTGACAAGAAATATGTGTGCGAAGCCCGGAAGTGAAGATTTATCGCAGCGACAATTGGGATGCCACGTATTGAAGGATGATATCATGTCTGAAAATGGACTAAATTTGGGCAGCAACTAGTTGTACCAGGAAGCAAGGTGACAGAAGTTTTGCGACAACTACATGATGGAGCTTCGGGTGGACACTCTGAAGACATGTAGACTCTGTACAAGGTTCCGGAACGGTTCTATTGGGTAAACAGTAAGGAGGGTGGAAACAATGGTGCGGGAAGTGTGAAGTAACGGGTAGGCAGAAATGGACCAGTTGGCAGGAAACGTACACCTATGAAAAACTACAACTTTCGGGGTTCTATAAAACAGGACATTGCAGTGCCATTTTTGGAAACGGGTGATGGAAATAAGATATCCTGGTAGCCATAGATTATTTTGCAAAATGGACTAAGGCATATGGTTTCGCCATTCTCAATGACTTTTGTGCAGCCAGCAATGGACCAATTGGCAGGAAGCAGCACCTCAAAACAGTATAACATTGGCAGTCCTATGGATAGGATAGCTATGGATATCTCATTACTATTTCTGGAAACTGGTAATGGTAATAAATAGATCTGGGTAGCCACAAATTAATTATAACAATGGACCGAGGTAATTAATAAGACCATATTGGCGAGTTGCAGTATGTTGTTTCAAACTTAAATAAACCAATATCGTTTGCTGCTGGGCGCCACCGTATGAACAAGAACGAAGATCTACCGAGGATGCTACAAGCTACTGATCGAAATCGATCATAATAAAAAGGAGTATTGTCCTTTATAAAACAGCGTGGGTAGTGATCGTAGCTATTATGGAGTGAATCTCTGCAAACTAGCCCGTGATCATTCTAGAAATTGACATTTAATTATAAAACATAGGCCAAAGAATTTTCTAGGTGACTCCTAAAAATCAGGCCTGGATTTATATTAGGAAACTGGTAATGGTAATAAATAGATCTGGGTAGCCACAAATTACTTATAACAATGGACCGAGGTAATTAATATCATCCTCCAAGACCACATTGAGCGAGTTGCAGTATGTTGTTTCAAACTTAAATAAACCAATATCTGGGGACTGTTACTTTCTTAGCATGGACGTTTGCTGCTGGGCGCCACCGTATGAACAAGAACGAAGATCTACCGAGGATGCTACAAGCTACTGATCGAAATCGATCATAATAAAAAGGAGTATTGTCCTTTATAAAACAGCGTGGGTAGTGATCGTAGCTATTATGGAGTGAATCTCTGCAAACTAGCCCGTGATCATTCTAGAAATTGACATTAAATTATAAAACATAGGACATAGAATTTTCTAGGTGAATCCTAAAAATCAGGCCTGGATTTATATTAGAAAAAGGTGCATGTAGATTAAATAAATAGTTGTTTATAGATGTAAGAATAAATTATTGGATATAAATCGTACCAGTCACTAGATTTCCCCCTTAAAGTATCGATATATTTATTATTAAGTACAAAAAATCCCTTGTTATTTGCAGACCATCGTCCTCATCCTCTAACTTGCCAAGTCAGCCAGGATCTGACGATGCACCTGAGAATAGATTCGACCCAGATGCAGCAACTGCTCTGATTTGCCCTGAAAGTAATAACTTGGACCGTTGTCAAGACCCTGGTTGTCCCGAAGGTAAAATATAATAATTTAAAAAGTTATATATTCATAAATTCTGTTTTGTATGATTTTTATTGTATTTTTTAATTTCACTTAGATTTACGCATGAAAATGGAGCCTGCTATTCAACAAGACGAATCACCTAGTAGCACTGCTGGGTCGAATTGCAATCCAACTGGAGCAGCAAATGGTAAAGTGGGACCTCAGACCAAGTACAACCATGACCGAGATAAAGATTTGATACCAGCCAGTCTCTGGAGTACCGTTAGTGGGAAACTCAGTCACAAGACAGGAACTGTGAATACGCCAGATGGTTAGTCATGTTATTTTTATTTAATTCGTAAAAATGATATCGAAAAATCTTATTTTGATACTAAAGCCACATTATTTTTGACCGACGAACCCAAACGGAAGATGTATGTAAACTTACTCCGTTTTTGATGATTTTTGATTCATTTAAAAGAGGGGACTTGAGAAATGGTCCTATATTCATAAACTCAAATCCTAAATCTCCATCCCTTCAAAAAAACACTCCCGGAGGGGGTGAACGTCGTATTTTTTCTCGAAAATCGAAAATCTGAGGTGGTAGAATTAAAGATACAATATCCGGAAACATTTAACTTGAACCCTGACACTTTTTCTCCTCCCTTAATTACAATTTGGAACGCTGTGCCCATCCTATATTCAATTTATCAAGTTAGGTTAGGTTAGGTCAAGAAACCTCAGGACAGACCCAAGTTAAACTATTCTTAAATAGCATTTCGTCAAAGTCGGAAAATGACAAGGATACTGGTGGAGATACAAACACGACACGTTTAGGAAGCACATGAACAGTGTCGGGTTGGACGAAGACAACCTCTATAGACCCTGCCAGGAAGAAGAGAAAACTGCGGTGCGCATACTTTATCAGTGTAAAAGCCCGGTAGGGGTGCGATTTAAACTATTTTGGTGAGGGAATCTGTATCTAATATTTCTGATAAAAAGGATAAATTAGATACCAAGCTGTAATCCAATGGAGAACCTAATAAATGAAAACAGAATCTCTTTTATCACATTCTGTTTCTATATCTAGCTTAGGTATTTTTATTATGTGAACAAATGACTGAAACCCAATTTTTTCATGACTGCCGCAATTTCACACACCCACTGAAACATTTCATTGAAATTTCAGGAAAAAAATTGAAGTGTCCTTTCTGCGAACGTCTCTATGGCTACGAAACGAATCTGCGTGCTCACATAAGGCAACGGCACCAAGGTATAAGGGTGCCATGTCCATTTTGCTCGCGCACCTTCACAAGGAACAATACTGTGCGCAGGCACATCGCCAGGGAACACAAGGCCGAGCTGAGTCTTAAGGCGTTCCAACAGAATCAACAGCAGCAGGCTCAACAAGCGCAACAGGCGCAGCAGGTGCTCAATCACAACCCATAAGGGGGGTGAGGCGATTCTATAGGCTTTTTGAACTAGAGGCGCTTTAAATATTTTCTGATTTTTTCAATTTCATTTTTTATTTTCAATTATTGAAATGTATGTCGCAAATACTGATTTCTCTCAATTCTTACAAACTGTCCGAATAAATGAAGAATATATAAGATATATAAAATATGTTAAAATACATTATTTTTTCATGAAGAGAAAGAGTTTGGTATGAAATATTTTTTTGAGATACAAATCGCGTTGGAGAATGAAAAATAGAAAGAATTTAAAGAGAAATTTTATCTCCGATTAACATTTTCTCTCAATTGAATTTATGGTCCAAGGAAACTAATGGAATATTATTTTCTATTCTATTACCATATAAGGAGAACAGTTTCGTGAATGAAAAAGGCTGCCATGTTTAATAGAGCCTCTAAAATTATATTTAATTTTTTCTGGTGCAACACTGGCGTATTAATAATGTGTTCAAATTTATTTTCTTTAATACGTATTTGTTGACACAACAAATGGATATTTCTTGTTAGGTTTTGTTATATTCTTACTTTTATTCTAGTTATTTTTGTTGTACTTATATGTTATTTCCGAATACTAGTGGAGTTATTACAAAAACTGTCATTATAAATTGGAAGAGTTATTGTTACTTTTGAATTTCATATTTTATTTTTTATTCGATATTGGCTTTTCTGGCGAATATATTGAAATATAAGTGCTTAGAGTTATATCTATATGAAGTTTTTGTAAGCTCTACAAGTAATTGTTTTACTGGTGGTGACTCTAGATTTTTTTATGGGAACCCAGAATCGAAGAGCCTCCCCCCCTTTACCTCCAAGTTGAGCTTCTGAAGAAATCTACCTCAATCGTAATTATTCTGCCTCATTTTCTAATTATCCACTAGTCATTAGTGCAAACACACAGTTGAATGTATATATTTTATAATATATATATATATATATATATATATATATATATATATATATATATATATATATATATATATATATATAGGATTATAAGTTTATTTTGTTTCGTATAACGAATACTGATCTTTATATTTTGCCCGCATATAAACATTTATCTGTTTCGAATGGATTATTTTCTCGATTTTATATTTTATTATCCAGTTATACGTGGATTAAATCCACATTAATTGTATTCGTTCCATTAAATTAAGAAATAGTTTTTGAGTGTTCAAATCATTCATTATATTTACATAATTGTTATACATATGTTACGTCAAACATACATTTTTATTTTTCTCAAACTATGATCGATGAAAAAATCTTTTTTCTGTTTTACTTTACTTTCTAATTTCACAAAAAAACTATCTCTTATGGTAATGTACAAATCCTATTCATTCTTTCTTTATGATTTTTGTATTCATATTTACTTTTTAACTCCCGATTTTGCAATGCCATATACTATAACATAAATATATCTATATACAAATACATCCACAAACCAAATAAGATATTAATTTTAAGCATACACATAATAATACTATACTAGTCAATGCAACACAGATGAAACATGATGATAATAGTAAACGGTCTACCTCAATTTACAGTATTTTCCGCTATAATAGAGAACACAATACGGGTTAAAATAGATATACACATATATTTATACACTTAATAATATACAGTATGTTTTCTTTGTTTAAGTTACCGTATCTACCTCATATATTGAACATGACACTAATAATTTATTTTGCTCTAGTTAAGAATTTATATAATATAATATATTGTTATTCGTTATACACAAATAGCAAAACATGGAAGTACAAAATAATACGTTCGTAATAATATATAAATATATGCAATATTTCCTAAACACAAAACGCAACTGCCATCTCCCTCAGGTTTGTTATCTCTACAAATAATATTATTTAGAAGGAAACCGGAAGCGCTGTAACTTGGGTCTGGTAGTACTTAACCACAATTAATGAATATGATTAGTTTCTTTGCTCAAATATTCAAATTTATCCAGTTAGAACTATGCTTCCGGTCCTGAAAGACATTCTCCAATGATTTTTTTGTGTGATGGCTTTTATGCTGAATGCAAAAGTATGATGAAACATTGAGGTATACTGGTGTAATCTTAATAATTGAACCTTCTCACTCTCGAAGCTATCCAATGTGATTATAATAATCTGTAGACTCCATAACGTTAAATTCAATTGTTACTCAGTGACAGTGATCAAAAATCTTACATAAATTAGGTTTTCCCTGCAAATTTCACCTTATTCAGTTTGAACAGAAATAACCCGACATTCTATATTTATCAAGATCTTCAACTGATAGAAATCTATAAATATTCTTATAATAATCGTTTTAATAGGTTCTTACTTTAGTATCAGGCTGAGTTTTGTTTTTATTCGAAATTTATCAACTTTCTTATTTACGTATTCCTCATAGAAGTGTTCTTATTAGAAACAAAAAATAATTAGCTTGACCTCAGGTACGATGCTATTAACGTAATAATTAAGTTTAGTTCAGAAATCTCAAGAGAGAGAGTCTTGTGAATAAACATAGGGAGTTCACATCAATTAACTCAAAAATCAGCATAACACCACATACAAACTCAATTCTGAAAGTGGTACCTGTGAATATAAGCCTATTCGTTTTATAAAATTACATTTGCTTACGTATTAATACGTAAGTTTCATCATAGAGTATGTCTGGAGGTATAGAAGCCATAACATAATATAGAAGAACCTACCTCGATTCTCAATGTTTATCTTAAGGTCTTATGTTAAGTTGGTCCATATCGGAGTTAAGTTATTTCTATTGTTTGTCGACCGGTGGTTTTCTTGGTATTTTATTAGCATTTGATTTTCAGTTTATAAATGTATTTTTATTTCATGTGAAGCTACTCCGATATCATATATTTAGATTTCTTTGTTTCAAGTGTTTGAGTGTGGATTAAAATTGATCATACAGTACATCAAAGAGTTTTGTAATTATATTTATTTCATGGGTGATATACTTTTCTGTACTGTAAGGTCGATTGGGGTGAATAGAGTGTTGTATTTCTTTATATAAACGGGTATTTTCTTTCTTTAGTCGTAATTGGTACATAATAATGTAATTGTTCTGAGGCATCAGGGTTTCGCCGTTATAATAATGATGAAGTAAAAAAACCTTAGGTTATAAAATTTATATTTCTTAAAGCTTCGTAAAGTTTAAGTTTTTTCGAGTGTAAATAATTATATTAAATGAAAAATGGATGGAACATTTCTATTAATTTGTTAAAAGTAATGTTTAGGTAGGTTATTTACATAATGTAAACAAAAACATGAATGGTGTCGTGTAACATTTAGTGTTGGAACAGAGTGAAAGATGAATTGCGAAATGTACTTTTTTCACTAAGGATTTTCTCAAAACGAGCTATTGGACACTCACAGTTCTGTAAAAATGGGTTTTTGAATAGTGATGCAGTATATTATGACTCGGGGATAAAGCTAGTTTGGACGCCAGTATTGCTTAAATATTAGAAAGATAATACTAAGCTTGGTGTCATAATTGTTTCAATGTTATCATATGTGCACTTTGATGTGGCTATTTATCAAAAACAAGTAAATTTGTTGACCCCGGTGACTTCCCTGGTCGTCCAAAGCACTAGTTTTTTCATACTACCCTTGCATTAGGAAGAAAGAAAAGTCAGGAAAATGTTATACATATAACATTTTCTGGAAATTTAATTCGATAACACTCTAACGAATTGCTGCAATAACGACATGACGGGGTAATTATCGCATATTTCCAAGTTTTTTATCATGCGTATATGTATGCAAATAAATAAATGTTAGAATATCACAATGTATTTGTAGATCAAGGAATAAGTTGAAAACAATAATATTGAACTCCGAGTAAAATAACTTAAAAAAAATTTCAAAATATAGCTTACAAAAAATAATTTGAACCTAGTTTAATACAATATGTTCATTTATTTCTCCTATTTTGGAAATTCGCTTATTCCTTGTTGTACATATATCCAACATTTGTAAATATGGCACTCGAATATATTCATCGTTTTTATTGTTGCCTGTTGTATAATCACTAATCTTTGAACAAACCCAGTACAAAATACAAAAACTACCTCAAGCATTAAGAAGATGTTAAGCATTGTGCTTTCATATTCAATATAAATTAGTACAAAGTGTGTATCTAAAATATAAGATTTTGTAACAATGTACAGATGCTTATGTCCTTCCATAATTTTTTGAAAATTACGTTGTAATAACCTTTTTACAAAATCATCATCTTTAGTCTAAAAATATGTATTTCAACAGATTGTGGAAATTAAGAAAATTATAGATGTCTTTATATGAATATCTCAGGAAATTTACCAAGTACAAACACTTTTAAATAAATCAGGGATACTTGTTAATAATTATTATGGTGTTGATATAACTAAGAATAGTCGTAAATCTTTGAAATTATTATTTATTTTCATAATCCTCCGTCAATAAGCTTAAAACTTGTCATCAATATTTTGGAATACATGTGCAGTAGACCTTTAAATTTTTGACTCCAAATTTAAAAAAATCAAATCTATTGGAAAAAATAATAATTTCAAAGAGGGTAATTGTCTCTCTTCGTATAATAAAGAGACTTACTCTTCTTTGAAGATCTTATATTATTGTTGAAAAGACACATGAAAATTTTACCCTGAAAATTTAATGCTTGTAGGGAATATTATATAAACCTACTTCATCACCTTATCTATGTAACCAAAGCTAAGTGTTCCTATACATTAACGTTACATTGTCACACTGTTGAATTGTAATTAAAAATGAATTTTTAAACACTAATCTATGTTGTGTAACCTTCCACCAGGTTTTCCCACTCCTTTGTCAGGAGTATAAACATCAGCAACTTATTGTATATATAAGTAATGCAAGTAATTACTATGTATTCATGTTCTGTTTTACTTATTAATTTTAATAAACAATTTGTCGTTTATATAGCTTTCTTTCAATCGTCAAATTACAGGAAATAAAATAATATTTTTTCAATATAAATTGCGCCATGTGAGAGAGAATTTGTATTTCCCAAAAATACAGTAAATTGTGACCCAAACCGAAGCTAGGCTGGCAATTAGTTGTATCGTCATTAAGCATCATGCCTAGATGAAAGGGCCAAGTTCTTGCAGGCCAGGATACAACCAGTCGACCAGTGACCAGTCATTTACTGAATTCGTACTTAGTGAAGAGTTATTTATTGCCTACTTTCAAAGATAATATGCATGACATGCATGTTCTAACATTTTTGTAACTTATATAACTATTTTTACAAAGGAAGAGATCACTTTTTATATAAGTTCTCTAGAAGAAGTTTTTTCATCTTTCTACAGAAAGTGTCAATAGACGGACTGTTTTTACTATGTTCGGGAATTTATTTAAACCATTGCAGAACTTGAAATGTAGTCTTTTTGTTTCCAATATTAGTTGCCCTTGGTAGTATGTGGAAGTGTATGATCTCTTGTTGTAATGCTGTACATATATCACAATTTTGAGTTAGGTTGACTTCTGTTTCAGTTTGGTTATTTTCAATTTTATACATGATTTTGACACTATCTAGTTTAACCTCAGCTGACCTAACTAAGCTGTGGTTAAACTATATTGGTGAATCGAAAGTTTTAGATCTTTGTAAAGCATTGTTGTGTTTGTCCTATATGGAAAATTGAATAAAGTCTAAAAACTATTTTATTCTGGGCTATTTGTAGTCTATTGATATATCTCGTTGTCTTGCTTGTCCACAGAGAGCAACTAAGTAAAGCAGATGTGAATACACACTAGATCAGTAAATTTGGGATTTAGTTTTTTGTTGAACCTCATGGCACTGTGTTTTATGTGATAAAATAAATAATTAGATTAGTTTTGTGCATAGTTTAGAGATATGTTTTTCAAACGTTAATATTTATTGTCTAGGATTAGAAAAAAATATTTGTTAATTTGTTTTTGCTGTCCACTTACGTAAGCAATTCAGATCATCTTAAGCTATCTGGAATATTTGTTTGGGTGTTCCTGAGTAGAAAAGTGCAGTGTCATCAGCAGAGTGATTTTCCAGTGTAGTCCATTGCTAAATAAATCATTTATATAAATGAGATTACACTCCCCTTGATACACTACTGGTTACTAGGGTAGTTTCACTTGATAAACCATTGATTGTTGTATAGTGCCATAATAAGTTTATCTTCTCCAGGTGATTAAGAAGGGTGGCTTTCATCACTGTTTCAAAAATTTTAGAGTACACTGTCGGAATTGATATTGGTCTATAATTATTTTATAATTTTAAGACTCGATGGAACTATTCCGTTTCAATACATTTGATTATCATTTCTGCTAGAACTATGAGGTGCATGTCCCCAGCCCCCCCTCTTTTTATTTTTCTTTATTTTATATTGCCATAGTTTTGTGCTAGTTTTGTGCAGTAGAGAAAAAGTTTTGTGCTTCAAACCTGAGAGTTATCTTAGAAATAAAATGGTGGGGCTGGAAATACGACAGACCCCCAACTTTCACTTTCGTAAAATTTGTTTTGACTGAAGTTTTGTGCTGGTTTTGTGCCGTTTTATGCCGTAAACTAAGTTTTATGCTTCAAAATTCCGACTTCCAGGGCGAATTCCATGTGGGGGGGCTGGGGACATAATTTAGGAAAATTGACTTTAGTTAAAATCTGACAATGCTAGAGTTTTGTGCTAGTTTTGCGCCGTTTTGTGCCACATACCAAAAGTTTTTTGCTAGAAATTCCAAGGAGCTATCGTAGAAACGAAATAGTGCAGATGGATAAACGGCAGTCCGTCCACTTTCACTTTTGTAAATTCTGTTTGCACTAGAGTTTTGTGCCATGAAGGAAAAGTTTTGTGCTTCAAACCTGAAAGAGTTATCGGAGAAACAAAATGGTGGGGCTGGAGACTTCCACTTTTGTAAAATTTGTTTGGACTGGAAGTTTTGTGCTGGTTTTGTGCCGTAAATCAAAACATCTTTGCTTCAAAATTTCGCCCTCCAGCGCCAATATGGTTGGCTGGGGACATGATTTTCGGGAATCTACCTTTTTAAAATCTGACAGCGTTACATATTATTTTTTGCCGGTAATTAGTTTTGTGCGTTAAGCCCTAAGGAGCTATCGTAGAAACAAAATGTTTAAGATGGAGACACCACTCGCATTTTTCTAAATCTTTCTTGGACTGAAGTTGTCTGTTATAAAGCAAAAGTTTTGTGTTTCGAAATTCCGTCGTCCAGCGTAAATTCAGTTTGGTGAGCTGGGGATATGATTTATACAAATATATTTTTTTTTAAATCTGACAATTTGGAATATAAGTTTTGTATTGGTTTCGAGAGTTAAAATTCTCAAATTTTAGGAGAAGTTATATTTTGACTTGATACAAATATGAATGATAGTTAAAGACAGTGAACAACGTACCTTAAGCTTTCGGCTTAAATAATAATAAATAAATACCTATCATTTTCCAACATATTTCACTCTTTTTGGTGATAAAAAAATATTGGAAAGTAGGCAAGTTTTAGAATGAAAAACAGGAGATCAGGTATGTACTACTTCGTGTAGAAGAGACGCTCACAAGCTGCTCGAGTACTTGCAGAACATGTTTTCTTTTTGTCCTGTAGGTCATTGTAAAATTCCCAGTAGCCATCTAGTTTATGACAGTAACTGGTATAATGTCCTAATACATTAATGTCTTTTCCATGACCGCAAAACGCAACCACGCCACGCAGGTTGTAGACAACTTTTTGGACCGTAATTATTTTGGGAATATCTTTTGGCTGGAGAATGGGTACAGGCATAACATCACAACTGTGCGCTGCGTCTACAGTTTACATCAACAGTTTCTAGCAACTCAGAAATAATATATAGATCAGAAATATTGAAAGAAACACACAATGGCACAAAACCAGCACAAGACTTCAATGAAAACAGAATTTACAAAAAAGAAAATGGTGGGGCTGTCGTATATCTATCCCCATCATTTAATTTTCCCGATAACTCCTTGGGGTTTGGAGCACAAAACTTTGGTTTTGCGGCACAGAACTAGCACAAACCTCCAGTCCAAACAGATTTTGCAAAAGTGAAAGTGCAGGGGCTGTCGTGTCTCCAGCTTCAACATTTTGTTTCTACGATAACTCTTTCAGGTTTGAAGCACAAAACTTTTTCTCTACGGTACAAAACGGCACAAAACTAGCACAATATAATAGTAAGAAAATTAAAAAGTGGGGGGCTGGGGACATGGTCCTATCATTTCATTTCAACGATAGCTCCTTGGGGTTTGAAGCACAAAACTTTTGTTTTGCGGCACAATACACACAATAGTTTTCTAAGGTTCCAGTGAAGTGAGAGAGTTTGTGAGCGAGGCATCACCGACGAGACGAATTGCTCTTTTTTGGACAGAATCCAACAATTTAAGGATATGTTTAGGTGCAGCACTCCAAATATGGGAACAGTATTCCAGGACAGGTCGGATCTGTGCCTTATAGATCATAAGCAGCTGACTGGAAGTGAAATAGCTCCTTGCCCGAAACAGAAAACCAAGTTTTTGGGATGCACTTTTAGCAATTGATCTCACCGGATTTTCCCAAGAATGGTTATTGCTGATAGTAATACCAAGCATCGAAATGGATGTCTTCAAAGGTACGGTTACTCCTGACATGCTTATGTTGGGCACAGTGTGATCGGCCTTTCAAGGGAAAAGGCATGCTTGTGTTTTGTTCGCATTGAAATCTACCAAGTTATTGGATCCCCATTCGAGAATTATTGCCAAGTCCATATTTATGTTGTTAACATTTCTCCCTCGTTCGCTTCTGATTTGGCGAGCTGGTATTGGAGCTCTGGAAGAGAAGGCTGTGTGGAGGGTACTATCGTCCGCGAAGCTGTGCACTGGACACGACGTTGTCTTCAACAAATCGTTAATATGCAGTAGAAATAGTGTTGGTGCTAGAATTGATCCTTGATGAAAGATGAAACTCCATCGACCACTACATGGAGAGACCTGTTTGAAAGAAAGCTGGCTAGCAGAGAACATAGCTGGGGAGGAAAGCCATAAGATGGAAGCTTGTTGAGGAGTCCTTGGTGCCAGACACGATCGAATGCCTTGGAGATATCTAGAGTCATTGCTAAGGTTTCACCATATTTTTCAATAGATTGCTGCCATATATGTGAGACGTAAGCAAGCACGTCACCCGTTGATCTCTGATGACGGAAGCCATATTGCCTATCACTGATAATTACTGAGTGTTCCAGATATTTCATGAGCTCGATGTTGATGGCTTTTTCCATTATCTTCGACATAATAGATAGCAGTGCGATAGGTCTCTAGTTGCTAGGTAGAGTCTTCTTGCCTTTTTTAGGAACTGGTTGTACTCTTGCATTTTTCCAGTTGGACGGGAATAACCCCAATTTGTAAGAGAAGTTAAAGAACTTGCAGAGGACAGGTGTTAGTTCCGGGGCACATTTCTTCAAAACAATCGGTGGAATTCCGTCAGATCCACAGGCTTTGTTGGTGTTAAGGCCCAATAAAATCTTTCTGATGATACGTTGATGAAAGGCATATGACTGTCAACTGGTGTAATGTTCGGGGGTTGATTTTCCGATGAATTCAAGGTAGAGTTCCCTGCAAATAAATGCGCAAAAATGTTCGCTTTTTCCTGAGTAGTCGTTGCTAGAGTTCCATCATCCTTGGTTAAAGGAGGAAAAGAGCTGAAAGTGAAGTTTCTTTCCACAGCTTTGGCGAAGGATCAGAATGAACGGGATCCGTGAGGACATTCAACAAGTTTTGATCTTCTTTTGGCATTATAAGCATCTTTTGAAGAGCGAATTGTCTCATTGCATATGCCTCTTGCCTGGACATATGCTGCTCTAGTCTCAGGGCCCGGATTTTTCTGCCATCGATGGAATGCTGCCTGTTTGGAAGCGACAGCTCTAGAGCAGTTTCGGCTGAACCAGGCCTTATCGGACGATGTTCTCCTTGTGGTATGGGGTATGTAGGTTTGCATCCGCAACATGATGATTTCAGAAATTGTCTCAGCACATCGAGTTGAATCGGCTAAGGAGAAACAAACTCTCTTCCATAGAAACGCTGAGAAAAACATACGAAGACCTTCCCAGTCGGCCGAGTTGTAATGCCACATAAGACGGGGCGGAATTGTGGTGCTCGAAGGTACCAGGAAAGAGCAGGTTGTGGAGATCAGAGTGTGGTCAGAGTTACCAAGTGGGGCACAAACTTCTATATTATAAGGATCAGGATTGGTGGTGAGGTATTTCTCGACAAACTTCGATTATTTTTCTTCCGAGGTAGTTTTCATTCTGGGGCTGGTTTCGATAAACTTGGTCTTTAAGGTAACCCCAAAACCAAAAGTCAAGTGGCCTGAGGTCAGGGGAACGAGTTGGCCACCGAACAGGTCAATTTGTCCCAATTTATCTTGCATCAAATCTGTTATTTAGCCAATTTAAATTTACATGTGCATTATGTGGTGGAGCCCCATCTTGTTGAAAATAAATTCAATTGTGTTCGGCAAGGATCAGTCCAACTATAAAGTTTTTTATATTTTCCTTCAAAAGATCATAATATTTATTTCGTACCTAGGATTATTCCGTCGATAAAAAATGGCCCAATTAATCGATCGCCCAAAATACCGCACCAGACATTGGCAGTAAATCTTCTTTGAAAATTATTTTCTACAATAAGTCTAGGGTTTTGCTGATTCCAGTACCGATGGGTGTTTCTATTATAAATGCCATTATTGCTAAAGGTACATTTGTCAGACCAAATTATTATATTATTATAAAAACGGCAAAATTTATTTCTTCGATCGAAATCTTTTTGCTCCAGATATTTTACTTTTTGCGGAACGTACAGTTTAAACTTGTGTTTTTTTAATACTCTATCTGCAGTACCTTTTGATTTTTCGTTCAAATCACTAGCAATTTCATGAGTAGACGTTCTCGCCTCTTCCAGAACACTGAGAAGTACGCCTAATTTTACCTCTTCATGAAATTGACGATGCTTTTTTTAGACTTCTTAAAACTATCAGAATTTCTTAAATTGTTTTCATTTCTTCAGAATTTTCATCGATATGGAATTTCTCTTTTCGGAATCGATTGATGTAGAGACGGACTGCTCGTCCACAATTTTTATTACATTCAAATTACACTTGGAGCATGTCGGCAAATGTACTGTTATCCATCATAGAAATTAATGTGATCTTTTCACAGTATTATAAAAATAATCAAAAAATCATGATTCTGACAATTCAGTGACACGATCTGACATTTCTCTAAAGGTAAGTTTTCATGTGCGGAAATGAATGCGAAACTAAAAGCGACTTAAAAAATTATGTCAAATCATATGTAAATATTAGATAAACATTTAGTTATATTATACTGTTGAATTCAGAAACAAACTGTCTACAAAATGACGTAAAAATAAATACATGTTACTATTAAGAAAAAAAAGTTGACTATCGCTGTCACTGAGGGCCAAGATAAAAAAATAAAAGTCGTTGACATCCTGTAGTTTATTTAGTATTTCTTATTTTGGTTATTTTCTGAATTTTCATTAATAAGTCATCGATATGAAAAGCAAGATGCCAAAACATGTTACACCTAATATATATGATAAAATAGATTTTTGTTGGGAATGCAGTCATTTAATAAATAAAATTCTTTGGATTATGCCACGCTTTCGAGAATATTTATTCTCTTCGTCAGAGTTTCTCTTAGACTCCCTGAGAGTTTTGTTTTATTTGGTGAGGGTTGAGCTATAAGTATCCCAGTCTCCTCGCTTTTTAGCATTGTTGAACAGGCTTCTCGCAAGCTTTCGGCATTGTTCCAGCTCCCCGTTCTACCAGGGAACCTTTTTCTTAGGCGCCCTTTGCTGAATGGGGCAGCTTGTTTCGAGGGCACTGTTGAAAATGCTGGTCTGGTTTAAGTTCAACTTAAACTGTGAAAGTCACTGGATAATTTTGATAGTGCCAGCAATGCCTAACAGTTATATTATAACAGGAAATCCAATAACAGGGCTCGATTTATTAGGTAAATTTCTTATAGAAATATACGGGTAGGTAGTTTCAAAATGGCGACCATTCAAACATTTAAAAAAATTATCAAAAAAGAGCAGTAGTGTAAATATTATTAAAAATAATTTTAGGTTATAGATATAATCAGTACCTACAACTTTTGTTCAAAGCAATTTTTCATAAAATACACAGGTAAAAAAATAAAAATTAATAAAGAAAAAAAACAAATATTGATAAAACATGAACACTCAATATAAATTTGATGTAATTGTACATTTTCTGGAGATCTTAATATAGACCCTGATTAAAAAAATATATAGTATATTTATTGAAAAGAAATAGACTAAAAAAAAATCTGCCTTGAAGTGGACTCGAACCCTGTCTGCCTTATATTCAACAGCCAAAACAAAAACCTCTAACCGCAAGGCTACGAAAATTTTATTTAATATCATGTAGGTATAGCAATGAAAAGGTTGTTAAAATTTCAATTCAATGAATTTTGAAAAATTTACCTTTCCGCTGACTATAGGCCATCGGGATTTTTTTTTTGTTTAATATGTTTATGTTGCGAATTGCACTAGGTTGTAGATGTAGTATGTAGCGGCTTTTTAGTCCTATCCCACTCCGACTTTTTTTCTTATTGTAATTATCCATTTACTTATGAATTCTGTATCTAGTTTTATACAGGGTGTATCATTAATAATGGGAAATAATTTAACTGAAGAATCTTTGGTCCTAAATAATAAGATTTAACCCAATTCACTTAGATAAAATGTGTCTCCTGTCTGAGTTACAGGGTGTTTTATTTAATTATTTCAAAATGATTTTTCCCCATTACTTTTAAAGCGTTTGACCAATCTTTATCATGTTTGGTAGGAAGTGTAGATACTGCAAACCTTACTAAATTATGCTAAAGACACGTTTCTAGCTACTACCAGAGGCGTACGACAGGGGTAAGTGAAAGGTTAACCCTTCTCAAATTCTACGCCACTGGCGGAATTTCCATTTTAGTACAATTTTTCTATTCTCCAATACTTTCTGTGTAAATAATGTACCCTTCCTTCGAAGCGATAAAGTCATTATTTTTCGAGATATTTAAAGTTGAACATAACGCTGCACAATTTTAATGTGTATCTATCATGGCGGTGTTTTTGGGTCATTGGTTTGCATTTATTAGGCAAATGAAACTTTACAGTTGATCCTAAGGTTAAATAAGAAGACTAACACACAATTTCACTTATATGTAATTATCAAAAAGTATTTTTCACATTTTTGCTACTATAAATAATATGAACAAAATTTAATAATACTTGACAGCTAAAATGTTTTTTTATTTACAATATCACAATGAAATAACTGGCACTTGAATCATTTCTGTTTATAATTTAGATAGAATAGGTAATATCTTTCGGAGTGTGTATGACATATTCAAAATAAGTTCAGGTTTTGTGAAGTTGCACCCAATCTGAATTGATCGTTAGTAGTAGGCGGCTGTCATTGTTGTTAGTTGTTGATTTTTAATGTCAAGAAAATTTTGATTGTTATAAAATTTAAAAAGCTCATCAAGTAAAAATGCCCCGCCATAACAATTTTACTAATCGTGAAATGCGTGATATGATTTGTATTTATGTACAAGAAAATTATTCTTGTCTTGCTGCTGCTCGAAGATATAGGGAAATGTATCCAAACAGAGTTCAACCTGGTCGCAAAACCTTCAGTAATATTTTTAATAGATTAGGAGATACTGGACAATTCAAGCCCAAAAGCGATGTGGGACGACCTAAAAATTTAACTGTTGACGAGGATGATGACATTTTAGTGCGAATTGATGATAATCCCGAACTAAGCACTCGGCGTATAGCAGCAATGACAGGAGTAAGTCATTCTTCAGTTTTTCACTTATTGAAAAAAGAAAAACTGAGACCTTACCACTTTACACCTGTACAAAACTTATTATATACAGATTATCCTTTAAGATTAAATTTTTCTCAGTGGATGTTAAACAGGAAAAATGAAAATCCTGATTTTATTAAAAACATTATTTTTACTGACTAGGCCACTTTTACACGTCGAGGAGTTTTCAACTGGAGAAATAGCCATAGTTGGAATATTGAAAATCCGCATCTATTCCGACAATCACATTTCCAATATGAATTCAAGATTAATGTAAGGTGCGGTATATTTGGAGATAGCTTGCTGGGTCCTTATGAATTACTAGCAAATTTGAATGGTAACTCATATTTGGAGTTTTTACAAACTAGACTTTTCGATGATCTAGAGGGATTTACACTTGATCGAAGAAGAGACATGTGGTTCATGCAGGATGGAGCACCACCTCATTATCCTTTAATTGTACGGAACTATCTAGATCATAAATTTCCTCATAGTTGGATTGGCAGAGGTAGTTAGTTTCCGTGGCCGCCTAGAACTCCTGAAGGAAATCCCTTAGATTTCTATTTTTGGGGGCATATGAAAACATTAGTATACTCACAAGACATGAATAATCGTCAAGACCTATGGCACCAAATTGTGAATTCCGCTAATTTTATTGGTAATCAACCAAACATATTTTTTAAAATTAGAAGATCGTTTAATGAAAGAATAGATAAACTTATTGAGGTAAATGGGGGTCATCAAAAATGAGAAAAAGACTTTTTGATAATTACATAGGTATTAGTAAAATTGTCTTCTTATTTAGCCTATAAAATCAAAGGTAAAGTTTCATTTGCGTAATAAATGCAAGCCTATGCCCCAAAAATACCGTCATTATAAATACACATTAGAATTATGCATCGTTATGTTCAACTTTAAATATCTCGAAAAATAATGACTTTATCGCTACGAAGGAAGAGAAGGTTATTTACACAGAAAGTATTGGAGAATATAAAAATTGTACTAAATGGAAATTCCGCCAGTGGCGTAGAATTTAAGAAGGGTTAACCTTTCACATACCCCTTTCATACGCCTCTGGTAGTAGCTAGAAACGTGTTTTTAGCATAATTTAGTAAGGTTTGCAGTGTCTACACTTCCTACCAAACATGATAAAGATTGGCCAAACGGTTTAAAAGTAATGGGGAAAAATCATTTTGAAATAATTAAATAAAACACCCTGTAACTCAGACAGGAGACACATTTTATTTAAGTGAATTGGGTTGAATCTTATTATTTTGGACCAAAGATTCTCCAGTTAAATTATTTCCCATTATTAATGATACACCCTGTATATATATATATATTGATAGAAACAAGAATAAAATACTAACGTATATTTACTCTAATTTTTATTACACAAAATATAAGAGCTTGAAAACAGCCTGTACAACCGAGCACGGAGAATATCAGTATGACGTCGTATCTTCCTTTTCCCTTTTTCATGCGGCCAGGTAATAAATTCCTTAGCCACCCTCCGCTTACCTAGAGCAATAAAAATATATGAGAATTACGTCGTCAGTTGATGTTCCCGTTGACCGGCAGCGGCTTTTGTTATAAATATAAAAATAAGAAGAATCGCCGGCTGGTTTCTAACACGGCCATAAACTGACATTGGCGGCGCTCTCGACGCCTCACTCTTGATCGGCCAGATCTGCAAAAGTACGATTATGTATTTCACTGACAACTATCATTCTGCCAATGTCTGCAGTCTTCCGCCAGGCTTTGCTACTACCGAGACAAAGACTTAATAGAAAGATTAATTTATATCACATTTGTTCTAATTTAAATCGTGTTTATGAAGACCGCAGCCTTACACCTGGCTTTGCTGCTTACGAGACAAAGACCAAACAAAAAAGGAATTAATTTAAATCATGTTTGTGAAGACCGCAGCCTTACACCTGGCTTTGCTGCTTACGAGACAAAGACCAAACAAAAAAGGAATTAATTTAAATCATGTTTGTGAAGACCGCAGCCTTACTCCTGGCTTTGCTGCTTACGAGACAAAGACCAAAAAAAAAAGATTAATTTAAATCATGTTTGTGAAGACCGCAGCCTTACACCTGGCTTTGCTGCTTACGAGACAAAGACCAAAAAAAAAGATTAATTTAAATCATGTTTGTGAAGACCGCAGCCTTACACCTGGCTTTGCTGCTTACGAGACAAAGACCAAACAAAAAAGGAATTAATTTAAATGATGTTTGTGAAGACCGCAGCCTTACACCTGGCTTTGCTGCTTACGAGACAAAGACCAAACAAAAAAGAATTAATTTAAATCATATTTGTGAAGACCGCAGCCTTACACCTGGCTTTGCTGCTTACGAGACAAAGACCAAACAAAAAAAGATTAATTTAAATCATGTTTGTGAAGACCGCAGCCTTACACCTGGCTTTGCTGCTTATAGACAAAGACCAAACAAACAAAAAGAATCATTTAAATAATTTTTGTGAAGACCTCAGCCTTACACCTGGCTTTGCTGCTTACGGGATAAAGACCAAACAAAAACATTACAAATTAACTGACCTTCATTAGAATCATTTTCATCATCGTTTTCCATGAATTCCAGTATCCCTTGCATATCACAAGACTGGGTCCACTGTAGAGGCTACGCTCTAAGTTGCTCCTTTGTAGCCTTAGTTATAATATTTGTACCCAGCTTCTTAATTTCATACCGTCCATTCTAGACACTGCAAAATTTCATACGGTCCCAAAAACTCGTAATCACTCTTGCTGATATGCATCGGCGAATCCCTGTGCATTAGGACGAAATCACCTGGAGAATATGTAACATTATCCCTACGCTTTTGGTTCCTAGTAACCGCAACGGAAGTTGCAGCAAGCCTCTCAGCTACACGTTGTCTGTCTTTTGACAATTTTTTTTAATAAGGCCTGAATCAAAGGTGTCGAGCGTTGAATTCCCAACAAAAGTTGCAATGGAGTCATATTGGTAGATTTCTGCGTAGTAGTATTTAGAACTAGTTGTATTTTCCATAGTCCGTTCGACCATTCTGACTTGATCTGTGTTTCGATCATAAGCAGGTTTCTGATGGTCCTCATATAACGCTCTTCCTGGACATATCAGGTGTCACAAAGTGGTGCTCGATGTTCCATTGTTCTAAGTATTTTGGGAACGTCGTATTCTTGAAAGATGTGACGCAATCCATTATTATTTTCATTGGTGTTCCAAATAATGCTAGTACACTTTGCAATTTCTCACGTGTTTCAGATATAGTGACCGTTTTTAGAGGTAACAAGAGGCAGTATTTAGTAAATGCATCGACAATGACAAGTATATGCTTAAAACCTTCAGTGGATACAGGAAATGGTCCCAGACAATCCATGTGCAAAGTGTAGAATGATTCTTTCGGTTTTTCCACTGGATTTATGAAGCCCTGGAGTGGTCCAGTCCTGGTTTTCTTAACTGCGCATATAACACAATGCATAGTGTATCGTTTGACAAAAGCGCGCATGCGAGGAAACCAAAAGTGTTCGGCGATTGAATCATAAGTCTTTTGATAGCCCACATGACACTGTTCATCGTGGAAAATTCGAAGGAGACCCAAGCGACTCTGCCCAGGAACAAACCACTGTATGTTTGTTGTCCCGTCAGGATTGACATGTTTGTGAAACAACATGCCGTTCTTCTCGACGTACTGATTTGCATCGAGATCGCCATTTCTAAGCTGTCGTATTAGGTTTTGGATTTCTTCGCTACCTTTTTGTTCCATATAGGCCCAATCATGATTCGCGACTCTTCGAACAATGGAATTTCTACTGAGATAATCAACATGGGGTAAACTGCTACCTTTGCTATAGACTATCTTGAAATTGAAGTCCTGTAAATACACCCACCATCGGGCGATTCGGGGCAATAAGTCTTTCTTGGTCATCGTTGCCTTGATGGAATTACAATCAGTAATTATCACAAATATCACGCCAAGCAAGTAAGTGCGAAAATGATTGACATCTTGAACAATCGCTAAGGTTTCCAATTCATAAGAATGGTATTTGGATTCACATTCTGTAGTCCTTTTACTAAAATAAGATACCACCCTCGGCTGGCCTTCAAGTTTCTGAATAAGAATTACAACATAGCCCAAACTACTTGCGTCCGTGTGTAACTCCGTAGGCAATTCCGGATTGTAGATTGCTAACAAAGGTGTTGACGTAAGATGTTCGATGACATACCGTCGTGCGGCCTCCTGCTCTTCGTTCCACTGGAATGGCGTATTTTGTTTAGTTAATTGCGTTATGCATGCTGTTTTTCTAGCAAAATCAGGTACGAACTTTCTAAAATATCCTGCAAGGCCCATGAACTGACGAACTTGTTTGATATTCTCGGGCACCGGGGACTCCAGCAGTGCTTGTATCTTCGATCTTCCCGGTCTGATACCGTCAACAGAAATTTCCCTTGCAAGATATTCCAAGGTAGGATGAAGTAATCAACATTTCTGAATATTCAGTGAAAACCCGGCAGTACTAAATGCTTCTAGGACAACGCGTAAATGGGCTAGGCCTCTGGTGTATGACTGGGGATCAAAATGTCATCCATGTAGACCAAAGCAACAGAATCTTTCAATTTTCCAGCTCTTTGTAATACGGCTGGGGCATTAGCGAGGCCAGGAGGCATTCTTAAATATTCGAAATGCCCTTCGGCGGTAATGAATGCCGTTTTCTGGATCGATTCCTCATGAATCGTTATCTGGTGGAACCCCGAAGCCATATCTAACGAGGTAAAATACCGGCCCCGTCCTAACCTATCCAATTGGTCCTCGATGAGTGGCAAAGGATATCTGTCTTTAATAGTCACTCGATTAAGCTCTCGGAAATCCACACACATACGATGAGCTCCATTTCTCTTCTTCACCAGTAAGATAGGGCTGGCAAATAAAGATTCACTAGGTCGTACAATGTGATTTTGTAACAAATCATCAGTTATTTCACGAACAACCTCTTTCCTTGTTTCCAGTTGTAATCATACCACTGAAGTCATCCAATACTTCTTCAAGTTTATTTTTGAATTCTGGAGGAACAACCATATCAAATGTATCAGAAACAAAAGTGTCCAAAATCCTATTTACTCCCGGCAATTGTCGACGTTCTATTCGAGAACCTTGATAATCGGTGATAGTGATCAAGCTTGGATCCTCGAGGATATCACGTCCAATCAAAACATCATAATCAACACATATATCAGAAACAAAAAAGTATGTTATGGGATTTCAATCCCAGAAATCTTTGTCAGATCTGTAAACTTTTTAGTGGCACTAATAGTTGCATTGGCAATTCCTTTAAGCACCATTTTACAAGAGATGACCTTTTCTCCAAACAAATGAAGGATTTTTTCAGACATTAAGGATAAGTCTGCTCCTGTGTCAACAAGAGCCCAAAATCGATGATTATTGACAACTATTTCGGTAGCACCAACAGATTTGCCGGTGGAGCAAAAATTAATGCTGCAACGTTTATCTATTGCAGCTTTCAGAAAGCATTTCGAAGCATTATGACCCCGTTTGGCACAAAAACCACAAACTTCGTCATTGCTGTAGGAGGTTGAAGGCAAAACATGACTTGAAGGTGTCGTGTTAGTTTCAGTTTTACTCCTCTTACTTCGGCAATTAGCTTTAAATGCCCTGTTTTGCCACACTGATAACATTGTTTGTTTGTTTTCCGAGATGTAGTGCTGTCAGTCGTAAGAAATTTCCTTTTCGATAAATTGCGTTCACCCATACTTAATTTTTGATGTCCATTATTATCACTACTCGAGGGTTTAGAGAATGATGATAAAAATATCAGTAAATCGGAAATGGTTTGACAATTGCTGTTCGTGGCTGCGTTTCGCACATCTAGCTCAGAAATGCCTTAAATTACTAGTTCGACCAGGTCAGCCTCAGACCACTTAGCACGTATATTTTTCAGCATGTTTGTCTTTTCGTGAACATAAGTTTCATAGGTGTTAACATTCGAACTAGCGAATTTAACTGCTTCTTCTAACAACCGCCCGAGATTTTTTTTGAAGGAAAAGCATCAACAAATTCTCTTCTAAATGTATCCCAGTCCCTGCTATCTGCATCCCATCGTTCGAACCATCTTTTTGAGTCGTTTAATCAAAAGCGACCAATTTTCGCCAAAATTTGTACATCCGATAATCCGATCTCATTTTTAATATGATCAATGTGATTTACCCATTTGCGGGAATCATTATTTTCTGGTCTAAAATATGGCAAATCTTCCTGCTCACTTGATTTCTGGGACTGTAAGGCTCTTACTAGTTCCAGTAAAATTGCGTTAGTTGGAGCCTCACTATCACTAGACGCCATTGTTAATTGTTTTTATTTTAGTCTTGACAGTTCAATGTTGTCACACAAACAAAAGTGTTTTTCACCACCACAATATCTGTTCAAAGTCAACTAACGGTGTTAAAGCACGATCTCACTTCTGATGATAGAAACAAGAATAAAATACTAACGTATATTTACTCTAATTTTTATTACACAAAATATAAGAGTTTGAAAGCAGCCTGTACACCCCAGCACGGAGAATATCAGTACGACGAAGTATCTTCCTTTTCCCTTTTTCATGCGACCAGGTAATAAATTCCTTAGCCACCCTCCGCTAACCTTGAGCATTAAAAATATATGAGAATTACGTCGTCAGTTGATGTTCCCATTGACCGGCAGCGGCTTTTGTTATAAATATAAAAATAAGAAGAATCGCCGGCTGGTTTCTAACAATATATATATTTGTTATTTTTCTTCCCAGAGTAGGTCAAACCGCACCCCTACCAGGCAGTCGCTTTCAAAAAGTATATATACTGCGGTTTCTTCTTCTTTCTGAATTATGTATTGGGAAATTGTCCTCTTATAAAGGGTGAATATCTGGAGACCGAGCTTTGCTCTGGTAAAACAGGATTTAAGATGGGTCTATAAGAATTACTAAGGTTAAAATGTATTGCGGTCGGTAAATGTTAAGAAGTGAAAATATACATGATATATTTATTGCTGCCACTTGTTTGGGTGATTGTAGTCTGGGCGACTACATTTCTCTTCTCCGTACCTCCCCGCTTCCGCTCGTCTGGCTGCAACCGAGACAGAGGGCATAGATTGAATACGACCGCCAAGAAGTTAACACCAAAAAATTGTATTTGTAATTTCCTTTGTTAATTTGTGAATGCTAAAGTAATAAAACTACTAAATCAAATAAGTTACAGTCCACTAGAGGTTTTATTATTGCTGATTTGGTATCGTCGTAACAGTAAATACTGCTTCTATGTTCACATATTCGTAAGTTTTAGATTTCGAAATAAATATGAATGTATAATATGAATGATAAATATACCAAAACTCTTCAAATAGCTAGTGGGGACCTAGAGGGTCACACCGATTAAATATGAATGCATCGTCAACTGATTTCTCGACTCCGAAAATCCCTTTGCTATTTTTTACCAAAATCTGATAACCCTTGAAATAGCTAATGTGTACCTTAAGGGTCGCAATATATTAGATCTGTACAAATTTTCATTGAAAATGTCCGATAAAATTACTGAAAACTTTTTAACATCTTTTAGTCAAAAAATGGCAAAAGCCTTTACCTATGACTTCCCTCGACAAACCACCCCGCTTCGAGATGGAAACAACCTCGTCGCTTCTACCGTTCTTATATTGACACTTAATATTTTGGACACCCTGTATATGATTAACGAAAACCATTACATTGCGTCGCCGGTAGTCCTTCATTATGCATACCAAAATTCGTTGTCCTAGGTCAAGCCGTTATTGAGTTACAACGCCAACAGAGTACAGACAGACTACAGACAGACAGACCGACGGACTTGAGATACCATGATTTTCGTGATCTAGGAACCCCAAAACGTAAATATCAGCAAAAATCTCAAGGTCGATTTTTTACGTGAATACAATACTTCCCTTATTGAGGGAATTAAAAAATGGGTTTTGTTAACAAAAAAACTTAATGGTGATCAGAATTCGAACCAAGGGACTCTAGATTAATACCCCCAAGCTTAACCATAGGACTATTTTTTCCTATGATATTACCGGGTTCAAATTGATATCTGACATATAATCTGTATAACTCCTAAAATGGGAATATTAATTGGTGAAAACGATCTCTAAAACCCGTACATATTAATTTTCATCGTTTTCATCGAAATCGGTAGACCAGATTCCGGGATAAAATTTGCATATATATATATATATAAATATATATATATATATATATATATATATATATATATATATATATATATATATATATATATATATATATATATAGTTGGACACAACCACCACCAGAAGCGGATCACGTGATTTCAAGCTTGTTAGCTTTCATCAGCGCCACATAAGTGGAAGCTGTATCCAACTAAACAAAAGCATATATATATATTATATTATATCACTGTCACTTGAATTTGCTTTTTAAAAATGAATTTTACTTTTGTTACAAGTTTTATTTAGCAATTTTATTACAAATTACAAAATGGTCAAGTAACTACTAAACTGAGCTAAAATTATAAGAAGAATAATCACGAGGGCTTGGAGTAAGAGTTCTTTTATAGAAAATTAGTGAGCTCGTCCACTTGAGGTTTCCATAGTCCTCGGAAACTTGCTGCATTAACATTTCTAACGACAATTTCTTGTAATAACCTTGAAATACAACCTATCTGACTGCTCAAAAATATGATGCAATAATTCAAAGAATCTATGTTTCTGACTGTGAGAAATGAAGTATGATATTCTAGCAGATAGATTCTTAACATTATTATAAAATACTTAAAATAACACGGGGTATATTTTATATAAAGCTCCCCTCTTTAAAAGAAAAATTGATGTTATACAGCATTTTTTGGCAAAACAAGAAAGAAGAATATAAAAAAATATAAAATATAAAAATGAAATATTGACAATAGTCATAAAATCTTAAACGGCTTCTTCTTGTTCCGGTTGCAGATTTGGTCTTCTCCTTGGGATGATACTTCTTATGCGTTTCAGAATTTCACCTTCATCGTGGGTCTCTGGATAAGTTGCCGTCGACTTCTTTTGAGGTAGGAACTTGTATATTATGTAGCTAAGTGCAAGAGCTACGATCATGAGTATGGTAGAGTATGTGAACCATGATATATTCTTCTCCACAAATGATTTGTTGATGAGGTCGCCGATGTCTCTTGAATACTGGTCTAACTTTTGTTTAGATGAAGCTAGGTCGTCCATGTTGAGATTATTGAAATTCAGTGGTTCTAAATTTCCTAAGAGTATTTTCTCTGGAACGTGTGAGCAACAGTTGTAATTTATGACAATTGGATGAGGATTGTATGAAACATCAATTATGTTACGGGTTTCGGCTTGATCTTTGGTAATTGCAATAAAAGCATAGCAATTAGTGGATAGTTTGAGAATTCTTGTTGATGACGATGGTCTTTGTGTTGGATTTCGGGCAGTGTATTGTAACGTGTAATGGTTCAGAAACTATTACTAGCCACATGTTGTCTTCGAGTTTCTGGACATTATATCCTTGACCATATATAATGGAGGTTTGGCAGTTTTCTGGTAGCTGTTTGGAATGTCTGAAGAGTTGGGCTTCGCAAGCTGCATTGCTATCTATTGGATATGCATAGACATTGGAATATAACTTTTTCCTAGGCAACAGTTGTTTTCATTTACTGGGATCTTTGATTAATGCATATGTTAAAGAATCATCGTCTCGTGCAATTAGTTTTTCATTGAATGATAAGATATGATGAAACCCAGTTCTGTTATCATATATTGGAATGGGGTAAAAATGAAACATAGTATAGCTTTGGGGGTCTGTTAGAGGAATTTTCAAAACAAAAACAATTTCAGCATTGGTTTGGAAAGCCTGTAATTCTATTATTTCTAAAAATTGTGCGATACTTGAATACTTTACTGGAAGTGGTAGATTCTTCCTAACTAAATTTTGAAAAATTTCCTTTAAAGAATTAATTAAATTATCAGGTGCAATTATTGAAGAGAGATTTTTAGTCGTGCAAACGTGATAGCATTCAAAATGTCATTTAATTGTCATCAATAGCGATAAAGCTTTCCATTAGCCTTTCACAAATGTCGAAAAATTTTAACTTTGCTTCAATCAGAGCTAATTTGTCTGATAATTGATGGACTGCTCTTTCGATCTTATTTATATCCTCATTGAAGGTTGCTTCCTCAATTTCTAGCTGTTTGATTGTGGTATTAAGAACATTTATAACTGAACTGGTAACTGATATTTGGTTTTTCAATAGGTTCTCTATTTGATTCTGATCTGACTTAAGTTGGTTGATACTTTTTACATAGTACTCTCCGTCTGAGGCATCGAGATTTCCTGTGATACTCTTAAAAATAGTTCCTAATCCGTCTATAATTCCTCTTTTTTGGTGTTTAGTATCTGCAAATAGTTCATAGAGTTTAACTTTAATAGATTTTGATATTTGTTCCAAGAGGCTAGTGTGTGCCTTGACTTCTGATCGAAATGAGTTCATTGCTGTATAATCTGGGCTTGTCCTATCTAATAGGGATTGAAGAATATTGTCATTGTGATTAAATGTTTCCACTAAAGTAGAGATGTTTTTGTGTATCAGCAAAGTCCACTTATCATTTGTAATCGTAAGTTTTGTCCCATCGTGGTAAAATACTCCTACAGTATTGTCAATTGGTTCAATTGAAAACTGACATATTGCTGATCCGGACAGCAGAAGAAACCTGAAAAGTTTTTTTAATTTTCAGAATATGGTTTCATCCTGTCAAAGTTTACTTTACTTTTTTGTTTAGTTTTAGGGTTGAGAACAGTTGCTGAGTTTTGATGAGTCTCTATAATTTCAAAAGGGCCGTTAAATTTGTTTGTTAGTTTATCTTTAATATGTGATTCTTTTATATAAACTTTGTCACCTACTTTGTAGTCTGGACGATTCTCTGAAATATGTTTATCAAAACGGATTTTTGCTTTTTGTTTCTTTGCGTCTGTCCTTGCTTTTGCTACTTTATAGCAATGCGATATGCGGTTGTTTAAGTCTAGTACGTATTTTGTCATGAGTTCTTTGTGATTATATGTTATTTCTGGTGGTCTGCTTGCGGTATGCCCGAAAACTAATTCATATGGAGAAAAACCATGTGTTTTATTGACAGATCGGTTATACGTTATGACCGCGTAAGGTAGTATGTTGAAAGGATGTTCGTTCGGGTGTTCTAGTACGTGAATTCGTATCATTTCTAGGAGGGTGGAATGAAATCTTTCTAGCGATCCATTCGACTGTGGATGACCCACACTCGAGTTTGTTATTTTGATATCATAAAGTATACAGAGATCACGGAATAAGGCGTTGTCGAATTCTCGATAGAGGGAGGATAGAAAAAGGAGAGTTTTGGGAGTTTGTACGGTTTGAAATGTGGCTAACTTTGATACGGGATAGTGCATCTGCATTTCGGTTGATTCTGCCTGGTTTGTATTCGATTTGATAATCGTATTCCTCCAGTTTTAGTCGCCAGCGTGCCAAACGGGTCTTTGATAGAAAATAGCCAAGTTAATGGTCTATGATCTGTTACAAGTATGAATTTTCTTCCAAATAGATAGGGGCGGAAGTGTTTAGCAGACCAAACTATTGCGAGAAGTTCGCGTTCTATTGTAGAATAGTTCGTTTCTGCTTTACATAGTGTCCTGGATGCGAAAGCTATTGGGAGGTCTTTAGCAATAGGTCCCTGAGATAATATACTACCGATGGCAAAGTTGCTCGCGTCTGTAGTAAGTATGAAGGGTCCATCGAAGTTGGGGTATCTTAGAATTGGGGAGGTTACAAGAGCTTCTTTTAATTGTTCGAATGACTGTTTGCAAATGGAATCGATAGTAGCCTGCTAGTCCTAAGAATGATTTGATGTCTTTTGGGTTACTAGATAGTGGAAAGTTTTTTATACAGTCTATTTTACTGGGGTTTGGTTTTACTCCTTCCTTTGTAATGAGATGTCCGAGGTATGCGACTTCTTTTCGTAAGAACTCGCACTTGTCCGGTTGTATTTTTAAATTTGCGGTTTGGAGTCTAAAACTTCTCTAAGTCTTTCTATGTGTTCGTGTATTGTCGGTGAGTATATTATTATGTCGTCCATATAAACTGAGCACCGTTCGTTTTGAATTCCTAATAAAATGTTGTCCATGACGCGTTGGAAGGTCGATGGAGCATTTTTCAAACCGAAGGGCATTCTAACGAATTCATAATGCCCATTTTCAACCGTGAAAGCGGTTCTGGGTATGTCTATTGTGTCAATTTCAATCTGGTGGAACCCAGATGCAAGGTCTAAAGTCGTGAAATATTGGCATTTTCCTAGTTGGTCTAATAGGTCGGAAATGTTCGGTAATGGGTATTTGTCGTTTTCTGTCAACTCGTTCAGTTTACGATAATCTACGACTACTCGCCATTTTTGTTTCCCGGAAGCGTCTAATTTTTTTGGAACAACCCACACTGGTGAGGACCAGGGAGAGTTCGAGGGTCTAATAATTTCTTGATTTAACATTTTTGAAATTTGCTTTTTAACTTCCTGTTTGTGGACGTATGGGTAGCGGTAAGATTTCGTAAAAAAGGGTTTTGCGTCTTTTGTGTCGATGGTATGTTTTATTTCGTTAGTAAATGTCAGTTGGTCGTTTTCAAGGTAAAATATCTTTTCAAATTCTAAGCATAAATTCGTGACTAGATCTTGTTCCTCTTCATTTAAATGTTCTAAGCGTAGTTGATTTAGAACTTCGGTTCTTCTATCAGTTTGTCTGTATGTGCTTTTTGTGTTAATATTGTTTATAGTAAAGTTTTCTATGGGTTCTGATTGCAAATTTGAAAAATCTATCGACTTCGGAATTGCGTTCGCATTCAACGCAGTTGTGTAGAATTCACCTTTTGTGTTGATTTTCACAACTGAATTTGCTAAAAACCCTTTATCTTTCACTTGACCTGTGAGTATTGCATCAGTATTGGTAAGGGTTGTAGTGAATTTACAAAACTTCTTTGTCCTAGGTTCCATTGAAATATGGTTTCCTAATTGCTTTTGGTCGTCAATACTTTGCGGAGATTCTAAATTTCCGTTGATAATTTGTATGTTGTTGGTGTGGTCGTGGATTGAGGTGTTATTAGTGTCATTGTCGGTTACTTTATACAGGGGTACAGTTTTGAAATTAGTTATCAGTTGTCTGTTTTTGAGATCTATGATACATTTATAATGTTCCATAAAATCTGCTCCTAATAGTCCGTCAAATGAAATGTCTAAATTACAAATAAACACTTTATGTGGATCGTTTTTAGTCAAAGGTATTAGGACTGATTCCTTTATAAGTATTCTTTGGTCGGTAATGCCTTGTATCACTGTGTTTTCAGGATATCTATTATTATAAGATTCACAGGTTTTAGGTTTAAAAATGGATAGTCCGGCTCCGGTATCTATTAGTATGTTGAATTTGTTAGTGGCGTCTTTTATTTAATATAGATTTCTTGAATTAACTGTTAATGTAGTGTCTACATGAACATTTGTTGGAAGTCGCTCTGAACTGTCTGTATGTCTGTTTTGGAAGTTTTGGTTTCTGATGTCTTGTTTTCTGAAATATCGGGAGGTGTTGCTACTATGCCCGATTGAAAATCCTGTTGATTTTGAGGGCCTACAGAATTCGTGTTATCTGGAATATTGTTGTTCTGATCATTTGGGGTATAATAATCATAAATATCGTTCTGATAAAAATCTTGGGAATAGTCGGCTTCATGTGGAGCGTTGTAATCGGAATAATAATAATCGGAATCATAGTTATTATAGTTGCAATTCGGGTGATCACTGTTGAAATGATGTGTTCTTTGGGAATTGAAACTGGGATTTGGCTGTATCACGCTTGGTCGTTGGAAATTTGCATTTGATCTATGAAAATTTGGATTTGGTCGTTGGGAGTTTGAATTTTGTCCTTGGAAATTTGGATTTGGTCGTTGGAAGTTTGGATTTTGTCCTTGGAAATTTGGATTTGACCTCATGAAGTTTGGTGGGTTCTGTGAAGTTTGATTTGGGTTTTGATTATTCGGATTAAAGTTATATTGTGGTCTTTGAGTAAATTGTGGTGAGTTTTGTCGTTGTCTAGTCAAGCATTCCCGAAATGAATGTCCTAAGCGGTTGCAGAATGTACACTGGTTAGGTGATAATGAATTTGGTTTTTTCATAATATTTTGTGGTTTTGGAAATTTTTCGTTTTCGAAATAGGAAAGTTGAAGTTCCTGTTTTATTCTATTTGTGGCGGAAAGCATGTCCGTTGGATCGCTAGCTCTAACTATTTGTCCAAGCTTTGGTTCTAGACCAGTTAGTGCTGTATTTAGAATCATAGAATCAATCAGACGTTTTTGCGCTATTTTTTCTTGTAGTGACACGTCTTGTTTATTAATTGCCGAATGCATTTTAGATTCGTGTGTTTGAAGTCGCGAAATAAATGTCAATGGTGATTCGTTGCCGCATTCTTTGAAGATCTTGTATTAATGCTGTGAGATCACGAGAGTCACCGAAATGGGAATCTAATAAATTTTTTATCTCTTCCCACGTACGAGAATTTCGTGAATTCACTAATTCCGCAGCTTTTCCTTTTAATTTATTTTTTATGTGAAGGGCTAATAGCATTTTTTGGTTACCGCATGCCATGTTGGATGCTACCGTGCACGCATTAATAAAGCTACTTAAAAATATTTGGTTTCCGTCATAGTCCGGAATTATAGAGAATATTTCAGATAGTTTATATTCTTCTAAAGCGGGAGGATCAAGGTTAGACGAACCTTGAGTTGCCGGGGGAACATCTTGTTCCGCGGGAATATTCTGAGCGAGTGTAGTTGGCATATTTCTAAATTTTATATGTAGTGGATAAATTTTCGATATTTTTTTTCAATATCGATAACAGAAATGGTATAATATAAAAGTAATAATAGATTGGTTGATTACAATTATGTCTAAATGTTCAATTTGATTAAAATTCGAGATGATTCTTGACTTACATTAATATCTTCATTCCTGGCAGGAGATGAAATCCTTCTTCCATGCACTTTGTTACAATACAGTGAGCGTATACTTGCGTGTTCTGTATTGCTGGAGAGACCGTCTGGACTGCTGGAGATGAAGTCGTGGATTATTGTTCTAGGGCTCGGTCCATTGTCCCTCTGAAGGTTTGGAAACCACCGCAGGCAGTTAGAATACTCGTGTTCTGTCTGCGTGAATGGAATCCTACTGACTGCGCCAATTTTATATCACTATCACTTGAATTTGCTTTTTAAAAAATGAATTTTACTTTTGTTACAAGTTTTATTTATCAATTTTATTACAAATTACAAAATGGTGAAGTAACTACTAAACTGAGCTAAAATTATAAGAAGAATAATCACGAGGGCTTGGAGGAAGAGTTCTTTTATAGAAAATTAGTGAGCTCGTCCACTTGAGGTTTCCGTAGTCCTCGGAAACTTAATGCTGAATTAACATTTCTAATGACAATTTCTTGTAATAACCTTGAAATACAACCTATCTGACTTCTCAAAAATATGATGCAATAAGTTTCTGGCTGTGAGAAATGAAATATGATATTCTAGCAGATAGATTGTTAACATTATTATGAAATACTTATATATATATATATATATATATATATATATATATATATATATATATTAGATTTCGTTTTATCTAATTGGCTTTTTAAAAACAATTATTTTATTTATTTCTTCTGACACCACTTATTATTAATGATTTAATAATAAGAATTAAATTATAATTATTATACAAGTGAAATTAACTGTAAGGTTAGGATGATTATGAAAACTGACATAGATTCGTCTTACTTTAGATTTACATTTCAGAATGATTAAAATTATAAAGTGTTCCTTATTTATAGTGAAAAAATGTACAATATGCGATATAATGTTCTCATGGGAAAATGCCACTAATTGCGTCATATTCACGGATTCCATAGTCAGCATACTCGGGACGGTGTAATCAGAAGAGTTTCTGGATATGTTATCAGTTGAAGTACGATATGTTGAAATATGATATTCCTGGTACTGCATTGTCATCATACTGTTGTGAAGTCGAGTTCATGGGTTTAGCAGAGTCAGCAATATTGGTTGATATAACAGCTCCCATCATTTATAAAAAGTTGGTGCTATGCAGTAACTTTTAAGGTAGATTGGATATTCCAATGGTTGGAATTTCAATTACTTCATTATTTTCAATGTTAGGTCTTCTTCTTGGAAGTAGACTTGTAATTCTTTTGAAGGTGGATGATTTTTCTTCATTTTCTTCCTTTTGTCCTTTGAGTTTTTTCAAAATTTTCATTATGATATAAATAGTAATGATGCATAGAATGGATCCTATAGAAATGTAAGTGAACCAAGATATATTTTTGGTCACGAATGGTTCGTTCATTAGATTTTCTAATTCTTTTGAATATTGCTCTAGTTTGTGGTTTGCAATATCCAATTCTTCCATGTTTATTTAATTTAGCTTTAGTGGTTCTAGTTTAGGAATGTTGATACTTTCAACTAAATGATCACAACATTCGTAAGGTATTATTACTGGATGAGAATTGTCGGCATAGTCGGTAGATTTTCGGCTTTCTGCTTGGATTTTTGTTATTCCTACGAAGGCTTGACATTCGGAGGTAAACTTCACAATTGAGTTCTGCATTATTGTTACAATTTTCGTGTTATGTTCAGGACAGTTCATGGTTATTTGAAGTGGTTCTGCTACGATAACTAGCCAAACATTGTCTTTGAGTTTGAACACATTGTAGCCTTGACTGTAGATTACGGAACTTTCACAGGTTTTGGGCACATTTTGACGGTTTTTCAATAACTGCGCTTCACACACTGCATTGTTGTCTATGGGGTAAGCGTACAAGTTGGGACACAACTTCTTATGTGGACCTATTTCTTTACAATTATTAGGCTCCTTTACAGGAATATACATTAGAGAATCATCATTTCGCGCAATGTATTTATGACTAATTGAAAGAATATGATGAAGGCCAGTTCTTTTATCCAAGATTGGAATAGGAAACAGATGATATAGAGTATAAAGTTGTTGTTCAACTAAAGGTATTTTCAAAATGAAGACAATTTGGTTATCTTGTTGATATGCTTCAAGCTCTATTAATTGAAGATACTGTGCAATTTTAGAGATTTTTACTGGTAAAGGGAGATTATTTCTCACAAGGTTTTGTGATATCTCTTGAAGGGCTGATACCAAGTTTTGTGGTGAAATAATTGAAGAGTGAATTATTTTCAATCTTGCAAATGTTACTGCATTTATAGTGTCATTTAAATTATCTTCAATAATCAAATAACTCTCCATTAATTTTTCGCATATTTCCAAAAAGTTTAGTTTGGCTTCAACAGTTTTAACTTGGTTGTTAATATCATGAATTGCTCTTTCAATTTTATAAATATCGTCATTAAATGTTTTTCTATCAATTGTTAAATTTTCAATTGTTTCGTTGAAAGTTCTAATTAGAGAGGATGATACTGAAATCTGATTCTTAAGAAGGTTTTCAATGTGATGTTGATCATTGTTTAATTTTTCTATATCTAACAATTGTCCGTTACTTGATTCTATTTTCGAATAGTGCAAAAGGGATTTAGTCTTGTATAAATTTACAAATGTATCAAATTCTTTATACATGTTTTCTAGAAATTCAGGGTTGTTCTTTTGATCTTCGGGGATATTTTCATCTATGTTCTCATTATAAGCAAAAGTTGAATAAGGTGTTAGATTGTATTCAGATTGGAATTTTGATAAATTTTGGATATGATTAACTTTAATGCGGGAAAGTGCATCTGCATTTTTGTTTATCTTTCCGGGTTTGTATTTAATCTCGTAGTCATATTCTTCGAGCTTTAGTCTCCATCTTGCTAATCGACTACCTGTATCTTTTACTGAAAAAAACCAAGTTAAGGGACGATGGTCTGTGATTAAAGTGAATTTTCTTCCAAAGATGTAGGGTCTAAAGTCTTTTACTGCCCAAACGATCGCAAGTAATTCTCTTTCAATGGTGGAGTATTTTGTTTCTGCTTTGCAAAGAGTTCTTGATGCATAAGCTATCGGAAGATCTTTACCAATTATTCCTTGAGAGAGTACTGCACCAATCGCAAAAGCGCTTGCGTCTGTTGTGAGAATGAAAGGCTCTTCGAAGTTTGGATATATGAGCACTGGGGTAGAGATAAGGGCTTGCTTTAATTCGTCAAATGATTGTTTACAATCGGCATCAAAATCGAATGGAACGTCTTTTTTGAGAAGTCTGGTTAGTGGTTTTGAAATTCTAGCGAAGTTTTCGATAAATCTTCGGTAGTAACCGGCTAAACCTAGAAAAGATTTTATGTCTTTTTGGTCCTTAGGTGTTGGAAAATTTATGATACATTCAACCTTAGATGGGTTTGGTTTGACACCATCTTTAGTAACAAGATGTCCTAGATAGGCTACTTCCTTGCGGAGGAATTCACACTTATCCGGTTGGATTTTCATATTTGCATGTCTGAGTTTCGTAAAAACGTCAGTCAGTCTGTTAATATGTTCATGTATTGATGGGGAATATACAATAATGTCATCCATATAAACTAGACAACGCTCATTTTGTATACCGAGTAATATATTGTCCATTACTCTCTGAAAAGTTGAAGGGGCATTTTTGAGACCGAAAGGCATTCGGACGAACTCGAAATGTCCATTCTCGACTGAAAAGGCGGTCTTCTGAATATCTTGTGGATCAATTTCGATCTGGTGAAATCCAGAAGCTAAGTCTAGAGTAGAGAAATACTGACACTTGCCAAGTTGATCTAAGAGGTCTGAAATATTTGGCAGCGGATATTTATCGTTAATTGTGATTTCGTTGAGCTTACGATAATCTACAACTACTCTCCACTTTTGTTTGCCTGATGCGTCCATTTTCTTAGGGACGACCCAAACTGGAGATGAAAAAGGTGAACATGAAGGTCTAATAATGCCTTGATCAAGCATTTTATTGATCTGGGATTTAACTTCATCTTTGTGTATTTGCGGATACCTATAGGACTTGGTGAATGTTGGTTTGTCGGAATTAGTTTTAATGGAATGTTTAATTTCGTTGGTAAAAGTCAATTTGTCTCCTTCGAGGTAAAATATGTCTGAGAATTCAATACACAGATTTGTTATGAGCTCTGATTCTTCATCGTTTAGATGCTCTAATCGAAGTTGGTTACGTATTTCGGGAATTCTGTCTTGTATGTCGTGTTCGTATTCGCTAAGATTATTAATAGAAAAATGTTGTATAGGTACTATGTTAATATCTGAAAAATTTATTTCTTTAGGAATTGCGTTTGCGTTAAGAATTGTTGTTATAAATTCGCCATTTTCATTAACTTTTACTAAAGCGTGCGGAAGGCGTACTTTTTCTATTTCTATACCTGTTAATAATGCGTCAGTGTTTGATAAATTGCATTTCTTGTTCGATTCTTGGTTCTATTCTAATTATGTTAGTTGTTCTTTCTGTGTCCTTGGTTTCGATGTTTTGTATATTATCTGAAGCTTTGTGAAGTTGTACGGTTTTAAAATTTGTTTCTAATTCTCTTGTTTTGATGTTCATTACGCAATCGTAATGTTCGAGGAAGTCTGAGCCTAGAAGTCCATCAAATTCTATATCTAAATTACAAATATAGACTTTGTGTGGATCTGTACGGTTAAAAGGAACGAGTGTAGATTCAGTAATGTGAACTTTTTGATTAGTGATTCCTTGAATTATTACATTCTCTGGAAATCGCTGGGGAAATTTTTTACAAACGTGAGGTTTAAAGATAGAAAGTCCAGCTCCGGAATCAATGAGAAATTTGTGAGTATTTGTCGAGTCTGTAATGTAAAATAAATTTTGTGATTTCACAGCGAGCATTATAAGTAGCTCTGTTCGGGGAAGTTCAGATTGGGGTTGTAATCTTGAAGATTGATTGCTTGAATTTGGGTTTGAAGCTGATCTATATCTGACTTCTTCTCTGGAGGGGGATCTGTTGGAACTATTGGGCTTACGTGAAAATCCTGGTTTTCACTTTGATTAATTTCTTCTTGTTGATAATTGTAGAAGTTTTCTTGTGGATTGTAATTACTATATGAGTAATCTTCAGGTTCGTATTGATATGATTCGTCATAATAGTTATCGGATTGATTGATATGGTAAGTAGGGTTTTGTTGGAATCTACTGAAATTCGGATTTTGTTGGACGACGCTTGGTCTGATATTACCTATATTGGGATTAGGACGTATGACAGAAGGTCTATTTGTAAAAGATTGATTTTGCTGGAAATTATTTGGAGGATTTGGTTTTTGATGAATGTTTGACTGAAATTGTGGTCTGGCTTGGAAAGCTTGGAAGTTTTGTTGGAATGGTCTCTGTCTGCATTCATTAGTTGCATGACCAATTCGTTTGCAATTTGAACAATATTTAGGAGGGAGATTAACTGGTTTGCGTTGTTGTAAAGCCGTATTCTTGTTTGTATTCTGATGTTTCTGATTTTCGAAATAATTTAATTGAAGTTCTCTCCTAATTCTATTTGTTGCTGTCAGTATGTCTACAGGGTCTCTAGCTCTTACAATTTGACCTAGCTTAGGTTCTAAGCCTGTCAAGAGTGTATTAAGGGCCATAGTTTCCGCTAGACGTGTCTGCGCGTTCTTTTCTTCGATAGATAAATTTTGTTTATTTATTGAAGCGTACATTTTAGCTTCATGGGTTTGTAATCTGGTGATGAAGGTTAACGGAGATTCATTAGGTAGTTGCCTAATTCTCTGTAGATCTTGGATAAGAGATGATAAGTCTCTCGTATCTCCAAAATGACTTTCTAGTAGCGTTTTTATATCATGCCATGTAGCAGGGTTGCGTGAATTTATTAATTCAGCAGCGCGACCGCGAAGTTTGTTTTTGATATGTAAGCTAAGGAGAATTCTTTGATTAACTATAGCCATTCCAAATGCAGTTGTACATGATAGAATAAAAGTATTTAGAAATATTTGATTACCATCAAATTCAGGAATTATTGAAAAAATTTCATTCAACTTGTATGGTTCAATATTATCTACATTAGCGTTAGCATTAACACTAGCGTTATCATTAACAGAGTTATTGCCTTGTTGACTCATTTTGATTTTCTTGGATCTTAATTTCATAAAAATTTGTTGCAATTTATATTCTATATGTTTCCTTTTATTATTGAATTAAGAACTGTTGGTTTCTTATTTAAAATATAAATAGAATTTAAATTATTAAAAGACGAAATGATTCTGAAATGACTTACAGTAATTTCCACATAGAAGATGAAATCCGGTTCCGTGAAGCTTGCTCCGTCAGGTGAGTATTTACGTATTCCTGGCGTCGGCAAGACCGTCTTCGTATGCGTTGCAATGTCTTCTACTGGAGATCTGGGTTGACCACACCGAGTTTGTTGCCTTGTTCTGGGTGCGTAGAGGATATGCCACTTGTGTTGTCTGTTGCGTGTTTTCTTACTTCTTGAAGGTTTGGAAACCACCACAATCTTCTTGCTGAATGTGTAGATGAGATCCCACTTCTGACACCAATTTTTAGATTTCATTTTATCTAATTGGCTTTTTAAAAACAATTATTTTATTTATTTACTTCTGACACCACTTATTATTAATGATTTAATAATAAGAATTAAATTATAATTATTATACAAGTGAAATTAACTGTAAGGTTAGGATGATTATGAAAACTGACATAGATTCGTCTTACTTTAGATTTACATTTCAGAATGATTAAAATTATAAAGTGTTCCTTATTTATAGTGAAAAAATGTACAATATGCAATATAATGTTCTCATGGGAAAATGCCACTAATTGCGTCATATTCACGGATTCCATAGTCAGCATACTCGGGACGGTGTAATCAGAAGAGTTTCTGGATATGTTATCAGTTGAAGTACGATATGTTGAAATATGATATTCCTGGTACTGCATTGTCATCATACTGTTGTGAAGTCGAGTTCATGGGTTTAGCAGAGTCAGCAATATTGGTTGATATAACATATATATATATATATATAAAGGGAACTATAATTCAGTATTAATGAGATAGATATAATATCAAAATGATCCGCTTCTAGTGGATGACTGTACCCGACGAAATAAAAGCCTAAAGGTGAATAGCATTGTCTCATTTTGATATTATATCTATCTCAGTAATACTGAATTATAGTTCTCTTTATATTTATTATATACTTTACGTTAAATGTAATTAGCTATCAATACCTAGGTGGCGCGAATTGCGTCCCACTGAGAGGTAGTCGTCATGCACCTATGACATCTTTCAGTTGCTTTTGTCTCGTCGGATACAGCTTCCACTTATGTGGTGCTGACGAAAGCAAATATGCTTGAAATCACTTGATCCGCTTCTAGTGGATGACTGTATCCGACGAAATAAAAGCATAAAGGTGAATAGCAGTGTCTCATTTTGATATATATTGAACTGAATTGCAGTTCGGAATCCTTTCGGCTTTGTCAAAATAACAAGAGAACACAACTTTCCGGTTTCAAAATTTTATTCTCCCGTTTAAAATTGTTTCGGTACGCCACTGGCAATACAATTTGATACCAAATTTATCGATGACACGTGCAGTCTGGTCACAGATGCCCTCTTCTTCTTTCTTGACGATTCAGCTGGGAATAATTTGATTTCGAATTTCACTGATTTTCACTCTACGAGTTCGCTAGTAGAAATGATTTGCAGTTTATATAGGGAATTAGATTGATCCATCCTTTTTCCACTTATTTGAAGTTCATTTAACTATTCCTCACACTCCGTAACACATCTGGACAGATCCTTGGCATTCCATGCTCATTCCAAGTGAAATTCCTTCTCTTGATTTTTGTTGTAAATATAGGAATTTTTGTTTTTCCTAATTAACTATTCAATGGTATTGAATAGGACCCTTAATTTTCAGTACACTGCCTCCTCCTTAAGTTTCGTTCGTCCCGAACGAAATCCTGACTCAGGCATGATCCGGTGGAGTAACTTCTTCTTCACTGTTGGTTCCCTGATATGGAGCGAGTCGATCTAGATGTACCACTTTCAGCTTTCCCCGTGGTGTTCGTTGGATGCGATAAACGACATCGTTGAGTCGCGCCTGTATGGTGTGAGGACCTTCCCAATCGGATTGCAGTTTGGGAAAACGGCCAATCGTTCTTTTTGGATTAAATAGCCAAACCCGGTCTTGCACCTGATAACCCTCGGAAATGGCTCGTCGATCGTACTGTGTTTTCATGCGGTCGCTGGCCATACGGATATGTATTCTGGCTTGTTCATCAACTTCTCGTAGTCGTTCTTGCAGCTAACTGGTGAACTCATCCGTGGCTTGTGTTGATGGAAAGGGCTATCGAAAGAGCAAATCGCAGGGTAACCTCAACTCTATCCCGAACATCATGCAAGCTGGGGTCTCTTTAGTAACATCGTGCACCGCGGCACGATATGCCATTAGGGCCAAAGCAATATATTGGTCTCAGTCACGTTGGTTATCAGACGTGAACTTCTTCACAAAGCTGACGAGAGTATGGTTGAACTTCTCGACCATGCCATCGGACTGCGGATGAAAGGGTGTTGTTCGGGTCTTCATTATGCCGAGTATCTCGCAGACTCCTTGGAACAAGCGGCTCTCAAAATTCCGTCCTTGGTCTGAATGTAATTCCATGGGAATGCCGAAACGGCATAGCGTGTCAACCAGAGCCTGTGTCACCATGGTAGCCTCTTGATTAGGTAGAGCATATGCCTCCGGCCATCTCGTAAAATTATATAAATTATAACCAATATGTACCGGTTTCCATCATCAGTCGTAGGGAACGGCCCTGCTATGTCGATGGCTATCCTCTCAAACTGTGCGCCTACAGTGTATTGCTGAAGTCTCCCTCGGGTGCGTCTATGCGGTCCGCGGGCGCTGGCACACACATCGCATCGTTGGCACCATTCTTCCACGTCTGCTCGACATCGTACCCAATAAAACCGAGCTCGCGTTTTCTCCTATGTCTTGTTAACACCAAAATGTCCTCCAGCTAGCCCATCGTGAGCCTGTCGAAGTACACGAGCCACCCTGACTCTGGGAATTACTATAAGCGAGGTGGTTGTTTCCCCATCTGGATGCTCCCAATGGTATCGCAGCACACCGTCTTCCAGTTTCAGGCTGTCCCAAAGACTCCAATATGCCTTGGTGATAGAACCAAATTCAGCTACTCCATGCCAGTCTGGGCGTTGGTTTGACTGCGTTTTCCATCTCATTATTGGCGCCAAGTCTGGATCGGCACGTTGATCACGACTGATAGCCTCGTTGGACCATTCAACATCCACCGGTACTAGCGCCACCGGTCTCGTAGGAACGTCTTCCAGTGTTTCTACCCCCTTGCATTGCTTACACGCAGTCGTGCAGGGTCTCCTTGATAGTGCGTCAGTATTTCCGTGCGTCTTACCACTGCGATGCTCAATCGAGAAGTTGTATTCTTGCAACTGCTTCAGCCATCGGGCTACCTGTCCTTCCGGTTCTCGAAATCTCATCAACCAACGCAGTGATGCGTGATCTGTACGAAGAGTGAATTCCTGGCCATACAGGTATTTGTGGAAATGTCTAAGGCTTTTGACAACAGCAAGCAATTCTCGTCTGGTGGTGCAGTAATTGCGCTCTGCCTTACTCAATACCCGACTGAAGTAGGCCACCAATACCGACATTGCTGGCGTCTGTGGCATCAGATCATCGTCATGCAAGGAGAAAACGTCCTGATATTTTCATAGCAGTGCCTCAGCTTGTAGTTGCTTACCACCGGACAAGATTCTGGCGTCGGATATCAACTTCTTTAAAGTTGAGGGTAACCTACTCTTATTGGTGCCTCGTTCTTTGTCCAAGTACATCACTTGTTTTACTGGATGGCACGTCCCTAATTTTGTCCCAGATTTCAGGATCGGTCGCTCATGTTCATGATTCTGACTGGAATTCGACTATCTTGTACTAAATTCAAGGTACGTCCCACCAGTAGCTGTCGATTCTGCTGTTGGGGTTTTACCACGCCAACAAACTGTCTACCAGTTGCACCCGTGACAGCAGCCATTAACACCTTTTCTCTTCGTGCTGGAACCCTAGCATCCTCTTCAATGGAAACCCGGAAAAGGGCATCTGAATCATACCCATCGTCTAAGAGGATCTCTTCACTCTTGGTCTTCAACCTTCGCCCTTTTGGATCTATCAAAATGTCAAATGTCGCTAGAAAATCCAGCCCTATGATAGCGTCGTCCCTGATGTTAGCTATCAAGATCACAGTTTGATACTCTCTAGAATCCAATCGAACTCTGACCTCACGTTGTCCCAGGATTGGCAAGCGTTCCCCGGAGGCCGTTTGCATCACGCAGGTCTTGTCCAATGGTTCGCAGCCTCCTTTGATGATATCGGGTCGGACGATGCTTCGTACTGCTCCAGTGTCTATCAAGAGGGAGCAACTGATACCCTCAATTTCTCCATCAACTGTAAAGCTTTGTCCTTGGGTCCCGACTTTACTCACGATGACGGCAGCTGAATGATTCCTTTTCAGTCGCTCGTCTCATTTAGACTGCACTGGCCTTTCCCATGTCCGAACCTTCGGCACCTACGACATCTCGACATTCGTGCTCCATCGGTTGTAGGCGAAGGCATGCGTCGCCTGGGGCAACAGGCCATGAGATGTCCATGTTTACCGCATCTCCAGCATCTTGGCACTGATGGGCCTTCCTCCTCCATGTCGCCAACCTCTCTTACTCTCACAGTTGGCTTGGCCACCGACTTAGCAGCTTCCAGTTCAAGTGCATGGATTAGGGCCTCAATAATCAACTTCGGACGCTGCATCCGCACGCCCTGCTGGATGTCACCATCTTTGATAGCATCTATGAACGCTGACACTCCAAGGCGTGCCCGTACCTCATTGGTGACTCCCTCCGGATAAGCCAACCTTTCAACATCCGCTGCCAACTCCTGTAACGATTCATTGGAGCGTTGACTTCTATGTTTCAATTGGGCGTTGAAGATGGCGGCCTGATGTCTCTCTCCAAATCGCAGTTCCATGGCCTCAACCAACTGCTGGAAACTCCGTGATTGGCCAGATCCTTGGCATTCCAAGCTCATTCCAAGTGAAATTCCTTCTCTTGCTTTTTGTTGTTTATAGCAAATAGAGGAATTTTCGTTTTTCCTAATTAACTATTCAATGGTATTGAATAGGACCCTTAATCGAAATCTCATAGTTTCATCATCAGGCGGCAGGCTGTTTGATGGAAATTATGTTTCCGTGATATTAATTTTAAAATGTAATATGTGAAATATAAATATTTTTTTTAAATGTTATAAAAACCAAATACTTACAATAATCAACACGAAGTTGCATACATACACAAGGATGGACAACAGTTTGATACGTTCACAGTTAAAAACATTAGTAGTATAGATAAAATAATATGTTAAAAAGATAAATAGTATAAATAAAACTTATTGACTAATGACTTGATTAAAAAACAAAAAAATGTTTGTCACTAAGGTGGAATGGAATCAATAGTGGATACTTAAGGATAAATGGTACATTTAAGAATTGGTTGCCTATGTATAACTGTATAGTATAAATGTTTCTTAAATTAAATAGAAAAGTGTACATAAAGGACAAAACTTGAGTGTTGATATACATATTATGAATAAATATCAATATAAACATCATTATTAAATTGCTGTGTTTCTCTTTATACTTTAATTATTGAATAATCTTATTATTAGTGATGCCACCTATTATGTTTGAAAGGGTAGCCTGTTGTTTTCAAAAGGAGTATAGGAAATGACAATATATCTTATTTGTATGTGATTTATTTTGAGTTAGTTATCTGTTTTCAAAATATTAGTGGAGCATGCTCAGTTGTTTGATAGGTCATGCTGGCGGCCGGTACGCTTTAACTATATTCAATTTAAGAACAAATTAATAATATTTCTGAATCAATTCTGATTGTCGGCATCAAAAAATAGTGAATAGATCGGTGGGATATCAAATGGAAGTTGACTGTTTATTATGTTAGTATTTCTACTGTGTCTAATTATTTCTAATGTTTCTAGATGTTTCAAGTTATGGCCCTTATTGACCACATGTAAATGTTGGAAGCCTGTTTCATCATTATATATATGGCCAGTTGTTGATAGATGTTTGGAGAATTGGGAGTATCCAATAAATATCTGGGCGACCGAGCTTTTCTCGGGTAACACAGGATTTAGAGTAGGTCTATAAGAGTTACTAAGGATGTTTAATCTTAGTTAAAAAATGTACATATTTCTAGTTAAAATGTATTGCAATCGGTAGATCGGTAAATATTGCTTTATCGTTCACATAGCTCATAATTTACAAATTTCAAAATAAATATGAATGTGAAACACACCAGAACTCAGCTGTATCACCAATCGCCTTCTCGACTTCCGAATCCCATGCTGAAATTTATATCGCAATCTGCGGAGTCATTCCCGAAATAGCTAGTATGGACCTCGACGATCACATCCAATCAAAATTAAAGTATCGTCAATCGATTTCTCATGACAAAACTCAGCTGTATCATTAGTGGACTTCTCGACCTCCAAATCCCATATTAAAATTTGTATCGCAGTCTGCGGAGCCATTCCCCAAATAGCTATTGTGGACCTCGAGGGTTATACCTATTGAAAATGCAAGTATCGCCAATGGATTTCTCTGGTCTTAAAACCCCTTTTTGTAAATTTTTATCGAAATCTACCGAAACATTTAAGAAAAAGTTTATGGACCTCGAGGTTGGCACCCTCGCGTCGTTTTGTCAGGGAAGCCACTTATATAGATAATCTTAAAAATTAGAACCCTATCTATATACCAATTTTCATCAAAATCGTTAGAGCCGATTTCGAGATAAAGTTTATATATATATATATATATATATATATATATATATATATATATATATATATATATATATATATATTGATTCTGAATTCTTGACTGGTTTATTATTTGATCAAATAGATTTTTGTTGGGGATGCAATCATTTAATAAATAAAATTCTAAAGCTTTCGAGAATGTTTATTCTCTTCGTCGGGGCAAACTAAAAATCGTTACAAATTTTCTTAACCACATTTCTTAGAAAAGATCATATAGGAGTTATCTTTGTGTTTGTAGCTCTTTTTTAACAAGTCACACATTAAACTTTAAAATATTGAGGCAGATATAAGTTTAGTAAAAATAAAAAGTTATTATTCAATTATTAAATAAAATAAAAATTTATAACAGACTTAGAAACACATAATATAAATAAATGTATACCCGTACACAGACTAGACTATCTGAATTCGTAGGTATTGCAGTATAAATTGAAGTTTATTATGTCAATAATATTATTTACTATTTTGTTAGGCATTCAGATTATTTCTTAATTATATATAATCATATTCTCTCACAATACGACATACATAACTTTAAAATGAAATAATGGAAAACGTCAATTACATAAAAAAAACAAGTCAATTTCTCTCACAAATTAAGCTGAGAAATTTATTAAAATAGCAGATATATCTAATAGAGAAATATTAACATATATCATCTTCATCGTATTCTCTCACAATACGATAGATACACAATATGAAATATCTTGAAAAGCATCCATTCATTCAATGAAGCTAATAATAATATTAAAATATGATCCCCATAAAACATTCCCAATGTAAAACTTTTGGAGGTGAGAGCTTTACTCTGGAAAATTTAACAAAAAAAACTCAAATCTTTCGCATAGGCTCAATAAGAGCTGAACCACACCGATCCAATTTTTGGGATGTTGTTTTGTATAACAATTTTGCTTTAATGGTACATTTTCATCAAGTGATTATATCCCTTCTCACCGCCCCCAAAATTCCTTCCATGAAATTACAACTTGACGTATTATATGCATAACCCACATTTACAGTAAATCTGGAATTTACATTTCCTCACCAGCCAGCATTTATGATTCGCAATATTAACGCATTTTGTCGTCATCGTCAATTGTAAAACTTTTCATTAGATCAGAAGTACTACCACCTTCCTCCTCTTGCCCCTGGTGAATAGTAAAAATACAACCATAAAAATCAATTGTATGACGTTGACACATAAGTTGTTTTTTTTAACTCATAATAAGTTTTATAGATACTCCACTCCTTTCTAACTCTCCTTAATACGGTGTTAGCCATTATTTCCATTAGGGTTTAGTATATATTAAAAAATAGATCGTATCGTACTTGTGCATGTTTGGCGTGTATAAAAATATTGTAAATCACTTTTATTTCTCCCATAAGAAGCTTTAGTATATGATAATATAGTTATATATACGCATGTACTCGCAAAAACGAATGAATGTTTACATACAATATTAATTCTGTTTCAATTCATCTTCTTTTCTAATCTGAATATAGTGCATTCATTGCAAGTATATATGCAAGATAGTAATAATTTTATCATTAAAAGCCCGCAGGTGAGTGACTGGAAATGGTCGAATCCAGATTTACTGTAAATGTGGGTTATGAATATAATACGTCAAGTTGTAATTTCATGAAAGGAATTTTGGGGGCGGTGAGAAGCGATATAATCACTTGATGAAAATGTACCATTAAAGCAAAATTTTTATACAAAACAACATACCAAAAATTGGATCGGTGTGGTTCAGCTCTTATTGAGCCTATGCGAAAGATTTGAGTTTTTTTGTTAAATTTTCCAGATTATAGCTCTCACCTCCGAAAGTTTTACATTGGGAATGTTTATATGGATATGGATTTTTTTGGAAATCGATTTGCTGTCACGGACTAACTTTAATTTTCTATAAGAATGTTATTTTTAAATACGTGTAGGTATACAAATATCCTAATAATAAAAAAGCAAACACAACCGAATTTTATACCCCCTCCGTCTGGCGAAATCGGTCAGACATCGATAACACTATGAGCAAAACAACTGTTATCAGAATTGCACTTTTGATTGACGTATGGCTTGAATAATAATACTAAGGTGATGTTATAATTATGAACAAACAAAAAAGTCTTAAATATATATATATATATATATATATATATATATATATATATATATATATATATATATATATATATATATATATACATATATATAGCAAGAAGAATAATAATTGCTGAATATTTCAAATCTGGACGAAGAGAGTAATTGGGGAAGGCAGCATAAATGTTCTTACCACTTTCGGCTGTTTTATCAACTTAATCATACCTAGTTGTTTCTGTCTTCTCTCTCTCTTTAAAGTTGATGGTTCTTGCTACATTTTGGACCAGTTCTCTTAATCGGATTAGGCAATCCAACGTGACTTTTGAACATGGCGTCTGGTTGACAAACAAGGTTGTAAATTCCTATTGTTTTCTATTGCTCAGTATCGCGTTCACGTAGTTTTCTCGTTTTTATTTTACCTTTCGACGTTTTTGCAAACAGTAGGTAGGTATTTATTTGGTGTTTAAATAAATCTTGAGTGTCACTGTAGTAATTGAACATGCAGAGTTCTTATTTGATAAAGTTATGACAAGAAAATCCAGACGCTAGATGTTAAACAAAAATCATGAATATTACTATAAAATAGAATTACTTACATAGGTATGTTTTAATATGTATGTTATTGGAATCGTTATTATAGCCCTTGTATAACAATAACGTGGAATGAAACAATTAATAATTTAAGTCATACATTTTATTTATTAACTACATATACTTGAACATTCAATGTTTTATACAATACAAGTGTCCTGTTTTTTTTAAATACAATCAGTAAATAAATATTTATTATTTTTACTTTTATTACCGCTACTACTACAAGTACTTGTTTATAAATATAACCAATACAAAAGAGAAAATTTTCAACACAACATAATAGAACATAATATAGTTACAATCTACAAGCTGTTCCACAATATTTAAAAAATATGGAATACTCAGTCTACCATGTCTCTACATATTCTAACGTTTTATATTTATCAAAAACAAAGAAACAGGAATTATAAGAGACAACCAGATTCATAATTATGAAACAAAAAGAAGACATGTGTTACATCTGCCATATTCTAGACTAAGCACCTGTCAAAACTCACCAATGTTCATTGGAATGAAATGCTATAACAAAGCAAAAACATATTTAGAAATGAAAGATTAAGAAAGATAGAGAACTCTTGCCTTTTATATAGTAGAGTTCCTAAACTCCTGATAAATTAATACATGGCATCCAAGACTAACTTACCTGTCACATTAGGTTTTAAACTAAGAACAAATATACAATAATTGTAACATTTACATCCGTAACGTTCTATATTTTATTGACTAGTCTGATAAGTTGCATAACTGTAATATTAGATTTTGACTTTCCTGATAATTCAGATCTGATAAGTCTATCGGCAGGGAATTTTACTGAATTGTACAATTCACTACAGCCAAGTTATGCTATAACCGGTAAATAATAGACACAGAAGAAATAAATTGCAGGAGAAATTCTGTCTTTTAATATTTGTTTTCGACTACGCACCTGCGTTTAGATAACTAGATGTTACCACTTTCTCAGTAGTTATAGAATGTGGTAGAGGTATGCTAATATACTGATGCTAAGCAACATTACTTTTGACTTTATTTTTCTAAGTATAAATTATCAACACTGTTATGACTTGATGAATGAAATATAGTCCCTAGTTCTTAAAAAATGATCCTAGGTACTTACCAGTTCTCTTTGTTCGCATGCCTCTGTACTTAATTTACTTCTTTTATCTGTTCTCAACTTTCGACAATCTTGCACTTTAGGTGGTCTAATTTGGAGCTTCTATTGCGCATGCGTAATTTTCAAAAAAGCACGTCAACGTTGCCGGATCTTTTGCTGTCATAAGATATAAACTGAATATAAATGAGCATTTAGTAGATCAAACTACGTATTTCAATTGATTGTTTTCTGTGAAGAAGATTCATAGACCATAAAAAACAAACAATAGATATAGAAATGATTAAAAATGTAATCTGCTTATATATTAATTCTATAAAATATGGAGGAACTTCTGCCGTCTTCTGCCCTGCCTTCTAATAATTATTACTGGAGGTTAACTTATATTAATAATATTCTCAAATTACTAATTCATTGACTTATATACAATATAATATACTTTGTAATGTAGAGTTAGTTGCCTAAGATTTGAAACAGAAAATTTTAATTTTATTGCTTCTTTTCGCATCACTCAAATACTCAAATAGGCACAACTTGAATGTAATTTGTAATGTTTTTTTCTCAAGCTTGCAAATTCAACAAAGGCGTATTTGCTACTTGCTTAAAGGAGACCTGTATTTTGTTTATTATAAACCAGGGTTCGCAGATATACATATATTACTCGATATATATCAGATAAATATCATTGATATATCGTGATATTTATTGGTTTATATTTATTTAATATCTTAAATAGGTTGGAAGCTTTTCATATTATTTGACAAATATGCTAGACCACAGATTTTTAGGCGATAGACTAAGCAATTTGCAGAAAGAACAAGCTTATGCATTTCTGAACGATATTAACCCAGAATTTGTCCCATTCGTTATTGCCTTAACAACAAAATCAAAGCCATTTCCCAAATGTATTTTTGGTGCCCATTTCAAGAACACCGCTGCTTTGATGTGGTGGAAAATTCTCACTATACAGGATTTAATAAGAATAATTTCGTAAGACTATACGAGCAACTACTTACAGCCATAGGGGCAACCGCAGGATTGGAAAGATATTTTTCCACAAATCATCTTGGTAACCAAGAAGCTGGAAAACTAGTATTTACTTTTAAGTATTTGAATCAGAACCAAAACAGACTATGTAGTTGCACAGATTTATCAGAGCTCACAAGGTAGTGTATAACGCTTTAGCAAAATTAAATAAATGATAAATCTCCCGCGTAACCTTAAAAATGGAAATTAGATTCATTAAAAATTAACTACTTCTAAAAGTATAATTCGTCAATTAACAGCAAAACATGCGGCAACGTTGACGTCCTTTTTTGAAATTTGGACATGCGCATTGGGGAGCTCTAAATTAGACCACCACCGCGCAAGATTGTCAGACTTTCACTTCAGATGCGCTTGTTCAATGCGCTGGGTTTTCCTACAATAGTGTTAGAATATAGGATATGTTTATATTATAATAATAATAATAATAATAATAATAATAATAATAATAATAATAATAATAATAATAGTAATCCGTGTGGAGTTGCTTGTCTCCCATCGGATGCGTCCCCAGGTGGCGGATAGGGGAGGCCCTAACCGGCTTAGCCGGCGGGTTGGTGGGAAGTAATATACCACCCGCGGACCAAAACAAGCAACCCTATTCAGAATGAAGATAGAGAATTTGAATAGTTATAAAGACCTCGGAAACCCGCTACCTCCTGGGGAGCAACACCAGGGCACTTCTGGAGCCACCGCTGGAAGTGACAGGATGCGAGCCGGTGGTAGCCGTGTGACAAGAAGAACTACAAGGCAGAACACGGTCGGGATACCCGAAACCTCACATGCCCCACTAGATGAAGACAGCCAGGCACCACCTATAAGTGCTGAGACTGCTAGAACTGTTTCTCAGAGGGGAAATACCAACCCCATATTACCTGAGACCACTTTAGCAGGAAGAACTAGAGTACGCATGAAATGGACCCAAGATATTAACATGGATATCATGCGTACCTACTATTCCATCAAAAGACTCGAGACAGATACAACAGCTTTCCGCAGAAAACTACATCTTCACTAGACAATATCCTGATATACCAGTGACAGAACAGAGGGTTGCAGATCAAAGAAGGGCGATTGTGCAAAAACAACTCCTATCGCAGAAAATTTTACGACAGCTACAAGATGAAGTTCGAGAATCCTTAAACCTGGAAGATATTAAAACCCCTGATCACAACCTACCTGTACAATTTAGTCAACCAAGTGAATCTAATCAAAAACCTATTCCCCTTTAGTCAATCGAACCCTAGGCTTAGAACCAGAAGTAACAGTAGTAGTACTCACGAATTGACTACTCAACACACAGAACCTGCCCAGTTAGTAGAACAAACTGATCCTGAAGCTGCAAAAAATGGCACACTAAAACCAGAGGCACAAAAAGAAGAAAATGGTAACAATGAACTTACTATACACCTAAAGAACCTCTTTAAAACTGTGCTTCAAAGTATGCAGGGATGGACCCAACCAAAAGACCATATTTACCTCAACAAAAGACATCAAGAAAGTTTGCCCAAATAGTTGAGATTATGAATACTGAAGTACTACCACCCTTCCTTGAAGTAGAAACATACAGTGAGCTACATCTTATTTATTGCGCAGCATACACCACCACGGAAGCCAATGATGCCAAAATATACGCGCAGAATTGAAAGAAAACAAACAACCATGACACACCACCATGGAAGAAGAGGTTAATGAGGAAAATTGAGACAAAACGAGCTGAAATAGCAAGACTAATAGAATACAAGAATGGAAACCCTAGTACCAAACTAAGAAGAAGGGTTCAAGAAATACTCCAAAAGTACAAGATCCACACTCCAAGAGACATACCTAACACCATACCAAATGATTTTCTTGATACGCTCCAACAAAAGTTAACAGTTTTTAGTACAAGACTAAGAAGGTATTCAAAGAGCAATAAGAAGAAGCAACAAAACAGAGATTTCAACCATAGCGAGAAGAAGTTCTACAGAATGCTCAAACAAGGAACAGGAGGAGCAAGCGCTGAAACAAGAATAGTAAACATGCCCAGCCAAGACCAAATAACAACCTATTGGTCTCAGATATGGAAACAAGACCATGGGTGCCAAACAGATTCGGACTGGTACCACAAAGAAGAAAAAGAGAGCAGTAACATAGCACTAATGAAAGAACCAATGATTGCAGAAAACCTAGTGACAGAAGTGATCCAAGACACCCAGGAAAAGCCCAGGGATTGATAAGATTCACAATTATTGGTATAAGAAACTAACCTGCACCCACAAGAAACTAGCGGTGCTTATCAATGACTTGATCAAGAACCCTGACAAAATGCCGCTATTCCTCACTATGGGCATCACTTAGCTACTGCCAAAGGGAAAAGTTTCTCAAGACCCCTCCAAATACCGACCTATTACATGTCTTCAAACTGGATACAAGATTATCACTTCCTGCATTACTAAATTCCTCACCACTCACTTAGAAGAACACAAGATAATGACAGAGGTACAGAAAGGATGCCGAAAAGGAACCAAGGGCTGCAAGGAACAGTTAGTGATAGACTCAATAATCCTCAATGAAGTCAAGAAGAAGAAACGTAAGCTATCATGCTGTTATGTAGACTACCAGAAGGCGTATGACTCAGTGCCGCACTCTTGGCTTGTTAAAGTACTACAACTATACAGAGTCCATTCAACACTCATAACATTCCTTAAGAGAACAATGAAAAACTGGAGAACCGAGATACAACTGAATACCAGCCCAACAACCTTGACACAAGAGAGTGACGACCAGATACCTAAAATACCTCAAAATACTAACCCAATACCCAGAACCACCCCCCAAATCAACATTACTAGGGGCATCTATAAAGGAGACTCCCTAAGTCCATTGTGGTTCTGTTTGGCGTTAAACCCACTTTCCACACAGCTCAACAGAACAGGAATAGGATACACCCTTAAGGAAGGCCGAATTAAGTACATCATGTCTCACCAGCTGTATATGGACGACCTTAAACTATACGCAGAGTCTCAAGATAAACTTAAGGAACTAATTATGATCGTAGAAAAGTGCTACAATGACATCTGTATGAAATTTGGGCTTGATAAATGTAAAACGATCCACATTGAAAAAGGAAAAATCCAGACAGGAAATGTCCAGCTTGCAGTTGGAGGCCTGTTAGAATCAATGGATCAGCAAGATTTATACCAATACCTGGGATATCAACAAGCAAGAACCATTGATCAACGACAATACAAAGCAACGAAGTCATCATAAACACGGAAGAGAAGCACCGACAGTGGAGGAGCAACACCCTCCATGGGAGACATCCGCACGACCTTGATCAACCCCATGTCGACAAGCTAGCCTCCAACGAATGGTTGAGAACGGGCGAATTATTCCCAGAAACCGAAGGCTTCTTGATAGCCATACAAGACCAGGTGGTACACACAAAGAACTATCAAAAGTACATTACCAAGGAACCAGGAATGACAGATGACAGATGTAGAAAATGCAGAGAAAAGCCGGAAACCATACAACACATCACGGCAGCATGTAGCATCCTATCACAAAATGATTATCTACATCGCCACAACCAGGTTGCAGCTATAGTTCACCAAGAAATATGCCACAACCTTGGAATGCTAAAAGACACCCGAAAAACGCCCTACTACGAATATACTCCATCCGCAGTGCTACAGAAAAATCACCTCACAGTGTACTACGACCGGTCCATTATCACGGATAGAAGCATCTCCTGTAACAAACCAGATATAGTGATTAGAGACAGGAGACAGAAGGAGGCGTACATCATAGATATAGCGGTACATAACACGCACAACTTAATGACCACCATCACAGAAAAGAAAAGGAAGTACATCGACCTTGCAGACGAAATCAAGAACCTGTGGAACATCAACAAAGTGACCATCGTACCCATTGTCCTGTTCGCCACTGGGGTTATTCCAAAAGAATTGCACAGGAGCCTCAAGTCCTTGGCATTGAACAATAACCTCTACAAACTCATGCAGAAAGCAGTTGCACTGAATACAACGCGAATTGTAAGAACATTTTTGAGTCAAGAATAGACGAGAGTGCTTGGTGCTCAACCCGCACCTTGCTTTAATAAACACCAGGAAAAACCTGTGAAGAAGGGAAAAATAATAATAATATTTATTTCACTAGTTAAAAAGTACAATGCAGAAGCCAAAACAATTACAGTGTACAATGACTAGGAAAAGTCACAGAGAGATTAAGTCAGAAAGACAGATATCATGTTTTTTTGTAAATGAGCTTGTCGTTTGGATGAGAACATAGGTCTATTTTTATAAACGTACATGCAGACTTCGTAGATATATAAACCAGCAACCGTAAGTATTTTAAGCCCTTTGAAAGTACTTTTACAAGATTGATGCCATCCCAAACCAGCAATGATGCGAATGGCATATTTTTGAAGAATGAACACCCTGTTTGCAGACAGAATGTGTTTTAAACTGGGCAGAACCCTGTTCGCAGTTTTGTTTATCTGTAATAAAATATCTGCTACACACTCTTTGATTTCTCAAAATCAATTATGTTAAATCTTCCATCTTGATCGTAGCGATCCATATGTCTCTTCTTATTAATAGGTATGTGGGTAATCTTCCGGGTTTTTAACAGCAGGGATGCAAAAATAATGAAGTGAATGATCCTGATTCACCCAGCTTCCACAAGCAAGCACCATTGCCCATGCATGTTACCGGCATTATTCTTTTAAAAGGGAAGCACTGTATTTATTATAAAACAAATGCCAAGGAAACAACGCTAAAACACTTTAAAAAAGCCTTCCAATCCGGGAAAAACACAAGTAAACAAATAGGACGTTTTAGTTTGTTTGCCAACCAGACACCATTTTGATTTTCTTTCAAAGGTTGTTGGATTGCTTAATTATTAAAATCACTAATCACTGATCACTGAATTAGAATGGATATTAATTAAATAACATAACCATAACCCAAAATTATGATTGACAAGATTTAGTTGTTGTGACTTATGACATTCGTCAGTTGGGAGAAAAATACTGCTACCGTATTGCCATTTAGTTGGAGTATACGTTTGACGAATAATATTAATGCGTTAAAAATGTAAAGTTGTTTGCATGTTTCTTAAATAATAAATGATTTAACAATCATGTTCATTAATATATTGTTGGTTTCACTTAGATATTTATCCGACATCTATATAACTTAGGTATTTATAAACAGGTGAAATTTTAGCACCGGCAACACCGTAGAGTCTTGAAAATAATAAATTGTGAAATCCGTCTATTTTATTTTACATATATTGATAATATGATTATTGATTATTACAGCCTTTTACGAGATGGAAACATTCGCAAATGATTACTTATCATTGTAGAAATGTATGATATACAATATCTTGTTAATTTCAAGCCATATTTTTCAATAAATCGGGAAAAACCATTACGTTACCTTGAAAATCCAACATTTTTCTGTAAATAATGCTTCTGAAGACAGAAGTGAGAGATACCGCTCTCACCTCTGCAAACTACAGCTTGCATTGATAAGCTGATTTCTCTCACAAATCAACATGTAAGAATATTGTAAACATTGTCCATGTTGTTTAATATATTATAAATAGTGATATCAAAAAGGCAAATGGCGAAACACAAGGAAGGAAAAAATCTTATTATATCTCACTATAGGTTAAACATGAAATGAAAATCCTTTTGAATCAACTAAATTTCTCTCACCAATCAGTTGATCTAGAGATCTCAAAACTCTTAATAATAGTTGTTATAATTTTTTTTTGAATTATCCTTCTTTAGTATAATCTGTATACGCATATATACCCATCTATTATAATATACTAAAACAGAAAAAAAAATGGACAAATATAACTAAATGATATTAGAATATAATTAGCCAATACCTACATATAGCGCTAGGTACATATTATATTCACACATATATTTCAATTTTGAGCAATATTTTGAGAAAAATTATTAAATTTATTATTATAGAGATTTAATATATAAGAATAAATAGAACTATGTCCATTAATATCTGAACGTTTATTCATAGGATTATTATGTTTTTTAATATTTATCATTTCTAATTTTTCTCAGAAAATAGAGCAATAGTATTATCAAAATCAATACTATGTTTTTTATTGATGGCATGTTCAGCCAAGGCACAAGATTTCTTATTACATCTTATATCACTTTTTATTGACCGACTTCCCAAAAGGAGGAGGAGGTATACAAGAGGAGGCTTGAGAAATGGTCCCATATTTATAAAAACGGGAATCCGACATCTCGTTCCCTCCGAAAACCGCCCCCGAAGGGGGTGGAGGGGGCAAATTTTGTCGAAAATTGAAAATCTGCGTTGATATAATTACAGATAGGACAATATCCGGAAACGTTTAAATGGAACATTTTTTCAAAAGAGTAACGGTTTTCGACATAGAGACATTTTAAATTCTTAAATATACCTATTTTCGCTATGTGGAGAGGGCGATTTCTGTCGAAAATTGAAAATCTGTTTGCAGTACATGAAAGACATAATTATTTGTAGCAACATTTATACTGAACATTTTCCCCTTAGAGTTACGGTTTTCGAGTAAAATCGGTGTTAAAATGGTAACAACTAATATTCAAGCGTATTTCCGCAGCGATGTTCTGAGATCTCAATAATAACAACTACAAGCAAAGAATATACGTGGGTAATAGAATAAGTACTATCTTCATTGGTATTAGTGAACGTTCAACGATTTTCGTGACACTCAAAAGTGTGAAATAAATATTTTTTACAAAAAATTGGACCGACTTTATTAGTTGGTGCACTGAAAAGTATAAAATAATATTAATTCTATTGGGGCTGGTACTTGTGAAGTTGGTGCCAAAAGTTACCAATCTACCTGCAACTGCACAACTTCAAAAGTAACAGCAACAATAGAATTAATATTATTTTATACTTTTCAGTGCACCAACTAATAAAGTCGGTCCAATTTTTTGTAAAAAATATTTATATGGGATGTTTTTCTTCCTAAAATACTTCTAGAAGTTTGACCAATATATGATCATTCACAATCAAGGCAATTTATTTTATATACTGCCCTAGACATTTCTGTCATTTCTAAAGGTGTCTTTATTTTGTGAAATAAATAAAATAAATAAATAATAATAATAAAATAATAAAATAAGGGTCCACTTCTAGTGGGTGACTGTGCTGACCAAATAAAAGCACAAAGGTGTAAAGCATATCCGTTGTTTTATTATATATATACTCTTTCATTTTTGAAATATAGTTATCTCTAAATTACATATATACTTACGTTAAACCTAATTAGGCTCTCGATACCTACGTGGCGCGAAGTGTGTCCCGCTGGTAGATCAGGTCAGAAAAGTTTGACTATCATCCAGTTGCTTTTGTTTCGTCGCATACAGCTTCCACTTATGTGGCGCTGATGAAAGCTAACAAGCTTGAAATCACGTGATCCGCTTCTAGTAGGTGGCTGTGTCCGACCATTAATTTTATCTAAATTCACGAATTTTGCCCTGACGAAGAGAATAAACTTTCTCGAAAGATTGGCATAATCCAAAGATTTTTATTTATTAAATGACTGCATCCCCAACCAAAATCTATTTGATCAAATAATAAACCAGTCAAGAATTCAGATTCAAACAATATATATTGTAACGTGGATAGGTATTCATGTACTTACGTTTAATATTCGTTTATTAGTTATTTATGCTACTACGTTGCTTACAGTAGTTATTGCATGTATATTTCCTTATGTAGTTCTAGAATTGTAGAAGATTTATTCTGGATCCTTCCAGAAACTATATGTGAGGTACAATTTGTCATACTATTGTCAGTTTGACAAGGATCTAGAACATTAATTATGTTCGTCTAGATAATCATAGAACATTCTCGATGAATGTCATGTCATGATTCAGGTATATAAAGCCGTATCGATCACGGGACGGAGTCAGTCTTATGAAGGCAGTGAGTCTTATAAAGTCAGTTTATTGTATCAGTCAATTGGAGACATAAGTCGAAAGTAGTTGGAACGCGATAGTCAAAGTGACAAATAGTGACAGTTGTACTAAAATAGAAAGCCGTGTACAGTGTGTTCTAAATAAATCATTGGAAGCAATCTGCGAACTTTTGAGTCTTACGCAAGTGAACTCACCCCACAACGTTTAGCAAAGGGTTAAACGTTACAATTGGTGTCAGAAAAAAGGGATCTTCGCATTTTGCTGAGAATATATGGTGAATACCAGATCGACAGATTACGACGAAATGGCAAATTTTGCAGAAATAATGAAGTTCCTAGAGAATCAAGAAAGAAGTAGACAAGAACAAGAAGCAAAAATAACACAAATTCTAGAAAATCAAGAAAGAAATAGACAACAAGATAAAGAACAAGAAAGAATTAGACAAAAACAAGAAGCAAAAATAACACAAATTCTAGAAAATCAAGAAAGAAATAGACAACAAGATAAAGAAGAACAAGAAAGAATTAGACAAGAACAAGAAAGAATTAGAAAGGAAGACCAAACAAAAATAAGTCAAATTCTAGAAAATCAAGAAAGAAGTAGACAAGAACAAGAAAGAATTAGGCAACAAGATAAAGAAGACCAAGAAAAAATTAGAAAGCAGGAAAAAGAAGAACAAGAAACAAGAATAAGACAAATCTTAGAAGAACAAGATAGAATTAGACAGAGAGATAAAGAAGAAGTTGATCAAAAGTTAGTGAAGGTCCAAGAAAACAAAAATTTCAAATAATAGAAGACAAGATGTTGCAAAAACAAGAAGTTGACCAAAAATTATAGAAAGTTCAAGAAGAAGTTGAACAGAACTTAGAGAAAGTTCAAGAAAGTTTTGATCAAAAATTTCAATTAATAGAAGAAAAGATGTTGCAAACGAAAGCTGAAGTGCCTCTAAGAAGATCGTCCAGTGAAATTCAAAATGGCGTAGTTAATCCAGTAAAAATTGAAGCCCCAAAATTCGATGGTAAACAGTCTTGGTCTACATATAAAAAGCAATTTGATGCTGCTGCTTTGGCTAGTGGTTGGTCAGATGAAGAGAAGGCCACTGCATTGATCTTGGCTCTACGTGGTGATGCATTGGAAATCTTAAATACCGTAACTGGCGGCGAACCTTCGTATGAGATTTTAGTAGATCAACTTGAAAGGCGATATGGTGACCAACATCTACAACAAGTTTACCAAGCACAGTTAAAGTACAGGCAACAAAGGTATGATGAAACATTGCAGCAGTATGAAATTGATATTGTCCGGCTCGTTCGACTGGCATACCCTACAGCGCCGAGAGACTTTATTGACAGGCTAACAGTGCAGACATTCATTGATGGTCTAAGAGATTTTGAGATTCAGCAGGCCTTACGGTTGAGTGGCCTTACAAGAATTGAAGATGCCCTTGCACGTGCACTTGAGTATGAAGCTGCTAAACAGGCATCCAGATCTAATCTCCATCGGGGACAGATTCGACGAGTTAGCCTCATCCAAGATGGGAAATACAGAAAAAGTAACATTATTAAGCAAATTATTGAAATGTTACGAAAACTGGATGGTCAATCAACTGGACATAGTACTCAGAGGGTGTGTTGGAACTGTGGACAAGGAGGACATATCAAGAAGAATTGTTCACAATTTCAAACTAGCAACCTGCCTGGAAATTTCAGTACTCCGAGGGTGTGTTTGAATTGTGGACAAGAAGGGCACATGAAGAAGAACTGTCCACTTCTAACTGGCCATGTACAAGAAAATTTCGAAATTCGGAAGAAAGAAAATTGCGCACAACAGAAATATCATTATTGTTCTAACAAAGACAGCTCAGATATCGAGCCTGGTGTTAAGAGGGAAGATGCCATACCCAGTTCAAAGGAGAGCAGTATCTCTAGAGAGAGATCAAGCAGTAGAAGAAAGAGTCTTGTTAGAAGGCGCAGTATATCGAGATGTCGAAGAAGTACCAGGCAATGTGTAGGCACTAGTGTTCGTGGAAAAAGTAATTCACGTTGCAGTAGTCCACAAAGAGGCGCAGGAGATAGAAGGTGCTTCGGCCGCAATAGAAGGAAGCGCATGAGGCAACGCAATGACCGAGATAGTAGACGCAATCGCAGTAGTTCAAACAATATTGAAAATAGTGAAATGTACTGTAGCAAATTGACGTCTCCTTGCCACATACCTAGATTGCGTGATCGTAGTGGTGAAGGTTGTATAGCCGCCAAGGATCATGTTGACTTGTATAGAAGCAGATCACCTGTTCGAGTATGTTCACCTGGAGGTTATCATAGTCCGGTGAAACATTTCTATGATCACCAAGGAGGATCAGGACCTCCGAGTTATATGTCTCCCTCGGAAAGTGAGAATGAGAACTGGGACAAGAGGATCCAAGGAGCTCCCCCAGATGAGATTGTAGAATGCATTGGAATGATGTTTGATCGGGACGATCAAATCTAAGAAGGGGGCAGTGTAACGTGGATAGGTATTCATGTACTTACGTTTAATATTCGTTTATTAGTTATTTATGCTACTACGTTGCTTACAGTAGTTATTGCATGTATATTTCCTTATGTAGTTCTAGAATTATAGAAGATTTATTCTGGATCCTTCCAGAAACTATATGTGAGGTACAATTTGTCATACTATTGTCAGTTTGACAAGGATCTAGAACATTAATTATGTTCGTCTAGATAATCATAGAACATTCTCGATGAATGTCATGTCATGATTCAGGTATATAAAGCCGTATCGATCACGGGACGGAGTCAGTCTTATGAAGGCAGTGAGTCTTATAAAGTCAGTTTATTGTATCAGTCAATTGGAGACATAAGTCGAAAGTAGTTGGAACGCGATAGTCAAAGTGACAAATAGTGACAGTTGTACTAAAATAGAAAGCCGTGTACAATGTGTTCTAAATAAATCATTGGAAGCAATCTGCGAAATTTTGAGTCTTACGCAAGTGAACTCTCCCCACAACGTTTAGCAAAGGGTTAAACGTTACAATATATATATATATATATATATATATATATATATATATATATATATATATATATATAAACTTTATCTCGAAATCGGCTCAAACGAATTTGATGAAATTTGGTATATAGATAGGGTTCTATTTTTTAAGATTATCTATATAAGTGGCTTCCCTAACAAAACGCGAGGGTGTCACCCTCGAGGTCCATAAACATTTTCTTGAATGGTTCGGCAGATTTGGATAAAAATTTACAAAAAGGACCCGAGAAATCCATTGGCGATACTTGCATTTTCAATGGGTATAACCCTCGAGGTCCACAATAGCTATTTGGGGAATGGCTCCGCAGACTGCGATACAAATTTTAATATGGGATTTGGAGGTCGAGAAGTCGACTAATGATACAGCTGAGTCTTGGTATGAGAAATCAATTGACGATACTTTTGATTGGATGTGACCGTCGAGGTCCATACTAGCTATTTCGGGAATGACTCCGCAGATTGCGATATAAATTTCAGCATGGGATTTGGGAGTCGAGAAGGCGATTGGTGATACAGCTGAGTTCTGGTATGTTTCTGTAAGGATTAAGCTTGGTCGATGCAAGAGTTAGAGAGTGGTCAGCCAGCATTGTGAGCACATTGATGTTTATGAGTTTTGTGTATTTTGATTAATGAAGAAATCCAACATGGTAGCAGTCCGTGGTTCCTTCTTGGGTGACTAGTCTCATGTTCTCTAACAATTTGATCAAACCTCTCGCAAAACTTGTGTACTCGCTCGTCTCTACTCATTCTCAAATTATATAGTCGAGTCCTTATCGCGGTGGGCGTAGAACTGACTTCTCCTTTCCTGCTGTTTCTTCCTTCTGAGCCAGAAGAACCGAACCACAAGTTAGTTTGGCTCAGAGCCCGAGATTAGATTCTCTCACCGGGCATTCCACGTATGCACACCACTCGCCGATGTTCAACTTCGTGCGTTACCACGAAAGCTGGGCGGTTTTGGGCTGCACAAGCACAAACGTGGGTCCCGAATGCGGTCCTACCAATCTCCCTATTCAATGAGGAGCCTACGCCGAACACAATTTTCAGCTAAACATTGACCCCGGAATGTGTAGAATTCACTCGTAATTATTTACTTATCTATTCATTTATTTAATTAAGGCAATGAAAAGAAAAATCCACAGCAGCCAGCAACCCGGTGTCTGACCGCAAGGCAAGCCAAAACGGGGCACCAAACTCGAGTGAAAAATTCCAATTCACTAATAGCATGAAATCTGAAAATTATCGAGCTAAATTCCTAATTTGACTAAATTTCTCTCTTTCTTATACTCTCTCAATAGTATTATTCATCCTCTGAATTTTAATAAAGTCTTTATTTACCCTTCTTTTTCTTCCTTCTTTTTTTATTTTTATTCATTTATTTATATATATATATATACATACACACATATATATCTGAATAGTTGTAACCAATTCTTAAAGAACTTTACTCTGACGAAATTATTTAGGACCCTTTGGTTCAATGGTACCTACACCACATGGTATTCGGAAGCTGGATACTGTCATCAAATTTCTGTTCAACCAACTATGAGGAGCATCTTCAGTACCGTACCCTGCTTTCCTCTATTCTTCATATTTGTGATTCGCCAACAGCTCAGGATCGTCGCTGCAGCAGCTATAACAGCATTAATTTTAACATCCAGCAGAGCACCAAGCTGCACCCCGTTATCGCAGCCAACTCTTTCTCGATAATGTTCGAAAGAGAATTCCGGAACGTTCTCAGAAGTCACTACCGAAAAACCGTGAAGCGCGACACACTTCCTCGCGAAATCTGCAGTAACATAGTTCAGTCCGAGTCATTCTTCCCAGTCACTATCACCTTTATATCCCGTTTGATACACCATACTACTCCACACCTGACACCAATGTAACGGGGATTTATTTTAAAACTGGGTTCGATTTATTTTCACTTATTTATTTACACCAATAACTACCCGTCTATATACACATTTATATTCACACTTACTTCCCGGACTATATACTTCTTACTACTATCTGATCTATGACCAATTGTGATCTGTGACTGACTAACTGACTCCGCAGCACTCTCCAATATACAGGCAAGCAGAATGGCTCTCGTATTTTCTACACCCATCTTCTGATGCCAAGCGAGCTCTCCCGAACTTGCGCGAAGTTACTGGAAGCTTCGGGAATATGTCTTCACCTAGGCATGCATGGCTGACCAATACCAATAGCGGTATGCAACCCACCAACGTCCGCACTCGCTAAGGTGCTCCGCCTTCCGACGAATCGCACACGCCCACCATTATGGCACCGATCACCGAAGCCAAGTTCGTTACAATATAGTCTCCTTCTGAATATGTATTGCTTTTAATTTAAAAACACAGACCCCTTTTTAAATTTTCAACTTTTAATTCAGCGTAGTCACTATTCACCCAAGAAGGAACCACGGACTGCTACCATGTTGGATTTCTTTATTAATCAAAATACACAAAACTCATAAACATCAATGTGCTCACAATGCTGGCTGACCACTCTCTAACTCTTGCATCGACCAAGCTTAATCCTTACAGAAACATACCAGAACTCAGCTGTATCACCAATCGCCTTCTCGACTCCCAAATCCCATGCTGAAATTTATATCGCAATCTGCGGAGTCATTCCCGAAATAGCTAGTATGGACCTCGACGGTCACATCCAATCAAAAGTATCGTCAATCGATTTCTCATACCAAGACTCAGCTGTATCATTAGTCGACTTCTCGACCTCCAAATCCCATATTAAAATTTGTATCGCAGTCTGCGGAGCCATTCCCCAAATAGCTATTGTGGACCTCGAGGGTTATACCCATTGAAAATGCAAGTATCGCCAATGGATTTCTCGGGTCCTTTTTGTAAATTTTTATCCAAATCTGCCGTACCATTCAAGAAAATGTTTATGGACCTCGAGGGTGACACCCTCGCGTTTTGTTAGGGAAGCCACTTATATAGATAATCTTAAAAATTAGAACCCTATCTATATACCCTCGAGGTCCATAAACTTTTTCTTGAATGGTTCGGCAGATTTGGATAAAAATTTACAAAAAGGACCCGAGAAATCCATTGGCGATACTTGCATTTTCAATGGGTATAACCCTCGAGGTCCACAATAGCTATTTGGGGAATGACTCCGCAGATTGCGATATAAATTTCAGCATGGGATTTGGGAGTCGAGAAGGCGATTGGTGATACAGCTGAGTTCTGGTATGTTTCTGTAAGGATTAAGCTTGGTCGATGCAAGAGTTAGAGAGTGGTCAGCCAGCATTGTGAGCACATTGATGTTTATGAGTTTTGTGTATTTTGATTAATAAAGAAATCCAACATGGTAGCAGTCCGTGGTTCCTTCTTGGGTGACTAGTGACTACGCTGAATTAAAAGTTGAAAATTTAAAAAGGGGTCTGTGTTTTTAAATTAAAAGCAATACATATTCAGAAGGAGACTATATTGTAACGAACTTGGCTTCGGTGATCGGTGCCATAATGGTGGGCGTGTGCGATTCGTCGGAAGGCGGAGCACCTTAGCGAGTGCGGACGTTGGTGGGTTGCATACCGCTATTGGTATTGGTCAGCCATGCATGCCTAGGTGAAGACATATTCCCGAAGCTTCCAGTAACTTCGCGCAAGTTTGGGAGAGCTCGCTTGGCATCAGAAGATGGGTGTAGAAAATACGAGAGCCATTCTGCTTGCCTGTATATTGGAGAGTGCTGCGGAGTCAGTTAGTCAGTCACAGATCACAATTGGTCATAGATCAGATAGTAGTAAGAAGTATATAGTCCGGGAAGTAAGTGTGAATATAAATGTGTATATAGACGGGTAGTTATTGGTGTAAATAAATAAGTGAAAATAAATCGAACCCAGTTTTAAAATAAATCCCCGTTACATTGGTGTCAGGTGTGGAGTAGTATGGTGTATCAAACGGGATATAAAGGTGATAGTGACTGGGAAGAATGACTCGGACTGAACTATGTTACTGCAGATTTCGCGAGGAAGTGTGTCGCGCTTCACGGTTTTTCGGTAGTGACTTCTGAGAACGTTCCGGAATTCTCTTTCGAACATTATCGAGAAAGAGTTGGCTGCGATAACGGGGTGCAGCTTGGTGCTCTGCTGGATGTTAAAATTAATGCTGTTATAGCTGCTGCAGCGACGATCCTGAGCTGTTGGCGAATCACAAATATGAAGAATAGAGGAAAGCAGGGTACGGTACTGAAGATGCTCCTCATAGTTGGTTGAACAGAAATTTGATGACAGTATCCAGCTTCCGAATACCATGTGGTGTAGGTACCATTGAACCAAAGGGTCCTAAATAATTTCGTCAGAGTAAAGTTCTTTAAGAATTGGTTACAACTATTCAGATATATATGTGTGTATGTATATATATATATATATAAATAAATGAATAAAAATAAAAAAAGAAGGAAGAAAAAGAAGGGTAAATAAAGACTTTATTAAAATTCAGAGGATGAATAATACTATTGAGAGAGTATAAGAAAGAGAGAAATTTAGTCAAATTAGGAATTTAGCTCGATAATTTTCAGATTTCATGCTATTAGTGAATTGGAATTTTTCACTCGAGTTTGGTGCCCCGTTTTGGCTTGCCTTGCGGTCAGACACCGGGTTGCTGGCTGCTGTGGATTTTTCTTTTCATTGCCTTAATTAAATAAATGAATAGATAAGTAAATAATTACGAGTGAATTCTACACATTCCGGGGTCAATGTTTAGCTGAAAATTGTGTTCGGCGTAGGCTCCTCATTGAATAGGGAGATTGGTAGGACCGCATTCGGGACCCACGTTTGTGCTTGTGCAGCCCAAAACCGACCAGCTTTCGTGGTAACGCACGAAGTTGAACATCGGCGAGTGGTGTGCATACGTGGAATGCCCGGTGAGAGAATCTAATCTCGGGCTCTGAGCCAAACTAACTTGTGGTTCGGTTCTTCTGGCTCATAAGGAAGAAACAGCAGGAAAGGAGAAGTCAGTTCTACGCCCACCGCGATAAGGACTCGACTATATAATTTGAGAATGAGTAGAGACGAGCGAGTACACAAGTTTTGCGAGAGGTTTGATCAAATTGTTAGAGAACATGAGTTGAGTGACGATCCTAACAAATTGACCGAACAGGAAAAACGCTCGACGTTCTACCAAGCCATTATAGGAGCTATGCCTGAAATGAGACGTAATGATTCGGCTGTTATCTCAACTACTAATAAAGAGATGAACAGGGAAACTTTAAGAAAGCCGATGTATCGCATACAAGAGGATAACGATGCAAATAAAGGGAACTCAAGTGAGAAAGAAGTTGCTGTTTCAAGAGTAAGAGTACAAAGAGCCAAGAATAGCAATGATAAATGCTTCAGATGCAACAAACACGGACACTGGCAAGAGCATTGTCCATTAAATGAAACAAACCTATGGGCTTGCTACGGTTACAACTGTATTACCGACCACACGAGTGAAAACAGCACGAAAAGTCTCAAGAGATCATTTAGCAACACATATAGCAATAACTATGGACCTCCCACCAAAAGAGGCAAGCCGAACCCGAACCAACAAATAAGAGCCAGAGGCTTACGCAACCTTAGAGGTAGAGGAAATAATTTCAGAGGAAATCCTAGAGGTAACAACTTCAGAGGGGTATCCAGAGTTATTTCCAGAGGCAGAGGAAACAACAGAGATACAAAGGGTCAGACGATAGCAAGGAGGGCTGAGTATGTTGAAGAATCAACTAACCAAGAGAACTACAAAGACGGTGATGAAACGTCCGGTAAGTACAATGATTCAGAAGGCAAGATAATCTCTAATGAAAACTTAAATAGTACAGAAGTTATAAAATTTATAGCTGATTCGGGAGCCAATAGTCATATAGTTAACAAAAGTTTAATTCTAAGCGACTTTCAAAAATCAGAGAAAGGTGTTAGCAAAAGCGCCAATAAGAATGAAATTGCTGATATAGTAATAGATGGTAGAGGTAATCTTTTGCTTAGAGATGATAAAATAAATTGTAAGCATATTAAATTAGCAAATGTAATTGCAGCAAAAGATATTTCAGAGAACTTATTGTCGTTAAATTAGTAGTTTTCTATACATTCAGACGAAAAAATATTCAAAGTTTGTAACAAAGAGATAAGACGATATTTGAAGGGGTTTATGACAAACCAAATTGGGTAGTTTGGTTTGAAGTCATAAAGCCCGAATTCGCTAACGATACAAAGATAACCGTGTATGAAAACTATAGTTGCACTGCATGCTTAACAGTTGACAATGAAGTTTCTGAGCAATCGCAAACAAATAAGGACATAGAGATGTCCAGTTCGGAGGAAGTTAATTCTTAGTTTAGTCAATAGGAAACGTGGGGTCTGCGATTGGGAGGGAGTGTCTAGAGAACTTCATTGTGTCAGGTAATTCAGAGAAATTAAATTCAGATAGTAAAGATAATCTGTTATCCTACAAAACAGTTAATATAGACGAGTTAAAGAGTGCAGAGAGTCTACAAGATATATTACATGAAAATCCATCAGAAAATTCCTTCTCATCTAACATTCAAAATGAAGCTATGCTATGGCATCAGGGGCTAAGGCATGCTTCTTTAAATTATCTGAAAATCATACAAAAGAAAGATAAAAGATTAGAAAATGTGAAATTTGATGGTTCAATTAAAGAGTGTGAAGTGTGTATATTGTCAAAAATGGAAAAACTTCCATTTAAATAAAACAGAAGTAGAGCTGACAGATCACTTCAAATAATTCATTCAGATGTAATGGGGCCAATTAAACCAAGTTCATGGCTTGGTCACAAGAGATATATTATTGTATTCGTAGATGACCATTCCAGATATGCCAGTGTATACTGCTTAAAGTCTAAACATGAATCGGGTCAAGCATTTGAAAAGTTTTTGAATTCCGCTCGAAACTTATTAGGTACAGACGCGAAAGTTTGCTATGTTAGATCAGATAGAGGTACTGAGTTTACAGGTGGAAAATTTGCAGAGATAATGAAAAGAGAAAATATAGAGTCAGATAGTGTTCCACCATATACTCCTGAATTAAATGGTACAGCAGAAAGATTTAACAAATCTATTCAGAGAACAATAAGAGCGTATATGTGCAACTCAGGTTTACCACAAAATATGTAGGAATTAGCTGCTGAAACAGCTGTTTACACTTACAATAGAACTCCACACAAGTCAATTGACTATGAAGTTCCGTTAGTTAAATTTTCATCAAGACCAAACTGTCATCTAGCAAATCAGAAGGTTTGGATGTATTGCGTACGCGAAATTACCCTTTGTTAAAACAAAGTTTAGCAATGTATCCATAAAAACTGTATTAGTAGGCCATAAATCCACGGGATACGTTCTATGGCACCCGAGCACAAGAAAGTTCATTGAATCGAGACATGTAAGATTTATAGAAAGATTAGTGTATAAAGATGTTTATTTAAATAGTCAACAGAGAGAACTAGTTGAGAAAACCAAATCAGAGAATACAATCGAATTTACCATAGCTAACGAAGTTATGGAAACAGAAAATTCAGAAGTCAACACCATTGAGCCTAGGAAGAGAGGTAGACCAAGGAAAATATATTCAGAGCGAAATTCGGAGAAACAGAGCGAAGGAAAAATAATCAGAGTTACCAATGAATAAAACTGATGGTCCAATTACGAGAAGTAAAGCAAAGAAAGTTGAAGATATAAGCTTTGCTCGTTACACTAGAGTTTTTGAGGTTAATGAGATAAACGAGGATGAATTGGGTCATATATTATTAGCTTCAATTCAAAAAGACCCAACTAATTTTGTAGAAGCAATAAATTCGGATGTCAAAGAGTTATGGCAACAAGCCATTAGAGAAGAGTTAGACTCTATGAAAGAAAATATTGTTTGGGAACTAGTAGACCGACCCCATGAAGATCTCAGAGGTAAGAAGCCAAATATTGTTGATTCCAAATGGGTATTCAAAAAGAAAGTTGAGAGTAATGGGTCAATCAAATATAAGGCACGACTAGTCTCAAGAGGTTTTAAAGACAAAAATGTCTATAGGCTGAAAGAAACATATGCTCCGGTGTCAAGGTCACCCTTGATTCGAGCAGTTATTTCCATAATTAATAAAGAGGACCTAGAAGCATGTCAAATGGACGTTAAAACAGCGTTCTTGAAGAAGAGATCTTCATGGGAATTCCTGAAGGTATAGAGGTACCAGAGAACTTTAAACGAGAAAAATTTTGAAACTAAAAAGGTCTCTATATGGTCTCAGAGTTAGTCCTAAGTTGTGGAATAAAAGATTCTCAAAGGAGGCGCGACAGCTTGGTCTAGAGAACGATCTTCAGGATCCTTGTCTATTCACTTGGAGGCTGAATGGAAAACTAGCTATAATGTTATTGTATGTAGACGACATGCTTATAGCTAGTAACGATCCAGAGAAACTTGACCAAATAAAAACTCACTTGGGTAGTGTATTTCAAATGAAAGATTTGGGCGAACCTAAAAACTTCCTGGGCATGACGATACAGAGAGATAGGAAAGAGAGAAGTATAATTTTACATCTGGCTGCATACACAAAGAGAATTTTAGAGAGATTTAATATGCACGAGTCAAAACCACAGAACACACCTATGGTAACCCGTCAGGTAGATCATAGGAAAAAAGTCTAAATACAACTCAGATAATTCAGATAAATTAAATGAAATTAAAAGAGTACCATTTAGAGAGGCGATAGGTAGTTTAATGTATCTGGCAAATGCGACTAGACCAGATATAGTCTATGCAGTAAACTATCTGGCGAGGAAACAGAGAGACCCGACTGAAGATGACTGGGTAGAAGTAAAAAGAGTATTTAGGTACCTGAAAGGTACAGCTGATCTAGGACATAAGTTCCTATCTAATTCAGATAATCTGGAAGCACTTTCAGATGCAAGTTTCCGAGATTGTGAGGATTCAAAATCAACAGGAGGTTATATAATCAAGTTATTCGGAGATGTCATAACTTGAAGAAGTCATAAATAATCCACTGTCACGACTTCTACTTGCCAAGCAGAGTACTTAGCAATGAGTGACACATGTCAAGAACTGATATCACTTAATAAATCAATCAGATATATAATCGGACGTACGCTCCATCCACTTTGTGGTGTGACAATAAATAAGCTAGAGATTGTACAGAGAAAGATGGGAGTCACAAACTTAAAACATTTGATCAGAATGTAGAAGAAATCAAAAAGGATTTAGCATTCAGAGAGAAAACTGGAAATAGGAAAAACATGGCAATCACTCATGGAGATTTTGTAAAACAGTGCGTAGAGAAAAAGAAAATTAGAGTTAGGTGGGTACCTACTGATGAAAACTTGGCAGATATAATGACTAAGCCATTACCACAGAGTAGATATGAGTATTTAAGAGATAAAATTATCAATATGATATTTCAATGAAAGCTCAAAAAGGTAACGTTTAGATGAAACCAGAGTAACCGAAATAAATTTCAAACTTACATTCACAGAAAATGTTACGATGTACCAGTGTACATAAATATACGTATTTTCTTACATCTTAATATTTTTTCTGTTTACAGGTAAATAATTCCTGAATGTGTGCAAGAGTAAAAACCAAGTGTTTCAATTCATTTACTAAATGTCCATATCTCTTGTCATATTATAGTTTATGTTTATTTATCATTTACATATTCTCATTAAATTTGTTTAGTTTTTATACATTTTATATTGTTATTCTAAACAATATAAAATGTATAATTGTTATTCTAAACAGTTTATGTAATAATTGATGTATTCGACAATGGGAGGGAGTGTAAGGATTAAGCATTGTCGATGCATGTATGTGTGACGCTGCTGGCGCTCCGGTACTGTCGTAGATCCGGTGGAGGCGCGCGAGAGTGCAGTCAAGAGTTAGAGAGTGGTCAGCCAGCATTGTGAGCACATTGATGTTTATGAGTTTTGAGTATTTTGATTAATAAAGAAATCCAACAGTTTCACATTCATATTTATTTTGAAATCTGTAAATTATGAGCTATGTGAACTCATACTTGTCTCCACCGACAGTTCAATAATGAGGATTGATACAAGTATGAGTTCCAAATTAGGATTGATTATCAAATATGGCTCTTCGCCCTGCGAGATACTGATGAGAGGCAACAACCTCGAAATCATGATATATGTCTGGGAGACTGATGCTATATTTGGTAATCAATCTGATTGAGCAGTATAGTGGAAAAAACGCATACAAACGCAATCTGTAGACGACAAACCTCGTTCTTATTGCGGCACCCTACGAAATGTAGGTTCAATTTACCCGCTAGGCATGAAACTATTTTTCATATTCTAATATGGTCATCTGGTACGGATAGCTCTTCATTTATTTAATTAATTATTCACCTTTGCCGACTATACATGCTTAATATATCGCTCATAATTGTCTTCACTGACAGTATCATTTGCAAACAAGTATAAGATATTGCACAAAAATCAGCTTGGTTTCAGATCCAGTAAATCTACCCAATCAGCCGTAATGACTTTTCTTAATGATATTTACTCGAATATAAATAACAATAAGAAATGTTTCGGTATTTATATGGATTTAACCAAAGCATTTGATCTTGTCAATCATGACTTACTTATAGATAAATTAAATAAATATGGATTTAGAGGTAAGTTAAGAAATTGGCTTCAATCTTATCTCTATAATAGAGAGCAACTTACAGAAATAAATAATGTTTTCTCAAGTAAAAAAGTTATAAAGTATGATGTTCCTCAAGGCTCTGTTTTGGGGCCCTTGTTATTTGTTATATTTATTAATGATTTGATGGGAATTGCCAATGAGGGAAGTCTAATCTTGTTTTTACCTTACATTTGATAGAAATTTGCCGAATTTGATAAGTAGAACCCAAATTGGATTAAATGAACTCTGTAACTGGTTTAACCGTAATCGTTTGTTGGTGAGTAAAGAAAAAACAGTATTCATGCATTTCACTCCAAGAGTAAATATCCTACATGAAAGCCACTTTTGTTCTAAATTGATTACTATTCCATAAAACAAGTCCAAGAGGTCAAATTTCTGGGTCTCATATTGAATAATACCTTGAGTTGGGAAGCTCATATAGATTTACTTTGTAGAAAACTAGCCCCAGTATGTTTTGCATTATTCAGACTTAGAAATGTTGCAAATAGATCTGTTCTTTTGTCTTACTATTACGCTTACTGTTATTCCGGAATAAAATATGGTATTGTTTTTTGGCGATCTTCTAGTCACTTTGTAAGAGTCTTCAAGTTACAGAAGAGAGCTATAAGAAATATGTTATGTTTAGGTCCTAGAGAGTCATGTAGAACCAGGTCTAATGATTTGGCACTGCTACCTCTTCCCTGCATTTACATTCTGGTAATATTAATTTATGTAAAATCTAATATGAATACTTTTCCAATGAATAGCTCCTTTCATAACTATTCAACAAGATTTTGTCAGGACTTGACTATACCAACTCATAGCTTGGCCTTGTATGAGAAGAGTCCTCAGTACATGGGTCCAATATTATATAACAAGCTGCCAAAAAGTAAGTCATTATCCAACATAAAATTATTTAAGCGTGAAGTAAAAACTTCGTATTAGAACATTGCTTCTATTCTGTATCGGAATACTTATCTTGCAATTTATAGTATGTCTATATAATGTCTGCATACATGGAGATTCATTAGGGCTTTTTCCTTTATTTGTGCAATTTGTCTATTCCAGTTCAGTTTTTGATCCAGATCTAGATATTTAGCTTCCTTGGGAAGCAATATTTCTTTACAATCTAAAAGTAATGGGACTTCAATGTCGAATTTCCTTTTTTTGGTAAATGGTATGATAACCGTCTTTTTGGGATTAATGTTCAGTTCCCTGCCTCTGCATCAATGTTCTTAAGGTTTTCATATCTTTTCTTGAGATTATTAGGGTGATATCATCAGCACAGCCGATAACCCCATAGCCCATCTCAGTTAGTTTGCAAAGGAGTTCATCCCCCACGATGGACCATAGCATGGGAGATAGAACCCCTCCTTGGGGGCATCCTCTGGGAGTCCTTATCGTTTTGGATTCGTCTCCCATTTTTGCAGTAATTTCTCTGCTTGTTAGCATAGATTTTATCTATTTGATAGTTGGACTTATTCCTTTTGCACTGGCGGCGTTTTCAATGGCCTCAAAGGATGTATTGTCGAAGGATCCTTGAATGTCCAGAAATGCCCATAGTGCTATTTCCTTCCACTCTATCGCCTTTTCAATCCTTCCAGTGAGGTCGTCCAGTGCATTGATAGTCTATAAGCCTTTTTGGTAGGCATACTGATTTTTATGGAGTTGGTACCTAGCTAGGCATCCTTCTCTGATGTGAAGGTCCAGCACCTTCTCCATACTTTTTAGAAAGAAGCAAGATAGGCTAATCGGTCTAAATGATTTAAGCTGTTCGATTGCTCTCCCAGCCTTTGGTATAAAGACCACCTTTACTCCCCTCCATACTTTCGGTACCCAACCTAGAGCATGGCTTGCTCTGAAGATTTCGGTAAGTATTTGACCTATATGTCTCAAACTTTTTTGAATCATTATAGGTTCATCTTTGTCACCACCTGGGGACTTATGTGGTTTGAAACTGTTGACAGCCCATTCCACTTTGTCCCTTGATGATTTTTTTAGATGCATTCATTGCCCTAGTGATACCTTCGTAACATGGGGTTGCCTCTACTTGGTTGTTTGCTGTTCTACAGTCCGGGAAGTGCGTTTGAAGCAGAAGCTCCAACGTCTCTTTCCTGTCCAGAGTGTAGCTGTCATCTTCTTTTACCAGATAACCTAGGTCATTAGAGTGTTGTCTCTTTAAAAGCGTTTGGATCCTGGTAGCTGTGGGAGTTCTTTTATCACTTCACACATTGATTTCCAAGAGTTTCTCTTAGACTCCCTGAGAGTTTTGTTGTATTTGGTGAGGGCTGAGCGATAAGTATCCCAGTCTCCTCGCTTTTTAGCTTTGTTGAACAGGCTTCTCGCAAGCTTTCGGCATTGTTCAAGCTCCCCATTCCACCAGGGAACCTTTTTCTTAGGCGCCCTTTGCTGAATGGGGCAGCTTGTTTCGAGGGCACTGTTGAAAATGCTGGTCTGGTTTAAGTTCAACTTAAACTGTGAAAGTCACTGGATAATTTTGATAGTTCCAGCAATGCCTAACAGTTATATTATAACAGGGAATCCAATAAAAGGGTTCGATTTATTTTTTGTTTAATATGTTTATGTTGCGAATTGCACTAGGTTGTGGATGTAGTATGTAGTGGCTTTTTAGTCCTATCCCAATCAGACTTTTTTCTTATTGCAATTATCCATTTACTTCTGAATTCTGTATCTAGATTTATATATAAATTTGTTGTTTTTCTTCCCACAGTAGGTCAAACCGCACCCCTACCAGGCAGTCGCTTTCAAAAAGTATATATACTGCGGTTTCTTCTTCTTTCTGAATTATGTATTGGGAAATTGTCCTCTTATAAAGGGTGAATATCTGGAGACCGAGCTTTGCTCTGCTAAAACAGGATTTAAGATGGGTCTATAAGAATTACTAAGGTTAAAATGTATTGCGATCGGCAAATACTGCTATTATTGTTCACATATTCGTAAGTTATAGATTTCGAAATAAATATGAATGTATAATATGAACGATAAATATACCAAAACTCTTCAAATAGCTGGTGTGGACCTAGAGGGTCACACCGATTAAATATGAATGCATCGTCAACCGATTTCTCGACTCCGAAAACCCTTTTTGCTATTTTTTTACTAAAATCTGCTAACCCTTCCTTGAAATAGCTAATGTGTACCTTAAGGGTCGCAATATATTAGATCTGTACAAATTTTCATTTAAAATTTCCGATTAAATTACTGAAAACTCATATTAACATCTTTTAGTAAAAAATTGGCAAGAGCCTTTACCTATGACTTTCCTCGACAAACCACCCCGCTTCGAGATGGAAACAACCTCGTCGCTTCTACCGTTCTTATATTGACACTTAATATTTTGGACACCCTGTATATATGATGAACGAAAACCCTTACATTGCGTCGCCGGTAGTCCTTCATTATGCATACCAAAATTCGTTGTCCTAGGTCAAGCCGTTATTGAGCTACAACGCCAACAGAGTACAGACAGACTACAGACAGACAGACAGACCGACGGACTTGTAAAATATCAGCGAAAATCTCGAGGTCGATTTTTTTATGTGAATACAATACTTCCATTATTGAGGGAAGTAAGGAATGGGTTTTGTTAACAAAAAAACTTAAAGGTAATCAGAATTCGAACCAAGGGACTCTAGATTAATACCCCCAAGCTTAACCATAGGACTATTTTTTCCTATGATATTACCGGGTTCATATTGATATCTAACATATAATCTGTAAAACTCCTAAAATGGGAATATTAATTTCTGAAAACGATTTTTCTTGTGAATGTGAATACAACCAATCGATTCACTACACTCTAAAACCCGTACATATTAATTTTCATCGAAATCGGTAGACCAGATTCCGGGAGCTCTTCGCCCTGCAACATACTGATGAGAGGCAACAACCTCGAAATCATGATATATGTCTGGGAGACTGATGCTATGTTTTGTAATCAATCTGATTGAGCAGTATAGTGGAAAAACCCATACAAACGCAATATATCGCTCATACTTGTCTCCACCGACAGTTCTATACTGAAGATTGATACAAGTATGAGTTCCAAATGAGGATTGATTATCAAATATGGCTCTTCGCCATGCGGCATACTGATGAGAGGCAACAACCTTGAAATCATGATATATGTCTGGGAGACTGATGCTATGTTTGGTAATCAATCTGATTGAGCAGTATAGTGGAAAAAACGCATACAAACGCAATATGTAGACGACAAACCTCGTTCTTATTGTGGCACCCTACGAAATGTAGGTTGAATTTACCAGCTAGACTATTTTTCATATTCGAATATCGTCATCTGGTACAGATAGCTCTTCATATATATATATATATATATATATATATATATATATATATATATATATATATATATAAAATGAATTGTAAATTCTTGACTGTCTAATTAATGATCAATTTTTAATGATTGGGGTTGCAGTCAAAATGCCAATAAAATTAAAACTCTTTAATCAATGTCGAGCTTTCGGTAACGCTTGTTACCTTCATCGGGACAAACTAAAATAACGAACAAATTAATTATAACAAAAAATATTAATAATATGAACTACTTACAATCGTGAGATTAATGAAATTTACCAGCTGCAAACATTTGTTATTATGCATTTAACTTATTATTATGAAACATAAAAGTTCAATCATAAAGTTAAATGCATAATAACAAATGTTTGTAGCTGGTAAATTTCATTAATCTCACGATTGTAAGTAGTTCATATTATTAATATTTTTTGTTATAATTAATTTGTTCGTTATTTTAGTTTGTCCCGATGAAGGTAACAAGCGTTACCGAAAGCTCGACATTGATTAAAGAGTTTTAATTTAATTCATTTTATATATATATATATATATATATATATATATATATATATATGTTATGTATCCAAAGACAATGAGTCCATTATTAGCAATATTGTATATTGTTTATCTGAGATGCAACTCTTATCATGATGTCCGACTCTGTAACCTGATACCATTATTAACCATGTGAAGGAAACTATTGTTTGCAACATTGTAGTTGTTTACCGTATTGTAACGTTTAACCCTGTGCTAAACGTTGTGGGGTGAGTTCACTTGCGTAATACTCAAAATTAGCAGTTTGCTTCCAATGGTTTATTTTCAAACACACTGTACACGATCTTCTGTTATGGTACAACTGTCACCACTTGTCACCTTGACAATCTATACTGCCACTGTCTTTACCGACAGAACTACTATTAACCTCTGATTCCACAGACTGACTGTTATCAACTGTCTTTATAAACTCACTTCATAAGACTGACTCTGTCCGAAACGGCCTTATATACCTGAATCATGACATGACATTCATCGAGAATGTTCTATGATTATCTAGACGCACATAGTAATGTTCTAGAGCCTTGTCAAACTGACAATAGTATGAAAAATTGTACCTCACATATAGTTTCTGGAAGGATCGAGAATAACTCTACCATAATTCTAGAACAACATAAAAAAATATACAAGCAACTACTATTGTGAGCAAGGTTGTAGAATGAATAGCTAATAAAAGAATAACAACCGTAAGTACATGTCCACCTATCCACGTTACATTGCCCCTTTAGATTTGATCGTCCCGATCAAACATCAACCCGATGCATTCTTCAATCTCATCTGGGGGAGCTCCTTGCATCCTCTGGTCCCAATGCTGGCTCTCGCCACCCGAGGAAGATAGGTTACTCGGTGGTACTTTTGATCCTCTTCTTCGGTCATCAAATGTCTCACCGGAGTACGACTACTTCCTCCTGTAGGTGAAAATCTTCGAACAGGTGGTCTGCAACTACACAAGCTAACACGATCCTTGGTGGCCATACAACCTTCACCACTACGTGATCTTGAATTACGATCACGCGATCTAAGTACGTGGCAAAAGGACCTCAATTTATGACAGAATATTTCATCACATCCAGTATTGCGTCGACGGCAGCGACTGGGCCTGCAGATTCGTAGGCGGCGAATACACTTGCTCCTTTCTCGCAGACTGCTGCGCCTCGTGCCTCGGTCGTTGCGTAGGCTCATGCATCTTCTTCTTTTGCGGCCATAGCACCTTCTACCTCCTGGACCTCTGAGTAGAGTACCGCAAGTTAAAATGTATTTCTTACGACCGCTGTTGCCTACACATTGCCTGATACTTCTTCAAGTTCTGGATGTACTGCACATTTTAAAAGGACTTTTTCTTCTACTGTTTGATGTCTCTCCATAGATATTTCTCTACTTCGATTTGGGGACGGCATCTTCCCTCTTAACATCAGGTTCGCTATTTAAGCTGTCTTTGTTGGAGCAATAATGATGTTTCTGTTGGTCGCTGTTTACTATCTCATATTGTTGTCTAATTCTAGCCTGTTCTTCTTTATATTCTCGTTTAATTCTTGCCAAGGCTTCTTTATATTCTTGTCTAATTCTTGCATGTTGGTCTTTATATTCTTGTCTAATTCTTTCTTGTTCTTCTGCATATTCTTGTCTAATTCTTTCTTGTTCTTCTTTATCTTGTCTAATTTTGTTCCGTTCTTCTTCATATTGTAGCATAATTCTTGCATGTTTTTCCTCACGTTCTAGTCTAAATCTTGCCCATTCTTCTTTTTCTTGTTGTCTTTTTCTTGCATATTCCTCATTTTCTTGTTGTCTTCTTCTTGCCTATTCTTCTTTCTCTTGTTGTCTTTTTATTGCAAATTCTTCTTTTTCTTGTTGTCTACTTCTTTCTTGCTTTTGTAGAAATGTTGTTATTTTTATTTTTCGTTCTTCTGTTTTCTGTTTCAGGAACTCTATCACATCTGCAATAGTTGCCATTTCACCAAATCTTTCGATCTGATATTCACCATATATTTTCAGCAAAATGCGAGGATCCCTTTTTCTGACACCAATTGTAACGTTTAACCCTGTGCTAAACGTTGTGGGGTGAGTTCACTTGCGTAATACTCAAAATTAGCAGTTTGCTTCCAATGGTTTATTTTCAAACACACTGTACACGATCTTCTGTTATGGTACAACTGTCACCACTTGTCACCTTGACAATCTATACTGTCACTGTCTTTACCGACAGAACTACTATTAACCTCTGATTCCACAGACTGACTGTTATCAACTGTCTTTATAAACTCACTTCATAAGACTGACTCTGTCCCGTGATGGACACGGCCTTATATACCTGAATCATGACATGACATTCATCGAGAATGTTCTATGATTATCTAGACGCACATAGTAATGTTCTAGAGCCTTGTCAAACTGACAACAGTATGACAAATTGTACCTCACATATAGTTTCTGGAAGGATCGAGAATAACTCTACCATAATTCTAGAACAACATAAAAAAATATACAAGCAACTACTATTGTAAGCAAGGTTGTAGAATGAATAGCTAATAAAAGAATAACAACCGTAAGTACATGTCCACCTATCCCCGTTACAGTATTATATTTCATAGCAGCAACATCCAATGTTCCCAGAGATCATGAATAACTTTTAGAAGACATTTACAAGGATTTTGCTGTTCCCCTCTTCTTTTATGAAAACTATAAATAATGAGTTCATATGAAAATATTAAGCTTTGGATTTGATCTGTTAACATCCTTTTGATCCTAAGTTTGTTAGTTGCAGTCGCTCTAACTACTTAATCAATAAGTTTCATTAAGCATCTGTCGGTTCAAATTTTACAACAGTAACTTTAAATGTTAGGGAAGTTGTTGTGTAGAAATTAATAGGAAATAAAGTGTAAACTATATTTTTTAAAAAGTGATTTTCAACGACCAACCCCTAACAAAATTGGCGCAGTCAGTAGCAAATTCAGAAGAAAACAAGAAGAATATTACGAAGGAAAAGAAGAAAAATATTACGAAGACAAAAAGAAGAAGAAGTATTGCTCTCAAGATCTTCTGGAGAAGACAACGGAGAGCGCGAAATAAGAAGATCCGGTTTCCAAACCTTTGTGTCAAATCCGAGTTCCAACGCAAATGGGGAGAAGATTCCAATTGTGAGTACATTTACATTTTGTTGTCTTTAAACGAAGTAACCTATATTCATTGTATATAGTTATATATTATTATTGAAAGAGGATATTGAAGTTATATATTGGAAGGAATATATTAATTGATAGGAAATACTATCGATTTTCTCATGAATATATGAATTATTTATGAAATAAAAAGAATAGATATAATAAAGTTAATAAGTTTCTAATAATACTGTTGAAGTTACTGAGATTATTTAAAGAAATACATATTGTCATAGTAACACATAAAGAATTATAATATTGAACAGAATAGAACCACAGACTGCTGACCAACCAATAATTGAACCAGAATATAGACTAAGTGAAATATCTCAAGTTATACCTGAATATGATGGTGATTCTATATTATTAAACGCATTTATAAATTCTTGCGACGCAGCATTTGAAATAGCGACGGAGAGTCAGAAATTTCTATTGACTATAGTAATAAAAAATAAACTGAAAGGAAGAGCATCTCAATTAATTAATTCGAGAGACTTGAATAATTGGATAAATAGAAAGAATCTTTTAAAAACACATTTTGAAGATTCTAGAGACGTTACAAGTTTAATTTACGATTTACTACAATTTAAACAAGGAAATAATGAGAATCCACAGAATTATGTTCATAGAATTAACGCGCATCATTCTAAATTATATGCGGCTATAAATCAACTTTTTTACTTGAGGAAACATTAGGTATTTATTTCTGTAAGTTGCTCTCTATTATAGAGATAAGATTGAAGCCAATTTCCTAACTTACCTCTAAATCCATATTTATTTAATTTATTTATAAGTGTCATGATTGACAAGGTCAAATGCTTTGGTTAAATCCATATAAATACCGAAACATTTCTTATTGTTATTTATAAATTCAAGTAAAGATCATTAAGAAAAGTAATTACGGCTGATTGGGTAGATTTACTGGATCTGAAACCAAGCTGATTTTTGTGCAATATCTTATACTTGTTGGCAAATGATCAATTTTTTCTAATACTTTAGATATAGTAGAAAGCATAGATATTGATCTGTAATTGTCAATTACACAATGATCACCTTTCTTAAAGAGTGGTTTTATTCTAGCTATTTTTAATATGTTAGGAAACATATCCACCCTTAAAGACATATTTATAAGAAATGTCAATGTCAAAAGGACACAACTGTTTGTAGCATATTAGAAGTGATTTCATCCATGCCAGAAGAATTGGAACCTTTAAGTTCATTTATGATATAGAAAACCTCCACTTCAGTGACCTCTTCTATAAATATAGATTTTATGTTCATATCTATTGATTCCATAATACTGACATTATTTTTCATATCTTTTAAAAGTCGGTTTGCTGAATTAGAAAAATGCTCGTTAAAACATTCTGCCATGATTTTCGAATCATTTATTTTGCAGCCGTCGATCAAAATATCAGCTAAACTTGGAACCCTGTTTTTGGAGATATTCAGGTAATTGTTAATAATATTCCAAGCTGCTCTAGACTTATTTTTGGATACCTAATAAATTTTAACGTTCTCTAATCTCTTAGCAGCACAGCATACCCTGCGATAATTTTTTTTGTAATTACGATCCCCAAAAAACATTCCCAATATTAGACTTTTGGAGGTGAGAGCTATATTCTGCAAAACTCGACAAAAAAAATCTCAAATTTTTCGCATACGCTCAGTAAGAGCTCCACACCCATACAACTTTTTATGTTTCTTTGTATACGAATTTTGCTTTAATGGTACATTTTCATCAAGTGATTCTATCGCTTCTCACCGCCCCCAAAATTCCTTCCATGAAATTACAACTTGACGTATTATATTCATAACCCATTGTTCCACTAAATATGGACCAGCATTTCCAGTCACCTGCTCATTTTAAATGATAAAATAAAATAAAAATAAAAATACATACTTGAAATGAATGCACTATATTCCGTCTTGGTAAAGAAGATGAAATAAAACAGAATTAATATGGCATTTGAACTTATATTCGTTTTTACGAACTTCATGTGTATATTTAACTATATGGTCAAGTTCTAAAGAGTTCTATTGGGAGAAAAAATCAACTTTGTTAGTGATCTACAATATTTTTACACACATCAAAAATACAAAAGTGCAATACGATCTATTTCTTAATATACAGGGTGTTTCAAATATATTCACAGGACTTGAGGATGTGATAGTTCGTCCAAAAATATGAAAAAAAAGTTTATATTAACTTACAGTTTAAAATGCGTCATTTTCGAGATACCTACAGGGCGTTGAAATTAAAAAAAATCGTTTTTTGTGACTATATCCTGAACCGTTTGTCGTATAAGTTTTGAGTCAGAACAACATTTTTGTCATAAATAGTGAAGATTTTGAAGGAGTAGTGGGTGTTTTTCTCCACAATTTCTACGCTAATGAAAAAAGTACGGTTTTGAGATGCCCATTTGAACCGCCAATGTTTTCTACACCAAAAAGGTACTGTTGGTCGTGACCTCTAATTATAAAATTGATTTTTCACGAAAACGGTCGAATTCAGAGCTCAGGGTCAAAAGGTTTTTTTTTTTGTAGAAAACATTGGCGGTTCAAATGGGCATCTCAAAACTGTGATTTTTTCCATTGGCGTAGGAAATGGGGAGAAAAACACGCAACGATATTCTAGAGGATAAGTGATTATTTTTTTTTCATTTTTTTAGACGAGCTATCACATCCTCAAGTCCTCCGCATATATTATGAAACATCCTATATATTTAAACCTAATGAAAATAATTGCTAAAACCGTATTAAGGAGACGTAGAAAGGCGTGGAGTATGTATAAAACTTATTATGAGTTGAAAAAAAAAATTAACAACTTATGATTCAACGTGATGGAAGGAATATTGGGGGCGGTGAGAAGCGATAGAATCACTTGATGAAAATGTACCATTAAAGCAAAATTCGTATACAAAGAAACATAAAAAGTTGTATGGGTGTGGAGCTCTTACTGAGCGTATGCGAAAAATTTGAGATTTTTTTTGTCGAGTTTTGCAGAATATAGCTCTCACCTCCAAAAGTCTAACATTGGGAATGTTTTTTGGGGATACGGATTTTTTTTGGAAGTCGCTTAACTCTCACGGACTAACTTTAATTTTCAATAATCATATTGATTGTAAATACAAATATATATGTATATACAAGGTGGGTCGATGGTACCTTAGAAGTTTACGGAGAACGGGACATAGGATCGTTCTGAAAATTTGGTTGTTCAAGTAATTGCTCCTAATCTATCGATCTAAAATATTTTCATCGACGCAGCGTTGTCGCTTATACCAAAAAGTAGCAGCATCTTTGTTTTTTCAAATAGAACACCCTATATATTACTGCGTTTTGCATTTGTCCTCACTTTCTTAATATTTTTGTCACACTTACTTACACCTATCTCTAACGGTTCTCGAGATATTATTTTCCATATTTTTTATCCAAAACATAGCTTGAATTAAATGTTTATTTCTGCGTTATTTCAATTCCTAGGAATAGTGATTTTACTGCTAGATACAAAAATGTTTAAAAATGCGTTTTTTTAAATGGAACATTCTGTATATTATGAAATATCCTGAAAGATACCTAAATTTCCTTCGATTTGATGTATCATGTTCCTATAGTAGCCAGAATTCCGAGATAAGAGCAATTGTCTAAAAAAATCAAATTATATTGCTCATATTTATCTAGGTTCCTATTAAATGTCATCATAGTACATGACATAATGAAAATTTGACAATTAGTGCATTATTAATAATACCTTTGAATATTTCTCAACGTAAGTGATTTGAAATGAATGAAATAACAATTCAAACGTTCTAATAAAATTATTTATTCTTCATGGAAAATGTGTGGAAACTATCACAACAACGTGCAGATAATTAAATGAAACTTACTTTGATTTACATCCAATGAACAAGAGGAAGTTTGTACAATCACAAAATAATTTCATTAGTTATCTGTTAAAATTTAGAAAAGGTTCATAATTAGTTTTCAAAATGCCGACCATTGGCTTCCAAACATTTCGATGTCCGTTTATTTGTAGATATAGTTGTAGCCCTCCTTATTTCACTGGCATCTAGTTCTTCAATGCAGTTGATTATTCATCCATAATGCGCCCGTACAAGTTTACTAAAGTTCTAGCTCTAAAACCAGAAGATCATCAAAGTAGGGTTCACTTTTGCAAAACAATCCTATTTCGCATCCAAGAAGATCCTGAACTCTTAAAAAAAATTATTTAGACAGACGAATCTAAATTTTCCAGAGAAGGAATTTTTATAGAAGGAACGGGCATTTCTGGGCTGATCAAAATCCAAATATTGTCAAGGAAATGGGATTTCAGGAGAAGTTTAGTTTCAACGTATTTTACCTTAAAAAGGATCACCGAATAAGTTTTCTTGGAAATTCTAAGGTCACTTGTGAACGACTTCGTGGACAATCTGTCATTAGAAGAGTATTGTTGCGATAGTTTCCACACATTTTCCATGAAGAATAAAAAATTTTAATAGAACTTCGATTAAATTGTTATTTCATTCATTTCAAATCACTTACGTTGAGAAATACTTAAAGATATAATTAATAATGCATTAATTGTCAAATTTTCATTATGTCATGTACTATGATGACATTTAATAGCAACCTAGATGAATATGAGAAATATAATTTGATTTTTTTTTAAAGCTACTTAGGTATAGGAACATAATACATCAAATCAAAGGAAATTTAGGTATCTTTCAGGATATTTTATAATATACAGGGTGTTCCATTTAAAAAACGCATTTTTAAACATTTTTGTATCTAGCAGTAAAATCACACATTTTGAACGACCCTGTATAACGCAGGACAAATTTTTCTATTCAAAATTCATAAACATTATCTCGATGACCTACTAACCATCGACCATGAGCCACCCTATATATATACCGGGTGTCCCACTAAGGTCAGCGAGGTAGGATAATAGGGAAACCGTGAACCCTACGACTTCGGGAAAAAAATTCATAAGTTAATCGGCTAAAAGAAATTCAGCTAAGATATTTTCACATTTCTAAAATGGTCGCTAGGTTGCGTAATTACCATAGACATCTGAACACCTAGACCACGCATAACCTCTTTCAGAGCGATCCAACATCTCAAGACCATTATTCTTCTGGTCCATAATGGTTCGTGTCCGCCCCATACGATTAACATATTTGCCAAACTTCTTATTTTTCATGGCAACTTCTGATTTATAAAGTAATAATCAAATACACTCAGACGTAATTAAAAGGTGGTCGTTGTAATAGCTACAATTGATTATTCAGACACACCTGCAGATTAAATTATGTACCAAATTTATATTTTACAAGACGAAATAATTATTTTTCATTTGTGAAATAAGAGAATCATGAATCGATATCGATCGACTGAGTTAAGTGCGGCAACACAGGAATATATAATTTAGGCGTCCGTATGAATTCGTCGACTTTCGTCGCTAGACGGAATATTGTCCATTCATAATTTGAGTGCTGCTACTACGTTTTACACATTTATACGCTTCTACAAAGGTACACTGTTGCCAAAATTTCCTATAGGAAAATTTTGTCTCTCTCTTACACATGGAAAATACCAAAACAATTCTCTAACAATAACAGATCGTCTTTAGATACATGTTATGAATGAAATGCTTGGTCTAGGTGTTCAGATGTCTATGGTAATTACCATGATATGAATTAAATTTAACTTTTTCTCAAAAAATTGATGCATTAACGTATTGTTCTAGTACCGGAAATGGAAAGTTCATGAAATTTTGCGTAATTTTGGTCTGCATACTTTTCCGTATTTTTGATAATAAGGGTGGGGGGAGCTCGGAGACAGTACTTTCTTAAACCGCTGTAATCTCCTAGACGCGTTATCCGAATTTAACGACTTTAGTCTTGTCTGAAAGATAATGTCGGATGTGTACACACACGCACACTTTTACTCCTAGAGGGCACTGAATAACCAATATTCACTTTTCATCGTTTTTGTAAAAAAATAAATAGCACGATACATATTTTTCTTACTGGTATAAAAAGCCATATAAATAGCCACAGTTTAGCGACGCGATATCTTTACTCGTTTTTGAATTATTGTAAAATGTAATCTCAAACGAAACAAAAATACTGATAGACTGATTAGAATGAAAATAAATAAAAATGTTTTTCTGCTTTTGTTAGAAAATTGCAAATCCGAAACCAGCACATAGTTGTAATGTAATGTAATGTAATGTAATGATACTTGTTGTTAAGAGCAGTGGCGTGCGGTGGAATCTTAAGTAAGAAAAGGACATACAGTACACATTTACAAACACTCTTTTTACTTAATTGTCCAACGTTTTCAATGTTATCCCCAACAGCCGAAGCTGACGGTAGCCTTGTGTCCATGTCCGTATTATTAAAATTATTAATTCACTCAAATAATTATTTTTATGTTTTACTTTACGTTGTTATTAATCCACCAATATTGCTTAAATAGATAATTATGTTTTTTTCTCGTTTTTTCGTCGATCAAAAAACCATTTGGTTCTATGGCCCCAATTATTTTTTCATCAAAAATTAATTTTACGCTAACTTAAGAACGAATAAAAATAATCCAATGATCTATCGGCAAAGTAAAATTGCGCAGCTATCAACATTTTTAGGGATATTATGATTACCTAAAGAAATAGTTTTTTTTACTCAGTGGTAACCTAACCTAACCTAACTGAATAAGCAATAAGTAACTTATATATATATCTTTAAATAGGTAGTGATAATGATTATTACTTTCTTAATAAAACAAAAATATCAATTTTACATTAACTCAAAAACGAGTAAAGATATCGAGTCGCGGTTTTCGCCAAAATGTAGCTAATTATGGGGCTCTTAATACCAATGATTAATAAATGCCTCGTGTCATTTAATTTTTCAACAAAAAAATATGAAAACTGAATATTGGTTTATCAGTGCCCTCTAGGAGTAAAGTTGTGAACTTGCGACCACATCCGACATTATTTTTAAAATAAGCGTCGAGTTATCTTTCAAACATGACTAAACTTATTAGATTTGGATAACGCGTCTAGGAGATTACAGCGGTTTAATAAAGTACTCTCCCACCCATATAATCAAAAATACGGAAAAAGTGTGAGGACCAAAATTACGCAGAATGTAATGAACTTTTCATTTCCGGTACCAAAACAATACGTTAATATTTCGATTTTTTGAGAAAAAATTAATTTTAATTTATACCACGGTAATTACGCCACCTAGCGGCCCTTTTAGAAACTTAAAAATATTTTAGCTGAATGTCTTTTAGCCGATTTACTTATGATTTTTTTTCCGGTTCTACGGTTTCCCTATTATCCTACCTCGCTGACCTTAGTGGGACACATATATGCTGCATCTTTCTTTTCAGCGCTTGCCAAGAAATTAAATGTAATGTTACAGATCTTGAAGCATATGAGCACAACATTGATAATGGTAGTAACATTACCATTATTGTTTGGGACATGAATATAGATATACTAAAAAAAATTGTGAAATTGCGAATAACTACATACTGACTCTCTCATCCTAATTAATATCTCATAAAATATTAGCTATAAACATAAAGTCATATTAATAAACTGACATTGTTTTTCCATTTTGATCTGAAAAATAAATTAAAATTATAAACATTCCATAAGAAAAAACAAAGTTGTGTAGAGTTCCAAGTATTTAGAAACACCCGGTATAATTGAAAATATTTTTATGTTGTAGAATGTTTAAGATACGATTGGGTTAGTTATAGACATTTTCTCCTAATCTTTACAATAACCCTGTAATCGTCCGAATACCTACGCACTCCTAATCTCCCACCTTGTATTTCATAACTTGAAATGTACCTAGATATTTATCAACAGCGGGCCGTGTCTAATTATAAAAAAAGCTAAAACCAAAAAAATGTATGCACGAGTAGGCAATGTTAGAACAAAATATAACTAGGTATCAAATATTAATTAATTAATTAATAACCCACAGCGTACGAAAACCATGGACTAATAAATAGAATAACGAAAACGTCTAATCGTTCTGCCAACTCTTAGTAAATAGATGTATTAACGTTAAGGATAGCAGTTCTCTATACGTCTCTGTTCTCTGCTACTGCTACATCTACCTCATTGTTGCCATTTAGTATAGTATAGTAGTAGTATACGTTTGACAAATATAATTAGTGCCTTAAAAATGTACCAATTTCGAATAAGAGCGAAATAGTATGCATGTTTTTTAAATAATAAATGATTTTACAATCATGATCATAATTAATTTGTCAGTTTCACTTAGGTATTTATCCGATATCTATATCAGTTAGGTATTTGAAAACAGGTAAAATTTTAGCACCGGCAACACCGTAGAGTCTTGAAAATAATAAATTGTGAAATCCGTCTATTTGGTTTTACATATATTGATAATATAATTATTACAGCCTTTTACGAGTTGAAAACATTTTCAAATGATTACTTATCATTGAATGATTGTATTAAATACAACATCTCGTTAATTTCAAGCCATATATTTAAATTAATCGGGAAAAACCATTACGTGACCTTGATAATCCAACATTTTTCTGTAAATAATGCTTCTGTACGCAGAAATGAGAGATGCCGCTCTCACCTCTGCAAACTACAGTTTGCATTGATAGTATTCATCATTTTCGATATTATTATTTACTGTTTTGATATGAAAGTGCAGTTTAAGTTTTTCTGAAAATATACGAATGCCTTTAGTGATCCAATTGGTCTTTGTGGAAGAAGATTTGTTTATTCTAACAAAAGGAAAACTTTTTTCAATATAGTAGAGAAGAATTTCAGAGAAACTCGTGAATGCATCATAGCTATAAAACGCAACATAACTTGTTTTATTAAAAATACGTGTTTTTATCGGTAAATTAATAATTTTACTTGTATTTTTTGAATCACAAGTAGTTGACCCGAATGATCTGATAAGCCATTTTTTATTACCCTTACGTCTTTAATAATATTTTCGTTATGAATAGTACTGCAAATATAATCAATACCACTGTTAAGTCTGGTAGGTTCTCGAATATGATTTACAATATTATAATTATCGAAGATATCAAATAGCTGGGTTTAGTTATATGATTAGAGAGAAAGTCGATGGTTAGATCTCCACCTAGAATAAGGGAACATTGATTTGATGATTT